>OX276488.1:10015000-11275000 GCA_946251955.1 Acronicta psi | reverse complement strand
TTCGTTGTGCAGTCGAGTAATTTAGTCAGCTTTGGCATTTTCCAAGCTGGATAGTTCATTGCTTTGATGTTTCGTTTACGCGACAACAGTCGAGTTTGTCTGTACAAACTCTAAACTTTCTAGAAAGGTAAGACTTATAGTTTTCAACAATCTTAAGTACTTACCATAGTTTTTAACGTTTTTTTTAATACTTTAACTTTTTACGTAACCTTGGACCCCATTTTTTTAAAACTTCATCGGTATGTCGGGTATGTCGGATTCATACCAACTAAAATGGAATGTGTGATAACATTCACCAAAGTTTACTTCATAGCATAAGTCTTCAAACAGCCAAAATCTGAGGGGTTCCTATCATGATGCTTTTTCAAATTACCTACCAATAGTAAGTACCCCAACTCAGACATGTCACTTAACGTTCGTTCGAATCGTTAATAAACAGTAGCTACTAAGTATATCTTGGCCTATTTTTCCATATTTGAGATTGTTGTCAATGAACTAAGTTAAGTATATTGGGTCTCATTAACTAATTTTTCATTACGCTAAGTGATGTCTCTGAGTGCGGCCGTTAGGTACCTATATACCTATGTCACTGTAAAATAAATTTTAAACACCGTTATATTATAGATACATTATAATCTAACGGTGTACACATTACGGTGACAATGACATATACAATCGGTCCTGGAACACAAAAAGTTGTTTGGCAAGTAATTATCCCTATTTTTGTAGTAGCACGTGTAAGGGAAAGTTTGAGCACATTTAGGTGTACAAAGCTGAAATTAAATGGGTTATTTCAGAGGCTATATTTATACCTGAATTTATGAAAGGTCAAGCTTTCAGTTGCACAGTTCCAAATACTAAAATTAAATTTTAAATAAACCTTACAACAGGGTTTTCTCCTACATAGTTGATTGCGTTCACACACAAAAAACTCTTACATCTATAGGTATACAAACGATGCCTGCATCACCTGCATGAAGGACATACGAACATACCTGCGTCCTGTACGTCAACCATGAGTTCTATCGAATGTCTTTCGATAGGTTTTTTACGCATCAAAACGCTGTAATCTCATAGCAGATTTAAGTTCCTTACGTAACCGCTAGAGGCGCTGCGAGGGTTTTCCATACTAATATTTTACGGCGTCGCTAGCGAGTCTAGTGAGAAAAACTCATGGTCGAGGCACTGTAGTGCAGAAGTCGATCGATTAGCCATTGCGCCAATCGTGCCAATACTGCTTCATTGAAGTATAATGTTAAAGGATTTTCCACACGAAAGTAGATTCACTAAATTCCATCTACACCCCGACCTTTCGCCTACGACTCGATGCCTTAGCATATTATCTTTTCTCCCTAAATATAGATTTGGAATCTAGAACGTGCAGGATAACACATTTATTTCAATTTCATATTTAATTTCGCGACGGCAATTAATAATTCTATCATCGCCCACAGCGCCGGGCGGAACCTGGAATAAGCAATTAGCGTAGCTACCTACGTGACTCGCGGTAGATACCGCAAAGGAAATACCGCTTTCCGGCAACGATAGCAACCACTCATGGAATTGTACTGGCATTTCACATTTTAAAGAGTTCTAGGAAATAAATCATTTAGAAAATTTCACGTTATAGTAGTCGAAAGGTTTTGTTTGTGTTTTGAATTTTTGTCTAACAAAAAGTAAACTCATTTGGTAGAGGTGGTAAATAAATATAGGAACGGTTTAACTACTACGTATTTATTTGTTTAATCTACACACAAGAGACTATCTGAAAAGATAACTGGTTTTTCTCATCCCCTAAAATACAGCAAAAAGATGCTAAGAATAACTGAAACCCCGATCCATGATGCTCCAACAATGCGATGATTGAACCCCAATAAAATACTGAATTTAAATACTGCCGACCTAATCCAATCTATTTTACATAAAACCCTGCTATCTTATAAAAGAAAAATACATAAAAGTTCCTTTTAAATCATACAACACCACACTCGAGCGCCTGCACAAAAGATATTCTCAAAACGAGTGGTTTCTGCTCGCAATGAAATGGCAGGCGCTCTCAATAAAACGCGTGGAGTGAATTTTCAAATACGAACGGTATTATTTAAGACCTAATATAGCACCTGGTGGAGCCAACACAATAGCCCTTGAGTCTCTTGAATATAGATGACTTCATGCTAGGGTTGTATTGTAAATATAATTTCGGCGCAAGTTTTCGGCAAAGCGTTACGAAGAAATCCAATGCTTGGAACTTGAGATTGAAGGTTTTACTTTGTTGCACGGTACAATATTGAAGTTATTTATTACCCGTGGAGCTAACCACAAAATTGTCTTGACAACATTTTAATGTAGGTACCAACCTGCGAAATAAAGACAATAAGTAAGAAAGCCGATTCCGCAGAATATGTAGGTACAAGATTGTTCTAGGAAAAAAAATAAGTAGGTAATGACTTAGGCTAATATATAGAGAATATTAGCCTTAGTGTTTCTCTTCAACATTACACAATAATGATCATGTTAGGCCATTACATCGGGCTTTGCGAAGCAGTCCCACTGTTCATAAGTCTCGATCACTAGCACTTGGCAGCACTGCAACTGATCCCAACATTGGAAGATGTTTTTTGAATTGGAAGATTGTCATCAATTTAATGTCGTCGCGTCTATGATTACTGATTGAATACCTATGTATATAGGTACAGGTATATTACGTTATAAGGCACTATCGCTAAATAATATACCTAATAGTTTTACGATAACGTCGTAACCGTGTCATCACGCAGAAAAAACAGCCCTTTGTATAATTATACAACTCTGCCCTCTGGTTATCACTTCTATGTATTAGAGGCAAAGGCAATGGTTTGGTAGTTTCAAATGGGTTTTAATATCAGGTAAAGGACGACCACTGCCGAACAAAGGTCTTCCCATAAATTTCCGCAATGACCGGTTATATGCCGCCTGCATAAATCGATTCCAACCGACCTTCGTATGATACCTATTCCCATTACAATAAATTGTCTAAGAAAAGCCCAGATCTTAAAATGTTCTTTCAACTTTTTAACAGGTTTAACATCCTTTTATTTTAAAATGATCATTAGCTGGGGGAAACTGCTAATGTGGGTACGTTTATTTGCTACATAGACACGTAGATATAATTCAATAGACAATTAATTCTTAAATCGATCTTTTAATTCTTTCAGGATAATTCTATAATAATAGGTAATAATAATAATTATCTGTAAGCCGATTTTGTGTGTTCGCATCCCTAAGTTTTCGGACCCCTAACAGGTTCAGATATTCACAAAAGTGATGCCTGTCTACGTATCCGGGACTTGTTTTTTTTTTATTTGATTTGATTGTTGATTTTTTATTTATAGTTTTTATGCCTAGGGTGCCCACGGAAAATGGGAAAAGTAGATCAAGGGAGAATCGAAATGTGATTGTAATTTGAGGCTAGGAATATTGGTGCTGTATTATAATAGGGAATCTCTAGGTAGGCCAACCTCGCTCTCACATTGAAGTATTCAGGATATTGAACTTCACTTGTCAATCAAATTCACTTTCATTAGATTAAAATCTGTTAAAATACATGTTTTGACAACATTACGATCACTTTACCGAATATAAAACCTAGAACTAAGTATTAGGGAAGGCACTGTTTCCTGAGATACAGGTTTTTGACCTAGTTCAGGAGACAGAGCACCTTTGTATTAGGACATTTGGTTGCTAATAAAAATTATTATTATTATTATTATTATTACTTTAAAATACGCAACACGGCAGACAATTTTCTTTTAAATTATTAAGGATTTGTTTCCTAATTGAAAATGATCGAGCCTTTAAAGACATTGCCCCTACAACCTTTAAACCATAAGGTCCTTACAAAGATTTATTACGAAATAATCCACATAAAAAAATAACTTTAATGCTGCACTTATTTCACCACGCTCAATATAAACGCCATTAATCTTTACTAACAAGGAAAAAAACTACACAACAATTTTGTATTTGGAATCTTTGTGTGCACAGCGGGTCGTGGCGGGCTTTTTGGTCATCACTATTGCCGGTTTCGAAATAAGATTTTGAGAAGCGGCCGCCATATTGAGTAACGTTTAGGTTTTTACACTTAACGCAGTGTGGTTGCAACCATAATTTTACCTTTTCTGTGACATTGAAGATCGGCTTAAAAGTAAGTTGTGTTGCGAAATAAGATTTTAATTTTATTATGCATGGAAATCGTTTGTTAACCTGACTGCGTTTGAGGTTAGTCTTGCCTGATGGAAAGCAAAAACAGTGTCTAAGATACGTACGTAAGGTACGGTATCAACATATTTGGCACCCATCTTTCATTATATGTCGAGGATACGATTATTTTTCGAGAATATAAACATGTTTGTGCAAGTAAATTTCATTCTATTCTCTATTCTATAAACTAGCCAGACGAATCATCTTATTACCAAGCGTGCTGAATTGTTGAATCAACACACTTTTTTTTCAGAGGGAGGTTCATATCCTTAGTCATATATAGTACGAATAGTAGGAGCCTTCCTAGAAACTCGCCCATAGACAATCACCTCACCACAAACGTTCGTTTTAATTGAAATTAATTTTAAAAATGTATACAAATTATAATGGATGATTACTAAAACTCACTACTTATCGTTTACGAAGCTTACTGAGATTGCAACCACACTTAATAATGTTTATTGTGTTCATTACGAGTTTGTTTGATTGCTCATTAATCGATAATAAAATTGAGTTATTTTATGATTTTTTAATTGCAGTTGGCATGGTTATACTTTGACATATTTTTTGTCATCAAAACTTATAACTGTTTAGCTTTTTGTTTATTATGTTGCTGTCATAAACCAGACATCCAATGGTAGCTGAAAATTTCCATAGAGAGAGAGTTTCTCTAAGAACCTACAGGTTCTTAGGTTTTGTTGTTAATGTGTAAATGCCCTTATCTTGATTGTTAAGATAAGGGCACTTATTGGGTGTTAACGTCCCGACTCATTTTTAACCTTCATTTTATAAAGAAAGAGTCAAGATCAAAACATTAAATAGGTAGAACCGATCATCATTATAATCAACCCATATACCTTCCCACTTCTGGGCACGGGTCTCCACTCAGTATGAAAGGGACTAGGCTACAAGTCCACCACGCTAACCTAATGCGGGTTGGCCTATCTCATAGACAGAGTATATTACTTCCTTCCATCGGTTTTGAAGACGCACCAGTAAGAATGCTAATGTAAAGTAGGCTTTAGATGTACTGTGGGGGTCAACTAGCTTACATTAGTACAGCTCTGCCTAACCCTTCGGAGAATTCAGGCGTGATGGATGTAAAGTTCGCATGCCGCAATAAGCAATGCTTTGCCATTTTCTCTTCTTGCTTTTTCTCTATCAGTTTTGTGCGTACGTATTTTTTTACAGGTTTACCTTTTTAACCACGGTAGTTTTACTCTTAGCCTAAGCATTCGCTTTCTTCTACATCTATGTTGGAAAACAATCCTATCACACTGAATGAATCTATAATTTCAAACTGGGAACTGCAGCTGCTGTCAACCTTTTTTGTTCCCGCATAATTACTGTCAAGACTCTCGTGCCGTCGCACTATTACGACTTTCCTACATCTGAACAGGGGACAATGATCACCGAGACGGACCTGCGATGAACCAATGCTCCCCACTGAACGCAGAAAGTAAAAGCACAACGCACCACCGCGGCCAACTCACTGTCCGTTACGAGAGTGAGCGCGCTTCACGCGTTATGTCAAAATCTCCCGCCAAAAAAAACGTCAAACTCGACTCGAGTTTCGTCCGAAAACCTTTAAACTTTTTAGGGATTTTTTTTAGTTTATTAGGTAGTCGAAGTGCGTCGAACTCTGGAGTGCACCGTCCCCAGTTTCTTAAGTGGTTGTAGAATGTTATTGTGTGGTCGCGCAGTGAAAGTGGCGTGACGTAATCGTTACATTAGAGCTGTTATTATGGCGGATATCGCTCGTATCGGGAAGCGGTGTCTTACTGTATTCGGACTTTTTGGTGAGTTATTTTTTTCGTTGCCTACTTAACTATGATTATATTTCAATCCAGCCGCAGAATTATTATTATTGAAAATAGATTTTTTGTTTGTTTTATTTAAAATTCTTCCACCGTCTCATTTGAAAAATATAGATAGCATAAACATTCTCCTGCCTGTACCGCACATTATATGCACTTTTTAAAATAATAATTTCTAACGCATAGATAACCTACCAATACTATCGCACACATCAAGCGGTTCATGTAATTTATAAGATGTTATTTCTAGTACACGAGCATTTTAGCTTTTTAATGTTATCTATTTATTTAACTAATTATTAAGCTTAGATACTGGTCATGTAGGTAGTTACATTTTATATGCGTTAATTTATATCCGGAATTTTATATAAGGTGTAAGTAGGACGCTAATCGATAAAAATGACCACTATTACTTATTCCCCAATATTATCCAAATATAAGTAGATTACTTTCATATATATTATTTGGACATAACATTAAATAACTCCATAATATAATTGCAAGCATCGAAACCGAAATCATTAAAGAAAAATTAAATATAAAGTAAATATGTAATAATAAATATTCTTCTGGCGTCCACATCAGCTATGCCCGTTCATTGGCCCGCAATCGGCAGATTAATACCTATACATTATTTCTTCAAAATAGATAAAGCTCTAGAAAAACTAAACTTTTCGAACGTTAAGAATATATTAAACTGCCTCGTTGTTCTAGTAATGCCAAGTGCGACTGCTATGCTCGATGTCCTGTGTCCGAATCCAGGGCCGAGCAAAGTTTGGTTGGGTTTTTCTTTGAAATTACCATCGCAGCTCGGAGTCAGGATATGTGCCCGATTAATGGCAGTAGGCTCGCTCCCTATTACTTATCTGGAAACTAAACCTACCGACGAACTGTGATTGTACACAAGAGCCATTATCTTCCTGCCATTCTCCCGATTTGGCGCAGCCTATCCTTTTCTTCCATTCATCCATGTTAGCATCACCTGCCCATTCAATCCCTTTTTCATCATAACAATCCATTCATCTTTTCTTTGGCCTCCCTCTATCCCTCCGTCCTTCAACATTCAATGTCATCACTCTTTTAGTCACATGCGTTTCATCCCTCCTCATCACGTGTCCATACCAGAAACGTTTCCCCTTCAACTTATCCGTCACTGGCGCCACTTTCAATGTCCTCTAATATACTCGTTCCTTATTTTGTCCATTCTAACCACTCCACACATCCATCACAACATTCTCTGATGTGATGGTATCTATATATTTTATCAAGGCATGCCTTCGTTGCATGCTTTCATTCTTAACTACATTCCTATTAACAGTGGTCAGTACCGGCTGCATTGATAAGTAATCAGAAAGGCTGTTAACCAAACTCTCACTAATAGCGTAGATAATTAAAATGTTACAATTATCTGCAATTCTCTCCTTTACCAATACCAACAATAATGATGTCTGCTTTAAGCACTGATTTTAATTATAGGATTTGTTTTTGTTAAAATTCTATAAAGGAAAATGCATTAGTGAATGGTTCCTTATTCTTCATGAAGGTGACGAAGAAGATATTCTAAATTCTAAGCTTCTAAGATCGACAGTGTATCTATCTTAGTGTAATAATAAAGGCTAGGGAAGCCATGATACATGGAATATCATCATCCTCCTAGTCTTAGCAGATGTGCCTGAATATTAAATACCTATTACCCATAAATACACGAACCTACACAGTAAATTTCTTTAATAATTTCCGCAATAATTAGCCTAATTATTGTTGTATTAGAACAAAAGATAAAATAAAAATATTATCTAACCCTATCTTAGAATGTAAAACTGTAAGTACGAAAATTCAGCTGAAGAGCCGGACAAAATTATGTAAAATAAGTATTTATCTCTTTATATTTAGAATTGCGAAAACTGCGTACTTATAGCACTTGAAAAACGATCGAGCGTAAATCTTTGTAGAATATATCATAGAAATATTTTTGCTGAAAATATATTTTTAGATGTTTGGTTTTTATGATAGAAAATTCGCAGGCATTTTATTGAAATATGAATTTAATTCACAAATTTTCCTTATTGTAAATATTCACAACATTATTTATGTGATGTCTTCCATATCTACATCGAGTATTATAAAATAAGAAAGAGCACACGTATGTTTTAGAAAACATGTATAATTGTAAGTAAATACAATTTTCATCCCACCATCTCGGAAAGTGTATTTTTACTCTTCGATATCTGAGTGCAAAAGTCGTTTTTATCCTCTAGAGAGACAAAGTAAATTGAATTTAGAACATCGTGCTTTTACCCCCCTGGCGCCGAATTTATCATACAACTTTTTTTTAATTTGTTAAAAACTCAGACTTGGAACCTTCCCTAAGTTCCGAGTCTAAACGCAACAAAGTATCGATATATGTCGAATCTGGGCGAATATGGGCGATATATCTTAAAAACCAAATTATAAAACAACAAATCAAGTCGACCAAAAACAAAAAATACATTAAATATAATTTGTTAAAAAGATGTTAGTATAAAAAAAGTATTCCTTTTTGGGATTTTATAATCTTAAAACTTATAAATGTTTATTGGTCTGTAAAAAATATAGATTTTTATACCTTTTCGATACTTTGAATTTTATATCGATGCATCGATATATCGAATTATTAAATATCGCTCAAAAATATCGATACATTAAAAAAATGATATCGATATTTTTTAACAAGCCTACCGTAACTTCTTGGTGTACTTTTTTAAGTCACTAACACCAACATTACAATACCTAACAAAAATATTACACTTAAGTAATTGTAGCAACGTTACTTTCAATTTCTCTTAATTATACCTAGTATTGTTTGTTATAATTTAAAGAATAGGTATTCTGTAAAACTTACCTATCATATAGTATTTAATACCTAAATTGAAATAAAAGTATCTTGTGGTTGTAAATGTTTTTTTAGTCATTTCCTCGCTGAGGTGGAATGAAAAGTTACGTGTTGCACTCGAGTGCAAAGATTTTTCACCTTGTGCTCTTTTAATTCCCTCGCTGACGCTCAGGATTCTAATTTTTGAATCACTCGCTCCGCTCGTGATTCAATTTTAGAATCCTTCGCTTGCTCGGTCATCAAAATTGAGCACGCGGTTAAAAAGCAACTTTGCACTCTTGTATAACAAATAACTATTATTTACCAACTTTATTTTACATCTCTCTGTAATGACGTAGTTAGTAAAATATTTCATTTTAAATTAGAAACGAAATAGAGAAAGCCGTGCTTTTCTTTTGTAACAATTAACCGAGGAGTTTGAATGAAAAAAGTATAAATGGACTGAGGAAAAGAGTAGAAACACTTTTGTTTCGCTGCAGACTGCACCAGACGCGAAAACTCATAGCTTTGCTCGTTTTATAACTGTAAATTTAGGAAATTTTAAAGATGTAGAGGAAAATATTTATGAGGAGGGTGCTTTTGGGAGCTTTTATATACCTACCAAAGAAATTATATGATAAAAGCATAGGTATAAGTAATGTTTTTTTATTCAACAGAAGGCTTATATTTCCAAGAATAATTACCTGATATAATGAAGGGAAGATGAATGGCTAACATTCATCGCCATCTTCCCTTGTATCATCATTCATAGGCATATGTTTAAGCGTAGTGACTGCCATCTGACCATCTCAGTTACTGGTAATTTGGACCACCACCAAATTAGCCGTTGGATTATATAATTATTGACCCTGATGAAAATGTCGTATAGTTATGAGTGATAAGCGATTTATTTAGAGAAATAATACATTACGTCTGAACTTATGAAGCATATGGTTAGACTGGAAGCCGATCCAAAAATATGCATGAAAAAGATACCGAGCAACCGTTAAGGAAACAACCGAAAAAAACATTTTGCAAAAATAAAAGTAGAAATTAATGACAAATAAATAAGTGAAAATTATAAACGACAAGGCTTTAGCACAAAAAACCAACTGCGCCCCTATGACAGCTTATCAATACAAGTGGTATTTACACAAGTATTTACTAACTGCAAACATCGTGTAACAAACGCATATCAATTTTATATAGCACACAAAAACTTTATATTGTTACATCGCTAGCATATTGCATGATCGATTATCATATTCACGTAACAATTACGATGTAATCGATTAATTTGCTACGTGCCCGTTTTTGTGTCAGTGCTCGGAGCGTTTAAAAAAATTCAACAGCTGTCGAGCAAGTAGTGTTGTTTTCGCACACTTGCAACACAGTGTTTTTTACGTAGCGTAAACTTGTAAATATCCTCAAATGATTTTGTAATATAGTTCTATTTAGTCATAAAAAATAATAATTTAATTTATACTTTATTAATACTGAGTTTGTAATTTTATTTCGTTTAGCCAAGCTGTTTAAATCGAAGGGATCTATCAAGAACATCAGTCCAAATTGTTATGCAAATAATTAATTGATTACATAAGTTGAAAATAAAAGTTACATACTGTATATAACTTTTATTTCGTAATCGAGTAAATTCTGTACAGCTGTTAATAAGCGCGTTTACTAGAGTGAGAGAGTGGCCATAACTTTGTTACTTATTTATTTCCATACTTGGTTACACGTACTCGTTTACATTCTATTAAATCTGTACTGTGTATAATAAAGGCTGTATCACATGCAACATGTCGGGGGTGTACACACTAACGGTAACGCATTGTTGCTGATCCACACGCCACCAACCATACTATCTTTGACATAATGACAATTGACATAACGTCTAATTTTATTTTTCGCGCCAAATGCGCAATCCTAATTCAAACATAATGGCGGGAAAACGCAGCGTTTATATTTTATTATTTAAGCTTCCCGCCAGCGGCTTCGCCCGCGTGGTATGTTATTATACATATAAACCTTCCTTAAGAATCATTCTATCTATTAAAAAAAACCGCATCAAAATCCGTTGCGTAGTTTTAAAGATCTAAGCATACATAGGGACAGACAGACGCGACGGAGGACTTTGTTTTATAATATGTAGTGACCAGCTTTTCGCTAACGGCTTCGCCCGCGTGGTCTGGGTACTTCTTAGAACTTTCATCCCCTATTTCAACCCCTTACAGCCATTTTTCGCACTAAAAAGTATTAGTCTATGTCCTTTCTCAGGCGCTAGACTATCTCTGAATCAAATTTCATTTAAATCAGTTCAGTAGTTTTGGCGCGAAAGTGAGTCAGACAGACAGACAGAGTTACTTTTGCATTTATATATAATATTAGTAAGGAAGTAAGGATTTATTCTCCGTATTTAAATTGTGAGTACATACATATGAGCTGTCATTGTTTTTGTAAAGTTTTTCATCTTTATTTTGATGAAGGCACTAGCTTCTACGTTACCCTGACCTATATTCTATTGTCAGCTTTGCTTAGAGCCTGCTTCTACTGCGACGTAGGTAATTAACATAACAGGAACCGTACCGCTTTGTTTTAGAGAAAAAATAGAACCGGTTACCTGTACCCCTGTACCTTAATTATGTACCTCGGTAAACAGGTTGAATTTTGAATTTATGGGTCTTAAGAACTTGTCATGCCTGTCTTTTTGTATTTTTTTAAGCATTTTTCATGCTAAGATTACTAGTTATTTTAATGAAGGAAAAAATCGACTGGCGGGCAGCATTCGAACCTGCAACACGGTGGTGCGCTGACGTAAGTTTAGAATCTGAAGGAAGATTTCGAGTTGGCGAGCGGGACTCGCGGTGCAGGCTTAGCGGTCATAGCGTCTGGTGTACCGAACCCGAAGACGCAGGTTCCGACGCAGGTTTTGCCAGTCGTTTTTTCCGTCATTAAAATAATTTGTTAGGCATACTTGAAAAAATTACATTTCGAGTAAATAATTCTTTTTTTTTACTATTGATGGTCACTCGTGGATACATTTTATTTTTTGACGTTACCTTCGATACAGGTGAAAATCATACTATACGATAGATAGATAGATAATTACTTCTGTGTCTAAGGTGCGTTTGCAAACCCTCATCTCATACAGACCTGGAAAAACTATCTGTAGAATTTGTTCAGTGCGGGGATCGAACTTGCTACCCCCAGCAGCAGAGCCGGGTAAATAAATACATGAACTCTGATATTCAGTTGGTAAAGAGTACAATATTGTTAGTCCCCTTATCCGCGCAGTGCATTAGCAGAGCGGCGCGGGCGCTATAACCGGGTTTGTGTCATACGCCGACTAACTAACTTACGTACCACCCGCCATCTTGCATCCCAATGATACCAGAATATTGTTTTATGTCAACAAAGATCTCGACTGAACGAAACTGGCTTGAAAAACGTTTTGTATCACTTTTGTGGAAAGGTCGAGAAAATTTTAATTCAAAATTAATGTTCCAATTTAACCGATTAAGTGAGTAATAAAATAATTAATTACCTACACACAAAGTGCGTATCTGGGGTTTGAACTAGAGACCAATGGCTTGGTAATCGATGGTCAAGACACTAATTCAAATTCAAATATTTTTATTTCAATTATACAATACATATAAACAGGTACTTTTGAAAGGTCACACTAGATGAACGGTTCCAAAAAAGTGGGACTTATAGAGAAGAGCCGGAAAAAAACTCCATAATCACTCTTTTAATTTTTTTTTGTAATTTTCAAATCAAGTGTATTGTAACGAGAGATTTAAAATACATAAAAAGATGTGCTTTTACTTAATTACATAAAAGTTTCACTGTAACACGTGTTAACCTTGACACCCACAGCGTCGCGCTCGCTATAAAATATAAATTAAGTGTATGCGCGCCGGCGCCGTGTCCCCGCATACTAAATTGCTGCTGTTTTCTAAACTTTATGCTTGATACTAGTGTACTGTATTGTACATGTCATTCCGTCATGTTAATTTGTTCTGTGCAGGTTCCTTTTTTGGGTTTCCGTTCCAATTTGGTACATAGATAATGTCCGTCTTATGTCCTACTTTACAGTTTACTTGAGCTTACCCCTCCCACGAGCTTTACTGATTTATTTACATAAAATACTGTGACATGTTTACTGTGACAATAGCTGTCTACAAAGTCTGTGTATGTGTCTCAAAGCATCTATGAGGAATTTTCTGATCCTTAAACCTATCCAATAAATACCTATCTAATATTATGTCTAAGGATCCTTCAATCCAGAATATTATTATAAGACTTATTGAATTCGTTCTTCTTTCTTTCTTTAAATAATATATAATAGATAAATTATATCTTGATCTTTACATAATAAAAAACAGTTACTCCCCCTGTTATTGTTATATGTTATTCTCTTAGATCTTTTAAACTGGTAGTTTTCACCAATAGATAGAGTAATACAAGACGAATGTTTATATGCATATATAATAGTAGAGAAAAGCTGGGAAATTTTACATTGCACCAATGCGAAGCCGGAGCGGGTCGCTAGGTATAGATATATAAATGATAGATAATTTACAAATAAGCCTTATTTGAATGCTATTTAACTTTAACCTTGACAATCGTTCATCTTGCGGTGGACAAACAAGCGCACGCAGTCAAAAACAATGGCAATGAAAACAAGAAAAGAAAAGCGCGTGTTTTACGAAACGCGACATAACAAGCGCTTTCGACTTTCTACACCACGCTTTATATTTCGGTGATGTTTTGTCTTTGCAATGTCACTTAATGTGTTAATGATCACTTTTATATGCTGTTTGATTGGTCTAGTGAACGCAATAACGGCGGAGTGTTTTCTGATTCCCAAGTTTTTTCAGAAAAAGAAATACCAAATTGCCTTTAAAGATTCTTTCTACTGCCACATTAGCCCTTAGCGTAGCAGTACCAGTAGACCACCCAGTAAATGTAGTTTGCACACCATGCAAAAATTGGGGATTTTTTTTATCATGGAAATTCGTAAAACTATATTTTTCCTGCTCTAATTTTCAAAAATAGTAGGGAAACGAAAAGGATGGCAATAATAGTCATATATGCACCCGCATTCTGCACATTTTTGCATAGGTTGCATTCTAATCGCGTGAGAGGTTAAGGTTCTGGGTTTGATCCTCAGTCGAGTAGTGTTATTGGTTTTTGTGTGAAATTCTCAGGAGCAGTTCGGAGTTTGAATTCATGCCCGGTTAATAGCAATAGACTAGCCCCATATTACATGGGACCTAAACATACCGGCGAACTGTGGGTGTACATTGGTACACCTCTGCCTAACCCATGGGAGAATACAAGCGTAAAGGTATGCTCAAGATTTTTATGTCATGGCGCCGATGCATGGCACCGAACGGCTCATTAGTCAACAGTAGATATAAATCATTATAAAGTATCCTCAATTCTAAAAGCTGGCAAAGCACTTGCGATTATTTTAGTGTTTCGAATGTTTATGTTTTTGTGTTCTTTTACCCCTTTCATATAAAAAAAATATACAATCCCTTCCAGAGGTAATAAACCTAGGGTATCACATAGCCTTTCCGATAATAGAATCTGTATCGCTCCCCGACGTAAATAACATGCTCTTACATAATACTTATTAGGTTTACATATCCTTTACTAGACAGATTTATTGAAGATATTAGATTATTTATAACATGCACACTATTTTTCTCTTGTACCGTGGATGGCCCATATTAGGTAAAATTTCACATGCATATTTATATGGATCTCTGGTCTAAAATAAAGAATTTATTATTATAAAACTTAAACTCAAAAAAAAATTCTTTTTTAGTCCAAAGAAATATGCATTTGTGTAGCTAAGGGCAACTTTACACTGCTACCTTCTACAGTCATATCATCTTTAAGTCAGAAACGTAGAGCTACAGACAACGTGGCCTACATATTACAAAATTCATAAAACTTATTACATTAAACATTCTCCGCACACATACCATTCTTTTGCATAAAAACATTCGCGATAACGTTATGCAAATCGGAACTGTGCACAAAAGATTACTTAACAGTACAATGAATGAATCGTTTCTGCTACATGCTATTTTGTAACAGATGTGCAACGTATAACAGTGACAGCTGCTAACTCTAGATCCGCTTGTACAACTCTTTGTTGTTTGGCTTATTTCATCACATAACGTGTGTAAATATTTTTGGGAACAGGATATTACTTAAATGTACTTTTCTTCGAAGACATCTCGCAAGATCTGAGTCACTGTATCATTTGTTTTTAACTTGTGGTCTTGCTTATTGCAAAACTAAACCACTTACATCTTTTATATTCGTATAAACTTTGAATCGCCGACCATCTTGTTCGTTATTGCGTATCGGAAGTCACCGTTGTACAGAAAACTAATAATAATATAATAATAATAATAAATATCCTGGGACATTTTTTACATCTACTCCCAAACTAAGCAGCAGCATGGGTACTAGACAATGGATATAATACTTATATACTTTTTTTTTGTAAATATATACTTATAATACATAGAAAACACCCAGACAAACACAAACACTTAAGTTCATCACAATAAATGTTTGTGTCCTGTGGGAATCGAACCCACGACCTCGTGATCAGCAGTCCGGTAGTCGAACCACTAGACCACAGACGTCGTCAAATAATTTCAAGTTTGTGTAGATAAAGCTTCCGAATTAGGAGAATCTTCTATTGTTTTAATTGTTTTCTGTTCTGTCTTTAAAAAGGAAAAACGCCTTTGCTTAGCCTGGAACCAGATGTATCAATATATATACATATAGAACGAATGCCATCGATAAAAATGATACACTTTAAATTAGAATTGTAGATTTCATCTTCAGGTTTAAGATCGCCAAATTACTTAATCTGCTTGTTCATTGAAAATAATGACAATCTCTTCTTAGATAATTTCATCCACTTTACCCAGTCTTAGTTTTATTTATGCAATCCACACTTTCACAAATAGTCGTATCTAGTCGATTAATTAGATGTCGCAGTGTTAACACTTTCGACATTTCAGCTATACATATTCCAGATAATTTCGCGTGTTGCATCCGTTAAAGTCATTAAATTATTATTAGTAAAAAATCTGAGCTTTTCTTATTTTACCATTTATTAATGTATCTCTTATATAACAAGAATATACCTACAGAAGTTTATACCCTTGCTCAATCTATCTCTGCCAATTAATTATCGAAATCTGTTCAGCGTATAACAGTTAGGTACATGCTTTCGTGTTAAGATAGATTATTAAGTAAGCTAGAAGTTCTAATAGATCTTTCATCTTAGTGCCGCCCGAAAGGCTTCACGCAATAACCTAAATAGCCAACTGCCATAAAAGAGGATAATATTTTGCGATGCGTTCAGAACTTTACATACATACCATCATACTCAATGTTTTATTATACAGTGTACACTTTGACGACAGTAAAAGGTATTCGATTAATCGTATGAAAATAAAAGCCTTTAACTCATACTGATTGGATATAGTTTTTTGTATCGGGATTCCACAGGGTATTATTCTGGGCCCGTTTATATTTCTCATAACGTTGTATTAATAAAATTTGTTGTTGTTAAAAAGTAAGTTAGTATCTAACCTAAACAATAACAATAAAATTCTAAGTAGTTCACTATGGTAATATGGTCAAAGAATATACCTACTGAACTACTATTCGTATTCTTAAGAACGTGGACGCTGTTTAGTAACCCGCATTTTTGACTCATTGACCGCCTTATCCGAACGACAGTGAAAGCCGGTGATGTCAGCGGCGCGCGCGCACGTTACATAACCCATTGTTGAACGCGAAATGCCATTCAGATTCGAGTGCGAAATAAAACGGTAACTATAGAACACCCATTACCTATTCATCTGTGAACGATATTATTTAATGATTGAAGTTTAATACATAACTGCTTCGTTAACCGAGTGGTCGTATGCGCGACTATTACGCTCGAAGTCCTGGGTTCGATTCCCGGGTTGAATAAATGTTTTCAGTAACGGCTCGGAGTTTGTATTTGTGCTTCGCCTACTATTAAAAGAAACCTAAAACATGACTGGGAACTGTGGGTGTACTTTATTTAGTACGGCTCTGTCGAACCCTTTGGGGAAAACAAGCGTGACCATCACGCTTGTTTTCCCCAAAGGGTTCGACAATGTTAAAGTTTTGAGATACATAAAAGATACAAAATAAAAAAAAAGAGATAACAGTTTAGGTATATGGCCATACTCGGGACTGTTATAAATACGTATATAATAATATTATTATATGTAGTTTTTAATTTCTAGGACTACTATTATTGTATGTTACGATATTTTTGTTCCTTGACTTTCATATTTCTGCATCTGCAATGTTCGCTATGAGAAATTGAGCTTCTGCACTTTTTCTACTCTGTGTCCAACGCGAGCTTATGCATGTTAATTGGTTTATCTTGATGAAATTATGTTTCTACAGCTTTTATCTAGATGAAAACATTGTTATTGTTGTTCAGATATGCTCCGCACGCTTGTTAAATTAAGAGGAAGTTTAGGCCTATTGTGTGTTGCTGTGAATATAGATAATAAACTATATTAACATCTGTGGTTGTGAATTTTATAGTGGGAATGAACTTTCGATGTTGAGTCATCCATGTTCATCTTACTTTTAGTATCTAACTTTCATCCCTGTATAAGGAGTTGTTCATTCCATATAAGTGGTAGTGTGTTTATGAATAAACATTTGGCAAATTGGAATTTGGTTGTGAAAACCGGCTACAATTTATCGAGAAAGCTAACGATGATATCAATTAATTTAAAGGATCAAGATTAACACTGTCTTCAGTGTTGATACGCACACCCTGGCCAAATTGGCCAATGAACTCTCAATTTAAATAAACTTTATCTATACTAATATAATCACTACATAGTATAAAACAAAGTCGCTATCCGCCGTCTGTCTGTCCCTATGTATGCTTAGAGATCTTTAAAACTACGCAACGGATTTTGATGCGGTTTTTTTTAATAGATAGAGTGATTCTTAAGAAAGGTTTATATGTATAATACATGACCACGCGGGCGAAGCCGCTGGCGGAAAGCTAGTAATATTATAAAGAGGAAAGATTTGATTGTTTGTTTGTATTGAATAGGCTCCGAAACTACTGGACCGATTTGAAAAATTATTTCAGTGATAGATATCCAATTTATAGGGAAAGGCTATATATAGGCTACATACTATCACTCTACGACTAATATGAGCAGAGTAGCAATGAAAAATGTTGCAAAAACGGGTGAAAAAGTTATCAAGACTATACGTTCGAAGCCGCTCGCGGTAAGCTAGTGTTGCTATAAAGAAACCAATATAATTATGAACTACCAACTGCATAGGTATACTGCAATATCGCAATCGGAACGAGGTTAGTTAAAAATGATTATGAAACAGATAAGCCATTTCCAAGTGGAAAATCCAGGTTTATGCAACACTAACACAATATACATGTGTGTGTAAGTAAAACGAATGAACCACATTGTTTGGATTTTATTAATATTGTTCTAGGAAATGTGGTAAATAATATTATTCATGTACCTAACAAAATTGGAATCTCTCTCTATCCTAAATATTGTATTAAAATCAAATGAGCTGAAATTAAACATCAGACACAACTCATCATTTTCATGCATCATGCGGACTTGAGTGCATGGCACCTTTTTGTTCCAGACACGATATGCAACACTAATCCTGTGATGCTTCTTCATTTAAGCCAATTATGTCTGTTTTGCACGTGAGACACGTATTGACAAAATAAATGATTTTTTCTTTCTTGCTTTTACATTAGAAAATTCCGAACGATCTACTATAGTTTCTGTACTATATGAATTGTTTCAATGACAGTTGCTATGTGTTTAAGCCCCCCGGTTCAGAAAGCAAGCGTTCTTCTTTCTGATTCAGGTCAGGTTTAAGATGAGCATTGTCATCTTCTAGCTAGTTAACGTCTGTCCTGCTGCTGGGCACCAAGACTGGTTTAGGCTTTAGCCCACCACGCTAGCCTAGTGTGGCCATCGTTTGTTTAAGCTAGTACCTAATCACTCACATACAACTACCTTGCAACCTTGCCTTGCCTTATTTGCACAATTACTATTTTGAGACTTATGAAATCCAATAAAAAAATCCTTTATGTGCGTGTTCATTCTCATTGTTATGTCCTCACAATATAATATCCAACTAAATGTATATTTTTATGCAATAATGCGCTTGTTAGTTGTGAGTCAGTACCTCGGTTCTGGGTGCGGAACAATAAGACAAGTACTTAACTATTGTCCAGATTGCCACATAGCAATAATATTATCATATGTTGAAAACTTGCAGCCCAAATAGAGACTCTAAAACATTTTTAGAATTTATCTTCGACTTTCAGTTTCACTAGATGCTGCTGAATACAGGCATTTTGCATGAAGCGAATAGCCTTCAAATGTTACTGTCTAATTTCCGTGGATATGTCCCAGTGTGTTTTGGTCCGTCAGGGTTTGTTGAGCAAGGCTTTCAGGAATTTCCCCAAGGGGCTTGCTGGTTCGTGAATTTATTTGTAGACATGCAAAAGGCCTGTCTAGCTGGGTAACAAGGTTTTCCTTTTGAGGTGAATATATTAATGCTGCAGACTTGGTCATAGGCGTTTTTCACAACATTATTAAATTAAGAGATGTCAGTCATGTTCGAATCAGAGAAATTAAATCGGAGACAGTTGTCAGTTAGTTTTCATCCCTTCTGTTCGAAAAGTGTCGCTTTGTTCCTCTATACGAGTATGTGGGAGCAAAATAGCTCTTTTCCGATAGGAACTTTTTAACGGGTGGAAATGAGATTGAATTTGGAACACAATCATTCATAGAAATCGAAACACCGTCTTTTATTTATCTTATCATAGAGAGGGGATGAAAAGTATATGTATAATTGCAGCACCTATGAGAAGGATGTCTCGTGTCATAACATGCGACCTCGATGCCGCAACCTCGGGAAATACGCTCGTTACTCATGCGCGCACGCATTGACCACCAGTAAGGAGTGAGCGACGACACTCGCTGACACTGGTTATGCAGTAGTTATGTAAAGGTTCTTACGTTTTTCATGACGCATTTGGGCGGTGTTGTTGTCTTATGGTTTATTAGTAAGCTGTGGCGGCCGTTACCTGAAGGTCGGATGTCGGATTCACTTTCCTTTTGGATTTAAATAAGCTCTTGGGTTACTTTCGGTCACTATACACCTTTAATTTTTAAATTAACGTAAAAATATGGGTATTGTATTCATTATTAAACAGCTTTTACCGTGGAATAAATACTGAATTGCCGAAAATAATTCTCAAATCAAGAAAATTAATCAGGCGACTTTACACAGCATTACTTATTATTCTGTTAAATCTGTTCCATTTTTTTTAAACTCTAAAGATCTTGAAGAATCTACCTACCTATAATATAAAATAGTCGTTATGAAAAGCAGCCTAACAATCCACAATTTTAAATCTAGTTCATAAGAAGAGTACTGACTTATTAAACTATTTGTTTCAAGACCGAAATAAAATTTCCACGAAGTGGACAGGAACAATTTTAAAATCTAGTCACGAAAGTAAAAAGTAGACGTTTCAAGTGGAAGTTAGTCTGAAATATAGAACGATTTATGTTTTCTAAGAACCACAATTACTTTAGAATTATAATTAGAGAGAGTCACAGGGTTCAGTGGATTCCCAGTAAAAGAACTTTAAGTATTGTATACCTAGGTAAGGTACTATGTTTATTTTCAGGTGGTCATAATTCAAAAATGGAACTTTGTATGGAATTATCTGCCAGGTAATTTAACAGGAACTTATCAGAAGGTGGTGAAACAGGACCTTAATGATGTAAACGAAGCTTAACACGCAGTTTAGCACGGTTGTAGACAAACTGTTCAAAATCATTCTGACATTTTGACATTCTAGGGACTAAAATGTCCACCTAATCGTAATACTTATAAAACACATCCACGAAGCTGCACATAATACCGATATGGGCCGAACTCTCTTGTATATAGGATAGGCTTTTCGTATAATCAGAGCAGTATAGTCAGCTTGTACTGGAAATTACACGCTCGTGTATTTTAGCCTCCCAGTTTTGTGGCCAAGATTGCCAAGATTGCGGATTGTACAAAATATTCTAGATTATAATAATAATAATAATAATGTTTTATTGGCATAAAATGGAGTGTTACAAGATATTTGATGCCCTGACTCCTGAGCTAGGTAACAACCTGTGTTTCAGGAGTCAGTCTCTTCACCTTCTAATGGAACTTTAACATTATATTATGTACTTGTGTATTTCTCAAGAACTTGTCTATTAGCAGTAAGCCTTGACAGGAGTATCTAGGACGAATTAAGTTTAGCTTTAAATAGACCCGTTCCCAGAACTGGCTTTTGCGGTACAAGTTGTATATCTAACTAGGTACTATTTTCGGTTGAGACACTAACGGTCTGTTTCACAGGTTACTGATACGTTCCGGTTAAAATTAGTTGGCAGGTAATCTAATAGATAAAACAAAGTCGAGTTTGTTACAACACTTATAACTCGAGAACTGCTGGACCGATTTTCACAGTTTTTGATTTGTTGGATTTGTCACACCTCGAATAACAGAATAAGGGTGAATTGCGCAAGCAAAAAAAATACACGGCAAACCTGAGAACGGTAGTGCAATGTGCTGATTTTTAATTTTATAAATTTTTCCTCAATAGTTTAAGTACTCCTCTACCTTGACAAAAAAAATCATTGATTTCTACCCTTTAATATACCAAAAAAAATAATTATAAAGTGTTATTTTATCATCACGGTGGCCTGTCCTGAACCCAATTCCGTTCATAAAATTCCTTCTCCTGCAAATACATTCGTAATATGGATTTAAATCGATTTTGATATCATTAAATTATTACATATTCGATCAAATAAAACTATTTTTGTTTCTTTATCTTCTTTCTCATGGATTTGACAGGCAGTTAACTTTTGTCTGGAAAAAAGTTATCATTTCAGTGGACAGTAAGTTTTAGTCGAATAGCCACGTCAACATTGCGTTGTTACGCCCCTCTCACCTTTCCTCACTTCGGATCAATCCGGCTCAAGCTCTCGGCGCAAACGCACCGGTCCCAACGTCTTGCCGTTTCCCGCCAAAAAAGTAATTTTATCATTTCAGTAATAAGGGGACAAAAATAGTTTCATTTCGGTGGCTGATATATATAAAGTTTTAGAGATACTTATGTCAGATACAAAGTCATAGTTTTGTAATGTAGGTACTTTTACCTAGAGTGTAGATTAGATTATTCGGGTGTATTTGTATTTAAATATATCTAATATTTAGATATATAATAATATATATCTATCTAGTTAGTACATGTATATATTTTAGATACACATTTGTTCGGCTCAACGATGATGTGATGCGTGTGTAAGTCACCACAGTGTAGATTATTATTTCTAGATACTAATTGTCAACAAAATAATTACTTCGAGGGTGTAGGTACCTTCATTATAAGTGCCTTGCCTTTATTTTTATATAATTTATTATGAGTACTGAATTACCAAAGATTATATAAGTAAAGAAACAATTCATTCATATCATAATAAACATTACATAATATCATTCTTTGAGGTTATTAAGTAAAATCTCAAAGAATGGTATATGTAATACTAACTGTAATTCTGTATATTAATTATGATATTAAAATAACTGTCTCAGTGTTTATCTAAAATTTGTGAAAATCAAACCTAACAAAGTACGGAACCCTGGCTGCCCGGCACAGTTGTTCTTAACTGTATCATTTCGGTGGATTTATTTCATTCCGGTGCACAGTCTATCATTTCGGTGCTAATTTTTATCATTACGGTAGACACTTTTCATTTCAGTGGACTCTTAAAAATTCATCCTTAAATATTTATGTAAGTTTTGATGATATTTAATGTCCACTCACGCACAATGTTACAAAATAGGCTAAAGTTTTATTTGTCACTAAAAATATGTAGATAACATTGAAATAAAAAAATCCCACCGAAATGACACATAAAAATCTCTTGTTGAAATTCACCCATAACTAAAAAAATTGGTGTAACGGGGTTCCAACGCGATCGAAGTTGCGGGAATCAGCTAGTTTCATATAAGTAAAGGTTGTTCATTTTTTTTAATTATGCGGCGGGTAGTGGCAAAGTATTTAGATTTATGAATGTGGTTATTGATAGTCTAAATATGTTATAATAAAATAACGGTATCTTTTTTTGATGCTTAGAATCATCATGGACCCCGTTATCAGGCAAAGAGGCAGGGTATGTCAGATTCATACCAACTAAAAACCGCATTTGCCCCTCCTAGCCCTAATGTCACGGCTTTAGGATCAAAAACAACCTCCTTACCTACTAATAGGGTAATTAATGCCAATCAAACCTTATTCCCACAGCCAGTGGTTTGAATATAGTGCATGTGCTTTACCTATAGTAGAATTTATTTGTTGTGTATCTATTTTGATATAAATATACTGTTTTATAATTTGGCCATATTAGGGTTATCTTTAACTCGTTACTGCCTGCAATTCCATGTCTAAACAGAAGAAATTGAACTAGTTACCACTCAATAGGAAATAAGCATAATATGCTAGTGCTTACGGGATATTTCAATGCCGATTAGTGTACATAAAAGTAGTTGCATAAATAATTGTGGTCTAAAAACGCAAAGTTCTACCATAATAGGTGTATAATATTGGCTTTGAGCGCCCACGAACTAAGTCATAGAATAAGCCTAACATGGACAAGAAGAAGACAAGACTAAGAAGAGGCGTACTAATGTACACCCACATTTCGACGGTATGTTGGGGTCCCATATAATAGGGGGCCTATTCCCATCAAATGGGCACAAATCCAGACTCCGAGCTACTACTGGAAATTTCACAGACGACACTGCTCGACCCGGGGATCGAACCCAGGACCTCTAGCGGACCACTAAACCAACGAGGCAGACACGTAAAGTACCTGATGGCACTTAACCCAGTTTTCTGCGTTACAAATGTAGTGCGGCCTGTCGAGTAGCATTATACTGTTTGTTTGCTCCCGTCTCTCCTTAATGAGGCAATGAATTGCTGGAACGAGCATCTCCGTCGGTTCCTTTGTGTAGGTCTTCTAGATATCCGGCCATCAAGTCTTAGTTAATGTAGTTGCGCAATTATACTCTATGGTCACAATTAATAAAGGATACATCTCTAAAAATACCTCTCTCCTAACATATTTTAATTTGAACACTTTTTTGCTGCGCCCTACGGTCCAAATTTGTTTCTGTTTTATTATACTACCTCCTGTACACAGTGTACATTATGGAATGCAATAAATCAATATGATATATTAAGACAACTTGGAAAGTTTGACCATGCTGGGCACGGGATCCCGCTCAAACAACGCTGGCCTAATGCAGGTTGGCAGAGTTCGCACGTTCGCTAAAAATATTTTCTTCTGTAAATAAAGACTCAAGGCTTATATGGCAATTTGTTGAACCATACCCCATATTATTATCCTTGGAGCCTCGTTTTCTGTTTCATGTCCGTCTATCAACTCAACAACAAACCGTCTTGAAGGTACGTTACATAAGTATGTCAGTTTGCATAAAACTTTCTACTGACTCATCATAATGACCATAATACGAGGTAATCGCACGTCACTCGATTTGACGCCATTTTGGATGCTAATACGCTTGTTTTACATTGCCAATTATGGTAATAGGTACTTTTGTTTATAATCTGAGTACCTAAACATGAATATAATGGCCATGGCTTCATTTTTGGTGGGTATAGAAATTTTTTGGGAAATAGACCACTCATGACCTATTACTACTTTGACATAGTCCATAGTACTTACGTTAAGCAACGGAAGCCGCTGAACACAAATTAAATATCATCACATCACAGCATCAAACACTTGTCCAAGTTAAGCCTAATAATTGTTCTATGTATATGCAAATATATTGTACTACCTTCTTAGGTCAGTGAATTTTGTACCTTTTGTGAGTTTTGAAGATTGCATCGTGTTAAGCTACTTTCGTTACCGACTCTACCAAGTATATAGACGCAAGACGAGAGGGCCTAATATGATCGCACCTAGGGGGTAGGTGGATAGGTCGACTCATTAGTAAATGGTTTAGAAATTAACCATTACCATACTTAGCGGAAGCGAGATCACTACATAGTATTAAACAAAGTCGCTTTCTCTGTCCCTATATCCCTATGTATGCATAAATCTTCAAAACTACGCAACGGATTTTGATGCGGTTTTTTTTAATAGATAGAGTGATTGAAGAGGAAGGTTTGTTGTCTATAATAACATACCACGCGGGCGAAGCCGCTGGCGGGAAGCTAGTAATGTATAAGATAAAGTCTCGCTTTAAACAAAACAACTACACCAATGTGTATATTTGCAAGCTTTTATTTACTATCTCAATTACTGTCCAAGACAATAATAAACATAATTATGTTAGCACAACTCTGCTACTTAATTACGCTCCCAAAAAGTATTCATTAAAAAGACCTATTTAGTTTATACTCGACTGCCGAAGGAGGGTTATGTTTTTGACGTGTATGTATTTTAAATTCTTGAAAGAGGAACGTGAAAGCTTGAACTTGTTCCATAAAATAGAATTTGAAACAGTTTGAAGGTTCCAATTATAGTCAACGAATAAAGCTGCCCATTCCAATTATAGTTGACCATAATATTCAAAAGAGAAACTTAGTTCTTGGAGATAAGGATAAGTTATTAGCCGCTTGATAACTACATAATTAAAATACAACACCAGTAGCCCATATTCTTGTAATTCGACACAGAATACCTACCTAATAGTAAACTATCTACCTAAATACTATGTTGAGGTTAGAAAGCTTAATTTGAAAGGAGCGGATCTTGTAAATTTTGTAAAGACATGTAAGCCAGGGTTGGCGCATCACGTATGAGGAAAATCTCCATAAATCGTTTGGCTAACAAGGGCTGTACGTATGTACTACGGAGGCCTCCTACCGACTAAAAACTCTGATGTGTCATCACCCCCAATCGGAGTTCTGCAAATTTTCGCCGCCCCTAACATATCGCCAAAAAGGTTAATAAAGATAGAGGGAAAACTTTGTGGACCTTTTAACCAACATCATCTATTCCAATCACGTCTTATGAAAGCAGAAATGCACAAAAAACATGTAGGTACACAACACTAAGAGATTGCGCTAATGTTTTAAAACTTATCGTTGCGTGACTTCCGTCAAAAACAATCGTGAGCGCCGTCTCAAACGGTTTCGTTGCAAAATTCCATCACGAGATTCACACAACACACGACACCTTACTAATTACGCTACAAATAAAAACAAAACCTAGATCTATGAAAGTATTAGTTTCACTCTTGTTGGAGACGTAAATTATAGGTATACTTATAATAAATAAAGAATACGTCCTGTGTACCTTGTTTTTTATTTGAATTATTTAAAAGTTACGCAATTTCATAAACCTTATTTTCCCTTTTCTTGTTACAGGTACCCTGATACTGACAACGCCAGCAAAATGTCAATACGCAGATCACCACATGGGTAGGTATGCATCAATTCATCAGACTATTCAGTCCCTTCCATTTTCCAAGCAAAACTTTACAATAAACCTCTTGATTTCAGTGAACTACATGCAGACACCGGGTGGCTGGAATCCTCATGCACAGCAAAGAAACCCACCATGGCACCAATTTTCCTCACCAAGAAAAAGATCCCCTGATGCATTACAGGCGCCGTATTACTCAAATAATCATTACGAGCATCCCCAATTTAGTCATAATAATCAATATGATCAGACCCAGTACCACCAACCAGTCCAAAATTTTCAAGGACCCCAATACTATGATAGCAGAGCTTCTGTAGGCTTTGTCCAAGCAGATCCAAGATTTCCCAATGATCCAAGACTTCTATCGGACTCAGCATTCACCAGAATTTCTGAAACTCTAGGTGCCATAAATACCGTAGGTCACTATTTAGTAGACATGGTCAACGACTCACATGAAAGGAATGAGACAGACCCGAATTTACAGCAACTACCTCAAGCTCTATATACTATTAGCAAAAACGTTTTAGGCAGAAACGTGACTGATAAAATAGCACCTATAGTAAAGAAAGCGTTACCAAAAGTATTACCAGATGCTCCTATAACTAAAATAGCAACAGCAGCCGATAGAGAAGATGATGCTAAATATTGTACAACACCTGAAGGGGAGGAGGGCATTTGCGAAGACTTAAGCAACTGTCCCCAACTGCTGTTAAATTTGGTGAATCTTAGAGAATCATTGTGTTTTAAAGAACTGTATGTACCTGGTGTGTGCTGTCCAAAAGATGCAATATTACCATCCTCGGAGAATCCAATTATAATGTCGACAAGTAAGCCGACTTACTTGGTCCCTGTGACAACACAGAAACCTAAGCCAGCTACAACGAAGAAGCCTTCGGCTGTGCTTGTATTGACGACGAAGAAGCCGAAGCCTGCGGCATCGACTACCAAGCGGCCGGCGACCACGACCAAGCGGCCCACGACCACGAGCAAGCGGCCTGCGACCACGACCACGGTGACTACACCGAGAACTCTGCCCACTACTTCTTACTACACTACTGTTGCACCACCTGTTATCACTAATTTCTCCAACATTGTTGATATTGAGGGTAAGAACTTTATATTTATAATTTATGCAAAACCCTCAGTTTTTTTCCAGAGCACTCTTTGGAACATGAAAGGTGAGGAGGAAAGTGCAAGTACTGTTACATGTGGTATGCGGTTTTTTTTCAATTTGATTTGTTCAGGTTTTAATTAATACCTATTTTCTCCCAAATAAACTTAAGTATTTTGGTAATATAAAACCCTAAAGCAATTTTACATTAGATAATTCACTCAACAATTCGACTGCCTCGTTGGTATAGTGGTCCCAAGCGCGACTACTACGCTAGACGTACTGGGTTCGATTCCCGGATCGAGCAGTGTTATTGGGTTTTCTGCGAAATTTCCAGTAGCAGCTCGGAGTCTGGATTTGTGCCCGGTTGATGGCAATAGGCTCGCCCCCTATTACATGGACCCAAATATACCGGTGAACTGAGGGTGTATCTACATTAGTACACCTCTGCGTAACCCTTTGGGAAATACAGGCGTGATGGTAATGTAATATGACTGTGTAATTCAATAGTAAGATGGCGTTGAAATCTGATTTCAGATTGTGGACAGCGTGAGGACGAAGGCGGTCGCATCGTGGGTGGAACAGAGTCGAAGCCGGGCGCGTGGCCGTGGATGGCGGCCATCTACCTGCACGGCAGCAAGCGCCGCGAGTTCTGGTGCGGCGGCACGCTCGTCGGCAAGAAACACGTGCTCACCGCCGCGCATTGCACCAGAGACTCCAAGCAAAGACCGTAAGTTTTAGTTCTTTCCTTTTTCCACGTTTTGATACAAAAGGTAGTGTGAATGACAACCGACAAGAGCGTAGAAGAAAAGTGAATGCCATAATTCCATTCTTCGGAAAACTGGTTTCGTCCTAGCCAAAGATTTCTACGAAAAGGAGAGTAATTGTGTTGTTTAAAGCTCAGGTAACCATTTTTTACCCTCTTTTTTGAGGTGCGGAATATCCTCATCCCCAGGTCCCTTCCACCTGGAGAGGAGGTATTGTTAGTCAGACTCGTTCCGGCTAAAGACCACACTACAGTCACGGCCAAACTCTGTCTACGCGTCGAAAGGATTCGAAACATTCATCACAACCGTGACAGGGCTATTTTACCCCCTAATATAGGTACTAGGATGTCAATAAATAAAATAATAGCTAGCCAACTTCCGAGCTCATCGCACACGAATATATTACTGTTAATTGTAAGCGGCTGATTGATCATAATAACCGATTCAACATGCTGGTACGTTTTTCAGCTTCCCAGCGCGTCAGTTCAGCGTGCGGCTGGGTGACGTGGACCTGGCGCGGGACAGCGAGCCGTCGCGCCCCGTCACGCTGCGCGTCACGGCGGTGCGAGCGCACGACCAATTCTCCAGGGTCGGCTTCTACAACGATATTGCGATACTGGTGCTGTCAGGTAAACGTTTCACATATTTATGGAGATAGTATGTAAGTCGATCAGAACGAAAGACTTGTTGTTCTTCTCTTCCCAGTAATAATTCATAATTCTTATAGTTACTTGTAATATGTTTTCTTCTAGTTATGAAGCTTAGAATTCTTTCATCAAACAGGAATGGGTGAATTGAGAAACTCACCTCATAATATTTTACTATTTACATATTTCACTTACATCTAACATTTCTTTAACTCTTCCAGAAAACGTCCAAAAATCGAAATACGTGATCCCGATCTGCCTCCCGCACGGTGAGCTGACGCGTCAGCAGTTCGACGGCGCCGTGGCGACGGTGGTGGGGTGGGGCACCACGCGCTACGGCGGCGGCGAGAGCTCGCGCCAGCTGGAGGCCAGGCTGCCCGTCTGGCGCAACGAGGACTGCGACCGCGCCTACTTCCAGCCCATCACTGACACCTTCCTCTGCGCGGGGTACGCCAGGGGCGGCGTTGATGCTTGTCAGGTGAATCATTTTGATAGCATTTTTGGATCCTGTCTGTACCTGAATTAGGACAATAGCACAGAAGAATTAGTCCTAACAATAGTAACTACCGGCAGACCCCTCGCCTAGGCCTCCTAAATGTGAAAGTGTCGGAGCTAGAACCTGACATAAAAGAGGGTCTACTCAGGGTGTACTATTTGGCCACCATTGCACATGATGACTTTAATGCATTTAAACCTCATGTTTCAGGGTGACTCCGGAGGTCCTCTCATGCTACAAGTCGGCGGCCGCTGGACGCAAATCGGCGTTGTTTCGTTCGGAAACAAGTGTGGAGAGCCAGGCTACCCTGGAGTTTACACCAGAGTCACGCACTACTCCAACTGGCTACAGCAAAATATAGTTTAAGTCTATCAATTATATAAGTGCAGTCAATTGATTTGTAAGGATAATTTAAGTCTTGTACTGTGAGTGTGAGTACTTAGAACCAGACACGGTACTGGAACTACTGTTTAAAAGTAAGTGTTTATCATGCTTGTTACAATTTAGTGAATTTTTATTTACCCATTTCTGGACTGGTAATAAGAACACTCAATGCGGACAACAATCCATCTGAAATATATATAAAAGTACCAGCTACGATCTACATCTTCCTCTTTTTAGCTTGGGTTATTAAGTACTAAAATAATAGTACAATGATAAAACCATCTCAGGTTCTCCGATTACCATCCATTATTCAGTTACCAAATGAACTCAAAATAATTGTATTTAAGTCTATTAATTTATGTTAAAAATAATATTTAAAAAGTTTCAATCAATTATTTATTTTTCAATTCACAAAACTATTTGCACTTTACTCTTGAACAAATTGAAATGAAAACTTGTTCTTGTCTTGGTTTAGATAAATTGTAATTAGTAATTATGTTGTGATATGTTCTAATAACTGACTGTTAGTTTTAAGTAAAAGAAATAAAATAATAAAATATTATGTAATGCGTTTTTATCTCTTGTAACCCTTCGGAATCTCAGGCACTACGCAGCTACGACGGCTCGTATTTATTTATATAGTCTATATTATTCTACTCTTTGATTTACTCGTTGTCTCTACCCTGGGCCCTGGCAGCGCACTCGTACTTACGTGAACACTGAATTGTGAAGTAAGTTGATCGTGGATTGCGGACAGCATCGCAATGGAGCGTTGGGGTCACAAAGTTTGATTTAAAATCTTTATCAATAAATACTTTAGTCTGGTAGTCTAGTCTAGTATTTAGCTCATCTCCTTTCAGATACATACATACCATTACCTCTGTAGTCCCCGAAGGTGAAGATAGAGCTGTCCTATTCGTACTCACGGTGCACCCACAGACCCCACAGTAAACGGGTATGTTTAGCCTGAACAGTTTAGATTCTATGTATGGGGCGATTGCCGCTTTACCGGGCACAAATCCAAACTCCGACATGTCTACAGAATTTAATTGAAAAGCTGCAATAACACTGTTCTGACCTAGGAATCGACCTAGTAGTGCCTATAACGTAACAGTTACGTACAAACACTCGTGGAACGGTGGAACCACACAAGTGGAACTAACAACATGACACTGCGTATACTTGATACTATAGTTGTACTATACTATCATGTTGTATAAATACTTGATACTATTAACGGATATCAGTTGCAGAAGCCGTCACCGGTTCACGAGTACATGGTCTAAGAAAACACTGTTAGTCCTGTTGTGTTTAAGGTTTAATACATAGAGCAATTTCTGAACGTAAAATAATAAACGTCATCTGTGGAAATTGTCAAACAAAAGTTTTTATTCATATTTTGAGCATTTTACGATAGCTTTCCCTTTCTTTCTTTAGTTGCTAGAAAGAGAAAAGTAATAAATGACGTTTACTATTCGGCTAATTAAATTGACGTTTCATGTTTCGCCGTGATTAATCTTACAACATTTTATTTTACTAAAATAAATAAACATGTTTTAATTTCGAATAATACAACCTTAATAACATTTAAGGATAAATATTAAAGCTTTATAATTATCTTAATGACGTGATTGTGGTAATTTCGGTGATCAAATTTACACAAAATGAAGTATTCAACGTCGCCTACTCCGAGTTTAAATAACTACCCCAGGAGTACGTCTCCTCTGCCAGCGCCTGCTAATTACCAGCAGACGACAGCCAGTGCGGCGGTGAAGCGCTACAAGTACATCAGAAGACTGTTCAAGTTCAATCAAATGGACTTTGAGTTCGCAGCATGGCAGATGGTGTACCTATTTGTGGCGCCTCAGAAAGTGTTTAGAAATTTCAATTATAGAAAACGTAAGTAAGAGTATTCAGGTGCCTAAAACCTGCGAGATCTTTTTATATTCCTGCATCTCTAAGAAACTGTATACCTTGCTACTCACTTGTTGCTTATAGTCCTCATAAGTTGTCAGTGACCCTATTTATGTTCATAAGTCGTTGGTCGTTTTGCATCAGACCTAATTTTATCATACTAAAAACTTGTTGGGTCAGAGTGCCAATATTGTTGGCAATACAAACTTGTATGAAGAATTACTATATTCATTTGTTGAAAATTCATATCATGAATGTTTGCATTTCTATTTCTGTTATGACCGCCTTGTCAGTCTAGTGGTCCTTAGCATGACTACAATGAGGTCCAGGTTTTGAAAGTTTTTCTATGAAATTCTCAGTAGCAGCTTGAGGTTTGCATTTGTGCCCAGTTAGTGGCAATAGGCTTGCCCCCTATTACTTACACTGGACTTAGACATACCTGTCCTCTGTCCAACTCTGTGTTGTGTGTATGTTATGTTATGTTATTTCTGTTTCAGATACAAAGTCACAGTTTGCCAGAGATGATCCAGCATTCTTAGTTCTACTCAGTGTTTGGTTATTCTGTAAGTAGCTACATATTAACATTTTTACTTTTAACAAGATAGACATCTTAGCTCAGCATCATTCAAATTATTTTACACAAATTGACTGCTCTTAAACCTCTGCACCTCATTTTCTGGTCAGACTTTGATCACACTTCATTTAATGTCTCCATCCAAAGAAGTGCAAAATACCTATGCAAGTGTTTTAGTCACTGATATTATTAATTCAGCAATGGTTAAATGAAAATCTATGGGAAGGCCTCAGTTCATCAGTAGACATACTTTGACTGATGTGATGATGATGATTAAGGGTCAATTGACAAACATACCGCCAGTGATGTTATTTTGTAAAATGTTACAAACTGATAAATTACAATAAAAAATGGCTGTGTTACCTAAAGTTATTTTAATCTGCCTCTTTGGCTTGTCATAGTGGTTGTAAGCTTGACTGCTACATTAGAGACCCAAGGTTTTATTCCCAGGTTGAGCAGTATTATTTTGTTTTATGTAAAATGTCCTAACAGCATGAAGTTTTATTTAATGTATGGTTAATGACAACATTGTCTCCTATCCTATCTCTTACGTGGAATCATATCATTCCGGCCAACAGTACATACACCTCTGTATACCCCTTAGGGGAATATACAGGTGTGATAGTCTCCTATATTACATCTGAAGTTATTTCAAAGTGCGCTACTACAATGGTAATAAGATTGTTTTAATCTTATCAACCATCTAGTGGTTTGTTATCAGTTACTAACAAATTCAGTGGTTGTGACATATTCATTGATAACATAAGACAAAGTTATTGTTACATTGTCTAAGTTGGCACAAGCTAACTTTAACCAAGCCATAAAAATAATATTTTTACAGCCAGGTTAAAGTTACTTTGTGCCAACTTCAACCCGGACAATAAGTTTGGCGAGAACTGTACAATGGTGAAGGAATACATCACCGGCATGCCTGAGAGATTTTCTCAACAGCCAACCCGAACTAGGTCAGCGTGGTAGACTATAAATTAGCCTAACCCCTCTCATTCTGAGAGGAGACCCGCGCCCAGCAGTGGGACGATTAATGGGATATATATGATTCAGCATATGATTCACATAAAAGCTACCAAGCCGATAGTTAGCTAAATAAATATCCTGGTACATTTTACACAACACCATCTCCACGCGGAACTAGGTGGCCGCGTTTAGGTAGGGACGGGGGTGAGGCGTGTTACTGTGAACAAACGCAAGCGCCCCTCCATTCCACCGCGCGCAAGCGACCCCGCCTCTCCGTCCCGCCCCGCTCACATATCTGAGGCGCGGCCAGCTAGTTCCACGTAGACTAAAGTTCCAAACTAAGCAGAGCTTGTACTACGGATACTAGACAATGGCTATAATTCTTGTAATATTTTTGTTTTGTAAATATACTAATAATATCTACATAAGAAATTCTAAATATGGTTCTAGATGTATTGTTAAAATTAAATGTGAAAATAGAGATTGATTCCTTTCCTGCCTTGTTGGTCTAGTGGTCCAAAGCGCGACTGCTACGCTAGAGGTCCTGGGTTCGATACCCGGGTCGAGCATAGTATTGTTGGGTTTTCTGTGAAGTTCCCAATAGCAGCTCGGAGTCTGGATTTGTGCCTGGTTGATGGCAATAGCCTCGCCCCCTATTATATGGGACCTAAAAACATACCGGTGAAATGTGGGTGTAGGTATAGTACGCCTCTGCTTACCCCTTCGTGGAATACAGGCGTGATGGTATGTTTGTATGATCCATTTCCAAAGCTTTTGTGAATCTTTAGATTAAATACTCTTGGATTAACAGATAATGTTTAATATTTCCAGTGTCATCAATATGTTTCGGGCTGGCGATGGGCCTGTCCACGGTGAAGGTGGGCTTGTTTGTGCTGTTCGTAGTGTTTGTAGACTTCATTGGTGCCGGTCTACTAGTCTCCACATTCTTCTGGTAAGTACTCTTCTGAATCTATACTAATATTATCAAGCAGTACCTCAACCATGAGTTCTATCGAATGGCTTTCGATAGGTTTTTTACGCATCGAAACGCTGTAATCTCATAGCAGATTTTAGTTCCTTACGTAACCGCTAGAGACGCTGCGAGGGTTTTCCATACAAATATTTTACTGCGTCGCTAACGAGTCTAGTGAGAAGAACTGAAGAGTTTGTGTGTTTGGTTGAACGCGCTAATCTCAGAAACTACTGGTCCGATTTTAAAAATTCTTTCAGCATTCGATAGCCTGTTTAACGAGGAAGGCTATAGGCCATAGCATGACGCTACGACCAATAGGAGCTGAGTAACAATTAAAACGTCCTAACGCGGTTGCTACGTTCCTAGGTTTAGCAAAGTTTTATTGGGTTTTTCTAGGATTTTTTCAGTAGCAGCTCGTAGTTTAGATTTGTGTACAATTAGTGACAATAGTCTCTGTCCCTATTACATGGGACCTTAACATAATAGTGACATGTGGGTGTACAATGGAACACCTCTGCCTAAGCCTTCCGGGAATACAGGCGTAATGGTATCCTAAGTAAAGAGTTAGATTGGCATAATAAAGGTTTGGCTGAGTAAGTTTTCACAAGTTGTCGAAGTTTCGAAGTTGACTTTACCTTACTATAAAACAATCCAAAATGTTCAAATGAGCATAACCATACATATGATAAGTTGAACGACATGGCTGTTTTCGTCCAGCAGTCCAATACCCAAATTATTCGACAATAGGCACTTTACTAGCTATTGTATTGAACAGTTATTATTATTCCTAGCCATTATATTTGTCTTCGGTAGCAGGCACCCAGGGTGCGATCAGTTCTTTCATTTTGGATAAGTTCGCCCAATTCCTCATAGCTGCTTTTCCTAGCCACGGTAAGTTATCAAGCTGTATGTGCAGGTACGTGAGCAACAAGTACCTGCGGCGCGACCCGCAGGGCGGCGACGTGGAGTGGGGCTACGCGTTCGACGTGCACATCAACGCGTTCTTCCCGCCGCTCTCGTTGCTGCACTGCTTCCAGATCGTACTGTTTAATAGTAAGTACAGTTCTCGCACAACTTATTGTCCGGCTTGAAGTTGGCAAGAGCTAACTTCTACAATAAAAATCGGAGAAAGAAAAATATTGGATGAAAATGATTTAAAGCCTACGACTTAATCTTTCGTTTTTATTTATTACAATCCAATATTTATCTTTCTCTGAGGGGCTCGTGGCTAAGTTATAGCAACGCTGGTCAATCGATCTGCAAAAGGCTAGGAAGATGATGTTTGTAATATTCCAGATCTGCTCTCCCAAGGCGGTTTCCTGTCGTGCCTGGTGTCCAACTCGTTCTGGCTGGCCTCCGTCATCTACTACCTGTACATCACATTCTTGGGATACAGCAGTAAGTATTATCATATTTAATTATACCTGTCTCGTTTATTATGGCAATACAACTGTAAACTTGCCACTCTGTATACTTTAATATTTGTTGTGCTGTATAAAGGAAAATGTACCTAATGAGCATCGGATTACGTAGTACATTAGCTTAAATTTTATTTTAAGTAAATAAATTAAAATTTACTTAAATTAAATTATCGTGGTTTCACGTTCTAAAATAACTAGATTTCCGAAGTATTTATTTCTTTTTTACAAAAAGGAAGCCTATGTCATTACTTTAGAAGTTTAGATGTAGCCTATTTTTTCCAAAATTTATGCAAATCGATTCAGCTAGTACTACACCGCCGCGGAATGGAAGCATTTTGAACTTTACCTCCATTGTGTAACGTCCAAATTTAATGTGACGAAAACGAGACGCACGGCTTCGGAATTCGCGCGCATTCCGTGATCGTCGGTGATGTATATTGTCGGTTTTTGAAATCCCATTAGGGATGATTTCAAAAATTCTTTCACCATTAGAAAGCTACATATTTTTCGAGTAACATAGGCCCACGGCCATTTTTCATAAGACCACGCGGGCGAAGCCGGTGGCTTGGCGGAAAGCTAGTTATAAATATTTGTGCCATCCGAAAATCTAACAGAGAGATAGTGCAGATTGTTGTTCATAACTATTTTGTGGAAGAAAAATTAAATACGGTCTCAGGCACGATTCGAGACTGCGTCCCTCCTCTGGTCAATTATTTTGAAAAAAATTACAGTAGATCAAGTTTACAGTTGTTTGGCTATAATACTAGAACTAAAATACACGTTGACCTTTCAGATTATGGAAAGCTTGTCGATTCGGGTAAGTGTAATGAAGTGGCTTTATGAGTTATGATATATTTAAGTAGGGTGTAATTGCTAAAATGAAAAATTATGTGAAGTCTACCAACCCGCATTAGGCTAGCGTGGTGGACTATAGCCTAATCCCTCTCATACTGAGAGGAGACCCGTGCCCAGCAGTGGGACAGTATATGAGTTGAAGATGATGATGATGATGTATTGTTAAACACATCGGCCGGTCCTACTCGCTTACCTCACTGGAATGAGCTTGACTCATTTAAACTGGTGCAGCTTTGAAGGATCTGATAGTTTTATTGTCACCTCCATTGTTTGGAGGTCCGCTGTCCACGTGGAACTAGTTGACCGCGTCTTAGGTATGTGACCGGTGGGACGGAGGGGCGGGATCGCCTGCGGGCAGTGGGACGGAGGAGCGGGGGCGCTTGTTTTGATTCAGAGTAACCCGCCGCCTCACCCCCGTCTCTACCTAAGGCGCGGCCTACTAGTTCCGCGCGGACTATAGTTACCAATAATACTTGCGAGTAGTTGTCATCGGATATTTATCCAAAGTAGCCGACATTAATAAGCAGCCGGATAAAACGAGTATTTAACCGATGGTAACAAAGAAAGGAAGTAGTTTTAATAAATTTTTAAGGATATAAATAGTAATTTTTAAATCTTAGGAACTTTAATAGCACGAATGTTTTGATATAATAATAATTCTGCCATACTGGGTTTATTTCAGTACTAGCATGAAAACACTATGTTTTAAGTATCTACTGACTGCTGATATTGTGCCGCATCTGGTAGAACAGTCAACATGCCCGATCATCCAAATGATTATAGGTATATGAAGGCTTTCTCTCCTCCGCAGATCTTCCGATGCTGCAGAATGCGCGGGTGTTCCTGCTGCCATTGCCGGTCCTAATCCTCACGTACTTCGTGACCATCGCCATGAGCTGGAACCTCAGCGAAATGCTCATGTACTTCTACAGGATGAGAGTACTATAACCTATCAAGTGCTGTGTTCCGGTGGCGAAGGAATTTTGGTGAAAACAGTGGAGACGCGAGACATAAATGCTTACTTTATGTCGCTATTTAGCGATATTAGACACTAGTGACTGCGAAGCGGAAGCTGGTAGGAGTTGGAGCCTTCGCCATTGTTGTTCCAAGGATGTACTGAAGGGTACTGTGAAGTTGGGAAGACAATAAACGGAAGATATAATCTGGCCAATACACCGCATGTTTTGCTTAGGAGAATCTCCTATTGACAGTGCTAATACAAAACTTCTTAATTTTTTATTCAGGTTAATAGAAATATAATTACTATATCCAAGCTGTGAGCCCTATTCCGTAATGAACAGACTGTATAATTATTATACATATCTAGAAGTGATTCAGAGATCAAACAGAATAATAAAAAATCGAAAACTTTTTTTTAAAATGATAAATTCTATGGGAGATGGGTCTAAAAACCCAGGTTTTCAACAAGCCCTGTTTAAAGTCTGGGTTTAGCTTAGACTTGTCTTAAAGTATCTTTTGTAATTATGCTGATACTACTAATACAGAGGTCTACTCTATACTCTTACCCTCAAAAGTTATAACTAGCATTTATACTGATAACTACAAGTTCAAATGTCTTCGAAATTATTCCTAACAGGTCATTGATATTACCTAATAATACAGACTAGAAATGTAACCGTACTGTAGCGATTGTAAAATTATTTTTGTTAAACTAATATAATAATGATAATTGTAAATAGTATAATAATTTTATAAGAAATAAATAAAAATACGTTTATCTGATTGAATTTAATTCATTTAATAAAAGATTCTAGAGATTTATAAAGTTTGACTTATCTATTATAATAATTCTATTAATAATGCATGATATGATTTAATATCTAATTATCATTGAGTACAGTCAGCGTCGGATACATCTCAGAACGAACACAAGGACAATTTCAGAACGAACACACACTTCTGGAGAGAACTTATTGCAGACATCGGCGTAGCCTTATGTACTCACCGACGTCATTGTATTACTAGTAAATGACTTAGATTTATTTCATTTGTGCTTTTACCGAAGGACTCGCTGCGGCGGGTTTAGACCCCATTTCTGCTTTGCAGGTGGCATAAACCACGAAGAGCTTATAGTACTTAAGCTGGCCGTTAATACTGGTTTCTGATACGCGAATATTAGACATTTTGAAATGAATCTACTTTTTACGGATTCTATCGCGTTTATTATAATTAAAATCCCGACGTTTCGGACCCTTTACAGCGTCCATGGTCACGGGCATACTAACCTGGTAGGCGTTCTTTTTTTTTATGTCGGGTGTAGTTTTTAGCTCAGAAGCTTTAGAAACAACCGGGCTTGGTGGCGAGGCACCGTGTGCCTCCAGCTAGGGACACTTATAAACTAAGCAACAGCAGCTAAGGGCGTCCCCTAACGGGACTCGGACCTCGGCTTGGGGCGTTGCTGGGGGGGCAGCTAGGGACAGCTGAATCTGGATTTAAATGATTTAGGGACGAATTTAAAGCTACTGGCTCGGCACGCCGGCTCGAGCAAGAGACGGGAGGGTTACCATTTCGGGGTCTTTGCGACGGGCCTTGCCGGCGAGGACAGTATATCGGACGGCGTCGTCTCTTTGTTTGCTTCCTGTGCACAGGTGATCGGGTCTTCAGGGTAAGTGAGTGCGTGCCTTGGGCGGCGCACTCTACTTATCTGAGAGGCGTTGTAGTCTACGCTACTGACCACTTGACCACGGTTAGGGTGGAAGGGTGCCTGATCGAAATAACGCTTGGAAATAACGCTTTGTCTTTACTTTTCACTTGCCACAAAAACATGGAACAAATTTTACCCGAATGCGCCAGAAGGAACGTTATTGACAAAAAATGTAAACAGACATGAAACCGACGAAAAAAGGCAGTTCTGAAAAGCGAAGCTTCAGTAATTTTTTTTAGAAGGTTAGGTTTTTTCCTACTTTCTAAGAAATAAATTAACGTTTATCTGATTGTATCTAATTTATTTAATCAAAAGATTATAATTATAAAGTTTTACAATATATATTCAGTAGGTAATACTTGCATCATTATTAAATAATTGTTATCTAATCATCATCGAGTACTATGACTTCATCTGAAGTGATCGGCTTGGGTCTTTCAGTAAATGGCAGTGATTTCTTCACGTCTGGCTTTTTCATCACTTGTTTAGGTACTGATGTCTTCGTGATCGTCAGAGATGATGGGAGCTTACTGATGGACGCGTTGATCTCATTACTTTTCGATATCGGCAAGTGCTTCTGCCGCTCTGCAAGTTTCTCCTGCAACGTCTTCCCTGGACTGACTTGCTGGTGGGGCATCGGAGGCTTGGTGTGTATAGCAGCGTTTACTGTCGACGCTGTAGACATGTGCGCCTGTGCAGGTAACGAGTGCGTGGAGTGCGACGTCGAGTGAACAGCCCCGAACGTAGATAGGTTCGCAGACATGGAAGCCGGCAAGCTTTGTAGCACTGTCCCCATACTAGGAGTCATTGGCGTAGAATTAGCCTTCTGGAGAGAGCTTATTGCAGACGTCGGAGGAGCTTTACTCACCGACGTCATTGTATGACTAGTAAATGACTTCGATGTCTTCATTTGTGGGTTTACCGGAAATCTCGCTGCAGCAGGTTTTGGACCCCGTTTCTGCTTTTTTGCAGGTGGCATAAACGACGAGAAGCTTTGCCCTAAATACTGGCGATAGAATTCTGCTTGGAAGGAGTTTTGCAGCGTATTCTGTAAGGAAGATTGTAAAGTATTTTGCAATGACGGGTAGTTAGCTAGCGCGCTTATGTTGCTCAAGTAAGATAACGACAGAGCGGCTGCAGTCTGCTGAGATAGCACGGGGTCGTTCAACATTGGTAAGTAACTTTGGAACGCAGCGGCCATTTCGTGCGGCGACATTTTTGGTAAAACTGAGTTGGCTGTTGAAGAAGGTTGAGTAGCCTTCTGTTCAGGCTTCGACGGGTTAACAGAAGCAGGCGTAACTTTGATAGTTTCAGCAACACCAGCCTTTGCCACTTGCTTCTTTTGAGCGTTCTGAGTTTGTTTTTGACTTAACTTTTGACAGTATTTCATACTGATGTCGCCTAGATTAATATTCTCTGCAATCGGTTCACTAGTAGCCAGCTTGTAACCTTCTATAAGTAAGTTTGTGAATTGTTTAGAATTCAGTTGCTTCTGAGCTCTTTGATAAGCTCTGTAAATATCTAGTATTAAACTGTTAAGCGCTTGTCGCTCCACTTCATTGCTTTTTAGATCAGCTTGTTGACTGAATTTGGTGAGCTGGCCCTTTAGAGATTGTACGCAAAGTGAGAGTGCTTGCTGAGCCAACTCTTCTCTGTCAGAATCCCGTAGATACTTTTTATCAGGCTCAGGTGTTTTTATCAAATGCAAGCTAATGTCCAATAATGTTTTGTGATCGTCTATTTCTTTGAGTACCTCCATAGTAAGAAGAACAGATCGATTCATGTGAAAAATGAAACTGCCCGGTCTGTCTATTTCTAATGAAGGGATTTTCCAGATATTATTGAAAAAGTTTGAAGGCTTTCTTTCGCTAAATAGTCCTCCTAATTTTTTACCCGCTCTTGATGTGAAATTAGATAACATAAGATCTCTGCATCTTTCAATATCTTTACCCTTTTTGTAGTAGAAATGATAGTGAGCCAGTCTGTATATGGCTTTGTAATGTGGCGGGAAACGACTCGCGCAGTCCTCCAGCGCATCAAGACAAGACGACACAATTTTCATGATTTCCTCATCTGTTAGAGGTTTTGAGCCATTTGATGACTTGGAGGAGGTGTCGCTATCACTGCTCGAATCGCTGCTACTGTCTGATGAAGATTCACTGGAGCTGGAGTCCGACGATGACGTAGAGGATGTACTACTTGAACTGTCATCTTTTTTCTCCCTGGCTGGTTCCACTTTTTTTTCTTCAGAAAGCTTTTCTGTGTCGGACATTTTTTCTTTTACAGGTTCTGGTGGTAGCGGGGGCGGTGCTAGTTGTGGCGGCTTTTCATTTGCACTAATAACATCTTGTTTATTTTCTTCTACGGATGTTACTGACTTAGAGTCTGCCACTTCGGAGCTCTGTGCAACCGATTCCTTAGGCGTTCTTTCTGTGTCATACGAGGCGGACCTTCTAACTTTAGCTGCTGCAGCTTCCAGTTTTAATCGTTTAGCTTCATGTGATTCCTCTTCCCCAGCATCGCTAATAGAACGTTTGAGTATGTTAGCCGGATGAATAGGTTCAACAGGTTTGGGTTCTGTATTAGTGTCTATTTCTGCCACACCATCTTTCTTAGGCTTCTTCGCGTAAGGACCATTCTTCCACTCTTCGATACAAGTTGAAAACACCTTTCCCACTGATGTAGGTATAGGCTTGTTTTCATGTTGTTCTATATACTTTAGAATAGACGCATGAATTCGATAATGTAACTCCAATACCTCTATGCACCTGTGGGTTGGTGTTTTGTAATTAATCTTTAACGGGTATGTAGCGCCACTTTCCTGTAAACTCCTAAAAGCTTTCACATAATGATCCAAGTATGATGAAGGTGGCTTGTTACGTTTTTCACCCACTTTTCCCAACATATAATGATGAAGCCATGTTTCATCATTAGCTGTTTCTCCTTCAACGCTATTGTTAGGTTCGTTGAGCACGGTAATAAAGCATTTCTGTGTTGTATCTAACATATCTTCTTTGTGTTTCTCTAAAGATTCAAAATCTTCCATGCTCAATGATTCGCTCGCCTGTTTTAGCACCCGAGAGCAAAACGAGTGAACTGTATACGCGAATATACCATATTCAGTCCATATGTTAAAGTATGTCGGATCTAACTCCAGCGCCCTCTTAAAGCATCGTATCACAGATTTTGAGGGATTTAAATATTCAATTTCATGATTGAGATTCATACAAGAATTAAGCATTGTATCCAAATCTAAAGCCTTTGCTAGAGATATTCTGGCCCATGACTCTGCTCTCTCATTATTTACGGCTATGTCTAACATATTAAACTTAACACCCGCTTCCTCTTCTCTCTTATAGTAGTAATCTCCGAGCAAAAAATATATATCCTTCATTTTATATGGTAGAAGGGCTGTACTATTGGGTAACTTATCTTCCGATCCCTTAATAAATTTCTTGACATCCGGTAGATATTTTTGAGGATCACATTCTGGAGGAAGCAATGCAAGTATCTTATGAAAAAGCTGTTCCGTGTCTGCAGTAATGGCGGGTATCTTGCCTTCCAGAGCTGGTAATGTTGGGGGCCTAAAGATTTCATATAACTGTTGAGCTCTCTTCCAGTCTAAAGTAAAAGGAGTCACATTATGATCAACTAGATATTTTAATTTATTTTTTCTTACAGGATGCCCAAATAAGCAATAGACACACTGTTCCATGTATTGGCACACCTGTTCCAGAGATTTGGCCAATGATGGCGAACGCAACCTAGGCACAACTGTGTCTAAAGTAAAATACAGAAGTTTACCCTCAGATTTACAACACCAACCTCTTTTACCAAGGTGTTCATGAGCAATGAATAAAACCATTAGTGGATTAGGAACTTCATCACATGATACTTTTTCCTGATCGATTCTAGCCCGTCCTTGGTCTTCTTCTCTTTGCAATATGTAATGCATTATGATCCATGAGTTGACAGTCCCAAAAGGCATTTCAGATGCATTTGTTTCTACCTGGTGCCCAATAATTCTAATAAGATCTTCCAGACCCTGACTGAGTTCTTTGGGAGACACAGAATCTAAACATGATAACCCTTCGGTTCTGAGTATATGCTCCATACAACATAGTACCTTCACAACTGTAAGTGACCACTTATCATATTCTGGAGATCCTGTAGTAAACCTAAAGAATTGCTTGAGAGCTTCATGTAAGCATGTCAGAGACCATTTAAAACATTCATCAGGCTTGTCCAAAGCCCAGTAAGTATCAAGTATGAGGGATAAGTGTACTGCAAAGTCTAGTACGACCTCTTCTTCATTTCTAGCCATAGTCTTGCAATGCTCAAAAGTGTCTATTAGTATAGAGAGCACCTCTTCATAATTTCCTCTCTCAGATAACTCCATTACAGTTGACAGCTTCTTATTTCTCTCAAAGAACTTTATGCTAGATAAAACTTCAATCTCATTAATTTTCGGTTTGAATGTGAAATTTACAATGTTTAAATTGTATGTGTCATGATGGTCCCCCATAGCCTCAAACTCATATTGAAGTTGATACAAGCTGTCTAAGGCAAATTCATTAGATTTATTCAACATGTGAATGTGGAGTTTCACCCAAAGATAGCGTAATGTTAGCTCTAAGCATTCACTTACAAAAATGTGTGGCTTGAGACTCAATGTTATACCTATTGTTTCAATCACACTCAAATCATGATTTTGTCTGTCATCCGGTGTAGAAGTGCTTAGTTTCTCATTGACTGAAAACTCTTCTGCCAAGATGTTGATGATGGTATAAAGTTGTAGTTCCTCATCATTGTCACTGGTGCATGTTGGAATGTCAATGTGATTGAGGTAACATTTGTTAGCTTCAATAAATATTTTAGGTAGTCCCAATGGCCATTTCTCCCTCCACTTGGCAGCCAAAATACTCAAAAAATCTTTTAATATATCAATTAAATCTCTTCTGTTTTCTGTATATTTATTAATGAAATTCTTTACATCTTGCTGTTCATTCTCTGATCCAAAATATTCCTTAACGTCTCCAGGTTGTTCCTTTTCTTCGAATAGTTTAACAAGATCTGACATGTCTGGAGAGGCCTCTCTAGCTTGATTTTCTTTCTTCTCAACCATTTCAGGCACCAAAAAAATAGGCACCATTTTACGCAATGTTTCATAGATGTTATCATCTTGTTCTTGCTTGCTACAAGGCTTCTTACGTCCTGATTTCCGCTTATACCATTCCCACATTTCTAGGGAACTTAGAATAGTGCCTCGCCTTCTCACTGGATTTTTTCTTGTTATTTTATTTTCTGTTAAGTTTTCAGCGACATTTTCCGGCAACAACATTTCAACATCACTCTCTACCTTCTCCGTGTCAGTTGCACCTTTGTCCTTGTCGGACAAATCATTGTTTTCATTCTCTGATACATTTTCTACATTCTTTTCAGTGTCTGTAATCACTTCTTCAGTTCTATTTTCTACTGGCTCCTCTTCTTGAGGCTCCTCATACACTTCCATAGGTTCCTCTTCATTTTCTTTCTTAAAAACAATTTCTATTGGACATGCATGACTATAAAAATGTTCAGATATATAGTGATGCATGTGTACCATTGAGTCTCCAACTGATTGCCAACTATAATTTGTTATAGGTTTAACTAACTTTAGTTGAGGTATGATATATTTGAATTGCTCGGCTCTTTGCTGTTCAAGAAATGTTTCATGAATCTCATCTGCTTCTTTCAAAAGCTTATCAGCCCTTTCTACATCCATTGGTTCTTCTTCCTTTTCATTCCACTTGTAAATTGGATTAAGATACTCCATATAGTCTCTTATATAAGGATATGCAGTGAAAATATATTTTCTGTATGCGAGACCTCTTAAGTATCCTGGATCCAATTGAAGTGCATCATGTATAGTAGAAATACATTCCTCTTTATAGTCTAAACCAAGTAGCAGTGTGACGATTTTGTCAAGGCAGGGCCAGTGCCGTGGGTTGCATTCGGCACCGCGTTGAAAGGCATGGAGCGCCATTTCGTACCGTTTAGCGCGCATGCAAAGTTGTCCTAAACGATGCCACAGAGTAACATCCGTATCGTCCAGTTCAGACGCTGCACAATATGCCTCTATAGCAGCATCGATGTCGCCTGATGCGCTTAACATTGTGGCTAGATTCTTATAGGATAAGTACTTTAAATTAAACAATGGACCTGTTACTTTCTCGCCTTCTGTAGGTTTTTTAATGTCATATAGCACTTCTGTATCAAGCAGGTCTTTAAGTAGCTGTGTGGCATCCTTAAGATTACCTTTTCTTTGAAGTTCCAAGGCATTTGCATACTGGTTCAATGCGATCTGCTCTAACGCCTCTTTTGTTACTTCCTCCTCAGACCCACTTTCCTCTTCCGATTCTTCGTTCAAAGCGGATATTTTTATCATCTTGATTTTATAATTGTAACCATGTAAGAATCATGGGTTTTATAATTTTAAAAATAAATAAACATTAAGCATAGGCCGGCTTACAACTCGCTTGTTGTTAAATTTGACCTGATGACAGTGACCTGACATTTGAGTGTAATTGACATTGTTGTGCTTGACATTACATTGACAGTTTTGTACTCGACTCGATTCCGAAATTTTATTATATTTTAATCCACATAGGTACAAATAATACATTATTAATTTATCTAAATTTGATGTTATACAAATCTAAAATTACCGGATACATGATATCCTTTATTATTTGAAAATAGTTCACTCATTCGAGCAAATTGCCCAGTGGTGTGGCCGCGCTACCCTAGATTTATAATATCGCGCCAAAACAATCGCTTTTGGTTTGTGACCTCATAATTTTTTTTACATTTTTGAACCTCTATTATATTGGTCTTTGTTTTGAAAACACAATCGGGCCATTTTGTTAGAATTTATTACACTATGACTGGGCTGTTGGATTTCCTAACTGCTCATTTATCTCGCTTAAATGATCATAAAATTACCTTATTATTCTCTTGAGTTATGTGCATAATGTTATATGTAGGTAGGTAGAGGTACTCGACTACCAGGTTTTGCTTATTTATTTTATGACTACCGAAGTTATTCATTATTGGCTTGTCTTCTTCTTAGCGTGACGATGGCAAATAAAAATATAGATGTTATGGGCTCACACTTGTCCGGCCCCAAAATTCAGCAACGTGACCATCAGGTGAACAGTTTACAGGACATGTGGGGTATGATGGAAGATGGGTCATTGTCTGCGGAGAGATACCGCATGCATACCGCAGAGCAGAAGCGTCTATGAACCCCCATTTGTGGACGTTGTCTTTACTACGCCCGCTGGGCTTGGAGCCTATTAAGGTTTTTCCAAGTCAGCCATGGTAATGTATGTCCAGGCGAAAGGTTCTCCATTGGGGCAGTAAAAAATTCAGGGTGACATCAGCGTCTCTCGCCACATGTCGCGTCTTTCAGTAGGGGCATTGCTAGCAGCTGGACCCAACACAATATTATTAAAAGTTATTTCAATGCATGAAAAATGCTTAAAAATACAAAAAGATAATTATTAAAAGTTTTTAAAAACTGTAGACGAATAAATTGATAAAATTAAAAGCAAAGATTTGTGTTTGACGATTGGTATTGACAAATTGACACTATTGACAATTTGACAGACTGAAACAGCTCATGTGACAGCTGTGATATCTGTCAACAAAGGTTAAATTTTAGGTTAAGGTTTCGAGCTTTAGGCAGAATTTTTGTGAACTGATAACAATACTGACTATAAATATTATAAATATAAAGTTTACGGAATTGGAAACAATGTTATCGCAAAATACGTTGCTGAAACGTACCTGGCCCATGCTGATACAATGCGCTGAGGCACACAGAAAACCTCGATGGCTTCCCGTCGCTAAAAGTAAAATTTATCGTATACCCAAACGTCCTGTTATATCAGAAGAAGAGCGTTTAGAGCTTCTACGTCTACATAATAACTACAAAACACAAATGCGGGCTATAAGAAGGTTTTATCATGAGGAAATGATCAAAGAGAAGTCAACACGGCAGAGTGCAAGCTCGGAGATGTCTCAACGTTTGGACGCTGAGGAGTGGGCCCGTTGTGTCGAAGAAAACGAGAAATGGAATGCACAAGTTGCTGACGAGCGGAAAGAGAGAAGAAAACTGGAGGTGGCGGCACTGGAGGAGTATGCTCTCAAGAGGATTGAAGCTGAGGATCTAAAGATAAAAGAAAGAATAGCGAGAGCCACAGAAAAAATTAAACAACAGAAGGTAATTGGTTGGAATACATAAAAAAACTCAGTAAAATATTAAAATGTTTTTTAGTTTCTACAAAAATAAATTAAAAAGTACTCTTATAACTTGTTACAAGTAGGTTAAAAAGTTTTTGCACAACATAAACCAATTATACTTGTGTGCATGAACTTGGACCACTAAACTGTAATAAGTATTTCTAACTTTGATTTTTTTTTTCAGGAATTGAGTTCAACATTCGTAACCCCAGAGAACCTTGATGCTGCTATTGAGCATGCCCTGGCCAACCCAATAGATTATAACTTTGCCATAGATTTAAAAGGCAACAAGTATGAGGGCAGAGACAATCAGATAACTATAAAAAAGGAAGAAAAATCGTCAAATGCTACCGCATAATGAATTAGTTTGTTTTGTAAATAACTTAGGTACAATAAATATAATTTAAGATTTGCAGTATTTTGATAATCCATATTCATATCCTTTAGAATATTAGTTTTTAGTGTCAATACATTTTATTGATTTCTATATGGCCTAGATACAGAATTAAGTGAAATGCAAGTCTGCCAGGTAAATCTATACTTATAATTATTATAAAGAGGAAATATTTGATTGTTTGTTTGTATTGTCAGAAACTACTGGACTGATTTGAAAAAATCTTTCAGTGTTAGCCCATTTATCGGGGAAGGCTATATACCATCACGCTACTACTAATAGGAGTAACGAAAATGTTGCAAAAACGGGGGAAAATTTCATAAGAACAAGTGGGCGAAACCGCTGGCGGAAAGCTAGTGTAAAATAAAATTATAATCAAGCATTATCACTATAATAGAAGGCTGAGTGAGCAAAGAAGTGGTATGGTTAAAAAAAACAAAATTAACTTAATAATATTTATTTAAGAAAACTAGACAGACATATCATGGAACATGGTCTCCCAGTTGGGCACGAGGTTGAGCTTGTGCTGTAGATCACCGAGTGCCACAATAGTAGCTGACCGGGATGAGTCGTCTGTGCCTACTGACACCACCTCCTGGTGGAATGCTGCCTTTGTGCCCATACACACCTGGAATAATAACAATATGGTATTACATGAACACAATACAAACATTTATCTGGTTTACCAGTTCTGTTGAACCGGTGTTGTTCTGGTGAACCATATAATTTTTTTTCTATGTCATTGCTCCCATTGTGCACTCTAAAACTTCATAGCAAACCATACAGCAGGATCATTAATAAATAAATACCCTGGGACATTTTTACACAGCACCATCTAGTCCCAAACTAAGCAGAGCTTGTACTATGGGTACTAGACAATGGATATAATACTTTATACTTTTTTTGTAAATACATACTTATAATACATAAGAAACACCTAGACAAACACAAACACTTAAGTTCATCACAATAATTAATGTTTGTGTCTTGTGGGAATCGAACTCACGACGACATCATAATCAGCAGTCCAGTACTCGAACCACTAGACCACAGAGGTCGTCAATTTGTTGTTGTTGTTGTTATACTACATTTTATTCATTTTATTTTTTATATTTTATTATTATTAAATATATAGCTTCACGCCTGTTACCCATAGGGGTGGGTAGGTAGGCACTACGATCTACGGCTACGATCCTGGCCCACCACTTTCGCTTCATGCTTCATGCTCATCAACCTCCGGAATCTCCCCATATATTATTATTCCTAATACCTAAATAAAATGGTCCGGTGTGAAGATATACTGCGTATCCGTACTTACTTCGAACATTGTGTCGCCAAGAGCAAGGCTCACTCGCCCAGACCGGTGTACTAACAGTTTCCCAATACGGCCTTCTTCTAAATCCGCTAAACGACATCTATTATCCACCTGGAATCCCAAAAACATATATTAATAAAATCAATATTTGAGTATGTACCTACTACCTATGTACATGTACCCAGGGATTTTTATTAAATTTCCAATTTACTGATGACAAATAAAAATTTGTATATTTGTAACAGCGACATCTATTAGCAGACAGATACATCTATCGACAGTACGAACCAACTGCTCTCGTCCTCAATTTACTCAAACGTTACGCCAAAGAGTTGATAGATGGCGCTATTTTGGATAGGCCTTTGATAAATAATTTTACTATAAATAATAAATATTATGTGTATTTATACAATGATTGCACAGTGTATGTAACCCACTATTTTAGTAACAGGATATTAACTGTATTTAAAAGTGGCAGGCACAGACATTTCGTCGATTTCCAGGTCAATTTTACATAAGTTAAACGCAATCAGATTGATAATGTTCTCAAACGGGGGCAGTACGGGCTACTAAGAATAGCTACTACTAAATATTTCGACTTCTATCCCGACCTACAATGTCCAAATCCGTAGTTATTAATTACTTTTGCATAATGACGGGTGGTTACGTAGGTACCTACTGTACTGATAAAATACTTTTATCACATATTTTGTATAGGTATTACATACGTCAATTCCAAATAATTAATAATGCGCAATATTTTATTGAATCATCACTATCAATAATATCTGTAGGCAAATTTCAACGTATTTTCTCAAGTCAGGTTGGCCGAGTGGTCTAAGGCGCCAGATTTAAGCTCTGGTTCCCGAGAGGGAGCGTGGGTTCGAACCCCACACCTGACAAAAGTGGCAATTTCGATTGCAACATTTTTTGCGAGTATTGTATACGTTTTTTGCGTTTTTTCTCTAATTTTAACCTATTTCTGCTTTAATATTCTTATTATAGCATTAATTCTCACAATTGAATGTACTATTTTTTTTATATGGTAGCTGATGGATTGAATAATAAGGGCCTGTTACACCACCTCCTCATAAGTGACCGTTAAATTACTTGGCAGATAATTTGATACAAATTTTGTTCCAATATTGAAGTTATCCTACGGTTAGCGGCTGTCTAGAGTTGGTGAAACAGGGCCTAAAAAGAAATTAATTACATTTAGGTCTCTTCTAAATAAATGTATCTATATTTCAACTTACAGGTTTCTCCTCCTTGCTCTCTCCGCTGGAGGTGGAAGGCTCATCCACGATCTTGCGCCGGGGCACATCATCTTCCATCCTACCACCGCGGCCCGGCAGCGAATCTGGTAACTAGTATTTTGGATTATGTAGCTTTATAATATTTATTGTTATGAATTAAACACAGAATCGAATAGATTTTCTATGGTCTAATATGGTTCCTTGACAAGTTAAAATTATCTTTATTTATGTTTTTTTTTATTGATAAATAACATTTTTTTCTGATAGAGTTACTTACATCTTATAAAGTTTAGTTGATATGAAAATTTAATACTTCTTTTAATTATGATTATATTATTCAAATATAAAAAAATTGTCAGTAACTAATATACTTTTTAGATATATATAGCTTTCTTAAATTATGATTACTAAAGTACAATAAAAAAATCAGTCAATCAGTAGAATAATAAAATCAGTTCCCCAAATACAACAATAACTTTTTTGTTGCATAAAAACTCTCGGCCCATCGATGATATACAGGGTGTTTGGTAGAACGTTGAACAAACGAAAATGGTGGTTAGTTGGGGTCATCTGCTACCCACTGGGCCCAAATTATTTAACCTTGGCCGCAATGTTTTTTTTTTACTTTTTTTTAATTTCACAGAAAATTATCAGTTTTTTATCAATTTAAATTCGAATATCTTTACTTGTGATGGGTAAAACAGGCAGGATGTTGTTTTGTATTAATGTCTAATTATATTCGAATTTTAAATAAAAAAAACTGGTAATTTTCTGTGAAATTAAAAAAAGTAAAAATGAAAACGGTGCGGCCAAGGTCAAATAATTTGGGCCAAGTGGGTAGCAGATGACCCCAACTAACCACCATTTTCGTATGTTCAACGTTCTACCAAACACCCTGTATACCGTATATCTAGGATATCTAACCTGTAACAGTATAAGCGTGGGTTGGTCGTTCCGCAGCAGGTTGACCACGTCGGTATCCTCGAAGACCTCCTTCACGTCAGGCCGCGGCTTCACCTCCACCTCGCTCACGGCTGCAAACAAACTTCCATATCATTACAAGCCACAAAAACGGAACATGTGGAACAAGCCACCACCGTACAGAGGCACACAATGATCGGATAACATTTTTTTTAATTGACTTCGAAGCAAACGAGATTGGTACTGGCTATCACGCGCAAAAGTCGGACAAAAAGGGTGCTTCACAACGGACTCCGAAGTAAGAGGTCCTAAAACGGAGAAGTCAGATTCTTTCTTGCTTTGAAAACTACGCTTTTTACGCTGAGTAAGGGTTGAACTACACCTGGAGTGTGAGCGCCTCGTCGCGGCCAGATTTTGTTCAACTCTAATCAATATGCAAGAATAAGTTACGCTTGCTACCGGAGATATATGTATGGGTGACCATTCCTAACCCACACCTTTCCCTCCGTGCCTCGGAGAGTACATTAGGTTCTGATTCTGTCAAGCCTGAGTCAAAATCAGGAATCAGAAGTGAATACCAGTTAACCTTTACTGTAGGTATCAGTATTATCCAGAAATATAGTTTAAAAAAATATTAAAAAGACACTTTATAATAGACAAATGTTATCCAGTCATTGAGTTTAATTAACATGACACAACTTTTTCAGTTAAATCACTTAGTAACTATAAAAGCATTCTATTTATATACCTATGTATTAAAAAATGTGATCAGCCGCCGACATAGCTGGGCCCCTTACTTCAGGTTCTAAGACAGACAGACTGACAGCGCTATTTGGGTGTAGAGCGTCATCTCCACTCTCACAAAATAATTCTTATATTGTTGTAGTACGGGCCCCAACTATACTCTATCAGCGGTGAGAAGTGACACCCATCAGCGGCACGGTAAGAAGTGTCATCCACAAGCCTAAGAGATACTAACGTGACACAATAAACAAAATTACATATAATATGGCAAACTTTAAATTAATTAGAAATCTAATATGATTAAAAATAAACAGAACAATAATAGGAATTGGCACGAAGGAGATATGTTGCTGGCTACATTTCGCCACAGATTTTTTTGGTATTTTAAAACTACAATATGTCACGGTACTATCTGCTAGGCTTGCAGATTTCAATAATAAATGTAAGTAACAGTAGCAAATTATACAGTGCTAAAGTTCCCCGTGATGCATTTATCAATCCAAGCAGGTAGGCAAAAAATAGTCTGCAAAGTAGCCAGGCCATTCATGAATAAAATATAATTATATAATGATGAAGCGTACCGCTTTAAAACTAAAAATGCATAATTATAAATATCAGATTTTGCAAACAAATTTTCTGGTTGACTAAATTCACATCAAACTTCCTTTTTTGTCTCCAAAGTCTGTCTAATCACTGAGACGTTTTCAGGTCTTATGTCCGATCCATTAGGCGTACCATCAGATCAGTATAGAGGAGCTACAGTATTTTTTTTATTTGTATGTTGAGAGAAATAGCAAAAAATATAATGCAATTATTTCAATAGGTGATATTGCATTAACTTTAAAAATATCAAGTTTTTCCTGTAATAAAAAACAGTCTAGACTCAAACAGACTGATTGGACTATCAACTTTATGTTTTATGAAAAATCTGATATTTATTGCAACGATTAACCCAATATTACAATAAACTTTATCAGCTCCGAATACACAATAAATGCATCGAGAGTGGTTATCAATAACACGATCCGACAATAATATAGCCGCTCCTTTAGCCACGGGAAACGGTTCTCGCGGCGAGACAGAGCTGCGAGTGGCTACAGTAATACACCGCAGTTACGCAGGACACGACTTCCTCAGAAAAAGTCAGTTCAATCGCAAAGGAGAACATAGCAAAGAGTTTTCACATACAATTTGTGAGGTACTTCATAAAGGTCAGGTGCGTACAGATCTTACTAACTCTGAGTATTTAAGCTTTGTATTTGTAAAGACCACGGAATGGGAAATCCGCCACTTGCCACGCCATTCACACACGCCGGTTGCGAGTACTACCCACCTGACCTTTTTAAAGGACCATAACATTAAGATTGGCGTCTGTCCTTCTAGGGCGACTTCTTCCAACGCTAGGTTAGGAATTAAAATAACAAGGTAACTGCCAATCTGCGTAAATCGGTGTATTACTAACAAAATTCAGTACCGCAGTCGACGTCTTCTGGCTCGCGCTTGACGATCACTTCCTGTTTAACCTTCACTGACGGTTTGGCTTTCGACCAGCCTATAAAGAAACCATTCAATGTTAGACATCCGCTACCAGCTCTCATTGTGAATGGGACCTGGAAATGCACTTACAATACAAGGGTATTTACATTACAATAAAACGACAGGTTTTTTCAAGCTATATGACTGACATTGATATTTTGACCAATCTCTATTGACCAAACTCGAAAACAATACTTAGAAAACGAAATAATAAACATACAGAAATTAATCTATGGTTGGGAGTAACATTTCGAGTTTGGTAGAAAATCCATCAGTACATTCAATCTTCATTCATTAATGTTTATGTAAATTAATTAAGTTCCCATACAAGACTACTTACCGCCATCGTCCATGGGTAGTTTGATGGGGGCGTCCCTCTCCAGCACATGTTTGAAATCCTCGCTGACGTCATCCTCACCTAGATTACCACTTTCACCGAATACCGACTTGATCTTCTGTTCTTCTAGCTCTTTGTCGATCTGAAGATGAGTTGTCATATAAACCCAGCAAATTGACAATGTGCCTGGCGGCCATCTTGCTGACGTAAAAATGACGTTACCGCTCTCAGTACGCGTTATCATCACTACCCGGCAAGTACGATTGATGACGTCATTTTGAGCTTAACTTTTGTCCATCGTCATATTCATTATTATCATGATTCTTAGTGTGTGTCTCTTTCTTTACTAGTCAACAAAATATCTCATGAAACATTTAAGTAGCTGTTGTGAATAGTATTGAGGGGGTGTAAAATAATCGGAATGTTTATAAAAAAAAAATTTTTTCCAGGAGATGCTTCCCTGGATGGTTAGTTTCATAAGATCTAACAGTCCATACCAAATCAGAACCCAATGAATTAGAAGTCAGAGTTGCCACCAATTACAAGTGAAGTAGGTAGCTCTCTAATTACCTTGACAAAATCCTTCACTCTAATAGTTGGTTTTTGCATAGTTTGTACAGAATCCGAGGTATCCCTGCTGCCGTATGACGCCCGCGATGAATGCCGCTCAGCACTGCCCAACCCTGAAAAGTACAGATAGCATATAAAAGAGACGAGAAATAATTTATTTGATGCAGTTTGTACAACTCACACCTTGACATAACAAGTTTACATACTTCAAATTAAAATAAATAATATACATTTATACATATTCTTCAGCATTTTGTCAGGTCACTAGTGTTTGAATTTGATTTTCAACTAGACATTTGCAAGGGATGGTTACTAAAAGATTTGCACTTTGTGTAATAAATAGAATATTAATAGTAAAATAAAAGCGGTGCATCAACTGTACAAAAAAAATGGTAGGAATGGCACACAAAACAAGATTTAAGATTTAAGAGTTGATCATGATCTGGCTTTGATTATGTAAACAAAAATTTAACAAAGATACCAATATATATTTTACAGAAACCACAAAAAACACTGGTAATCTTATAAATTATAAGTAACTAGCTGTCCCGGCAAACGTTTTTTTGCCATATAGGGGTGGGTCATTTTAGGGGGATGAAAAATAGATGTTGGCCGATTCTCATAGATACCGGATAATCACACAAAATTTCATACAAATCGGTCCAGCCGTTTCGGAGGAGTATGGCAACTAAAACTGTGACACGAGAATTTTATATATTAGATATTATAAATTTATTAATAACTAGCTTCCCGCCAGCGGCTTCGCCCGCGTGGTCTTATAATTTTTTCCCCGTTTTTGCTACATTTTTCATTACTACTCCGCTCCTATTAGTCGTAGCGTGATGATATATATATAGCCTATGTTACTCGGGGATAATGTCCAGTAGTTTCGGAGCCTATTCATTACAAACAAACAAACAAACAAATCTTTCCTCTTTATAATATTAGTATAGATTAATTTTAGCACGAGTGTGGAGATTGCAACCATAAGAGAGGCCTATATCCAGCAGTGGTTTAAATAAGACTGCAGATGATGATAATGATGAATCTTACTTAAACTTTAGAGAAGTAAAGAAAGAAGAAGAGAATGACAATAGAAGTACAGTATGGTGAGAAAATTTCCTTGACATTACCTTCTGAGAAGACTCCACTAGATTTGATGATGTTGGGCCCATTTCTAGAGTTCTTATTTCGATCATTTCTCCTATCCTTCTTGTCTTTATGATCTTTTTTCTGATTCTGCTGAGGTTTAGATGGCCTGAAATTATTTATAAAAATATCAGTGTTTTCTAAGTATCACTGGTGCCATAACTATCTGTTCATACTCCTGATGTGGATTTCTATAACTGTGGATTCGACAATCCTGTTCTGGTCACTTCTGCGCCGCCATCGGGCACTGCCCTAGTAACGGCACTGACTTTTACTAATAGAATATTGTCCCATTGGTTGCACATCATAATAACATTAATAATTTCCATAAAATCTAATTAACTGTTTTAGTTCCAAGTTATGCTGAAGAGGCTATGGTAAGACAAGGTAAGGCCAAGTTAGGCTATGGTATTCTATGGTGGGCTCACAGTTCAGCATCAACAATACTTTATGATTTCATCGCATGCTTACTTCTATTACCCATGTTCAGGTGACAGCAGTAACCAATGGGTTTGACCAGGAATAAAGCAGTCACTCTTGCGACCACTAAATCAATTTGAAAAGCATATATACCCTTTGTTTTTATTCCTGGACACGTTCAAATTGGGTGTGAATACTTTTTTATTCGTTTTTATACCACCCAAGGTGAGGTCACGGGGTGGTTTGAAGGAAGCCAGGCGTTGCATAGGGTCAGACCCTAGCCCATTTGTTTTGGAAGACTTATCTTCTGACATCTTCTAAGTTACAACTTATTTTAGAGAAATAAATAGATACGCGTGAGTTTGTTTTGACTTGAAATGCGAGCTGTCATAGGGATGTTCGATCCGATCCGATACTTGTGTGGATCGATACAAGGGAATACGATCCAACCGATTTTTGTATCGATACAATGGCATTCGATCCGTTAGTGGATCGATACAAATACCATGAGGATCGGATTGAAAAATTTGTTGTATTAAATTCTAAAATAATAAACAATCTGTAACCTTAATATTTATTCGTAATGTTAATACCGCATTCCTTAGCTCCAAAGTATGGTTTATAACAACAAACAGGTTTATATTACACTAATATAAATATTTCTCTGGCGGTGGACTGTTAAATCAGTAGTTATATTAACTTATATTTTTCAATAAACCTTCAATTGTCAAAATCGATTACTTGAGATTATAGATAATTTCATAAAAAATCAACCACGTTACGCCCTACGTTATTTGTCAGTTGTAGAAACAAGTATTGTTCTGTGGGTAGAAACGTCTGTGCCCTTCGAAAGTCTTTTCTTGTTGGCCACCCACTTTGAATAAAATCTACAATCACCAAGATCCAGAGCAGCTATCAAGATTATAATTTTTTCCTACCCTATCATTCAAAGATTGGCCAATGTAAAAAAGTATAACTATTTATCTACTACTTAAACTTTGAAGCTACAAATTACAACATATTTAACATTTTTAAAATTATTGATACGATACTGGATCGATCCAAAAAATCGTATCAAATCAATCGGATCGATACTTGGATCGATACAATGTATAACGATCCATTACGATCCGGAATATCGATACAAAGCCCCTGGATCGAACATCCCTAAGCTGTCATATGATTTTGACACGTATTTGTCAATTATGAGAACATCAACCGTTCAGTAAGAAAAAAATAGTGACAATTTTTTTTTTTTATTAAATAATATAGTGAATGCGATATCACAATCCTAAATAGTGCATGATTGATTAATTGATCAGCAGCATAAAACACACTATATCTAAATGTTTTCTGAAACTTCATTTTCGATTTTTCATAATTATGTACATTGATAATTACCTAATCCCAAAGACCCGGTATCCCGTTTGACAGCACAAGAAGTCGGTAAAAAAATATAATTTGTATTTATTCAAAAACCGTTTGTGACGTTGAACGAATGTTTTGTTTGTTTGAGTGTTTGTAATTTCCAAATATTTGAAAGATTTGCAAGTTATCTACTGATTAACTATTAAAATCAGTCGATCGTTCATTGAACTACAATACTTGTTATCTGACGATATGGCTGAATCGTTGTTTGATATTTTCGGCGACCACATTACCAGGCAGGCGGTGAAAAATGTTTCGCGCCAACCACTGTCGAATATTGGTAAAACTTTTATTTTTAAATAGGTCTAAAGCTTTTACACTCGTTATCGTTGAATGTATAAAAACCGCTGTAACTCTAGTTCCATAAATTTCTCATTTTTCCCAACTAGTTGAAGCTACCCGCATTGTGAAATCCTCATGATTGTTTCAGAGAATATGGGCAAAACCGTGTCTTCGGGACCGGTAAAGCCTAACGAACCTGTCAAGAAATCTGAAGGGCCAAAGAAATCATTTCTTTCCAACGCTGGCAAGGCTTTAAAAAATACCCCTGCTAGGAGCGTCTTCACTCCTAGAGCTGTCAATGTTGGCTCCATGATCTATAGTGATGAGGGAACTGATAAGCAGCTCTGTGGAGAAGATGTGGAGTTCCACAGACCTTCATACAAGTATGGTAAGTTGTTGATAAGTAATAAATGAATTAGTTTAATTTTTTATAGCCGATGAAGAGAGAGCAATTGTGTCATCTAATTACTGCCACCCATTGACACCCACATCACCAGAGGAGTTGCAAGTGTGTTGCCAGCCTCTAATGTTACATTTGGAAAGTGTGTGGGTAGTTATAAAGACAATTCTTTCAAAAATATTGACAGTCCACTATAAGACAGTCTTATAATCTACAATTTTTATATAGTTATTCTACAAAGTCCAATCTATTGTTACACAGACAATCATCACCGAGACCTGTTTGATTACTTGCCAGTGCCAGAGCCTGAGATACTGAAGCAGTTCTCTCCCCCAAACACTCCTCCTCCGGCTACTAAGAGACACAGCATGGATTTCAACTGCTCTTACCAGGATGAATTCTTCAAAGGTTTGTTCATACACTTCCATACTGTATTACTATAAATTCTATTAATTCTTCTTTGGGCTCAAACTCTATAAATAATACAATTTACCATTGACACAAAAAGAAGAGAAGACTGCTTTCTACTAAGAAGAGTAACATGATTGTTCAATTGGCTGATTGGCACAGTATCCTATGTAACACATAAAGGATACAGCCTAGAATACTGAAACCATGAGATATTGCAATAATTATTAAAATTGGTGGCCATTCCTCTTACTTTAATAGTTTGTAATAAATGCATAAGAACTGCATATAGACTACTACATTATAATAATTGTTAGTAATGATAGTCATAATTTGATGTTCACTTAAGGAAGTGAAAAAGTTTAATTGTTCCACATTTTTTGCTTCTTTTCAGATGATTTCTCAATTGAAAGTGTGCCAGATGATGACCTCAACCTTCCTGATTTGTACTGAAGATTAAAATAAAATTGTTTAGGTTAAGGCTATGAGTTATATGACCTGGTGACTTAGCACCGTTTTTTGGGGGAATGTCACATTTGGCTCACACAAGTGCACTCAATTTAAGACATAATGTGTACCTTTTATGACCCATATTACTGTGAATTTTATAAAAATTCTTACAAGTAATATTACTAAGTTGTTGTTGTCTGAATGCACAGGACATGAGAACATTATAGATACAAATTATCGTCTTTAAATATGCAGTACATGACTCTTACAGGTATATAAGCTGTCTTGCAAAATGTGTGTTAAAATGTGTATGTAATGAAAGATGTATTTCATTGAATGGTTTACTATGATAATGTTATACCCCAGTGACATTGTGATTCAGTTTCAAATAAATAATGCAGTATTTAAGGTTTTTTTTTCTTCTGAATTTGCAATTCATTGATCATCAACAGTGTTGACAACTAACCCCTCTTCTAAGATGTTGTTTATTGAAAAACATTTCAACTAATCTAAAACAATAAAAATGTAAATTCAGTTTTTGTATAAAATAATTTTATTATCCGAGTTATTTACATACATCTTGTTTATATTGTAATTACTTATCAGAAGCTCATAATAATGTAGCATTTTCTTCGTACTATACATTCTTGCATACTTAAAAATGTTGCAGTGTTAGCTGGATTTGAGAGAATTATTGTGCATACTGTAGTGGACAAATTATAGACGTCTGTGTATAATAAGGTTGCATTTAGATGTACACAATTCAACTGGGTTGTAGTTTTGGTAAAGTTTGGATTGTCCAATGGTCATACTGTTAAAATGTGTTAACAAGCACACACTCGGTTACAGTTTACAAATGTTGTGACCTGTGCATATCATACTATAACAGTAACAAACCTAGGTAATATATTAACATAACATTTTCTTATTACATTACATTATTAACATTACAAATATATCTGTAAAACCTACAACTAGCTAATAAAATAATTACTATGTTAAATACTTCTTTCCTAGAAACTGTACTTTTTTCTCAAAAGCTGGTAAAGTTATTAGTGTGTCTTCTTTGTAGAATGGATTTAGCATCAATTTGATGTATGCTTCATACACATCTGTAAAGAAATTCTTTATGTTGTCCTCGTTGCGGGCATCATGAACCATGATGAACCTCATCTAAAAAATATCCAATAAGAATTATTAGGTCAAGTTAAATCTTACTACATAATGAAAAAAATCTATTGTTCTTGGTATCTGGGACCCTAATGTTTTTACTTTTCCAAACATCTCACTCAAGTTGTGTTAAATTTTCTACTGCCATTAAAGGTGTGTAAATTCGGTCAGTGGATACGAAACGGGGCACTATGAAAAAAAGACTTGACCAAAAATCGGCGCCTAGTGAAGCCTTCGGGACCCGGTGGGATGTGGGAGTAGTAGGGTGGGGGAACATAATGGGACACCCCAGGGTCATTGACCTTGACCTCAGGGTCATTGACTGTGTTCAAGGTCATCGAACGTAAGATCATGGTCAATGACCCTAAGGTCAAGGTCATTATCTAAGGTCAAGGTCATTGTCCAAGGTCAAGGTCTAATTTCGGAAATTCATTGTCCACTACTATCAGGGGTTCTAAAAGGTCAGTGACCTTGAGGTCCATGTCAAGTTGCCTTTGGGGTGAAGGACAAGTATAGGCAATAGTAATAAGGCGTAGTTGACGGAGCCCCGCTTCGCGGGGCTCCTACTTCCGGGTGGTTTAAAAAAAAAAACCACGAAGGGGATGGCGGGGTCTTGCAGACCCCGCCATCCCCTTCTAACCTAACCTGTCCGATTCGGGGTGCCCCAAGTTCCGAGCTCGCTACGCTCGCTCTTGCATCCTAAATTCTCCTAGTACAGTAATATTATTGCATTTTGTACCGATCCCTTCGACATCGTTTTTACGACAAACACCTAGTCGGAGACAAAAAACACCAAGACGCTTTTAACCTTATATTTATGTGTTATATACGATAGAATCACGAAATCAACGATTTGCGAAAATCAAAAAAAAAAAAAATTAAAAAATTTTCTAAGTCCCTGACGCCTTTATAAGAGGAACTCTTCGACATCGTTTTTATGAGAAACGGCTGGTCGGATCCAAAAAATACCAAGAGGCTTTTAGCCTTATATTTACGTGTTATATAAGATAACATCGAGAAAATAAACGATTTGCGAAAAAAATTTTTTTTGCCAAAAAAAATCTGTCTTTTTTCCTCAGTGCCCCGTTACGTACACTCCAACCGTAAATTCACATGCATATGAATTGTGCATTTTACAAAAATGCATATCAGTCAGGCTGCTCATGAACAAAGTAATACAGAGATGTCATGTTACTGTAATAATCTCAAAATTACAAGATTGCCTTTTTAGGCTATCTTGTAATTTTGAGCAACTTGCAACTTGTAAAAAACCCATTGAAGAATTTTTTCTTCAATGGGTTTTTTACAAGTTGCAAAATAATTTTATCATTCTTATGAATGCTTGCTTACCTGACTAGCAGTCACAAATGCTGAGACAAACCACTGGTTGAATTTGTCTACAGATTTTAGGTATGTGTTGGTGACTTTCCACATATGTTCATCTACCAAGTCCAATGCTGCATGAGCTATAAATTGATTCAAATGTCTGTTGTCTTCTTTCTAAAAAATTTATAAAATAGCATAAGATAAAATGAATAGAAATTTCTCATAATTCTTAAAGAAAAGAAATATGTTAGTAATTCCAATGTATTATGGAAATGAAATAAGTACATAAATAAGACACACTTTTGGTTCTTTGGTGACTGGAATGAAATCCATTTCAAATATTGGGTTGTCGGCATGTCCAACGATGACAAAATAATATGTTCCTGCTGACATCCTGAATTATTTTATAAATCGGCAAAATTCATGAAATCTGTTTATTATTTTTGTGTCACTACTAAATTCATAATCAATATTATGTACTCGTATCACAATCACAACATTCACAACAAACTTCAATTCAACATGAATTCAACAAAAAAGAACGACAGAAGTTCAAGATAGTGTCACAGTGACAATGACAGTCAACTGAGAAGACATCAGACTGACAGCTAATTTTTTTTAAGATTGCAATGCATGGAAAGAGTATGACAAAATTCGCCGCTAGAGGGGCTCGTGTAGCGTGAGGTCTCCGAAATGTCAAATTATGTCATTGCTTGTGGGTTGGCTACACGGGTTTATTTCTAACTAAAATAATGTGTTTAAATTAAATTAAATATGAGTTACGGGTCAATGAATGTCAGTGATTTAAAGAATTGCAAAATAAAATTGAACTTATGTCCTCCTTTTTCCTGAACAAAACGGATCACAACACTGTAGATGGCATGTTTACGCTACGGTTCTATTGTATTCATGTAAACTTTGTTTTCACGCGCGTATTAACAACCTTTGACAGTTACACTTCAGGATCTCACTCAACAGTAGCGCCATCTGGTGATACAAAAAAACGGTAGCCCTCAAATAAGCAAAGAGTATGTATATTTAAAGTAAGAACTCGAACAATGATAAACTCCTTTCTTAAATATTATTTAAGAAAGGAGTTTATTTATTTTTGAGTTTATTTATTTTTTAAATATTATATTTCTGTGCTAGGTGATCTTCTGTCTGTTCGTTGGCGTAGCTTTCAATAGCTGTAATGACTTAATTGTGGCGGGAAAATTTAGAAAAATCAAATAAAAGTTAAGTTGGAGTGTGAAGTTGAAATAGATTTACTCAGTTACATTAAAATGAATACAGTTGCTAAGAGTAATACAGTTTATACAATAATTTCAAAGATTTTACGTGAAATACTTAATTTCGTGCTTAATATATTTTTTTTCCGGATTTCTTTCAGATTCATGGACGATTTCAATAGACAAACTAATGTTATGGAGAGGTGGTTGGACGAAATACGATATTAAGCTATCTAATTTGCTTCTTCGTGTACATTACGATCAACTGTTACTCGTAACAGACACAAAGATTTTGGAATCGTATAACATGCATCATAAAATAAAAGGAATGTATAAAGGAGATGTTCTCATACTTATAACTAACGAATCTGGCAAAGAGGTAAGTATTTGGATAATTTTTTTGTACATGGGGAGCACCCGAGTGGCGCGTTTCGTTAAAAATACATAAAGACACATAATTTTTATTCCATTTATTCATATTTTTACATATTTTTTTACATTTTTAAATATTTTACTAAAAATACAAAAAAAAAACATTTAAAAATAAAAAAAAATAGTAGCCTACCAGTATCGGGGACAGTGTCCAAGCTACCGATAGTCAGGACTCCAGGGAAAGGAACCTCCTAACAATATGTGCTGTATCTAGGAGTACCGCTTTCTGTATCAAGCCCTTGATCCAGCCACCCAACGAGAGCCTCCTTAGATGTTGTGGATTATTATTATTATTATTATCAGCCCGGTTGGTCCCACTGCAGGGCAAAGGCCTCCGTACCCTCCTTCCACTCGTCACGGCTTTATTAGGCCAATCTTTTGAATAGGTGTCCAGTTCATTGAATCCCGCCATCTTCGTCTGGGCCTTCCGGGTCAAAGACAAATTATTAAGTAAAATTAATTATACTTGCAAATGTGAGGCCATCTAGCATGCTTCTTATTTAATGAAAGTGTAAAAAATGTGTGTGCTTTTTGAATTATCTTCCAGATCAGGAAAATAAAATTCCAAATAAAATCAAACATAGCGGAATGCTTGCAGATGCTTGGCGAACATTTCCCTGTAATCAACCATAATAATATGCAAGCTAGTCATGTTTTAAATGCTAAATACCGCAACATAGATGATGTTCTCAAACATGCATTAGAACGGAAAGGTGAGTCGCCATAGGACTGTGAATGGGAACAACTGAATGGCAGGCCTTTTTTTGTCATTATGGTACAATAAATAATTAAAAGACAGGAAACGAAACTATCAAGCATCCCGTTACAAGCGCCCAACGAACTAAACGACCTCACGTACTTATTATAAAATTCTGGCTAAGATCAAACGGTCACCTAGACTATAACATGCAATGATCAATAGCTTAAATAAAAATAATTATGTACTAATGATCCCCAGTTAGTAATTTCACAGTCACAATTTTATCGTACTTGAAAATCGTAGACAGATTTTTTACTGTAAACTTTAAAAAGTTAATTTCCAAACTTAAACAAACGAAATAACAAATTATTTCCAGATTTGACGACTTCTTCAAGTTTACCCCCAGCTTTCAGCAATTTCATGAAACTGTGTTTATTGGATCCTACTTTCCCTGATATGGTTTTAGAAGCAGAAAAAGTAGTAAAAAATATAAGTTCTTAATATGACCCGTTTGATCATTGTGACATACTTGAAAATTTTATATCTATGATGTCGTTTAGGAACGCATCTTTAATTTTATCTGTATAATTTATTTTATCTGTGGTCAAAGTTTATTTTGACACTTGCATATTTTCAAATTTCAATCAATTTTTAAATTTCAAACGAAAAAGCGTTGTGGATTGTTGTGAAACGTGAAAGTTGTGAACTTGTGATTTTGAAGTGATATAAATTGAAAAACCTAATAGCAATGAATCCAAATAGATATATTCCGGGTCAGTCTAGTGTTCTGCGGAAATCCAGGTAAGTAATTACTGGTATTTACTTACTAACCATTAAAATCAACTTGTGTTTGTAACTTATTATTGTGACTGAACATCTATCAAATATATTTTTTTATCAACATTGATCTCACGATTTACGAACACCTTCAGGTTAGAAGGCAAGGTATCGTTACTGCCTAAGCCTCGTCGCCCTGGATCCACTGATCGCCTGTCCACGGAGGCGCGGCGGCCTAGCGCTGCGGGGCACCGCTCGAGCAGTGCGGAGCCTGCGAGGGGAACATTTGGAGGCGGCAGGCTCAGCAGAGAGGCGTCAGCCACTAAGATACCGTTGAATGGCGTAAGTGGCTGCAGTAGTTACATACTTTCACGTTTCGTTTTGATCAAACTGAAAAGCTGTGGTCTAGTGGATCGAGTACCGGACTGCTGATCAAGAGGTCGTGGGTTCGATCCCATAGGACTCGCATATTTATGTGATGAACTTAAGTGTTTGTGTTTGTATGGGTGTTTCTTATGTATTATGTATGTATTTACAAAAAAGTATAATAAGTATTATATCCATTGTCTAGTACCTGTAGTACAAGCCCTGCTTAGTTTGGGACTAGATGGTGTTGTGTAAAATGTCCCAGGGTATTATTATTTTTTGTAATTTGAATAAAGTAGACACAAAAATTGCTCAGAGTACCGTGTTTGAAAAATATGTATGACATACATAATATGTGTGTGCAGAGATCGCGGTCCCAGCAAGGTGAAAAGTTTGGGCAGTCCTCCATGACACCTCTCCGCTCTAGTCACTACTCCGCCAGACCAACAACGACACCTATAGTAAGTTTAATTATATTGTTTCTGTATATTACTAATTTAGTTACTTAGTCAAATAGTGGAGACCCACCACATAGCTTTGTCGTAATACATATTTATGTCTAAGTTAACCAGTATCCATCTCACAACACCTGCTTCTATAGATTAAATTAATACCAAACCATTTGTGTATTTGTAGAGAACCCCATCTGAGGACCGTGCAAGTCGCAGTTGGCAAACTTCACTTGACAGAGCTTTGGCTTTTGTTACCGTCAAAGACCAGAGGTGAGAATTCAGAATTTTAAAAGGTGTTATATTGACTAGTTTCTTGTTTCAGAGTTAAGATATGCTTTGAACATTCTTTTCAGTTTTAGCAATACTTGGTTGTACTAGTCAGTTCTTCTTTGAGTTAATGATTAAATATTTTCTAAATTGTAGGCCTAAAACTTCACCAGTGTAGTATGCTATAAAGATAGTTCTTTCTGTGACAACAAATTGATTCAACAAGTTATTAGTACTTTTCAACATGTAGCTAACATTTGATTTGTATATTTTTACATACATACATAGCTTCACGCCTGTTTCCCATGGGTAGGCAGAGACTATAGATTTCCACTTGTATATTTTTGCATATAAGTAAAACTTAGTTCCTCGTAGGCCTATCTCAGCTGTAGCATGGCAGCGTGCGGAGTGCGCGCGCGTGGGGGCGGCGCTGTCGGCGCGGGGTGGCGGGGGCGGGGGCGGGGCGGTGCCCACCACGCTGATGCGCCCGCTCACCATCGCGCGCTTTGTGGACATCACTGCCTTGCTTCTCAACGACATCACCACCGATGTCAAGCTCAACACTGATAATTATGTTACTAAGGTTTGTACTGAATACATTGTCTTTTTTAAAACAATTTCCTCCACCGCATCTCTTAAACTCAAAATCTGCTGAACCGATTTTGACGCAGTTTTCACCAATAGGCAGATTGATTAAATGAGGAAGCTTAGAGGTGTATCATTGCTTTAAGTTGGCTGAAATATGACGATAAAGGTGGAAGATATAGCCCTGTGCGAAGCAGGAAATGGAGTAATAATAATTAGTGTAATATAATAATATTATTTAATTTCTTTTGGTGGCCAGTTACCGCACCTGTCAAAGCGCCTGCTGTACCCAGGCACCGTGTCTAAGTCGTGGCTGAAGACGGTCAACACGCTGCACGCGTTTCCGCACGCGCTGGCACTCATCGCCTACCTGCTGGACCTCGTCGATCATATCGTGAGTACCTATACCTATTTGGGTGCAAGAAACACAACAAGAAAACCTTGTATAATACTTTAAAAGATGTATGTGATATTATTATTATTAGACTATTTGGCTAACTGAAGGACGAAGTCTGCTCTACTTTCCTTCCACTCCTGTTATAACATGCAAATCTGCACTAAATATGAAATTGAAAGGAAACTATAATGATAGGAATAGTTATAGAAAATGTTACAATTTGAATTATTTATAGGAAATGCCAGTGTCTGATGAGTGGCTGTACGTGGGTAAAGACGAGCTGGCGTGTTTGCGTAGGGACTACTTGTACAAGTGCTGGGTCAGGTAAACCTCCTTAAAATAGTAGATGATTGATGGGCTCTCAAAATCTTATATAGCAATAAAACATTAAAATCATTGCTTTTTTGTTGCCATGTAGATTTCAAGATCCGGATTATCAGTTTGAAGATTTGAATGAGGAGTATTTGCACAGTTTGAAAGCATTGCTCGGTAATGATGAGGAAAAGATTTCAGAGTTGAAGCAGATTATAAAAAGTGAGTCAAATTTCTATTGTGTTGTTAACATCCTAAAAGTATTTTTTTTCTGAGTGTTTGTATGTATTGCCTATCTATAGGATCCATTTAATAACATGAAATAAAATTGGCAATTCGGAATCGTGAAATAATGATGTTGATATACAATGACAACATGATACATTAGTAAGTGATACACATGTCAGAGTACTCGTCGTGCCTGGAGGACGAGGCCGAGGCGGCGGCACGCGCAGACGAGGCGCGGCGCGTGGAGCGGCGCGACGCGCTGCTGGGCGGGCTGCGCGCGCTGCGGGCGCGGCGCCGCGCCGACCGCGCGCACCACGACGCGGAGCACACGCGCCGCGCGGACTACCACGAAGCGCTCAAACATCTGGATGTCGAGATCGAGCGCGCCACGTGAGTACACATGTCAAATAGGACCTATAACCAAAAAAAATGTTTTTTTTTATCTACTTTAGTCACGTGATTATAAACGGCTGTGATTAGCCGAGTGGTTGATGACGTCAACAACTTGTAAACAGTTTTTACGTGTCGAATGTGAGTTTCGGTACATAATACAAGCAAGTGTCACGATGACATGAAACGCCATATTGCCAGGAAAAGAGTTTTCGCGGGATATCGAAAATGGGTTTTTTAAAACCTACGTTAATCTAAGGACTACAGAAAATCTATATCTTACGTTCTATTACACATTGTGCAAGAAAAAACAAAAAAACCTGTCAAATTCCTAATAACAGCTTTTACAGAAAACACTATTTTCTTTTTTTTTTCTTCAACTATACACATCATTTTTCAAAATAAATAGACATACAGTTCATTTTCAGTAAAAAACAATCTCAAATTTTTCATTCAAAACTTTTTTTATTTACATTGCAGTGCTGAAAGTCAGCAACTAAAACAGGAGATAGAGACACAACCACTAAGTATAGAACAACGTACAAAGCTGCTAGATGAAGTGGACTATGCGTTGCGAGTGCAGGACTCAAAACGATCGCTTGCGGAACAGATCGGCAAGGTATGTATGAGACAGTAAACAATTTCAGTGTGTTAATGAATAACTGGAGAAATGCTGTCATCATTTTAGAATACATTTTCGATCGTATCATAAACACTTCAGGTTACTTTATTTTTAACCCCCAACGCAAAAAGGACGGGGTGGTATAAGTTTGACGTCTCTGTCTGTGTCTGTCTGGGGCATCGTAGCTCCCGAACGGATGGACCGATTTTGATTTTGTTTTTTTTATTTGAAAGGTAAATTAGTGGGGAGTGTTCTTAGCTTTGTTTAATGAACATCGGCAAAGATGGCCGCCGCTACAAAAAAGCGGATTACATACACCATGATAAATTTCAAATCCAAGATGGCCGCCACACCACAAAATGGAAAATTACATTTCGTGTCTGGGCTTCCTAGATTTTTAATTTAAGTTTGGTTAGGTTATTTAGTTTAAAATCCCATTGAATTTTTGCAGTCATTTTCATTCATATTAAAAGACCGGAATTAATCTTTTACGCAACGTAATGTAATTCCTTATGAACCAATTGTTTATAGATGGTGCTGAGCAAAGAGACAGAGCTGGCTCTGTGGCAGAAGAAGACCCTCGACAGCTGCGTGGAGTACAAACAGGGGCTGATCCATCTGTCGGCGCAGTTCTCCGACCTCGCCGCACTCGCCATCGATGAGAAGTAAGTTCATTGTTTATGGATGGGTGGAATTTTTTGCACCCACCTTTTTGCGTATAATTTACTCCTTATAATAAAGGACAGTGAAGTCCCGTCAAAATTGGTCGGAACAAACAGGAACAGAAAATTGGACAATTTTGTTGCTACTTTTGTGTCACATTCAGTTCAAGCTAAAATATAGTGATCTGAATGACCATGCATAATAGATTTCTTTAATAGACTATCTATGTTTAATATGGTTGCCCTGAACAGAGAGCTGATGAGTTCGGAGTGCTTGACGAGTGTGTCTCGCGGCGTGGAAGCTCTGCGCATGCGCGCCGCCGAGCTGGCGCAGCGCCGCGCCGACCACGCGCGGGAGAAGACCGCGCTCGCCAGGAAACGCGCCGCGCTACTGGTGCGTAACATTTACATAATACTACTAAATTATTTATTTCATACAGGAAAACCAACAGCTATACAACATTTTTTAATATCTAGCTTAAGCTACACTAAGCCAATTACAGAACCACCACCAGCTCTGGATTCTTCCACTGCTGGATGTAGGCTTCTTTTAGTGGACACCACAGAACCAAATCTTCAGCTCTTTTTAAATTGGTATGAAAATGTTACTGATGTCACTCTAAAACCCCTGTAGATATCTTTCTTCGTATTTTATAGCAAGCGACGGGGCGAACTTTTTCAAGATTGTTAAATTACGTGCACTTTTCATTTTTCCTGAATTCATAATCTTTAGCAACAAACACTATCCATAGACATGCTGTCTGTTACCTTTCCATGCCTAAACTAGAAGATACTTCTTGAGGAGGGACATAGGCAACCTTTAGTCCTAAAAAAACCTTTAATTTGCGAATGAAGCGGCGGACAACTAGTACAACATAAATTATTTTTATCTATGTGCAGGATGAAACTCGCGCAAAAATCCGGGAGATGAAGACAACAGTGCAACGCGAACAGGACATGTTGGACAGTGAGACCAGCAAGGAGTCGGAGGAAGTGGCCGCCACGGCTGCAGAGCTCCGCGAGCTCAACGCCAGGATGGAGGAGCTCAAGCACCAGCAGGAGCAGTACAACCAGGTGGAAAGTGAACTGCAGTTCTGGGAGGAACAGGATAACGCGTGAGTTCAATACCAAACCTTTACTTAAAAAGGAGATGATCTGTACTGTTTTTATACCTAAAGCAAATTCCAGGGTTTTTATATAAAATGCTCAGTAGCAGGTCGTTTAGACTTGTCTGTGCCTGTTATGTTATTGGCGATAGACTGACTAACATGGGATCTAAATAAGTACTGGAAAACTGTAGGTGTACATCTTTCTCAAACGTGATTTTAGTTCTGAAAACAAACAAAAGTTTTATGACTATCTCTCTCAACTTACATGGTCTGAAATATATGATGATCGGGAAGCTAATAGAGCCTTCAGCAATTTTCATGAAACCCTGGTATTGTTTTTTAATCTATGCTTCCCTAGAATTGAAATTAAAATTGACCTAGCAGAGAAAAACACAAAATGGCTTACAAAGGGTATCAAAAAATCAACAAAAACTAAAAGAGCCTTGCGTTTCAAATATTACTTCTCAGCCTTCCTAGCAAGGAGAATAAACTGAATTACTTAAATTACAATAAATTACTTCGGAAATGTCTACAGAAATCCCAAAAACTTCAAAATACAGCTTATATTAATAAAGCTAAAAATAAATGTAAAGCTTCATGGTACTTAATAAAACATAACACTAACAATTATCATTATAATGAAACAAAAATAAAAGAATTAGAAACGGACTTCTAACAAACCCAACTGACATTGCCAATTATATCAACAACTATTTTATCGAATTAACAAATAATGATTTTGACATAAATAGTAACACCTATGACATAGACCCAACAAATTCGAGTATATTCCTAAAACCTACTTCTCATGACGAAATACAAAAGGTCATTAGATTAATAAACCTGTCCTTACTGATGGGAGTGTTCCCAGAAAAATTAAAGATATCTGTAATTACCCCAATACATAAAAACTGGAACAAAAAACTTGTTGATAATTACAGACCAATAGTTTTATTACCAATCTTGGCAAAAATATATGAAAGAGTAATGTATTTAAGGCTGATGAGTTTTATTGACAAATTTCAAATCTTAAAAAGGGAACAAAATGGTTTTCAGAAAGGAAAATCGACAACAATAGCAGCGTTTGAATTAATTAACAAAGTTACCAAAAATATTGACCTTAAAACCCCGACAACTGTGGTATTTTTCGATGTGTCGAAGGCCTTTGATTTCGTATCCCATGAGCTACTATTAAAAAAATGTGAAAGATACGGAATACGCGGCAAAGCAAATACATGGTTAAAGAGCTACTTATCTAATAGAACGCAATTTGTGGAAATCTGCGCAAATAACCCCAAAAGCAGTGATTTGATATATAAATCGGAATTAGGTAAAACTTGTACAGGCGTTCCGCAGGGCAGTCTATTAGGACCACTGCTATTTTTAATCTATATCAATGACCTAGTTGATGTCACAAACCACCACTGCACACTTTTCGCAGATGATATATCAATTATTATACCAAAAAATAACGAAAACTATAATGCTGAAGTAAATGCAACTGTAAAAAAAATTATAAATTGGATGGAAAACAACAATTTAAAACCTAATCTAAATAAGACCAAATATGTTCAATTTCAAAATAAAAACTGGAGTCAAATAAAACTAAATGTGACATATAAAGACACACAAATAGAACAAACCAATAATATAAATTTTCTAGGAATAGTATTAGACGAAAAGTGTTCTTGGTACAATCATATAAATAAAGTGTGCGATAACATTGGTAAGTTTGCTTTTGCCCTATGGCGTCTATCAAATCTAACAACTAAACAGGCAACACTGCAGGCTTATCACGCATAATATGTTGGTTCGGTCCTACGATACGGAATACTAGTATGGGGCAATTCGGTGCATATCGAAAAAGCCTTCATTGCCCAAAAACGGTGCATACGGGCCATATGTAACGCTAATCCACTAACATCTTGTAAACCATTGTTTAAAAAACTAAAAGTGTTAACAATAACTAGTATTTACATTGAGGAAACCTGTAAATTTACGAAATCTCACCCTGAGCTATTTGAAAAAGTGGGAGAAAACTGCCCATTTAAAACCAGATTTCCAAATAAGATAGTAATACCTAAAATGAAAACAGAATTGTATAAACGTAGTTGCTATGATATGATGATATGATATAGATCCTATGTGCATTCAAATATATAATAAACTTCCTATGGAGATTAAAACCTTACCGATGACACCCTTCAAAAGGGCATTACGCAAATGGCTAACTGAAAAGTGTTTCTATACATTGAAAGAATATTTCCAAGTAAAATATTAATGTATTGGTAGTAGATAATGCATGACAGTTTTTGCTTCACGATAAGGTACTTACTAAATATTTGCATGTCATTATCTTTATGACGAAATATGATGGACTATAAATATTATGTAACACCTTTTGTAACCATATTTGTAAGCAAATAAATATTTGAATTTGAATTTGTCTAACCTTCGACAATATAGGAGTTTAGTGTGTATACATTTCAGTACTCATTCATTCTTCCAGTTGGCGAACAAAATTAACAGCTTTACAAGAGTACATAGAATCAAAGCGCGCAGAGGCGAAACAACTACTGGATGCGGCGCGAGAGAAACGCGTCAAACTCATTCTTAACAACATTCGCCTGTGGAACGAGAAGCTCGCTTGATTATATTGTTAGTTGTAAGTTGGTATATTTGCCTAAAATTGTACAGCTAAAAATAATTAGAACAGCTAGAAATAACACGAGCGCTGGATGTATCGGTGTAAAATATCAAGAGGCTGCTTTTACAGATAAATACAAACGATATTACTCACTCTAGTTTAATTATTATTAAAAATAAGATCCAAGAAGTACAATTTTGGTAGAGTCTTTTTGGTCAGACTTAAATGTATTTTTTTTGCATAAGTTGATTATTGATTATAGTTGTAAGTAACTCTTCCCGCGATGCCATATATATTGGGTTGAATTGTTTTTATAATTAAAATACGTGTTTACTAAATAGCCATTTTATTTCCTCATCTCTTGTTGGTGATGATCATTTGTACGCTATTTTCGACAGCTTCGCACATATGTTTTAGTGAGGTTTGCGCCCATGTATGCGTGTGCGCAATCTTCTTGTTCTGATTGTCGGCGCGTTTCGGGGGAGGCACAGAAGGCTTGAACGCCATTTCTGAACCATCATATGCTTTGAATATTTGCGATGGTGTCCTGAAAAAAGTCAAGGTATTAATATAATATGTATTTGATATATTGCAATGATTTTAAAAAGTGTTCAAGAAAGGCATAAAAGAAGAATGGGTCCTTTGGCACAAGTGCTGCACTAAGAAGTGTAGCTAAGATTTTGAAAACTAACTCATTCATAATAATTATAAAATCATAGTGATTTTAGGTCTGTTTGCTTGTGGTGAATTAATGCTTTTATTCTTTAATGGAGTGCTACTTATGATGTGGCTTACATTTTGTTCAACTCATGCGGCAGATTGCCCTGCAGCACGGCGGCGGCGGCCCCGCGCACGGCGGGGTGGTAGTGCCGGCGCAGCGCGCACAGCTCGTGCAGCGCCGCCGCGTGCGCGTTGCAGTGCTCTGGCGACGGCAGCGTGGGGTCGAACCGCCCCGAACCGCTCGCCTCGCTGTCTGCTTCCAGCAGGGTTGCTACCGCTTTACTTTGCTGTTAAATGTTACATTTTGTTTAGAATAGGGTAGACGATTGGTGTTGAATTTGTTAAAAATAACACGCTTAGTGAAAAATACAATTAACATACTTCGTATATTAAAAATAAATATTAAATCGACCCAAGAAATTTCTGAGATATAAACGTTTAAAGTTTTTGGTGGGGATTGACAGGGGATGCTCTCTTTCCTGCAAAACGAGTGTTAGTATAGAATTTATAAGGTGCACACGCACGTTACTTTTGACGTCAGACGTCAGTTTTAAGTATCGTGAGGTCTCTGACTAGCATAAAATTAAAACGCTTTTAACTTTGTTATTTTAGAACCAATTTAAATTTTGTAAAACTACACGGCGTATTACGGGTGAGTGAGTGCAGTACCTGTGCTAGCTGGTGCAGCAGCGCGAGGCAGGCGAGCGCGCCGTTGTGCAGCAGCTGCGGCGCCAGCGCGGCGGAGCGCTTGGCGAAGGCCTGCAGCACGGCCGGGGACACGCGCCGTGCGCGCCCGCAGATCTGACTCACCGACTCCACGATTATCTTGGAGTCTGCATGGGTTTTGCCTAAAACAACATTTAAAATAAACTTCAAAAAAAATAACGGTTCCTTTCAATGCTAAATTATTTATTATGTAGAAGATAGGGTGATATTTTTTCGGGTTTGTGGGTAAGTAACAATATTTTTATCATTTTCAGCAGTCATTATGGAGGGTTTTCCTTTCGTCAAATTTTTCAATTTTTTCGTGGAGTCAATGAGAAGTAAAAATTTTCTCTCAAGAGATCAGCAGGCCAAACCTTATTTTTTTTTTGTCAATTTTAGGCATTTATATTCACACCACATAAATGCCCTTTCCTTTTGATTGCATTTTGTATTGACTGGTGCCAAGCTGGGACAAGTCAAGTATTATGATAAAGGTGATCTCACCAGCATGTGCCTGCAGCATGCACATGTAGAGGTATGCGTGGAACTTGGCGGGGTCGACGTTGAGCGCGTCGCCGGCGCCGGACAGGATGGCCAGCACGGTGCGCACGCACAGCAGGCGCTCGCGCGCTGCGATCAGCTCGTCGGCGATCAGCGCGCCCAGGATCGACACCAGGTCCGAGTAGTACTCCAGGTTTATTACGTGCGTGAACCTGGGGGAAAGGTGCCATTGAGACTGAGCTGTTGACTATCAGGAAAACCCAACAGAATACCAATTTCCATCATAATATGTGTTCCGTAAATAGGTATTTACTCACTTGGCGAGTCCATTTAGCGCGGCAGCCAGCAGTTTAGATCGCGGCGCAGTCTTCAACAGTCGAAAGTATATGTGGAACACGGTCTTGGTGACTTCCGTCAACTGCTTCCGCCTTGCCATCTCGCTCTCCTGCGCTTGTGTCTCCAACAACTCCTTTTCGACTTCTTTCAGCTTTTTATTTCGCTGAAATATTTTTTGAATTTATTTATATTATTGCAATGCCTTGCTGACTTGAGACAACCGAGTGGCTTAAAATTCTCTAATAAATTAGAATTCATAGATCTATTTTCCCCTCTTCTCCCATTTTAAATTTTAATGTGAATCAAATCAAATTTATTTTCATCCATAGAAATGTCCCGGACAGTACAAACATGTTTTTAATAGTCGAATTCCAGACCCAAAAAAGTCCGTCATACCTTCTTTTCCTTCTTAGACAAGTTGACGATTCTCTTCTTATGCTTCTCCTCTTGTTTCTTCTTGTTCTTGATCTCAGCCTCCGCGTCCATGTCGATATCTCTGATCTTGAGGGTTAGGAGACAGTCCAAAGCGGACGGGTCTAGGCGCTCGTTGCGGCGTTTTACTAACTGGTTTATTAGGCGAACCACCTATTGACAAAATAGTTTTTTAGGCATAAAGCAGAGTGGGTATGGGAAAAACTAAATGGCGCCGACATTTCCTATCTATTAGACGACCTCTAGGAATGTTAACATTGGAGAAACCAATATTCTATTGAAAGGCCTATTTTTGTCTGTAGCGAAATTCATAAAGTTTTTATGTAGCTTTTTTTGCGTAAATGTCTTTGTAGACATTATTTTATAACAGCACTTTATGAGAAGAGTACATTTAAGGGTATCAGCATCTGCTCATCGGCCTCTGAAACATTAAGAGGTAGTTTCCTCAGCACACTTACAGTGAGAGTAATATCGCCCCTGTTGTCTTCAGCGAATACGTTGGTACAGCACTCAGTAACAGTGTTCCTGGCTTGCTGATCCTTGCAGTCCAAGTGCGGCACCACACTCTGCGCGATGTTGGTCGCGTAGTTGAAGTGCGGCCGCGCTACTAGTAACCCGCACATACACCGGAGAGATACCAATGCTAAGCTTTTCGTAGACTCGTCAAGCACTCTGGAGAAGAAAGATGTATTTTTGCATTTGTATAGGCTATACTGGATCCAAATGTTTGCCATGGTAGGGAGAATATGGCTACATAACTGGCTAATCAGTAAGGCTGAGGTGCCAAGCTGAGAGCTACATTAGGAGCAATTTTTTGTGTACAAAATTGTGTCTATGATAAAAATAATTATTATAATAATACCTAGTGTCTCCCTTCTTACGTCGCAACACACCGGCAGCTTTCTCTAGTCTTTGTAGATACCTCTTGTAGAATTCTAATAGTTCTTTTTCATATTTATACAAGGCCAATGTGTCTTTTTTTACTGTGAATATAAAAAATCATATTAGTAGAAAGAAGTGTCTGTACATTTTATTTATTACAAGTTTTTTTATTTTATGGACCTACCAGTCCCCCCCCCCACCCCTCTAGTCCGTGAGTTTAGAGGTTCCCGCCAAACTTATTGCCAACTTCAACCCGGACAATAAGTTTGGAGAACTGTACTTACATTTGATATTAGAGTAGTCCTGGTGCCGTATCATGTACTCCGGTAGAATATCCTTGAACACTTCAAAGGCAGAGACTGTGGCAAGCTTTCGAATAGAATGCAGGTTCAATGACCCATCCTTCAGACGATCCTCCATGAGGTACAGAATTGGATAAAGGTTTTTCAACTGGAAAAAATATTAAGAAATTTTTGCTGACTGTTCAATTAATTATTTTACAGGAATGTTTTTCAAGGAAATTATTGGCCTGTTATTCTACTTCCAAAAAATTAACAGGGAATATAGTATTGCCGGATACAAGGCCTTTGCTTAAAATTAGAACAACAGTTTAGGTAAGGTAAAGGTCTAACTTTCTTCTCCGGGCTCTCAAGCAGAGAAGAGCACAATGCTCCAATTCTCAGCTTGTCATGCTGCAGCTTATCCCTCCGGGCTGCCAGTAGCTCTACTGCAGTTACCACCTTCTCTTCATCATCAGCAGGTGGCATGTCACCTTCCTCTGTACCCTCCAGGCCAGAGTCAGAGCTGGAATGTTCTTCTGCTTCCTTGTCTGCCATTTTACTTTTCTTTTGTGGTTTTATTTCTTCTTCAGGTTCTGATTCTGAGTCTGTAAATGTTTTTCAAGCTAAGTAATGTGTAGTTAACTGATTGACATGTTGAATAGGGTTTTAAAACATGTGCATATTACTGTTCAAGAACTGACAGGTACTTCCAGATATCTTTTACATAAGTAGGGCTCAAAATAAAAACAAATATGAAACTCTTATGTAACTAAAACACATTGGTGACCATCAAATTTAGTTAAACTATGAGTAATTTTGTTAATAGTAAAGTCACTAACCTACACACTCCTCAGCCCTCTCTGTGAGTCCCTCCTTTGTCTTAATAGGCAGCAGTGGCCTCATTTTCTTAGGTGGTCTTTCAGCAAGCTCCTTCTCATACTTGTCCTCTAAGTCACTGTCTGATAGTCCCTCGCTTTCTGCGCCACTGTCACTGCCCATGGTAGGCTTTGGGAACCTCTCTTTTTTTTCTCTTTTTCGTTTTTTTGATCTGATACAAAAATATAACATAACATACATACAGTTCATTCATCCACATAATTTATTAAGGTAAGTATAGTAGACTTGAGCTCCAAAACATTATCTGGAAGACCAGAAGATACTGAAATCAAAGTGATTTTTGCTGAAACTGGAACTTGACATACTGCAACTATCTACATTTAGTGTCATTCATTACAACTATTTTATTTTGCAAAAAAGAAGATATTTTGGAAGATTTTCAAATTTAAAGCTAGTAAGATAGTTATTGCTGGAATATTACACATTTTCACTAGCATTGACAAATATTTAATAAAATTATTGATAATATTTAGTTTCTTACTAACCTTTTACCTTGCTTTTCATTTTCTGGTACATTAGCCAGTAGTTGTGGCTGTTTGGCCAGTCGACTCATAAGATACTGCTGTTCTTCATCATCCAGCATGTCTCCAAACTCATCACCTGACGGCTCGCTCTCGCTGCTGTATTCTACCGTTGGTTGCTGTGTAGGCTGCTTCTGTTTTTGCACGTGAGTTCTGTGCCTCTGTAGCTTGAGTTGACCCTTCTTCCTCATTTTATTTGTAGTTTGGTTGTTCCTTTTCACCTTACTGATCTTTACTTTGCCTTTTTTCTGTGGAATTTAACAGATTTAACAATAAAGTTTCGCAGTAAAGTTGGTTTTGGTTATGTGCATTTTAAAATAAATTAGGCTACTTTTTGTAAATAGATATTAGTATGAATACTTACAGCCATTTTGAGTCTTTAATTATCTTTACTATAAGTTAAAAGTAATGAGAAATAAATAAATATTCGTGTTAAACTTTAAAAAAACAAACCAACGTGGGTTATGCTGTTTGACAAGTGTTTGACAGACATGACAGTAAATTGTAGAGGTGTGTAACTCAGCTCTGAGTCAGCTCAATGAATCAGATCGCATGGGTTTGAGCCGTTGAGCTACAGCTCAGTAACAAAATGACTAGCTCACGGCTCAATTCAGCTCCTGTTGTACTTGTGAATCCCTCCAATCCAATTCTCCTAGAACGAATTATTATTATGTTCTAATGCATTAAAATAATAATTTATGATTTTTTATTGATATGTAACCAATAAATCAATTTGTAAAGAAATAATATAAAATGTCTAGCTCGCAGAGTTAAACGAACTGTTGCAGCTCAGCAGCTCATTCGGCTCGATTTGGCGCGCGGCTCGCATTGGCTCGCGAGAGTCGTAAACTGAAACGGTTCAAATTGAGCTGATCTGCGAGCTGATTCATTGAATCAGCTCACTCACCTGAGTCACGAGCTGATCTGTAGCTCGCGTATTTTTGATGAGTTACCCGCCTCTAGTAAATTGTGTGACAGACTGACAATTATGTTGAGTTCTTTTGACAAAAAAACAATGATACCGACTACCGGGGTTCCCATATAAAAAAACATCAAATACGCTAATTTATTTAGTTATATGTTGTTTTTCAAATATTTTAGCGAACAGAATAATTATGGATAAATGAAATTCCTTGCTTTTTCTACCTATTTTTATCTTCATTAACCTGCAAATTAATTGTTTAATCAGTATTTTACGGAATTTTCGTTCGGAGTCCAATTAGCCTTCCTTCACCCGATCGAGCTAAGTTTTAAATTAAAATAGTTATTTACCAGGATTTATAAATAGTCATTAATTAAATATTTAAGTTTTGAAAATATCATTATTTTAATTATACAATATTTAAAATGAAAACAATTTTTATAGCATTTTTGAACGCGTTCAAACTTTCTAAATGTCAGTTACAAAAGGCCTCGAAACTTTCTTATTTCTCGTTTTTCTAGTTATTCTAAATTAAAATTCACTTACATTTGTAATAGGTTTTATTCTTACTCTGTGAATTCGGTTTTGTATTTAGTTGGAATGCCAAAAATGAATTTGTTTTGTATATAAATTTAGTTTTGTGAAGTTATTGTGATGGTGCCTCAGCAGCAGCGACGGAGACGTCGTCGCGCGGCCCTGGCGCGGACAGCTGAGCGTCGTGTTGTTGTTGCCCGAGGAGCTGGTGGGTTTGGGTTCACGATAGCGGGTCAACGGCCGTGTGTAGTGTCCGCTGTGGCGGCTGGCGGACCGGCGGAGCGAGCTGGTCTCCGCGCAGGGGACGCACTGTTGGCGGTGGACGGCGCTAGCGTGGCGAGGGCTCCGCATGCCTCTGTCGCCCGCCTAGTAGCGGCAGCGCCAGGTGCTATAGCTTTATCCGTGTCTCCTCGTGACGCACCACCAACAGACACAGAGGATACAGAGCCAGATGAAAGAGCAAGGACAAGAAGGAGGCACCCGCCTCCGAGGCGCAGGCCTCAAGCTTTGCTGCATCATCATGGTATGTTATAATATTAGTGCAAATTTATATTTACCTAGTATTACATACTCTTTCCAATTTGATATACAGCTTCATTTGACCAAAGTGGGTTCTTTATAATGGATTAAGTTTAACAATGCTTTTGGGTAATGGTTTTAATATTCTTTACTATTTTATGCTTTTATAATTATTTATAATTCCAAACTATAGATTGCACTGGACTTTAGATTTTTCTGAGTAATCTTTAAGTGATTAGGATTAGGTAGTGTGAGCTAATATCATAAAACTTTAAGAAAATTATTGTGGTTTTATCACTATACTCACAATTAGTACATAAACTAGACATAAATATAGTTAAAATATACCAAGAATAAATGATATGGTATATGAGAAGCCAATGTCCTTTAGAAACAATGGCATTATCATCAGTATATCTTAAAACTAATACAGGTATTAAAATGCCTTCATGAGTTAATCGAAGATGTCTGTGAGTTAATTTGAAGTGAAGTTTAGTTCAAAGTCAGTTAAAAAGTTTTTGTTTACTTTCACAGATGGAACAACAGATAATGATGTGAGTGTGTCAGAATACAATGGATTGTCACTGTCTATGTTTTGCATTGCCTGCACTGTTCACAAAAAAATACATTTTATAGTTTATAGTTTGTCCATAACATTTTTGTTCCCACCATTAATTACTATATTTCATGCTTGCTTTTCTCATAATACATAATCAAATAACATTTCTGCACAAATAACATGCAATGTACATACACTTTGCATTTTTCTTTCTAGTAAACATATGTGATGCATGGCATGTATAATTCTCGTTATGAACTAATAACTTTCCGGCTTTGCCCATGTGGTCTGGGTATTATTTTCTTATAACCCATACCCGATGTCACCTGGGGATAGTGTAGCTTCCTAACATTGAAATATTTTTTCTATTCAATTTCATAAAAAAAAACGAACAATCAAATCTTTCCTTTTTATAATATTAGTATAGATTTGCGTTGTACATTTTCTGTATTAGCACCAAAGTAATTTTTTACTACATTTCTTTATGCATGTTTTAGTCCTAAAGACTAACATAAAATAACATTTGTTTCTAAGAAACCTAAGTTATTTTCTGAGATAAAAACTGGTCTTTCTATTTGCCAGCTGTGGTACCATATTATTAAGTACCTAATGAAAATCCAAGCATTTTTGAATTCTTTCACATTTATAACGTCAGTGGTAATATTTGTACAGAATAATACCTTGAAGACTTAAATAAATCAACTGTATCTAAATCTTTTTAATTATTTTTGCTTTGCCTCGAAATGTTGTTAAAAAGTCATTTCAGTATTGTGACACATTCTAGCATACACTGGCTACTGGCAGAAATGTTCCTAAAATTAATTCTCCATATTTATAATTCCAGGGTGTCATGCGGCGCCAAGCACGTCGGGTGTTAACGAGATCCTTCAGAACCTGAGCCGCGCTCAACTGACACCAAATCATGCTGCGAGACTCGAATGCCGCGCAGTTGTCGGATACCTGGGGACCATAGAAACTCCCCAAGCGGCTACAAACGCTGCCCCCGGGAATGTCCGCACAGCGGTCAGAAAACTCAGACAAGAAAGACGTCCTGCCGCTCCTGTGTTGCTTTCCGTCCTCCCAAACTCGCTTCTCCTCCGTCGCCCAAATGGTCAAGTCTTAGCACAATATCAACGTGAGAGGATTATATACGCGGGGTGTGGTTCCGACGCCGACAGAAGGTATTTCGGCCTTGTGACGTCAGCTGAAACTTCAGAAGCCGAAGCTTCACACAGTACTCACGTTTTCGCCGTAGATCCCCGAATGGCTGAACACGAGGCTCATATAACAAGAGCCAGGGAATTTCAAATTGTGTGCACAAGAGATCCGGTTGCAGAAAGATGTCTCGAGTTTCCTCCTTCAGCTGAGTATGTTATCGGCGTCATCCGAGGAATGTACTCGTTGCCACCAGAAGATTGCTCCAGTCCAAATTTACAACAGATTTCCAAGTTAACTATCAAAGGAGATAGTCCGGCAATAGGTAATTTTTCGAGATGCAACAGACCAGTTTTCCGAGTGCCTCGAGACAGACGACCGTGTAGACACGAAGAAAGAATAGAAGCTCAAGATTTTGTCGCGAACTCGCCGCAGCCGAGCAATCACAGCGAGGTGACGACGACTTCGAGTAACAGCGACTCTGGGATTGGCTTTCATAATGACTGTCGGAATATAGCGGACAGAATTTTAGTGGTGGATTTCGCCGGGCAGCAACCCGCGCCCAATAGATTTCGCCAAGACATGCCCCGACGACCGATCGGGCTAGTCGGCTGCAGTAGCTTCGAGGCCGATGGTTCATTTTTATCGAACACGACCCCCGTTGTAGACGGCTTCGGAGGCCAAGGCCGACCTCTGAATCTGGATGACGTCATTCTAAACGCGAATGACCTTCAAACCGTACGTCACGTCAGCCCTAGAAACGAGGACGATAATTATAACTACAACAATTTATATGGCAACATACCTTCAAGTTCCCGAGGTTACGTGAACGGCGTGGTGTACGACCAGGTTTATACGGAAACTGAGGGTCACCACTACGAATTTATACCGCCCCAACTCGATATGGACCTTGAAATCGATCATGTGGCAGAGACATTTAATTCTGTAGAAATATATGAGGAAAGATCTAGACAACCTCCCGATTGGCAATCCAATGAGTCGGTGGAAAATGTGACAGTGATATCTGGTGGGACCAGTAAAGCTAGCATGGACTCCGTGTCGGTGTACTCCTCGCGGTCGCACGAGGAAGCTCGGCCGTCTAGGAGGAGGCACATGCAGGCTTCACTGGATGACATGCTGGTATTAGGGCTGCGGGACCCACCGCCCGTTAGAGATAAAGATGAAGATAATTTTGTGCATCCTGGGAGTGTTAAATGCAAGGTGGGTTATTTAGTATTATGGTATTCTACCTTTGAGGTTCCATTGGGTAATGGCAATAGGCTTGCCCCCTATTACATGGTACCTAAACATACTGACGAACTGTGAGCGTATATTAGCACATCTCAGCCTAATCCTTGGGAGAATATAGGCGTGATGGTATATTATAAAGTAACTAATACATATTTAAATCATGTTCGATTTCCGCACAAAAAAACATGATACAGGAATAAGTCCTGCTGCGGGTCTGTCCATAAAATAACAATAAAGTACTGAATTTTGACCATAAAGTAGGCAACTAATATCTTAGTAATAAATCAACGTTTGTACAGGTCCGGAAATCAATAAAGCCGCTGAACATCTTATCGAAGACGAAGCACATCCTGTCAGGCAAGGAGCGCGAGCGGCAGAAGGAGGAGCGGCGGCGCGCGCTGAGCGCAAGTGCTGGCGACGTGTGCGGCGGCGCGGGCGCAGCGCGGCCGCCCGACCTGCTGCCCGCCGCCGCCAGCGAGCCCGACCTCAGGGGGACACAGGTCAGTGATATATTTTGACTAGTACACTCAGCATCAGATATATCGGGATATAAAATTCAAAATAATCGGAACAACTAAGAAAAGTAAACTTTATCTCAATGGCACAAGGGCTTTTTCAGAACAAACACACTACAGTTGTCGCCAAACTTATTGTCCGGGTTAATATTTTTTCTCCGAATTTTACGGCCGGGTTAAAGTTAGCTCGTGCCAACTTCAACCCGGACAATAAGTTTGGCGAGAACTGTACATGGCAACTGTCATTCCGAAATAAACTTTATAACAGTCCTACCGTAGGACTTAGGGCCGCAACCGCAAGCCGGTATTTCTATTCTATTATCCGAATTTGACTGTTGTTAAGTATGGGCAAAGTAACTATTTTATTTAAGTAACTTATTGAAATTCAACAGGTTATTTAAAATTAAGTGTATGTCTGTATATTTTTAGATTTTTAATGAAGGAATAAATCGATTGGCGGGCAGGATTCGATCCTGCGTCTTCTGGTTCGGTACACCAGACGCTTTGACCGCTAAGCCACCGCAAATCCTGCTCGCCAACTCGAAATCTTCCTTCACATTCTAAACTTACTCTTTGTATGTCTGTATTTTATAACGTGCTCGAATAATTTTACGACGTCCTGTCACTTGGCGCCATCAATATTTTTATCGTCGACATTGAAGCGCGGATGCAATGATGAAAAAGTTATTCGTTTATTGAAAGTTTTATTTAATGGAAGAGAGATTACTTGGTTAGATAGAAAGAGACCTTCTAGATAGTTAGATAAGCTCGACCGTACTATAAAAATAATTTTAAAACAAATCCTTCATTCTCCTAACCTTTTCTCAACTATTTACATGAAGCCTTGTAGGTACCTATTATTTTTAAGGCAACACTGATATCCCAAGGATAAACTGCTATTCGGACTTTTTGGGTTTCCGATTATATCATAAATATTTTGTTTAAAATTGATCATATCAAATAGATCTAAACATACAAATTCTTCTGAAAACATATCGATTTATGTTATCAATAACTTTAATATCGATTCCGAGTAGCGGTATGAATCAAGGCATTCTTTACTAATGTCGACTGCTGATTCTATGAATGAGCGCCCATTCATAAGCAGCCAACATTCTTGTGTTATCGCTATAAGGCCGACCACACACTGGCGACTGCGATTTATTTGTTGCGTGTTGTATTATGACTGGCGGATCCAGTTAAAGGTTGAATTAAGTTCTTGAGCTTCGTGAGCGTATGCATGTATGATAGTAGAAACATAAATGAGCATTTTATAAAGTTTTTGGAACAGGTAATAAATTATTGTGGTTAAGTTATTTTAATTGTTCGAAAGACTATGAAGTGTTATACAATAGTCGTAATAATACGCTTAATCAATTCTATTATGTTATATTGCCCACCTTTAAGCTTTTAACTTATAACATTACCTACATCTATTATTAAAATAAAAATATCATCGCATATTCTCTACTGCGCGCCCTATCTTACCAATAAATGCGTATCGATGAATGCTAACATACCTACATATACCTAAAAATACATTCGGTGCTACACTATCGTATACACACACGTACTCACACAAGACCATCACACAAGTGGGTAGAGAAGGTCCGAGCCATTGAGTGATAACACACAAACAATAATTATATTGTTATGTTACTTGTTTGTGACTGATTATGTCTTATGATATTGATTTTAATCTTATCAATGTTTATAAGGTACTTGATATTCAATAAAATGTATCTGTTGGAATTCCGATTAAATACTTTTTATATTTATAACAATTACAACGCAGTAGTAACGAAGTTATGGCATGGTCGTGATGAATTTCACGAAACCCATGGGCCGATACGTGACTATAGGGAACGACACAACCTGCGCGCCCCTGGTGGCAGACGATCCAAGAACATGTTCTGCGCACTACACAACACGTAAATGTTGCCTACTTCTTTATTCTTGATATAATATCATTGAGTGATTATGGGCCTGTCAAGTAGGTATTGGTAATCGCAGTTTTATTGTTATTAACAAAAAATGCGATACTGTGCTATATCAAGTGGAGTTTTTATTAAACACCCGCAAGTTTGCTAAAGATAGGTTAACAAGTTATAACCGAGGTTTAGATAAAAATATTCTTAACTCTCTTCTACTAGAACACATTGCACTTGCTCACATTTTAATTAGTAGAGTATAGGCTACACTACTAATACTATCAACACTTAAATATATTTACACAATAAGTAAAATACATTACATCTATTCAATATATATTCAATACAATGAACATTGTGACAATGTTATTGTCGCTTATCACTTGTTAGGACGGAGTTTTTTTAATTTTCTTATTATGTGTACAAACGTATAGATATGAATGCGCCGGCGCCGGTGCTCGGTCAGCAAGCCCGGTCGGCTAATTTAGACGTAATTAACCAATGTCAGTGGATACGAGTGCAGTGAATTGGCCACATAAAGGCTTCAATGTTTTTCGTATTGCATTGCTTTTAAAAATTGTCTTATCTACCTCATATAATGGCATGTATTGGCATTAAGCTCCTTCTCTGGTGACGGTAAAGGGTAGTTTTGAATAGTATCATCATCGTCATCATCAAAAATTATTGAGTTAACATGTTATGGTGCGTTTTCTGAATGACGATGGAATTCCTGACTGCACACTGCTCAAATGAAATGAACAAATAAACAATACAATACATAGAATCTGTGACGTATCTACTAGTGAACTCTCCAATAAATATTACGCGGCTTATTTGCATCACAAATCTTAAGACAGTAGACACTCATAATATCATGCAGTCTATTTTATCTTCGATTGGTTGGACAGATTTGGATTGTAGAGGATTATCGTGAAAGGTCGCAAATCCCCGGGTGCTCTGCTTCGTTTAAGCTGATAAGGGTCCGGCATAACCCGCTCTGACCAGGCAGCAAATTGCCCCAAGAATATCCAATTTTCCATTTCCACGATGTTTTTATTTTCATTCTCAATTTTTGACATAATACTTCATTTGCTCGTAATCTGACGTCACATGTTATCTGTCGGCAACATCAATCGGTGGTGTAAAAATAAAACAGCGTATGCTATGGATTAGATGACTTTTTTATTTAGTTTAATATCTCATGTGCTTCTTCTTTATGTGCTGATAAGATTTAGGAGTATGTGTCATGCTACAGCTTAACAAGACCACTCCTAAACGACGTAGTGCCAATTTAAAAAGTAACCACATGACACACCAAGCGTATTTGTTTATTATTTCTGTTATAATCTAAAATAATATTATTAAGACGAAAGATTAGATTTTTGTGTGTGTTACGATTTAACTCAAAAACAACTGAACCGATTTTAAAAATTCTTTCATCATTAGAAAACTACATTTTTGCCGAGTAACATAGGCTATAGTTTATAAAAAAACCACGACCACGTAGGCGAAGTCGCTGATGGAAAGCTAGTGAATGATAAGCTTACAGATCGGTCTGGTGGTAGATAGCGGCAACCGCAGGCTATAGACGCCAGAAACACCAGTAGTATCACTTGCGCGTTGTCATCTTGAGAACGTTGTTAAGTCTCATTTGCCATATAATTTCACTGAAAAGAGTAACCATGGACTTTCTTGCCGGTTCTTCTCAATAGGAAACGACTAATTTGGAACGTGCACCTAGTTTCGACATTTCATAAGAACCTGTATATAAGGTCTATGTAAAAATAAAACTATTTTCATTTTGATTTTGACACTACATTGCTGTTCAGACCGGAACACAGTTATATTAATAAATTATTGCTTATAAGCAGAATATCTGGCAATGCGGTGGTACCAAGGTGGTACTAAGGGTTTCGCTTCATCATCTCTTGTGCGCACAGCGAGGCTGTGGAATTATTTTCCGGCGCTAGTTTCCCTAACACTTACAACATGTGTCTTTTGAAGGCCAGAGTGAATGGACATCCTGTGGGTTAAAACGCGGTTCATCTAAGTCAATCTAAGATCAAATCTACACCTACCATCGGGTGAGATTGCGGTCAAGCGGAACCCATCCGTGAGAAAAAAACGAACCCACGCGAATGCACCTGTATGCATCTACCACCTCACATAAAGTAGCCAAATTGTCTACCGCATGTGTTTGTGACGTCAGACCCTTATCAAACCCCCTTTAAATCGTCGAAGGTTACTCGAACGGAAGCCGTATGCTTGATCCCAGCCTAAGAACTTGACAGGGATTATTGATATAAAATCGGAATTTCTGACTTAACGCGTCATTTGTTGCCAAAACTTGAATGAAATGTGTAAAAATAAAGTTCTTGAATGGAGGGATTACTTTAGTCTTACGTAGAGTCATGTGCTTATAGATAATGCTATCATTGAAGTTAAAACAATACATTACTGTGTCGCAGTTACATTTTAGTTCTAGGTGGTCTAAAAAGACCAAAATAACCCAATTTGGCGAGTGCATTTTTGCGTCACCTATCCGGGTTTTATAAGAAAGTCTGACTCTGGTAGCTTGCCTTCTATGTAGAAATCTATACTGATATTATAAAGAGGAAATATTTGATTGTTTGTTTGTATTGGATAGGCTCCGGAACTACTGGACCGATTTGAAAAATATTACTAACTATTTGTAGCATAATCTATATGTTGAAGACTTCTAAACACTTTACGTAGCAGATAACACAACTCCTAAACTGTCATCCCTTGCCTTACAGAATACGCTTTCAAATACGAGTAGCCAATGCTATTCATTCCCATTGCACAGTGAAGCGTATTCAATTGATATATACGATGGGCGCCGAGCCCAGTTGCGTCCCCTCCACACCGTAATATAAAAGTATTTGCGGTAAACGTGGATGTTGTTACTGTTAATTGCAGTGTAAGTGTTGTGGTGATGTGTCCATATTATTTATTTTCCTTTCTTTTCATGTACATATGTACCTATCTTGTTTTTGGTTGACTGGTAGAAAATACCATATGGCATTAAGTCCGCCTTGTGTACATACCATTTTTGTGCATAAAAGTTTAAATGATGATAAAGATAAATGATTAGCACTCGCCTTTGTTCTAGATAAGAAGAAGGATACAAGTGATATGTAGGTAAAAGATACTATAGAATTTATTTTATTTTCTCTGTGTAGGTTTACAAACACAAACGCAGATTAGTTTTGAAAAAAAAAAGCAGTTTTTTAGCACGGTAGTTTAAACTTGTGCGACAAAGGAATTAAACCTTGTAGGATTTTGTGTAGGTAGATACTCGAGGATTCACCACTTTGAACCTTTTTTACAATTTGCGCTGATTTAAAGTACATAGTTGAACTGACATAATCCCCTGTTTTTTGTTTGTTTATGTAGCCTCTTTTGTGTCCCACTGTTGGGCAAAGGCCTCCTCTAACTTAGTCCAGGACTTTTTATCCTGGGCTTATTCTTAATCCCCTGTTAAAAGATCAATCATAAATAACTAGCTGTTTCCCGCGGCAAGACGTAGCAAAATAATATGAAAGAAAGAAAGAAACATTTATTTAGCCTCACCACGGAAGACATATATGTGCACCAGTATGCAATCTATCTTCAAAGAAAAGGTCACAGACGAAGTTACTTTATTATTGAAGTAAGGATTCTCAGTTTGACTTTACATAGAGCGACATACTTTAAAGTCTTTCCGAATTAAAACCAATTAATTCTTAATCTATTGTTATTATTCATTACTCAACTGGCCGCCAACCGTATACTCGAGTCCAAGGCACCTTGACGTCTCCACTCCTAAGCAGTGATGACAATCTGCGCTCTTATTAGTGAGCTTGAAGTGGTGTTTGTTGTTTGTTTATAACATTAGCCTCAACTCGACATGCACGAAGTGGCCACGTGTGACGTGCTAGCTTATTAGCTGCTACACTTTTTATTGTGAGTGATCACGTTGGATGACACGTTTGTGGTGGTTGCGGTTGTACCCTAATTGTTACATTTAATTTGTCTGGTTAGCTTGAGTATGGAAACCTAGGACTATCTGTCCGAAAAGGTTTTTTCAGTATATAAAACTAAAAAGAGCTATCTCAAGAAAATACGATTCTAAGGGCGTGTTTCGCCACCTCCGGATAGCCTCTAACCGCCAGATAAATTAAAAAATGGAACAAATTTTGTATGAAATTATCTGCCAAGTAATTTAACGGGAACTTATCAAGAGGTGGTGAAACAGGCCCTACGTTTTTAATAAGTTCGAATGAATTATATTATAGGCCTCTGGGTCAAATTATTGTTTTTAAATTTTTTATATACATAGCTCTGTGCCTCACCATGAGTTTTTCTCACTAGACTTGCTAGCGACGCCGTAAAATATTTGTATGGTAAACCCTCACAGCGCCTCTAGCGGATACGTAAGGAACTAAAATCTGCTATGAGATTACAGCGTTTCGATGCGTAAAAAACATATCGAAAGCCATTCGATAACTCATGGTTGAGGGGCTGAATACAAAACTTACTTTTTATAATTACTTACGAGCTTAATTAATTTAATGAATTTAGATTCATCTATCTATTTATTGGATCTTAGATGCAAGTTTATCTCCCTTTTTTGGTTATTTATTATTTAAAAAACTAGTCTACTTTTGATTAGATTAACAAGCAGGATATGGTGCAAATGCTGTATGAAATAAATGTTAACACCTAGATGATGAGTGTTGGAAGTTATCCTTGAAAAATTTAGAGAATAACGTCGGTGAATTCAGACGTTACTATTTGTAATATGATAAGAATACGGATCTTTTATCTATATAAAATTGTGTCTCATTTTTAGGGTGACCAGGACGTAGCTTTGGAATTAGGACAATGTTGTATTTAAGATAATATTTATTTTAATTCAGCAAAGTGCGTTAGGTACCCGTAACATAATTATGGTTCAAAATAAGCTAAACAGTACCACTGGAATTTACTGCGGAAAAGTATGGGTCTTGTGTATTCTAAGAAGTCAGGGTCTCTTTACTTTTTTTATTGCCAAGAGTGCCTGCTTACATTAAGTCGGGGTGAATTGATACAAAACATGACAGTTTAGCAAATCATCACTAATCGCATTTTTTTTATGTAAAACGTATCGTGTTCCTGCATATGGGTTCAAGTGGAACCTTTCGGCGACATGTGTGAATGAAATACCACAGATCTAAAAAGAATTATTTTTGTTAATCAAATTAAGAAAATTGTGCGTTGAACTACAGTGTAGTTACTACACTAAGGCTAGTTACCCGGCTACCCGGTGCAGTTATGCACACGCGCCTATTATCAGTATGTGACATCAAGATAATATTGTTCACTATACTGACCTTATTGGTTTTCAATGCGGGCATTTTTAAACCAATACACACAATACATCACGCTTTAGTTTGCTCTTTGACTTTAACTTTGACTCTTTGACCGCACCTCTCAACTCCACACCTTTCCCTAATCCTTCGGGGAATACAGACGTGACGGTATGTTATGTAATCGAAAAGAGAACAAAAATCATATTATTATCTTAACCATTTTCCTTCACACATGACGGCTTAGAGCGTCTGGTGTAATAAACCCGGGTTCGAGTCTTGCCCGCCATTCGAATTTTTCCTTAATTAAAAATCATATTATTTTGCTACTTGACGGTCACCGCATGGTCGCCCTACACATAGTACATGTTCTATTTCAGTAGCTATCTGTTGTTTTATCAGATATTTGTCGAGCTCTCGACCAAGGGCCGGCTATATTTAGCCGTGTGAATCACGTAAGGACGAATGTAATCACTGCTCCAGTGGCATTGTTTACGCTCGCGCCGCGCCGTGAGTAAATAGTGTGGGAAATTATTTGTGTAAATAGCGATACAAGGGGCTCGTAGTTTTAGCTAAGTTATAACTACGCTGATCAACCGATCTGCGGATTGGATGGGGGACCATTCTTAACGAAACCCCTCCGACGAAACTTTTTCTTCTTTCTTTTTCTTTCTTCCGTATGTCCAATTTGTATTAACGGAAGCGTAAGTTCATGCATAGCATCGTCTCGTCGTCATCGTCAGGAATATTAGCCTTAATGGCATGAACTCTCTAGGTGGGGGTTATTTATGTCTACACGAAAATGAATTTTTTGTCGACTAGATAAGAGAGTTGTGGACACTGACTAGGGACCTCCCTACTTACGGTTACCATGCGGCACCTGGAATACTAACTATTCACACACTTTAATTTATGTTCCTTGGTTGGACACAGAAGTATTTGTCAGAGATTTTAATCAGCGTGTAGTACAAGTACTAAAATGTTGTATAATGTGAACCAGTTTCAACGCAGCGGATGTGCCGGGCCCCGCACAACAATAGCGTGAAATAACTGCACACACATCGCGATTGTGTTATTTAAACAGTCACCAAAATAGGTGTGTAAGAAACAGTAAAAATATCTATATTTTGAAAGTATCGATATTTCCTTAGATTAATAACATGATATTTCTTATTAAAATGTGTTATGTATCGACATTTATATTTAAAAATACAATCGATTCTTTACCGAATATATTTTGACAATTAATCAAAATAAATGTATTAATACAGTTTTCCTCTACTTCTGGAACCTACTATAACGCAAAAAGTTCTTGTTCTTATCGATATAAAGAGAGGTTATAAAAATGTCAATGTTTTATATAACATTATTAGGCATAAAACAAGATAGTTGAGGCAATTACAGATAATATACACTGGAGTTTTTTATACCGTTGTCGATATTTCAGTATTTTAGCAAGTTAAAGATGTAAAGAGAAGAAATTCGATTTATCGTTTCTTTTAATAAAACTTTTACATTTAATTCTATTAGGCATTATAATAAAATATTTATTTCTAATGCTAATATTATTAGCTGTACCTTGCTTTTCTTAAATTTGATGGATTTTCCATGTTTCTAGTTGATGTATCAGTTTACTTAGTTTGTTAAGGTTGAAGTTAAATGTTTTGTGTCTACAATATTATATTTATTGGGAAATTTTCGTCTTCGTAACATGTGCCCTGTATCCATGTGTGTAATTAGATTTGGCTGATGCTTAGTGAGGCCCGCATGTCGCGGTTATATCTCTATTATCATGATCTCTCTTGGGAATAGGGGAATTTAATTGGGTAACTATCAATAAAATATAAATTGGAATTACTTGTACGCAATTAGTTTCAGTAATAGGGTATTTAAATTCATAATAGATTACGTTCAAATACGTATTTGAGATATATAAAACAAAAAAACTACAACAGACACAGGAAAATTAGCATTAAATATCCTGGGACATTTTTACACAGCACCATCTAGTCCCGAACTAAGCAGAGCTTGTAATATGGGTATTAGACAATGGATATAATACTTATATACTTTTTTTTGTAAATAGATACTTATAATACTTAAAAAACACCCAGACAAACACACACATCACAATAAATGTTTGTGTCCTGTGGGAATCGCACCCACGACATCGTGATCAGCAGTCTGGTACTCGAACCACTAGACCACAGATGTCGTCAAAGCATTGGACCAAAATTGAAGAAAATGATTATATTATAGACAATTATACATACATATAATACAGCAGTTATTTCGGGGATAAATGTAGCGGGGCTTAAGACAGATAGAATTTTCCTGTTTCTATCTTTTCAAGAATGAGAATAACAAGAAGTTACTATACGACTTTCTTAATAAAAGTTAAGTTAAACAGTTAAGAATAACAGGCTGCACTAGTTCGTAATGAGGATGTAATCAAATGATTTTGAAACGGAAATCATATTTCTAAGTTAAATCCGCTTTAGTGTCGATAGTAGAATCTTATCTACCCTTCAGAGCTTGATAGGGCCGGGTTGTTGGCTTATTACTTAGTCTATATACCAGTTCCTACATCTGTGGACCTGCTGTCTAATGATATGAAATGGTTTGAGGAAACTTTCAAGATAATTATAATTATTTTATTTTTATTAAACTCAGATAACAATATTTTAAGACTTTAGTTAGTATATTAATCCTATAACAATAGTATCTCCATTGTCTCGACCTTCAAAATGTTAAGCTCAACTTGAAGGTTAATAATTGAGTGGACAATTGCCTCCATCTGAAATCCTGAAATAAATATTATTACATCATCCCAGGATTTAAGAATCAGGAATTATTTATTAAACTGGTAATACATTATTTTTTCGAATGACTTCACATAGAAGAATTAGAAGATTTTTACAAAAATTGCGTAAAATTTGAATGTGACGCGTTTGTGGCGTCATTTCGTTGCCTTCGCATTAAAATGTACTAAACCAAGATTATATAACTTTAATTACAAACACAATATCATTACGGCCTCACTTTATAGTCGTGAGTAGGAGTCTAGTCATTATCTTACGCTAGTTTTACGAGCTTTGTGCCGAAATCGTGACGATGTCGCAACGGCAACGTGCCGATTTGGCAATACTTACCGGTAGTTAATAATGATATGTACTATTGACCCACCCAGTTTCTTCGGCAGCATGGGTTCATAGATTATATACCTGTCTAGACAATTTTTCTTTCCATTGGTGAAAACGTATGAAAATCTATACAGTAGTTTCTGAGATTTCCTTAACAAATAAAAGCTAAAAAAATGTATTAAATAATATAGTGAAGATAACTCGTAATTGTTTGCCAATTAATAATTAGACTGGTATTGCTGAACTTATAATGATTTGGGCAAGTATTATGATTTAGCTTATTCCTTTCTCCAACTTTGAGTGGTAAGTCTTATTGAGTCCCACAATTCCACTCTATGTTAAAAGTAAATCAGTCGAAGGCAACTTTTGCGTTGATTCCCGGACTGTTCTTTAAACGAAGAAGAAAAATATTGCACTACAAACTTTTTAAGTCTCAATGAAATCATCTGACACTGTAACAAAAGGGGGTCACAATTCCAACCAGACTTAGTCACACCATTTAGCGCGGAGACCTTAATGGGACCTAACCTATATGCTCATTATAGCACAGCTCACTAAACGCGTCAATAAAACTGTCGTTATAACTGGCACAGTGATTGATAGAGTCGCTGGAGACGGCGATCGAGGACGCGGCCCGACCTGATTCTAACCGACCACTGAAATAGATACGATTGAGATAAACATGCAGGTTTTACTGCTCACCATTCATATTGCTTGTATGGAGCTCATTTTGCAAGATAATCTGGGTTTCTAGAAACTGTTGTATCTTAATTGTGAGTATTAGAAGTTATAAAATCACATTTTTGGCTGCGAGCACTGTGCGCTTTAATACATCTTGTCTTCGATTCAGGCTTTCCTAAAATTGTATTAATATAGTCATGCCATTTTCCAACTTTGTTATGGTAATTTTTTGTTAACCAATTCAACAGCTGCAACGTGTTGCTATAAATAAGAATTATGGTCCTCAAAATTTGATCCTATTTCACAAATGTATAGAGTAGATTTTTGTCCTGTAAATAGAGAACCTCTATTACTTAAATAAGAATAATTTTATTTCCAAAACGGTTACATTTACACACATATACACATTATATTATTAACATTATTATTTTAATTATTATTAATTAACATATTATGGAGACTAGGTAGTTATTCCTGTGGCCTCCACACTAGGTCGAGCCTGTCTTGTGAAGGCCTATGAAAACTTGTCCTCATGTATCATATTTTGGGCAAAACATACTCAAAGCAAGCGATATCATTACTACATTTAATCTAGCGTACAGTACGTCTTAAACATTCTGTAACTAAATTAATCAGTATAACCAGCAGAATGAACAAGCATCAATGATTTAATAAGCTCACTCAATTAACTGCTGCTTCCGCACTCGGCAAGGTTGGCCGGGATCTCGACCTCTTTCGGCAGTATCGAGGGTCAGGATGTCAGGACTTTATCTGAGCGTCCAAATCAATGCTCTCGTTGTTTTTATATATTTTCAACATGGGAAGTGTTTAATACAAGTCTTAAATTATTAATTATAATAGTTATTTAGTTAGGAATGTACTTTTAGTGATGATTTTAGACCAAGAAGCATGAGGATCCTCCAGAGGGTCGTAATAATTGTGTTTCTGTTGTTTCTAAACAGATTTATAAGCCATCTCTTATGTTAGTGATGTGGGCAATTAGAAATGACAAGCTATGATAATATTTTTTTTGTTTTGTTTTATGTTAGTTTTTATTTATAAATATTCAACAAATAGATAATTACATAATTTAGGCCTTAACAAGACTATTTTTTGATACTGTAAATACTAGAGCTACTTTATATTACCACAAGCTTACGATCGTGACTTAGCCTTCGTGGCAGGTAACTGCCATCACCCTTTTGGGGATATCAGGTCGTCTGTGCAACGTTTCAAGATTTTAGATTAGATTCGTAATGTGGGTTGATCTTGATCTGTTAGTCGGTCGATTTCTTAAATGTTTTTAAGATTATATTTAACTCCAATAATACAGTGGGTACGCATAGATTATTCGGTAAACAAAAGTACACATTCATGTAAAAAACTACTAACAAAAATTTATAAAATAAATTTACAGTTTTGACATATGTCAAACTGACATCTGCCAAAACTGCGGACCATGACAAAACGAATTAATTTTGTTGTTTATACTGTAGATATTATTTACTGTAGATAGAATTAGCTTTAGCTTATCATAAAGCTTAGGTTTGCTTTAGGATCGTCGTAATGATGGATTGCAGTGACCTCACTTACGTCTTGATGGCTCTCCAGCAGACAGTATAGGCAGATTGCCAATGATTAACGTCTGAAATTACTGCTCTAATTAAAACACATTTACTTTGAAGTTTCACACTGTTTGACACCGTAAATCCAATTGGTTGGCTACGATGTATCGGAATTAAAAGCTTTATTTTTCTACAAAACGTTACTTGTTTCGTAATATAATTACGGCCAAATCGGGCCGTAATTATATTACGAAACAAGTAACGTTGTTAGAAAGCGTGTTAAATCTATTACAGGCTATATAATAAAGGCTTTGTTAATAAAAGCATGATATAAAATAGAAATCTTTTTAAGTTTACACTTCAAATGTTTACAGCTTGCTGACTTTGCACACGATTGATTTAACTGATGCTGCGAAATTCTCTTGTTTTTTGTTTATTTAAGTACTAGCTAAATAAGACATGTGTCCAGATCTTCCAAAAAATTTCTGCGCACGCCACGATCATTGTTCGATTTATTTACATGAGTCGCTCCCGCATCGCTTCCCGCAGCACCCGCCGATGTAACAATCAGTCACTCGCCGACCGCACATCATGACACACGTACACGTTTTAATGAAAAATATAACAATTGTTACTCCACATGACAAAAATACGTGCAAATTAACGCTCTAAACGTTTCGTAACGGTGCCTTACCAGTGCTGTGCCTACGTCAACCTTATACAAACGCAATAAGGGTCAAAATTGTTTGTGTTTCAAATTGCAACAATTGAAAATAATTGATTGCTAATTGGATTTATATTGCTTTCTCTTTTCTGCTTTGCGACAAGTGCATAAGAGATGGAGTATTGAGAAATAGTTTCAAGTGACTGACACGTGCTTATTATTGGTGATGTTTTGGTGATTAGTGCTGGTGATTGAATGAAAATGGCGAATAGAGTGATGGGTTACGTGATATGCGGATACAACTCCGTGGATAATCTGATGGTGAGTGGTTCTGGTTTTTATATTGTTTGTAACAATAGTCTGCCGGCACGCGATTGCACTGGAAAGATGATTACCTACTAAATTACTTTTAGCTATAAGTTATTTGAATCTCTTTCCTGTTGTTATTCTTAATTGAGTAAGATTCGGAAACATCTTGTACAGTTATTATTTTATTAGTTATATACGTCTTGTTTAACGCAATTAAGTACCGACACGAAGAAGAACAAATACGTAATTAAATCTTGATTACCTATCAAAGGAGTATACATAACATCACGCCTGTATTTCCCAAAGGGTTAGGCAGACTATTTTAGGTTTCATGTAATATTATTGAAGAGGTGCAAACACAAACTCAAAGTTGCTACTGATAACCTAGTAATAAAAAAACCTAATATCTTACCTAGTAGCTCGAACTGAGAGTCAAACCCAAGACTTTAAGTTCCGCAACCATCTCTGGAACCACTGTATCAAGGACTGAAGAACAACGCATACAACTTGGTGTTGTAATTCTTTAACAAGATGTGCTCCTGAATTAAGGATTTTCAATCATTGCTATAAGCTACTAAACGTTTTAGATTTTTGCTGTAGGAGTTGTTGCGTGTGCGCATCGTGTGTTTTAAGGACATTGACATAAGGCTCAAATTGAAATAATTCACGATCACTCTTAAGTAAGATTATTTTAACAATTAGTCAATAGGTAACTGCACTTAGGTCCTGTTTCACCACCTCCTGATAAGTTGCCGTTAAATTACTTGGCAGATAATTAGATACAAATGTTGTTCTATTAAAGTTATATTTTTAAAGCCCTTAAAGTTATATTTTTTGATATCATGTTTAAATTATACATTTAAACAAATGAAACGTATCAGTAACACGCGCGGTTGCAGAGCGTGAGGTCCTGGGTTTGATTGCTGGTTCCTTTATAAGTGGATAGTAGCTAGGCTCGCCTCGTATACCGCTAAGCGAAGTAGTATTAATACACCTCTGACGAAGCCTTCGGGGTGTATCGGCGTGATAGTGTATTTTGTAATAACGTGTAAACAATAAAGTCAAGTCTGCCAGGGACAGTATTATGAAGCTTTAGAGCCATCGTCGTTCCAGTGCGAGAGAGAGATGGAGCTATGCAAGTTGGGTAGCACCATCTCTTTTTTGCAACGTAACAATGATGACCTTAGCACTTCATATGACGGCCCCAGATCTCCTTAAGCCCTAAAAATGTAAAGACATGTAGGTATACTGATTTCTGACACTTTCGCGATTATCAGACATTATCCGAAATATCGGGATCTCAAATACAATATAACACGATAACATCCGTAAAAAGTAGTTTTATTTCGACATGTAGGTATGTTCAGTTTTCCTCAAAAATGTTCAATTAATTGATACCAAGTTCCTAGTACGTTAATTGGCGGGACCGCGGGACATTCCAACATTCAATTACTGACTGACGATCTTTATTCATGCTACACAGTCGCAGTCTGGACGTAAATAGATAACATCTACATAATTTATCATAATCGAGCCATCTTTCTCGTCTAATCGATAATGGAAACGCGATTTGCGAGGTTAAGCTGCACTTGCTGTGCTCAGTTTGTTGATAGGTGATCGCTCACGCAATTTGAGTTTTGGGTGTGGGTTGGCAGTCGAGACCTCATATAATTAGGCTGTTTTGGGAATAAAGCCAATCTGAAAGCTATCTTTTTGCTATAACGTATATTACAAAATAATAGGGCCTTGCCGGATCTAGTGTGTTTATTTACGGCGCTTGGACGCGCTAAAAAATAGATATAAGTTAGATAAGTTTTCGTGCCTCAGAAAAAAAAACAAATTCTTGTTGTTGTCACAGTTCGTGCAGAAACGACACGAATACTTTTTAATTATATTAATATTTTCTTGTACAATAAAAGTTCTAAAGTTTTATCAATGTTTGCCGTAGTGATAGTAGTAGCTTTAGTGTAGTAGTGAGAGGCTTTTTTCATAGGCTTCTAACCGCCTTTTTCGCTGTCATTCTTGTCATTTTTTTGACATCTGTCACCTGTTCCTGGTTCTTTATGGTAGTCATAGACAGTAGTCATGTTTCATTTGACCTATTTAAAAAAAACCTTAGCTTCAGTATCCACCTATAAATGTTAATTATTATTTTAATAAGAGAAACTACAGACTTGCGGTTTCCGCGCAATACACATTTCCTTTTGGCATTGTTTTAAGCTAAATTGTGATATTATTACCGTGATGAAAACCACAAAACCCACGTTTTGTTCTTAATCTTGTTTGAGGTTTTCCAAGCTCATACTGTATTAATTATTTTTTGAACATGTAGCATGCTATCTGAAGTTAGTTAGATCAGTAAAATAATTATCAAAATCGGAACATTAATTCTGGAGATAATACCCTACTCTAAATACACGAGCATACTTAAATTATAATATATTGGTATAGAAGTATAGATATCTGAAATGATTGTATGTTATTACTGTATTTAGATTGTAAACGAATGACAAAAACGTTATTTCTCATTCGTTTTATATCCTTGACACTAATCGTTGGAACACATCATAACCTTGATGGCGCCCTGGAATCGGCACAAGGAGCCGGTGACGTCACCTGACACCCAATCATCGTTACCCATGTTATTTCTATTCTATGTACATGAGTATTGAGTATTGAGTATATTGTGTGCATGGATGTACACCTCTGCCTAGCCCATCAGGGAATACAGGCGTGATGGTGTGTTATACTGCACTGTACCTGGTATGAAAAACTACTTTTATATGAAACTAGCTTTTCGTCAGCGGCTTCACCCGCGTATGGTCTTATAAATACTACCTACACCTCCAAAAAATATAATTACCTATATGCTAGTCAATGCGTACAAAAACTTGATAAATTACATACGAAACCTTCCTCGAGAACCACTCTATCCATTGGTGAAAACGGCATGAAAAACGGTGCAGTCGTTTTGGAGTTTATCGCGAACAGACAGACGCGGTGGAGGACATTGTTTTAATGAGTGATAAAGGCGGGTTTGATCTACTGGTTGATTTATTTCAGTTTCATATTTTAATTTGTTTATTTTTAATTCTATTTGCAAACGACTACCAAAGGGAGAAATAACCTACTTTTAGCCGACGTAAACACAATTATCACGACTGAATTCCTGAAACTGAAAGATATATTAACCGCTAACGTACTAGGCGATTATGTAAACAATTAGCACTCGTACATGGTATAACTGACTACTTTCCTGTTTGTAACTAACTCGTAACGGTTAAGCGACTTGAGCTAATGTTTAATAATAGTTGGGTAATCGATGAAGATGATGTATGAGCATGCGTGTAAGCTAGCTGCTGAAAGAACGATAAATTATTGTAGGGTTACGTAGAATGTGCGCCTGCGGATAGGCGATGGCTACAGACACATACAGGGTTCCGCCTCCTGATCACAGAATGGATCAAGTATGCGGAACTCGCCTCGTTTCACGAGGGACCCAAACACACCGGCCTGCGTAGCTGTACGAACATCAGTACATGGAGATTTTGGTTAGTTCAATTCCAGTATGTCCATCCTAAGGTTGCCTGATAAGGCCACCCATTGTATGTTTAAATTGCATTTGTGTCATGTGTTTTGTGTTTTTGGTGGACAATAAAGTTTAAAATAATAATAATTGTGGAGAGTATATTAGTACCCTTTGGAGCGTATAGCCGTTATAATATGTTTACGTTATGTTCAGGATTTTTAACCGATCCATTGAATAGTAAGAAGGTATTTTCTTCTTTTAAATATGTTTCGCGCATCAAACATTTACAGGTAAAACATGCGCCTGGTCAGAGGATCCTCCTTCTAGTTAAAAGGGGTATTAGACATAAAAATATCGACCGAATCTTTAAGTTAGTCGCTGGTCATTTACAAACAAACAGACAGTTTGCCGCGTATAAATAGATCGTGGAATTTCAAGTATCTCCCATTTTCTTTAACCTTTACACCTGGAGCTAGCGATCAAAGCCACAATGTAAAACAAATCCATTTCCAAACACAAGTATGCAATAAACTAGCGGTGCGCGCGGCCTCGCCCGTTTTATTTCCGACTTGACGCCCGGAGCCGACAAACAAACGATTAAAATATACACCGCCTGTTTCTACTGGTATTTTATTACCATTTTATTGATTATATTTGTTTTGTTATGTGGGCTTTTCTGTAGTTCTTGTGTGGTTTTAGTAGTAGGAGCGAGAAGAAAATATCTGATTTATACCGCTTTATACTGGTGTCTTTTTAAGTAGGGGTTAGGACAGGTCGTCAGAAAATTTTACAGTCGTCTTCTTTTTCATTGCTCTCCTGTATTCGAATTTACCACGGACAATTCAAATGACGATTCCCTTTTCTGTATTATTAGGTATAACGATTTCTCTTTATTACATTTTAAATAGATGTTCTCCCATTGTGGAGCTTTTATAAACCCAAACTGCACAGCACATACACAAAAACGAAGACCTGGAATAACTAAGGTATGCAAGTCATAACAATATTCTTAGCCGGGATCTAACTCACAACCAGCGCCACAGAAACCGTTCGCTCGGCCGCTACGCCACTGCGCACGTGCCAACAATGAAAGAAATATTAAGATTAATTTCTTCAGTTTCTAATTCTTCAGATGTATCTGTCACGCGTTTCGTTGCGTTCCATTCACAACACGTTGATTACACTGAAGGCATCCAAATGAATTTCTTTCTTCAAATTAGAATGTAAATAATGCAAAAGCGCTGTCGATTATTCCATTAAGACTGCGATATACGCCGTTGACCTTGCTCGAGTGGGCGTTCCCGATAAATAGCACCGCGCGCGCTGCCGCACCCCCTGGCACTGACTACGCGTTACACTCACACATTGACTGGGCGCCCGACTGCCGTTTAGACTAGGGTTGTCCACATTTTTCGGCCGATTAAATAAATAATTTTAAATATTATAGTTTTTTATACGGAATGATAAAAAGGTTTGTTTGCTTGTTATTATTATCAGTGTTAGACTTTCAGATAATATATGATATCAATTGACAGTTTAAAGGCATGGCATAAAATGTTTTGGAGTTCTTTAAAAAAACACTTGTATTGAATTTATAATAAATACCTCTCTACTGAAAGAAATGTTTTCGTTGAATAATATTTTTTCTATAAGAAATTTAGATATGATACTGAAGGAACCTTTTGCTTATTATTTATTTATTGCACGGAAAACTTACAGCTAATTAAAAGCTAAGTAGCAGCAACTTGGTCAGCTGATAGCCGATAACAAGTTTTTGCTTATAGATATATTTTGTTTTTTCTAACTAATTATAAAAAACTAAATGTGTAGGCAAAAAACAAGCAAGTACCTACTATTAACAGATTTTGTAATAAAAACATTCTTAATTATTTACTTAAAATTATTTTTTACGTTTAACTCGCAAATCGCGAGACCTACCCCTCTTGTCGAGTCTTGCCTAAAACTTCAGTTCAGTGCGGGACGAGACACTAAGCTGAATGGACCTGCGACACTTTTCTTTGTAAATCGAAGTACTTACATACTCGTAGTTTCGTAATACTTGCATCGATTTTTAGTAATCATATAATGGGGTTATTTTTGTGTGTCTGTGTACATAATAATATTTAATATTAGCGTGTATTGGTGTACATAAATTATTTAAATATACTTAGTCGTTATTGTAATTGTAATAAAGTAATTCTGTGCGTTATAATTGTGTTTATTTATATTATCAAAATGAATCACAAAAGAAAATGTAAAAAACATAATTCGAAATTAAAGACTCAAGAGGACAATACAAAGGGTAAAATGGTAAATGTGTACGTTTCTAATCTATATATTTTTAAGATTTGATAACAATAGGCATAACCCAAATGGCTAACTCATATAGTGTGCGTAGACCATACTTCTTATATTTATACACTTGCCTATAGTTACAGTAGATCTAATTTACCTAGTTATCTGTCAATATTACCGGAGGCCGTAGGTACCGCTGGCATTGCGTGCCCCGTGGAGGTATATTATAATGTATAAAGGATATTTTTTATACAATGCGCAATTTTTTTCAAAATAAATGTCAATTTTGTAATCAACACGCCAAGAAACCTCGAAATTGATACCCATGTCACAGTTATGAAAAAATAATGTTCGCCATCTTGGATTTCAAAATAAAGGGCAATTTTGTAATTAGCACACCAAGAAACCTCGAAATTGATACCCATGTCACATTTATGAAAAAATAATGTCCGCCATCTTGGATTTCAAAATAAATGGCAATTTCATAATCAACACCCCAAGAAACCTCGAAATTGATACCCATGTCATATTAATAGAAAAGTAATAATGTCCGCCATCTTGAATTTCAAAATAAATGGCAATTTCATAATCAAAACCCCAAGAAACCTCGAAATTGATACCCATGTAATATTAATGAAAAAATTATGATGTCCGCCATCTTGAATTTCAAAATAAATAGCAATTTCATAATCAACACCCCAAGAAACCTCGAAATTGATACCCATGTCATATTAATGAAAAAATAATAATGTCCGCCATCTTGGATTTCAAAATTAATGGCAATTTCGTAATCAACACACCAAGAAACCTTGAAATTGATACCCATGTCACAGTTTTGGAAAAAAAATGTCCGCCATCTTGGATTTCAAAATAAATGTCAATTTCGTAATCAACACCTCAAGAAACCTCGAAATTGATACCCATGTCAATTATGACAAAAAAAATGATGTCCACCATCTTGGATTTCAAAACAAATGGCAATTTCGTAATCAACACCCCAAAAAACCTCGAAATTGATACCCATATCATTTAATTTAAAAAATAAGTAGGATCGCCATCTTGAATTTAATTTAAAAATTATTTTACATTATAAAGTTAAAATCAATAGGTACCTATAATTTAAAAAATAATTGCATATTAACACGCAAGGTAACATTGTACTTGAACTTAGTTAAAAATTAAAATAGTATCCCGAGCTGCTAAAATTTTGTTTTGTAGCTAACACCGTGCTCACCCTATCAAAACATTGTAAGATTTACACACACTGATAAACCCTTTATACTACTACTAATACACAAAAGTATCGAGTGTGTAGCTCCATTTTGCGAAAAAAAGTGGCACAGGTCCGTTCAGCACGGCGCCTCGTCCCGCACTAAAGTATTGGGCGACAGAGGGGCTGCTCAGGGAACTTGCGAGTATCGATTACGTAAAAAAATCATATAAAATAATTAAAAAAGTTTTTCAAAAAAGTGAGCCGAGAGTACTCTCGGCATAGTACTATTTAATATTCTGATGGATTAAAAAAAATCCTACAGTTCATAGTTTAAAAGAAAAAAGGTTGTAACGAAGAAAACGGAGGCTACTTTGGTCATTTATTTTTAATACTTCAAATGTTTTTTTAAAAAATCTGGCCCGAGACGCACTTGCTCTGTATCGTGTAGATTAACATATTTTTTTTTTGGATTTTTTCCGATAAAGAAAGGCAGAAAAAACGTTTTAGGCAGAAAAAACGTTTTAATGTACCCCCAAAACGCGCAATCCACGTATGTCGCCGCCTTAATGAATAAATTGAGCGGAGTATTTAATACCGAATAATTGAATCACAATAATTATCACAGTTTAAACGTATTTATTTTTCGATTACATTATAAACTTGTGATAACATTATACCTAAGCCTAAGGGCCTGTTTGAACACCTCCTGATAAGTTAGTTAAATAACCCTGCTTCGGCAGTCGGGTAAAAATAGTTGGCAGAAAACTTCATACAAATTTTGTTCCATTATTTAATTTATCCGGCAGTTGGCGGTATCCAGTGGTGAAACAGGTCCTAAGTATGATAGGTATTTCGTTATGATGGGGAGCAATATTAATGTTAATGTTAACGTAATATTATTTTAATTTTTTTACTATGTGTATGACAAGATGTATGAACTTGGATGAAGCTAAAGAAGTATGTAAGAATATGCGGTACTTATGTAGTTTCTGCCCAGATACATAGCGCCTTTTTAGGTGAGGATTTCATAGAAAATCCCAACAACACTACTTGACTTCAGCTCGACCTGGGAATCGAACCCAGGAAGGACCTCGTGCGTAGCAGTCGCGCTTGTGGTCACCAGGCTATTATAGTAGTTTTTACTGTAACTATCAGGAAGAAAGACTTCAAAATATATCGATATACTTGTAGTATGTTTCTTATTACCCGACGACACGGCAAGAAGACGAAGGAAGGGTTTTATATTATACATATATTATACGGCCACAAACTGGTCACAACAATACCTTTTTTGTTGATTTAAATTGAGTAAATTGTTTATCAGAAAGCTGACATAGGAATTATGTTCTTATTACATGATTTTCAGTTGATATCTTTCGTAGTCGGCGGGTTGTAGTTTTTTAAACTTAAATTTTATTTTTCTTCTATATTGTATGAGCTATGGCGTTCTTTAGTTTTTGCCTACCCTTATGGGAAAAAGGCTAAGTGTATGTATGAGCTACTCAACTGAGTGCTGCGTTCGAATTTCAGCGATAATTATCACCTCAACCATGAGTTCCTCAACCATGGGTTTTTCACTCATCGAAACGCTGTAATCTCTCATAGCAGATTTTAGTTCCTTACGTAACCGCTAGAGGCGCTGCGAGGGTTTTCCATACAAATATTTTACGGCGTCACTAGCGAGTCTAGTGAGAAAATCTCATGGTGGAGGCCCAGATTGTACGCGCAGTCATTGCGTAAAAGTGTGCCATAAATATAACAATTGAAAAATAACGCGGTTAATACTCGCCCGATTGAATGAGATGTTAAATATAATCACCCTCGTGGTCAAACAGCTTCCTCTGTAAATATGTATAAGCTTTTAATATCACATTTACATTGCCCTGAATCATAATTTTGAAATATTTATATGATTGTCAAAAAATCTATAGTATTTTCCAAATGTTTGCAAAAGGTTTTTGTATAGACCTTCATCTATCTATGGAAAGGAGGTAAAAAAACCCATACAACTCAGCCCAAATTTGTGCCGGTGGTACATGACAGCTGTCAAGTTGATAGTTTTTACCATGAAATCACAAAAAAAAGTACGACTAGAGTTTTAACCAGTGTAATACAGGGTATTTTTTCCTATAAGTGTACCTTCGGTACATCATTTGGGCCGTGTTCGATGACCTCCTTTCCAGCTGGTTCTCAATCGATTTGTCGAGCCCTACAATTTCATACTAAATACACAAACATTACTTAGATTTAAATATTTTTTCAAGATCATATTTCCAAACAAATCACCAATGAAAACATTCTCCCGACCCAAATATCTTCTGACAGCCTTTAAATGAGAGATCAAAAACGTAGAAACTAATAACTGCAGTTAACCTATTTTAATTTGTACCAAATGTTGTCGAAAATAACAAACGTTATTTTACTCCAGTTTCGAAATAGGTTCGGGGACACTGTTCCATACTTGGGTCATTCGCATGACTAAAAGAGTATCATCGTTTAAGGTCTAATACGGGACTTTGATACAGTTTTAGTGGCCTCTTGACACATATAATGAATTAATATTAATAGGATTTCGTTGTCGTTGGTCTGCGTGCTGATTTTTGGCTTCAGGTTAATGTTTGGCCTAAATGGGGGACGAACGGTGCGTCATTCCGTCCCGAGCAGTTGCAGATTCAATTACCAAATTGAATCGAATTCAGGACGAAGATTACAGTATTTATGGATGTCCTGTTGGTTCGTCATGAGCATTGGAATTATCCAAAGGCACAAGTAATGTTCTGCATACATTATTTTGTTTCCAGGCTTTCCAGCTAAACTTTATAAAAAATAAATAATCAACCCATATACTGGCCCACTGCTGGGCACGGGTCTCCTCTCAGTATGAGAGGGATTAGACTATAGTCCACCACGCTAGCCTAATGCGGGTTGGCAGACTTCACATGCCGTTAAGAAAATCTCTCAGGCATGCAGGTTTCCTCACGATGTTTTCCTTCACCGTTAAAGCAAGTGATAATTACGCACATGATTTCGAAAAGTCAGAGGTACGTGCCTTGGATTTGAACTCGAGACCTTTGACTTGGCAGTCCAGTGGTCACACACCTAGGCTATCACTGCTGTAAACTTTATAAACAATATAAAAATAGAATCTGATAGTAATGACATTCTTTGACTCATAGGATTTGTGTGTTATTTATAAAGTCATTATTTTGTCATCGAATGAAATCGATGAACTTATATGAAAAGATGAAGCTGTGAATAATTATAATTGTGATGTAATAACTTTATTCCACGAAGGATTTACAGCAACCATACTCCTTGATATTATAAGTGGCAATTGACACAATTTACCCAGCCAGGAACCGCCAAGAAACATATCAGTTAACTTTTGAATTTGTACTTATACCTCGCATTATTATTCTGATGCAGAGGCATCAGCTACTGAAAGAATGGAAGACTATTCCCATTGTCTATGGCACAAAAACATTATCGCTGAAGACAATGAAAGCGGTTCATTGTAATGAATGTTACATAAACATTAACAAGCACAATAATGTTAGGAAAATAGGCAATTTATTAGCAAAAAGGCGTTCAGATAGGTTTATTGCAAATTGTATGGTGTAGAGGTGATGAAAACAATGTAGTCTTCTTAACTTTCCTTTTGTGTATTGAGAAAAATAAAAGCTAGAGGCGACACCCACATTATATCTAGGACGCCCTACTTCTTTAATACCATTGTACAATACAATTTCAATACCTGGGATTGCTTTTCGAAAAATGTTAAAAATCATCAGTTGTTTATCTTCTATAAAATGTGTTAGGCTAATTGCGAAATTAAATAAAACTTGCCACATTATTTTTTATTATTTTGAGTGCGTTTGGCAGTATCTCGCCAGTGACGATGCTGCCGAGGATTTAGCAGCAGCACCTGACCTGGTGGTAAGTGATAATGCTGCCAAGGTTATAGCACGCAAACTCAAATAATTTTGATTTAACACATGATTTTATGTCGATAGGTCTTTGGAAAGTTTTCTATCTTTTTCAGTGTTATCATTTAGGAGTTACGCTGTACAGTCACTAGCAAAAACATGTATACATTAACAAAAGTGCAACATCGATTTTCTCCTAAAGTACTAATAGAACTTTTGTGATATTACGAACACAGTATTGACGAAATATAAATACTATAGTGACATTGGTGTCATCTCAAAGTTGGAATCGTTCATTCATGAAAAAATCGCTTTAACACTTTTGTTAATGTATACATGTTTTTGCTCGTGAGTGTACGCATCCGCTTGTAGTGAACCACTATTTATATATCGTAAATCCATAGTTATTAAAGTTTATCAAACTAACGCGTCGTCAGAAATTACCGTAGTATCACCCCTCTGTGCTAGCTTCCATTCTGTGCACACCCTCGATTCAAAGTACAATAGAGTCGTGTCGGTTACATGCGCGGACGCAGCAACAATAGCGTCGCATTATCATTCACCGGTCTATAGACATGGTGCTCATTTCCGCGCCGGTTTTCCTCCCTACATAGCCTTGTAACTAATTATAGACTAGGCTATTTATAATTTACTTTCGACTTGGGCATCTGTTGGAAAATCTAGGCTTGCCATTTGTGAATGGGTTGTAGAAAATTTATTCTTCTTTGACACTAAATAAGAGACTTAATTGGACTCATATTTAGCAAAGCAGCACATGGCAATATAGCAATCTAGCTTGATGTTAAGAATAGTTATCTTCTAAAAACACTGTTCCCTATCCTCTGCTTTCAGTTTCTGTTATGACGATTCTTTTTGAATTTTGAATTGAACAGGTTTTCTTTCATTTGTTTTATAAGCTTTTATCTATGTTTTCCCTTCCCTTAGAAACATAGGAGTTATGACAAGTACCTGTGTGTGTTCTGCGGTGATACCCGCATCGATACAATTTTACTTAATCCCGTGGAAATTGTCAAATTTCCTTTCTTAGGGATTACAAAGTGTAGACATCACATATTTTGTAAACATCCTTCCTACATTTTGATGTAGGCTGTTTTTTAAGGCCTTAAAGTTATCGAGATTTCGTAATTAATTAATGAGTGGATGAGATGTATTTCGCTTTTATGTATTGAATGGAAGGTAGATATGTTTAATGTTAATGCTCTTCGGACAGGTGGCACCTGATAAAATAACTAAAGTCATCTCATAACACACCTTATCTGAAGTGACGTAGAAATAGTGGAAACACAAAACATCCTTTTTTATTGTGAGTAAAATCAAGTAAAAAATCATAATGTATTTGACGGTTTGTTGTAGTTGTTATAAACTTATAACAAAATGACTAATAAAATATTTGTTATTGTGTCAGATACGTCCTTATGTGTTAAGTAATAAAGCATATTCTCAGCGTTATATCAAAACAAAAGAATTGTGAAAAAACATATGAATATCACAAGTGATAGTCAATATTGATTATATAAATTACATTGGGGTTTTACAATAAACGTAAGTATTGTACTTGTTACTTTTGTTTACATTCGGAATACCAGTGTAAATTTTATCGGTGCAAAAAGTTGTGAATAGTAAAACCACAGTTCGCCGGTATGTTTAAGTCCCATGTAATAGGGGGGAGCCTAGTGCCATCAACCGTATTACCAGAAATAAATCCAGCTGCTGCTGGGAATTTCATAGAAACAGCAGCACTTTCCTCGACCAAGGACTGGTAGCGTAGTAGTCGGGCTAACAATAACTAAACCTATGAGGCAGTCAGTTTTGATGTACGCATTTATTAACAGATGATTCTAAATCTCGATCGCTAGGTACAAAACACTCGGAACTGTATCGCACGTGCCGAGGGCAAAGCCCCTGCAGCAACGGTGCATATGGAGGAAAAAGACGAAGATATAGATGCAGGCTAATGTATGAAAGAGAGAGTCGATATTGTTGAGACGTTATCTGGACGTACACCTATTTTGCAAACAGGAGTTTTATTGATGTAAGAGATTAGAGCATTGTGATGAAGCTGGTGTTATTGTTTTAGCTGCGACCTTCAAAGAGGTCGGAGAACGTAAAGGAGGTGGTACAAGAAAGGATGCCAAAACTTCTTCCTTAGTATTGAATTCTTATGAGATTTAATTTTATCTCGAGCTTTAGATTATGTCACCTCAGTTAAAAAAGAATAGTAACAGTGACCATGACTTGTATTTTGAAGAAATACAAACAAGAATAACAGAATCTTGTACGTCATAAGATAGACTATATAAAAATATAATTTGTGATTTATTTGCAACTTCATTAACATCTTAATTCCTGCCTTCTCTAAAAGGGAAAACAGCTGTCACGCACACATTTATAACACGATCAATGCCAGTACCTACTGTATCAATAAAGTAACCAATAGAAACTCTGAGTATAAGCCTAAGTCCAATACAAACAGACAACAAGCCAGTGATGCGGTTTCCCATCCGCTACCCTGACTCATAGCCAACAACACTGTCCTTAATACTTCATTACATTGCCAGACATTTTAACGTTAGTATGTCCGTATTTTCGAATAAAACCTCGCAATAGACGTTCCAATTTCGGTGATTTTTTGACGAAAGTGCCGCGTGAATTTGTGCGTGCGATACAAGTATAGTATTGAAGTTAAAAAATAATTCAATATGCCCGTGTGTTCGATAAATCTTCAAGATTTGACAGTTGAATTTGTTTACTGTTTCGACGAAAGTGCAAAGTGTATTTGAACTCGAGTGATTTTGTCATCAGTTACAAAGTTGTCGAAGGTGTTTTACAAAACAATAGTTTATATTTGTTCACGGATGCTGGCGTGAGTCAATTTGGTGTTTTAGTTGTTACTAAAATAATTGTAGAAACAGTTAGTCATTCGTTTACTAATCGCTTATTGGCAGCAGTTCTAATTCTGACCAGTGTAGTTTTACTATAACTGTGTTATTAATTTAATTAGCAAGCATGATAATGGTAGGATATGCTTGTGCAATCAAATATTTGTAATCACCTGTTACATTGCGGTATTTGTTAAACACTGTTCCTTTAGACACAATATAATTTATTTAAACCATTCTTCAGAAAAGGCCTAGTTAAGTGGGGGACTGTGAAGGCCTTAGTCCAAATTATTTGGTAAACTTTTAATATCTATACTTTAAAATATGTCACTTTGAAGTTATTGCTAAAATTAAAACTGTGCTGTAGGTTCCGCTTTGGTTAGGGTAAGAATTTCCCAATTGCGTCATACAATTTAATTTTACTTTATAAAATATTTCTTAAATTTTTATGAATATACATCGGGGTTTTACAGCCATTGGTTTTATTTAAAGTTTAACTTTAACGCCAGACGATTTGTGTAATTGTCAGTAGATATGTTATTTTCTTCTGAAGTTAGCATTACCTATGAATCTATTATCCTATATATACGTTACTACTGTTACAACCTCATCAACATCGGTATTGATGATTTCTTATACTGCTACTGCACATAGAGTATTTGCGCAAATATATTTATTATTTGCCCAAATGAAAATAAACTTTCGCGCTTTATAGATACAGTCGATTTTTCTTACGATCCTGAGTGAATTCCGTAGTAGTTTGCTTAACAAAATAACGCAATACACGTGTTCCATTATATTTACTGCTAATGTCCTTTCCTCGTTCACTTCCCGCGTCGTATTTAGTAGATTCTTATGTTATTAGTAATTACTTAATATGGTTTCATTTTCCTTCTTTGTACATATTTGCGTTTGTTATAATTTGTTAAATTTATACACGTGGTGTGGACTAAAAAGATGCGTCCCGACCCTTTGAGTCACGGGCTCCAAATTTTGAACCCGGCAGATTACGCCGAACTTTTCATCGACTGATAGAATAGTGTTTTTAATTAGAATCTAACGTGGCAAGATATATTTTTTAAATTCTGTGTATAGATCTGCCTATAAATTACTCAATAATCTCTGCAGAAAAATGCTTCACAACATAAGCGCAGTAGGTACTTATTGTATCTGTACAAGTTCGAGACTAACTCAATACATTCACGATCGTGTATCGATGGTCAATAAGACGCGACCAGTCTAAACAGATGATCCAACCGCTGTTTATGTCTGCGCACCCGCACTCTCGCTCATGGGAAAATTATGGCTTTTACACTTGTGTGCGTGTTCTGTGACGTGTGTGTGCACGTAGTCAATACGTGGTTACTTGTGCGTATTGTTAATAATTATTGTAACACGAATTGAATGTAAATGATGGTTGTAAACTTGTAATGTAAAAAATATTACTAGAATAATTTATATTACTAGCTTAATCGACGAAATCGGAGAACCCTTTGGCTTTCGAATTTATGCAGATCACAAGTAGATAGACTTAGATTCATATATTCAAATAGATATCTAGAAATGCGTACCACTATTTTATCTCACTTTATTCTAGAAGTGGATAATCAACTGATGAATGCACGTACGATAGAGGAGAAAAATCTAATGTGATGTTTTTAACAAACAAAAAACTCGTTTTCCTATGGCGGATGCATATATTATGAGAAAATAGGTACATATGAATAAGGTGTAAGTAAAGATCGATGTAACTCCCAGTTAATCCGTTGTTCAGTTTCCAACAAACAAACAAACGGTAAAACTTCGCCAACATTTAAAAGTAATTTCATAATACACAGATAGAACACATAACGTATATTGAACATATGGCGCAAATAGTATCAAATGTCTGCGCTAACGCTGATTGCGCTATAGACGCGTGGGAACTGTGCCTAGACAAGATTGAGTTTTATTATTTGTAGATTATGTTGGCAATTTGGAGAGGCCACAGAAAAGATGGATGGATTGTGTTGAGGAAGATATTATGATTAAAAAGGGAATAAAAAAAATGAAAACACTATGATATACACTAGATGATATAAACTAGCTTTAGCACGTGACATCATCCGGGTGGTAAAAAGACTTAGTTGCTTTGTTCAATACGAAGTTTCTTCCCCTATTTCAACACGTTCAAGCCTTTTTCCGTAGGGTCTTTCTCTAAGAGAGAGAAGTGGTTTAGGCGTACAAGCGGACAGCAGACAGACAGACATAGTTACTTTTGTATTTAGTAGGGACGGAAGAAAAGGGCACTCTTCTTGTAGTCCGCATTCTGCAGTCTTTAATTACAAGATATGCTGGAGCTAATAGGGAAGCCTCCTCTTGGCTACTGGGTTCGCTTCCCCTAGTTTCAGGGTAGAAGGCTTCTAAAATCTCATACCCAAGTCATGATAACACAGCTACTTGGATTAACCTAACGTGAAAACTGGATTCTCCTTTTTCCCATTTCAAAAACATGACTTCCACTCCATTGTTGGTCCTGTTAGCGACCCCAGACAATGCGAGCATGCATCGGTTAGCTTAATTACCATAGTTTAACGGCAGGATTTGATTTCACGGTAACTTGATAGTCAGTTAACGCATGGCCGTTGCGTCATTGTAGCTTCAATAAAGTTTTAATTAAACTCATTATCAGCCGGAAACGTCCACTATTGAACAGTCTATTCCTATGAACCGCCATACGCATAGAACGGTCTGCTGGGTGATTTATGTAATTCATTCCAAAAATGCAGTGATAGCCTAGGGATATGAACACTGGACTACAAAGTCGTTGGTCTCGATTTGGGACCCAAGGCACGCATCACATCTGACTTTTCGTAATCGTGTGCTTATTGATAATGTAATGATCACTCGCTTACAACAATGAAAGAAATGTCGTGAGGAAATCTGCATGCCCGAGAGATTGTCTGGACGGCACGCGGCGTATGAAGCCTGCTCACACTAGGCCAGCTTGGTGGACTATAGCTTAACCCCTCTTATTCTGAAAGGAGATCTGTGCCCAGCAGGGATAGTTAATGGGTTGATGATGATTATACTAAAATGTTATTACTATGTTGATTACAATTTATGTACATGACATGATATGCCATCAAACCTGTATTACCCGAAGAGTTTCCCACCCACTGTTCGCCTTTTACTATTACCCGCACAAGAATCAAAGCACCAAGTTACTACTGAGGATTTTATACAGACATACAATAATACTGCTCGACCTGGATACAGGAGTCGATCTCTGACACATTTGCTACCAATGTAAATATAAAATTTGAAGCGTCCATTTGGTAATTACAATATTGCTTACGCGCATGCTGGTGGGATGCTAGATACTTCACAAAAACTATTAAGACACTGTATTCTCATTGGAGTGCAATTGATAAGTCGAGCAAGACGGCTGAAACTACGTAACTGTGTGACGCAATAGTCTGAAAAACAGGCTGAACTTATGTCTGCTCAACGAGCATCACTATAAAACCTAATGCTTCGGACGTAGATCGTAATTCTGTGTTACGAGTGGCTCGTGGCTAGGTAAATACTATCAATTGATTTATTAAAATTCAACAAGTTTTTTAATTGGCTTTTTATTCTTGACTTGACAGTTATGCCTAATGGTAACCACGTAACATGCATTCGCGCCTATGTACAACAAAAGGTTAGACAGAGGTGTACTAATGCATACTCTCAGGTAAGGCGAGGCTATTGGGCACAACTTCACATTCCGACTTGCTATTGAGAATTCTAAAAACGCAATAACACTGCTCAACCTGGGAGTCGCACCCGTGACCTTGAGCATAGCAGTCACGCTTAGGACGACTAGGCTAACAAGGCAGTGACCTAAGTGGTCGTAAGAGCGACCTGGGTCCTTTTGGAGACAACAAAAAACGATAAAATTATGTGTAAGCGGTCTTACAGGCGGCTAATTATTCGAAAAAGTTAACCCAACGGTTTTCCTACCAAAAATCTTGGTGGAAAATATTATTTGCATTAATGTACTTAATTAATTCTAATTCTGATGCAGTAGCTAATAATCCATCTAATATTCCACTGCAGTATCTGCGCTGAAATATTATCGTGGGTAACGTTCCGTAAAATTAGCTCGATTCGAATGCATAATTACCTTGGCTATCGGTGTTGGATATCATCAAATTTCTATTTACAATATCTGATCTTATGTCGATGATCCAGGTAGTCAATCCAATAGTAATTTCTGATATTCAGCAGTTTCATATTGAAAACTGATTCTAATCTGCCTAGAAAATGGCGAAGATAATGATGTAATGGTTATATGGAAGCTATTTGTGCGGTTAGACGATGATACCCTTGAGGTGTAGGACATTATATTGAAACAAGATATTCTAGTGACGTAGGGTTCGGTCTTGGGAGGTTCATCTTTACATCTTTGGAAATGGACTGCCATTATTGAACTGACAGTTGAGGTGAACACAAACTTGAGGTGTCTTGAGGCTTTTCATTTCATTTGTGATAGGATTGTGACGAAATATACTAATAAATTTAATTGCCTGGCAATAGGGCTAGGAAGGGTCATCATGTCATTTTTGAGTCTGTCAAAACGACGAGATTCTTTCGAAACTCCTTGAGTTCTCGTGCAAATTTCTAACGACAAGCCTCCACAGAACCTGTTAAAACATTGCTACGATCTATTTGGTTTCCCCCCGGCATCCAAAAACTGTGTTTTACACTACGTGTACAGTTTTAAAATTAATCTCTATGAGTACAATGCTGGTCAGAATCCCGCTTCACGATTTAGGTAGCCTTAAACAGTTTTGCCAACAGAATTCTTACAATAACCTTGTTGAAAATATACACGCACACATTCTTTCACCGATCGGCTACAAAATAAACATCTCAGTACAAAGTACTTGTCGTGCTATGTTAATTTAAGCTGACATTTGCGGTGCCTCGAGTACGCCTTCATATATGGCAATGGAATCCGGTACTGGTTATGTACCCCAAACTTTGGTATTGGTGTAACTGAACTCTGGTAGGCCTTATAAGTTAGTGTCAGCTGCTCTACCTGTAGGCTATGATATAAATTAAACACATAGTTTTGGCGCATATCTTCATTGTACGAACCTGTATAAATGATGAGTGAGTTTCTTTTAAATAGTTATCTAACTAATTCTTCAAAAAAATGGGAAAACCACATTCGTAGCTGAATAAATAAAAGTTTTGATAGATAAGGTTATTATAAATAAAATTTTAGTTTAAAAAACTATCACCCGACTACGGAAGAAATTAACTGAAAATTATGTAACAAGAACAAAATTCCTATGTCGCCTTTCTAAGAGATAATTTACTGAATTAAAATCAACAAAAGGAACTGTTGTGTCCAGTTGGTAGCCGTGATCGCATGCTACCTATAATTATTAATTTCGTATCCCCAGGGCATAGCGGCATGCGACCACGGCCACAAACTGGACACAACAGTTACTTTTGTTGATTTTAATTCAGTAAATTATCTCTTAGAAAGGCGACATAGGAATTTTGTTCTTGTTACATAATTTTCAGTTAATTTCTTCCGTAGTCGGGTGATAGTTTTTTAAACTAAAATTTTATTTGACCCTTTTTAGTAGCTATTTGATCGGTGTCATCTAAAACAATGATTAAGATGATTTAAGATAAGATTTGTTGATTCTTGATTGATTGAATGAAAATGAAAATTTGGTTTTCAATAGGTATAGTTTGGTTTGATATATTTACACATTAGTTTATTATAAAAAATCTTAAATTTATAGCATGAAAAAGAAATGTAACCAATTCCATGACTACTAAAGGTAATATTTTGTACCTAGTCTCTACCTATAGGTAACTAGGTGTGGCAGAGCGTAGAGTGCGGCACAGTAGTTCTGGACCGCCGCAATTAAATTGAGCAACATTCTAATTAAATCGAAAGCATTTAGATTGTCTCAACATCAGTATGGAGAAAAATTAATCATAAACTGCGAACTTTTCACTTGTAAAATGTGTAGTTACAAAAATCGTTGATTCGTCCTTTCTGAAATTTAGTCTATGTCTATGTTTTATCAATGTTTTCCATACCTAGTATGACTGTTTATGGGGAAATGTAACATGGAACACAGGGTCTATCTACTGTACTAAGTTATTTGCTGACTCTTTCTTTCAGTTCTAATTTATTTTTAACGAATAATAACAAATAGTGTTATGCATATTTGTGGCTAACCAGTCAGTATCTCAAAACGTACGGTTACCCATTCACAGTGGTTGGATGGTACCTACACTTCTATAGGGAAATGAATGTTGGAAATGCGTCCCCTGTAACGTATAAGCGGTGTAACTCAGGATAAAGGCACATTGCGGTTTAAAAGATGCAGTGACTCGTATTAAGAAAAATATAATTATTGTGATGGCTTGGGCATGTCGAAAGATTGAATAAACAGAGATTGACAAAAAGGTTTTATAAGGCTAATGTCAGTGGAAGCGCCAGGAGGGGTGCCCCCCCCACCCCTCCTAGGAGGAGGAGAAGCCCTAGACAGACTTAAATAATAAAATATATTGTGAGCAAGCGTATCGCTATTAACCAGGGACATATCCAAACAGAGCCATTATACCGAATTTATAAAAAAAACTCAATAACTCTGATTGACCTGGGTAATGAACCCAGGACCTCTAGCCTAGCAACGCACTTTGGACCACTTGACTAAAGAGGCAGTCATTACATTATGGTAAATTTTTCATCATTGTAATGTGTCCTGTAACAATGTGCCTACAGGTAAAATTTTGCTTAGGGTACAAGTTGACTACTGTTGGAACTTGGGAGTTGGACCTGTAGTTCAATAGAGTAGCAGAAATCCCATGAATTCGCTACCAGACGACCAGTCCAGATTTGTGCTACTATAAAATTCACAAACCGTGTTTCAGCGTTATTTCGTGCATTAGTAATTTTATATTATCTCTTAAACTGTACAACCAAGTGACATGCTACAAAGGGCAAATTTTATGTCTATTAAGTACTTGTGATGGTGAAATAATTTATTTTTATAAGGATTAATATATTGCACCTCAAAAAATCGGTTATATATTACCTATAGAAAAAAATACGTTTTTTAAACACAAAAGTGTCTATATCTACAAAAATATAAAAGATAGATATATGGTATCGCGGACATTTTTGTAGAACTATTAAGTGCCTACATTTTTGCTATACATTATTTTCACTTCTATAAAACCGTTTAGGCAGCGTACGCAAAGAATGCTGTTCTTATCAGCATTTTATTCCAACTAGCTAGAAATAAACCGTGATAGCTCAGTTTAAAATTACGATAGGTATATAATGTATAGCCTATAGTACTTGGAGATACTGTAGCTATCTACTAATGCAATTATATTCAGAATCGCATCATTAATTTCGGAGATTATCCCCTATATATCCACTCAAAACCTCGAATAATTACAAACTAACATTCACACAAATTTTACCATTTTATTATACTAGTATGATATATCACTCGATAGGGTAGCAAAAATTTTTTTTAAAATTCGTTCTTTTTTTTGCATGTTACATTCGTCGTATTGATTTTGTTTATGTAATATGTAGCCATTGTTACCGGGACCATAATAACGAATCGATTGACACCTCATTCATCAAAATCAGATGAGTACTTTAGGCGCTGTAGTGGAACATACGTAAATAGGAAGATACATAGACTGCCTAATATAAAACCCTTCCTGTGGCTTTTTGCCGTAGTCGGGTAAAAACATAAAACATCGGTCAACATAGGATGCAGACTGACGACCCGAAAATGTTTCGGTTTTGAGTTGTTGCGGACAAATTCGTTTGGAGTATTTTCGTTTGAGCCCCAAGAGCACTCATGATGATTTTGTTTACTGATCTGAAGATTACGTGCCCATTGCAGTGTAATAATGTGCTGCATTATTAGACAAAATTTACGTTGAAATATGATTGTCGGTAACGTGCCGTGAAATTATCTCGATACTAGCTTCCCGCCAGCGGCTTCGCCCGCGTGGTCTTATAATTTTTTCCCCCGTTTTTGCATCATTTTTCATTACTACTCCGCTCCTATTAGTCGTAGCGTGATGATATATAGCCTAGTTGTTATTCGGGGATAATGTAGCTTTCCAAAGGTGAAAGAATTTTTGAAATCGGTCCAGTAGTTTCGGAGCCTATTCATTACAAACAAACAAATCTTTCCTCTTTATAATATTAGTATAGATAAATGCACAATATTGCCGTAAGCATCTATCTGTCTTTGGCGGGAGATTGTAGTTTTTACTGTTGAATAAACTTCTCACGAGGTGAACTTATGTTTGTTTCGGAATGAAAGCTTGACAAACAAATGCGGAACAAGCAAATTCATATTTAAATAGCTATTTATTTATTGCTTTTCTGTATAGCTTAGTGATGTTACGTTCTTTTTTGCCTTGTCGTCATATTGTATCCTCTATTCGGATCCGTAGTTGTAGTAGCGAGATGGAACCTAGGTCAACTGGTGTTTGTTAATCTAAAAGCTTTAAAACAAGGCTACATTCTCCGGACTCACTTGCAAATTAACACACCATAGACAAGGAGTAAAACAAAGGAGTTTCTATACAGATTTTTGAATCCTCCATATTTGTTTAGGTCTTCTTTAGGAGCTTTTCCATACTTATGAAGATAATTCATGCTTCTAGTTTGTTTTTACTGCCGAGGTTTGAAACTACCGCTTGTCATAGTTGTCCTAAATTCGGTTTTATGTCAAGGGCGAACAGATTTTGCTTGTTGATCTGATCATTTATATGATTTTAAGATCTTGACGTCTCGCAGTTGGACGGACTCGAAATTACCATGATCCGGTGCGCCGGTCTCTCTCGCACAGCGTCCCACTAGCTTTAATCATTATGTTGTCAAAACATCCTCTGAAGATTCCTTTACACTTTGATTAATGCAAGTCGTTAAGAAGTACATGGTATTATAAACATAGTAACTGCATAAATTTTTACGAGGTAGACTTCTAGAATTTTCTAAGAATTATTTCTTTTCTTAAAACGTTCATTCATTCTGCATTTGGACCCGTATACCTTGTTGAACACAGACTTCTGGGCTGTGTCCGTGGCTCTTTTCAAATTAAAACGAGACATGTTGTAACTGCAATCTAAAACTTAGAAAATGAAAACAATTGAGATATTTCATTTTATTGATGCGATCCTCTTAACGCTAAGGTCGACAACCGAACGTGGGAACGCACTAGCGCCGCGCGTGAAATTAGGCTTAACACAGATATAAACGCCTTACCTAAACGCGTCGCGTTGTCAATAAATTAGCTTCCAAGCCAATTGGCAAAATCGTATCAGCCGCTCAACGACCGAAATGCAGTCCGTCGGTCTGGATGTTAATAAATGTACGTCGAAACAATTGCTGTCATTGACGCGATCCCCTTTAATCCCGGGTCGTTAACCGCTCCGTGGGAAAGTTCAAACGCTACATAGGCTTCACGCAGATACGAGCATACTCGTGGGTGTTAAGTGGTAGATGGTTGGCCGCTGCACGTTACTGACGTTACCAGTCAAAGCGCGATTGTGTTGAAGTCAATAGTATTGCTTTATTTGTTTTTGTGAGCCCCGAGATTTATCCTTCACCGCCTTAAAATGTAATGTAGTCATACAGTTTATAACTTAATGGCCTTTCAGATAAGTCATTTGCAGTGTTCACTCAGTATTCGCGAATGTGTGTCAACAACATTATTTTGTTCGTAAGGTAGGCTTGGCTAACACAATACGTCGTAAATCGTGTCTGATTGTCTATGAATGACACCTGGGAAAACGTTAACGACCAAGCTATCGACAGTAGGCATCCAGAATAATAACATACGTGAAAAACTATTTTTGTTTCTCTTTAGTTACCTACTAAGTTCAGAAGAGTTTTCATCAGATCCCTCAAAACTCTGATTGTTATGTATATCCTGTCATTTTTTTAATAAAACTGGCTTCCAACTTGCAACCACCTCTTCGAGTTTTGACGATGGTCTAGAATGCATAATACATTCTTTTTACGTCATTTTCCAGCTCAAATTATCCGGAATTCGACACTAGTAGAACACCGTTTAGCAGACAATCAGTACCAATTGCTTCAATCAATACAGTAATTTAAGGATTTAGTCACGGCCCGCTCAATCGCCGGCATCCGGAGTATACCATGGTTTTTAATGCACCGTCTCACTGATTGAATGTTTTTTTTGGAGTTAGGCTGTGATTGCTTCCTGTTGACACACTATTGTTGTTTTTGTAACGCTGAGTAAGATTAGAGATATTGTCTTTGTTGGAGTATTTTGTCATGCAGTGGTGCCGTAGTGGCGTCAGTTCGTTTTTTTAATTTATAGATTCTTAATACCAATAATATATTTCTGAGGCTCGCTGCAGCATAGTCGGATTACAGCCGAGGAAAAATGGTGCAGTAACCTAGTCGTTGAGATTAGACTTTAAGTTGGAAATATAGTGCAAATTTAAGGAATTTCCTGAAGAATTAACCAGTTTTAACATTAGAATAATTCGTTAGCAATATCTGTAGAAAGAAACGCACTTTTATGAGTCTTAGGCTAATATTTGGAGACGACCCTAAGCTTAAAGTAACGCTTCCGTATGTCAAATTTGTATTACAGTTTGACATACGGAAGCGTAAGTTTACGCTTAGCGTTGTCTCTGAATATTAGCCTTAAACAGTTAGCCGTAAACAGATAGGTATCATAAATTGGTACATAAGTATCTAATAAAATTTTCCTAAACGTTTCATTTATATAACCGGTTGCAACCTCCGCGACGCTCATTTCATAATCTCGTTCAAATAAATATCAAATAATGTCACAAAAACGTCTTTATCAATGTAAAAACGTATAACTAATTAATCTGTTAAAATGCGATACGGTTAGTTAGCCGTCAAAGACAGGAGCCGACTGGTCCGGGACACGTTGGACTTTAACGCGAGTTCCATCCGGTTTTGATCTTACCATGGGATTCGATCTCGATTTATATTCGTATAAAGGTAAAATGATGTACAAATGAGTATAGAAAGGTAAATGCACTAGAGATTATAATCGCGTGTAACATTAGACGTTAAGAGAGAAACTCGCGTAAAATAGTTCGCGGTAATTCAAATTGCTTACATTAAACACACTTTTCTTATCGATGAAAATGATTAAATGAAATTTATTAACTTCCAAAACTTAACCGGGCTTAATGGCAGGACACTGAATGCCTTCAGTCAAGACCGTACTTAAACACAAGCATCTAATGGGGTGTCGGCATCTAATGGGACTCGGACCTCAACTTAACGCTTTGCTTCACCTAGGGACAGCTGGATCTGGGTAATCATCTCATTATTCACTTTGTAGCTATCTCTCTAATATGTATACATTTATATCTCTCACTCAGTCTAGTCTCCATCTTCCCATAAAGAAAACAAAGCGCATAAGATATATTAGAACAAAACAAGACATAGATCATTATGTGCCAGCAAAAGAATGAACTGAAAATAATAATAATTATAAGCGACTTGCGCACGAACCGGTGGTAACGTCAACAATTTAGAGAGCATTCATTAATTGTGAGCGATTAAAGTTTATTAACGTGCCCTAATTGGAAGATTGTCGCAACTGAGGAAATTGTTGTCCCCACAAATATGTACTGCGGCTTTCAGAATCATTATCGCTGGATGCGCACGCTTCGGATGTAGCTGATATAGATCAGCTTTCTACTTCCTCGATGTATTGAAGTTGATGTTTATTGCATCCCACTTACGAGCAAAGGATATTGCCAAGCCCCTTTTTATTTAGCTCAGAGCTAACTAGATTATGTCAAAATTCTACCGACGTAGTTTGTCATCATATGAAGGCACTTCTTGAGAACTTCTTGCTTTTAATAAGAAGCGGACAACACAACACTTCAAGGACCTGTGTTCTCGTGTTACTTTGGTGATCGCAGAAAGTGAGTATCTAGTTATTTCCGAAATGGAAACGCTTAATAATAATTGCGACATGTTATCAGTGCATGTAAATATTGATGACATAACACAATCTATTCGCCTCTTACGTAACGCACGGAGACTTATTACACCTACTTTATCTTATCCGGGGACCACACAGGCCGCTGGAGAGATGATAATGCAAAAATGGAGATAGGACAGTTTCTTGTGTGGCCAACAGCAGCTTTAAAGCCCGGCGGAGTCCACAATAGAAAATTTCATACACTACTAACTTGTGGGTTATGGTTCCGCTAAATAGGATCAGGTTCAGCATGTGCCAGACGTTTGCCTGGCGTTGATTTTTAATCTGACCCTTTGTGACAACCGCAGGATGTCAAGTTTGCAGTATATAATAACATAATAACAGAAAGAGTTAAATTCTATGAAATTTAGTGTTGCGGATGGGGCAGACTCCGTAGCTAATCCGTTCCACTCGCAGTGGAAGCTGGCCTTAAAGGTCGAAACATCACCAATATTCTCATAGGTGTGCGTATGACAACAGGGTCTGAAGGCTTCATGTGCTATCCGACGCAAGGACGAGCAATTCTTAGAATGGATCCTTCCACTGGCCACGGCACATTTTTACCCTGCTGATTGATCGATCAGATCATTAATTATTAATCAAAACATTACGAAATGTGTACTTTCTATTTCAAATATATTGGTGCTACAAAAATAATAAGGGCAAGTTGTACTACAGATTCCAATAAATACTGAACGGATAGTAATCGATCGCTATTCGTCCGTCAATGAGCAGCCCAGTGACCCGTTTATGAGTTCGCCATGAGTTGCGCAAGAGTTGACAGCTGTTGCATTCCTTTTCTTTCACACGTATGTATCTCGAGCGTGGACCAGTGAATGGTCAGCATTATTTAATATGAACTCATTGAGGTATTAAGTAGAATAGCAGTAATAACATGTAATAAGTATTATGATACGCATTATAATAACTTACTAATTTGGTGTTAGTTAAAGATAATTAGGAATTTAACATTTATTCAACTCAATTTTTTTGTCTTGAAGTACAAATCCCCAATGCACGATCACCTGATAGCTATTGATTTTTAACACTGGTTTATTAATATACACTTGAACCATTATGAATAAGCACCATTAGACTGTAATGTATATGTAGTATTGAGGTACCTAACGACTGACAAACGGACACCTTACTATAGTTAAATGTGAAAGTGTAAAATGTACCATAACGATTAGAGCACGTATGCGCATGAGTAGGTGCGCCGGCGCCGCTCAATACCATGGGGGGTCGACATATGGCGGTAGAACGACTTAGTTAAATTCAAAACTGACGCCAGTCAGCTGCGACGTAAGCATTCTATTTAATGACATGATGGCGTTCTGCGCCACGGGTTTGATTCCAGCATGGTACAAATATTTGTATGGCCTGCTGGTGTTTGTAGTTCACGGTATGGGCGCATAAAAAAAATGCGTAGAACATGACATATCTGTCTAATTAATAACACCCATCTCATAAAATGTCATACTTGCAGGCTGTGGTGAAAAAAAGACGTGGGGTTAAGTGGGGTATAGTTACTGACTTGACAATTCTTTTTACGATAGATTCTTTAGCATATAAATATAAATTTAATCTTGTTCATTTGCTTAGTTCGTATTTAGCTTTAGTCATTTCCATAGTTGTTGTAGAACACGATTAAATTTAAATCTATCTAACAAATCATGAAGTTTTATCCAGTTTTCTATAATGGTGTCCAATCTATATACTTCTGTGTCCGTACCACGCCTACAATAATATAAAAGAGGGGAATTGAATAGCCCGGATATGTCGTAATGTCACAATGTAAACAGTAAGTCAACTTACATCAACTATCCAAGGTAGGTTCTACCTTTTTCCAAATGTGCATCACACAGTGAGTACAGTTTTTGTTGAACTTTAAAAGCAGTAGACGGTGTTAGTCTTCGGTTAAATAGATATCACAAGCGGTAAGAAAAGCCTGAGCCTTAAGAACCTTTAGTATGATACCTTTTAACACCAGTACCGGTATCTGGAATTCCGATTAATCTACCACCTCACTATAACAAATAGTGCGATACTATTTTTAACTTCTCCGAACATGGCATACCAAATTCTGCGTGTTACCTTGCCCCAATAAGAAGGTCAAGAACGCGCATACTCGAAACGTTTTAACATTCTTCGCCGACACGTTGATATATCATCTCGACGTGGACGCCTAAAATCATTGCAGTAATGACGTATCTTAAAATAAAATGGCGCGCGACACCTACACTGAATTAACGATGCCTTAATCGTAGACTGATCCATACAGTGACACATTGTCGGATTATGAACAGCGTATGTAAAATCGACCTTTAGACTATGCAGGTAAGTTAGATAATGCATTTTTTGCATTGGTCGACCATAAATCCTCTATCCTCTAAGTAACATAATATAGAAGGATTTAAGGCATTCTCGGTTTGTATAGAAAAAACCAACGTACTTTGCATGAAATAACCAGAACCCGTGAGAGATTTTTCAAGAGGAGAGACTATCAATATGACTTTACTAACATCTCACTCCTGAGTTAAGACCAGACCCATTTTTCAAACGAAAACTTATGTCAGGAATGTTAGTGCTAGATTTGTCGGTGTATGTGATCCTGCAACTAAGTTTATGCATCATGGAGTGTTGTGGATTTGGTCTCAGTAATTATCACTTTGCCATCTGCTGTAGAAGAATCTTAAGTTTGAACTCTGCATTCCTCGTAAGGTTAATAGAACAAAAAACATGTTGAATTTAAATTATCTTCATACAATAACAAGCCAGTAAGTAGTTATAGATGATACTAAACAGGCGTATACCGACTTGTTGTTTGCGAGTTATTTTACTGTTTACCGCCGTAATCGTTCACTGTCATTGCACTGCGCGGTTTTTATTTCTACCATTTTATTAAGAACAAAATAAAGATCAATAAGGCTTCAATCATAAGGTTTTAATTACTTTTCATGTCCGCGTTAAGTTGAACTGCTGCTTTAAATGTCCTGTGTTCGAGGGGAAACCACAGGCCGCAGGGCTCCGAAAATAGTAGCGGGGCGCGGGGGCAGGGCGGAGCCCGAGCGGCGTGCGCGCAGTGCCCGCTGACGCGCCGAACTATACTCATGCGTATGCGTTTTGTTTGAACGACTAATTGACGGTGCAGTGAATAAACGTGTCTTATGAATAAAATATAGTGATGTTGTGTGGAACCAATGGTGCAGTGGCGGCGATGGACCGCGCGTATATGTCATTGCGCGCGCGCAAGCCGGCTGCTAAGAAAACGGTTTGTTTTTGTCATCTTTTGCTTTTGCTTCGACAGTTTCAGCTTTGAATTTTTCAGATCTGACTGTAGACTCGTAAAATAAAATGTTGTATAAAGGTATTGACAACGATACGTTGTCCTAATTTCGTCGTTGTTATATATCCTATGTACCTGATTTTTGTAAAACAGAGGAATGTATGGGAAATTTCTTGCCGATTCTTTTCAAAAATACCCACAGATATGGATGGAACCGTGCGATTAGCTTTTAATTAATTCGTTTTAATGTTTTGACTTTCATTCTAAGCTGAAGCTAGCAGTTCTTTATGTGGATTGATTAAGGTGTCTAATATAGCCTACTCAAAGAATTACCGTCATAGTTATCCAACTTCTGCCCTAAAAAAACTGTAGAAGCATACGGAAATATGAGTGAAAATATTTGTATTCATCAGCGATTGCTCAAAGGAATTTTATCTATATTTTAGGAGGTAGTTACTGCTATTAAGTTTCATATTCTGCTAATAAGCTATTTGGTGCCTGCATACCTGGTACCCTATTGCGTTATCTCTCATATTCAGAATGCTTAGTCAGACCTAGCAATTCGATACAATAGGACTGTGCCTATTGCTGGAATTGGATCAACCCCTAAATGGTTTGTAGACGAATTCCGGTGACTATTGTAACGTAAATAGAGAAGTTAGTCATGATTGTCGTAAATTATTAAGTTCTTATAATGTTGTTGTTTTTTTTCATAGTTTTTTTTTTATATCTCTGAAATATTTGGGAAAAGGCTAGGAAATAGAGCAATTAACCTTATAATCGCCTTTTATAATTCTTCTCTTTGACTAAAAAAACAACTACTCACAAATTCTGTAAGAATTTCTTGCTAATTAAAATGAATTTATATGATCATGTACCTACTACAATTAGTCACTCTATTTAATATAACATTGTAATGGAAACCATGCGATGATGTTCAATTATATTCGTAAACATCTAATAACAATGTCATTATGACTAAACCTACGGCAAGTTTCTTTGAATAAATACCTACCACTTGGCCACCTAAGTAGTAACCACGCTCATCAATTTGCCAGCTAACTAGTAACAACCATCAGATCTCCGCAACCCAATTTCGGGCCAATATCGTTACACACTATCCATTTAAATACAGATATTTAGCTGAATCTTATTAGACTTGGAGCTAAGGAATCTTGGCGCTGATTCTTTATGATGACAATGACAGAAGATTAAACTGGATCATAATAACATTTTCATGGTTCAACAAAAATTCATAACAAACTATAATTAAAACCAGTTAACTAAACTAATTAAAGTTCCGCTGGAGCTCTCAAAGAGCTTCAAATGGTCAATAAGTAAACAATTGTAGTGTCGAAAGCAACGGCTCCCAGTCTAACAATGCTTACGCATCACACGCGCCCGCGCATGACTCAAGCTCGCTGAAAGTACTTATTTGTTTTGACTTCTCCGTATCGTGAGGATTACCCGGTACTTCGGGATTACTCGGTAATCCTCGGATATAATATTAATAGGCTAGCAAGTTTCTTATAATTCTAAATATGAATTGGTCTGCCGTTGGGAATTTTAAATTTGGAAGGTCACATGGGAAGAAGGCTAGCTATAGTAACAGTTAACGCTTAAAAAACAAAGAAATATTATGATTTTATGAGACAAAAGATGAGAAAAAGGACGAAAAACAAGGTTAATTTAAAACGCAAACTATGAATACGTAAACTTTGTTTGATTATGAACGATTAAACAGTCGTAGTATTCACTGATATCTTTTAAAATTAGTGAACATAACTATTTTTCTCAAGCCAGATATAAATATGATAAATGAGATGTGTCATATTGACTTCAATAATTATCACGATGACACTATGAAGCCATGCATATTGAATACAGATGCTTTCTGAAACATTATGCCCTATATTGGACAAAATGACATAACATATCATCACATATGCAGTCTATCGGAGAGGTGTAAGTACAAATATACAATCATATATATATACTTAATATATAATTACAAACAGGGGAGGGGATTAGGAGTTTCCATTTTAATCGCAAAAACTAATAACACTGCTGGGAAATTGTGATTTATAGACCATGAGATTTGCCCCAATCTAATATGCAAGTGCGTCAAAATAAATTAACCTTAGCTTATACGTACTACCAGGAGATGTTTTGAATTTAACTAACGGTAATTCCAACTTACCTAATAATTACATTAGACATAAATTAATGCACCTACTCGTAAGTTTTATTTACCAACTGTTTGAACGTGGTACAGCACCGACCTCGTTCGGGTACGATGAACGTTATCCGTTGTCGCAGTAGCGACACGACAAATATTACGAGCTTATATTAATGCCATGGTCACGACTAAACGCCACGTGAATGGCCTGCTTTATTGCACTTAGGGATGGCACATGTTCTAAAAATAATGTTTTATATCAAATCAATTAACACGAAATATCAAACGCGCTAACATTTAACACGTAAAAATGAAGTCCAATTTAATTTCTAAGGAATTCTCGAATCGTTAGAATATATTGTTTTAAACAATGCAAGTATACAAGGAATCCCGTGGTGTTGAGAGATATCATAGACATTTAATGTTTTGCATGCGTATCGCCAAAACACTGAGTCATCCGTATCTCGTACAAGGATGCTCTTATTGTCTGAAATAAATAAAAACTAGCATCGGCTTCACAAAAAAGTTTCCTTATAACTGAAGAAATTACTCGTACTGTTTTTTATTGTAAAATTTTCGGCTACGGGCCATCTAATTGCCGCTAGATGAGTCGGAGGTCAAACCCTGCGGTTCTTACAAACAGGATTTGCTGAGGGGTGACCTTATTTCAACTGGGCTTGAACTATGTTTCCCTTGATGAGCACTGCCCTTGTATTATGAGTCTACAATCTCCCAGAAGGTAGTGCCGCATCATCAGCCTCCTCACTGCACTCAACCTGAGGTTAAACATGGTGAGCGAAAGCCGAGTCAAGTTCACCTCTTTATATTTCATCCTTAAACTAGGAGAATCGCAAAATATACAAATGTCCACCTGTGGTATGCTGCTGTATATGATTCATAGCCAAAAAAATATTATAAAGACGAAATATTTGATTGTTTGTTTGTTTGAATTGAATAGGCTCCGAAACTACTGGACCTATTTGAAAAATTCACCATTAGGAAGCTACATCTTTACAAAGTAACATAGGCTATAATTTATTAGAAATAGCCAGAACGCGGGGGCGAAGCCGCTGGCGGAAATCTAGTATTAATATATCGCGATATAATCCGTAAAACTTGATAGGTCCAAGTTAGTTGGTTAGTTTTGCTGGGCTTTTCTGCACTTCTAATTTTTCTTACTACAAACAACCCTGGCTTTCTCAGAAGAGAGATATTTCAATAAGTTACGTTATTTCAATTTCAATGTCTAACGTTCTAGAAATCTGTAAATATACGTAAGATAAAGTACAGCTTATATAATTGTATAACTGACCTTACGAAGTGCGATGCTTTTTGCCGGATATCCCATGACATTGGTTTCATTCTACATGATTTACAACTTCCACTGTTGAATCTGTTTATCTGAATTAAATGATTTTGCGCAAGAGTTTTTTTGAGACCCGGGTTTTAATGAAAATAGATTAGAAATATTCACGTCCCACGCAAGATGAGCGAGTTAAAATCGATCTTGTAGGAAAGTAATCTTGCTACCATCTAGGGAAACGAGTTAGTTCGGTTATCGTAGGCGATCGGAGCCAGAACTGCGTTAAATAGTGATTCTAGTCTAGACTAAAGACCTGTCAGATGAACCAGTTAACCGTTACAGACGCCCGGTTTAATAACAATTTACAAAATACAAATTGAATATCTAGTATGTAATTAGTTGTTCGAAGGATCGTCAAAGTTTACAGCATTGGTAATCACAACAGATTTAAGCCTAACCGGTAGCGGCGAGTGCGGTGACGCTTATACATTATGTATCTCGCCGGTCATTGTTAAGATGCAGGTAAGATTCATAGAAGAGTCTAACCTATGCTTATATGACAAAATGCAGCACAAAGTTGACATATTATTATGGCAGCATAATTTTAACGTATAAAAATCGTATCTGAATAGGATAAGCACTGCTTTGTCACTTGAAAATGTATGCTTTCATCGTCATCGAAGCCTTTTCCCAACTGCTTATATGTTTCTCTGGTTTTTATGCAATATCCCAGTACTATACTGTCATAATTATTAACACTACTTACATAAAACATAGAAATCTCTCTGTCTACACAGCGAAAACATACTTTTTTACTCTTTACTCGTCAATGAATCCAGTTAATCAAGTCGTAATTAAATCCTGGCTATGGAATATTTATAATTGCAATCCGTCTCCGTTATCAGCCGCCCACCATCGATCATCTGCCGCAACCACGCTAATAATATAAACTGTGTGCTTTGCACGTGCCATTTTACGTGTAATACACACAAGATAATGTAAGTGAACTCTTGCGCGTATGGTATGCCATACCATCGCGCCTGTATGAATGAAGGGTAAGACAGAGGTATACTACTATTGTAAGTTACGCAGAGTTACTGTAAATCCACTGTTCGCCGGTATGTTTAGGTCCCATGTAATAGACGGCGAGCATATTGCCATTAACCGAATACAAATGTAAACTCCGAGCGATAGGAAACCCAAGTCTTCTAGCGTAGCATAAGCATAGGCTGTAGGGGCTTCACATACATGCAAGACTGAGGTCATTGTCAAAGGTCAAAACGACACATATGATAATGGCGTAAGTAAGAATATGTCATTGCATATTCTAAACGATAAATAATAATAATAATAATAAATAATAAATTCTTTATTGACAAACTTTGTTCACAATTAAATGAAATCCCTGACCCCTACGCTAGTATGAACGGTATTGCAGGAGCCAGTGCGTCCGCCTAGTCTAAGTACGCAAGACATGCCAACAAAAAATAAATAAATAATAATAATAATAAAATAAAAATGAGCAATACACTACGAATAACAAATTAATAATCTAATATAGGATAGACTCCGATCTTTAAAGAAAGAACATAAATTAATTCCGTATAAAATAATATCCTTAGATATAATCGGCCTTGTACACTTTATAATTATTTAAAACAATACGGAATATTCTCTAAAACTTATAAATATTCAAATAGCTTCCAAAAAGTCCGTTTTTTAAATCGCAAGTGCACACACAGGTGGTGTTGCACCTGCCCCGTTACGGCAGGTGACCACCCCTACACTATCACTGTTCAAATTTGTAGTCCTGTCTCTTTCCTATGTATAGGCAATGAGCAGGAGGTGTGAGCTATTAGAGCTCTGTTACATTTCACGTGTAAACTCATAGGGAACATTACTTATGAAATACAGTCGCGTGTTTTAACGTATTTGTCATGGAATATAAGACACGTGTGGAAGTTAAGAACATCGGAGGGGCAATCTAGCTAAGAAAAGCTCCTTGGGGGATGAAGTAGAAAGAGCTGGAGGAGGCCTATGTACACGCTAGCCACTAAACTGTGAACCGTTGTGTCATAAGTTAAAACAGTTTTTAATGTAAAATGTTAGTTAAATATAGGCAATATAAAGGATCCAATAATAAAATGGAAGACCTTATGGAAAATGAAGTACAGTCCCTTTTTAGTCTCAGGATTCGATTGGGTTTCCTTCACCACATCGCCTAAGGTAGCCCTTTGTTTTCTATCGTTTTGACATGAGCTACTTTTTTTTTTTTGATTTAGTTCCTGACGGAACAGGCTAAGGTCTGAGACCATGCTGCCTAGTCTGACATGAGCTACCGTAGTGACAGATGAGAACGCTTTGCGTCAGGGAACGTAAAGAACCTCTTTTAATGCTTCCCAAAGAGCTTCGGAGGTTTGACATTATACTGCTATGGTTGTTGGCTACGTAATAACTGCAGGTAGAATTAATTAGATCATATTGTCACGCTTGCTGCACCGTGCCGTGAGAAACACTTGTTCTATTTATAACTAAAGTACGTTACTACTGATAAACATAAGCACTTACTGGTTATAAATAGCTCATTGTACAACATATTTAATGATAACATTGTGGATTTTTTTATGAGCAAATAATCTTGCTACGGTTGTCTCAGCCGTCACTGCCGGGGTCGCGGAAGAATGTCAATACGTTCCCGCACCCCGGCTGAATGGTGATGAGGCGAACACCCGTCTGGTTTTAGTGGGTATACGTCCTTTTCAGGATGGAGTCCCACACACCGCGCCGCCTTCCCCAGGGCGGCGTGACGGTGCATAAAGCATCCAGACGCAAAAAAAAGGTGTGTGTGATTTAATCAGGCATCTAATTAAATCTAGTAAATCTAATAACATATTGCATCATCTTTACAATACACTTTTGGGCATTAATTTAAATACTTTGACATAAAAATATACTAACATCATTATATCAGCACTTCCACAAGGACTAGTTATATGCCGTCTACATCCAACGAATCACAGCAGAATATAGTATGGAGGTTTTATACCTATTCTCTGGACATTTTTTACCTGACAACCTTAGTATAGACATGATAAGTAAAAATAGAAGACTTTAAATATTGAATAGCAATAAACACGACCTAGTGTGCCACACCTTTTACCATTTTGGCGAAAGTGCTAATTTACCTTATGGCGGTGTTATGAGTTCATCAGCAGGTCGACGTCCTCTATACCGATTGTCTCGCGTACCTCCCACATCAATGATTGCCAAAAATACCGCATGCGCAGCGTTAAATGGAACCATAACAATCATGAATTGCGGCGAATGTTGGAAAATGTTGAAAAATATCAATATTTTCCAAGATAGCCTCGTTCAATATTTACTTCGACACAGTTTTTGTGTTATATAGGAAGAGAATGGTGTGGCAGTTGTTTATTGTGCTTTTTAGCTGCGCTTGCGCTGCGCGGCGCGTGCGCACTGTGGCGTTGCAAAGACAATGGATAAAGGACGTTGAACACCGTGGTTTTCCTGGGCATCCTCAATGAATGTCGGAAATGGAATCTTTAGTATAATTTGGTGAGGATTACTCAAGTTAAAACTGAGTCACTGTCTTTGATGTTTGCGAGTGAGTGGGTGTGTCTAGTAAGTGCGATAAACACACCTCCGCTATCGCCCAGTCTGCTTGAAAACGTAAACACAGCTTAAACAGCCATGTTTACTAAATATCAGTGTAGGTAAATTGTGTTTTATTTAATCAGGATCGCTTACGACACAACACTGTCATCATTTTTTAATTTTCACGACAATAACCAATCAGTTGGGTTTGAAAATCCTCAGTTATTTCATTAAACCGAAAATATTTTTGAATGTTTGCTCAACGGGTAACCGCAGGCGCATCCTTGTTGACACTGTTTAAACTGTTTGTCACGATTTTTTTAATGCATTGAAGGCGTGTCATCGAGATACTCATGTTTGTTTTTTTTTCAAGAAGGTCGGATATGTCCTCGTTTGTCCTATAAAATGAGTTGTATGATCAACTATTACATAAATTGGTTACTGCGCAACGACTCACTTCATTGAATGTTCCGAACCGCCATTCAGTTTGAATCGAACTGAATATTTGAGAGGATGTTGCTTACGTAGAAGATGGTTTACATCAACAACTTTTAATAAATTGTACGATTATGTTACAACATATTATTAAAGTAACAAACGGTTAATATTTAACCATAATATCATGAATCCATGACGCGTTTATCTGCAAACCTTTAGGAAAAATCCACAACAATAAGAGATCGCTAAATACCCGTGTGTGAAACTGTTACAGTTTCCTGTGAAAAAGGTAAATATTTTTAAGTTTTGACGCAAAACCTTCAGTTAAACTAATGTTTTGTTAAATATTTGCTGGGTTGGTTTCATTGTTGTTTTTAAACATGATGTGTTGGAAATTATTTGCGAAAGGAACATAAATAAGAAACACCAAAGATCAAAATAAAAAGTAGATATGATATAAATAGCATGTTTACCGATCTACCCAACCAGTATTAATAAAAAAACATCAAATTTATTATTATTCGATGAAGAATAGCCACCGAATTAAAACTCCCTGTACAGAATGAAACGGAAGTCGAGACAACGCTTTGCAGTATTAGTCGTGATCGCGGTTAAGTATCACCCAGATCACGTTGCCTTCAATTGCCCATTCAATTGCCCATGCTTTGCCTGATCGACCGCTTCCTATAGCCATTCATACCTTTTGTGTAGTTCATTAATAGTATTATGTAATTACACCACACAAACTTAATTGCTAATGCTATGTAGTTATTTGAACATGTTAGAAAGCTTTATTATAATTCTCATGATACACAAAAGATGAAATAAAAAAATAAAAACATTGCAACGTTAATAAGACTTTTTAGATAAGCATGGGTTCATACGCGTGTTCTTGAAATAACATAATTAACCCTTCAAAATATAATTGAAATGTTTTGGGTCGTCGTGGTGTTCGTTATGAAACGATATCCTTTGTGCTTTTAGTTTCCACACATAACCATTAATTGCTATGAGACATTTAGGAAGTATGTTATAAAACATTCAATAAAGAATAAGACATTGTAAAATTAAATAGGACTTTTAGTAAATAAGAGCGCGTTTACAATGAATAGAAACTATTCGAGCAGTCGATATAGTTTTGTAAAATCTTCATTATCAACTAAATGCTAGAAATCGTACGTAGAAGAGTTTTTGGGATTTTCTGTGAAATTAATTAAGAAAACCAGGGTGAAAACCAGTAGCAGCTCCCAGTCTGGTTTTCTCCCTTGTTGATAGCAATATGCTTGCCCTCTGTTATATAGGACCTAAACATACCGGCGAAATGTGGGTGTACACTTGTACGCCTCTGCCTACTCCTTCGGGGAATATAGGCGTGATGGTATGTTAACAATGAATCGAAACTATACCTTAAATGGTAATTGGCTCCCCCCCCCCCCCCCCCAAGCTGTTACTTAGGACCTGAACATACCGGCGAGCAGTGGGTGTACATTAGGAACCTCTGCCCAAAACGTGATGGTTTATTAGTAATTTAGTATTACATCAGTTTACCCGACTGCGCCAAATCAAAAGGTAATGTCATGTAATTTGTTGTAGTAAAAGCCAATTCAAACGGGAGTGCATTCCACATTGCTCACCACACCATCACTTATGAAGACTAATAAGGATCGTCTTAATTTAAAAGTCTAAGGCGCCAGAGATACAATGCTTAATATTCAGCACTGGACGGTTCATAGTACCGATTGTAATGCTACATGTACACTGCTGTAACCGCATGCGGTTTTCTCGGGACATTTTACTATATATAAGTTGCTACTGTGTAATTTCTCGTGAAATTATTGTATTGGTGTCATGATGTAAGCGCTTATATTGTAGTGGGACACTGGATTCGTGTTCATGTTAACGTATTCATTTTTAGGTTATGACACAGAGTAACTACTAGTATTACGTACAGAATGACTCGGAGATCACTTCCTACGTTCAGGCAACAAGGGACTGTCCCCGCAGCACTTAGTTGGTTTATTAATTTAGCTCTTTAATAATAAATGCGCTGAAACAATTACTTAAAGAGGAGCACTCCATGCACTAAAGGATGTGTGTAACAAAACATCTAAAAATGTTAGACTAATTCCTCTTAATTACGAGTTGTAGTGTTTACTAGACTAGAGCTCCATCCCGCCCTAAACCTAAAACAAACAATTGTATCAACACTACTACACCAGTTACGATTAGAGGACTGTTTCCAGTTCCATTGTGATTAATAATAACCATTTTACCAGATAGCAGAACTGACATACATGGCGATTGCCTGATGAACAAATTTGGTGTTCGTCAGGCAATAGAATTTCTATAGTATCTGGGGAAAAATTAACCTGTTCTGGATTACCACGAGGCTACCAGTTACCAGTCCAAAAGCGAGTAACTTTCAACTCACCAATTTCTCTTCCTCCTCCAACCAATGTAACCTCACCATAACTTTCAACGCTTAATATTCAACGCTCATAGCCCAGTCATGACGCACGCGTGTATGATAAACCGCGCCGATGATCGCCGCACGACAATTACGACTCGCTGCTAAATGATTTATAGCTGCCAGTGAATCAATTGTGATGCCCCTGAAGTGCTGGCCCGCTGGATGTGAATGAAGTTCTTATAGACAGATGTGGGGTTATTTTAGACGTACTCGTAACATGAAAAATGAGAATGAGAAACATGACAGTTGGTTTGTTCATGGATAAGCTTGCTGTGGTAAGGTGTCAAGATGACGCGCTAGGGATACTACTAAGGTTTCTGGCGTCTATAAACTGCGGTTGCCGCCTACAGTCAGGCGACCCGTGAAACATATTGATGTTAGACGAGTACTCAGTGTGGTCTACTGATTGTGAATTCCTGTGTTCTTCTTATCGCGTCAATGGTTAATCAGTTTTAGAGTATTATGAGGCCACTCTAACCCCGTAAGGCCGCATAAAGAACGGCCTTCGTACAGTACAGGTGTTCGACCACAATGGACAGACCAGCAAGTGTGACATTGGCTGTTCTGGAACACCTGGGTCCTTCCGCGACTGTCAGAGAACCTGTAAGCGCGAAACCGGTTGTCTAGGTAGGTACAGGTTATATAAATTTAAAAATACCTCTATTTATTGTAGCTGAAAGTCATGTGCTAAAGATAGTGATGAGATCTACTTTAATATACTAACAATGTTATGAGAACAAAGTATTATGTATGGGATCTTACACATTGTGAACGAGGCAGCTGGGATTTTCTCATAATAAATCATTTTCCTCGTCCGAAGCATCTCAATTAACGTCTGTAATTGATATAAAAATTGTCCTTATTGCTTGCAAATCGATTCGTTGAGGCTCGTTCATAATAATCGCTTAGTTTTTTTTTTAGTAACATTAGTTATTCTGTGGCTTTTTATTGGTGTTAAAATCGGGGCTGTCAACGTTTATTATTGTTCTTCAGGCTATTATCCTTTGACTATAATTATTTAGTTTACTGGGGGTGCCTTTATAAGTGCCTTTAGGGTTTCCAATTACTTCCCAATTTCTCTTGTTCTGCTATCCTACTATTACTAATTAGTTTTGAGATATTAACTTCAATGATTTTCTTTCTTTTTCTTATATACTCTCTTTGCATGCCTTGGACTTCTAATTGCAGCGAGGCATCTCATTAGTTCATTTAATTGATAATGATTAATGTGATATTTTCTGCCGTGGTCATTTATGGGATCTTGTGCTTCTAGTTGACTTACAACTTTCCCGTGATCATCTTGTCATTAAGATTTCTCTCTCACCTTATTAGCAATCAACTTTCTAACACAAGATGGGTCACATTTGAATACCTGGAAATAGCATTAAGTGCATTTTGCTTTCTGCCAGTGGCTTCGCCCGCGTGTTCTTATAATTTTTTCCCCCGTTTTTGCAACATTTTTCATTACTACTCCGCTCCTATTAGTCGTAGCGTAATGGTATATAGCCTTCCCCTATAAATGGGCTATCTAACACTGAACGAATTTTTCAAATCCGTCCAGTAAGTAGTTTCGGAGCCAATTCAATACAAACAATCAAAACTTTTCTCTTTATAATATTTGTATTACTCAGTCGTTTTTTTAATCACTGTATACACTCGCCTTAATTCTTGCCTTTCCTATAACTGCAGTAATTTATCAAATCTCACTGTCTCGTGGGAAATATTAAATTGCGTCCTTTGATGCATTGTTCTAATTTTTTTTATCTTTCTAGTGAAGATGTATTGCGTGTCCTTATAGCAATTTGTCTCTATTATTGACTAGGATATTATTAGCTCGCTACATTTAATGTTTACTTTGATGAGGTCTTAGATCGAATCCTAAAAATATGTATAGCATATGAATACACCTAAAAGCATTTTACGGTTATATGTATAAATTCCGAAAAAAATATACAAATGTAAAAAAAAAAATCTTATGTATTGAGGAGGAAAAATGAATATTAATTTAAGACGACGGAACTGTAGAATTGCACATATGTTTATAAAATACTAAAGAAGTCTCATCAATATAATGATGAGGAAAACTGACAACTTTATAAACGTTAGCTCGTAATACAAACGAAATGGCTGACACACGAGGAATGTTAACTAAGCTTCTCACTTTACACGATAGAAGTTGAAATATGATCGAGACGAAGCAAATCTGAATGTTAAATACATGCAAAGGCACTCAATTCTGTAAACTCTTGCGCATCCAAACGCGTCGACACTTGAAACGCGAGTAAAATTGTTAAATTAACGACTTCGATCGCCACTGCTGATCTTAAATGGTCGGATTTACACTATTCTACAATAAACACGTAAAATCTACAATAAAACGTATACCTAAACGTAAATTTAGTATCAGCCTAAATTATGTTTTAAATGCAAATATGTTCATAGTGGGATTATGGACAGAGAGTTGATAGCGTTTACTGAATAAACAGTAAGAGACGTCTGAAAAATCAACATCAAAATAAAAGATTGATTTCATTATTAATAATTATGTCCTTCTTCGAAGTGCCTCTCCAATTACTGGAGGTTGGCTGTCATTTCGGAAAACTTCAGGCTGTCCTTAACGAGACGGAGACTATTAATATTAAATTAACTATTTTGCTATGTGGAATGTGCGCAGATAAATATACGTCCAAGTATTTTTTTTTTTTTAATGAAGGAAAAAATCGGCGGGCGGGCAGGGTTCGAACCTGCGCCTTCTAGTTCGGTACACCAGACGCTCTGACCACTAAGCCACCGCTCGCCCTGCTCGCCAGTCGAAATCTTCCTCCACATTCTAATTTACGTCTTAAGGTGACGTAGCGCCATCTATTGTGAAGATGCTTCACAACCGACACGACTAACTTTACAGCTAGTTCAATGTCGTATGATAACGCCTTACCTATCAACTATACTTATCGACTGGCGAGCAGGGCGAGCGGTGGCTTAGTGGTCAGAGCGTCTGGTGTACCGAACCAGAAGGCGCAGGTTCGAACCCTGCCCGCCCGCCGATTTTTTCCTTCATTAAAAATAACTTGTAATCTTAGCATGGAAAATGCTTAAAAAAAATACAAAAAGATACGTCCAAGTATGTTTATATTACTATTTTAACATAATGCTATATAACATCCATATTATATACTTGAGTCACATTGTATTATTATCACAACTCAGATCAAAAATATCTATTGTCCCGCCATTAAGAATTTGCTTGCGTCAAAACGTTACCTTTTTAAGAACACAAAGTTCAAATTATATGCGAAACAATAGTTTGAGCATCGACAATAGTGTACCCTTAACCCAATTACTTATTCAGTTGACCGGTGCGCAGGCGCACTGACGTATAAGGCGACAATGGATCGTTTGCCCGGAGGACCTCGGTGTCTGTAGTCACGTAGGCATAAGTGACACATCCCACAGTATTTTGGGGATAGACGTCAGAAGAGCTTTCAGCGGGTGATCCTGTTTTGAATAGAAATTTAATGACTTGCGAAGGAATTTTGCAAGGTAAAATCCTTAAATATTTGGTATTTTCCTGCAAATAAAAAACATTTTGTTATGGCAGAATTATTTTTATAGTGTTGATTAATTTGTGTTTTGCAAATACATTGTTGAAGATACGATTGTTTTATTTGCAATAAAATACCCAAAATTGGATCCTTCATATAATATATAAAATTAAATAAACACGGTAACTAATTACAATGGCAAATACAATCAAATATAATAAAATATATGGATGGATATAAATAAAAACACAAATTGGAGTAAACTGATTTTTACCTGAGGACGGTAAAAAGCCAAAGATAGGATATTATTCATCGTATGAGACGAGTTTATCTATCTTTTTTTTTTATCTTGACCGCTTATTTTATATATACATATATCTAAATTCAATTCAATTTCCGTAACCAGATTCCAGCGGATTATAGCAAATCTTCAGGGCCTTCACCGTGTTAACATAACTATTAAATAGATCATGCAAATATCAGATGGCTAACTCCGTCGTCCGATAATATACGAGCAATAAACGTCCGCAAAACGTAAATAATGTCAAAGACATGATTCTAAACAGACGCGACAGATCATTTTGATAAGTTTTTATGTTCCGTTTTATGCAAGGACGTGTGGTAAAGGTTATTTAAGTTTATGTAATTTGTAATGGTTTATATTTGGATCGTGTAAATCCGTTACAGAATTACGGCTTATAAGTGAGATAAGTGAAAGCGTTCAAACAAATTCCATCAACAATATACTATCGAAATATTTCGTCCTGTGAGTCATAAAAAAATATATTACCTATATAAATAATGAGATATTGCCCTATCCTATTCCTAAGAGAATCATTCGTTCTATCCCTTGGAATTTCCTACAAATAAGCCATAATATCATCATGGTAAATATATGAGCAATCCATGGTTTAGCACAAAAACCATACAATAATTCCTTATACAAACAATGAAGAAACAAATATTAACGCTAAGAAACGATAACTTTTTATAAAAACAAATGAAAAACAATACGCCTAAATTTTTTAGCCAATTAGAGAACACGACCTAAAAGGAAAATTTACAGTAAATGGAGTGTAGAAATACTATGAGTTACTGTATTATTGTATTACTGTATTAAATTCACAACGGAGTTTTGGTCTGACCGATATTATGCGGGAACTAAAACATACGTCATATATGTTATACATGTATGTATACATATATGTATAGTTTACTTCCATCCAATTCGTAGAGCAATGAAGGGATTGGTTCACTATCAAAACTCACTACTGGGCATGGATTTCCTCTCACAAATATAAAGCTTGGGCGTATTGCCTTAGTTCGCTGTTGCACTGCGACATTTAGTAATTAACGGTAACATAATGACGCACGGATTTGGGTTATTGACTTATTATAAAATACAATGTAATCTACACCTACCAACTATCAAGATATCACAGGGCTATATTCCACCACTCAGGCACAGAACAGTATTTGCACGTATGAGGCCAATACACTTTTTATAAGCATTTAAACAAAACAAAGTTAGCACTTCGCCTTGTTAGTAAGTAAAGGATGTCTGTAGTACTACTATGTTTAGAAACATACAAATTGACACATGACATGTGCCTGTTGCGTGCTGGCCAAAGACAAAGCCGATGATGTAAACTGTACAATAAAGGAATTTCGACAAGTAATGGCGAGACAACGCAAATTATAAGAATTACTACTGGATTTTTCACTGCAACCATTACAAAAAAAAGTTTATCAAAAATTTAAAGGGGAGAAAGAACAAAAAGCTTGAATGTTTAGGAGATTTAATGCGATGTTATTACAGTACTTTCTGGTTGGATGTCGTTTAGGACTTAACCGGACCCTTAATCGAGAGCTGGTGAAGAAAAAATACGAATTAAATGCACATGCGTAAAAACAACTTTAAACACTGGCTACACACATGCAGCAACTGCAACAGTTTCTCAAAGAGTAACCAAACAATGCGTTGTTTAAAATCGAGGTGAAACACATCAACACATCCAATCATCGAGATACTAAAAGCATATTCCTCCTTACGGAAAATTCTACGTTGGACGAAGTTCCGGACGAAATAAGCATCGAATTAGGACGGTCTTGTGAATCTTATTAAATATACGGCTCAGTCACGAAGCCGAGCAGTCTGTTAGCACTTGTGGTGACGGGTATTTGCCACATACACTGAGCTGCCAGGGCAAGTACACAACTAAAAATATATCCTGGGTGTTGGAACTTTTTGGTAGAAATTATTCTGACCGTAGGCAGAACCTGAATCTCTGACATTATTTTGTTATTCAACGGAATAACGAAACAATGGCTAGAGAAGAGTTAAAGAGTATCAATAAATTCATTGGCAAATTAATTGGTTGGATTTTGTACCTAATGTTCTAGATTCGTGGTAGATATTTCTCCGTTAACAGTAACGTTGTGGCATCTCTTTTTATCAGAAAAAATACATCAAAAAGAACCACGTAATCTTCGTCGTCAGTTTATTTTTTCAATAAATCATGCCGAGAATAAGAATAAGCTTCAGTTACATGAAGCAGATACTTTTTAGGGGAAATAACAGTTGGCTTTCGCTTGCACAAAGATATTGAACCGAAAAAAATTGCATCCATGACTGGTACTGATCACGTTCGGGCAAAGGTCGAATCCAAAATAGCCCTCACGATTTATCAATTCACGCGACTTGTTTGTCCTAGTGATGGTAAAAAGTATTTACAACATAACACTGTTAGAAGTGCGAATAACGGTGGCCTCGATTTAGACAAGAATGCAATAAATGTTTTGGACTCATTTTGTTTGTACACTCGACAAAAAGATCGACAAAATAGACCAATACTTAAAACCTTACTCGTATGTAACAAGGCGAACTTGATTTTGGCACAGACAATACAACAATTAGAGTAGTCCTTAGGAGTTGTTATCACAAGTAATTGCAACTGGTTGCTATCCAATTTGACAATAAGCCGATGGCGCGCGTCACTATTTTTTTTTATAATCTATCAACTAATTCTCACCTGCCCTAATATAAAGAATAATGTTTGTATAGTATTTTCATCCCAACACTAAACCGTTTACATAACCAGGTGCTGTTAAAAATGGTTTAAAAAAAACATAAATCGTCGATCACGAATGTTTGCGCAAAAACATCATGATACACCAACGGATCTATTTGGATTTCTGACGAGTTGTACCAATTAACCGGAGGTTAGCTAATAAACAGGAGACGCGGCATTTCCCGTGCAAATTGTTGACTGTTTGGTCGGCCATGTAAATTGTCTTTGTTTGTGGATTTTTCTTTGAAGAAAGAATTTGACATGTTATTGTATTATGAAATAATAAGCGCATCACATGAGAAAGGCTAGAACAAATTGATTAAATTGACACCGAATGAAGTTTTTTAGGGAATGAAAAATTGGAAATGTTGCCCAAAAATGTTCAATTGTTTTTATACGATTAATTAAAAGGAGGTCATCGAAATCGGGCCAAATTATGTACCGAAGGTACACTTATTGGAAAAAATACCCTGTATTACGCTGGTTAAAATTCCAGTCGTACTTTTTAATAATGTTGACTGGGGGATGAGAAAAAAAGATTTTAATTTGAGAAAAATCACGCCATTTTGGCACACTTTTATCTGTTTTGTAATGATTTCATAGTAAAAACTGTCAGTGTCAGTTTCGAAATGTCAAACGCCATTACGGCCAATTACGGCAGATTATTATCAGTTTCATAGTGATTTCATGGTAAAAACTATCAATTTAACAGCTGTCATGTACCTCCTGAACAAATTTGGGCTGAGTTGTATGGGCTTTTGATGACCTTTGAAAGATAATTACTGCCGACTTCAGCGTGCTTAATAAGAAATAAAACTACTTATTATATTAGTAAACTGTTTTAAGCATTACTTTTAAACTAAACTTTTAAAGGTATTTTAAACTTACATGTAATACCTTTAAAAGTTTTAAAAATAAAATCTTATTCTGTCCAAAACCAGACAATACCATTAGCTAATCCAACCTTTTCTCAAATGATACACGATCGATTTTTTTTCCATTTTATAACTGTTAAGCCGAGCTTGCAAACGTTTTATAGGTTATTTTTAGGTACGTTTCGGGCCATCAAACGTCCATTGATCGCATGTATCGTGTAATTTTAGCAGTCTTAAGTGCCCGACACGGTACTACTCATGTTTCCATATTGTCTCGCCACGCATTTGATTCGCCACGTTCTTTATATTAGTTTCGGTTTAACACGCTTTAAAATATTTTGGAAAGTGTTGTCATTGTTCATTTTTGTAAAGCGTGGAACTTCTGTGCTAAATGTAGATCTATGGTCACTTTAAGCGTAAATTATTTTATTCCGTGAGCTAAGTATAATTTTATTTTTCACGATTTTATATTGTAAGGTATTCTCGAGGATATTAAGAATTTTCCACTGATATCGATGTCCTATAAATGGAAGTACATAAATGGTTCTAACGGAGAATTTACATAATTTACTTGAAATTTCCAGTAGCAATGTAAGATGAAATCTAAAAGTCATTTCTAACTTCATGCGTAGAAATAACTTGCATTTCTTAGAATTATAAAACCTGAGGAATTAATACCTCCGCAGTAAACATGTCATGTACCTATTACCCATTGATATCCATTGCTGACTGACACTATTGAAAATTATCGTCTATAATGTCGTAATCTTTAAATCTTCTGCGCCTAAGTGTTAAGGATTAAAACTTCAAGTTTATAAAGTGTCACTCCCACTGCACGGCTTATCAGTCAATTTGCATCTAGCGGGTGACGTACTGTCGTGGTGGACAGTAAGCTCTGCCTGACGTGAGCCTTCAATGATCAGTCGTCCGCCCGCCCCCGAGCATAACGCACGCGTGTGTACACACCAAAAAGTATTCAATAATCTCGCGAACTGCTGACTCAAAAACACTTTATGATTGATTGTATTTGTCTGTGAAAATAAACGCTCAGAAAAAAAAAATACTAGTGTGAACTAAAAATGTAAAGATAATTTTTCTCAAGTGTTGATAGTTATAAAAACAATAGGAGATAAATAGTAGTACGTCAAAGCGTGGGATGACAGTGTAATCGGAGATCAGTGTTATCGAGCACGTGGTTGTGACTGACGTGGGACTGGTGCACTGACCAGGGTCGATAGGAGACTGGCCATCATGGCCCGGCTCGCGACCAGCGCGGCACACTTGTGCCAGCGGCTGCAGGAGCTGTACCCTCAGAAGATGCAGCTGGCAAGCAAACAGATTCATAATAATAATAATAATGTGAATATATTTTTGTTCTTATTTACATTTGAATAATTAATACACTCATAAATCATTTTCAGAGTGATCTTTCAGGTTTTGTTGAATCTTTTTTGTAACTTCTGTCAAATTTCTGACGACTACTGTGGTCTAGTGGATCGAGTACCGGACTGCTGATCAAGAGGTCATGGGTTCGATTCCCACAGGACACAAATATTTATGTGATGAATATAAGTATTTGTGTTTGTCTGTGTACTTTTTTTGTAAATATATAGGAAACAACCCGTTTCCTATATATTTACAAAAAAAGTATATAAGTATTATATCCATTGTCTAGTACCCATAGTACATTGTGCTCTACTTAATTTGGGACTAGATGGTGCTGTGTAAAATGTCCCCAAAATATTTATTTATTTATTTAATTGCTATGTTAACTTAATTCAATATTTTATTATAGAAATTAGTGGCCCGCCCCGGCTTCGCACGGGTTTGAATTTCTAGGCTTTTTTTCTACTATAATATGAATGTTTGCTACATATAAACCTTCCTCTTGAAACACTCTATCTATTGATGAAAACTGCATTTAAATTCATTGCGTACTTAAAAAGATCTCAGCGCACAAATAGTGAGAGTGACTTTGTTTTATACTATGTAAGGATTCATCCTTAACCCATTTCCTGTACCAGGTTTCTCTTAGAATGAGAGAGGGTAGGTGTTAAAGTTTATTTTCTAAATTGTGTCTAGGGTTTATACACCATTTATTGTTTTCTTCGTCTGAAATACTGAGACATCCTGCCACATCTAAAGCTTTATGCGGATATACGATTTCACACCGCATATACTGTGAAATCAGACATCCATATATGTATTTTAATCTACCATAGCATCCAACAAAGTCTTGTGCGGAAATGAAACTATTACAGTTATAATTTTTAAGAGAATTTCTATTGATTGGACATAGAAATAAATAAGCTTTATGAGTCAGTAAGTAATATCTTAAGTTGTAGTTTTTATGATTGTCATCTTGATCTGGCTATCCGGAAAAGATGTTTTAATTTTGGGAAAGACAGACATTTTTGGTTGCAAAGAATATAATAAGAAACATGCGCAAACGCACGATATCTAATACATAGCATTACAATATATTCGCATAACAACAAGTTACTTACAAAAAAAAAAACAAAATGCTAATTACAGAAATATTTTTTCTGTCGGAATCCGTGGCGTCCGTCGACAATACCGTCTTTTGTTTGATCATTTACTGCATTGTTATCACAGTCAATAGTGTCGAAATTGGACTCAAGGCTCTGTTATCAGTTTGTCCTTTGTTCATGTCGGCCACGGCTAAGGTCCTAATGGCTTTAAATTCGACATTTTGAAAAGAATAAAATGTACCTTAGATTGCTGTTACAGACAGGTATTGCTCTATTGTTGGGTTTAAAAAGTTGCTGTCAAAGACTTATCCCATTCATCATTATTATCTTCTGCCTAATAAATTATGGTATTTTCACCTACTAAGGGTTGTGTCATCACTTTTGGATAGCTGAGCTATCCGCCGGATAAATAAAAAACACTTTCAAACAATAAATATTAATGGTTATTGATTGCCATGTAGGTAAAGCTACCTGTTTTGACTTAACTAAATGTTATGAAACCGTTTTTATTCAATTTATTATTTTTAACTTTCGAATCACAGTATGTATTCATTTCAGCCCATTACTATCTTATTATTGTGCAAAGCCCTTTCAAAATTCTACACTTTCACGATGCGTACCGGCTGTATAGCGTTTCACATGGGAAGTATTATCGCCATAAATAAAATCAATAATTACTAAAGCATTATCTTCACCCGATATCATTTTATCACATTTTTATTAATCGTATCCGCATTAATTAAGCTCTGTCCTGTACACATAAATACATGCCATTAAGGAAATTGTTTGCGAATGTTTATAACATTTTGAAAGCAGTTATCGTTTTTAAATTGAATTTGTCGTGGGATCTAGACATTAATACCTTTATAACACGGAAGTTTGCCGTATGTCACGTAATACAACGTTTTATGGAATTGACCAAATTTAAAAAAAGAGAGATAAATGTTCAAAACTTGCTCGAAGCTTGCTAGCTAGCTTAAATCGTGTCATTTTTTTAAATCAAATCAAAATTTGTAACCAACTACATAATACGGAACTCACCATCACGCCTGCAGTCCCCGAATGGATAGGCAGAGGTGTACTAATATACACCCACAGAACGACAGTATGTTTTAGTCCCATGTACCCAACAGGGGTGACTCTATTGCCAATTTGCCATTGACCATAAGTCCAAACTCCGAGTTGCTAACATCTAATAGAGGGATAAGACTGGTGTTGAATTTGTTAATAATCACACGCTCATTGAAAAATATCATTAGCATACTTCGTTTATTGAAAATAAATATTAAATCGACCAAGAAATTTCTGAGATAAATGCGTTAAAAGGTTTTGGTGGGGATTGAGAGGGGATGCTCTGTCCCTTTCCCGCAAAACGAGTGTTAGTATAGAATTAGTATGGCGGACGCTACTTTTGACGTCATTTGTAAGTATAGTGCGCTCTCTATCTAGCATAAAATTTAAATGATTATAACTTCGTTATTTTTAAACCAATTTAAATTTTGTTATTGATAATCGGCTCTATTTATGGTCAACTTTTTGATGAGACCATAAAAAAATATTAGTCGCATAGCCTATTGTACACAGCATTACGCCCATTTCTTATTGGGGTAAGCAGAGATTGGAATGCCAATTACTAACGATTCCTACATACTTTTACCGTTACTTCTACAACAATTTAATTATACCTTAGATACGCAATTGATAGCGATAAGGCCGCCAATTGTGTTTTTAAAATCAATTCTGTGTTCTTTATATTGTGCGTTTTATTGGTGTACAATAAAGTATAAATAAATAAATAAAGTTAGTAATTTTGTAAAATAATAAAATGTTTATTCAAACAAAATAGTCTTCATATCAGCCAAAAGGTGTCCAGTGCCGAACAGAGGCCTCCCCCTAAGGGTCAGCGCAGACCGGGAGCAGCGCTGCGGAGTCATGTCATGTTCAAACATTTATGCACTTTACATCAATAGCTTTAAAGTTCATTTTCGACTATTATAAAAAATATGCTCTCCGGTCTGCGCTGACCTGACTTCCACACATCGTACCTACTGTGATGTTATGTCCTACTTACTATGATAATAATTACGTCATACAATACATAAATAACATAACATACAATACATAAATGACATACACAATTATGCTGGTGTATTTAATTAAATACATAAATCCTCCTGACTCAATTTGGTCGGTTCGTTGTATTTCTATTTATATCCTACTAGGAATTGCTAAACGAACTACGCATATAATTACATTTTTCGCGGTATATTTCTGTGAATTATATTAAAGTGTTTGTATTGAGTGATAAGCCAGTGTTACCGCGGACTGGATATTGAATATACGTACTGAAAGAAATAAAGTTTATTCTGACAGTCACAAAACAAGACAAAATACCAAACATCAAAACATTAAATAGGTAGATACAATCTTAACTTGAACATGTACGTTATCTTGTGCGATGTCAGAAGGGGTCCTTATTTCAGCACTATGCTGCAGCAAGCAAATCATACTATACCTCAGGTCTAGAAGATCTTGTTAGTGTCTATATTACAGGCACTTGAGGCACTTTCCTAAATGACTCGTTTCGAACAAAAATAAATTACATTAAACATCACTTAAAGCATATATGTAGTTTCACACAGTTAAGATTATCATGAGATCAAAAAAAGTCACTGTATTAATAGATTTATTATCCATCGAAGATAAAATCATGTCCTGAGTGTCATGTATTACACGCTTGAACATCTTATTGTGTCCATTGTGACGGAACAGTATATTTATCTTATCTCAATGGACAATACTAGAACACTCAAGGAAAACTGCGCTTTCAATATTGCAAAATAAAGTTCATTTTCCAATAAACACGGTTTATAATATTTGCTTAGCAACTACCTAGATGATTTGTTTATTTATTTATATAAATGATATTGATGTACCGACAACACTTAATTTAACATTACATGGTAATCAGTGTTGCATAGTGTTTGAGATAAATTTAATGGGTGTGGTCTAGAGATGTTTACAAGGCCATGTGCTTCATGTAGGTCGATACGGTCCAACTGGTGATAGATACAAACGTAATTAGAATTGAACTCTAAGGCTGTTTGTCCACCGGCACCGGGACATTACCGACAACGAGATGACGGCGCTGATTTAGCAATACAATATACATTTACTATGGCCATGTGTCCACCGCACGCCCGTCACGTCAACGGGATCTCGAACGAAAATAATCTCGTTGCCGATGACGTCCCGGTGCCGGTGGCGGTGGACAAACAGCCTAAAGGCCTCTTTCACCAACTGTATAACTGCTAAGCGTCGGATAAATTATAAAATGAAACAAAATTTGTAAGAAATTATCTGCCAAGTAATTTAACGGTCACTTATCAGGAGGTGGTGTAACAGGCCCTAATTGTAACTGTCCTGTCATGACATTTATATCAGAATAAGTTCTAGGGTAAGTTTTGCCTGGACGCTTCATCACGTGAGAGAATTAAACACTTTCATACCTTCCTCGTATGAAAGTGTTTAATTACCTTCTTTTATTTACTTACTGTTTTTTTTTTAGTAACTGTAATTGGTGGATCCGTAGTAATTAACTAATTTAATAAATTCAATTAAATTAAATTCAATTAAATCATGCAGATATTACCAATCGTGTCTTTTTGTTTATATTTTTTAATAAAAAAATATTTGCTGTCTAGATTCTGTTTTTGACATAAAAACTGTCCCATGATTACGGTAATAAAAAACACCAACAAGTTTTGTATGAGACCATAAAAAACTACAAAGACATGCACAAAAGTACAAAAAAGATCTTCGTTTCTCAATGGTAACGTCCATTAAAATGTAATCTATGTATAATAACAGTTTAACAATCTGATACAATGCAAAACAATACACGTAGGACGTAATTCTCTACAGATAAGTGTTAATATACATAAATTTTGCATATGAACTAAGAAAAAACATATTTGTGACACTTTATCTCAGACTGACACAGAAATAACATGTCATGTAGTCGTATTTACATCTTATTGTTTCTATGTCCTTACAAATAAAAACATAAAGAAGTTAACAGTACATGAGTACGCTGTCACGAGAAAGTACTTAAGATATACGTAGGTACACGTATTTGTCGATTTGCAACTATTATGTAAAATAAGACGTTTAGTAACGCATCTCTATTCTCCAATTCCTTTGTGATCTTGAATATACCTATTTGTTGTACTATACGGGATAATGGCACTTCTATTTTATTTATTTTTAAAAAAGCTTATAGGAAGAGAAATATGTATGTTAAAAAAGTTACTTAAACTTAGTTAGGTTAAACGATGCTGTAATGTAAGCTATGTCCAAACGGTTTTACTATGCATGTCTCAGAAAGATAGGAAACAACAGTTCGGCAGAGATAAACCAATAAATTTCATCATAATGAAAATGTAACATGTTTTTCCAATGGGTCAACCATATGATGTAGGGCGTTGAGTGAATATAACTCGTACTTTTCATATTATAATATGATTTAGCCATCATGGTCCCAATCCGAGGCAAAGACCATACCATCTTTCCATTCACGGCCGCTTGCGGCTTTATTGAGCCAGAACTTTCCAGAAGTCAAGCTCATCTCGTCCTATACAGAGATACAGAATAATTATTTTATTAAAACATCTTTACATTATAAAAATCGGAAAACACCAGGAAACATAATGTTCTGATTCCTCAGACGGCAACACTTGACATTGCTTCGATAAGTAAAGCCAGTTAATATCAATTTGGCCTACAAACACGGGACAAACCTGCGCTCTACACTAAGAGGCTTTATTTTAATATGAAACATATTTTTCTTCACTTCTGAATCCTGACTTTAAAGTGGATTCAGCTACTTGTGATCTGTTGCTAAATGATAATACACAATCATGGATTTTTTCTTTGTTAGTATTTAGCGTTGTCATCAGCGTCTGATCTGGAACTCCTATATTTCAATTTGTCGGTGTAAAAGCGTTAGATGTAAGAAAGGAAGGTTTGAGGAGTCTAAAACTGTGTTTCACCACCTCTGGATAGCCGCTAGTCGCCGGATAAATTAAAAAATGGAACAAAATTCGTATGAAATTATCTGCAAAGTATCAGATCGTAGTATAACAGGCTCTATAGGTTTCTTTTTCAACTGACTTCATCTGACACCTAGACACTCGGATTCAACAAATAAATACTTACATATAAAAAAATAATATAAGCGACTAATAAATATCGAAAGATCTACAGCAAGCCAGCGGGCCATAACACCTCTGAGGATAAAACATTTATTGCCATAAAAATTTATTACTTCGATTAAAATTATATCTAACCACAATCATCACAGACAATCCCATTAAAAATCAACGTTGTGAAGTGCGTATAAATCGTAATGGTGTATTAACGGTGCGTTGTGGTGTGGACGACATCGCAGGAATGCACTCGTCTCGTACCGTACACAGTACCGTAACGCACAATAGCACTCCTTAGATACGCATTGTGGCCGCAAAATGCTGCCATCGAATAGAGGAGCGCTTAGCTTGTTAAATTACTATGGATGTAGGTGAAAGTCTTGGCAAGACAATGGGGATAGCATTTCTTTATAGTATTGAGGTAAAGTGAACAAGATTTCACGTCGATAATTTCACAAATACCTTCATGTAATAAGTCTCCTTTTAGATAGTGCGGAAAATCCTCGTGGATAGTCAGGGGAAGTGGCACTCGGACTCTACCGACACTACCGACTAAAAACCAATCGATCAATATCATTCTTCTTTACATCATTATAAATTCTTGTTCGAACATGAAACATATTATCTACAGATAGATTAATACTTTTAATAGCACCAAATACGGATATCGATCAGATACCAGGGGCATCAAAGCATGGTAAGTACCTGTAACTAGACACAGGTGTCTTCAGTTATCATAAGTTGATTGATAATAATCGGTAAACAATCGATTGAAATCGATCACGTAACACTGTATGATAATCAGCGGCCATTGTTAATGTTTGCCATAGCAGTGATCACTCGGACACCGCGTGACGGCTGTAGATACAGATGTGTTAATTTTATATACGTTTTGTAAAGATAGAACACTTAGCAGGGAATTGGATCGTGAGGTAGTTGCTAGCTTCTAGTAAGACCCAAAAACAAACAAAAGCGTCGAAAGAGGTATCGGAATAGATATTTTTGATAACGGAAATAAATTAGAAAAAGATAGTTCAATTGACATATAGAACTACAATTCTTTCGGCTCTGTGGACCCTAGCTACCTTACCTCTTACTGTCGTCTGTTACAAGTTGCAGTATCTTTATCACTCAGTGATGTCCCCAAAAAATCTCATTGATGGTTTCCAACCATACGTCTTATTGTTGCAGATCTTATTCTGTATTTCTGAGGTAGATCTTTTGTCCCTTTTCTAAAATACCTTTATGTTTGAAGCAAGTTGTTAAAATTAATGAGTGAATGACGCAATATGTGTATATGTTCGTAAATCCCTTATCGTTACTTGTTGCTGAAAGTATCCAGAATGTAAAGTATCATTCAGCATTTCTTGAATTCTCAAGGGAATTCAAGAAATGTTACCTGCTTATGATTGATAAGTGATCCGCCCTTACTTCCGCATTCGCTTACTAAAAGTCTATATAGAACTAAGGGATAATGTACCTTTCTAACAGTGAAAGAATTTTCAAAATCGGTGCAGTAGATCCAGTGATTACCCCAAATAATCTCACAATACATTAATATAGATGAAAACTATTAAAATTGTCTTTGGCGAATCTTTTCCGTGATTTCCTCATACTGTCTCCAAGGCATATTTATGTCTGAAAGGAATTCGCATAATCTGTCATGAAAAGCGATCGTCCACAAGGTGATACCGTGACGGCTGCGCGGGCGTCGGCGTCGGCTGATGACCGCCGCGCCGCAGACCACTGCGTTCGCGAGTTATTTATGACGACGGTTTATGTACAGCGTGACGCGCTTTACTTAGCGTTCATATTAATGTATGTACACAGTATAAACGTATTTATAGCCAAGTTTATTGTCATTTAAATTTATCGACCGGAAAGCGATTTTATGATGGTTTTAAAATGGAAGCTTAGATAAAATATTGGCTAGTCAAAGTCAGAATCATTTATTCAAGATATACTTCAAGGTTACTTTTTGAACGGCGGTTTCACATTTTAGACAGCCCCGAAAGTTCATCATTTGGCCGTTGTTTGGAAATTGTTATTTTGACCAAATAGCAGATTGGATTAATGATATATAGTATGCTTGTCTAATGTTGATTATTATTGTTATCATATCAAATCATGCCTTAGGAGTAGGTACTAGCGAAAATATATAATCTATCTGATTACATTGCCAATATTTGTGGGTGTTGTTACCGGTGAGTAAGACCACGCCCTGCTTCTACTCCTATTGTGTGGGCGCGACGACAGCTACACAATAATACCGCCATACTCAAAAGAAGGGATATTATAGTGATATTTTCACCGATCATGAACCTATTTCGACGTTTTCCTTTTTACCCGACGATACGGCAAAAAGACGAAGGAAGGGTTTTATATTATATTAGGCATTCTATGTTTAACTAACAGAATGTACTTTTCGTAATTGGTCCCAGACACGTTTATTGGATGTCCGACCATCGATTCTGTACATCTGTAGACATAGATACACAACAAAATGTTTTAGGGCCCCTTTCTTTCAAAAAAGTTTTGATTATGACAGACTTAGGTAAACCCAGACTGAGATGAGATGAGTTTGACTCATACTGCAAAGTTTAGATGCAGAAAGCTCTCAAACTTGCCATACAGGGCAATAAAAGAAAAAAAACTTGAACCCCTAGTTGATACCGATAGCATCTACCGCGGCTGCGATCACCATATCCATCACTGAACTTTGGTGAAAAAACATTTCCAAGTGACCCCTGTCCCGTTTAAACTAAAGTAAACAAAATTCAGCTTAAGTACATTAAATTAAAGACCTTGGATCAGAGACAATAACAATTTCCAATCGTGTTTGTTATTAGTTGTTCGATGGGTTAATTTGCGTCACAAGAATGTAGTGTGCTATCTACTGATTTACAAGTCAATAATAAGCTGATAAGGATAATGGTGGTGTCTGTTGATATTATCAATCTAATATGGACCTAGATAGTACTGTATATTAAAGTATACATTACAATCTGACTTGTCATTGTACGTGAAGTCTTAGAATGAGAGGTTACCTTATGCTGGAAATGTATAGCTTGATGGAGGCTTGTGTACTTGAGAAAAAATGTTGGGGAATGTATTTTACATCAATAACAGTAACATCAAATACTATCACGCCTCTATTCCTGATCAACTAAGCAGAGATGTACAGATGAACTCCCACAGAAGTCTTTATGTTTTAGTTATATTGGGAATATATTGATCGCATTCACCAAGTTACAAGAAAAACACCTAAAAACTAAACTAGACATCTAATTTATTTACCAAAGTTTTTGTTACAAAATACGTTATTTATTGACGCACTAATGTTATTTGGGAACTTCGTAATTGGTACCATGTGTTTACACAAGTGGCCATGTCCGCCATTGTCTGCGGTCGGCGCGTGCGCAGTTGACGATACATGGTAACCAGACAATGATAAAGACGTGTTCAGATACTTGTTTACGTTTCCATGACAACTTGTTGAAAGATAATTATTTTATGAGAGAAATTGATAAATGTGTGTTATGTTATCCGAGTTCTTATCTCGTCACATCATTATCGCGCTTCGATCATTTTGTGGATAAGTTAATTGATTTTGTGCTTTGAACTCAAAGGGCACGTTTATTGAATACTAGCTTTCCGCCAGCGGCTTCGCCCGCGTGGCCTGGGTATATCTTATAAATTAATCCCTATGTCACCCAGAGATAGTATATCTTTCCAACGGTGAAAGAATTTTTCAAATCGGTCCAGTAGTTTCATAGCCTATTCAATTCAAACAAACATACAAACAATCAAATATTTCCTCTTTATAATATTAGTATAACTTTACAAACTCGTAAGCTAATTAACTTAACCTCGGTAGGCTGTCGCGCCTGCTACAGTGCGAACAGTAGCATGCGAGATAAGACTTGAACCTTAATGGTTCCCCTTTAATGATTGTTGGACCACAACCTGTCGGGGTTGTGGTGAGTGTCTAAATGAAAGTAAGGGAAGGCAAACATACCCGCTCCGGCTCTCCTGGCGGCGAACGATATACGTTGTTTATTTTCTCTGGTATAATCAAAGATGATTAACCAATATGATCGGCGAATATCTAGACATTTATTGAATTATTATTGTAACGTTACGTTAATGAACAAAAAATCGATGGGTCCTGATAAGCATAATCAGTAAAAACAACCTCTCACCCTAAACTCGTGACTTTCTCATATTCGTCGCGGGTATAAAATAAAACTTAAATCTTGCAAGATTAAGTGCCTGTTTTACCAACTCCCAGTAAGTTTCCGTTAAATTACTTATTTTTTTTTATTCATAAACATTTTGTTTCATCCATATAACGGCTATCAAGACATGTTGTAACGACCCCTAAAGTTTTTTTTTTATGTATGTTGCTAACTGTTGCTGTGTACTTATAAATACACCTTTTTAAACCCAAACACCTGTGTCAATGAATTTGATCCCTATTGTCTATAGGTGAACGATTCCGCAGACACTCGATGTGTGAATAAAAAAACATTGTATAGTCAATGGCAACCATTTTCTTTACTATTCAACAATTAAATACACAAAGTCGTAGACAGTTTTATTGTATTTTTCCATTATTTAAAGTCTATTAACTATATGTTACGGATATGTATTATTCTGAGTATATAATAATATGAACTATTATTTCATTGTTCGTAGAAAAGTGGTTTAAACTACACTTTAACGCCCGGCCTCTAATTCTGTTAAGACACGAAACTGGTAAGGAAATATACGAAGAACAGTATCCATAAGTTCAAAAACATATTTTATTTAAAAAATAACTAGTTATACATATAAATAATTTAGAAATGGAAATATTGTCTAAATATGTTTCAGGGACACATTTGTTCAGACTCCGTTTCATTATTTTTTTTAAGAATAATTCTATGTAAACTATACTTCCAATAAAGTAAAAATCTTTTGAATGTCATGCATGTTTGAAAGATAATTAAAAAATATATATAACGTAGTCGTGACCTTTATGGACTGCGTAGACCAAACCTCGTAGCGCTGTAGCTTTTCGTAGCGCGTAGCACGCGTAGCAACCGCCAACCGCATTGCAGACATAATCGTGGAAATGCTTTAAATTGCACGAATTTTGTCCCATTGTGTTGTTTACACGAAAATTGTTTCACGCGGTTCGATTGTTTTGAAGAACCCATTCTTCAGTTATGCAGTTTTCCCGTGAGATCGGAGGATCCCGTATCATTCACGTTGGCGACACGCACGAACGAACCAGATTTTTTTCTGTCAATTATGGCTTTGATGGTAATTGACTTGGCTTATTGTCTTGGCACAAAACGTGTGGGAACCTCTAGCGATAGTCAACCACAATAGTTTAGTTGGTAGCTGTACGCCGGTGCCTTTGGTCGCTTTATAGACCTTAAAACTCTCATGACGTAATTATAGTAATTACGTACAGTGAAAGTGTAGTATGCAGATTCGAGTTTCGGTCCATACTTTTTGATTGTGACGAGTGATTGCGGAATAGAAATTTTATGAGTGAAGATTTCGCAAAAATCATTGATTCAGCAATAACTCGGTATGTAACATATATTTTTAATTATTTGTAGTTAAGGAAAAAGTCTTTAAATAATATGAAGTGTTTCTCTTAATTAATGACTATTTTGTTCATTGTTAATTTACCTTATTGTTGTGTTTATGAGTCATGAGACAAACGTTATTTTTTTATTGCGAATTCTAAGTTTAGATACTTGATCATTTGTACAATATCTATTGTCTTCTGAATCTATTAATGTCTTTTACGAAATATGAAATTAACTGGTATAACTATGTACGTTAATATGTAAATAAGTACTGTAGTAAGTCACAACATTATTTTGTATTGACAAATTAATAATGATATCTTATCTTGCACGCTTGTTTAGCTTCCTCCACGTTGATTCATCTTGTCTTTTTTTTTACGGAATGTATAACTGACTTGGAGGCTATAGAAGCCAGATTGCTTGCTCGCGAAAACTCTGACATAAACTCTAAAACCAGGGGTGCTAGACAAGTTCCATTTTGACATTCGAATCGATAAACAAAATGTATGAAAATGACATTAGTGACAGCCCGGTTTGTCGAAAGCTTGTGTCATTTCCATACATTTTGTTTGTCGATTCGAATGTCAAATTGCAACTTGTCTAGCCCCCAAGGGTCGGCGAAAGACGTTATACAAAAAAAAAATTGTCAAGTTTAAATTTCAGTATAAGCGCATTTGAATAGAGACCAATCTGAATTCGCGACCTTTTTGTATCGACCTCCATATTGACTCGAGCAAGTACTTATGTCGTTTGCATGTTGACACAGTGCGGTTCTAAGGAACGCAGTTAAAAATATATTATGATGATTTTTGTTTACCTCAGTATTTTTTTTATTAAGTATGAACTTATAAAACTGTGCCGTTGCGCTGCGGTCAATAACAAAATACCGGCTAAATAATATGACAGCTCTGGCGCATTATTTGTTGCTATAACTATGATTTATTAGTAATTCAGGTTATCATTATTTTCTTTATTTCTTAGAAGTATGTTTTTATACATAAATAACTTCTTGTCTCATTGTTTACCATAATGAAAAGGATTATATTGTGTTTGACAACACTAAAATAGCAAATAAATCTCCATCTAATTTGTATATACGCTAAAATAGCCTAATAAAATATGACTATGACAAACTATGATTCATTTCTCTGAGATAACACAAATATAGATATTGTGTTCTAAATTCTCTTTTTCGTTATATCTTTAGTAGCTGACTGATATTATTTATCATCAAAACAGAACAATTTCTGTGTGTATTCGTCGGTACCAATCTCGGTACTAATTTTCGAACTTTGTACGATATAGATCGTACTAGTAGAGACGGCTCCATACAATTTTATGCCTACCGGCTTCCCATTTGAACATACACTATTAGGTTAATATTCAGGCCTCTGAATATTAGCCTGACGCTAAGCCTTAAAGAGTACCTAACGCCATATGTCAAATTTATATTACAATTTGTAAGCGTAAGTTTACGCTTAGCGCTGTCTCTGAATATTAGCCTTAGTGTTTAATAAGTACGACAAGGTGTTTACCTTTTCGACTGTGGGTTCCTCCTTCCCAAACTTTACCCTGAGCAAGTAATCGGGAGCATTTGTGAAACGTTAAATTACTCTTGTTGGATGTTTCCAAAAAAATAATCCTATGGGGAAGAATCCAGCAAGAATCTCATATGAGAGTTTTGTACATTATTTTTTCTGTGATTGCGGTAGCTGCTTGTGTGGACATTGTAATACATATTTTTGACATCCCTCAGTTGACTTTTACCATACTCATTAAATGATAAGAAAAGGCGCCAGAATTCTGAACGAAATAATTGTAAAAGCATGTCATTACCACTATTTTGTAGTTACATTAGCATAACAAAACACTACCATTGTGTTGTACACGTGAGAAAACTACTGCAAACGTGATAGATGCTATCACTTATATCACATTGATGAACTTGTGAAATAGTGCCTCTCTCACCTAAGATCCCGGCAGATACGAATAGGGTTGTCAACTTAGGTCTGCTATTTTACGTCTTCATATTTGACGCACTATGACAATCGTTAGTGTTAGTCAGTCAAAAAACCTAACAATCAGTCTATGCTTCGAATATCGGTATTGCTTAGAAATTGGGTTGCGAAGGGTTAAAAGAAGGCAGTCGCCTACACCGACTAGACTGGAAAACGATCCCAACAGGGTTGGTAAAAGGCTAGGAAGAAAATATTTGTCGCGCCAACGGAACGGTGTCAGAAAAAACTTAGAGGTAACAATTTCTTTTTTAAATATTGTACTTTATCGTCGCTTCTGATGTTCTCTAAATAGAATGTCTTGTAACGTAGACAACCCTAGACGGTTTGTGCAAATAAAAGCATGTTCTTGCACGCTATTAGTATTCGTATGGTTTTCCTGTTACTATTGTTAGTGAATAAAAACTCATTCACCGATAACGAAGTGTATAATATTGTGAGGTCGTGTGTTAACTACCTATGCGTTTGCAACGTGACCTACAAATCTAGAATCTAGCAGTATTTAACTAAAAGATGTGCCTAGAAAAATGAAGTAGGTAACTGTTTTGTTCATGGTATGCAGCTCCTGCGTGCGCAGCAGCAGTGATAGCCTGGTGATATGGACCACTGGACTGCCAAGTCAAAGGTCTCGAGTTCAAATCCAAGGCACGCATCTCAGACTATTCGAAATCTTGTGCGCAATAATTACTCGCTTACAACGGTCAAGGAAAACATCGTGAGGAAACCTGCATGACTGACAGATTTTCTCTACTGCATGTAGAGTCTGCAAACCCGCGTTAGGCCTGCGTGTTGGACTATAGCCTAATCCGTCTCACACTGAGAGGGATTAGGCTATACACCCGGGCCTAGCAGTGGGACAGTAGTTGATGATTATGCCTGCACGGGCATGTGATGTGGGCGGAAACGCATGTAACTAGATGAGTGATGGATATGAATGTGGAGGGATGATGAGATAGGAGACAAAAGAAATGATTGTGTTAAGGTTGATATAATTGAAAAGAGGATGAGTAATGAGATGATGACTTAAAGGAATAAATGAAAGAAAATTACAGAAATAAGGGCAGGAGAATGAAGATAATAATGATTAAATTTACACTACATTCTTACCTCCTACGATGCGGCAAAGCAAGTACATATTTATTTTTAAATCTCAGTCACGCACACGATAGATAAACCCTAAACAAATAGATGTTAAAGAAATCACAGCCACTATCAGCCGCTGCACTTATCTTTATTTCTAGTTTACATGCAATCTATTTGTGTTATGTCTATTTTTAGCTCAGTGTAAGATGGCTGGCTATTGTTCTTTACTCTTCAGTTTATTAATAAGTTATGAAATTAGGGGCCTGTTTCACCACCTCTGGATAGCCGCTAACTGTCGATTAAATTCAACAAATGGAACAAGTCTATATAAATAATAAAAATTAATGTTGGTAAGCGTATAACTCAAGAATGGCTGGACCAGTTCGGCAATTTTTTTTGTATGTTTTAAGGTCCACGGAAGGTTTTAATACTATAAAAAAATAACAGGCGGAAAAAAGTTATCAAGACCACTGGGGCGAAGCCGCTGGCGGAAAGCTAGTTTTATATAAAATTATCTGTCAGCTAATTTAGCGGCAACTTATCAGTAAGCTGTAAAACAGGCTTCTAATGTAATTATTGTGTTTTTCATGCACTAATGCAGCCTCCGCGTTGCCAAATATTCTGTAGCTAAGCAATAATGTGCTAACATTGTGTTCCGGCCGCGAGTCGGCTCGCGTCGCCGCGCAACTTCTCAAGCCACGCCTCGTGCATTCTATCAAGCGTTTCTATATTTTGTAGCATTGTACATAAAGTTTATAATATCTTGTTATTAAAACTGATCGTCTCGTCGCTTCCAATTCACCGCCGCTGTGTGTTTTGAGCCTTAAATAATAAGTGAGACCAAAGCACGCTCTTACGAAGTTACAAATATCTTTAGCTAAAATCATACATTATAAATAAATACAGTTAAAAAAGGTATGTTTCAAAGTTTCAATCCTTTGCAGATTTCGCATTGACCTCCCTTCCGCTTCCGTATTTGATAGGATTGAGATGCGCAATCGTGTGAATTGTTACTGTTATCATGTGCTTTGTGATTCAGATTATTTAAGCATGCCGATATTCAAGGATTTACGTGTAATCAAACAGACCTACAAGTATTTACCTATATAATAATGTCGCCTATTATTATTAACCGGTAAAAAAAACCAAACTGAACTGATATTTAGAAGTTTATAAAAAAACTTAATAACATAACTCATTGTGCTTGACTTGGGTATCCAACCCAGGACATCAAGCCCAGTAGCCGCGATTGAGAGCACTAGACTAATGTGAAGTGACAGTCTATTAAATCAAAAAAAGCACCTAATATTTTTGAATAATCATCGCCTGAAAGTAATGATTGATGGTGATGAGATTTTTTAACTTTAGATTTTTATATTTTTTTCTTATGTAGATAGGAATAGTTGCATTTCTTATCTTTTGCGTTATATTATTATATTTCTAGAACAATCAACTGGCTTTACTAAAAATATATGCAATTAATGATAAAAATGGAATGAATAATATAGTTGTTTATAGAAGCCATAACAATTTAAACTGTCGTCATAAATAGTTGAATTATTATCACTCTGTCTCCCTCTTTTGTATTCAAACAAAAGTGATAACAATATATCCCTTGTTGACATTATAATATCAATAAAAACTAAATCCCTCAGATTAGTGGCGAAGTGATAATGTTAACGTCCTATAGATGTCATGCTGTAATATACACATAACATACCATCACGCCTGTATTCCCCGAAGGGTTGGGCAGAGGTGTATTATTGTACACCCACAGTTCGCCAGTATGTAAGGCGAGTCTATTGCCACCAACCGAACACAACTCCACGACTCCGAGCTGCTACTTTGAATTTTACAGAAAACACTTTGCTTGACTCGGGAATCGAACCCAGGACCCCTAGCGTAGCAGTCGCGCTTGGGACCACTAGACCAAAGAAGCAATCGTGATATAATAATAGCGCATACAATACAGTTTTGTTTAGAAAAACATAATATCGTGTCATTATCATAGCTGAATCATTCATCATCACAGCCGGAAGACTTCCGGGCGTTGACCTCTCATAGAATTCCATAACCCATAGCCCACAGTCTGCGTCGAATCATAAAACTTCAACAAAACTATGTAACATATTGAATAACTACACAAATCTATGAATAAGTATTATTAAAGGCGAAGTTACACTGACTGAATCAGATAATCTATACCAATATTATAAAGAGGAAAGAAGAGGAAAGATTTGATTGTTTGTTTGTATTGAATAGGCTCCGAAACTACTGGACCGATTTGAAAATTCTTTCAGTGATAGATAGCTCATTTATCGGGGAAGGCTATAGGTTATATACTATCACATATTCATGTTCACACATGTTATCACATGTTCCATACTTTCTGCTTACCCAATAAAGGGAGATAACGAGTTGCTACATAAAACAAACCGATAAAAACCTATGAGACCTAATCCAGATATTAGATTTACGAGGTATATATGTCAAAAATTTATGACTATTGCAAATTGTAGTAATAAAGCCGCGGCAATGTTTTAAACTCGTAATGCGCACGCGCAATCATTTGGGTACACTTCAGTTGTCTTACTAACCTGGTAGGTGAAGTTGAATGAACTTGAAATGTGCAAAAATATTCCGCTACAGCTTATTGTGTGAAAATGGAATGATACAAATGACACCATTAATCAAGCATTTACTAATTAAGTAACAATAATAGCTGTATATATTACTAAAGAACGGGTGAAATTAGTAGGTTTGCTGTAAATTGTAGTTTTTGTAGTCTGCACAGTAACAATCCCTCTGGCCCATCTCCATGAGATTCAGTATTTTTTTCCTATCGTAATACTTATAAACTACATGATTAATTGATAAAAACGATAATCTTGTCAGTAATATAATAGCGAGATTGGCTGCGTAGAATGCTGAGGCCTTTGTGGTTCTTCACCTCAAAGCCCGTAACGACAGCTATCAAACATAAACACTGTTATTTATTTATTTACACTTGCACAATATCGTACAGAGGCGCAGACCATAAGTTAATACAAAGAAAAAGCGTGGCAGACGCATTTTTGCATTGATGCAATGTTTTAAGATAAACATAAACTTTTCTTATAGGTACTGGTATATTGTATTACTATTACTTACTGTAATTAAATTTTACTAAATTCCGTCGTATCATCGTGAAGGACAGTGTTGGTGAAACCAAAACGTTGGGATTTAAAGTAAAATGTCAAAATTAAGCAAAGAGTTTCAATATGCGTGTCATAAATCCATACTAATATTATAATGTATATGCAAAATTAACCCTATTTGTCATTCCTTGTTATCTTCTGTCCTCAAAAGGTCATTGCAGACATTGTCCTACACTGTGACACACATATTTGATACCAAAAAAAACTATGTCTGGACTTTAAAAGAGACCATGATTCTCTTAGTTTGTTTAGGCGTTTCTTCTCAGAGGTCGTCAGTTAGGAAATGCCGACGCCATCTAGCACAAAGCCGCAAAACACTGACTTGTAAAAGTGTCTGAAAAGATCTATTTGCAGAAATAAATATCATTTTATCATTAAATTTCATTTTCACGCCCAAACTGCTGAAGGGATTAAATTTGGTAAGAAATTAGATTGCAACCAGCGAAAGGAAAAAACTAAATTTTGCCTTAAAAAGTTCTTTGGAGTGCGAGAGAAACCAAGGGTCAGTAAAAGACTAACAATGTATCCTTGAAAGACGGTATATCGCTATCATGTAATATAATTATAAAAGTTTTAACCGATTACCTATGTACATAAATAAAGACATTCGAAGGAAGCTTCACAGCCCACTTATCTTTAAAAAAAGAAATTCACAAAATCGATTTACATATTTATAATCTCTCCGAAACGGCTCATTGTTTAAGCAGAATTTTACGTAGTTGCGTTTACATTACGACCGGACCATCTGTCTTTTCTCTTCCAGAACGCAACAATTTCCCGTGTTCACGATCTTATAAAAAACGACCTTTCCAAACGTCATGCTCATAATCTGCTGGAAAAGATTATCAGTCAAAATCTCCTAAGAATATTTGAAATCTGAATCATAGGCCGTTTTGACGTAAACACGCTTGTAATAGTATATTGAAAACATCATTTTTTTTGCAGTTATTTATAAATATAAATAGCCTGTGAATAACATCGGATTATAAAAGTTATCGGAGCTATTTTTATACCTATATTGTTGTGATAAAAATATTATAGAAACTGATTATATTCACGAATGACGCCGAAGTATTCAATGTCTACTTAATCCCGAATTCTGGGTAAAAGCCCCCAATACATTTTTACCCTGACGAAGGCACTGATATTTAGTTTCGGTAGAGAACGCGAGCAATGACGCGGAATCCACAATCCCTGATAACACATTACCTGATAGCAGATATTAAACCACCTACACGCTCTTACACGTTCCGTTCAGTCTGCGCGCAACACTCGCACCGGACGCACGCGTTTAACTCCATAAATTAAATCTCAAAGTGCTACTTTATTTTTATTCCGTATCTCTAGTGATAGTGTGTTAAGATGCCTACTGAAGTTTGTGAAAGATTCATGGCTAAACTGTTAAAAATTGTAAGTTTTTTTTAACTATCTTCGCACTTTGCATATCAATGTTTTTGCGTGTAATTCAATTTAAGTGGCTTCAGGCTTTTCTATATTTGAGCCTCTTTAACTTTTAAGCGATTAAGCGCGAGTTCTGGCGCCGAACAAATAAGTGTGAAATTTTTTACATCTTTTGGACGACAAATCTATTATAAGTAGCTATGTAATTGTTTTTCGACTTCAAGCACGTTCGTTTCATTTTATTTATTGTATATATTCTATTCACGTTCTTCTGACGTCAATGATTTAATTACAAAGAAGTAATAAAGAATCTAATTCGGAATTTGTACCTCCATTAATTTTTGGTTACTTGGCGAAATGTTATTGTGAGATTTGCAGACTTTTCCGTGGGTTTATGACCGTTTCTGCCTACGTACAAATCTCGTTAGCTCAGTGTTTAAAAACATTTTATGGACCCATAAAGACGCAGGCAGATGCCTAGCATTATTGAAATTCTGGATGTTCGAAATCTGATGTCGTCATTTTCGTCTTCCCATACATCATAGTTTGAGTAATTATTTTATTGAGGTACTATGTAGTGTGTACTCGCGATGTTTTTTTCCAATCCCGTGGAAAAGTTCCGAAAATTCTGCCTGAAGTAAATTCTATTCTTGTAGACTCGGAGACCGGTTTAAGCTCTACGTTTCCTTTTTTTAGTCAGGATGCTGACTGCTGTAGAAAAACAAATTAACACTATAAATCAATTATAATTATCTGATGTATCGTGTCTGCTATTCTCCATACAGCATATCTGGATATAAAAGCAACTAAAGACTACGTTTAATACAATATTAAAAAGATTTAGTAATAGCTGATTTTTAAAGATATTATTTTTTATTAATTCCAGTAGACGCCATATGTTTCAAGTATGTAAAGTATTATTTATTCAAATATAACACCCATATTTCGTAAAACCATACATTATTTAGAAGACATTTGAATACACGAGAATTTTCTCGGCACAAGCGGAACAATATCGAGTAGCAACTGTCTGTACCATTGTTAAACGCTTAGTTAATCTTACCGTATTGTTCTGGCGATGAGACTAATTGCGAATTGCTAAATTAGTATGCGTGATTAATTGATTATGACATTTAACATACGGTTACTTTGCAGTACTGCCGGCACGAACTATTCCACAAAAGCTTCGCCTGTGCCGTAGAGGATAGATTAGCTAGGTATCAACGGTTGTCTCGAGGCTAATGTCCCGAGTAATCATTGTCGTGGTGTTTAGGAGCATGACCATGATATATGGTCGAAGGAAAGCAATTGTGGTTTTTAGTTGGCATGAGTCCGACATACCCTGCCGCCTGACGAAGTGACGATGTTTGGCACCCCAAAATAAAAAAGGTGGCTCTCCAAAATACGAACGCTTGTAATATCATTTATAGTCTTTTTTAAATTTTATCGACAGTATCTTGCACTCCTTAATTTGACCGGTTATATAACTGAATACCTTCTCAGTATTTCGTCAGCCAATTACTACCTAGTCCTACTGGGCTTCATTTAGATAGTAATTAATCAGGAATATTTTCTTAGGCTTGAAGCACTCCTTTAAATAATGTTGTAGCAAATAATAATTAATTTGAATTCAAACACAAATTTTAGACTTTTTAGCTAAAATCTTCATCTCAAAATAACGTTGGTATACTCAAATTATTGTTACCAAGTAATGCTGGTCCTTTCCGTTTCTAAGGACCAATAACAGAGCTTCGATTTCATAATTCGAATGTTTACACAGCTTTTATTTTTAATCTATGTCATTGTACCTTTTGTGTACTGTGTTCTTCGGTCACAACTACGTCACGATTACGTCAGATTGCTAATATTTTGAACCAGCCCATTGTTTAACATTTATACAGAAGTGACACGATTCAAAACTAATACATCCTGTATAGCTGTGTCTATCTAGAACATCCTGTAGTTTAGTTGTATCTAGGTCTTGGGGCTGTTGTCTAGTAATCTGTTTTATAGTCATGTCCTGTAATTTTCGTGTCCGAATTCGATACTACGTGTCCTAGTTGATTTTATTGAAGCGTTGTTTCTATTTATCGTCGCAGTGTATTATTTGCCAATAATATCTGCAATGTGCATATGCCTTTTCATGCAAGATATTTTCAACTGGTTACCATAACTAAACCAGAGGAGCCGGTACTACTGCTCTTGGTGTTTAGTTACTGCTGCTGTTTAGTTTGCAGGCTGCAGAGGATTTTTTCAGAAATTTTCAAAATTCTTTGCACATTATAAGCACATGTCACTCAAATCTGTAGGCTTTTTATTTTTGAGTTGGTTATCGGTTTTATATTGAGGCAGTGTTGAATGGACCGAAAATTTGGTCAATACATTTTTAAAATATATTAGTCCAAATTAGATTTAAATTCAAATTTACTGGAAGTAGATAATTAGTACTCACTTGTTTATTTAGCACGAATACCAGGAATATACCTAATTTGTTTTAATTAATGTTTGCAACAACAATATAATATCTACAATTAGTTTTCCTTGTCTTACTATTGTAGGTACTAGGTACTAACCACACTTTTGAGATCACTTCCATAATTGGTAGCCTACTAAATATGTAAAAAACTTCTCTATGGTTTTAAAAAGTTCCATAGACCATTATTACTGATATCAATACTTTATGCTGGCGCAGTATTATTTTTTATCACTAGCTCAACTATATTTAATTTAATATTCGAGTTCAATACTGAGAGAAATTACTACAACTAGAATCGGTAGCTAATTGTATCGATACTATAAATTATTCCGGCGGCAGATAAAATAATCAATTGTCAGAACTATGAATGAATAAATATGTATTTAATTGTTAAAATGACATATTATTACTGTCACTAGTATTACACAACGGGTATTAATCACTGTGATAGACAAATAACAGCTCATTCACCGGCTGATAGCGCATTGGGGTCGGCAGTGAGTCAGGTTCATTAATTGTTTTGTTTGTATTGACTGCGTTGACCGCAGGATGCCGAGGACCAACTAGTATTTGATCCATTTCATTATAATTAACAATATTTGTATTCATATTTATAATCACATTCCCGAAAAAGGCTCTAACGTTTTCGAAGAAAGTAGCAATGTGGGTTTACGGGGTGAAAATTCGATCTCGTACTATCTGGAATAATAGAAAATACTAGCGTTAAGACTAAAAAGGATTATTTCATTTATTCTATTTACAGGTCGTTTACAGGTTATTAGTTATTTAAATTATTTGTTAAAAAGCTTTTTGTTTTCTTTGTGTCTATCTATTTATGTCAATTTCTTTATGAGCCCATAAAAAATATCAACTAGCTTACTGTCGTAAAATCTGAGATATTAATTTATGAAGCTATTTCTGTAGTCTAGTTCTTAGATCTACTTCAACTATGTACCAACTGAGGCCCATATCTACATGTATATTAAAAGAAAAGTGTGTTACCTAACCTAAAACTAAGAAAAAACTATACATCAATCAAACTGAACATAATATTAGCATTCCTTTTCTATTATACAACAGCCTATCACCCATCTTTCTTACGAATGTGACTTGCTAATGAGCAATGCAAATGACATCGTGATCGCATGCACTAGGTACAGCTACCGACGTCACTCGCCTATTAAAAGGTCGTATTTGTCCAGCGGACGCATTCGATGCATGTTTATGGACCTTCAATGAAGCTCATAAAGTGTACAATAGGCCAATGTTGATTGTTTAATAGTGTGACACGGATGACCTGTGTTTCGACTGCAAGGATGTTCTTCCGTCTTTGGTTTTGTCAGGGCCTCGATCTTAAGGGACTTGAAGGCAACTGCTTCAATTAAAAGGTATGGGTATTGGCGCGACTGAATCCGTATACGGAAGTTATCTAAAATTCTAAACTCTGTCTGCCCGGCACTGCATCCTAGAATATCTGTTGTATCTGCTGCTATAGGGCTGTAGACAGGAGAAATGTTGGTAGAACCTTTCTTCAAAGACATCAGAATATTTAGTCGCATTATTTGACACATTATGCCTAAGTATTACAGACTGTTTTTTTATTCAGTAACCTGGTTTATGCAGTACAATTTTATCAGTATGCAGATATATTCTGCTTCCTATCTGTTTGACATAATCCTTTAGTCGGCCGACACCCACGGAAATTTACGAAGCAAGATAGTGTATCTGGTAACGACGCACGAAAAGCTACATTTTTAAAACTTATTATTAAAGCTATATTGTTAAGTAGTGTACAATGTAACTGTGCGTCTGAACTGCGCAGCAGTCTGTTTTACGATAAACGGTGGTGCGCATGCGCAGCCAAGAGACTTCAGAGGGACTACAGTTACATTATACACCCCGCAATTTATGAATCACTGAATTGAAAAATTAGGTCTTTCCTAAAGTATAGGTCGCTTAGAATAGCGAGAATCGCATGGCCGATAGCCAGAATTGATAAAACTATCCTGGTATGGGTTAGGCAGACATAATACTGTTCGGCGACCGATGGTTTTCCTGTGGCGCTTAGCACGAGGGACGAGCGGTGGCGATATTGATTACACGCTGATACCAGATTGGGTAATGCGCGAAATAATTTAGTCGTCGTGTATCTTGTGTCGTTATTATGACCAAAAACGAGATAATTCCACGACAAAATTATGTTGCGTTGCAAAAGAGGACACTGAGCTGATTAACAATCAAAGAGTAAACATATTCTTCTATAATATTATGTTAAATTTGTATCGATATTTGAATTATAATTGTCATGACATTTCCATTTCCATATTATTCTAGTACGTTTGATCAGATCTGCAAGATTTTGATGCGTAATAATATGCTGTATTATTTAGTAACCAATCAGAAACTATGGACCATTGTTTATTGTAGTCATTGACACATTATTCAGTATGTTATATGCTTCTAATAAACACTAAGAAAATAGAAGCAGGTATAGTCGACCATAAAATTGCTTTACCACCCTCAGAGTGAATGTCGTTTGCATATCGCAAAACAACAAGGTCTATTTTTGCTTACAAGACAGATTGTCAAAAGTGGTAAAGCAATTTTATGGTCGACTATACCAATATATTTATTTCGAAGAATGTTCGTGAACTTAATTTAAAGTTAACTATACAATTTAACATGTTGTTTAGTCTAGAACTGAAGGTGTCTGATCAACAATCAAAAGATCTGCAGTCGGAATTAGGCTGCATTTATGTGAAAGGAGATATTTGAAACATAAACACGTATTTATGAATCTAGATCACGGCTGGGCGTTTAGATGTATCCACGGAATTTTTCACATTCCTCGAGTTTGTAAACAAAAACGTGCTTTGATTTTATTTTAGCTTTTCGAAGTTTTAAACAAACTATCATGCCATTAATGTAAATATTCTTTTTATGTTTCATTTCCTCTGTATTCAACAAGAATTGTCGGAATAGTAAATGGATTTAACAAAATTATTAATATAGCATTCCTTTTTCTTCTGCCCATTCAAAAAGGAACCTCTTTCGTTACCACCTCTATGGTCTAGTTAAGGACTTGGAAATTATGTATCTAAACGTTATGTCTTGCACCGCCTTCAGCTCCGGAAACTGTTTTGTTTAGTACGAGTATTGTTATTGTAATTCTGCATTGTGTCACCAATCGGGCGACAGCGGCGCGACGGGACACGGCGGGGACATTCAACGTCCCATCACTAGCCAGTTGCTATTCAACCGTGATAGCGTACAGCGGGACACCTTACTTGAATTCGACTACAGAATAATTTGTTTTGCGAACCGTATCTTCCATATTCGAACACGAATACATTCTTTTTTTAAATTGTTACGGAATTCGCGGTTATTTATTGTGTTTCGAATCTTATTCTCGCGCCAAGGACTCTGCTGTGAAATTTCGGATTTCAAAGTTGCGAGTGTTGTAATTGTGATTGATTGCAAATGTTTGCGGCACGTGTATAGTTTTTGTGTGATTTCTGGTGATAATAAATAATTGTATTGTTAAATAAAATGGTCGTATGGTATACCACGGAGGATAAGGAGGAAGAGGTAAAGAATTTTCATACTTTCTAATTTCACCTCAATACACAGAAATGAATTTCACGATTTTATACTTTTTTGTATTTATTGTTTGCTAAAAACAGACCAATTGCCTTTTTTCCCTATATTCTGAGAGTGGGCCCGTGACTGCCCAACAGTGGGATAGTAATAGGTGGACCAATTATAATATTACTAGCGGCCCGCCCGGCCTCGCACGAATTTTTAAACTATGACCATCCATGATTATTTCTGTTCGACCGTATGAAAATCTGTACAGTAGTTTCTGAGATAAGCCCGAACGGCGCGGCGAGTTTAATTTATATTATACAGTAGTGATTTTGAACCAAATGTACTTATGTAACATATTTATACCAAGACCACATCATTACCATGATGTGTATCATAAATATTGTTATGTTTAAATTGAAGGTTATACAACGATTAATATAGTTAGTTTCCTTAAAAACGGTTCGAGGAAAATTTAGTATTCCCTGACTAATTAAATGCAAATTAAATATTAGGATACGACTGACCGTGTTTTATAAGTTTGCATAATTACAAAAAGATAAAGATATAATGTACGTAACTTTATTTCAAGATGAAAATCTTGTCTCGAGTTTTCTCAGAAGTGATATAATTGGTTTGTTTACATTTACATTTTACTGCTATATGTAATTTGTAATGATACTCTTGCAATAATTACATAACTCGGTATGTAACAGTTAGGTACTAAAGGTCATAATACCATAACCGTGCATAATTGGAGGTTTGATACACAAATATGCATACAACACCGTCAACATCAACACCTCAAAAGGCCACCGACTATTTCCGACTTCAAAAAAACATAAATCGATAAAAACTATTTCAAAACTTTTCCGAAGTCGTTGACTTGTGAAATAAATTCTAGTTTTGAATAACATTTTCTGATATGTGTCATATTATTAGATTATGATTCATATTAGGAATTGTTGAATTGGTGCTGGGATTTTTCTAACAGTTTTTGAAGTTTATGTTATAAGGACGTCATGTTGTTCTACGTCAGGTTTTATGAATAAGACCTTTGGCCGATTTCATACGTCACGTGGTTGAGCAGCGTATAAGACCTAAGTCCTGGATAGGCCAGACTACTTAATTTTTTCATTGCTCCATCACTATTAACGTTACCCCTTCAATCATCCCCTCCAAATCATCTTGTAGTGTTGCTTTCGTCTAGACGTCAGCTTCGCGTGCTTGGGTTTTCTTCAGCAAACAGCATGTCATCACTGACACTGACATGTCTGCTGTTCCGACGTGCACAAATATAAACGTCGCGACTACCTCTCGCTAGGGTTGACAAAAATCTAGAACACTGATAATTAAAAATAAATAAAAATCCGTTTTTAATAACCAAATTGTGGACGTTCTCAAAAAAGGCAAGGTTAAGAGCACCCTAAACCGACTAGCATGCATGGGTAGCTTAATGAACATAGACGAAGCGAAAGTGGTGTGCCAGGATCGCAGCAAGTGGAAATCTATAGTCTCTGCCTACCCCTATGGGAAACAGGCGTGAAGCTATGTGTGTATGTAAACATCTGTTTAAAGAAGTATGAAATAATAGACATGAGTTTAGTTATAAAAAATATATTTATTGATTAATGTAAGAGGAAAGTGTGTTGATTTATTAAAATTAATTATTGTAAAATCGTTGTAGCAGGTATCTATTTATGGTAAATGAGAGGATAACGCAAATAAAACCAGTTATAGGTAAATAAGTCGTAATAAATACTTGCTGGGGGAAGGTCTGGTGTTGCCTTATTCATGTTATTACTTCACTAGCTTAAATAAATCAACAGCACAATGCCTCTGGTAAATAATAACAGAAACAAATGATGCGAGTGACGTACACAGTCATTTCATAACGAGGAAGCAGTGAATGAAAACACCCCCGTTGTTTATGTTTTATCGTAACAATCGTGATGCATCTGAAGTGTGCGCAGGAGCAGTTATAAGGTCGGCCATGTTTAGGTGTCATGAATTCACGGTCGAATGGAAACTCGATGACGAAGAAGTGAATGTAGGAATTCCCCGTGGATGTGGGAATTCTAATTCTAATTAACTTAACCATCAAGGCCATATTCCTCGAATGATTAGGCAGAGGTGTACTAATGTCCGTACCCACCCCCATGTAATGGGGGCGAGTCTATTGCCATTACCGGGTAAAATCCAGACTGAGCCGCTACTGAGATTTTCATAACACCCCAATAACACTGCTCTCCCTGGGAATCGAACCCAGGACCTCTAGCGTAGCAGTCGCGCTTAATAAAACTAGACTGACGATGCAGTTTTACAAATTCTAAATATCTGAATGGGCCCAGACGGAATACAAACGTAAGCAGACGCAATGAGCAATCGCATTCAATGCCGTGCGCGGGGGCGCGGCTATATCGTCAATTACGATCAATTTAGCCCCTTCCTACCACCGTCACCCGTCGCCCACATACCACCATTCGTTTCAATTGCATTCTTGAATTAGGAATGATAAATAACTACGACACTGACGTACAGATGTTTCGAAAGAGTCCGGAGCCTGCAGACGAGATACGGCCGAACAATCGGATCCTTCGATAAATTAATTAGTTTATCGATTGGAAAGACTGATTACAAGTTGTTCCGGCCTTCAGAGCAACGCTTGTAGATACTACGGGTACACACATAAAGTTAGTAAATAAGGTCCTTAATATTAGTAAAAATCCTTCAACACTCCATTTTGTAGCACGAACTTTTAGAACGCTGATAGTATAGAGTTTGGTAGCAGCACGCGGGATATACTACTCGTATATCTGCATTAATATAAAAAAGTTAAAGACTGCACTGGCTCCACTGGCTTGAATGCACTAATCTGTGGAAGGGCCAATTGAATTTAAAAGTAATGTATTTGACAACCTAATTCTTGAGGAAGGTTATAAGTTATTTTACATCACGCTACGACTCTTAGGAGCCGGGCAAGTTAATCATTCTTTTGGCGTATCTGTTGCCAAGTAACTACTATATCTATATGCTGTCTCTATTGTGAGGGTCCAATGACTTCTCAATTATTCAATTTGTATCAAACCACTTCACTCGTATCCACGAAGTCGTTCAGTATTCCAACAACGTATGCCAGTGTGACCATATTAAACAAGTACTTTAATACTTCGATAAATGACGTAGCAACTGTGTTTATTGCACATTATGCATTAAACCCAGACAGTTTCCTTCCGTCCATGCTGTAAACTTGAACAGAATATAATATCAATCCGTAAATTATGATTATCCCATTTGTTCCTATACAGAAGAGAAACGAGTATTAATCACCATCGCTTGCTGGATTGGGTATTAGTAGATTTGAGTTCGTTATCTTCAGTGTTTTTATATTGCAAAAGAAATCTATACTTATCTATACTTAATATTATAAACGGGAACGAACTCGCGGGCAATGGCTAGTGTTATTTATGACAGGTCGATCTCGGTACCATTGTCTAGAGTTCCCTTGTATCGACATAACCGGAGGTTCTGGGCCATGGGATTCGTGAGCACTTTCACCTTGATGATGTCTGAACCCTACATTCTGCACATTTTTTCGCGCATGGTTGATGTCGGCTATTTTTAACAAGCCGTTACTTTTCTTTCGAAGATTTGCTTTATAAACTTAAAAAACACTCAACTTCTTTAATATTATAAATACGAAAGTAACTCTGTTTGTCTGTTACGCTTTTACACCTATACCGCTTAACCGACGTCGATGATATTTGGTACAAAGATAGATTAGATTTTGGAGAAGAACATAAGCTTTACCTTTTGTCGGACAAAGGCTTAAAGGGATTGATATCGTGGATGAAAGTGACATGGAAGACAGTCATTGTCGAAGAATACACAAGTAAACTTTGTATTTAGTCACTTGATATGAAATAAAACGAAGTAGCGGGAAAAATATTGTATACTGGTACTGTTACTGTTAGAATATTATATTTCATACGTCATCATGATGATCATAATTTTTAAACTAATTTGCGACAACCCTGCCTGTATCGAGTAAACACCGTGCAATGAGCATGACTCTTTCGTGTTTAGTTTACAGCGCCAGTTTTGTGACTGACATAGTTTTTCCTTTTATTTCCACCGGGCTGCGGTTATTTTGTGACAGTTTAAATTTGTGGTTAGTTACAGTGTGTCAGTGAGTTTGGTTACATTCCTATAGTTCTAAGACTGCGTATCGTTTGAAGAGTCATTAAATAAAGGTATTTTACAGGTGGGAACCTTTTTCATAGAAAATTAAATTCGCACACTCAGTGGATTAGAATTTTAGTGCAACTTACAATCAAGCTCAATAGCTAAGCGGTTGGTGCGTAGTAAATATTGTAGTGTTCGGAACATTATAAGTAATAAGGCCACCGTAGATAGCACAATATTTTCACTCAAAGTAAGCTCTTTCCGTCTTCAATTTATTACAGCATAACTCAATATAATCTTTGGTCCAAAGAAAGCTTATTAAGGGCCCGTTTCGACCCCTAGATAGCCGCTACCCGCCAGATAAATTAAAAAATGGAACATTATCTGCCAAGTAATTTAACAGTAACTTTTATATCTTAATAGTTCCCACGAAAGAAAGGCAATTGCGAAGACATCAATGGATTTTATTTTCGATGATAATCTACGTTTCAGTTCTGCACTTTTTTATACCTATTTCTTTGTCCGTTGTATTCAGACACCTTTCAGTGCTTGCATAATCTAGCAATTTCTTTGTGAATTTAGAAGAGAGAGCCTCGGTCATAACCTTACCGAGATACACAATGAACTGTCCATTCATCAACTCGCTCATAAACACGTAATTTTTAAACATTACTAACGAAGAATAACTCTCACGCAGGCCATAAAAAGTTTGAACAAAGTGATTTCTTAAAGTGAATTTTAGATTTTAGATGATATACTTTTTATACACTGCTATATTGTATTCGTTGAGAACTAACGTACTTTATTGAAATAAAGAAGTAGGTACAGTACGCGGCCATAACATGGCCATACAACATAACATGGCCGGACTGAAGTTAGCTGTTTGTCAGTGTTTGGTTGCGCAGAACACAATTTATAACCTAAACAATCCATTGCGCATTGAAACGGCCAACTTCTCCGGCCAAGCTACGCCGCGCAATCGTCGTAACCACAGAACACCTAAACCCTAAAGATCGTAACATATTTGACATATTTATGTTGACCGTTATTTTGACATCTGCTTGACAGATGAGTTTTAAAAAAAATAAATTATATTCAAAAGAAATATGATTAATATTATATTGGCAGTATTAATTATTAATATTGGCAGATTGTTGACATCGCCATAAATGCCATTGTAAAAAAAAAGCTTTATAACTATTGTAACTAACATTTTTGTTGTGTATTGCCCACAGAGCGAACAGTCGTCGCCGTTCCGCCGGTGGACGACAGGCAGCGGCGCGGGCAGCTCGTACCGTCACCACGAACAACGCAACATGTACAACAAGGTGAGGATAAGCACAGGGCTCCTCAGCTCCTCCACGTGTCTGGAGGACTTGAATTAGAGACTGCCTCACTGGTCTATTGGTCCCAAAGCGCGACTGCTACGCTAGAGGTCTAGGGTTCGATCCCCGGGTCGAGCAGTGTTGTGAAATTCCCAGTAGCAGCTCGGAGTCTAAATTTGTACCCGGTTGAAGGCAATAGGCTCGCCCCGTATTACATGGGTCCTAAACATACCGCCGAACAGTGAGAGCACTATTACTAGGTACACCTGTGTCTAAGCAGGTCCACTACGCTGGCCTCGTGCGGGTTGGCACGCTTGTATTCCACAGAGATGTACCTGCTATACACCTCTATCTAACCTTTCGGGAAAACTGGCGTGATGGTCTCATAGGTACTGTCGAAGAACGAACGCGTCAATGTAAGACAAGAAAGAAGTCAAATCGCACACATCGAATATGTACATGTACAGTCATTATCGGAACTACTAAGAAAATTAAACTTTATATCAATGTGATAAAGTTTCTTTCATAATGACAGTTGTGTTGTGTTCGTTCGTTCGTTGTCCCGATATATCTGATGCTGACTGTACTGTAAAAACAAAAAACCTTATTAATTATTTTTTCGTTAACAGCAAATGAGCGAAGGCTCTACGCCAGTGTCGAGCTCGGGCGGCGGGGGCTCCAACGTGTCGCGCTGGTCGCTGGGGCTGGAGCACCTGCTGGCGGACCCCGCCGGTGCCGCCGCCTTCGCGCACTTCCTCGCCAAGGAGTTCGCCGCAGAGAACATACGGTGAGAATTAAACACCATAGTTCAGTTTCCCCACTTAGCCACTTAATATGGCTATTGTGCGTAATTAAACACCAAGTTACTTTTTCAAACATAGGGAAAATCATAAACTTACTGGATGTTAGGAATGGAATGGAAATATACTTAGGTGTTCTTTAAAAAAAAAGAAATTGTGAAACTTGTCTACGTTCCTATTTGTACTTATTATACACTCCATTATGTGCTGTTGTTGATAGATTTTTCAGGAAAACTTAAACTTTTCGTAGACAGTATTGCCTTTTTTACATATCAAACCATCTTCTTGCCTTTGTCCCTTGTTTTGACTGCCTCGTTGGTCTAGTGGTCCCAAGCGCGACTGCTACGCTAGAGGTCCTGGGTTCGAATCCCGGGTCGACCAGTGTTGTTGAGTTTTTCCGTGAAATTCCTAGTAGCAGCTCGGAGTCTGGATTTGTGCCCCGTTGATGGCAATAGTCTCGCTCCCTACTCGGGAACTAAACATACCGGCGAAATGTGGGTGTACATTAGTACGCCTCTGCCTACCCGTTCGGGGAATACAGGCGTGATGGTATGTTATGTTATTGTATGATGTTGTCGTCAGGTTCTGGTGGTCGTGCGAGCAGTACAGCGCGACGGCGGAGGCGGAGCGGCGCGGAGCCCTGGCGGCCGAGATCTGGCAGCGCCACCTCGCCGACAAGGCGCCCGAGCCCGTCAACGTGGACGCCGCCGCCAGGAGGGCCGCCGCGCTGCTGCTGGCCGACGACCCGCCGCCCACTGAGCTGTTCCAACAGGTATTACCGACTATTCATCTATATTTATATGTACGGTTGTGATCGTACGTCTTTTACTGCTTGATAATGATAATGATGATATGGAATAAAACTATAGAATTTTCACTTGAAACGTGTATTGAGTCCACTTTACTTAACTAATGATTATGAGGTGTTGCTATGACGCGATCCGAACGTGAAGTAACTGCTAAGTAAATGAATGACAATTAATAACATATCGATTTGCTGAAAGTGCAGTAATGGAAATGTGCGGTTGCACCGTACACTATACTTATATTATAAAGAGGAAACATTTGATTATTTGTGTGTTCAAAACTACAGGACCGATATGAAAATTTCTTTCATAGTCTTCATGTCTTAGATAGCCCATATTTCAGGGGAAGCTAAGCTATAGTTTATAAGCTACATACCACTCACACTATAGACCAAACTCGTTTTATCAACCAGTAGAGAACAATCAAATTAGAAATCGTTAATGAACTTACTATTAACTTAATTGCGAAATACTAACTACCAACTAATAGCGTTATTGCAATTAAAACATGTTGCTTAACATTTTCACGCAAGGGAACAATGTGTGAAATTTGTAATTTGATAATTATTGTATTTTATGATGCTTGTCAAAATGTTAACTGGCAATTAAATTTTATGTATGTTTGATTTATAACTTCTGTATTATCAAATAAATATAATCAACTAACTTTCCGCCAGCGGCTTCGCTCGCATGGTCTGGGTATTTGTTATAACTTTCTTCCCCTATTTCAACCCCTTACAGGGTACAGCTCCTTTTTTTGCAATAATATGGCAAAAATAATTTGGCCTATGTTCTTTCTGAGGCTCTGGTTCAGTGGTTTTGGCGTGAAAGCGCGACAGACAGACAGACAGAGTTACTTTCGTATTTATAATATTAGTAAGGATGTAGGCAGGCTCCTATTTCATGTGTAAACATGAATTTCCTTTACAAACTTCAAACAAAACAATTTTCTGATATTTTGGAATATTTTTAAACGATATTGCAATGCCACTTGTCGCAGTCTGTTATGGCATAACCACAGCTTGTTATGGTCACAAAATCCATGACTGCACAAAGGAAAACAAGTGTGGTTTTTGCCTCTCCTGTATGGAGCACATTGTAGCAGTATGATGCACATTTTTAAGGGATGGTTTCACCACCACCAGCCGCTAACTGCGGGATAAATTAAAAAATGCAACAATATTTATATGAAATTATCTGCCAGCTAATTTAACGGGAACTTATCAGGAGAAGACAGCTTGAGAGTCTGTTTAACGACCTCTAAATAGCCGCTAACTGCCGAATAAATTCAAATAAGGGACAAAATATGTATGGAATTATCTGCCAGCTAATTTAACGGGAACTTATCAGTAAGCTGTGAAACAGGCTTTAAGCCTCCTAGAACAAATATGTAAAACTAGTTTGTTTCCTGTCAGGCTCAGAAGCAGATCTTCAACGTGATGAAGTTCGACAGCTACCCACGCTTCCTGCGCTCGGGCGTGCACGCGGAGTGCGCGCGCGCAGACCTGCGCGGCCTGCCGCTGCCCTACGCCGCGCCGCACGCGGGCAACCACTCCCACAACCACACCCACAACCACACCCACACCCACAACGACAACGATAATGACTCCACTAAGGTGACCTACACTAATATTTCAACTATCCACATAAATTTCGGATATTTAAATTTGTCACAAACCTATATTTTTTAGCTTATTGTTATTCAGTTTCACATCAGTTTGATATTATAATTATTAAAATCGATTTTGAATCAATCAATTTTTAATTTTTTTCTGACTGTTCTACAACACTTATCTATTTTTTATATTCTGTGTATGTGTAAGGCGTAATACCTATAATTATGTGTATATTATTAATAATATAATTATTTACAGTTAAAGAAGTCAGCAAGCAACGCGTCGGAGCGGCGGCGTAGCGGCGGCGCGTCGCTGCTGCCGTGGAAGCTGCGCACGAGTCGCGAGCGCTCGCACTCCACGCAGCAGATCGACTCGCAGCCTCCTATCACTATCACTGATGTAAGTATCCCTCACTACATGACGGCGGCGGCTTTTCACTACTGAGAAAGCTGCTTTACTTCGCTCATACATCTTATCCGAGATATTTCTGATTTTTGCTTTTAGATAAGGGTCCCGAGGCGTCCGCGATACATATACCTACTAGCTATTTTATTGGGCCTGAATTCTTGTTTCCATATGTGATCTTACATTTTTTCTTAGCGTGTCGACGACATATAAAAACACATATTATGGGCTCATATTTGTCCGGCCAAAAACTTAACTCATCGTACTACTAACATCAAACCCACGCAACACAATTTCTGAATATCAGGATAAACTGGTTGTCAGGCATTTCAGGCTTCCGATTACCACTAACGATGACATCTATGAGCTGACCGCGGCAAGCACAACAATTAAATACCTTAGAGATTTTACTCTTATAACCCGCGGAAAGTTGGGAACTCGTGCAAAATTACGCAATATTTAAAGCGTGTAACTAAATATCTAACAAATCCAAACGTTTGATTTACTCGTTAATATGTCAGTCAGTTGTGTGTTAAGCAAAGTAAAAGTTTGTATGCTCGTAAATAAGTACTGAATAAACTGTTATACGAAGTTTTCCTATCAAAACAATACATTAATACACTGACGAATAGTAAATTTGCACTAAAACATTATCGCCTGCACAATACTGTGTGCGAACACGATAGTGCCGGGACCCGCCGAGCCAATATTTGTACACTATGTACACTTTACCAGTTACTACTAGTATTGGCGTTACTAATTAGACAAATAATAACGTAACCACTTAATTAAATTGTCATAATCTAATGGCTCGTGTCTAAGTTCTAATTGTCCAAAGATTAAATGAAAAATACTGAAATTGTGCATACCAATTTTAATATAAAAAAAAACAATTGTCTTACAACGGTGAAGGAAAAAATCTTAAAGAAACCTGCATCAGAGGTTTTCTCGACGGCGTGGCTGCGAACTCGCACTAGGATAGCGTGATGGACAGCATAACCCCTCTCCTATATACACTTTTACTATAACATTATATTAGGAGGGTCTTCATCTTAAGGGTATTTATAAAAAAGGGCTATACCAAGATGAAAAAACGTCGTAGGGCTTTGAACCTTCGGAGTGCTTTCAATAATAACTCTAGGGCGTGTCGTTTTTATTAAACCTTAAGGTGGGAACATACTACTAAAACGAGACGCCGCTCGACGCCATCCGACGCTGTCCGACGCCGTCCGACGCTGTCCGACGCCGTCCGACGCATTTATCTGTTACCGCGTGGGAGTGCGTTTGATCACATGGCGTGTTGTCTATGTGTTTCTGACCATATTAAATATATGGGATTGATAAGTACTGAAATGCGTCGGATGGCGTTGTGTTTCTGAAGTATGTTCCCACCTTAATATTATTCAATGTTTCGCAACAAACTAAAGAAAACATGAAGAAATAAATAAATACCTATCAACAAATTTGTTTGTTTGAAATGCTGCAGTACAATTATATGACTTCTATAAATACTGCTATGCACACAATCTAAGTACATATAACGTGTATACACATATGTATATATAGACTATGTTTGCAAAAGTAAAACAGTCTGTTTGTTATATCGTGAGTGGTTGGTTAGGGAAATTTTCTGCAAATTCATCGTGATACAGACCTGTATTTTCTGAAGAGTAAGGCAGGCATGCAGGTGTACTAAACACCGGCGGCTTTATTGATAAACAAGGTTCAGGCTAGGAGTAGTTAAACTATGTTTTGATATTATCAGATGATTTTAAAGTGACCAAAATAGGACAGATAAAAACAGTTTAGCTACACCTATAATACACGCCATGTGTATTGATTAAGCGGCCACGGTTTGCTGATACTTTTAAGTCTCGTGTGTTAATGTGGCTATTGTTAAATTCTAACTCTGACACAATATAATTGACTTCGATACCTGTGCTTGTGTACACGTTAAGATACAGTCCTTATGATTTGAGAGTTCAGTAGAGCTGGTAATAATACCAGTTGTCTATCTATGTAGTATATAATAGTGTCATTAGTATTTTACCTTTTTGCAATATAAGTACTTAGAGAAATATATTTCTATCATAATAATTTCACAGTCTAACACTGATTTAAACTTTTCTTTTGTTACAGGTGGTAAAGTCCAGTCAATCGGCTCCAGGCCAGTGTTCTCTGTGTCGCGTGGTGCTACCAGATGGCGCCACCACCGTGGTGAGCGTGGAGGCGGGCGTGACGGTGGGGCGGCTGGTCGACCGCCTGCTGCAGAGGAGGAACTTACTCTGTACCACCTATGATGTACTACTTAAAGACGGCAATCAGGTAAATTCATTAAAACAACGCAATGTGGTTGCCAATTAGTGTTTCTTCCATTGTTTCATTGGTGTTTCCTATGTATGTATTTATAAAAAAAACGTATTTATATGTATTATATCCATTGTCTAGTATCCATAGTACAAGCTCTGTTTAGTTTGGGACTAGATGTTGCTGTGTAAAATGTTCCAGGATATTGAGTTATTGATTGATATTGTTCAGGGCACGTGTACGACGGTGGACCCGCTGTCGCCGTCGACGGTGCTGGGCGGGCGCGAGGCGGCGGTGGAGCGGCGCTGCGTGGTGCGGCTGGACGTGGGCGCGCGCTGCGTGGCCGTGCGCTGCCGGGCGGCGCGGCGCCTGCGCCACGTGCTGCGCCCCGTGCTGGCCAAGTACGCGCCCGCCGCGCCGCACCGCGCCGTGCTGCGCGACGGCCACGTGCTGCACCCCGACACGCTCATGCAGGTCTGTGCCTAACATTACAATGCTTACCCCTACAAAACTGTACAGTACAGTGCAAACTTCAGTCCGATCAACGTCTGTCGCACAAACTGTACATCATATTAATGACATTAACATTATCATCAACCAACAAATCAAAGGTTCGTGCCTTGTATTCCAACTCGAAACCTACTACTTGACAGTGCAATGCTCATATCCCCAGACAATCACTACTTAAAATCAAATTAAACAGTTAATACAAATCAACTTCATTATACAATATAAGCCCGCAAATTGTAAAAACCTAACGGCCATCTTTGTGACGTAAATATGACGCAACCGCTCTCAGTACACGTTAGCACCACTAGCCGGCGGATGATGAACTATGGCGGATGACGTCACTTTGTGGTTAATTAGGAAAGGTTCCAACCCATTAGCAACTTGCTTATAGCAATCCATAATCCGCAACCCTCACAACTGAACCACCATAATAAATAATCCTAACGTTATGCTTTCCTCTTTTAGGAGTTAGACGGGGCCCGGCTGCAGATAGTGGAGGTGACAGAGAGCGGCGAGTACCGCGCCGCCGCCGCCGCGCCCGCCAGCGAGGCGCGCGAGCGGGACGACGATGCTGATTCACTCAGCGACCTCGCCGTGCGCCTGCAGGACGATGCGCTGAGGCAGCAAGACGAACAGGTAGGCTTATAATATTACTAGCCTACCGACAGTGGCTTCATCCTCATTGGCCTTCAAATTTTAGCCAATTTACTTACTTATATGTAAAACTTGACAAATTATGTACTAAAATCTTTCGAGAACCACTATCCGTTGGTGAAAACAACATGAGAATCGGTGCAGTAGTTTTTGAGTTTATCGCGAACAGACAGACAGACGCGGTGGATTTTGTTGTATAATAGATATGTAGTGATTGACATCATTTTAATGAAGGAAAAATCAACTTGCGGACTGTCTCAAACTAGCGTCTTCAGGTTAATTACCCGACTGCCGAAGGATTTTGAAAAGATAAAGAGAGATATTTTGTCAAGTTATTAAAATAAAATTAGTCCATCAATCCGAAATAGGCTGACTTGTCAGACTTTATAATGTCTTATCAATCTTGTGCTTAAAGGTTGTCTCATGAATTTAAATGTAAATGTGAGTACTATGTAGGCTAGTTTAAACGCGTTCCATATTTCAACGAATTCTGTCTGTTTTGGGTATTTCATATGACCTACGCAAATGTCTTGCTGATCTGGTATCGTCCTGCGACGGGTCGTTGAGCTCCCTAATAATGGTTGAGCTACACGATGACTGTTGCATGCGTGCCGTCAGTTAGGACTGGTCAACTCAAAACTGTTTCAGATTTTGCCCTACATTGTTTAACTCGCATATCCGATATTTACTACGTTTGTCTGGACTTTAAAAGAGACCATGATTCTCTGAGTTTGTTTCGGCGTTTCTTCTCAGAGGTCGTCAGTTAGGAAATGCCGGCGACATCTAGCATTAAAAAAAATGACTTGTAAAAGTGTCTTTAAAGGATCTACTTACAGAAATAAATATCATTTCATTTCATTTCATCATTTCATTTCATTTCATTTCATTTCATTTCATTTCATTTCATTTCATTTCATTTCATTTCATTTCATTTCATTTCATTTCATGATGATTTCTCATAAGCCCCGTAATTAAATAAATATGGTTTGTTTGTTAGCAGAGCGTGAGCACGGCGAGCGGCAGCAGTCGCGGCCGCGTGCGCGCCGCGCTGCGCCCCGGCCCGCCGCTGCACCACCACCCGCCCGGTCAGTACACTATACTATACATTACGTATAGCCACTGTTGAACTTCTCTCCAACACTTACCATACCAGCAACGCCATCTTCTGTAATTTCTTGTTATTTGTTTCTTTTTTTTATAAAATCAAGTACCTGATGACAAAAACCGAGCAACTAGTCTATTTATAACTTGAAATCTGAAGATCTAATTACTTATGCCTATAAAGATAGAAGTTTATATTCACTAGTAAGAAACAAATAGATTCTCACATTCTGTTATGTTTCACAGATTTCCTAGAGAATCTCCGCGAGACGCAACGGCAGAGGCTACAGAACAAGAGCGACACGTCGCCGCCGGCGTCCCCGCCCCCGCCCCCCGGGGGCGCCCCCCGCACGCCGCCCCCGCTGCCCCCCAAGCCCACGCACCGGCAGGCGCCCACCGTCGTCTGAGCACAGCGCGCCGCCCACCGGTGCTTGATCAGCTCGACACTCCGAGACTTCGCCTCCCGACTTTGGAATCAGTCACTGGGCTAAACGAAGCTCACAACACAAGGAAGAGAGGTGTGCTGTCAAAAATTCAGCAACTCTATGGAGTATCTAAAACTTTTATGATGAAAGTTAATGTGTTATATGTGCACGGTCATAATTATTGGGACTCGAAATGTAAAATAGTAATTAGAACTACTAATTATTAGAATTTGCTTGAATATACACAAATCTATGTAAAAAAACTCAGTTCTTGCAACTGATGACCGTTGCGACCGTTGGTGTATATATAGCTATTACTGAATAAATAAATCTCATAAATTATGATGTACAAACTGTTTGCCATTGGATATGGTCCTGTAGACTTATGGCATTGAAGTGCTAATATGCATTGAAATATAACTTAATTAGTAGTCATTTATTCTTTGTTGAAAATATAACCTATAAGTCATACTATTGTAATACTTATTTCTACTGTCAAAATATTTAAAAGTTGTTTCAGTGTTGTTAGTTACACAGCCGTCGTGGCCGACATAATCGCGAATCCCGTGGTCCTAACTATAGGGCAAGTTCTTCTTTGACATGTAGATGATACATTAGGATTTCTTCCCCCCTTTCTCGCCAATATAAGTATAATTTCTGTCTCGCGACTATATTCACACCAGTTGTATTTCAATGTGATATAACGCACAATTGAAGCAAAGCAAAGATCAAATGTAGTTATTATAGTGTAGGTACATTAATATAATTTGTAAATACAATATTTGTATTACTTTTGGTGCCTTCCATAGTTATAAGACTGCACTAACATGATTATTTACGAATGAATGTGAAAATTTTATATATGAATTTTTAACGCATGGGATTTTCGACGTTATTGTATTACCTGGGTAAGGATTATCTTAACAAAATTGAAACAATATATTTTATAAGCTAACATTTGACTTTTAACCAACAAAAATCTAAATAATGTCGAGAACCACATGACCATATCAGTCTCAAGTCTAAGTTCTGTAACTATTGTAAAATATTTTCTGTCATGAAATGTTCAATATGAAATACGTAGAATATAGACTGAATTAATAATTAAAATATTGACAAATCAATTTTCTATGACTTTTAAATCTCAGCATTTCCATACTCCTAGAATGCGGAAATTATTTTAGTATTAAGTATTTGATTTTTGGGTTGGAAAAAAGTTCTAAAAAGCATAAAGATCTTAAATAAATTTGGATAGCAATGAAATTTGAACTTTAACACTATGGAAAATGACCTAAGACTTGATAATTATCAAATTTATAAATTCCAGTGCTGTGATTGATAAAATAATTAATTTTTATGTGAGTCCACTAGAAAAATGTACTGGAACAATTTTACAAGTTGCGAGGGCATTTTTACTTACATTTTTTTTTTTTATTAAACCCTTGCTATCCAAAGCAGACGAAACAAATACATCATAATATTATGCTTTCGCGTCTTTGTAGAATTTGTGGCCAATCTCCGGTCTGCACTAACACAAATAGTGGCATTGGCATTAAGACCGCCTTTGTACCATCCGTGCATAAAGTTTAATAAATAAAATAAATAAATAAAAATAAATAGTAGGTAACGGTATTTGTACTTGTACTTTGTAAATTGCCCATAGTCAATAGTTAATTTATTTATAAATCATTTTGAGTGATTCTCTCAGAGTATTCATTATTCAAATAAAAAGTTTATAATAGATCGTTTTTTGTACTTGCAACATTTCCCAAATAAATTCCTGATGCATAAATGTAATTCGAAGTTGAGGTATCAAAACAGGGTCCTTATTTTTTGCTTGAGCAGTCTATTTTGAACTCTAGAGATGGCGCGGCGGCGGTACAGTCTCTTTCTTATTGTAGTCTTAAAGAGGCGACTTCCGGGGTGGTTATAGTGATGTGAAAATCCCAGACTTCGGTCTTAGACATGAAGGCGCCTTGTGAAGGTTTTCCCCCCGTAAAACAAAAAAGGAGGGATGCAAAGAGCAACCATGATTGCTACACTGATAAGAGAGAGGTGATTCCAATTACAATATCATCTGTCCTAACAAAAAAAAAGAAATGTCAAATAATTTAAACACTACACTTTATTTACTTATTATCTACAACTCATTTATCGGCGATGGCGGGTACTGGCTCAGCTGCCTCCCCACTTTCCACCTTCAAGATCTCAGGTTCTGGTTCTGGCATTATCCTGGTCAGTTTCGAAGGTTCCTTGGGCGGTGTCCAGTCTGGGATGATCTTTTCATGGATGCGCCAAGTGCCGTAGAGATTTGATAAATGTTTCTCAAAGACAATATATTCTAGGACGTCTTTGGCTAGGATCTCGCTGCCGTGGAGGAGGCGACCGAAGCGGTCATACACGGCCAGTTGTTGGCGAGTGTGGAAGCGGACTGTGAGCTGCAAAAATATAATATGTATTTTCTAGTTCTTAAATTTGTAGAATCTAGACTATTTAGTAGCACATATCCTGATGGGATACAAGTAAAGATTGAAATTTAACATTATGTAGACTTTATACCAAACATTTTTGCTACATTGGTTTTTTTAACATTGGCCCTATAGTAGTGAATATATACCCCACCATAACTACAGTCATCTACAATAAGGTTGTTGTTACATCAGAGGATGAAGTCCTATTAAAATAAATAGTAAAAGCTTTCCTTAATAGCAACACAAACTAAAAACAAACAAACCTGTCCAAATATATTCTCCTTGCTGACAATATCAGTGCATCTTGCATGCACAATCCTTGGTGGCTCTAATGATTCCAAGAACTTCCATTTAATCGTCTTTAGTTGACTGTTGTGCCTGAACTCAGGGTATGCTTTCTCTGTGACATACAGCCTTAGAGCCCTCTTATCATTATTAGCGAGGCTTTCATGAGCTTTGATGTAAATCTCCTGAGCTTGCTGATTGAAGACACTCTGGTCAAATTCTTCTTCAAAAGACTTAATCTTGCGTATTGCCATCATTGACTTTGATTTCTTCTCTAGGAGTTCAACAGCTTGCTTGGCACGTGTTGTGGATACTATTGAGGCTTTGCCATCACCTTCTGGAGGGACATATGGCTCAAATACCCCACCTATAATAAATAGAAGTGTGTTTTTAGGAACAATTATAATGTAAAAACCTGTTTAGGCAAAAACTAGGGTTCTAAGGGTTCTGACTATCCGCATCATAATATGAATCATCCTTAAACTCTTTCCAACATTTTTGGTAATAAAAAGACTTGCGTCTCTATTATACTTCATGTAGTGTTCTATACAAAATAAAATCACTAAAATCTTTTTTTCTAATATAAAGTTAGCCTGTAAATTTGCAGACCCCAAGTGAAATTTTCTGACACTAAAAATTATAGTAAAACACAAATATTGTAAAATAATGTGGTCACAAACCTGTAGAAGAAATATAGAAGGGCCGCTCCATCCACGGCCTTGGTGGCAAAATCCCTCGCTCTTTCATCTTCTGCCTGATTCTCTCAGGACTCAGAGCACTTATATCTTCATTAGGGTCTGGTAGATCAACCTTTAGGTACTTCTGTGCTCGTAACTTTTTAAATTTCGGGATGTAATGTTTAGATGTGGTGGACCGGGATGGTTGTGCAAACAATACCGGGGCCATACGCAGCATACCCATCTAAAAATATAGCAGATTTACAGAACCGACTGGTCTTACTAAAAATTTAATGGGTGTGAGCTATAAAGTACGCATATCTAATGAGTTCCGAATTATACTTGAATTGGTGTCCAACCAAGAGTTTTGAATTGGTAGACACCATAAAAATTTTGTCTTGGGCAATTACATTTGAAATAGTTACAAGGTCTTGGATTTCTTCCATATTCATATTTAATAGATAAATTCAAAATACATTACAAATACTATTACTAAAATTATTATAAAAAATCACAAAACAAAGTCATACCTTTGATATCATGGAATTCGCCATTGTACAGGTTTGTCGCTCGCGGTTTTTAACTAAGTGTACTGTACATTCACTATAAACAATAATTACATTATATTTCTTCGAAAGAAACCACAATGCCAATACAAATTAAAACAGAAGATCAAATATTTTATTTTATAACCTAAAAACAAAATATGTCATTTTTTATTTTCTATTTTTTCTTTCTTTAGACTACATTACGTTCCCAAATACATGTCTTTTAAGTTATTTATTTAATCCTAATAAATAGCCAGATAGACGCACGGTTTTAAAGACCGTGGCCGTGTACTTGCAGCCCTTTCCCACTTGTCGTGTGTCGGACCGGATTGATAAAAATGATTTTAATTGGGTGCTTGCCGCGACGTGATCTGATCTGTGACGGCGACACTGGCCCCGACACCCGACAAATGTGAACATCGCCTTACTTACTCATAGGTGAGCGAGATCCAACACGATTTTTTGTCGGGCCTAGAAGGCTCGCAGAATACCCGACATTTCATATCGACGCCGACACAAAATCGGTGTCGGATAAGTATGAACAGCTTTATATAAATTAATGCTCTCCTGCTGGAACATCCAATTAAAATCCGAAACCGACACATGCCGAGTAGGAATGGGCTGTTACTCGACTCGCATTGGTTGGAGTTCCCAACTTAGGGGCTTTCTTTCTAAATGTTTGGGCAAATAAGTGGGATGGTATTTTAGGGGTTTTTTTATTTACAAGTAATACTTCCGTATTAGGCCTGTGTAACTCTTTACAGAACCGACTCACTGTTCCGGATCACTGAAGTGATCCAAAAGATTGGTTCACTCGAAACATTTCAAACGTATCATTTGGATCTGAAACTTGCTGAGCGCTCATTTCGCGTGACGCGTCGCTCGCGAGGCGACTGAGCCGCGAGCGAGAGAGACAAAATTGAGACACTGAGTAACTTAACTATTGACTCGCGTCTCGCGACTGGCGTGTAAGCGGGCGAAATAATTACAATCCATACAAGTCAGAAAGATATAGCAAATGAGAAGTCGTTCGTTGCACATAAAATTTCACTGACTCAGTAATAAACGCCCGCAACGCAACTCTATTATGTATTCGAAACATTCTGTATCATATTTTGAGTCGATGATCCAAATGAGCCAAATGAAACATATCAGTGTTCCGGAACATTTCAGTGATCCAGATGCAAATGTTCCAATCGCAAAAATGATACACTTTGCCCACTTCTATTCCGTATGAAAATAAAAATGAAAAAGAAAATGTCAAATTTGTATGAAAATTTGACATACGGAAGCCTAAGTTTATGCTTAGCATCGTCTCTGAATATTAGTCTAAGATAGCCCATATTCAGCCAGTAATACTTAATATCAAATTAATGTATTAAATTATTTGCATATGAGATGTCAAAATGTCTTCAGAATCAGAAAGTAAAATTGCAAAACAACAAATTGTATGTTTTAAATTTTATTGTAATGCAAGACATAGTTCGATTTGACAAAATTGATTCTCCCTATTCATCTCCTAATCTTTCGAGAGGCATCTAGTGATTTTTGAAAAAGACCTGGCAGCACTGCTTCACGTACGTTCAGAGTAAAGTAGGCTCGCCGACAAACTTACTCGGCGTTTTTAAAGCTCGCGGTCTTACTGTAACACACGGGTGAGCAAGTTCGCCGCGCCACAAGTAAGGCGGATTTACTCGCCCGTCTATGCGGCCTTTCAGACATACAATCGTAGTCGCTAAATTGGCAACACTGAACTTATGGGAAAACCATGACATGTATTCTCAAGAATATCATTGTATTATAATATGTTACAAAATAATTATTTTTACTATTTCTTTTATCAGAAAAATAATTATTTTAATTTAGATTATAAAATATTTATTTTTTATTCTAGGTCAGTTTATTCAAATTCCTATGCCAGCGTAGGTCATATGTTTATGAACAAAAAATGTCTATGGTGTTTTGTTTTTTCTGCCATTTTTAGTCAAATACTTTCCATTCAAATTGTGATTTTTTAATAAAGTGATACAAAATTTATCAAATTTATTGTGTCGTCTTTTAAAATATTTTTATTCTTATTAAACTTTAGACTGTGCTTATATATGTCAATATTGTAAATTTTTACTGTTTTGTCTTATGAAGCAATTCTGACTCCTTGGAGCCTTTTAAGTGCTTATTTCTGTTATATTACCTAAATATAAGTAAACTTTAGGAACAATTCCTATTGTATCTTTCTAAAGACATCAGGAAAATAAACGAGAAAGGAAAACGCTCCAGCAGATTTGAATCGATCGTCACGACTCAACCGGACATCCGGCGACTCCATAGTCCATACACGTTGTCTCTAGCACAAGGGAATAGAGATTGTCGCAGCGTTTCTTTCTTTTCTGAACAGGCGCAGTCCTAGAGAACTCGCAAAAGGAGTAAAAGGCTCCTACATAACCTGTCACTACGTAAGTATCAGTGCATACACTAGTATATTAGCGCGTCGTTGCTTTGTTCACTTGAGAATCGTGAATCTAAACTCCTTGGTGGAGTCCTTGCTGAGTCATAGCCAGGTGATCTCGTTATCGGGCTGTGGAACATTCCTTTTTGGACTTTTGTTCAGCGATTCCATCACATTAGAAGTAAGTGGAACGCGTTTGGACGCCATAGTAGTAAGATAGCAAAGGGTCGTGCCTGGGGTTGCGTGGCGCACCGCGGCCGATGACCTTACAACGGAATGGACCTTTATTAATTTGCCACGTGTTTTTTCTTTCAGCAATATATTGTATGAGTCAGAAGGTAGAAAAACCAGTATTATCGGGTCAACGGATCAAGACCAGAAAAAGAGGTAAGTTTTTTATTACTTATTTTTGACTTAGATCTTGGACACATGCCCAGATTTCTTGTTTGCGATTGAAGTGTACTTATTCGTTCGCTACGTCTCAAGTAGTACTTGTATCATAGTCCACATGTCTGAAGACGTAACCTGGTAGTATAAACATGACTCGTTAATTAATAACATTCGCCTTGGCCGTGACACTGTCCTACTCAATATTCTTAATCGTATTTCTTTCAGAATGTTGTTAGTACTCATTCATTTTGAAGTAGGTCACCTGCATTTTAATTACCATGATACTCAATCAACTGCTTATAATACATATAGCAATAAAAAAGGTTGATTTGCAAGCCTCTTACTGATAAGGCACTGTCATAATATTTTCCTGTTTATTATTATTTTAGCCAATAACAAAAACATGCCATCAACATGATGCCTAACCATTCTTGAATTTGAAATATTGCTATCTGCTTCTTACATAGCCATCCATTTTTTCATTTTTTTTTCTGTACACAACCAACCAGTACATTGAATATAACCAACCTTCATGGACTCATTAAGTTGAGTAGATATAAATAAAATAAAATAGTTTCTAATTCATTAGGAATTATTATAGACAAATTAAAACTTCAATTATTATTTGGTAACAAGTTTATTTTCAAAATATAATATTTTATATAGGTAATAATAATTCTAAACAATAATTTCAAAAGATGTCAGTATTTCACTTCTTTGTACTTTACTTTGTACCTCTACAATATTTTTTGGTAACCAAAAAATGTGTACATCAAGTAGGTAGTCTTTTTGTATTACCTGACCTCAATTTCCATTGAATTGCCTTTCTCTTGGTAGTTTAAACAGTAAAATTTCATCCATATGAATAAACATGGCTTACTTGGAATAAACCATGCTCAAAATCAATTCAAAATTGTAATAGGGCAACACACACTTGTATAAATTTTATAATTTGAGCTACTTTCTTTTTTCACAAACCTCAAGCACATTTACCAGATAACTGCCAAGATCCAATTCAGATTTATTATTGATGATTACTCTCATAGTACCTACTAGTAAATCTAGATCACTTTGTCATTCAAATTCAAATATTTTTATTTTAATTAAACCATATAAATAGGTACTTTTGAAAGGTCACACTAGTTGCATGGTTCCAAAAAAAGTAGTACCCATGGAGAAGAGCCGGCAAGAAAGTCCATAGTCACTCTTCATCATCATATCAGCCAAAGAGGTCCACACTTCCACAGCTTAACAACCACCCCTCCCCCCCATAGACTTACAGAGACCAGTTACTGTTATACTGCCTGCATCCAATGATCATGCTATATTTTCAAGTAATGAAGATACTATGTTTTGTAGGCAAATTTGTTTTTTTTTTTCATATTACAACAGATTTTGTTGATCAGTTTAGGAGCTATTTTCCACATACACAAGCGTCTTGTAATTTTGGGAGATAACAATCTAAATTTTACTGTCTTTATCAAATTTAATTTCATCCTTTTACATACCTACTTGTTTGTTTAATAATTGTATTTGAAACATGTATCTATTTGAATTGCTCAAAATAGTGTCAGCAAATAACAGAACAGCTGTGAGTTCAAATAGAGTATGGACTTTGTACACTATAACCTCAATGGTTATAATTGAGTATAACATAGGTACTTCATACTACTATATTTCCTTGGACATTTATAGGGGTATATTTAACAGAAAGGCATGTAGGTAATAACTTATGTAAACATCAGAATTTATTAATTTTGGATGTCTTGACATTCTATCAAGAATAATTGGGGAAGCACCAAATAAGGTAAGTCCATTGTACTGTTGTTTTATCAACAACTTCCTTAGTCACTATCAATTCTTTTCCTAAGAATATAGGCAATCATTACCAGCACAAGCAGACCTCCAGTTGTGCAGAAAGCCTAATACGAGGTCTGCTAAAACTGGAAATGTTTAACTTGATGTGTTATTTTAGACATAAAATCGAGAATCAGTTTCCCAAAAAAAAAGCATCTGAAATATCAAGTAGGATTACTCCACCTTATTATTACGTCTGGTAGAATCTCAATAATCCATCTGGCTATCTGGCTACCCTCAACACGTAGACTGGCGCCTAACAGTTGCTGCGTGAGAGCTACGATTATCGAAAAAAGTATTTATTTGAAAAAGTATGCATTTGTTAATGTAAATTCTTTATGTAATGTCACCGATCAAAGAGATTTTAATTTTGATGATTTCATCAAATATATTAGCAACATTCGTTCAACAAAACTTGATCAAATCTTTGCCCAAGATACTGGACAATGACAATTGACTAGTGTCATAGCAAACAGGAGGGGTCAAACGCATTCAAATACCAAACAATAAAATATAATTATAATTGTCTGTCTATTAAATAGGTGACGCATTCACCACTAGTCGAAACAATAGTCAAAATCATTGTTTTTTTTGCCTTGTTAAGTGTTTATTCGTTATCATTTTCTTAGTTCTTCCTATCATCTTATTTACGTGTACCTTCAGAGTCCTAATTGCGGTAATTATGACCCTGAATAGACCCCCTGGATTTCTGCAGTAAACCGCCAATAACTAGCCGCGGCAGTTTCCCGAAATTCTATCTTCTTGCATTGCTAGCTATACTCATTGTATTTTTTGTCATTTAGGGGTTTTAAATTGTTACTCGACTGACGAGAAGTACAGTACGGTTGTGTCGGTTAATAACAAAATCGTTTCAATTTTCAAGGGACAAGACTACGTACTTGTCTTCTTGTATAGATTTCCTCAAGAAAATTTAACTCTGTCATCATAGCAATTGTAAGAAACTGTCTTTGGCACGCCACTGAGCACATTGAGTACAATCATCTTCAATTATTGTCAAACTAGTGTTTCATCAGCGTCATTGAACTTGAAATTAATTAAAAAGCCACAAATAAACACGCTAAATTTGTTATGTGGAGCTATACTAATGTTTTCAATTAATTAATGCTAGGTATGTACTATAAATAAGGTTTTATCTATCCTAAATTAGAGTCAAGGGACCGGGCCAGGCCGAAGGAGGCCGCCTCGTCTGTCATGCAAATTACTGTAGGCATTCTGTTTGATGCAAACTCGATATTTTGTTACTGGAGTCTTGTATAGTTCCGAATTTACCGATTCTGGTATTAGTGCTATCCATCGTCCTAAATTTATCCTATTTGTTGTAGAGATCGGTAGGGTTTAAGTTTGAGAACGACTGACATATTCTGATTTTGCCCAAAGCTGGGCACGACCCTCAGTGGTTCCACCACGCAGGTTTCGTCTCCATTTCCCTTTATATATTTTTTTATATGCAATGTTTTTATTTCACATGAACCAGTTTCTTATGGCATTTTTTGTGTTCCTTCGCGGATCATTAAATACGACCTTTAGACACTGTCTGCGCAGTACTTCAAAGGTTGTCAAGAAAGCGTTGTATACATAATATTTAGTTGATGTACTTAGTGAAAAAGTTTTGAAACGATAGAGTTTATTATCATAGACATTATAACCTCTTTCCTTTCGGATTGGTACTTCATTGTATTCTTTTAATTACCCATCAAAGATTACTTAGTAGATTCAATATAAAAACGGTTGGTTCGACCCTCCGAAGGGTCACGGACTCTAATATCTTGTAAGCAATTAAAATGTCGGTACTTACTCTGCTTGCTTCTTTAGAAATGTCAAAAATACCATGTTTACATAATTACTACATTTACATTTTTATATGTTCTATTCTTATAATTCTAAAGTCAAATATTCTTCAGTTCCCGAGATTCTGATGACTCAGTGGCATTTCAATACCCAAATATCGTGCTCCGCAGTGAGTAAGCACAATTGATTTGGGCGTTCAAGATTACGTAACTTGTCCCCATTCTCTCTTATCCCAAATTCCCAAACTTAGTAGGTACGTACGATGAGGTCGAGTATATTCGACCTCCAAACGCGGCTGGAATTGTGACGTCAAGCTTTGCATTGGACATAAATATAGTCAGATGATACTTACGAAGAATGCTGATTTCACATCGATTAAGACAATCAAGTTTTCTTTTTCGCTATGTTTAGTAGTTCTAGTTTTCTATATCGTAGGTCGGGACTCGGGGTACATAGATACAAACTTAGATTAATAACATACAGATATGTAATTCAATGTAAAGCGCAGCTAGAGAAGCGATGGCACTTGTAGTTTCGTGTGTGAGTGAGCACCGCCCACCGCGAGTGTATTACTTACCGAATTTGCGCTTGTGTGCATGACGCGGGTGATACCAGCGCATAGAGTTTACCCCAAAAAATACGGAATTTTATTTTGTATGTGAGTTCCGCGTCATTGTGATTTGAAACTAATATTTATACTTACCTTTTAGTAAGAAGTAAGTACCTACCTAATTTAAACCTAATTTTGAGGTCCAAGATCGAACATACCGTAAAATATAGGCTCCACTGAACCCGCTGATTGAAGGTTTAATTTTATTTCGTGTAGAACTCTTCTTACACTCTTCTTCTCACTCTACTTCTTCACAAAAGTACAATCAAACCTAGCAACCGCACAGTTTTTGAGAAAATAAATCCTAAAGTTTAATTATTTTCGCGATCTTCCCGACCCTTAATACTCTGCTATCCCACCAGGATTGAAAGAAAATTGGCGACTTTTTTCTGGGAACCTATGGGTTTGCTAGTTTTACGGTTTTCAAAAACACACTAAGAACACTATATTCTACGCGAAAAAAAAATTACCCCTATAAAAATCGCCGGGTCTCAATATACAGTGCTGCCCATACTAATGAAACTAACTCGTAAAACATACATTAAAAAGTCGTCGTCTTTAATAAGCTGTAAAACCATAGACATTCTAACATACTCATTAACAATAATTAATAACAGTGTTAAGTTATTTTAAATGAACTGTTACTTTTGTTTCAATAATTTCTACCAAATCTACTAATATTAAAATATGGGTAAATTTTTCAAGTCCTTGGCAACACTGAACAGTTATGGCGTCGCATTGTTTACATTTTGTTATTTTGTCGTTTTATTTTCATTTTGCAAAGAAATACATACGAAACTTTAATCCGTGCTAGTGAAAAGTGATGTTTAGACAGTTTTTGTGTTTTGCCCTGTGATTCCTGCAGGATTTGACCGCGCAAACAGTCATAATTGCCGTAATTACGCTACCAACTCGTGACGTGTGTACGCGGCGATCGCTCTGTGGCGTGTGGCGGGGGGATCATGAAGGTCCGTTGATTTTAGCGTATTATTTTTAACATGCTTTACGGTGCGCTATTTCGTATCTGTATGTTATTAATCTAAGGATACAAATTAATGTCTATTAAAATATCTATAAAATTTACTTAGTACCATCACGACTGTATTCCCCATAGGGTTAGACAGGTGTACTAATGTACACTCATAGTTCGCCGGCATGTTTTTTAAAATAACGAAAAAATATATTTTTGTTATCAAACTTCCACTCTACGCATGTAAGTAAGGTGAACTGGTACTTTGATTCTTGTCCTGACTGATTATACCCTAGACTAATTAAATAATAAATTTATTTTCCACGTCTCGGTCCAAAATACGATCTATAAGAAGATTCATTTATCTGTCGAGGTTCTACCAAATACTATAACAGAATTAAGAACAAAAGTTGTCATTTTATTGTTTTTTTAGACGAAACAAAATTATGATTATACTTCGCCTATATTCCCCGAAGGGTTAGCGGTGGTGTACTAATGTACACCAACAAATTCAATTCAATTTCAATAAAATTAGGTTATCACGTTTTTCTGGTTGATCACCTGAGCAGCCGACAGAATAATTAAGCGGTAGATTTTCTCAAAAGTTTTCCTGTTTACATCAAATACAATTTACTCAAATCCGCTAGTAATTCTGCCTGTTTGTCATTGAATTCGTACAGATGCCCAAAACTAAGATGGCGGCGGTTTGAGACGGTGAATCACAGTGATTTATTGTTTACTGTATTCTCGAACGGTTAGGTAAAGGTGTACTAATCTACACCCACAGTTCATATGCCTATTGCCATCAAGTATCAACTGGGCACAAATCAAGATTCCGAGCTGCTACTGGAAATTTTACCGAAAACCCACCAACACTGCTCGACCCGGGTATTGAATTCAGGACTTCTAGCGTAGCAGTCACGCTTGGGACCACTAGACCAACGAGGCAGTCTAAGTAGTTGTTATTTTGTTTAAATTAAACGTGGTATCATGATTAGGCTAATGACTCCCAGAAGACTATGTAATAAATAACAATAATACATTTTGGTAACGCTTTTTTTTCTGTAACCTGCTTTAACGCTCTCTTCATGTCCAACTACGCGTTAATTAACGCAACGTAGCTCTCAAATTAACGCGTTAAAATTTTGCCAATGACATTAACGTGTAAGTTAACGCGTTAAGACGCAGTTAGCGATGTAGAATAACTAAGAACCGTAGGCCGTAGCATTGCCATTAGCTGATCAAGTGTACACAACACGCGCGCAGTAATATTCCACTGCTTACAAATAACTGTATATTCCTACTAGCGGTACTCCTGCCTGCTAACTCGCGATGTCCGCTTGTACAAGGAAAAAAGCTTAAAAAAAGTTATCTATGTTAGTTACCGTTGGAATTGTTGTTTTAGTTTTATGAATTCAAGAATGGGGGAAATGCTTTTTTAGAAATGCTTGAGAGACATGGAAATATAATCTTTTTTTACAGATAGGTCACAGATAGAGTAGGATGAGGATGGCAAAAACGGGAAACAACCATGAGTGATGCCCTAAATGCCGGGAAAAACGAAAAAAAAATACATAGTTTCTGCCCGTTTTTGTCGGCGTTTAGGGCATAAATTTATTTAAAATGCCCCCGGGTACATTGCCCATCTCTATTTACGGCTAAACAAGACGTATAGCGCTATATTATAATCATCTTTTCATCTAATCAAGCGACCATCTAAATTTATTTTTTAAGAATGTCTGTCAATCTACGTTATCCTGGATACAGTTGACGGGCCTTATCCTTTGATACCAACACAGTAGATAAGATTTATTCATTAAAACTGTATAACAAGTTTATGAATCCTCTCCCGTCATTTATTTAGATTTTTCTTAAAGTTAAAATCCCTTATTTTAGCTGTCTATCTTATCGCTCTACCTAGCCTCAAGCCTGTAAGGCAGGAAGTATAAAATCATTTAAAATAAACCATTATCGTTTATCATGTACTACAGTTTATTTTATCGGCTGATATCACAAGACAAACAAACGAGGAAGTGTGTGATGGTTAAAATATTTTCAATGTCACCTAATTCAGTATTTTTCTATCTCAGTTTATAGTCGGGTAACCGTCGAAGGCGACAACAATTATAATACGGCCACGTGCTCTTGCGCATGAAACAGAGGTGACATTGGCATAATCAGTCCGACTGTATGTATTTTGGAAAACACCAATGTTGTTTTGAAAACCCAAGGCCAAACATGTTTATCGAGATGCCAAAATAAAGTACTTCTTGGCGAATGTTATTTGAATATTTCTAAACATAATTAACAAACGTAAAGCATCCTCGCTATCTCCTATACAAACTATGTACTTTCTTTCTTACTTCTTAGTTAATTTTATATGGGAAGTTGAAGTTTTTGTGTTGGCAAAGACATTCAATACCTATAACTTTAATCTGTGATGGGTGTTGCCCAAAGTTGATTGTGTTGTATTTACCTATGTCACAAGTGTTCTAGTCATGAGGCACTTTTTCATTCTTTTTTTTCGGAGTGCGAAAAATGAGATTCTCGACATATACCCTGTCAATTTTGACGACGTATCTTTTTATATCGGTGGTTAGGCAGTGCTGTATTGATTGATATACTGTTTACAGTCGGTAAATGTTCAGGTTCCATGTAATACTTTTTGCTCCATATAATGGGACTGGGATAATACTGCTCGCCCTGAGAATCGAACCCAGGACATCACACTAAGCAGGCGTGTTTGTGATCACTAGACAAAAAAGACCTTTCTGAGTAACCCATGTCTAAAATGTAAATCAATGTTTTTATTTTCACAAAAATTTACAAACATTTTAATATTTTTGCATCGAGGCAGACGACCTCCAAAAGTACTAAGGAGAACAAGAAATCTCACCATAGTGTGAATAGGTATATTGTTCCTAATTTTGCCATACTCTACAATCGCACTAATTTTGGCACGTTACACTTCCTAAATTGTTACACAATTTGCTTTTTTTGTTATTTTCACGTGAGTTGTAACAATACTCGTTTTATGTCATCAACTGCTTTGGAATTGTGCCCGGTTGGTGGCAATAGACTCGCCCCTTATTACATGGACCTAAACATACCGGCGAAATGTGTACATTAGTACGGCTCTGCCTACCCCTTCGGGGCAAACTGGCGTGATGGTTTTTATGTCAGCAATTACTTATTATTTTCTCAAAACAAAATAACTACATGTACCGATTTGGTACTTGTTACATAGCGATTACTGTCTTATTACAACAAATAAATAAATAGGTGCCTTAGTACCACCCATTTAAAAACATGAAAAAAAACTACTTTTTATTAAATTTATTATCTATTTAAGAATCAGAATTATTGTTACTTGAATACAATTAATAATGTCACGCGGTTAAACCGTCATTAGTAGACAATCAAGTGAAAGTTATGCGTTTGACCTTACCAGATAACCTCGACTCGAGAATTGCTGATCCCGCGAATATCGTCAATGTTAAAAAGTTTGCCCATAATGTGTGCTCATCTCTTGTGCCAAGACCTTTGTGGTAATGTCCTTGTCACTTGCGATCAATTCGGAAAACTAGAGGCGAATATAGCCCCAATCAATTGTTATAATATTATAGTGTTTGTATCAATATTATCGTCATCATATCGGCTAAAAAAGGTCCATTGCTGAATAAAGGCCTCCCCCATAGGCTACCATAAGGACCGATCATAATACCGCCTGCATCCAACGACTTCCAGTGACCTTTACCAGGTCATCTGTCAATCTCGTGTTATTCAGCCATTATCTACTGATCTACTGTTTTCAGTAGGAATTAATTCAAAGCATAATACTTTGCAAAGTCGAAAATCTTTACTATTAATGCAATTAACACAATTTACTTACGTATTCTTAGCCTATTATTGGTATAAATTTAATAAAACCTTTGTTTTCACTAAATAGGTAAATGCTAAAATTAAAGCATTTACACTATTCTTGGTAGGTAAGAAATATTTATAAAACTTTAATACACTTATCAGCTAACCAACCAACCACGGCTTAAAATTGGATCTAACATAGCAACCCAAAACTAGGTCATCGTGATAAGTTGAGAACCAACCAGTCTTGGCAAATACTGAAATGAATTATAAGTACTAATTTGTGTGACTGTTAAATCTAAGTGTATAGATAGACGACCCAATTGTTTGTCTAATCTAGGATAATATTTTGGGAATTAGGTCTTGTCACTTTGGTATCCATTATGTATAGTGGCCATAAAATTGCTTTACCACCCTTGAGAGTGAATGTCGTTTGCACATCACAAAACAACAAGGTTCATTTTTGCTTACAAGACCAAGTGACAGATTGATATTGAGCCTTAGTAAAGTTAATTCTGACGGAAGTTTTCTTCTAAAAACTCTGTCAAAACTATAAAAATTCTGTCAAAACTGGTAAAGCGAGTTTTATGGTCGACTATACTTATTGTATGCATTGTCGTAATTCGCACAGAATCTTCGTATGTTCAGACTTTAGCGCGTGAGAGCCCATTCCCCCTCAGTTGTTTTGCGATCGGCAGGGACAAGATCCGGCAACTCGTGAGCAACTACCTGGTATTGCACGTGCTTATCGGCGATGAATACATACCATGTGGCTCATTTGCCGACATAACCCATAAAATTAAGGGTTTGCTGATCTTTTGCGACGGTTGTCACTGGCTTAAAGGACACAGACGAGTCAAGTTCATGCTAAGAATATTTTAAGAATACATTTCCTATTTCGATGGTAATAGATAGATAGAATATTCTTTATTGCACATCAAAACCAATGTAAAGATCAATTTTATAAACAACTAGCTTCCCGCCAGCGGCTTCGCCCGCGTGGTCTTATAATTTTTTCCCCGTTTTTGCTACATTTTTCACTACTACTCCTCTCCTATTAGTCGTAGCGTGATGATATATAGCCTATGTTACTCGGGGATAATGTAGCTTTCCAAAGGTGAAAGAATTTTTGAAATCGGTCCAGTAGTTTCGGAGCCTATTCATTACAAACAAACAAATCTTTCCTCTTTATAATATTAGTATAGATAAATGGTACAATGGGCGGCCTTATCGCTAATAGCGATCTCTTATAGACAGCCTTTGGATGGACTCATGTGAATAGGAAAAACGATACACAGAAGAGAATGTACAGTTCTCGCCTAACTTAATCTTTACTAATTCCATGAGGATATACTTCCCCAGACTGATAAGAACTACAGTCTAACCATCAATTTTCCTCCTTCCAGATGAGAAAGAGAAGTACGATCCGAACGGCTTCCGCGACGCGCTCGTGCAGGGTCTGGAGCGCGCCGGCGGTGACCTTGACGCGGCGTACAAGTTCTTAGACGCGGCTGGCTCGAAGCTCGACTATCGGCGGTATGGCGAGGTCATATTCGACGTGCTCATCGCCGGGGGGCTGCTGCGTGAGTAACTTGACCCTTAATGAAATGTGGTCCAATATAAAGTATTAGCAGTTATTGAGAATAGATTTCACACCAAAAACAAACCTATCTCATGTTATATACTGATTTCTAATCAGTTCAATATCTCATGTTGTTTTTGCTTACAACCATGTTTTCTACCAACATCGATTGAGTGTCTTTGAATATTTATATACCTATTACAAACACCGATTGTCCTTTTCTTGTTGTATGTACAAGATCAATAAAACTATACCGTGAAGTAACCATTATTAAAATGACATTGCCAACAACACAGTATCAGTATTGTATTATCAATTGTGAAATTACCATTCTGTTGATGATACTATTTCTTTTATTTCCAATTCAAAGTGAACTTTGTGGTGTGTGTTAAAAAAATAAATTGTAACTATGATAGTGTTATTGTATTATGATTACTCTTACACTTAAACCTCTTTTCCTCTTTTATTTGAAGTCTATTCTCACATTAAATACCTTATTAAATGATGAAACATTTGGCTAGAGTCCTGAACTTAATGTTGACAAACACCTGTTCGTTCGTATTACCTGACTACTCACATAAATAGCACGTCACATATCGTCAACTCGCACGCATCTGACCAGCTTGTCTCCCTCAGTCCCCGGGGGGTCGGTGTCGATGGACGGCGATACCCCGAAGACGAACACCTGCATCTTCACCGCGAATGAGGACATGGAAACCATGCGAAACTTTGAACAGGTAACAGCAACTCTTTATTCTTAAGACAAAAACTAATTATTTTCTATTGTGCCGTCCGCAAAAGGCTGATCAAACTAATAAAATGCGTCCCATTTTAGACTTCTCAAGGAAATAATGCAGTCATAGGATGTTTTATTAACAACTTTGTTACATATCCCTTGAAACATACTGTTTTAAGGTTTTAAACTGCTCATATATATATGTTTAACATGATGAAAAACATGGCTAGAGTCCTGAAAACACAGTGTTGAGAAACCCTTTCTCGTTCAATTATTTCTGACACCATATTGTTCTACACATTAGCATGTAATTTTCGCATACACTTACTAATAACATAAATACTTACTTGTTGACAGGTATTTGTGAAGCTGATGAGACGTTACAAATACTTGGAAAAGATGTTTGAGGAAGAGATGAAAAAGGTAAGAATCCATTTTTATAAAGAAAAATATCATTATGAAACGCTTTCAACCTTATCATTTGACTAATGGGTATCAACATATATTTTTTTGTTAGTAGTCTATAGAAATATTTGATGTTGAACATTTGACTTATAATCATAGCTGGCACCAGGCCAAATAAAGTAACGAAATCACGAATTGTGTATGTATTGCGGCAAACATTTTTTGTACCTATTCCACCAGTTTTAACTTTGAAGGGCTATTTCGGTCACTTTACAGTCCATTTTTTGCATTAATTATAATTTTACAATACATCTCTAAATGTAATTTCTCAATGATGATACTCGATGACGAGTCGGAGTACAACTAGAAATCGTTTCGAGCTGGTTCAGACTGAGTCTTTCGGTTCGTTCTGTGCTTGATACGTCGTCTTTTTGTACATTGTCGATATGGCAACCTGAACAATACGAAGTAAACTTAAAATTATCCAAATAAGGTGCAGACGAAGACTTGCAATGTTATAATGTTATTCCAGGTGCTCGTGTATCTTAAGGGTTTCGAGCCGCTACAGCGCATCAAACTTGCTCGTATGACCGCACTATGGATCGGTATGTATATTTTTTTGTTATGTATGTATATTTTTTTGTTATGTATGTATATTTTTTTGTTATGTATGTATATTTTTTTGTTAAAAGTACCAATGATCACCCTATTTGTTCTATTCGACGTTAAAATATTGATATTTATTTAGATATAAAATTGTACATACATAATGTTTCTTGATTTCTAAGCAAACAAAATTGCAAAATATTTTTTAAATATATGCTATCGTCTCTGATATGGTTTTAAATTTAGTTCCTTGTGTAGTAGAGGGATTTTCATTCAAAAATAAAAGTATCGGCTATGTTAAGGTAACTTACAATAAAAACATTCACACCCTGAAACAGTAAAGCTATTTGATAAAGCTTCTTAGAAGCTACCATAGCTTTGTTACAAACCTCACGACTCTCATGTGGTGTCCGCGAGTTCAATCCCCGCCCAAACCGAGCAGTTTTTGGGATATTAGTTTCAATTTGTATATGCACACGATTAGAGCCATGTAACGTGTACTGCGTTGCGCGGTGTCGAAGTAGTGCTATAGTGACGTGTGGATCATCCTTGGGACATGTTCATTGCATTGCCCCTTCTCACTGGCCACACAACATTTTTGTTTTAAACTTACGATAATAGTCCCGATCTAACCTCATTTGCTGCCACGCATAAAATGTTTTTATTCATATAACTTATCTTACTTAATAACTTAATCTCCTTGCTAATAAATGCTGCCTGGAAGTTGTTTAGGGTGTTTTTCTTTTATTCTGATTCCCAATTTGAAGGCGAAATATAGCTAATCATCATCCTCCTGCCCTTGTCCCTATTCACTTGGGGTCAGCGCAGTACGTCTTTTTGCTCCATACATCTCTATTAGCCGAAATCCGAAATATACTATGCATGCAAAAATATCGGCCTACACATTTTATTTTACACTAACTTTATTTGAAGCTGATAGAAATAATTAGTCTCAAATATTTTTGTACGCAAGTATATTCAAACTTAAAATTTTATACAATCATGATTTACGCTAAGGCGGATTTTAAAAATTAGTAAATAGCCAAGAATTACAAAAAATAGTTTTTCTTATATCGATTTCTCATAATTTATTATGGTAGTGATAAAATTATTGAAATTTCTCGCTCAAAATTACGTTTTATCGGTCTTCATAGGCAACGGCTGTGTGCCGCCGTCGGTTCTGCTGGTACTGGTGAACGAGCACCTGCTGAAAGACAACCTGGCGCTGGACTTCGTGTTGGAGGTGTTCGCCACCGTCAAGCAGGAGCGGGGAGTCGCCTCCCTGGTAACCGCGCTCAAGAGGGGGCAGCTTGAAGGCAGGTGTGTACTACAAACATAATATAATTTTATTTTAAATTGATTTAGGGCCTGATTCACACCTTACTGATATAAAGTTCCCGTTAAATTAGCTCGCAGGTAATTTGATACAAATTTTGTTCCATTTTTTAATTTATTCAGCCTAACCGCTGAATAAATTAACGGCTATCCAGAGGAGGAGTGTTGAAACAGGCCCTAATACTATTATATACTATATTATCATGTATTGTGGGTACATTTAAAATGTTACAAAATAATCTGCACCGCATGGTTTTTTTAGCAAGGTTTAGGACTTGTTTCATCACGGTTGGATTTGGTATTTTGTTCAGTTTTTATTTTCCCGCCGATAAAGGTGGTGAATCACGCTCGTCTTATTAATTATTTAGGTTGCAGTTTGGAATCAACATTTCATTTTATCAATTTTTTCAACCTCCTCTCTCTCTTTGTCCCCTTACACTAGTATAAAATGACGAATCTTCACAAAATATAATTCGTTATTCAGTGTGAGGGTATAGCAACGCGTCATTGTACTGGCTTGTCGTTGTTCACTGCGCGATATAGTCATTAATGACGCTACAATATTGTAACCTATAAAGATATTTGGGGTGAAATTTGAATACAAACATTGATTAGATTACAATTAAACTTGTGAACCATCTTCGTTAGTTTCTGACAAAAAAAATCAAGATGGAACAACACTTTCTCTTTGGTATAGTGGTCACAAGCGCGACTGCTACGAGGTCCTGGGTTCGATTCCCGATTGTCTGGATTTTTGCCCGGTTGAAGGCTCGCCCCTTATTACATACCGAACTGTGGGTATACATTCGTACACTTCTGCCTAACCCTTCGGGGAATACAGGCGTGATGGTATGGAAAGAAACTAGCAGCAACTATTATTGTGTATGATAAAATTAACATCATACTGTTATTAAATCTACACTATTTAGATTATTTAACTGTAAACTGAATACTAAAATTGATTAATAGATTACGATGAAACTTGTGAGCTGTGTTGTGATTTCAAGTTTTGAAACGTATGTAGCACACAGCTATTGTGTATGATGAAATTAACATTACAATGTGTGCTCTTGTACAGGCTGTTGGAGTTTCTGCCGCTGAACCGTCGGAGCGAGGATGTGTTGGCGGCGTCGTTTGCTTCCAGAGGGCTCGGCGAGCTGCTGCGGCTGCATCGCGCACAGGCCTCGCAGGTTATTTATATACTTTTTACTAGGACCAGTTATGCCGCCGATATTTCAACCTGTTTACGTACAAATTTTTTTTAGTAATTTTTTGACGACTATAACTTTTAACTAACTTTAATAATTTTTTGGATCTCCTGAAGATTTTTGATATCATGAGTTACTATGTAATTGGACATCACATTTGGCCCCGTCTTGTGCATTTTAGATAATTTTATTGCAACACACACCACCTATAGTCTGCGCGGAACTAGTTGGCCGTGCCTTAGGTATTGACGGAGGTGAGGCGGCGGGTTACTGTAAATAAAAGCAAGTGCTCCGGCCCTACGTCCCACCGCTCACATACCTAAAGTGCGGCCTACTAGTTCCGCGCGAACTATACTTATTGATATCTCACCACCTACATGCGTTTCTTGTCATATAAGAATTAAATTCCATTCCTTAACAGACGGTTGGAGGACCCCCACGACACAAGAATATTCTAGCATGGGGGTCACTAATTACAAAATTTGTAAAAAACACTGTAAAAATGCATTTTAGTGTCATATTATTGTACTTATTTATAGCAAATAAATAAACTTAAACATACAAATAGGCCGGCTATGCATTATAATTAACGTAAAATTAAAATGTATGCGTGTACATTGTCAGGAGGCTCGTCGCGAGCTGACGCAGGCGCTGCTGGACGAGCTGGCGGAGGAGAAGCCGGTGCGCGACCTGATCCAGGAGCTGCGCGACATGGCCGTCAAGCACAACATCCCCGACCACGAGATAGTCGCCATCGTGAGTTTACTATAATAATTAAATAATAAATATTTTTGAACATTTTTACACAGCACCAAACTAAGCAGAGCTTGTACTATGGGTATTAGACAATGTTTAATATTATACTTATATACTTTTTTTTCTAAATACATACTTATAATACATAAGAAACACCCAGACAAACAAAACTTATATTCATCATATCAATATTTGTGTATTGCGGGAATCGAACCCACGACCTCGTGATCAGCAGAACCACCACTAGACCACAGACGTCGTCAACGTCATTTTACTTCATTTTTTGTACCCACAGCACAAGTTTGCTGACACATCTTACATAGTGACATAGTGTACTAGGAGTAGAGTACCATACCAGCATGCCTGTATTTCACGAAGGATTAAGCAGTGCAGGGTATACAGAGATTGTATTGCCACTAACCAGGCACAAATCTAAACTGAGCTGCTACAGAGAATTTTATAGAAAAACATAGTAACACTACGAGCGTAGCACTCGCGTTTACGACACAAATATTCTAACGAGGCAGTGAGAGTAGAGTAGGCGGATTTAATAAACGAAATGCAATGCGTAAGCCAAAGCGTAAGCCCCGTCCCACTAAGCAAACTGACAATTTAACATTTTAAATATTAGTCACGTAATTTCTAATGATGATACTCGATGACGAGTCGGAGTACAACTAGAAATCGTTTCGAGCTGGTTCAGACTGAGTCTTTCGGTTCGTTCTGTGCTTGATACGTCGTCTTTTTGTACATTGTCGATATGGCAACCTGAACTTTTACAAAAACACTTTCTAAGTCGTCCAAATAAGGTCAGGTCAGTATTGTAATGTTTGTTCATCATTTGTTAAAAGATTTGGCAATGCGTGATGTCGCGCGGCGAGTGGAACAAGAAGGAGGAACTGTTGGCGGAGCAGGCGGCCAAACATTTGCGTCATTACACGCCATTGTTGGCTGCGTTTGCGCAGTCCGCCAAGGCTGAAATCGCGTTACTTACTAAGGTATGTTGATAACTTTAGAAAAATAACGTTAGCATTTTCCATGCTAAGATATCAGTTTTTTTAAATACCTATTAATAGTAATCTGATAGATTGTTATCCGGCGAAAATAGATGTAAGAAACTAAAAAAAAAACGAAAAGATCTGTTATTTTTTGTTATTTTGGGACAGGTTTAGTGTAATGTCACGGAGCACAGCAGTGATAACAAAAAGATGTGATATAATTATACTGTTGTACAGGTGCAAGAATATTGTTATGAGAATATGAACTTCATGCGAGCGTTCAGCAAGCTGGTGGTGATGTTGTACAAGACTAATGTGCTGTCCGAGGAGGTGATCCTCAAGTGGTACCGCGAGCCTAACTCCAGCAAGGGCAAGATGATGTTCCTCGACCAGATGAAGAAGTTTGTGGAGTGGCTACAGAGCGCCGAAGAAGGTACAATACTTTTCCTATACTGCAACTGAAGCGAGGGGTACCTGGGCTTAACACCCATTTCACCACTATTGTGGTGTGTCTGATTATGCAATTTTACAATAATTGAATTTAGAAATATCACTTAGAACTTCATACTTTACGAACATCTAAATGCACAATTGAATTTAGATGACCACTTTTACGGAAAACCCTCATATTCAGCGTAGTTCTAAATCTATACTTGTTCAAAATGTATTTATTAACATTTTCTTAAATTATCAGTTAATCTTGTTGCACTGAAATACGTAGTAACAATCGGCAACTGAGCTGATTTTTGTCATAATGTAATAATTGACTTATTATTGTCTCTTTCCAGAGTCCGAAAGTGGCGAAGAGGAAGATTAGATTAAGAGCAGCGAGTGAGACTGACAACACAACGCGCCGTCCCACCATTGAAGCATAATCACGCGCCCGCGCACCCAAGTCCGACTGCCCGACCGACCGACCGACCGACACCCGACAGTCCGACACACCGCACGGGGCGGCGCTCCAACCGACCGACAGGCCCGGCCGTCGCACCTATACCAATAATAACTGTACCATAAATAAATAATAATGTTAACAGTAGGGCGACCACAGTACGGGACAATGTTTTCTACAACTGTATATTATTCATTTCTAAATAACATGTTGATGAAATACCATATTTTTTATTCAATTTTTTTAGTAAAATTCAAATAAATGGTGGAAACCACTTGGTGTTTTATTATGTGCCATGTCAGCAAGCTATCTGCAAGTTAACTTTTGTGATTTCATTTGTTCCAAATTATAGTTATTACTAACAAAATATCGATCATTCTTCGAGCTGCTTTTAAACTAAGCATCTAAAAATTTATTATTTCTGTATAGTCACGTAGTCATGATACGTTATTTAGCTAAAACTAATATAATTACCTATTTACATACACTTTTAACGTTTCAACGTTTTCCTTTGTGATATAAACTACACTAGCTAGACTTCTAAAAGAACAAAAGGCTTTTTGTGAGTGCTATGTATTGCTAGACCCAGCATTTGAATGAAACAAAACTACATTTAGGGGTAACCTAGGATATTCCGCACCCACCTCCCAAAATAAATGTTACTTCATTACCTAGGTAGGATTAGAAAATAAGCTGCATTAGCGAAACGTAAAATAACGATCTAAGACACATTTAGTAGAAGATATTTTATTCCCAAAACAACGTTATTTCGTAACCATCACGTATAACCAAGGGCTAGGCAGAGGTGTAATAATTGTAGTATACCCACCGCTTGCCGAAAAAACCCACAATAACACTGCTCGACCTGGGAATCGAATCGAACCCAAGACCTCGAGCATAGCAGACGCGCTTTATATTACGAAGAGATGTGGAGTTATCCACCAGGGACTTCGCCCGCGTGGTCTTTTATATTTTACCCAATGTATACAAAACTTGACAAACTGTACTAAAACCTTCCCCGAGAAGCACTATCCATTGGTGAAATCAGCATGAAAATCGGTGTAGTAGTTTTTGCGTTTATCGCGAACAGACATATAGACGCGGCGGATTTATAATATGTAGTGAAGCATATCAAATATTTACTGGCTTTTAAAATTATATGCTAACCAAACCGACCCAGTATTAAAATGTACACGTGTTTAGAAATAAAATGGCTTCCTATCGAGTAAAACACTTTTATTTCCATCATTATGCGCAACAGTTATTTTTTATACCACCAAATCTTTTGTGACCATTCCCTACATAACAAATTGAACAATTGGAGACCTTGGCAGTCCCTAATTCCGTTATTCAAGTTTGAAATAATCCATAATAACGTCTGTGTGTAAGAAACCAGTACCTGTGTTCAGAGGGCACAAAGATTTATTTCTGAACAACGGCCCTGTCTGGTAGTTATATACAAAAGAGGAGGAAATTCTTTAAACGGCGAGAAGGTTTTGCAATAAGTAGGTACTCTGGAATTCAGAGGGGATATAAAACAGGTTACTGATGTAAGGATGTTCCCTGTAGCGTCGACATAACGTTCAGAAATTAATAATGTCCATGCTGTGTGCGTTATGAATTTTACAATATTTTAATTAAGCCGCAGAATATTTAATTTAAAAAAAAAATTAGCCCGCCTCGACCCGAGGCGATTGTGCGAGGCAACCATCAGGGATTTTAATTTTGATAACAAACTAATTAAATAACCTAAATTAAAAATTTAGAAAACCCCCGACAAGAAATGTAAACACGAAATGTGTATAGTATTCTCCTAGTTAAGCCCTTTCATTTGATACCCATATTGAGGGAGTTGTGAAAAAATATGTTATTCGCTATTTTGTAGCTGCCGCCATCTTGGACCGATTTTCATCAAACATAGCTAAGCACACTCCCGACTAATTCACCTTTCAAATTAAAAAAAACATAATCAAAATCGGTTCATCCGTTCGGGAGCTACGATGCCACAGACAGACACACACACACAGACACGTCAAACTTATAACACCCCGTCGTTTTTGCGTCGGGGGTTAAAAATAGTCCCTAATTAGTCGCCAAATATCAGAATTAGTAGGTCACCAGAGTTATAAGGGTTTACCTATAGGTTGCCGATCTGGAGAGCCTCCAGCTTGACCACATTTATATCTCAAAAACTAGGGCACCTAGCGAAGATCTGTTTTCTCCCAAATTTAGTCGCTAATTAGTCGGCATCAGTTGCCAAGTTAGATTTGGTCGGGTCTTAATTTAGAAGATATTATATTATATATACCCCATTCTATCCATAATTATCATCTATTATTACATAAATGAATAAATAGATCTATTTATTACCTTTCTTGGGAAACTGCGAGCGCCGCTACTGGAGCGTTATCCGTTGCTTACTCCACCATCGCTGACGCGGCGCAGGCGCACGGCGTCTGTAACAAACAGAAAGCTGATCATTTATTACACGTTTTGACTACACTTCTTTTGGGCTGTGTTGCAACGACGATCAGGTTCGATTCCCACCAGAGATTCATACTTGTGTGATCCACACACATGTACAAATTGAGACTTCGAGCTGCTTTGAATTTCAAAGAAAAACCCAACAACAATTTGCTCGACCTGGGAATCAAACCCAGAGCACTTGGGACCACTAGACGTGGCAGTCGAGGCAGCTGTCAGATTCAGAATTGTACGTAATCTTCGTGTCAATAAAACGTAATTAAACTAATTAATCAAATATTTTGTAAAAAAAAATGCACTAGGTAGGTAGGTACAAAAAATTGCAAAATATTTGCGCGTTTCTGCATAATCCAACATCAAGCTTCATCGTTTACATAGACAAAATAAAGCAAGGGGAGGACAACCTTCCGGAGCATTCATCAGGACTTGTTTAACGGCCATAACATTGTCCCGGCGTTCGTTTTGTTTAGCCCCTCGCGGTCCAAGGACATCGCGGCCCGCCTCGCCAAGGTCACGTCAGGTGATGCCAAAACCTTTGCACACGTGTTTGCTTCGCCCTAACGGTTTTAATATTATAATAATTTTGGCTTTTGTGATTAAATAGAACGTAATGAAGTGTTCGGGTGTCCCCTGTGTGATAGAATTACAAGTTGATATGGGGAATTACTCTTAAGGGAGGGGGAGGGAGTCTTGTATCAGACCTACAGTGAATCTTATGGGTATTGTAAGTCATCTAGTTAAAATATACTTAGTTTTTTTTTAATGTGTTTGGCTGATTGTTATGCAAACTGCCAGATGAAGCGACGACTTGCAGAAGGCAGCTGGCAGTGTCTGGATGAGGAAAACCGAAGATCGGGCTCTGTGGCGTTCACAAAAAGGCCTACGTCCAGTATTGGACGAATACAAGCTGATGATGTCCGTATGATGTAAGCTTAAAGCCTTAAAAAGTGCGGAAGACTCGTCTCATGCACGGTTCGAACCAAATACCTACACTTTTTTAGCCACTACTCGGTAGCTTAGTGGCTAAAGCGTTCCGAAGGACGCAGATTCAAATCCTGCCTTCTTTTGCAAAAAATATGATTTATTCATGTAGCATTCTTATATTATATTTGGTACAATCTCTGTCATTTAAACATAAGTCATGTAAGCCTATTAGTGGACAAAAGTAGGTAGAAATACAAGAATATTTAATTATATGTTATAAAGAACTTTTGCATTAAAAAAATTGGTAAAATCTGGGAAGGCCATTGAGAGTCTTATCAGAATAAACCTGAGATATTTTGTATCTCTATTCAGGCAGTTTTAGTGATTTAAGTGAAATAATAGGAATTAAGTCTTTGATTTGTATCCGGTCATAGGCCCCATTACAAGGTAATAAATAACAACATATAAAAATGGAACAATAGTATCTTTTGTCGTAAAAAACCGTGTTTTGTTGCTTTTACTGTTAGGAAATTTTAGCAGCGTAACTTTTGTTTTTTTTTTTGATATATCGCATGAGGATTGCTCCAGCGGCCGCGAACCCGCGACCCCTAATTGCACTAAGAAACTGTAGATGTTTCTATACAATACATAGCTGACTTACCTCATAGGCAATACAGTCGTGATGATATGGTCAATGGTGGTCGATCAAACGCTTGACTGACAACGAACACCTACAACAACAAATAATAATATATTATGCAATGAGAATAATAAGCCAGTTCAGGCACCGACATTTACATAATTATCCAGAATATCCATAATGCGTTCATCGATGAAAGGACAGGATAACTTACATAAATCCCACCAAACCAGAATATATTGCGAAATTTAAATATTAAGTCATCCATATTTATTTATAATTCTTATATTGGAGATTGTTCAGCAGCTGTGCCGTAGGAAGCGAGGTAGAAAAGCCGACAGATCACATCAATGGGGCGCACACCTGCGCGCGCGTCTTTGGTCCCTGCGCATGAGTACACCGTGCCTACATAAGTACCCGCACCAAGGGCTGTCACATTGCGAATTTATGTGAAAATAATAACGTTTATGATTTAATATGTTAAGTACTGTATTTTAATGATAAAAAAAAGTTTAGCTAAAAGTAAATATAGAAATCATGTAATAAAACAAATGTCTTTTTTTTAACCCCCGCCGCAAAAACGACGAGGTGTTATAAGTTTAACGTGTCTGTGTGTGTGTGTGTGTGTGTGTGTCTGTCTGTGGCATCGTAGCTCCCGAACGGATGAACTGATTTTGATTTTGTTTTTTTTTATTTGAAAGGTGAATTAGTCGGGAGTGTTCTTAGCTATGTTTGATGAAAATCGGTCCAAGATGGCCGCCGCCACAAAATAGGGAATTACATTTCGTGTCGGGGGTTTTCTAAATTTTTAATTTAGGTTAGATTATTCATTTCTATTAAATATAGAAACATTTTTATTTGTAAAGTCATGCAAAAGATTTTGCTGCAATAGATTTTTGGCCTAAATTAGTAAGTCTACGTGAACAGATAGATATCAAGCATAATGTAAGCGACACACTATCTTTAATATTATCCACGTTTCAAATTAACGTGTTCCGATTTAAAAACTAGAGAAAAGCAAGGAAATTATTGTGGTGACCGCAGGAAATCGAACAATTAAAATTTGAAAATAAATCAATCGTCGTTATTTCCTTTAGTGAACTTTAAACCTGTAAAACGACAAATCAACAACATTGCCTCTTCTCAATTAACCCCTTTTGACAACAAAAACAAAATGTCAAGGACTTTTGATATATTTTTTATTGTACACAAACATGTCAAAGGTTTTATCAGTCATTAAAAAAGGGTTATACATTCTAGGTAAAAAAAATTGTAGAAATTTCTCAAAAATTTGCTTGTTCTCAACCCTCGGTGCCTGCCTACACAAAGCTTCACTTATCCCGGTATGAATGCGACAATCACCGATATAGAGAATAATGCTTGCGATACCTTTGCCCACAAAAAACCCTAACGAGATTCCCTTCTATTGAAATCAACTGGGCTTACTCAGATTGCAGATGCCTTATTATTTCTACAATATACCGAAGATTCTTGAAGTTTCCTGTTTTATGTTGATTTACATAACTTTCTGGTCATATTTAAATTAGTTCGGATCGGGCTGTAAGCTGTTTTCAACCCCGACGCAAAAACGACGGGGTGTTATTAGTTTGACGTGTCTGTGTGTGTGTGTGTGTCTGTCTGTGGCATTGTAGCTCCCGAACGGATGAACCGATTTTGATTTTGTTTTTTATTTGAAATGTGAATTAGTCGGTAGTGTTCTTAGCTATGTTTGACGAAAATCGGTCCAAGATGGCCGCCGCCACAAAATAACGAATTACATATTTTTTTACAACTCCCTTAATATAGGTATCAAATGAAAGGGCTTAACTAGGAGAATACTATACTCTATGATACATTTCAAATTCAAGATGGCCGCCGCCACAGAATAGCGAATTACATTTCGTGTCGAGGGATTTCTAAATTTTTAATTTAGGTTAGGTTATTGTAACAGGTCTTGGTCTTGTTTTACAACCTCCTAGTTAGTTCCAGTTAAACTACCTGGCAGATATCATACGAATTTTGTTCTATTGTTAACTAGCGTTTTCCCGCAACTTCGATTGCGCCAAGTTTGCAGTTTGAACCCCGTTTTAACCCGTTTTTTGTTATTCGGGGCGGAGACAAATCCAACAGATCAAAGATCATGAAAATCGGTGCAGCAGTTCTCGAGTGGCAAACTCGACTTTGCTTTATATAAAAAGAATTGAAACGAAAACGTAAACGTGCGAAAGAATTGAAACGTCAAGACGCCTACCACCTTAGTCACCCGTGGCCATGGACGCTGTAAAGGGTCCGAAACGTCGGAACTAAAATAATATCAATATAACGCGATAAAATCTGTAAAAAGTAGTTTTATTTCAACGAATTATTTACCTAGGTCTCTTTGATAGATCCTGTAACTAAAACTCTAATGGGTGTTGTAACATGTTGTTATAAAAAAAAGATTGATGCGACCCCTGCGCATGCGCTGGATCCCTTTTTTTCTTGTTGCATGAGGGAAATTCCCATAGACACTATGCGCACCGAAAAAGGCGGACATAATTAAGGAACTAAATAAAACTATGCGGGGTAAGTGGTTTTCTTTCTCAAGGATGTGCAGGTGCATTCAGTTACAATACCTTATTACAATGGGAATGGCTTTACTAGAATCTGAACTTAGGGATCGAAACGTAAGTATTATTATTAAGAAAAAGACATGCTGCGTCGACTCCAAGTAAATTGGGATAAGGGCAGGAGGATGATGGTTGTATATTAAAGTATAGATGTTATTAATCTACATTATATACGTTTTAAATAAAAAAAAATACATTAGTCTCGTCACAAGTATTTATGCAGCTACGCGAAGTTTTGGGTTCGTTTCCCAAGTCGAGCAGTGGTAAGCGTCTGGTGTATTGAACCAGAAGACGCAGGGTACCTTAGCATGGAAAATTGCAAAAGAAAATACCCACAAAAAGATAATGGTATGTCATATTATATTGATGGTAGGCAGAGGTGTTAGTACTAACTAAGTAATGTTCGCCCACTGTTCGACGGTATATTTTGAACAGAAATCTTAACATCGAGCTAACATTTTTCTTTCTTTCTTTTCTTTGTATTCTGTAACTCGAGACGCAGCTCCTCTCATATAACTTATACCTACTAATATTATAAAGAGGAAAGATTCGATTGTTTGGCTCCGCAACTACTGGACCGATTTGAAAAATTCTTTCACCATTGGAAAGCTACAACTTTATCGATTAACATAGGATATAATTTATAAGAAATAGCCAGAACCGCGGGAGAAGCCGCTGGCGGAAGCTAGCATTTTATAATCTTATATTTTACGTATAATAAAGATATTCTTGATTTAAAGATCGTTTCTTTTAGTACAAAGTAAGCGTGGAAGCACACTGACATATTAAAAAAAAAACTACAATCGGACTCGTTCTACCGGAACTTGTTTTTCTCGTCTTGTCATCTGTGACGTCACGCTGCGCCCACGCATCTCTCAATAATTGATCAATAACGAGAGTAAGCAACCCGACACGGCGAAAATATTTTATCAAAAATCGCTACACTGGATGGATAAAGCTTGTAAATTTATCTTTTATCCCAGAACGAAATGCTGTAAATATAAATAGGTACCTACCTACCTACCTACCTACCTACTAACAGTAAAATAACAAGTTTTTTTCTTTTTTATCATGTAATGGTAACACACATGGTTTAAGTAGGTACCTATACTCGTACAGTAGATGTTCTTAAGTACAGTTCTCGCCAAACTTATTGTCCGGGTTGAAGTTGGCACGACCCAACTTTAACCCGGCCGTAAAAATCGGACAAAGAAAAATATAGGATTGTAATAAATAAAAACGAAAGCTCAAGTCGTAGGCTGTCGTTTGAAATCATTTTATTTTAATCTAATATTTTTGATTCTCCGATTTTTACGGCCGGGTTAAAGTTAACTTTTTTTTTTTTTTTTGCGTCTGGAATTGCTTTATGCACCGTCACGCCGCGGCGCCGCCCTGGGGAAGGCGGCGCGGTGTGTGGGTCTCCATCCTGAAAAGGACGTATACCCACTAAAACCAGACGGGTGTTCGGCTCATCACCATTCACCCGGGATGCGGGAACGTGTTGACATTCTTCCGCGACGGGTTAAAGTTAACTTGTGCCAACTTCAACCCGGACAATAAGTTTGGCGAGAACTGTACCTAATCATCAATTTCCATAATTTCTATATTCCCCCAAATAAGGACCATGTAATAAGGGGCGACCCAGGCAAAACTGCGAGCTATTTACTACTGAGAATTTTATAGTATAATTAACACTTGCTCGACCTGGGAATCGAAACCAAAACCTAGAACGTAGCAGTTGCGTTCAGGACCACTAGGGTATCAAGGCAACCCTGGTTTAACCCTTCGGCGAATACAGGTGTTAGGCAGAGCCTATTGCCATCAACCGGGCACAAATCCAGACTCGGAGCCGCTACTGGGAATTTCACAGAAAAACCCAACACTTGAACCGGGATTCGAACGCAGGAACGCTAGCGTAGCAGTCGCGCTTGGGACCACTAGACCAACGAGGCAGTCCTTCGAATTTGGTGTGAATCGAAGAAGGTCCAGATGGAGAAAGAAGAAATACCTACCTACTATTGACTAATATAAATTGCTTTGAGAACATCCGCATTTGCTAAAAGATCGACAATCAAGTACCTAAAGTACCTATAATTCAACTAACCTCTGATTGGTTTTTGTTGTAAGAACAGTTTGGGTACCGCACTGCTTATAAAACTTAATAAAATGTAAGTACATACCACGCTGTTTACGGGAAGAGAGCTATCCTTTAAATTATCCAATCACTATACACAGGACGACCTATTACATTGCAGCAAGTAACACTTAAACAGATATTAAAAAATGTAGGTAGACCTACATTTTCTAGAATGACAAAAATCTCAAATTTAAAATAAAATTAGGCAAAACAACTCAAAACTAAAAAAAAAATCAGCACACATTTATTATGTTTTATGAACAGACCGAGGCGTTCGAAATTCGAATTTTAAAACATTAAAAATATTGTTACAAACTTTCTCCGCCATTGTCTGACCGCGTTCCTATTCATTGTAAACTTAACGTAAATCATAAAACTCCATAGAAATAAGGATATACAGACCCCAGAGTGATTGTTAATAATTTTACCTACGCAAGTACAATAAGTACCCGATACTCGGTACCTGCATTTCTAAGAACCGGTACCGAAAAAAGTTGGCCCTTTGTCAACGTTTCCGGGGAGCAGACAATTTTGAGTTTTGACAATGAGAGTTTGAAAGATAAAATTGCTAGTGTAATGTGAGTTTGAAAACTTACCGACAGTTACTGGGAAAGTACTGCACGGTTTCGTTTCGTATAATGTCCACTTGGAGTAACACTTTTAAGTTTAGTAAAATCGGTTCACCCACAGGAACACAGCTTAGCGGTAGCGGGTAGCTCTGACTAGCTCAGCCGAACTGTCAAATGAATACTAATACAATAGAGATGTGCATTTTGTTTTGATGATGATTTCTGACAAGTGGCAAAGGTAGTCTATCCGTAAAGTCCACAAAAAAAATCTGATCAAAGATCATGGAAGTATACTTCTGTTTACTTCTTGAAGATAAAATTAATAAAGGAGTTACCTAATTTCGGTCGTTAAAGCAAGCTGTTAAAGTTTTTTTTCTTTTCAATCAATGTGAGCAAACTTGCGACAGTGCCAACACTGGCTGGTTTGAACATAAACATTTAGAGAAAAGAAAAAACTGAATTCTAAAAATTTGGTGACGTGCTGAAATATTATTCGTAAATAATTATTTATATTTTTAGCTTTTTATACAAACATGGGCACATTTGGCAAATTTTATGGCACATTAGAATGTAGACTGGTTGCCAATTATACTAAGCTAATAATACTTAATCCTATTAGGTGTTAAGATCGTTGACACCAGGTTTTAATGTTGATAAACAACATTATTTTTATGATAATGAAATAGGCTGTAATTAAGGAGAATGCGTTCGGTTGGCCCGCCAAATTTAAACTTTGAATTTAGCGGGCTAGGTAGAATGATTCCTCTACGAACATCGAATCGACACCGCTGGAAACACAACTTGGCGAAATGGGGGATTATTGTGTTGCACTAAGTATTATAGTAGCCTCTAGAATATTATATTACTCTTAGAAAAAACATCATCCTCCTGCGCTTATCCCGATCGACGGCGCAATACTTCTTTTTCATCTCTATTCGCCGTCAGAGCGGGAAAGGAATGAAAGAAAAAAACATGTTGCCATGTTGCTCATAAAAAAAAAAATATTCTTAATCTAAATATAAATCGCAAAATAATTTCTCGGAAACGAGCCTTTTTAACATAAAATATTAATTATTAAAATCCATTTAGCCCAAATTACACCTAGAAATAGCTTTGTAACGGTTGAAATCAGCTTGAGCCTAGAATTTTGTTTTACTAATGTGACATGAATACTAATATCTAGGCCCGAATTGAAAAAAGGATGTTATGCACAGTTGGGTTTGCCTAAAAATGTACCTATCTAGATCTATTAAAACTGTTTAGATTTTAAATATCTTATAATATAAGCAGTTATTTTTTTTGAATACTGCAAAAAATTACAACTTTAAAATATTTTTGAAAAAGAAAAATATGATAACTTTATCTTTTTGTATTTTTTTAAGCATTTTCCATGCCATGCCATGCAAGTTTTTTCTTTACGTCACGTAAGTTAAGAATGTGAAGGTAGATTTTGACTGGCGAGCGGGGCTCGTGATAGCGTAGCGGTCAAAGCGTCTGGTGTACCGAACCAGAAGACACAGGTTCGAATCATGCTCGCCAGCCGATTTTTTCTTGAAACTAGTGTAAAAAGTAGTTAGTAAAGATTTTAGAAAATTGCCATGAGATTGGGGAAAATAAAAGGAACGCGAATAACACTATGGGGAACAGCAGGCTGATTGTTCAAATTCAAATATTTTTATTTCAATTAGACCATATACATAGGTACTTTTGAAAGGTCACACTAGTTGCACGGTTCCAAAAAAGTAGGACTTACGGAGAAGAGCCGGCAAGAAACTCCATAGTCACTCTTTATTAAAAAGAAATGTATGGTAAGTTATAGTAACAGTTATTGTGAATAGTGTTGAGGATGATGCAGCTTGATGTGTAGATGCAGAGATTAAAAGGTTGATATTAGGACTGAAAAGATAGCCACCGCAGTAAGAGCCGACCAGCCCAGACCAGCCCCGAGAGACAGCACTCGTTCACGAGTATGACGTGTGTATCGGTGCCGTTTGACTCAACCATGTCGTGTGTATAAGATTGCCTCTGCTTACCCTCAGGAAAGTTTCAAGCTAGTATAATGTTATAGCCGTGATAAGAGGTGAGTGGAGAGCGTGGCCCGTGGTGGGGGTGACGCAGCGCTGGCTATGTTTACACTGAGCGTTTGTCTGTGTTTACAGTTACGTCTGAATAACGCTTTAATTGGAGTGCCGCCGAGTACGGTTAGTTTACAGAAGGTGCACTTTTACAATACGATGGGAACATGAGGCAAGTCGCTGCGCAGTAACGAATTTATATGACAGCAGGGGGGGTGAGAGCTGGGGTACTGCGCAGCGAGTAGCTAACTTCCGAGCCGCCATTAAGTTTGAATCGTACTTTAAGTTTAGTTTACAATATGCTGAGAATAAAACCCGTGGGATTTATGACGTATACAACTACTGACAGTTTAATAGAAACTACCAGGTCGGTATAGTTAATAGTATCTTGGCCGTTCCTGATTCCCAACAGGCCAAAGAATTAATTGAAGTTGTCAAATTAGGTATTAAGTATAATAAATAAGATTAAAGGTTTATTGTTGTAATAGCATTTGTGAGCCACGATGAGGGTGGCATATCTGTAAAACCCTCTATAAACAAATAAAGATTAAAAAAAAAATGTTACTCCGAAGGTTTATAGGCAACTGAACTTTACTTCAACCTCTTTTTTATTGTGATAAGTAGTTACAGTAAGGCATATCGCATAGAAACTAGCAACACCTACTTTATCTTGCGCGTTGTCATTTTGAGAATCAAACACTTGTCAACTATTCTATTGGCCCAGTAATTGCAATGGTGGTTTTACCCTATTAGTATAAAAGTACGTTTGTATTTTTGTATCTTTACTTTTTACTTTTACCTTTAGTACCTATTTAATACTATAACATGTGTGACGTGTTACTTTTTATGTGAATGCTGAGTGTACCTGTAATGGGCATACATATAAGCGCCTTTATCACTGTATTCCTTTCAAGAGTATCTAAATATGTATAGCTGTGGGTATACCAATAAATAAATAAAGTATGATGCACGCACAGTTTGACGTCCTACGGGTCCTACGAATTTTTTATTTAATTTTTGTTAACCATAATCATATATAACTTAACTATTTACATAAATCTATTTCGATTGGTTTATTCATTTTGTTCCTTACATACAAAATATTCGTACAGGCTAAACCCAATATGATATTGTAGCGTATGTACATAATTATAATTAGTATTCGAAGCTTTTAAGCATAACAAATTTTATAGTTTTATCGTACTGAATTCACTCAGACAGAATAATATAATATCTTCAATCTATGGAGGGAGATGCACGGTAAACTTCACATGCGCGATTCAGGATTTGTCGCTTTGTTCAAGTTCTTATGAAGCTCAATAGATGTCGCTACAAATCTATTTACTAATTTAGCATTCATATATCTAAGTATATTACTAATTTTTTACCGTAGCTTCGCTCGCGTCAAGTTTGAACCCAAACCGTTTTTTCGTGATCATTTTCTGATAAGAATTAAGATAAAAAAATAAGTTGGTTTAATTTTATTTAATTTTCATTGAGAGGTATATTATGGGTGCACTTAATTAGGCCTAACCTATTTTTTATGCATAAAAAATTGATTTCGGCCCCGTACCGACTTAAACCCGTATTTGCTTTCTTTAACCCTATGAGTGTATGTTATGGCCATGAGATCAGTAACATTCATGACGACCAGGGGGCTAGGCAAGTTGCATTTTGAAATTCGAATCGACAAACAAAATATAAATGACATTAGCGACAGCCCGATTTGTCGAAAGCTTGTGTCACTTCCATATATTTTGTGTGTCGATTCGAATGTCAAAATGCAACTTGTCTAGCCCCCCAGCACTTAACCTTCTTCGATACAACTGCGAACTGACATTGTCGGCTGTCATCAAACTTAGTGATATTTGACCCCCGCGTGTACACAGAAACCATTGGAGTCTGCAGCCGGAGCCGCGTGAAATAGAACAAGTGGACGCTTTTTAATGAATTATGTTTTAATAACATAATCAACGGTGTGTTTGAGTCTCTTGTGACGTCATTAAAGGGGTAGGTAGGTGGTTCTAATACGGCCTATGTTGCCTACAGCCGCCATGCTCGGCTCGGCTCGTCTGAGCATGGGGCATGGCATTGTTTGAATGATAGAAAGTTTATGGTAACAGAGTATATTTCACTTTCTACAAATTGTTTTTACTGTTAAAATGTTATTCTAGATGAATGTTATTGAGTGTTCGCGACAACGGCCGCGGCCTATCCTATGTACTTACGCGAAATATCTAATAATAATATATCCTCACGGGATGTTCCTCTATCTGCCTAACCCTTCGGAAAATACAGGCTATTTCCCGAAGGGTTAGGCAGACAGGGGGATAGGTACACCCACAGTTCGCCAGTATGTTTAAGGATCAGGTACCTATTAGGGAGCAAACCAATTGCCATTAACCGGGCACAAATCCACACTCCGAGCTGCTACTGAGTATTTTATAGAAAACCCAATAACATGGCTCGACCTGAGAATCGAACCCAGGACTTTTAGCGTAGCAGTTGCTCTTAAGACCACTATTTTATATCAACATAAGTTTGTATAAAATTAAATACAACTGTCAAGAAAATCTTATATCTAAATACTTATGGGTTCATTTAAAAACCAATCCTTTCTATCTAAAAATAAAGTTCAAATTCATGACTCTTCCGATAATTCTCACATGCTCCGTAAGTACTAAATGTTATGTACACTGATATGATTTAATTATATGTTTAATTACTTTATTAGCTTCACACCGCAGTTCCTTTGATGGGATGGACAGTTACATTCCTTTATAAGTATGGCGTCTTTCTCACGAAACTGGCAGCAGTTAAAATTATCAGAAAGGAGGTTTGATTAATCCCCAAAATGAGGCGAGAGTTATGTAGGTATACTTAAATACTCTTACATAATTATGAAGGTATTACGTTAAAGTACGCAGTAACAATGCAGTAGCAAAGATATACAAGGTGGAAGGGACATCGACGTATAAACGTCGTGACAAGATTTCACTCAAGGTCAAAAATAAAATGACCTCATTCATGTAGAAAATGATCGGTTATTACAGATATTGACATTTTTGAGCGCGCAGTGTATTGCTAAAAACGCGATTCTAACGCTCCGCGGTGGACGTTATCGCGCGCGCGATCTGAAATAAATGAAGTAATGATTTTTTAATTTTAATTAAAAATCTAATTTGCGTAGATAGAAATAACGTTTTTTTACACATTCAAGAAAAAAAAATGATGAAAAAAGTTACGGAAAATTTCAACGCAGGGGGGTCCAGAATCATATACTGAACTCATGGTGTTCGGATGTGCGCCGATGTCCCTTCCACCTTGTATAATATAAACACTTACCAAAGTTCTTAGGCGATTTTTTCATGAATGAACGATTGCAACTTTGAGATAACACAATGTCACTATAGTGTTATTTCGTAAATACTATGTTCGTAAAACCACACAATTTCTATCACTACTTTAGCCGAAAATCACTTGAATTTTGAGAAGTGTATACATGTTCTTTCTAGTGACTGTACATAACGAACAATGCAGGTTTTTATCCAGCTTGAAGTTGAATTTAACTAAACTAACTAAAAAATTGCTAGCATAAGTTTTCGAAGTAGAATATTCGAATACCTTATTATAAGTAATTAGTTAAGGACTTGTATGAAAAACGATAGCATGAGTTCGTTTCTGACAGATAGTTAAGTTAAAGTATCATGAAACTTGAAGGCTGGCTATCGTTAACGAATAGTAAGATTTTCTTGTAACTACTCTATTACTGAATTTGAATTGAGTGATTAATTGTGTAACTTCACAATCACAAGTTTACTTTTATTATCATTGACATAAAGTTCAAATTTCAATGATTTTATGAGATAAAACGTGTAAATTATTTCTACTTTTAACCAAAATAATTAGTTATGAAAATATTATACTCTCAGCGTTTAGGTACAGAACCAGCGGAAAGCAAATGCAATTCGCACGTGACCGCTTTATTTCTTTTGCACGGTGCCTTTAGTAACTGTTTGCTTTTTTTAACTGACTTATTGTCGGTTAAAAGCACTAAGCGGTTGTTAGTTTACAAATTAAAATGGCATTAAAATGACGACGTCTGTGGTTCGAGTACCGGACTGCTGACAACGATGTCGTGGGTTCGATTCCCACAAGACACAAACATTTATTGTGATGAACTTAAGTGTTTGTGTTTGTCTGGGTGTTTCTTATGTATTATAAGTATGTATGTACAACAAAAAAGTATATAAGTATTATATCCATTGTCTAGTACCAATAGTACAAGCTCTGCTTAGTTTGGGACTAGATGGTGCTGTGTAAAAATGTCCTAGGATATTTATTATTATTATTATTTTACACCGTACAAATATGAAGTTTCGCCTTTGGAGCAATCATTAAAAGTGCCTCACCTGTCCGTCGCTGTAAAAGGCAATGGGTTACTAGGGCTAATATTCAGAGACGACCATCATAATGTACAGATTATCTCGTCTCGTCTACCAGTTTAACTAACCTAACCTAAATTAAAAATTTAGAAAACCCCCACCACGAAATTTAATTTGCCATTTTGTGGTGGCGGCCATCTTGGATTTGAAATTTACAAAGTGTATAGTATTCTCCTAGTTAAGGCGTTTCATTTGATACCCATATTGAGAGAGCAGTGAAAAAATATATTATTCTCCATTTTGTGGCGGCCATTTTGGACCGATTTTCATCTAACAGGTAAGAACGCTTCCGACTAATTAACCTTTCAAATAAAAAAAACAATCGAAATCGATTCATCCGTTCGGGAGCTACGATGCCTCAGACAGACACACACACACAGACACGTCAAACTTATAACACACCGTCGTTTTTGCGTCGGGGGTTAAAAATAGATTTGATGGGTCCTTCGTTTTTACAATAACATGCTATGTTGATAGCTTAATAATTATATTGTTGGGATATAGGCAGCTTGGTAGCGCGTTCTACATGACACAAGTCATTAAACCTACACCATTTCCGTCATAATTCTTACGACATAGCCCGAGCAACAGCTGATATCCTTGTTTTAGCGTTCCGTAAGGATGATAGTAAAACCACAGATAACAAAATCTATATTAATTATTATAAATATGAACGTAACTGTTAGCTTTTTATCCCTAAATCGCTGAACAAATGTCGATTTATCGATAAAGTAAGAAGATAGATTGGATAGAAGGAATAAAGTCTTTGACTCGGTATTTTTAAGATGCGAGGGGTGTGTGTTCATACCATCACGCCTGTATTTTCCGAAGGGTTAGGCAGACACGCTAGTATGTTTAAATCCCATGTAAAGGGTGAGCTTATTGCTATCAACCGGGCACAAATCTAACTTCGAGTAGCTACTGAGAATTTCACAGAAAAACCCAACAATGGCCCGGGAATTGAACTGACACTCTTGGCCCGGGAATTGAACCCAGTACCTGTAAGTAAGTACCTGTAGTAAGAGATAAAAACACAAATATTATATTATTTATGTTATAAATACTGACTGATATAATAAATACACTTTGACTAGATGGCGCTACCGTCACCATAATATTGAGCTATTGCTATTGTCGATAGATGAAATTATTTTGTTTTTATTTTACCTATATCTAAATAAGTAAATAACATCATATTATGTGTCAAAGTGATCGTAAGTAAAGCTGCAATAGGTCATCGAGTATGTTATACATGGAAACAAGTATTATGTAATAAAGTATATACATTTTAAGTAATATCGGACCTTAGACTTGGTTACAGTGCAAAAATAGTGTAAATTCTCAGTAAATGACGAGTAAATCTGTGAATGAGTGAGAATAGTCTATTCTGACTTAACCAAATACTTGCCAGATAAGGATTTACATACTTGACGCTAGTTTTCTCTTTGAGATTCGGGCAAATGCAACTGCATAACTTACTTACCGCATTCTGCCGACTCCCCAAGTCAGCTACTACGAAGATACAAGCCCGAAGCCGCGGCTGGCGCTCGCGCAGACCGGTCGCATTCGGGCCGACCGTTACCCGGCCAACCCACGTGCGCCCGCGCTTATATCACGAACAGCACACTGGGAAATGAGGAAAAAAATCCGAACTTCAGAATGGTATGTCTTTTATCTATAGTTAGAAGGAGCATATGCAATGGGGGTTTATATAAAAAGGGAGAAAGATAGGTGTTTATTTTGACGGCTTCTGTGGTCTTGTGGTGCTGATCACGAGGTCGTGGGTTCGATTCCCACAGGACACAAATATTTATGTGATGAATGTAAATGTTTGTGTTTGTCTGGGTGTTAATTATATATTATAAGTATGTATTTACAAAACCATCCATCGTCTAGTAGCCATAGTACATGCTTAGTGTTGGGTGTAGATGGTAATGTTTAAAATGTCTGTCCGTCTGTAAATAATATTGTAAATAATATATATTATGTAATACATAAGTACTAGAAATCTAGAATTTTAGTACTTATCGTGATCAGTGGTATGAGTAGGTAATATTCTTTTATTTGAGATCGACAACCAAGACGAATATAATTAAGTACTCTCACAAGCAAAAACATGTATACATACACTAACAAAAGTGCTAAATCAATTTTGTCCTAAAGCACTAATAGAAATTTTGTGATTTTACAAACATTTACGAACCAATACTATAGTGACATTGGTGCAGTTATCACAGACTGGCAATCGTTCATTCATGAAAAAATCGCTTTAGCCCTTTTGTAAATGTATACATGTTTTTGTTCGCGACTATACATTATTGATCCGTATAAAATAATTAGAAAAGTGAAAAATTTGTCCTGATTTGAACCCCAACGACAGGTCAGTGCTCTGAAAATTTCGCTTTAACTTGTTATTTTGTGTTGACGGTACTTTCGAAGCCAGTGTACCCAGATAAAAGGATTTTTTTAAAGAAGATCTCTCTCAAATTCAAATATTTTTATTTCAATTAGACCATATAAATAGGTACTTTTGAAAGGTCAAACTAGTTGCACCGTTCCAAAAAGAGTAGGACTTATGGAGAAGAGCCGGCAAGAATATTAGATACCCTTTTAAAAAAAAAAATGGTAACAGTAACAATTGTTGTGAAAAAAAAATGTTTCATTGCCGATGAGGATGTTCTCTTGTATTGGTTGCGTTCACCTCTGTGGTCCACTGCTGAATAAAGGTCTCCCCCCTGCTCCCTCATAGATTTCGACTACACCGGTAATATGTACCGTGCCGCTGGTGCATTTACAAATAAAATCTCAGAAATACACCCATACCTGAAACAAGCTTCTGCCCGTGACTTCGTTTCGTTCGGTCGTAGCGTGATGATATATATATAGCCTTTAGCCTATAGCCTTTCCCGATAAATGGGCTATCTAACACTGAAAGAATTTTTCTAATCGGACCAGTAGTTCCTGAGATTAGCGCGTTAGACCAAACAAACAAACAAACTATTCAGCTTTATAATATTAGTATAGATACAAATATTTGTTCCATTTAGGAATCGAACCCACAGCCCGCGGCGCAGTACCAGATCGTAGAGCTATTACAAGAAACAAAGAATGTTGTAAGATCATTTTGCGTCGCTGTTCAATTTCGACCCAAAGTTTCAAAGGAGGTCATCAACATCTGCCCAAACGAGGTACTGAAGGTACACTTATTGGAAAGAATACCCTGTATTACGCTGGTTAAAACTCTAGTCGTACTTTTCTATGCATACGATGAGCTATGAGAAAAAAAAACATTTATATTGAAAAATAAAAACGCACGCCAGTTTTAAAGTAAAACCTGTCAACTTGATAGCTATCTACTGTCAGTGTCAGTTTCGAAATGTCAAACGCACACCATTATGGCACATAGTGATGTCTTGGTAAAAACTGTCAACTTGACAGCTGTCATGTAACTCAGGTACTTTGGGCTGAGTTGTATGGGCTTTTGATGACCTCCTAGGAAGAAGAAGAAGCAAAGACGGCCCCTACAGGCCGGGGGCTCTGGGCCTATGGTCTTATGAATAAGACGAAGCTTACCAGGTTACCACCACTATTCTGGGGAAAGGTTCAGTGGATATTAATGTTTATAAAACTATTCAAACTCCTAATTTCGCATAGGAATATCAATATTATTTAAATCTAGTTGAAATGAGTTGATTTTTACAAGCTTTTTTTACTGTTAACTTAAACCACAGGTTTTTTATTGGTATATGTAGTATCGTTGAATACTTGAATAAATAATTTCTGTGACAAATGAATAGAAATCATCTCGGAAAACGGTGAAATTTGCTTACGACCTCTAAGATACGATTTTTGTTTCAATAAACAAGACAAGGCTTGTGAAACGAGGGACATATTGTACAAACCTAACATAACGTACCATTTAGCAATGATAGCCTTTTATGAGAAAATTCTCATGGGAATGCATCAATCATGCTACCTGGAAGGCGGCAGGGTGTTTTTTTTATACCAGTAAGGTGGCAAACAAGCTTACGACCCGCCTGATGGTAAGCGGTTACCATAGCCTATGGACGCTTGCAACACCAAGGGTATCACTCGCGTGTTGCCGACCCGAAAACCTCTTAGAGGTTTATGGAGGATTCACTGCGCCGACAGTTTGAGGAAATATTCCTCTTACTGCCAGCGCAGCGCATCCTTAGAAGGAGCTCTGGCGACCTTACTCACTGCAGGAACACAACACACAATAAAGTGTGTTATTATAAATTGTGTCGGATTCATACCGACTAAAAACCGCACTGCCATCATTTGCTCTTTGCATCATGGGACTATGGGACCAGGAACATTTACTACGACCATGACGGGAGAGCAGTGATAGCCTAATGATATCACCATTGGACATCTGACTAGGGCCAGCCTGCGCCTGGTGGTGGGGACTATCACCGGACACTGCTCACTTTTGACGTCTGTGGTCTAGTGGTTCGAGTTCCGGGCTGACTTTAACTTCAGAATGGTATGTCTTTTATCTATAGTTAGAAGAAGCATATGCAGTGGGGGTTTATATAAAAAGGGAGATAGATAGGTGTTTATTTAGACGGCTTCTGTGGTCTTGTGGTGCTGATGACGAGGTCGTGGGTTCGATTCCCACAAGACACAAATATTTACCTATGTGATGAATATAAATGTTTGTGTTTGTCTGGGTGTTTCCTATGTATTATAAGTATCTATTTACAAAAAAGAGTATGTAAATATTATATCCATTGTCTAGTATCCATAGTACAAGCTCTGCTTTGTTTGGGACTAGTAGATGGTGCTGTGTAAAATGTCCCAAGATATTTATTTATTTATTTTCATACTATAGGCATTACAGATAGCCCTCTGTGCAGGGCGTGCATGATAGCCGAGGAAACGGTAGCACACGTGCTGCTTGAATGCACAGGCGTCACCCAGATACGGGGAAAAACCCTAGGATCACCAACATTATAGCGGACACACTGAGGAGGCCGGGAAGACTAATCTGCTTCTGTAGGGAGTTGGGCTGGCTAGAATAACAGCCCCTCGGCTCACGTACAATGGTCCACTGCAGGACTAAGTGTGGAAACCGAACCCACGCAGCCGCAGGAGTGGGTTCTCAATGATGATGATGATGATGATGACCAAGTCAAAGGTGTAAAGTTCTAAATTAAGGCACCTCTGAATTTTCAAAATCATGTGCGTTATTCGGAAACCTTTGCGAGGAAACCTGCATGTGTGCCAACCCGCATTAGGCCAGTGCGGTGGACTATAACATGATCCCTTTCATACTGAGCGGAGATCCGTGCCCAGCAGTGGGTTAGTATATGGGTCGATAATGATGACATATATCCATCACATAAAATAGTAATTGAAACCGGCATGGTTTAGTTTCCATGTAATAAGGGGTGAGCCTATTGCCATTAGGAACACAAATTATTTGTAGACATATAACAAATATCTGTGGTTCACATAAATATTTTGTCTCGGGTTGGATTCGAACCCATTACTCTTGACAACGGCAGAGGCGATGCACTTTAAAATAACAACTAAACCAAATGTGCAGTTTTCACTTCATATTTTGCAAAACTTATGAACTAATGGACGAATTGATAACTTCCTCCTTTTCTGACTTCGGTTAAAAACACCTCAATCTACCTCTTCAAGGAATATAGTCATGATTATATGTAAAATCAAACTTAAAATCATCACGCGACAGGTTGGCGAGCGGGACAGCTGGCCCGACAGCTGCAGCGCGCATGCGCCGCGCCGCGCCGACACATGCGTACGCGCATGTGTGTGTGTCGCTGTGATACATCGCTCGTTATGTGTGTATGATGTATTTCTTTTACCTGGCTTGAAGTTCAGCTAGACATTATCATATTATTATGATTTACTTTAAATGTGATAATATCACTGATAAATAAATTAATAAAAATCTGGAACATTTTACACAGCACCATCTAGTCCCAGTCTAAGCAGAGCTTGTTCTATGGGTAGGTACTAGACAATGGATATTAAATACGTACTTATACATAGAATACATAAGAAACACCAAGACAAACACAAACAAATATAATTATTCATCACATAAATATTTGTGTCCTGTGGGAATCGAACCTACAACCTCGTAATCAGTAGTCCGGTACTCGAATCGCTAGCCCACAGAAGTCACTGACATAAACTGCCTCATTGCCTAGTGGTCTTAAGCGCGACTGTTACGCTAGAGGTCCTGAGTTCTATTCCTAGGTTGAGCAGGTAGGATAAAAAAAGAAACCAATCCTACCATACCTATAGGTATGGTAGGATTGGTTCCTACCATACCTATAGGTATGGTAGGATTGGTTCCTTTTTTTATGAAATTCTCAGTGACAATTCGGCGTTTCGATCCACCTCGTACTCGACCTTACATGGGAGCATTAGGTTAGCTAAACATACCAGCTAACTATAAGCATTTATAGTACACCTCTGTCCTATCCTACGTGGACTATAGGCGTGATGGTACGTTATAAAATTCACACAGTTTTGTTGAGTAGTTACTGAAATATTTACAATGTGAAGGTGTATTGAAGTGCACTTTTAGTGGCGTATTTCAAGTGTACCTCCTTGGTACAGTCGACATCAAAAATATTGGCGCGAACAGACAGTTCATAATTTTTTAAACTAATTACTTATGAAATATTAATAAGTCGACTTATTACCTACCACCTCCACCCAGGATGTAACCCTCCTTGGCATAGGTGTTTTGGTGGGAAGGTGTAATTAAAATCTAGTGAAGTGGGGATGGCTCGGCTGCAGGGTGTGGTTATGGAACTGTGCCGCAAACAGTGGTGCACCTCCTATCTTGTCCTTTGTGCCCCGCAACCTGCAATCAAAACGACCTCTGTGCTGCCACTGACGATGCTGTGGAAGGGACGAATTTTTGGGCACACCAAATTTAATTTAAAAAACTCTTACCATCGACACGAAGACTTATGAAATTAATCTCTATATCAATAAATTTTCTATATACAATATATTATAATAATAATATAATATTTTGTCGACATTTTTACACAGCACCATCTAGTCCCAAACTAGCAGAGCTTGTACTATGGGTACTAGACACTGGATATAATAGTTATAATTTTTTTTTTGTAAATAAATACCTATTATACATAGGAAACACCCAGACAAACACAAATACTTATATTCATCATCACATATAATATGTTACAGTTTGTACATCCAGATATATCTGATCCTAACCAAGGGGGATTCAGTATTTTCGGTGAGGGAGGGGGCACAAGGTCCAGACACGTAAGGAGGGAGTCAGATTTTCAGGGACGGATAAACCTATAGAAAAATTGAAAAAACCAATAATACTGAACGACCTGACAATCGAACCCAGGTCTTCGAGCGTAGCAGTCGCGTACAGGACCAGTAGGCTAACGAAGTCATTGACAAAACACATACCTACATAACCTAAATTAAAAATTTTGAAAAACCCCGACACGAAATGTAATTTGCCATTTTGTGGTGGCGGCCATATTGGATTGTATTCTCCTTGTTAAGCCCTTTCATTTGATACCCATATTGAGGGAGGTGTGAAAAATATGTAATCCGCTATTTTGTGGCGGCGGCCATCTTGGACCGATTTTCATCAAACATAGCTAAGAACACTCCTGACTAATTCACCTTTCAAATAAAAAAAACAAATCAAAATCGGGAGCTACGATGCCACAGACAGACACACACACACAGACACGTCAAACTTTAACACCCCATATTGTTTTTGCGTCGGGGGTTAAAAATTAAAAGTTGCAGAAAAGTATCCATCAGGTTTTTGTTATGCTACCATAAGCTGTTGATGTTGACTGTACCTCATTAAGTCGAGAAAGAAATGTTTGACACTTGACTTAATTCAAGAGAGCTGAGCTTAATAAATCACAAGGCCCTTTATGCGTTATACCTATTATTTACTCTAAGTTATCCGTCCTTTAGCGTCTGGTGTGAACCAGAAGACGCAGGTCCTGCCCGCGAGTCGATTTTTTCCTTCATTAAATAAAACTAGTAATCTTAGCATGGAAAATGCTTAAAAATACAAAAAGATAAGTAGTTATTTTCAACCGACTTCAAAAAAGAAGGAGGTTCTCAATTCAACTGTATTTTTTTTTCGTTTGTTACCTCAGAACTTTCGACTGGGATTGGCGGTGCACAATTACTAATTTAATTCAAATATGACTTTCGTTGATTGTCTGTTTAGCACCGACTCAAAATTAGTTAGGAATCATAATGTAAATATGTTATTTTTTTGCTTTTTAGTTCGTATGTGTTTTTTGGAGGCGGTTTGTTTTTTGTTTAAAAAGAATTAATTATCATCTTCAAGCCTCAAACACTTGGAACTACAAATTAACGACAATGACGACTAACAAATGAGAGCCAGTCTTGTAGTAGTTGCAGACTTAGAATTTTGTCGCTTAGTGCTCGAAGGCTTAGTAGTCGTAAGCGCGGCTGCTATGCTAGAGGCCCTGGGTTTAATTCCCGGGTCCAGTAGTGTTGTTGGGTTTTTGTGAAAGCAGTTGTTCCCAGCAGCTTTGCCGGTATGTTTAGGTCCCATTTACGGCGAGCCTATTGCCATTAACCGGGCACAAATCCAAATAACTTATGAACATAATTATAAACGAATTCCACCCCTATTGCACATGAAGGGTTGGATTGAAACAGCCACACATGACAGTAGTGACCTAAAAAACCTGAGATGGCCTGTCCAGCTCTAGCCAGGTGTGTGCGGGGGTGTCGCCGCGCGGGGGCGGGGGCGGGGGCGGCAGATGCTAGCGCAGCTGTTGCACGCGCACGCGCACACATCGCGCAGCACGACGCGCGCGCAGCTTACGCACCTTTTGTAGTGAATGCACTTTTTGTTTGTATGTGAATTGATTGCGTTTAGATTGGTCTGGGTTACGGTTTTGTTTAAACATACCATAGCCTACCATCACGCCATTGTATTCCCATAAAGGTTAGGCAGAGGTGTATTGTTGTACACCCACAGTTCGCCAGTAGTTTAGGTTCTTTGTAATAGTGGGGGAGCCTATTACCATCAACCGGGCACAATCCAGATAACGAGCTGATACTGGTACTCACATAAAAACCCATCAACACTGCTCGATCCCGGGAATCTAACCCAGGACTTCTATCGGAGCAGTCGCGCCTACGACTTCTAGACCAGTGAGGAAATTAGAGGAACGCGAGTAAGCAGCTAGACATCTAGTCTCTAATAATAATAATGTTTATTTTTCCACCACATTAACAGATTATAAAAAAGCAGTGATAGGCTAGGGTTATGACCACTGGACCGCCAAGTCGAAGGTCTCGAGTTCGAATCCAAGGCACGCACCTCTGACTTTTCGAAATCATGTGCGTAATTATCACTCGCTTTAACGGTGAAGGAAAACATCGTGAGGAAACCTGCATGCCTGAGAAAATTTCTCGACGGCATGTGAAGTCTGCCAACCCGCATTAGGCTAGCGTGGTGGACTATAGCCTAATCCCTCTCATATTGAGAGGAGACCCGTGCCCAGCAGTGGGACAGTATATGGGTTGATTATTTTATTTATTTATTAACAAATTGTAAGTACATTACACAGCTTTGTGCGGGTGGACTGGAGCCTAAACTAGGGAAACCCTGTATTTCAGGACACCAGGCTATGTCTAGTCTCTGTTTAAGTAACTTGCTTTCCGCCATCGGCTTAGCCTATGTGGTCTGGGTATTTCTTACTTTTAGCCTTAATGTTACTCGATAAACATGTACCTTTCTAATGGTAAAAGATTTTTTCAAATCAGTCCAGTAATTTCGGAACCTGTTCAATACAAACAAACAATCAAATCTTTCCTCTTTATAATATTAGTATAGTATAGATGGCGCATGCCAATAGTGGTAGACTATAGCCTAATCTCTCTTATACTGAGAGGAGACCTGTGCCCAGCAGCCCAGCAGTGGGAGAGTATATGAGTTGATGACAGGCATGGAATAGAAAGAAAGAAAGAAAGAATGAAGTTATGAGTTGATAATGAGTAAGATAGATGAACCATTCAGGAATCTCGAATCACCCGTACCAAGCAAACCGAGTGGTGCGCTATTTACACTATTACACCATGAGGCACTCTAAACTTTCCTGTACATCACAATTATAAGATCACATTGCTATTATAATGCGTAGGCGCATGAGCACTGACGCCGGTGGTCGTCACATCAGCGAGATGCGAGTCAAAACATCCTGTATCACCTTCACGCTATAGACGCGGGCGCCGATAGTAGAGGTATGTGTCAGCGCATTGCGAACGTAGATTTATAGCGGTTGGTAAAACTATACGTCTTTAATTCTTTGTACCATCACGCCTGATTCCGCGAAAGGATAGGCAGAGGAGTGCTTCTGGTTATACGCAATAGTACCTGATATCTATACTAATCTAATATATAAAACAAAGTCGGGTTTGTTACAACACTAAGGCTGAGATTCAGAGAAGAGACTCAGCATGAACTTACGCTTCCGTATGTCAAATTGTAATACAAATACGTTGTCATACGGAAGCCTTACTTTACGCTGAGCATCGTCTCTGAATGTTAGCCTTATAACTCGAGAACTGCTAGACCGATTTTCACGGTTTTTGATTTGTTGGATTTGTCACCACCTCGAATAATAGAATAACTAAAGAAAATTGGTGTAACGGGGTTCAAACGCGAGCGAAGTTGCGGGAATCAGCTAGTATTATTATAAAGAGAAAAGATTTGATTGTTGAATTGAATAGGCTCCGAACCTACTGGACCAAATTGAAAAATTCTTTCACCGTTGGGAAGATATACTATCCCCGGGTGACATAAGCTACAATTTATAAGAAACACCCAGCCCACGCACGCTAGAGGTTCCGTCCAGTTCGATTCTCGGGTCGAGTAGTGTTGTTGGGTTTTTCTATGAAATCCCCCAATCTCGGAGTATGGATTTGTGCTAATAGCAAAAGGCTCGGCCCCTAGAAAGAAAGAAAGTTTTTTTTTATTTTTGGGCTCGCACAGAACAAGAAATACAAAATATAAAGAAAAAAAAATATTAAAAAAAAAATGCTATCCTGCGCAAGGCCAAAAATGGGTCTCTATCTCAGCATAATACTGTGACATCAGGTTACGGAACATAACGATGCCACAGCGCTGGTTTTCTGATAGGACCTTGTGACGCCACGAATAGCCACAAGCACCACGCAAGTACAGAAAAAAAAGGAAAGGAGTACTTTGACGCCTAGGTGCGGAAATTTTGGTTTTTATTTATAATTTTGTTAATATTAGTACCTTACCCTATTACATGGGACCTAAAACATACCGGCGAACTATGGGTACACCTCTGCCTAATCCTTTGGGGAATATAAGCGTGAAGGTAACTACTATTAACCTCGGAACCGACACGAGATACATTGGTTTCTCTCTACTTCTTCCCATTAACGGTAAACGAACAATAGGTCCCTTTGAGTATATCACCTATTAAATAAAACTATTATAAGCGTTAAAAACTGCAAGCTATCCATTGAGGCTGGCAACAATAGCCTTAGTAGGTTCTCCACAAAAATTTCGATCAGCTAAAACGTACATTTTTATGTTTTCTTAGAAACAGTTCGAACCGAGGCCAAGGACTTTACAAACCTTATTTACCGCTTACAAACTAAAAAACCACCGTTCTACCACGACATAAGGTTCTGTTTACAATTTCGCGACGGCATTTGACAATGGGCCCAGTATAAGCCGCTTCCTTTTGTTTTATATGAAACAAAATTCGCATCGTACTGTTGTATTGGTAAAAAATTTCTTTTCAAAATTCAAATTTCAAATCATAGAAGGGGAAATAAATAGTGTTGTGAAACGATTGAAGTTTAAAACCAAGAATTAGACAAAGGTATTACGAGTATTCTGCCTGTAGAGACGAATTCAGGTACGTAAATCGCCTATAGGTAATCTGCTTACACCCACAAAGGTCTCCATTGAAAGAAGATGCTTTTATGATGCTATTGTTTACGAATACAGCGATGGAGCGTGGATTATAGTTTTGGACCTTCGGGGAAAATTAGAAATGGTTTGGCGGGCTTTGCTTAGTATCCTAAGTAGTACTTTTATGATTGTTAAGACAGCCCAAAATAATTATTCACAGTAAACTAGGCTGTAAAATATGAAAGAGTGCATGCGAAATTATCCTACGAGATTAGGGATGTGAGGATTTTATAACCAACCACAGAGATGCGTTTAAATCGACTGATTTGTAAATAACGTGTTTGTAATTTGTCAGAAGCTCATAAAAACCTGACAACTAGAATACCTATGGGATATCGGTATTGCCGAGAAATTTAATACTGATGTTCAGCCGACGCCGCAGTGGCCGGCTAGATTTTCCAGATCATTCTCAGAAAACACACAGCCAGTTCTACATGAGACCAAAGTATAGACTACACATCTGGGCTAGTACTTACAAGGAGAAAAAACCTACCTTTAAGTATCCAAAGGTACGTAGGATTGATTATGTATATATTAAGCTTTCGCCCCTCGGGGTAGATCAATTTATGATTGATGTGGACCATGGTGCAAGGGAAGGAAAGTGCAGTACGAGTAGGTCATACTGGCAGTGGACGATATCAATACACGAAGCTTTCAGCACTAAAACAAAAGCAACAATTTATGTAGGTACTGCTAAAACAACAGGTTTAGTTTTTTAATAAATTTATACCTAGGTAATTCAAGTCTAGACCAAAATATGTAAAAGATAAGTTTAACTTAATTTAAATCAATTTATAATCGAGGAAACTAAAGAATATATATTTTAAAAATTTGTCTTAAATATTATGGTTATTTTTTATCGTAATGGCATGGCATGCTAAACTTTAATTTAATTATTAAAATATGGAGAAATAAATTTACTTTTGAAATTATTTTTATTAAATACTAGCGGCCCGTGCGCAGCTCCGCCTGCCTGTCATGGTGGATTTAAAAAAAACATAAAAAAAATCTCCTGACAATAACGAACACATTAAAATAAAATTTATCCAATTTGGTGCAGTCATTTGGAAGTTAAGCGCGTACAAACATGTTTGTCATTGGCCAGTCTCAAAGAATTTATACGAAAAACGGATAAAAAAAGAATCATTTTTTAGAAGAGCACGGAAAAACGGTTTCTGTTCTGTGTTACCAGAATTATAAATTAAATACCCATAAAGAGAAAGTACACACCAAACTTGTTATTATTTTAATAAATTTAATGATGGACTATTAATAAGGTTGTCACGACTCATTCGTAAATAAAAACGAGTTATTAAAGAAAATATGACGTGTTCAAATGAAAATTTAAGCTTTTGTAGATAAACAAGAATGTTTAACAAAATACCTACTTATCCGAATATTAATGTACTTACTAATTTAAGAACTTTTGGAACTTTATGCGCTTTATGCATTTTTAAATCTCTATTTGTGATTTATGTAATGTAATAAAGAATATTTAAATTCGTATGTTGATTTTGGTTGTTGGTTCGAAGTATTATATTACTTTTACTAAAAAAACTCTTATTTAATATCAATTTAAAAATAAAATTAGTTTTTCATTTTACCTATTTCTAAGGCACAAAGGAAGCGCGTCTTTGAGTGTCTTTGTAATTTTGAATGCTATTGCAATTTTTTTTTAGTCAGGTACGCATCTATGCCTTGCTTGACGGGTGTTCATTGAAAATTAAAAAAAGAACTTTAACTAGATGGCTGTTATTAAATAAACATTTAAAGCATTTAAATATAGAAGGTATTATTGTTATTGTTTATAACTATATAATATTGTTATTAACCAGTTTTAATTTAACTAAAATTCATTTGGAAAGCTCTTCAAAATAGATTTTTAAATGTATCTGTTATTTCCCATCACTTAATTTTTGCTCAGTATAATCAGTAGAATATGACGTACTGTAAATTTTACATTTTATTTTGTCAATTTAAATCACGAAGTTAATAGTTTTTTTGGGTTGCATTTTGAAAATTTTAATTTTCTTTTGCTTTATTGGTTGACTTTTGAATTGTCCTAAATAGAGTCAGCATTCGGGACATTCAGCATGTGGAACAATTTGAAATGTGTTATGCGGCTCAGATCAGATATCTAATAAATTATCGTAATTTGAGGATATCGTAGGTCACAACAAATCTTTATGATATTCTATTCTGGACTGTCGAGTAACAAAGAGGCCTTAGTAACTGAGTGTGGTTCGATTCCCAGGTATACAATTTTCTGTGAGGAAATTCTCCCCACAGAAAGCAGATATTTCGGATTTTTCACTTTTTAACTTATCTGGCGTATTGTGGGTGCACCTAATGTCTGCATTAACACACGTCTACCTAAGACTTCGGGGAATAATCGTGATGGTAGAGTAACTATTGCAAATAATTAATCTTTGGTGAAAGTTTGTTGCACTCCGAGAATGGTTTACACAAACAATTAAAATATGTAATAGGATTTTCTCTCCAAATAGCAATTTCATTGGTTTCTATTAGGTATTAGTTGTTTAGCTGTCAGATTTAAATCGTGGTTTCTTCATTCGTAAACTGTCGATATTGGCTAAACTTAAATAAGTTTGGCCAATATCGACACTTTACTTTACTTTACTTTACCCTTTTTTACTTTACCTACTAAATTAGGCCACAGATGACCAGGTAGAATGTTGCTTACGTGTTCATTCATAAAAAATAGTTAAATAAAGCAAATCATCGACACACCGCGATCTCATCAATGACAATGACCGAAAATTACGTCATTTTACCACATGGGCAGTATTTTTGTCATTTACCACGTGGTTTATGCGTGGCTGTTCAATTGTCGGCATTTTATGCGTTCCTCTGTTTTGGTACGTAATCTATGGCATTGCTTCGCAGGTAGCGCGGGATGGACGGTTTGAATGTCGAATATCAGGGTTGCAACACTCGAAAATTAAATTCCTTGTTTTAATTTTTACCGAATGTCGTTTGTTATTTTCTCAAATGTTGAATGCAAATCGAAATACATCGATATTGATTCTGAATAAAATTATGCGGGTTTAAACTTGACGGCGCCGGCGTCGTTCATGAATCATGATATTATTGACTATTTATGATTTAGTATAATTTACGCATATCCAAGTATATGATTTCGGCTTGATCAGAATATTTTAATTACATTTTTCATTATTTTTAAATACTTCGGCATTATTTATCAAATTGGTTAAGTTTAAATATTATGTCATTTGTGTTTGTTATATAATCAGTGAATTTAATAAAATTAATTTAACTATAATGTTTCCTAAATAAGTTCACAATTTGACCACATGAACTTTGAATCGAACCATACGAAAAGCTTGGTTATGCGTCATTGCGGCCGCCGACACGTTGCAAGCGCCGAACGTGTCAAGGATCACAACTTTCAATTCTTGTGAATTAGCAGCAGAAACATTTCCCCACTCATCGTGTGAAATTTTCACGCTGACAACACTGTCGGGAAGTTCAGGAACCACTTCCCAGAACGATAAAGGGCCGGCAGAGGGTGCAGCGGCGCGCGGGGGGGAAGACGGCGCGACAGCTGCGCGCGCGTCGCTCCCCGCACCGCGCGCCATTCCGTCGCCGATCGCCGCGGTGAGCACACGGCCGCGCAAGTTGTCTCGTGAAATACGCGCGTAACATTCCGTTGGACTCGAGTGCGTGACTTCAAACTTTCAAGTTATAAATGAAGTATTCATTCACGTATTTGGAGGAACGCGTCAGCACGGAGGCGTCGAACCGTCGAAGGACGCGTCTCGGGCGCGGCGCAGGAGCGGCCGTCGTCGGCATCCTTTGTCCGGGAGGCCCGTGTGGCTGGGCGGTGACTGGCGCTATATTCGGTTTGTGTGCGATATTGCACCAGTCCCGGCCTATCCAAGCGGGCCCGTCCGTCGAAGACCGCTATTCAGGCACTCAGCATCCGCGGCGCGCGGTCCCGTTAACCGGCCGGTCGGTCGTTCACTGCGGTGGCCACGCTTAGGACGCGATTCGGTGTAAACGTTGTGACTTGTATCAAATTGCACCAATCCCGGCCTGCCTGTGGTCACCGCGCCGTGGACTGGGACTTGGAACCCGCTCGACACGTGGTGGATACTCGATCAGGTATTGGAAGATATCTTTGGAGTACCCGCACATGTAAAAATTGCATCTGTAACTTAATGACTAACTTGACACTGGGTCAGCTCTGAGGTCGTATTGTATTTGTTGCGACGAAGCATTTCACAATGCTCTGTCGGGTTTATTTTTTGAAAACTTATGTCATACATTACTTCCGTGTTCTATGACCACGACCTCAGAGGTACCTACATATTTTCGATTGTAGAAAGTTATCGAGCTTGTGGTAAGTGATTCATATTGTAAGAAAGTTATTCGTTTCGAGGTGACTGAATTGATATAGTGTAGACACCGGTCGATGCAGGCAGACCGGTTCCGTTGTAAATCGTAATGTGTTATGTTAAGTATGCTTGTGTTTTGTAGCAGACCGCCAAAACGAAGGGCATTTTACAGAGATTGGCACTATCTAGGCTACGCCGATCAATTTAGGAACAGCTGATTTCTTCATTCATGTTTTATTCATAGCTATTTGCATAGTCATTCTGTCTCTCATTGATTAGCAACTAACTTATTTTAATTGGTTGGCACAGGCATAATTATTGGCCTAACTGTTTACCATTTACACTGTCAATGTTTCGTTACACCTAATTGACTGATCGAATGCATTTTTAATGGCAACACACTTAACAATGAACTTGACTAGCATCAACCGATTTTGAGCAGAGTTCATGATCACAACTTTCGATAATTTAAATAAAATGATGGACGTGTTGCCACTCTAAAACTCTAAACTTAAAAACAATATTTAAAATTGTCTCGGGCTGTTATGAGTGATGTGCAAAACTTGTAAAAAGATCACACAAGTTTCCGGTTTGCGATTATTGTTTTAGAAATGTTTCAAAACCGGCCACAGGTCAAATAACTTACGATATTTCTTTACATGATTATCTGTCAAAATCGTGTAGAACCTACGGTAAATTATGGGCTTGCTTGGACAGTTATCTCTAATGGCGGTAGGTGCCTACACGTTTTCGGCTTATGTGTGTAAAAGTAGGTTCGTGTAAGTGGTACAGATCTCTTGTATCTATCTTCTATATTTAAAATATTGATCTCATTAAGTGAAACAGTAATCGAGTTTGGCTATCATTTTGACGGTATTTTTAGTAGTTTTAAAATTGTATCTAGAGAGAGGCTGTCTTGGAAAGTTCATGAGATCTTCCACTGAATTAATTGGTGCCTCGTTAAATCAAGCTAAACTTGTTAATAACTTCAACAAATGTCACACCGGTCGGCATTTTTATGCAAACTAAGCTCGAGTTAGCTTATCGCTACATAGATAAGTACCTACTCTCGACTTGGTATAGTATTATCGTACGAAGTCGACGCCGTGAATCAAGCGGAAAGATGATTCACTGAGCAAGTTGAGAAATCGTGTAACCGTTATGATTTAAATTGCAACAGCTGTCATGGGGGCATTCACGAATTGCGGTACCTACATACCTTGGTCGGGTTTGATAACAAAAACCTAACTTACAAGTTACAGTTTGGTAGTAACAATACCTACTAACGTATTGAAGCACATCACACACTTAATTCCATCCCCTTACATATATATTTTAGGTTTTACTGAAGTAAATATCTGTTACAGAAAAAGGTTCCTTTGATAAAAATTGCTAGTCAACCGAGTCGGTCTTACCGAGTTTAAATGCGAAAATATGTTTGTTTGGTCTTTTTTGCAACAAAGCAGGAGCTTTGTTCGGTTTTTGGGTAAAATTAAGGATTTTAAAGTTCCAAAAACCCCGATGACTGTTGTTTTTTCTCCGCTATATGCTCCCCGGCAGAAATTGGGTACAAACATTTTCGCAGCGCGATGTGTCAGTTTTACAGAGCTGATAAATGTGATAATAATGAGTCGTTCTTATAAAACATTGTTTTGTCAAAATATACTACATTTTGAATCCGAATTTTAGATGCTGGACAGCCAAACTGCTCGCCCTTTTCTGCCTCTTAAGTGTTTTTGCCGGTGCAACAAACTCTCCATCAACACATTTCCTTCTGTTAATTTATTATGGAGTTAAAAGTTATTGATGGAGTTTGTAACAAAGTCAAGAGTTCACGAGAATGGCGACATGATATGACATTATGTGTCATAATTATGATCTGATGCAAGTGATTATTGCAAAAATATAATGATGCCTATGTTTCTTTGACTTCTGTTTAGCGGCCTTCTAACTTTTTAGTTCGCTATAACAAGCAGTCTGGTTCTTCTGGAGCCTATTTTTCATAGCAACTTTGCAATTCTCTAATTTGCTTCCATCAACGTCAATCAAACTTTTACTTTCTTTTCTATTTGGAAGGATTGCTGGAACATTTTCAATAAAAAACCTATTTTAAAACATTTGCAGAATAGTAATGATAACTTAATCTTCTACCAATTTTATTTATTTATTTATTCATAACAATAAGCTTACAGTTTAATCCAAAACGCTTATGTCGTGTCAGGTATACAGTAAAAACAAAAATCAAATACATCTTAGTGTTTTTACCTAATAATAAAATTACAATCAATTTTAAAATCAAATATTAAATGTCAAAAAATATTGTTTAAATATATCATAATCTTTTTGGCTATAATGTTTAATGTGTCAAGATCTGGATTGCATTGTAACAGTTTATTTATTTAAACGATTGTGCTCGCTGTCGGGCTATTATGTGGACCGCGCCATGATGATGGACAAGCCAGGAGCTGGTGACACCGTCGCCCAATGCCACGCATATATTGGTCAGGTACATAAAAATGTATACACTCCGGCACCGATGGATTATCTACTCTATTGACCAGTAACAGATAATAGTGCATTATGTTTACAAACTTCCGCCTAAGTTGCAAGGTATCAAGACCTACCATCCCTGACACAAACATGCAGTTTTGATCAACTTTTCAGTCTTCAGACGGAATAATAAGACTGATTGTATCAATTAACTGGTAAGTTCATTTAAAACTTGCCAATTAGGCTCTAAACTTGCATAATATGTTAACGATTTGCCAATGCCACACTGACTCTTAACTACACGACTATCCGCAAGGTTTATCTGTATTCCGCATCTTTTAACGGTACTTGTAAAATGACCAAGCCTAGGGAAACATTCCGTGTATCTATTTCCGTGTTCTTTGATATCATAAAGCTAAGTTTCTAATGCTGTTCAACTTTAAATGTTAAGCGAAAAGCCAAGGGAATTCTGTCAGTAACTAAAACTGTAAAAAATATCTCATTATGTGTAACTTTTAAAAGCCGATTAAAACTTCCATTTTCTAATTCAACTTCCAACCATTATTTAAACTGTAAAATTGGCAACATGAACTAGCGTTTTAAATTACTGCCTTTGTGAATAGTACCATCAATTGGCTGTAGTGTATTGCATCTATGGTATTGCATCAGTAAAGAAACCGGCTGCTACTTGGTGCGCGGATTTGTTTACTTGTAATTTCCTTAACTACAACCAGTGTTCTTATGGTTAAAGTTAAATTCTCATACTGCCACTAAATAGGTACCTAATGTTCCAAATTAATTAAGTAAATCCGTTTTATAATCAAAACTATTGTATTATGTCATAGTAACTACTAACTAGGTTGTAGTAAGTCTTAAAACAAAAATGTCAATAAAGAAAAAACCGAATAATATCGATAAATAAATACCACGTCAGCCCGTACAAATCACATCCCTATTTTATTCATTGACATTTGTTTACTTTTTTAATCTGTAGTAACTATGTACAAGATAATCCGTTATAGAGCCAAGTTTATGATAATTTGCGTTTGTTATTAAATTAAAAGTGAAGCACAACGGTCTGGTGGTTTTATGTCAAGGTCTCCCGTCCCCTACCCTAACGAACTTACCTACTACATAATGTGTTGGTTACCACGTGTTTATTTTTGTTGTAATAATTATTTTGTAACAAACTTTTTTGGTGCGGCCGTTTTGGTACTTGTTTGCTCTTCATGTTATAATATAAATAGGTAGGTAATACTAGGTAGACCATGATTTGTGAGGGTTTATAAAACATATTTTTTTTGTTACAATTATTATTTAATTAGGTAGGTACAATAGGTATATAATCTTTCCTTGATTTTTTTTAGTAATGTTAAATATTACTTGCCTCCAATAAATAATATTTTAATATATTTATGTACTGGATTTAATTTTTACAAATGTTATTACAATTAACACGCTTTAAAACACTTATTATAATTATCACAGCTAATTAAATCCAACACTTTCGGTTAATTGTCTACAATTCTACATGTTATAATTATTTTAAGTACGCAATTTTGTTCTATTTTAACTTTTATTGTATTTAAAAGCGTTAAACTATCTGAACTGAATAAATGAATTTATAAGTAATCTATCTATATAAATAAAAATGAATTGCTATTCTGTTAGTCTCGCTAAAACTCGAGACCTGCTAAACCGATTTGGCTAATTTTAGTCTTGAAATATTCGTGCAAGTCCAGGGAAGGTTTAAACGGTAAGAAAACTTTTATTGGCGCTACGAAATTCGCTGGGTCAGCTAGTAAGAAATAGATTTAAGTAAAATCTAAATATAGGTAAACCTTAAAGTGTAATAAGAAAAATATGACAGTTGATTATGGCCGTTAAACACGCTATCCCTTAACCTCCTATGAAAAAAAAATATAAGTAGCAAAGAGATACATACACTGATTGTCACTCGTTGCAATTACTGTCCAATTTTCACACGCAATAACCACAGAAGCCCTGCAAATGTAGCCCCAGCTTTATAATGAAGCTTTATTTTTTTGCGTGTTCTAATTTTAAAATTAGCTTCGTACCTGGATGTTCAATTTCAGCTTTTTTTGCGGTATACTTTGCAGCTGTCTGGTAAATGGCCTTTTCTGTTTGACCGTACAAGCGCGAGCGCAGATGTCTCGGCCGGTCTTGAACATAAAGCGTCAGCAGCTAAGGGTGCCCGTTGTACCTCAGCAGCTTCCGTTACTTTAAGCGGGTTTTACACGAAACTTGTTTTCGACATTAAAGCGATTGTGTACTAAAGGTAAATTTATTGTAGGGTTAGAAGTAAAGAAGCTATGTGCTGTTTAAAGCCTAAACATTATGCTGGGTGTAAAATATTAAGTGATGTGCTGTGAGTATAGCATATCGATAAATTTTCTGTTGCGTCTACTACTACTAAGTAGTAAACTACTATTACTTAGCCATGAGCCCTTCAAACAAAGTATTGTTTGAGGGGCTAAAGATTAAGCTTGCTGCGTTCATTTTATAGATAGGCAATCATTCTTAGCACAGAGAAACTTTCGAGCCTCGGAGAGCAAAAATTTGGCCAGTCCAAGAAGACTGACAGCCAGTTTTAAATTATTGGTATTACCCACAACTGATGCCAGTGTTTCCGTAAAAAAATATTCATATTCAGTCGGATCTGCTTAGATTAAGAGGATGATGAATACTAACTAGTTTCGAGTTCGATTAAGAGTAGTTGCTACTTAGCCACGAGCCCTCTTTAAATACTAGGTACCTACTATTATGTAATGTTTTTTATTGTAGGTAATATGAGATGACAAGCATACGGGCCGTCTGAGTCTGATGATAAGCGGCAACCGCAGCCTATTGACGCCGGCTGCACCAGTAGTATCACTTGCGCGTTGAGAGCTCAGTAATAATTTCACTGACTACATAACTCAAATCTGAACACAATAATTTTGGCACATTATTACTTTGCAGAATACCACCCCAGAGGCACTCCAGCCATGTAATAAATAATTTTCTTTTCTGTTTTCGATTACTCCAAAAAAGGTCAATGGCCGATTGATTAGCTTGGTTGCTACTTAGCCACGAGCCCCTCATAGTAGAAGAGTAACGCAGAAAAATCACTAATATTGATTTATTGCAGGTCAAAGCACTACGCGGCAATTACATAAGTCGGTTCAAGAATGTTTTTGTCCTGAGCGCAAGTTCTGAATCACCGTAATATCTAGCTATGTCGAGGTCGCTAACATACATACAGCAGGATTACCTACAACTTATTTGTAGATTTGTTTTTCAGTGAAAGATATACATTGAGGCTGTACGCGAGGTCTTGATTCTGCAATCTGGACAAACCTTCGTGGTTTTTAGATTGTAATATGATCAATTATAACTGTAAGATGTTTCGTTATAAAAAAAAAACCTATGCTTAAGTGTTTATTTTGCATTCGAGTACTAAGGTTTTTTTTAAATATTGGCACTGACACTCGCTCAAATGAGGTGGAGGAATAGTAGATTGTGTGACAAGGGAGCAGAATAGTATTTTTACGGCGAGGGCGCTTTGAACCACGAGCGCAGCGAGGGATTCAAAGAGTACATCGCCCGAGGGAAAAAATATTTGCTCTTGAGTTATATACTCTACTCTTCATCCCCTCTCTATGAGAAAATAAATAAAAGACGGTGTTTCGATTTCTATGAATGTTCCAAATTGAAATCTCATTTCCGCTCGCTAAAAAGTTACCATCGAAAAAGAGCTATTTTGCTCCCACTTATAGAGAACTTTTAAGCTCGTTCATTCACAATAAACCCATACCTACATATAATATTGGGATATGTCGGGCACGGGTCTCCTCTCACAATAAGAGGAGGGTTATTAGTCCTAAGCTTACTACATTTATTGGGAGGTTGCTTGTAGCGATAAGCCGCCGAATCAATTTTTGTGTATTATTGTGGTGTACAGTAAAATAATGCATCTCATCATATCAACCTAAAGAGGTCCATTGCTGAAAAAATAATACACCTAACTATTACAAATATTTTCCGGTGAAAGAAAATATCTTAACAGAATTTCCGTTAAACACTTCTAAAGTAGTTCCGCTAACTATTAACAATAACCCGTTACCTAGCAGTAAGTACATGAATGTAACACCGTCCTATCAATGAGTGCCAAAACACTACTTCAAACGAAGCACGCGCGGCATAAATAAATGTGATGAGTCTGATAACATGGCATTATTTATGTCGTTAAGTTGCCAACCCAGCGCCATTCACTATTTTTCTGACTCCCTAATATAATAATTTATAGGTACCTTCTAATATTATAAAGGTATTCATTTTAAGTTTAAGGTATAAAGGTATTTATTTTAAGTATAAAGGTACCTATTTTGATTCTTTGTTTGTTTGCATTGTATAAGCTCCGAAACTACTGGACCGAATTAAAAAATTCTTTCACCATTAGAAAGTTACAACTTTACCGAGTTAATATACGTTAAGTAATTTATAAGAAATACAGTTCTCGCCAAACTTATTGTCCGGGTTGAAGTTGGCACGAGCTCACTTTAACCCGGCCGTAAAAATCGGAGAAAGAAAAATATTAGATTGTAATAAATAAAACAAAAGCTCAAGTCGTAGGCTGTCGTTATAAATCATTTATATCCACAAATTTTCTTCGTTTTTTACAGCTGCCGGCTGGGTTAAAGTTAGCTGATGCCACCTTCAACCTGGACAATAAGTTTGGCGAGGACTATACCTAGACCACGCGGGCGAAGCCGCTGGCAGAAAGCTAGCAATAAATAATTTGGAACATTTTACACAGCACCATGTAGTCCCAAACGAAACATAGCTTGTATTCTGGGTATATCCTTCCTACTAATATTATAAATGTGAAAGTTTGTGAGGATGGATGGATGGATGTTTGTTACTCTTTCACGCAAAAACTACTGAACGGATCTGAATAAAATTTAGCACAGAGATAGATTATAGTTTGGAATAGCATATAGGCTACTTTTTATCCCGGTAAAATGTATGGTTCCCGCGGGATAGCGGGCGAAGCCGCTGGCGGAAAGCTAGTAGATATAGTATATATAGTGATATACATTTTTTGTATAAAACTAATTTTACAGTAGTAAAGACGTGTTCGTGGCTGATTAATAAATACGCTAATCAATCCATCTGCTACGTCGTAGCGACATCTATCGCTTGACATAAGAACTTGGACAAAGCAAATCCTGAATCGCGCGAGTAACATTTACCGTGCAAATAGTATAATATTTAGGTACACGATACAAGTTTCTTGCCCGTTCCATATATATAGTAAAATTGAAGCTATAAACAAAGGAGGTTGTCAAAAGGCCATACAACTCGGCTCAAATTTGTACCAGAGGTACATGACAGCTGTCAATTTGATAGATTTTACCATTAAATAACTGATAATATCGGAATTTGACATGACTATAAAATCATTACGAAACAGATAATAGTGTGCCAAAATGGCGTGATTTTTCTCAAATTAAAAGTTTTTTTCTCATCCAGTCAACATTAAAAAAAAGTACGACTATAGTTTAAACCAGCGTAATACAGTGTATTTTTTCCAATGAGTGTACCTTCGGTACATAATTTGGGCCTATTTCGATGATCTCCTTTGGGCTGAGTTGCAAGGGCTTTTGATGACTGTGTTTTTAAACATAGCTTCACGCCTGTTTCTTATTGAGGTAGGCAGAGACTTATACTTCCACTTCCACACTGTTTTTAAAACTGTCAAAAATGTAGTTAACGTCATTGTAAATTCGTAATTATGTAGCTATCACCTCTTATGAAATTCATTGGAACATAATGAATACAGCGATTGTTCTTTATATAGAGGCCTACCAATGTTTATGATAATGTTTATTTCATTGCGCAACATAATAAGATTACCAGATGACGGCGATGAGGAGTACTTTGACGCCTAGGTGCGGAAATTTTGGGTTTTGTTTTCATTCATTTTTATTGAATTTGTACATTATGTAAATATATTTGTATATAGTTATATCTCTATATGTATAAAATAAATGTAACATGTTAAGTGTATGAATAAATATCACATTATTTATAAATTAAATTGTTGAATGAATTTATAATTTATAAAGTTTTCTTTTCCTTACGTTGAATAAAATTAGTAATAATTTTGCTGGGTTTTTGGGGCCAATGATGTTTTTCCTAACCTTTTTGAATGTATCTACTAGTCACCCAATCATATTAAACTAGCATCATAGATATTCATTAGTCGATTTAAATATTTTTAGGCAGAGGTACTAATGTACACCTCTGCCTAAAAATGTATTTGTCCGTCCTAAAGTTGGTTCAAACCGGCGGTAAAAATCGTAGAGAAAAATAAAATAAATTAAAACGACAGCCTATGACTTGAGCTTTCGTTTTTATTTATTTTAATCCAATATTGACAAAAAGATTTGCGAGAACTTTATATTTAGGTCCCGTACAATAGGGTGCGAGCCTATTACCATCAACTGGGCACAAATCCAGACTACGAGATACTACTGGGAATTTCATACAAAACCCAACAACATTGCTCGACCCGGGAATCGAACCCAGCTCCTCTAGCGTAGCAATCGCGTTTCTAGACCAACGAGGCAGTCTAAAATCAAGTTTACTTTAACCAAAAAACTTTGCATAGCTTCTTATTTTACCAAGCTTTGCCGCACGTGGCAACTGTTTTAAGCTTGCTAATCATGCGCTAACAAGGTGTTGCAAGCGCACGCGTGATAGCATTGACAACGCGATTTCTTGGTAAGTTGGTATAAATCGACTTTCATGACTTGCAAGGCACGCGAATGAATAGCAAGTTTCATTCACTTAGTGAAGATTTAAGTACTGTATTTTCTATACTGGACACTTAAAAAGTATTTCTTTTAAAATGGGAATACTCACCCAAGTCACCCATAGTACAGTACTAATTAGTTTGGGAAAAGATAGTGCCGTGTAAAATGTCACAAATATTTATATTAAGGAAGAAAAATAGATCATTAGACCTTATTACGATCTTTTTCTATCAACAATCCTACCTTTAACCATACTAATATCCCCATAACAAAAAAAAACTTGACTATGGAGTTTCTTGCCGGCTCGTCTCCATAAGTCCAACTTTTTGGAACCGTGCAACTAGTTTGACTTTTCGAAAGTACCTATTTATATGGTCTAATTGAAATAAAATATTTGAATTTGAATATATTAAAGTAATATTATAAATCTGCAAGTTTGGATGGATCGATGCACGTTTGTTACTCAATTACACCAGAACGGCTGAACGGATCTAGATGAAATTGGCACAGTACCATTGCCTTTTATCCAAATCCGTCTGAAATAACACATATGCTAGCTTTTTCACGGTGAAACAGCTGAACAGATTTCGATAAAAGGCAATGCAATTGATTGCATAATAAGGAAGTACATCTGCTGCCTTTTGTCTCTGAAAACGACGAGATGCGAGTGCAATCGCGGCTAAAAGCCAGTTAGGCGAATTCCAAATAAAATTGGAAAACCAAGAAAACTACTTCGCTTTAATAAAAATGCGTACATAGGAGACATGATTTATTAATAAAACAACTGTATATAAAACGAGAGTAAAAAATACATTTTAGTCAACTTGAGATCTTACTACTAATAAATAGAACTTAGCACTCTAGTACAACAAAACAATCACATGCGTAAAATCACTAAAAAGAAGACAACAAAAAGTTTTAAAAGGATCATGTAGTTAAGTGTAACAAAGAGGTCGCCACCATAGAACGTTTACTATCAAAATGGCGACTTTAGTTCCAATTTTGACAACGTGGTCAGATAAGATTGTTGCACTATAAATAGATGTTCTACAGAGAATAAAGGCGTCTTTGACTTAAAAATAGCTGATCAGTGACATTGACATTCAAAATCATCATTATCTATGAATTACCAATGTAAGGAAGTTAAAAATTTGAAAGAAAAATTCGATCTGCAAGATTCGAACCAACATTCTCCGGAGTGGCACAACGCCAGATGCTTTAGCCAAGCTACTGAAACCCCTACCTGAGAAGTCTAATCATCTTCAGCATAGTCTGTCTGACGTTCTTCTTGCACAGAATCGATACATTTGGAAAATCTTCAGAAGTCAGTGACAATACAATATTGTATTCCTATTAAAATATCGGGGTACTACACAGAGTACGAAGAATAAGTAAGTAGTAGATGACCCGCAAGTTGCTAATGGGCTGGAACCTTGTCTAATTAACCTCCATATGACGTCATCCGCCGTACTTGGCGGCTAGTGGTGCTATAGCGTACTAAGAGCGGTTACGTCATTTTTACGTCACCAAGGTGGCCGCCACGCGCATTATCAACTTGCGGCTTGCGGGGTTCATAGTGAATATAATAATAAATTAGTTTTTTCGATACCAATTAGGTTATTAAAGTGACGGGCAGTAAACATAATCATAGTACCTATGTAGGGTACTTCATCATCAACCATATTTTATAGTTAGATAACCTTATCAATATTACGTGAATATTTTGGGCCCTTATACAAATGGCGCCCAAGTCGCAAACTCCGAGCTACTACTAAAAAAATCATCAACAATCATCTGCTCGACCTCGAAATCGAAACCTGTTCACGAGACAAATGTTCCAGTTAAAAAAAAACTAAGCTGGTATTACCTGTCAGTTTCAAATTCATCATTAACATCGCCAAAGCTGTTCATATTCACATAGCGCCTGGTAGTCCTCATGCGACCAGCCGCCACACTATCGAATACCCATTTCGAGTTCACATCCCCTACACTTGAACCCACTATGATGTCATAACGGCAATTTTGCTGCCGATTCTGACCATTATTTTGCGTCAGCTGACTTTTCTGTCCATTATTTTGCGTTAGGACACAACTTTGTCCATTATTTTGCGTTGGAATACAACTTTGTCCATTACTCTGCGTCAGCGGACGATTTTGACCATTATTTTGCGTCAGTTGGCCTTTTTGACCATTATTTTGCGTCAGTTGGCCTTTTTGACCATTATTTTGTATCAGTTGGCTTTTTGGTCCATTATTTTGCGTCAGTTGGCAATTTTGTCCATTATTTTGCGTTCGAACGCAATTTAGTTCAGTATTTTCGACTACAGCGCCGCATAGCGTCAGTAACTGCAGCGCAGCGTCTCTTTGCTCGGCGTTTGGTTGCAAATGTACGCGTATACCATTGAAGACGTCGTAGGCGTACTCCGAGTGCACACGACCCAGGGCTGTGCGCTCTACGCGAGCTTTCTGTAAAGGTAATACAATGTATTTTACATACCATAAATTCACGCTAGTGTTGCCAATCGATAGTTCCCTATCGATAGACTATCCTAGTTTAAACAAAAACTATAGTATCGATACTATCGATAGCATATTTGTTTCTAACGAGCGTTACAATCGATAGTATTGATGTTGATCGATAGTATTGATACTGATCGATAGTATTGATGTTGATCGATAGTATTGATGTTGATCGATAGTATTGCTCTAACAGAAGCATCTATAGTATCGGTAGGGTACATGTTTTTGGGATTTAACTATCTATATTAAAATCTATCGGACATTTTTCTGGGGTTTTATTATCGATTTTAAAACTATCCACTTTCAGGAACTAGACCTTCTTACATGTTTCTTACACGTGCCAGTTATGGATATGACACACCTTCCGCCAGTGTATATCTTTCATTCACCTTAAGTTGATATAGATACTCAAACCAACATAGCATTTTTTTTCTCTTTCATAGGTATTTTAATCAGTCAAATGTTATACATCAATAATTTGTTGCGCTGTTAATAATGCTAATACTGCGTCATAAGGAGACAAACAAGCAAGAAACTCTTCTTGCTTGTTTGTCTCAAGCAAGAAGAGTTTCTTGCTTGTATTTCTCCATAGGTTATTAGTAATAATGATAAACATAAAACATACCATCACGCCTGTATTCCCGAACAGTTAGGCAGAGGTAAACTGCTGTTAGGTTCCAAGTTATAAGAGGCAAACCTTGTTGCCACTAATGAGACACTGCTAGAACCCTAAATACATTAAAACATACTTTTCGCGAACTGGGCATCGAACCCAAAACGTAACGCTTGGCAGCCACGTTTGCGCTTCTAGACCAATGAGGCAGTTTACTACTACTGTAATATTATAAATAGTTTCTCTTTATAAGTAGTTTTAAAGTATAGTATAGTATTATAACATGTTTGTAATGAGTAAACTCAAAAACTACTGGACCGATTTTAATAATTCTTTCACCATTAGAAAGCTACATCTTTCCCTCGTAACATAGGTTACTAATATTATAAGGAGGAAAGATTTGTATTTAACGAATAAACTTAAAAAGTACTGGACCGATTTTAAAAATTCTTTCCATGTTAGATAGCCCATTTATCGGGGAAGGCTATATATCATCAATTCATCACGTTACGACTAATAGGAGCGGAGTAGTAATGAAAAATGTTGCAAAAACGGGGGAAAAAATTATAAGACCACGCGGGCGAAGCCGCTGGCGGGAAGCTTGTAGGTTATAAAAGACCATGCGAACGAAGCCGCTAGCGGAAAGCTAGGAAAATAATAATTGAATAAACACAAACCTGACAGATCTTCCTCAAGTGTTGCACTTCGTAGTCGTTGTGGTGCAGCCACTTGCCGGCCGCCGCGGAGTCCACCGCCCAGCGGGCATGCAGCACGCGGCAGCCGCGCGCGCCGCCCAGCAACGCGTTGCATGTCCGCGCCCTCGCGTCCGTGGCGTCACTCCAACAACTCGTCTTACTCAGATCGCAGTGAGTTGCAACACCTGATAAATATAAAGATACATTTATTGATACCTTCGTTACATTTGGTTTCTTAACTTTAAGGTTACAGAAAATAAATAAAAACATGTAACTTATTACAAACAATCGTTAAATTATTTGGACGGTGACCCCCAAACTAGACATTTGCCTGTATCTTGGGAGGCAGATAAATATTTTTTTTTAAATATTTTAGGGACATTTTTACACATCACCATCTAGTCCCAAACTAAGCAGAGCTTGTACCATGAGTACTAGACAATGAATATAATACTTATACACTTTTTTTTTGTAAATACTTACTTATTTATACATAGGAAACACCCAGACAAACACAAATACTTATATTCATCATCACATAAATATTTGTGTCTTGTGGGAAATCGAACCCACGACCACGTGATCAGCAGTCCGGTACTCGAACCATTAAACCCCAGACATTGTCTGACGTTACGTTGACGCAGATAAGTTTTTATTTTATTTGTTTGAGACAAAAAACAGTTACGCGTTTTAATATTTATTTCTTCATGATAATCTGCGCAGAACTAATTGGCCGCGCTTTAAGTATATGAGCGGCGAGACGGAGGGGCGGGGTTGCCTGCGCGCGGTGGGACGGAGGGGCAGGGGCGCCGTGAATCCGCCGCTAGAGGCGCTTGTGTTGCGTGAGGTCTTTGAAATGTCATTCATAATTCATTGGTTGGTTGAGTTCATTTATAATTAAGATAATGTCAGTGATTTAAAAGCGGAGCTAAAAAAAAGAAGTGCAAAATTGAACTTATGTCCTAATTTTTTTGCAAACTAAACGGAACTGTGCAACCCTGTGGCATGGCCGATATGTTTACGCTACGGTTCTATTGTATTAAATATGATTTAAATGTAAACTTTGACTTCACGCGTGTTTTTACAAATTTTGACAGCTATACTTCAGGACCTCACTCAACAGGTGCGCCATCTGGTGAGAATAAATGGGCTATTTATTCTCACCAGATGGCGCACCTGTTGAGTCATTGGGAATGCGCAAAAATATCAAAATTTGTAATATTTGAGATATACCTGTTATGTTCGACGGATGGTTGCTGCAACTTGTGTTGCTGCGACACGAGCCCAAAAGGACGTGCGTTGTGCGTTTATTGACGTTCTTTTGTATGAAGCCGTCGAGTTTTTGAATCGATTTTATTATTGCTTGGCGCTCGATTCGCGACATACCGGTTAGGACCTGAAAATAATAATACAATATCTATAAATAAATATGATGTCTACTTTTATAATATAATAGTCTAGTTGCTAGACGATGCTAGACTAGCATATCATCACGCCTCTATCCTCGAAGGGTAAGACAGAGATTCTAAGATGTATCCACAGTTTGCAAGTATATTTTAGGTCACAGGGTAAGCGTAGGCAGTATAAAGGTAAGGTGGTTCGCCAACTATATATTTATAGTGTATTCAGAATACGAAAAATTTACGTTGACGTTTATAGTGACATTGACAATGACTGGTTTGACGTAGAAACTTGCCAAAATAAAGAGAAAATAGTTAAACTTATAGAAAAGTAGTTAAATGAAAGCTGCAACTAAAAGTAAGCGAAAAAATATGAAAAAATATAGCTTAGACCTGTGACCAAACAAAGTCAAAACCAAACTTAATTTTGCTGGATTTTTCAAAAAATACTGCTGGGCCAAATGTCCTCTCGGTATGAGAGGGACTAGGTTATAGTCCACCACGCTAGCTTAATGCAGGTTGACAGACTTCACATGCCGTCGAGAAAATCTCTCAGGCATGCAGGTTTCCTCACGATATTTTCCTTCACCGTTAACGCGACTGATAATTACTCACATAATTTCGAACATTCAGAGATGCGTGCCCTAACCTTAAATTATAGCTTGAGCTAGCACACTTACAATTTTCGGTTTCAAATGGTCCTGTGTAACGTGTATTGTAACTTGATTGTTCGTCGGTTTGCACGTCGCCAGTAGTTTCTTGGCCATACGTTCAGCGCGGGCTAAATCTTTCCTCTCGCGCTGCGTCAATTTGCTTTGATGTAGATTTTTTCTTGTAATGCCGGTATCTAGAATAGGGTAATAAACTGGTGATTGATTTCATCATAACAGACTTAGGAAAAATATACCTAGGTAATTATAATTGTTGTAATTGTGTATTATTTAATTATATTTATTAAATTAATTATAATTATATATTATTTTTAACAACCATTTAAATCGACCAATAAAGTTTTAAGATACAGCATTTTAAGTTTTTGGTGGGTATAAAGAGGCATGCTTTGTCCCTTTCCCGCAAAACGAGTGTTACTATAGAATTAGTATGGCGCACGCACGGTGTGACGTCACTTTGTCAGTATAGTGCTCTCTCTGTCTAGCATAAAATTAAGCATATAAGTAACTTCGTTATTTTGTAACTGATTTTAATTTTGTTTTTATTGATCAGCTCAATTAACCTAAAAACAATAAACAAACTCCACAAGTAATTTTCTCCAATTTACCTGAGTCCTCATCAGAAGTTTCTAGAACCTCCCCTTCCTTATGGGTGAACAGCTTTCGCCTAGATTTGGGCGGCTCCCGGCTGGCTGGCTCGGCCATGACTCGACGAGGTGCAGTGTTTACGCGGGACTGTACATCTGGAATATTATGGCTCGTCATTATCCTTCTAGCCTTTTACCAAACTATGCTGTGGTTCGAGTACCGGACTGCTGATCAGGAGGTCGTTTTCCCACAGGACACAAACATTTATTGTGATGAACTTAAGTGTTTGTGTTTGTCTGGGTGTTTTCTATGTATTATATAAGTATATATTTACAAAAAAAAGTATATAAGTATTATATCAATTGTCTAGTACCCATAGTACAAGCTCTGCTTAGTTTGGGACTAGATGGTGCTGTGTAAAAATGTCCCAGGATATTTATTATTATTATTATTATTAAATCTGTTTAGTAGTTTTGGCGTGAAAGAATAACAAACATCTATCTATGTATCCATTCTTACAAACATTCACATTTATGACATTAGTAGGATGGGATATTTGATGGCCGCACTCAGAAAGGTTAATTAACGTTAATGAATCGTTAATAAACAGTGGCTACTATATCTTGGCCTAATCTCATTAGCTAATGATTTATTAGGTTAAGTGACGTCTCCGAGTTCGATAGTAAATCTTGAGTCAAGACACTTGGCCACTCTTAGCTGGCCAAGTGCTTGGCCACACTTACCGATAGTCTCCTCTGAAGTATCGGCAGTCTTATCGGTACTGGTATCGGTTTCTGAAGATATCCTCAGTTTGGGCTGGCCATCCTTATCCTCTTTGCTGTCAGATAACAAGTCCACTAGTGGCACATTCTCCATTTCTGCTCGCTTCTGTAACGATTGAAGAGTTCTAATTAAATTATCTTATAATATTGCTGCTAAGCACGAAATTAAGTCCATTTGTAATAGAAACATACCATCACGCCTGTATTCCCCAAAGGGGTAGGCACTGTAGGCAGAAGCGTACTAATGTACACCCACATTTCGCCGGTATGTTTCGGTCCCATGTAATAGGGGGCGAGCCTATTGCCATTAACCGGGCACAAATCCAGACTCCGAGCTGCTACTGGGAATTACACAGAAAGCCCAACAACACTTTGCTCGACCCGGGGATCGAACCCAGAACCTCTAGCGTAGCAGTCGCGTTTGGGACTGCTAGACCAACGAAGCAGTCAATGGAATAGAATAGAATAGAATTTTCTTAATTGCACATCAAAAACACATCTTAAATCTCTTCTATCTTAGAATTTACTGGTTTGAATCACATAAGTACTGCTGGGCTAATTGCTGTTAAAAGTGATGTCCAAGGTTCGATTACCCTGTTAGGTAAGTGAAATTTCATTTTTAAAATGAAAATAAGTCTTCAAAGACCAGCACTGTGACTGGTTTATTTTCCTTTTTTTCGCCTCGTTTAGGGTAGCTGTATTTTTAAGCTATTTTGTAAACTGTGTGGTGAACCCCTATTTTTTAATTATTTATTTCAATCACTCACTAAGGACTGGTGGAGCACGTAGAATAATAATAATAATAATAATAAGGTATTTATTTCTCTCATTCACAAAGGTAAGTACAAATTACATATCACAATACATATAGGGCAATTTTCATTCCTTTGTGAGAGGCTGGTGTCAGTATTAGGTAGACCTGTGTTACAGATCACCAGGCTCTCACCACTTGGACGAAACTTCTGATAATTTCTATATTTTAGGCAGTACTTATTTATAGTTGTAGAATTTTGAGCCAGAAATAAAATAACAACTTAGCGTTAGTTTGAGTGTGAGTGAGTGTGTGTGTGTGTGTGTGTGTGTGTGTGTGTGTGTGTGAGTGTGTGTGTGTGTGTGTGTGTGTGTGTGTATGCGAGATTACTGCGATGCGAGGTACTAATAGTTTAATTATGATAACGGAATAAGTAGGTTTTCGGTATCAGTGTATGATAAGTTTAGCAACCATGATGTTAATTTTGATTTCAATCTAAATTTATTTAAACTGTATATGGATAGGAAGGAGTTCATTCTGTTGTACAAATATGGGCCTAAAAAACAAAAAAATCTATGTGATAGTGTTGTTCTATATATTGAATCAATTTCATAAATTTTATGTTTGCGGCGTTTTGTTGCGTTGATTAAAGGATCGTAGTTTGATATCGAGTGGGATTTGAAAACTATACGAAAAACAAAAAGCTGCCGGACTGTGAGGACCTTAAAGTTTTGATATATATCTGCCGTAGGATGCAAGAATGGCAGAGATAGGGCAACTTTTATGACCGCTCTTTGTGCGCGTTCTAGCTTTATCATAATGGTTTTAGCCGCTCCTCCCCAGGATGAGATGCAGTAGGTCAAAATAGATTGGCATAATACGAGGTAAGTTGTTTTTAGGACCTCTTTGTCTGAAATATGTCGCAGGTTTTTAAAAATGTAGATTAGTTTTCTAGTTCTAGATGTTAATAAATCAACATGAGCTTGAGAATGGTCCATTTCAAACCCAACAACATCCGTGAATCGAACCCGGGGCCTCTAGCGTAGCAGTCGCGCTTGGGACCACTAGACCAACGAGTCAACGAGTAATTTGGCATTATTATTTGAGCTTAGCAGTAGCACAGAATAAATAATAACAGAATGGCCATTCTCCGCCTCTCCCTAACGTCAGATACCTCAGGTCCCCCGCATTCTGCCGGTGTTCTTGCCGGACGTACTGCCAACAAACCCTACGCAATCTCACGCACACATTTGCATTTGCACGTGTACAAACGTAATTTTGACAAGTTTGACATTTGGTATTGTAGTGTGCAGCGGTATCGGAAAGTTTGTATAGTGTCACAGGTGTGGTAGTAGGATAGGTAGGGAGGTAGTTGGAGCTTAGTAGTAGTTACTTACCAGCAGCTGCCTCAGGGTCCTGGGCGAGGGCAGGTCTGACTGGCGCGAGGCGGCGGGGAAGGCCCGCTCGCTGAGCTTGCCGGCGGCCGCGGCGCAGGCCTCCACCCACAGCGGAGACACCAGGTTGCACGCCAGCGCGCGAGCTTTGGCGCGGGTGGCACGACACCCACCTAGCGGCAACAACATTGTATTTTTTAGCATTTTCCATGCTAATTTGCAATTATTTTAATGAAGGAAAGCATTGAATGAGCAGGCAAGACACTTTGGTCTTATGGTTAAATACATCAGACGACAAATTCTGCCCGCTAGTCGATCTTTTTCTTCATTAAAATAACAAGAACATTTTAAATATTCTAAAAAATATTCGTATACTACTTTTTCGTGCTACTTTAAAAAAAATATATGAACTGTCATTTTGATTGTGACAGCTTTTTGCTTTTGCTTGAAACGGACAAAAATTAATTTTTGTCTGTTTGTTCCGGCTAATCTCTTCAATGGGTGGACTGATTTTGACGGGACTTTCACTCGGAGATAGCTAATGTTATAAGGAGTAACTTATGTTACCTTATCTTAGAAACCTTATTTATAAAAAAAAATGAATGAATGCAAGTAAAACTGTATAGAACAGCTAGTATGTACATATATTATCGATCCACCATTAACGGAAGAAGGTGAATCTCCTATCCCATTAAAATAATAAGTATTCACTTCTATGCTACCATGGTTATTTGAATATAATCTCTTCAATATTTAAATAATTAAACTCACTGTCAGTCCACACTAGATGCGTGACCAGGGGGCTCCAGTCGATGACGACGGTAGCGCCGAGCGCGGCGAGTGCGCAGCGCAACGGCAGCGCGCGCGTCTCCGCGCCAACGTCCACCAGCGCCACCACGCCGCGGAGAGCGTCGCTTGACACTAGCATTGGTTTTGTATGCTCCTAAAATTGAATAGAATTTTGCACTGCATCCCCTATACCAACCTAATATGACTGTTTGAAAAACTCAATAACTGCTTAGCAAGTGCTCAAGGAGTGCAGAAGCGTGGCAGATCATCGCAAATTCTTCAATCCCGAGCATCGATCCCAGAAGTCTTGAGCAATCCCAACAGGCTATTAAACGTCTGGGAAAGCTGGGTTGGTTGGAGTAAATAGAAATAGAAGACACGCACAATGGCCCAATTAAGAAGCTAAGTGCAGAAAATACCCAGCAAAGCTAAACTAAACGCTGCTCATACTGGGAATTGAACCCAGGACCACTGGCGTACAATCACTACACCAATGATTATTATAATAATAACTATTAATTTGCCCCTGGCAGGTTTTTATAGTAAGCTTTCACAAGCAAAGTATAAGCTATCTCTATTCCCAATTTCAGCGAAATCTATCCAGCTGTTGCAGTGTGAGGAGTATCAAACTATTAAAAAATGAACACATTTATAATAAAAATTAATAAAATTGTTATCCTGGGACATTTTTACAAAGCACCATCTAGTCTCAAACTAAGCAGAGCTTGTAATATGGGTACTAAACAATGGATATAATATTTATTTACACTTTTTTTTTGTAAATACATACTTATAATATCAGAAACACCAAGACAAACATAAACACTGTTTATCACATAAATATTTGTGCCCTGTAGGAATCGAACCCATGACCTTGTGATTAGTAGTCCGGGACTCGAACCACTAGACTGCAGACATTGTTGAATATATTAATATCAGTAGGATAATGTTTATTTGCCAGAAATATGATACAGGGCTCCTACAGTAATGTGAGTTCATCATGTTTCACTAACACAGGGTGTTTTGATACTAGAAATGAATTTGGTATTATTCTATTTATCTTCGGGGACGCCTGCAGGCACCAGGCGGGCGATCAGTCCTCTTGTTGGGAATATTTCGCCCAGATCCCCATTTTGGTGGATCCCTTCATGGGTTACTGGTGCTCGGCGTCACGAATCTCCTAGTTGCTTTGCAGAAGCCCACCAGTTGTCTGATGAATATTTCTGCAAGTTGCTCTTCATTTGCTTCGTCAGTACCAAATATTTCCCATCTGAGTAGTGCATACATTTTGCATTCTGCTACTAGATGGAAGCTTGTTTCTTCTGCTTCCCCGCATGCAGGGCATATGGGGTCTTCTTTTACTTTCATGATTGTCAGGTGTCTGTTAAGGCCACAGTGTCCTGTTACAATTCCTACTACTAGCCTTATGTTATCCCTACTCATTCTGAGAAGTTTTTGGGATTTCTTTTCATCATATGACTTTAGAAAGATTTTTGACTGTTGACAGCCTTCTGTCGTGTGCCATCTTTAATTCGACTCTCTTATCATTATTCTCTGGATGATTCCATGAATTTGGTAAACATAGAGGGAAAAAAAAAACAAACCTTTTTCCTACTAGATTTAGGTGCAGTGTTTGGCTTTTTCTTCCTACTAGAAACACTGGGAGTACACCGAGAGTTCCCTGGTTTCTTGGTAAGTGCATTATGCCTAGCACAAGTAGCTGGATCTACTTCTTTCAATGCTGACCACTCTTCTCTGAGTCGGATCCTCTCTGCGATTGCTGAGCGGCGCTGAAATTTAATCATAAAGTCATAAAATCTCTTTTCTTTAATAAATATGTAGTCTTCCTTTTTGCAATAAAATTGAGTGGCCAGCAATAATATTATAACTACTTATAATGGCAAGTCAACTAAAGATATTTTTTTACATCTACATAATTATTTCATATTTAACGAAAAACTCCATGGACTAAATAATTGAAAATAAAGATACCCACCAAGCCTGCTGCGCCCCTATTTTCCATATTTATTTATGATAATGATAATTAAATAAACTGCGACGCAAATATACAAACTCTAAAACTTGTCAAATTCTACAATTAAAAGCACTTTTCACTTTTTAAACTCATGAAACTATACCCTAATTACAAATGATTTTGGTAAGAAATAACTGAAATAAGATATAAACTTACAAAAATATAAATTAATAGAAAGTAAAAATTCCAATCATAACAAATCGAGGCTCACTTCACAACAATCACAACATGAAATGAAATGAAGTGACACTTGACATTTTTTGTAAATGACAAAGTCAAAGGTGACGTCAACATCTAAGTTCTTAAAAATAAAACTAGATCAATGCATTTTGGCAATATTAATTTTTATTTTAAATTCAATATTCTCATTAAATCAAAAGCATTAATAACAATAAGTATGTTTATGTTTTATTTTGTACATTCAATATGAACTATTTATGAAGTAGTTTGCACTTCAAATAGACTCTTTAAAGTGAATCCTTCTTTCAATGGTTCAATGGCTAGTCCTAAATATGGACTATACACTGGCGGGCTTTCTGAGTCCCCTTTACTTTGAGCTAGTTGCGATGCTAAATACAAATTCGGTCCCATTTCGCCCCTGGGTTCACCGATTTCTTCTAATTCTTCTATGTCGTCTGCTGCTGGTCTTGGATTCTGGAAATGACAAAGTAATAGTAGGTATGTCTTATGATTAAGGCATCCGTTCTTAAGGCTGATGTTGATAATAAGTAATAAAATTACCTCATTATTCCAAGTAAGTTCAACGCCAAAAATCGGTTTCTCAGTGTAAGCTTGGTGCAAAGTTTGCAATTCTGTCAGTAGAGGGCGCAGTCTTTCTCGAGGGTCAGCCCTGAAGCCGAGGACATACCCTCCAGATGTTGGCCGCACTACAAATACTAGGGCTTCTCCAAACTTAGAGTCTTTGACCGCAATCTGAAATTAAGTCGATGAGGTGTTATTAAGGCAAGTGACATACCTTGGTGCCACACAGTTATACCTAGCGCATGCCCTAAGTGTCATTGCATTGCGCTCAGTTACCAGAGGAAATGTCGAATGTGAAATGAATAATAAGATCACCATCTCAAATGGTATCCTGTAATACTACTTAGCGGAAAGGAGGCCCAATAGGTCGGAGGACCAGATAGTTTGATCCTCTAAGTACGCTAATCAGTATTATGCTATTCCATATCTACGTTCACAAATTCAATTGTCAAAGATTTTATGACCAAAGGGTGGCTACTTAGAAGGGGGAAAATGGAGGAGCTTTTTCTAAACGGATTCTGGTTTTGAAACAGCTATTTCATCGTTGGGGTGGAAACACCCACCGGACCAAAGGACACTTTATGAGTGAAAAAAGAAACAGTTGCAAATCAACCCACATTTTCAATAGTAATGTACGGCATGGAGACATTGAAAGCATCATTGATGTCTGCAAACCACACCACCCTGACATTGGTGATCACCATGGCGCCCAGGTTGCCCGAGTCGCTGGACAGATTCCAGATTCCGTGCTCGTTTAGACATATCTGGAAAAATAGACATTGAAGCATTGGATACGTTACGAGTGCTTTTGGCTAGATATACTGTTTTAGTTTTGTTACCGCTTAATATTTTAATGGTCTACAGTATTTTAGACTGTCTTGTAAAGTCTCTCCAATAATGGCACCTACTTACAGTAACGAGCAACAACTTATTACAATGCACAATACAAGCTTCAGCAAATATTTCTAGTAGTAAGTTTAGTTAAATGTATTTAGAAGATAGTTTAGTTCAGAATCTCAAACATGAAGGACACCCAATGAAGGACCAAATTAAAATGGCTCTCAAAGGCACTTCCATGTTCAATGATTATTCTATGAAATTAAATTGATTGTTTTGTTTGCTTTTTATAATTATTAAGAAGAAACCACCTTCTCAAGAGGCAGAAGTCGCAACTGTTTGTTGTGTACTATAGCCCCTCTTAGTTTTAAGTCCCGATACATACGCGAGGCCGTGTAGGATCTGAAAAATAAACAAAAATATTGTAACCAAGCAATTGCTGGAAACAATGCACAATATTTTAATTAACAGTCGTACAGGTCCTTTTGTTCGCATCACAACAGGGGGGCTAGATAAGTTGCATTTTGACATTCGAATCGACAAACAAAATGTATGGAAATGACACGAGCTTTCGACAAATCGGGCTGTCACTAATGTCATTTCCATACATTTTGTTTGTCGATTCGAATGTCAAAATGCAACTTGTCTAGCACCCCTGATCGTTATGACCTATACTGGTTACACGAACTCTTATGCCAGTCGTTAGTGGTAGTCAGAAGCCCGAAAGGTCTGAGTGATAACCTATCCTATCCTAGGATATCGGCATTGTCCAGAAATAGGGTTTTGCAGATCTGGTGGTAGGATTAATTAGCCACATCTGGTTTGACCGGAAGCCGACCCAACATTATTCGGTAAAGGTTGGAAGGATATTTTACTTACTTATAGACCCCAGCAACAGACGTATAATGCCGGACACAGTTGGGGGATAGGTTGGTGAATATGAACTCATATCTGTTAGTTTTGTAGGCTGCCAACACGTTCAGCGCCTGCGTTGTGCCTCGGAGACCAGAGTTCACCACCCTGGTGTTGGTTGACAGGATACAGTTGAGACCGACGGCTGTAAAATTTAAAAAATACTTATACAGTTACTTTCTATCGCCACATAACTTAGTTACATAATGAAAAATCTAGTTAATGTTTTATATCTAACACAAGTTAATCCTAGGCGAAGCTAGCGAATGCCAGATGATCCTTAGATTGGTGACTACCATGCGACCCCTGGTGCCACTGTTGCCTTTGGTATCTTCAATGGGCTCAATCCTATCAAATATCTTTTCTCCGGGCCGTAGTCTTAAATATCTGAAAGTAACAAGAAAATCGTATTCTATAAAGCCGATGCAGACCAAAGGACCAGAAAAAATGGTCCTTCGGGACAAATATGATTTTTTGAAGATTCTCAAAAGATCTATGTCCTTATAAGATTAAAATTGATACCTTGCAGGGTAAATTCACCGCCTCCACAGCTCAAACTCGTAATACTCTTCAGTAAATTGTATAATTATTTTACCTATTGAGTCAGCAAGATCTAAACAATAAAAGCTCACGTCGTAGTAAAGATTTGCCAGTCATTAGGTGGCTTATAGCGAGGCTGACTACTCAGGGTGTGTCAGATCGGTACGTCATAGGTGTCGTCAACTCGTTAAAGATTGTCGATTGTCGTAGGTTTACATTGAGGTTATTTGAGGTAAGTATATTAGTCTGTGTAAATGAAAAGATACTTACGCAAACGGCAAATCGAATAGTACTTCTCGGTCCTCCCATACTGCTCCTGTTTTCGTCTTTGACATCGTAAACAAAGTAGTTAAAGTTTAGTCTTTCTATGGATTTTGTTGTGCAGCCCGTTGCTAGGCAACCTACCTTGGTTTATAGTGCTTGTGTAAAAATATAGCTTATTAATTTTAACAAGCTGTATATTTTTATAGAATTTGGACGAAATTGGGACAGTCGTTAATTTGACAAGTTTAGAAACCCTTTTAACAGAAATTTAAAGAGAACTTAAAATATTTTTATCACAATGGTTTCTTACGAGAGGTCTACGCCCAGGAGCGTATGATGATCTGGCTGGTGATGATGATGGAGAATTTTCGAACAGAAAGACCCAGTAATAGAGTTCAACCTGAAAATCGACCCTAAAATCGCTTGATTAGTGTAATTATAACTTAGCCGCGAGGCTCTCAATGTGTATTCTTTTGAAAAGAAATAATATTCAACCATTAACTTAATTCACTGGCCATCATTTTGAGATAATAAGGTATTGAGGTCACAATATTTTGTATACCTATATATATAAATATCCTTATTAGTTCCAGTAATATTTTGTTATTAGGACCACACATACATAACTTAATATGGGAAAAGCTAATCATTATGAGTGGTAATGCTTTCTATTTCTGGTGATAATTGTCGAAAATGATCCATCCATATGAAATCCACTTGTGTTATGTGATTTATGGCCTTAGATAAGGCTTATCAGTGCTTCGACAAGCCATTACCTAAATGAGGAAGTTACAATGGGTTGCGTGCGAGTACCGAAATGATGCTATCTACATTTACAACAGATTTACATCGATATTTTGAATAAAGTAATTAGCTGTTGTAATAACGTCATGTTATTACAACAACTTTGACGACGTTTGACGATTTAGTGGTTCGAGTACCGGACTGCTGATCACGAGGTCGTGGGTTCGATTCCCACAGGACACAAACATTTATTGCGATGAACTTAAGTGTTTGTGTTTGTCTGGGTGCTTCTTATATATTATAAGTATGTATTTACAAAAAACAGTATATATGTATTATATCGATTGTATAGTAGGTACCCATATTACAAGCTCTGCTTAGTTCGGGACTAGATGGTGCTGTGTAAAAATGTCCCAGGATATATTTTATATTTATATTTACTCATTACATAATATTATGGGAATATAGGTGTGTTGCCGAGGAGTTCGGCAGAGACGTACTGATGTACCTACACATGACACCAATTATACGTACGAACTGTGTTCGTGCGTATAATTTAATAGGGGGTCTTAGGGGACGAGCCTAACGCCATGGATTCAAATCCAAACTCCGAGCTATTACTTAAATTTCACAAAAATCCCAATAACACGTTGCTCTACCCGAGAATCAAACTCAAGACCATTAGGCTAACGAGGCAGTTTATGGATTATTAATTTAATAGAAGTTATAGTAAGCAAGTGATAGCCTAGTCATATGACCATTTGACAAATCAAAGGTTTTGAGTTCGAATCCAAATAAGACACGTACCTCTGACTTTTCGAAACTGCGTATAATAATTATTAATTGTCACACGACTACACCGCTGCTACTGAATATGAGTCCACAAAATAATAGGTTGCAGGCGTCGCGTCGTGGTAAAAGAATTAGTCAGTTAGGCTTCGCGTTATGCTGGGGCCACACTAACGAGAAATACCGATAATTATTGCGATAATGGACGTTTAACATTATTGGAGCCACGACTCTTCACGATACTTTTAAAGCGGTATTGACATTGCCGTTGAAGTTAGGAGGAAGCTCGTATGGCGGTTCAAGTGTGGCTACTCAATTTAGGCGTTAATTTTGACGCGTTAATTCGCGACGACGTGCTTTGCCGTTTCTTGTTAGTGTGGCCCGAGCATTATCGCGAACTGCGAGCTAGCTTTCCAGATGGCACTGGACGTTTTGAAATCGCAGAAAGATTTAGATTAATGCGGATTAAGGAGAGGTTCCTTTCATACACTCACTTTTATTTATTTGTCATCGACACGATAATAAGAAGAATAAAAAAAATCGGTCCGAATAAAGAATCGTTTTAAAAAAAAATAATTAAAACAATCAGATTTCCTGCTTACAAGTGCAACAAAATCAGGCAGAATTCGCTGCGCCCTTTGCCATGCCGCTGGCGACAGATTGTCGGCTCCGCCGCCGCCGTCGACGTCAGCGGCGGCCGCCCGGCGCCAATTCTATGATGTCTTGCCACTTGCCAGTTACCGCGAAAATGCAGCACAGTTGGGACTATTTTTGAACTTGTGATGCGTTTCTTCCAAATATCATACATTTAAAGTAACTTCAACAATGTGTGTGTGTTTTGACTGTTGTGAGTGTTAGATTTATTAGACTCATACTGTAATAATAGTAAAAGTTTTAGACTTACAAGTTACACGGACGAAATCATGGTACAGTGTACACTTCTTAGTTTTTTAAAGTTTAACGAAAGCCAATTATGACAACAGTGTTGTGTACTTGTGTCGTTTTGAAAAATATGTTAACTTGCTCAACTGGTTCTGTGTTTGTGTCTACGATTTTTGTGTACTGGGTGTCTGCAGAGGATGTTGGTTGCAGAGTTGATGGAATAAGGAACTGACTGAATGCCGACCGGGTGACGTAAGTACCTAATTGTTTGTATATATCTACAGTATCTGTTTTACGCGTTGTTACTCTTCTCTAACTACTGTTATTTTCCTAAAATTCTTTCCTAGCGTATGTCTGCGTCTTCATAATTATATGCTTAGATTAATAACATTATATGTGAGCCTTTCAGCCTAACCCATTTAGTGGTTTATGTTGTGTGCTACCATTGTTTTATAGGTACAGAAGATAAAGATGTGTAATAATTATACCTAAGTACATAAGTTTACAGAACTAGTTTTCGCCTGCAAGTTCGTTCGCGATTTAAAAGTAAAGAGTTCAGTACTTCAACCATGAGTTATCGAATGGCTTTCGATAGGTTTTTTACGCACCGAAACGCTGTAATCTCATAGCCGATTTTAGTTCCTTCCGTAACCGCTAGAGGCGCTGCGAGGGTTTTCCATACAAATATTTTACGGCGTCGCTAGCGAGTCTAGTGAGAAAAACTCACGGTCGAGGCACAGATTCGGATCATTCGACCGGGGTAACCTTACATATAACTTATCTATGTACATGTTTATACCTAAACTTAATATAGATAAATAAAATAATAAATAATAATAATAACAATTTATTACCATATAAATACACTGTAGAAACAAAATCACGTAAAATATAGATAAATACTAGCATTTTAACCTAGATATAGACTGTTGATCTCATTTGGTATTTTTTTTAAACACGATGGTCTTGCGTTGGCCCGTGTCCGCTACTTTCCCCGTTTGGTAAGCAACAGGTCTACGAAGGTGGACGCTTATCCAGGAAAAAACTGTTAACTCAAGTCTCGAAGACTGCTGTTTTTTATATAAAACTAGCTTTTCGCCAGCGGCTTCACCCTCGTGGTCTTGATAACTTTTTCCCCCGTTTTTGCAACATTTTTCATCGCTACTCCGCTCCTATTAGTCGTAGCGTGATAGTGTTTAGTCTAAAGCCTTCCCCGATAAATGAGCTATCTATCCCTGAAAGAATTTTTCAAATCGGTCCAGTAGTTTCGGAGCCTATTCAATTTATAATATAAAATAAGTATAAGTATAGAGTCTCAGTAACAGCTCGAACTTTGTGCCCGATAAATGGACTCGCCCCCTTATTGTGGAATTTATGTTATGGACTAACTGTTGACCGTGGTTTTACCCCCATTCCAAAAAAAAAATACCTAACTTTATTTTTTGAGAGCAATGGTAGCCTACATCATTCCTCAGGATTAAAATCATCATCATGCAATACCTATCTCCAAATATCGAAATAATATTTAACTCAATGGTTTATGCGTGAAAATTTAAGAAACAAATCGAGTTTTTTTTTATATTGGCGAAATTATTAAGCAGATTAAAATGTTTATTAATTCGGTAGCTGCCGCAATTAATTACTGAAAGCGCGCCATTTTGACAGCTGACCTTAATCAAGATGGCGTCTTAAGTTCGTTATTCGAAAACTGTCCTTATGTTTTAAAAGCTGCTAAGTGCTTGGTACTGGTAAAATTGACGCTAGTCCTCTTAAAAGGTTTTCAGATTTTACAGGATTAATCGTTTAATGTCACATTATTGTATAAGCATATTATATTAATGGTTTTAATTTTATAGACGTTGCACAAACTAATTATTAAACTACCTACCTAACTTTTTGGTGTTGTAAAAGTAAATGGAAGATGGTTAATCTTCCATTTACTTTTTATGTATGAAAGGTGTTAAGTATGATACTGATGCTAGTAAGCTCTACAAGTTCAGGTTCAAAATTAAGCGGGCATTGTAGGTTAATGTGTTAGCGACATCTATCGGTTGTACGAAGCAAAAGTCCTGAAACGTGCAAGTGACATTTACCGTGCAACTTGCATATCATCAACCGACATCAACCGTAGTCGGTGGTGGAACACTAGGCATATCATCCGCCTGGTCAGAGGATCCTTCCTTACGATGGTGAGACATCACACCTCGCCCCTCCACAATGTCCTAGTTATCCGAAAACTCAACAACTGGGAGATCTATTTCTTAAACTCCCAAACTAGTTCCATTTGCGACGTTTGATCTGCTTGACGATCGGTGTTTCGCGGCAGTAATCCTGTAGCGGCTCATTTGAAATTTTCTTGGGCCAGTAGATACCGAATTACGGAGTAATCGGCGAAGACATCGGTTGATAAAAACCTGGATTTTGTGCGAGATGTATTTTTGTATGATGTGTTTATGTTACTTATGTGTCGCGAAGTTAATACTTATATCAAGAGATATTTGCCCATTTGATCCATAAAGTATAAAAATATTAGACCATTAATATAAATATAAAGAAAAATACTTGCGAAAGTAACTCTCAATTTCCTGTTTCGAAGTCGCAAAACACACAACATCAATCAAGAAACACAAATAGACTTCGAAAAGTTTTGTTTACTTAAAACGCTTCTAATATTATTCTGATACTAGAACTCCCCTTCTACAACTGGCGGTTTAATTTCATTCTAATTCCAGAGATGGCGCTACTAGTTATAAAACCTAAGCTACGCATTATTGAGACAGGCTAGGTAGACCCAAAAAATATAATTATAACTTAGGCAGTCTAGTTCAGTTACTTTTACGTGAATAAGTTTAATGAGTTGAATGGCTAATATGTAATTTTGACAAAATCTTAATTTGTCATTTTTCATTTAACTGCGATTTTGACGTCCTGGCGACGAAACGGATGAGTCTTCTCGGCAACGGGTACCCGAAGCCGGAAGATTTTAGGTTCCTTCCTCTCAGTGGGTTAGCCGCCTTCGTGAACCACGTCTTTAAAGAGTAAGGAGTATACGGTAATGGGGACAACACAAAAGATCCCATTGGGTCGAAGTGTTGCTGGTTGTACCAGCCCCTATAGTAAGATAACTTAAAAAAAGAGGTGATTCGCAATCTGCCTCTGTATTCTTTGTATACGAACTGATTTGCACGAACGTAGTTTTTTTATATGGTAGAGTCGGGGCCGTCTTGTGCCCATTTTCACACTATAGTCAGAAATTCGAAAAATTTGACAAACAGTTCATAACATGTATTATTTTGCAGTAATTGAGTTGCTGGCTGATTACAAGGAGGTGAATCGATAAGATTCAACTGCATCCCTAGAAGTCGATCCTGAGTCTATAGAGTCTGAGATTATGATTCTCTGAGTTTGTTTCGGCGTTTCTTTTCAGAGGTCGTCAGTTAGGAAATGCCGGCGACATCTAGCATTTAAAAAATATAATTGTAAAAGTGTCTTTAAAGGATCTACTTACAGATATAAATATCATTTCATTTCATTGAAAATTTGGTACTTAGATTAAAAGTTTATTTTGTAAAAGAAAAACAAATATCTAGGTACCTAAAATATACCAGATCAAATGCGAATTGAAACCCTAAGTTAACCTACTAAAATACTTTCTACTATCGTAAAAACTTTATCATTGAAGTAAGTTCCGCTTTCGTATCCATATCAGTTGTCGTAACGGTAAGTAAAATTAAATTTTATCAGATAGGCCGGCCACCCCCGCCTAAGGTCATAAAGTTACCGTTATTGTCAACTTTTATAATTCCAATGTAGGGGGGACTTTCGACAGCTCTTTACGGGTCACGGCATCTAGAAATTTAGGATTTCGTAGTTATTGCCGTTTGGGTCTTTGGGTACGGAGAGAACGCCTGCCGCCGAAAATATAAACGTTTTTCTTACGATAAATATGACATTAAGCCTGTATTCTCCGAAGGAAAAACGGGTACATTTAGAACAGAACCTTGGGGACAAACAATTTTTACTTTAACCATAACCAGAACCATACGATTTCACCCCTGGCAAGTAACACAAGAATTGTGTATACATACATACATGCCATCACGCCTGTATTCCCCGAAGGGTTGTGGTCCTAATCGCGTCTGATACTCTCTAGGTTCTGGGTTCAATTCCCGGTTGCAGCTTTTGTGCCCGGTTAATGGCAATAGGCTCGCTCTCTATCACATAGGACCGTAGTTACGTATGACATAGATAACCTCTCGAGATCAATTTCTTTTAATACAAATTCTGCGGTGCTTTATAAGGGAATTTAGGTAAAAGCAAGCAAGAATCGTCGATTCGTTCCTTGAGCTGCCGTTTAAGACGATTATAGGATTATTTCAGGTGAACGAGCACCAGCTTGCAGCTGCCAAGTGTCTGCCAAGCGTTTCGTTTATTACGCTATTCTCATAAGATTGTTCTTTTTGAGATCTGTGGGCTATTAACAAAGCAAATCGTCGATTCCTGATTGCGTTACGGTAAATCATTTATTTATTTCACAATCAATCACAGGATTACATTCCTAATTCGATAGTGTGGTCCCTAATTTTACAACACATTTATTACACATCACTTAACTAAAACTTAACACATCTAGAGTAGTTTTTAGAAAATGAATGAGATACATTGTTTTCTTTCAATATCTGCTTATTGCAAAAGGCTTTAATCATTAAATATTATCATGAAGATTTATCATTTTCTTGTTTTTTTTTATTAAACTCTCGCCTATTACAGGATACCGATCTGAATGGCTGTGAGAAATTGTGTTATAATATATATTTATATACGTATTTTTACCGTATTTATGTATTTTACTTATTTTTGGTTTACTATAATTAATCTTCATACACCATCGACTGCCCCCCCCCTCAATTTTCATATCTTTCCTGTCCATCCAAGGTTGTCTGGTAGATAACGCTTTTAGCGATAAGACCGCCATGGTACCCTTAGTGTTTAAAAATTGTTATGTTTTGTTTCTTGATTTGATTGACTTGATTCCTATTCTAGTGACTTAAACCTAAAACATATTCAATCACTGCCATATACCCAACTCCGAGGTGGACAGCTTGCAGCGGCAGCTCACATACGAACAATCCAGTCGGTTCGCCACACAGCGCAGACAATAATAATGCCGTAACCGTATAAAATTTCGCAGCAGTTTTGCAAATATTCTTTTAATTTGTAAAACCCCATCGTACAATAAAAATTTCCGAAATAAGTAGCTTCATCTTCAATTATATCCCAAAAACTGCGAAATCATTTTACAAAAGCGAAAGCTATTAAGGTCTAAATTACTTAATACGACGATTATGCTCTTGGCAAACTTTCAATGCCGTTTTTGTGGTCCTTGTATCCGCGACGTTAAGGACCAATTTTCAGAAAACTTAATTTGAAGGTAATTTTGTAAACGTCTCTTAATTGTCTCTTATAATTAAGTAGAAGTCCCGAAGTAGGTGAGCTTAAGGTCCCAGATGCGTAAAATTGTCTTATTATAAAAAGTATTAAAGGCAAATTTGAGTTTGCTCAGTATTTGACTTTATCCTTTGGGTGCTCAAATGTTATTCAGAAACCTGGCAGAAGGATAGGTATTACCAGTAGGTAGTTTAATTTCTTATCAGGATGCACTTCAATCATAATCCTTTCAGCATTTTACAAAAATAAATCATTTAATAACAAATCGTTGAAACTTTACATATCTGTCCACGAAGATTTTAGTCGAATGTTCAATATATTGCGTTCTAACTCTGTTATTTTATATTAACGTGCGTGCTACATACAAACACAAGTTACTATCCATAAAATGCAAAGTAAATTAAAGAAATAATATAAATTTGTTATTAAACAATTAACGTGGTAACGTTTTTAAATATTTATGTCGTCGGAAGTAGGTTACTTCATAATACCATAGCCTGAATGAGGTTTGTTCTAAAAAGTTTGATTTTACTTCAAAACTAAGTGGATTTCCAAGAAAAATTACGTGGGTGCCGATTGAGGAGTGCGGGAGAGGGGCGGGGTACTCGTTATTTTCACTTTTCCCCGTTTATTGCCACAATAAATAACATTAGGTTTATGATGCGTGTATAAAATACCCCGGTTCGAGGCGTGCGGGGCTGAATTTTTAATTTTCTACCCTCCTAACTTACGTTTTGTGGAACTAGAATTTGGTTTTGTGTATAACGCATTGTATTAAAGGCATCGCTTTTCATTAATCGCTGTTTTCGTGTTGTGCTTTGTAAACCAAATAGTATGTGACTAGTTTCACGTAGGATATCTATACTAATATTATAAAGAGGAAAGATTTGTATTTTTGTATGTAACGAATAAACTCAAAAAGTACTGAACCGATTTGAAAAATTCTTTCCGTGTTAGATAGCCCAATTTATCGGGGAAGGCTATAGGCTATATATCATCACGCTACGACTAATAGGAGCGGAGTAGTAATGAAAAATGTTGCAAAAACGGGGGAAAATATAAGACCACGCGGGCGAAGCCGCTGCCGGGAAGCTAGTCTTAGATAAAAAAATTGCAATGTCAGGCAGATTTCAAAACAGCTTTTATTTAAAGTAAATTACTTAAAAGCGATTCAGTCTACAATTCTATAGAGAGGATGATAATGACTGATTTTTACAGTACTTTTTACAGATTTAATCGCATTAAATCGTGTTATTACATTTGTAAGTAGGTATGTAAATAATTGACAAAACTTATCCTCATCACCATAATTATTAATCGTCCCACTGCTGGGCACTGCCCTCAGAATGAGAGGGATTAGGCTTATAGCCCACCACGAAGGCCTAGTGCGGGTTGGCAGAATTCACATGCCGTCGAGAAAATATCTCAGGCATGCAGATTTCCTCACGATGTTTTCCTTCACCGTTTTAAGCGAGTGATAATCAATTGGTCCATCCAACTATTATTGAAGTTAACATAATACTTAAGGCAATCGGCATTTTATTGTTTGCTAATTCAGGGCCCTCAAAGGGGACAACCAAAAATGACTTTAGTTTTAGTGATTTCTACTAAAACCATAACTTTCCTCCAACTAATTGTACAAAAACATTAGAACTGAGTTTTTTCACAGCAAAGTGAATTTAATTATTAACAGTGAGAGCCCCGTAAGGTACGACGCACACGTAAATGCCTCTTACGTTCGTAAGTGGCCGTTGTAGGGCCGTACGACGTAACACCGAGAGGCAATAACCGGAGGCTTGACGTACACTGGGATAAAATTAAAACTTAAAAAGAAACTTGCATGTTCGGTTGAAGTTATAGGGCGTTATTCCAAAAACGTGTAAATTGCTTTAGGATCACAAAACGCTTAATATATTTTTTATTTATTTAATAATAATAAATTTATTTGGGAAACATTAGTTACAATGGAACTTTACAACATTTGAACGGTAACTGCTGCAGTAGTATAAACTGTGTTGCAGCTAGTTAACGCCCTCCTCCGGGTAAATCTGGCTTATTACATTGTAAGCTAGGTAACAGTGAAAAAAGAAAAAATATATTTTTAAACTAATTAATTACTAAATCAAAGGTAGAAGACTAAAGTTGTACATAACTGTGTGTGTGTGTGTGTGTGTGTGTGTGTGTGTGTGTGTGTGTGTGTGTGTGTGTGTGTGTGTGTGTGTGTGTGTGTGTGTGTGTGTGTGTGTGTGTGTGTGTGTGTGTGTGTGTGTGTGTGTGTGTGTGTGTGTGTGTGTGTGTGTGTGTGTGTGTGTGTGTGTGTGTGTGTGTGTGTGTGTGTGTGTGTGTGTGTGTGTGTGTGTGTGTGTGTGTGTGTGTGTGTGTGTGTGTGTGTGTGTGTGTGTGTGTGTGTGTGTGTGTGTGTGTGTGTGTGTGTGTGTGTGTGTGTGTGTGTGTGTGTGTGTGTGTGTGTGTGTGTGTGTGTGTGTGTGTGTGTGTGTGTGTGTGTGTGTGTGTGTGTGTGTGTGTGTGTGTGTGTGTGTGTGTGTGTGTGTGTGTGTGTGTGTGTGTGTGTGTGTGTGTGTGTGTGTGTGTGTGTGTGTGTGTGTGTGTGTGTGTGTGTGTGTGTGTGTGTGTGTGTGTGTGTGTGTGTGTGTGTGTGTGTGTGTGTGTGTGTGTGTGTGTGTGTGTGTGTGTGTGTGTGTGTGTGTGTGTGTGTGTGTGTGTGTGTGTGTGTGTGTGTGTGTGTGTGTGTGTGTGTGTGTGTGTGTGTGTGTGTGTGTGTGTGTGTGTGTGTGTGTGTGTGTGTGTGTGTGTGTGTGTGTGTGTGTGTGTGTGTGTGTGTGTGTGTGTGTGTGTGTGTGGGTGGGTGGGTGGGTGGGTGGGTGTGTGTGTGTGTGTGTGTGTGTGTGTGTGTGTGTGTGTGTGTGTGTGTGTGTGTGTGTGTGTGTGTGTGTGTGTGTGTGTGTGTGTGTGTGTGTGTGTGTGTGTGTGTGTGTGTGTGTGTGTGTGTGTGTGTGTGTGTGTGTGTGTGTGTGTGTGTGTGTGTGTGTGTGTGTGTGTGTGTGTGTGTGTGTGTGTGTGTGTGTGTGTGTGTGTGTGTGTGTGTGTGTGTGTGTGTGTGTGTGTGTGTGTGTGTGTGTGTGTGTGTGTGTGTGTGTGTGTGTGTGTGTGTGTGTGTGTGTGTGTGTGTGTGTGTGTGTGTGTGTGTGTGTGTGTGTGTGTGTGTGTGTGTGTGTGTGTGTGTGTGTGTGTGTGTGTGTGTGTGTGTGTGTGTGTGTGTGTGTGTGTGTGTGTGTGTGTGTGTGTGTGTGTGTGTGTGTGTGTGTGTGTGTGTGTGTGTGTGTGTGTGTGTGTGTGTGTGTGTGTGTGTGTGTGTGTGTGTGTGTGTGTGTGTGTGTGTGGGTGGGTGGGTTGGAGGAGATGAGTTGCATGTAACTTAGTATGCAACCCTCACAATATTTTCAGTTTCTTCATAGGATAACGTATAAAGCCAATTCGTTACTTTCTTTTTGCATTTTGAAATTGTGAGCGGGTAGATTACTGCCTCTTTATTTACTTTATTATATAATCTAGAGCTAAGGTAATAATATTGGTGACTTGCAACCGTGGTTTTTGGGGTTTCTATGTCGAAAACTCTGTCCGACCTACGCGTATTTCTCAAAAAATCAGGATCGAATGATGTGTCTGCATGCTTACGAAGGATGACTTTTAGTATATAAAGTTTTCGGATTGTAAGGACCCTGCAAAGTTCGTAAAGCTCAGACGTAGGAAATCTTATGGGTTTGCGGGTAATGATCTTGAGAATACACCTCTGGGCTCTCTCCAGACGTATTAGGTCCGTTTTGTTGGAACCACCCCAAGATGTTATACAATACGCCAAGTTTGACTGCGCCAGTGCGTAGTAGACAATTTTCAAAGTATTCAAGTCAGCGACAGTTCTTGTCTTCTTAAAGACATACATTAGTTTTCTAGTGCGACTAACTAAGTTGTCTATATGAGAACTCCAAGTTAGTCTGCTATCAAGTATAACACCCAGATAACGAACACTGTCTGTGCGTGTCATAGTGGTACAATGACATGTACTTGGTGAAGCGCTACAAGAGTGACCCCAAATTGAGAATGTTTTTGATGGCTGAGATGCTGCTCTAGGAGCAAAGGTAATGTATTGTGATTTGCTTACATTGAGGGTCAAAAGATTACGATCAAGCCATTTTTTTACAACACTCAGGGCGTTCTCAGCGATTTCCTTAACTTTTTCCCAGGAATTGTTATGAACCAGAAGCACTGCATCATCAGCATAGGCAACAATTTTACAATTTTTCATCTTTAGTAGACACAGCTCATTAATATAGAGGAGGAAAAGAGTTGGCCCCAGTACACTGCCCTGAGGCACACCATAGTCTAGCGTTACTTCATCACTAACAACATCATTCACAATAACACTCTGGGTGCGTTCAGATAGGTAACTTTTAAAAATATTTAAGACCACACCACGAACTCCCATGTTTTCCAATTTTTGCAATAGGGTTGGAATAGAGACAGTGTCAAAAGCTTTTGACAAATAATAAAATAATATAATGTTAATATTTTTTATTTTATTTTACATTAAAAGAATAGGGGTAATTGTAGGTACTTATCAATATGCAGAACTTTGATTACTGATATAATCCTGCTGATTATAATTATCTCGTCAGTAAAATTCTGCATACTGATCTATTATGATCTACTTATTATGGAAAAGCTATTTTTTTAGTAAGGCAGTAGGTACAAAAACCCTTTATTTTGTGTATAAATGAATCAGGTGCACAAATAACATTCACAAATCACATCACATAAAATACAACTTACTGGTCATAAAAAACCGTTATCTTTCATCTTTTAGGAAGGCATTTTAACCTCGTCTTTTAATTTATAAATCAAATGAAATTCTCATACATGCAAGTATTAACAACATGCATACTAAAGAAAAAGATTATAATAGTTTATTATTTAGAAATAATATCAATGGGAAATAGATATCAATAGGGTTTCTTGACGGGTTTCCTCCTAAGACGGAATTAAATAACATAATAAATTACTTACCAATTTCATATATTTTCCTTTTAAAGGAATAACATTAATTTTATTAGCTTTTACAAGAGAGACAAGGAATCTGTCCAGAGACTCCAAATTGTTGCCTAGAACTTTGCCTGAGAGTGTCTGAAATTCTCCTTGATATTGCAGTCGCAGTGTGCTTTCTCCCTACAAGATAATAGGCTCGGTGGGCGGTGCCATTCAGGGCCCCCGCGGACTCAAGCTTAAACGTTTACGGCCAAACTGTCGTTGGAATTGTTAATTATTTTCGCGGGGCCCACTGTTAATCCCCGTTCGGATCGCCCATAATGATACTTACGCTATGCGATAAGAAATAATCTTGAATTGGAGATTCTAGATTTGGTCCTTCGGTATGAAGATTCGGAATTAAAACGATCGTTGCGAATTTTGATGATTATAATGGTAAATTAGGTTGGTCTGTTTGATTTTTGTGTAGCACTATTTATCATCCATATACTTGGATATTAATATTTCGGGAAAAGCACCCAGCCCAGTTGAATTATAGCACATTCATTGGAATAGCACCGATTTTATAGAATCATTTTTCAAATTAAAATAAAATGTCAATCCTCAATGAATTTATACGTTGTTTTAATACCGGTAGTCGATGGGAGCCTTTGCATTTTTCATAAAAAAACATTTCAACAAGTTACGCTTCAATGCTCATAAAAATAACTGAAACACGAAATAGATCCATGTTTTTGACATATAGAACTTTTTGTTTTACCATCGGAATCGGGTGCGTTAAATTATTTTATAGTAGTTACGTATTATTTTGTATTCGTATTCCAAGTTGCAGTTGTGTTGAATGAAGTTCAAACAGTTTTAGATAAAATAAATTATAACATATTTTTTTTTATCATCACAGTTTCACTGTATTTAGTCGTGTTTATGTTATATGTTAGAGCTAGACCCCGAAAGGATATTAAATTGAATTGCATGTTTCTTTTACAATTCTATTTGAGTTTTTCGCCTTAAGTCAAGGCAAGGGTTTGAAACATTCCAGACAACAATAAAAAAACACTGATAACGCATGCATATCCGAAGGGTTAAGCAAAGGCATACAATTAAACATCCACAGTTTTTACGCTTATTTAAAAAAACACTGAAACAAATAATGTCTCATTTTTTTTTTCTGGCAGGTATAGAGGTTATACATAAACAATATTCCTTCTCTTTTCAGTTCGCTCCGTCTCATTCCGATTCTCATTACAATATCACAACTTCACCTATAAGATCATAATTTTCTTGTGAAAAATAATTCAAACATTTAACCCGCCCCCCACCGTGGGGCAGTTTAAAGAAGTTGCCGTTGCCAGATGGCGTTCGGCTATTCAAATTTTCTTGTTTTATTAAAAAAAGTTCGCACTTGACCCCGAAACCGTTTTAAGTCGAGTTCTTTAAGCACCTTCTTAGTAATGTACCGAGGTAATTGTATTTTAATGGATACGATTCTAGAAGCAAATCCGCTGTTTTAAGCTCTTTAAAATTTGTGTCAATCTGGGCTTTGATAACCAAGATTTGTTTTATTTTTATACGCGTACAAACGATAAAATGTTAATTCACTGTATTATATAATCGATACCACTTGGCCTCAATATAAAATCTGGTAGCAAAGCTATGTTCTGGTAGCTTTGAATTAGATTTATATCTGTTGAACTACGATCGATTCTGTATCCACAATGTCGGCATCGCACATTTATTTCCCGAAGGATTAGATATAAGTGTATTGTTCTAAAATCAAATTCTCTATTTAAGAAATAAGGTATGGTGTTGCAATTATTACTTACCATACATTATAAAATAGCTATTACTCAATATAAAAAACCTTTAACACCTATCAACCTTTTTGAGGTCTCTAACCTCTTTGATATTACTAGAAGAGACAAATAAACAAGCACGTTTCCCGCCAAACATAGCATATTAATTACACACACTTTAGCGAAAATGTTGAAGCTTCTTATTATAAAATCTTGACGAATGCCGCTCTCAAACTTCGCATTGTTTTGAATTTTACAGAAACGAACCAAATAAATTATAATGAAGGGGTCCAAGGAAACAATCGTCGCAGCCAGAGGGTTGGGCTGTGACAAAAAATATGGATTATTTTTGTTTAGGGAATATTAAAAAAACAAGTGAATTCTGAGTTATTACAACAATACTCTTGATTTTCTTTAGAACTCTGGATATATATAATTATGTTCATAATGTTCATATATTCGTGTCTGAGAACTATTCCGTGTATCTTTTGGAATTTGATAGAAGATTGGCGTTATTGTACCTACAGTATTACAATTGTTAAAATGTTAAAATATGGTCGAACTATGCTGCTGATTTTGTTTAGGTTGGTAGCACTACACTGTCAAATATACTGCAAATATGTGCTAACATTGCGCCCCAGTTTGTAGCCAGTGAAATTACTAGGCTTATGAGATTTATAACTGAGGACTCAAGATGGCAACGCGTTAGTGACACTACTGGTGTTGCTGACGTCTATAGGCTGCGGTTGCCGCTTACCACAGGCGGTACATACATACATACATACATACATACATACATACATACATACATACATACATACATAGATACATACATACATACATACATACATACATACATACATACATACTTACATAGCTTCACGCCTGTTTCCCATAGGGGTAGACAGAGACTATAGATTTCCACTTGCTACGATCCTGGCACGCCACTTTCGCTTCGTCTATGTTCATTAACCTGTCCATGCATGCTCGTCGGTTTAGGGTGCTCTTAACCTTGCCTTTTTTGAGAACGTCCGCAATCTGGTTGTGATACGTTCGCCGAGGTCGACTCCTTCCAACTCTTCCATTCGTACATTATCGTCATTCGTACATCATCGTTCATTATTCGTATATTCCACAGGCGGTCTTTAAGCTTAATTGTAAATATAAAGGCTATTTTGGCAATTACCTTTGGCCCACAAGTTTTCCTAGTTTTTATTGCCCTCTACACTATTTTAACATAAACTTTGTATATCTCGGAAACAGAATTATAACAGTCGTTGCTTATTTAAATAATTTAATTCACTGTATTACGATTGAATTAAGGATTGCAGTACACTTCCAGCTAGTTTGTGTTATGTCCCCGTGTTACGAGTTGGAATACAATTCTTTACTGCTATACAGATCTCGTAAGAGGCGAGAAAAGATCTGTAATTCTGTACCTCAACCATGAGTTCTATCGCATTGCTTACGATAAGTTTTTTACGCATCGCAACGCTGTAATCTCATAGCCGATTTTACCGTTCGGAACCAAAATTTGCGGCCTCTAGAGGCGTTGTAGGGTTTCCATACAAATATTTTAGGGCGTCGCTAGCGAATTTAGTGACAAAAACTCATGGTCAAGCCACTGACTTGCTCGGTATTAGGATCTCCTGGGGTTTGACTGGCTGGCGAGTCTGTTGTAAAGCACCTTTGTGTATATTTTCTACCTTGTCCTAATTTATTTGGGGTCGCCGCAGCCTATCCTTTTCATCTATTTATCCCTGTTAGCCGTCACCTCCCCTTTTCCATCATATCTACCTTAACACAATCCACCCATCTTTTGGGCATCCTCCGTCCTTCTATTCATATTCATCACTTTTTTAGTCACATGCATTTTTCATCCCTCCACATCACGTGTCCATTCCAAGTGATCCAAAAAAACAAAATGTCATAGCATCTAAGCGCTTCTTATCGCTTAGCATAGACTGGATCACAATACTAACTAAACCGCGTCCGTCTACATTTTTTCAACGTTTCTGAAAGAAATATAGCGTCATTTAAATTTTTTATTTGTTCATTCATTTTGGTGAGTGAATGAGTAATAAAGCTGTCGGGCCTTTCTCTAAGAGCTTAAATTTGACGGTCAGAAAATAATATCTTACTTGATATACTTATAGAACTTAATTATATATTCTAGTTGTGTAGCGAAGAAAAAGATGGTAAGAAAACCTGCATGTCTGAGAGATTTTCTCGACGGAAACTGAAGTCTGCCAACTCAAACGAGGTTAGCGTGGTAGACTATAATAGCCTAACCTCGAAGAGCTTCGTGCCCAGCAGTGGGACAGCAAATGAGTTAACAGGGAAAGAAAAATATACCCTCACGACCGCAGCCTATTGTCTAGGAAATACTAATATTCGAAGAGTAGACTGATTGGCAGACTTTTTGGGCTTCTGACTACCGTTAACGATTGTCTTAATTAAGTTTTCGTATGACAACCGGGACTGACGGCTTTACGTGCTCTCCGAGGTACGTAGGGGTCTAGATATAAATGGTCCCCCATCCACAGACTGACCGCGACAACCGTAGAACCTCGCAGACCGGTCAGCGTACTTAAAACTTAGCCACGAGCACCTCGTACACTCATAATCATAAAAGCATATTCTATTCAAATAGGTGCACGTTACACGTTGAAACTTTTCCGCAACTTTCCTCCACAAAGGTTAGGTTAACAGTACATGTGAGGTACCAGGGTACTGAATAGTCAATGTACTTACATGAAAGTTACCTGAATTTCACAGCAAGAATAATCAATTAGATGAATACATCTGCCGACAAAAGTTACCCATGGGTTGGTACGTAAACTGTTTCGTTATGGACTCGTATTCATAGTGCGGATTATCGTATCTTACTAATCCTTCCTATAAATTATTATAAATGTCTAATGTAATTAATATACTTACCTGAAGTGTACACACTATTACTACAAAATAAATTACTGGTCAATGTTATGTACACCGTAAGTGTCATACATATCAGATATAAAATATTCTGTAACATTATTAGCATAACAATTGTAATAATATGTATGCCGTGGTTGTACTACTTAATACTAAATAAATAAATGCGAAAGTAACTCTGTCTGCCTGTCTGTGTGTCGAGATTTCACGCCAAAACTACTGAACCGATTTAAATGAATTTTGGCACACAAATAGGCTAAAGCTTGAGAAAGCTTTATATATATATTTTTTAAAAGAGTGACTATGGAGTTTCTTGCCGGCTCTTCTCCATAAGTCCAACTTTTTGGAACCGTGCAACTAGTTTGACTTTTCGAAAGTACCTATTTATATGGTCTAATTGAAATAAAATATTTGAATTTGAATTTGAATTTGAAAGGACATAGGCTACTTTTTAATGCGAAAAAGGGCTTTAAAGGGTTGAAATAGGGGATGAATGTAATCAGAAATACTCAGACCACGCGGGCGAAGCCGGCGGCGGAAAACTAGTACCTATATCGTGAAAGTTTCTAAGTTTGGATGATTGTTGCTCTTTTATGGCGAAACGGCTGAACCGATTTGGCTGAAAGTTGAAATGGTTGATGGCTTATACCTTGGATTAGGACGCTACATTTTAATCCCGAAAAGTACGAACAACCAGCGCGTGTGTGTGATAATATTCATGAGCGTGGAGGAAGCCAAAGAAGTAGCCAAGAATCGTAGCAAGTGGTGGTCTTTAGTTTCTGCCTACCCCTGTGGGAAAAAGGCGTGAGTGTATGTATTAAACTGCTACTAGCTATTTGATATTGGGGCACTTTTCGTAACTAATTATTTTTCACTTACACTAATTTTCCGTTACTTTTTTTATAAATTTATAATTAAAAAGTAATTTATTTCGGATCGCGCGCGCGATAACATTCACCGCGGGCGTTATAGTCGCGTTTTTAGCAATACACTGCGCGCTCAAAAATGTCTGTAATAACGGATCATTTTCTACATGAATGACCTGGGTCGTTATATTTTTGACCTTGAGTGAAACCTTATCACGACCTTTGTGCGTCGATGCCCCTTTTACCTTGTATATAGTACACGTCTGTCAAAACCTCGGGGAATGCCGACGTGATGGTATGATAAGTTATGTAAAAATATGTTACTCAAAGCCAGACTATGAATACGGTGGCATTTACAGCTTCCGCCGGCCTCGGACAGATGGAGGGCGCGTGATTGATGAGCGAGAACTTAATTATAATACTTAGCCAGGTTTATTCTTCAAATTTCTTTCTAACCGACTCGAACTTCCCCGAACGGAAATGTCGGAAACTTAGACAATAAACTTGAATGGACGTTGATTTCGTAATGGTCTGACTCTTTGCTGATGTTTTTTCATACTTCGCTCCTTTTGGTCGTAGCGTGATGATATAGCCTCAAAATCTTAAAATCGAACTAGTAGTTCCTGAGATTAAAACTCTTTAGCTTTATATTATATTAGTAAAGATTTTGTAAACAATTCACCGTTTTGAAGAAATATTTTATTTATTTACTAGACTGCCTCGTTGGTGTACTGGTCCCAAGCGCGACTGCTACGCTGGAAGTCCTGGGTTCGAATCCGGGTTGAGCAAAGTCTTGTTGGAATTCCCAGTAGCAGTTGGGATTTTTGCTCGATTGATGGCACTAGGCACGTCCCCTATTACATTTGGTAATACACCTCTGCCTAATAAAACTGTTTTATAAAAAAGATTTTCACAAAGTAGTCGAATCAATAGTTCAAGAAAATCAAGTTTGTTTTGAAAGTAAACAAATAAAACAAAGTATTATATCTCATATTGAGAACAACAGATCAAATGGATTGGCTTCAGCTAAGCTTAGTGATGCGAAACGGATTATGGATAATGTTGGTTGTTCATATAATATCGATAGAATAGTATCGAATTAAGTATTTGATCAAGCGAGTGTTATTTGAATACATTAAATAAAAACCGCCAAAAACAAATGAGTAATATAAATAATGTTGGTTAGAGCTGTGACCAAACATTGCGGCTGGTGAGTGCCAGAACCAAATTAAATTTGCTGGTACTTAGTCATTTTGGCGAACTGAATAAAGATTTCTGTTTTTTGGGGTCTTTGCTTTTTAAATGATGGCCACAATAAAGTTGTATATAACAGACTAAGTAGTTACGTTTCGTGGTGCTAATTAATGTGGAAATAAAAAAAACTTGAGAAATTAAGGAAAGGTTTGTTTAAGAGGGTAATGTAGAATTAAATGTAGAACTGTAGAACTAAATGTTTATATCGATAATCTTTTCCCATCACTATTCACGTGATCGTACTCCGGCTCGCATACAATTTGTCTTCGTTGACAAATATTTAAATGTTCACCGATAGCTATCGATCACTGGCCCAAGAGATATAGGCAGAGTCGGGAAAAAAGCTGCCTAGAGACTTGAAAAAATTGAAATACTCAAGATTTTAGGCTAAGAAGAATTTATTTGATTGAAATACGTTTGGAGGTCTAAAAAAGACATAGACACACAATTTCCAGCTGATAGCGATGCGGAGGAGTTTTTTTGATGCCTTATTGTAAATACCTGGTTATTTTATTAATATTTTATTTTGCTTTATTAGATTTAATTGTAAAATATTTTCTTTTTAAATTATTGTTTAGAATAAAACCTCTTTAGTAAGTATCTTCCCCCATCGAGAAATACAAACTTTTGACACATACAAATTATTGTATGTATCTAAAACCTACCCACATACATACCTATATACTTAGGCTAATCGTACTAGACATAGTCAAATTTTTCCTACTTATAAGGATTTTTTTTGGCCGTTGTAGGTACAGTCAGCAACGAAAGTCGTTGAACACGGCGAAAGTTGAAAAACATCACAGTACCAAAACTATTCATTAGATTTTGACTAAGGTTAAACATATAATTGTCCTCTATTATGAGGAAATATACTGCCTTCAAGGGTCAGTGAGGTCAGTGAGTATGATTTATCCTAAAACATAACAATAGGGACTATTTCCGTATATTCCAACATAGCAAGTTTCGAATAAAGAATTTAGCTTTCCTTTACTCAAAACAAACCGCCGACGCGCTATCGTCACTCCCATCTTATTAGACCCCAGTTAAAAACTCTACGAAAACATGGTTTCCACACGCAAGGCGACATCTTTTCATAAGAGCCACAATTCGGTTGTGAGGGTCCAAATAACGTACGTATAAAACGTAAGGGCTCGTCTATACGGTGTCCCGCGGGCCCGCTGACACCATTAATGGGTGGGGACACCATACCTTAACGTGGATGTGGGATAAAATGAGGATATTAGAATGAATTCTGCGGATAAATCTGAAGATCTTTTTTACGCTGCATCTGTATGAAATTTTTGAAACTACGGACTAGCGATCCGCCCTCGCTTTACTTCGGGCAATAAGTCAAAGGCACCAATTTATTATTTGTTAATTTTAAAACCAATTTATTACTGTGTTATTACACTGTAAAAAACATATTTTTGTTTCTTTCTATTCTTTCTTTTGATAGATAGAACATAAAAATCCAGTGTTTAGCTTTATCAGAAATTGTGACAAAGTCAAAACCACCTTTTCTGACTTACTGCCCTATCCATTACCACGGCAGTATTATTATATAATTTTATGTTAAAAGTAGTCTATAGCACTTAGGGATAATGATAGTGAAATATTTTTTTAAATCGGTTTAGTAGATACAGTGATTACCTTATAAGGAGGTAAAGTTTGTGAGGTTGTAGGTGTACAACCTCACAAACTTCACCTCTTTAGAACATTAGTATAGATAAATTCCGTGATAATTTACTGAAAGGAAAGCACCAGCTTGTTTGACAGATTTTTTCGCACTCTAAACCCAGCCGGACCACAGCCCAAACCTCTCTCTCTCTGACACTTAAAAGTTAATGGTTTATTGGTGTGAGGATGATTAGTTAGTTTAAGTATCGGGACTGTCTCGCAGTTCCCCAAGCGTGTAGTCCCAATAGTTATGGGCCACAAATCCTAAGATATATCCCGTATCTCATACACCCATCGCTGGATTATAAGATGGGCCGACTTCGCTATATTTCTAACAGACGATCTTCGAAAATCCTTCACGTTTAAGAATATGATGCCGTTGACGATGTGAACAATTTTGTTTTATTATTATTTACTTGTAAAGAAATTTTGAGACGGTAGAACTTTCATCTAAATCGTTAGTACATATGAACACACCCGCATAATATCTAGAATTGTTAGGCAGATGTGGTGTACCTAGATGTACTAATGTCGCTGACATCGTTCTTTTGGCCGAACTCCATCTGAATACCACTGACTTATATATTACTGTGTAAGGACTAGGCGGGTCGCATATCACAATGACACCCTGAACTTGGGTCTTCTCTAAACCGAAGTGAAGTAGTCCTCGATCGGCTACAAACAAACGCCATGCGATACTAACAAAGATGCTGATAGTGTTTTTGTGTACGGCGAACGCGCCTGTCAAATGTTCGGACGTGACAAATATTTTTGATATGTTAAATGATCAAGCAGTGGCAGCCTAGGGACTGACCACTGGACTACTGCCTAGTCGTAGTCGCCAGCGACAGAAATTTCATAGTCACAAACTAGAAACAATGTGGTCACGTACCAAACGGTTTCAGAGGCATTTCCATCCTCGTACACTTAGGTTGTGGAATGAACTCCCTGCGGAGGTTTTCCCTGGAGAGAACAGGGGTTCTCCGAAAAAGGAGGTTTGTGCAAAGTCGGCAACGCATGAGTGATGCGTCAGTTTTGTCGTCCATAGGCTTGTGGTCACAAGCTTGTTTGCCATTCTTGCGGTATAAAAAATATTTTTTCGATGGCGTCTTAAGTCTGCCAACCCGCACTCGGCCAGCGTGGTGGACAATAGTTTAACCCCTCTCATTCTGAGAGGACACCCGTGCCTCGACCATGAGTTTTGCTCATTAGACTCGCTAGCGACGCCGTAAAATATTTGTATGAAAAACCCACGCAGTGCCTCTAGCGGTTACGTAAGGAACTAAAATCTGCAAGATTACAGCGTTTTGTTGCGTAAAAAACCTATCGAGAGCCATTCGATAGAACTCATGGTTGAGGTAAGTACTGTACCTTACCGTGTGACAGTTAATGGGTTTGATAATGATGACCAAGACTGCTTATAGTGTACCCATTGTTTAAAATACAGCATGCCAAATAATTGTAGCTTTCTGAAGGGTATTTCTATGAAGAGCTCCCCAAGGGAAACTTGAAGAAAAGCGAATACATCTTAATAAGCTTCCATCAGTATATTCCAGTTGTTTCATAGTCACGTAATCTCGTTTGCCGAGATTAAAACTTGGTCCGCCGCTTAATCTCCGCCATGTTGGTTTCCTCCATGATTTATGAGATGGAAGCGAACAAACGAGCTGACAGCTTATATCTGTTAATTGCTAAGAGATTGTTCTGTTAATATTTTTAAGTGTTGTTTTTTTTAGCTTTTGGTTTTGGGACACTGGTGTTCGGCTGTTTATTTTTAGACTGTGTATGTGACGTCTTTATAGGCTGTAGTACACAGAATGCAACTAGAGTATTATGATTTATCTTGTGGGGGATGGATCCACGTCCAGCAGCGGGCTACCTAGGGGGATGGTGATCGGGGCGGCCACTAGGGTGAGGCCCTGGGGGTCGGGGAAGAGAAAAGAAACCACGTACGACAACGGTAAAACTAGGCAGTACTTCGCACCCAGGGTGGATGCGGGTGGTGACGAGGTATATATATACTAACTGACTGAGACTGAGACTGACTAACGTATCGCTATATTTCACGGTAGGTATGGGGTACCTATTAGGGCCAGGAGCGCGTAACAAGTGAAGTTAATACCTACGGGGGCCCTATTTATAACACTGGATACCTCGTCCCGCTCCCACATCCACCCTCCCTAACTGCCACTTTATTTCCTTCAAACATTACAGTTTCGTGCCCTTATAAGGAAATAGCTAAGGACTACAAGCGCTAGCGGTGTTGTGCGCGGGGTAAGGGACGTGCGAGGTTGCGTTACTACGCGCGGTATTCTCTTTCTCGCACGTCCCCTCCAAACTTCTGTGGGAGCTAGCCAGCGCCGCCAAAACAAACACAGACAACAATGGGGCGGGGCTGGCATAGCTAATGGGTAAAACCTTTATTTCCTACGCATACTACATACATACTAACTTATTACTATACTTATATACTACGACCGTAGCGCACTCGCGGGATTGTCTTTGATGTCGTGCACATTTCTCCCGCCGTCGCTCTCCGGCGACAACACCTGTAGCACGACATCTACGTGTTGCCGCAGCGGTGCCCGTTGCTCGTAGTGGGTTGACGTCTCGACGACTCGTAGCTCGTTGCTGGGGTGACGCCGTGGCTGCGCAGCTCCCGCCGGTGTTGCGAGTAGGTGTGGGTACTCGCACAGATAGATGACGTTGGCGGAGCGGTCGGGCGCGCCACCAGTGTTGGGGCGTCATGAGCTGGGTCGTCGGGACTCACCGCCACATAGTGAGAGGGCGGGAGTATCCCTAGGCGAGCGTCTCGTCGCTCGGGCGCTGGTCGTGCAGCGTAGACTGTGCGTAGGCGCACCGTGCGCCGCTACGCTCCCGCCGTGTACAGGGCGGCGGGGCGCGGCAAGCGCTGTGCGGTGAAGCGGGCTGGCAGCCGGCGGCTCCTGGTGCCGCCTGGGTGCGCTCGTGGTCAGCGGACCCCAGGCAGGCGGCATCGCTGCTCGGCAGCTCGGCGGGGCACTCACGCCGCGCCACAAGGCGGCAGAGTGCCGAGGTGTCGGGTCGACTGCTGGTGGCTTCAGCGTCGCCCTCTGGCGCCGCCTGGGTGCACCCGTGATCGGCGGACCACAGGCAGGCGGGGTTGCAGCTTTGCAACTTAGCGGGGCACTCACGCCGCGCCACATGGCGGCGGAATGCAGCGGTGGCAGCGCTCAGCGAGGCGAGCCGTGTTGCTCGCTGCGTGGTGCGTGTGTACAGCGCCGCGCACTGTGTCTTGCGGCGGCCCGCGGTGACCTGAGGTGACCCGAAGTCCAACCCCGCACAGGAGTCACTCGCGGCCGGGCGCGCTGACTTGGCGCGCCGGACACGACGCGTGTACTTCCCCTTGACACGCATCACTCCCTGAGTATCTGTAAACAAATATAAACACTCCAACCGCTCATCTTTATAAATAATAAAAGGCGCCTGACCCTTTTTCCTGCGCTTCAATTTGCGCATGTTCACAACACGCCGCATCTCCTTGCGTGCGTGTGTCCCTCTAGGCGCAGCGGTGGGATGTAGTGCGCGCGGATCGGGTTCGGATCTCGCGCTCCGTTGTTCTTTTTGCCTTTTCTTACGTCCTCTGTGACGCACGGCAACTGCAACACATTTAACTTGCGTTCTAGGCGTCTATGTCTTTCCTAAAACATGAGAATAAAACATATTCATTATAATTTTTCCGAGTCCGCAACGTTCTGTCGGTGCTCGTTCACATTTATTTGACAGCGCCCTCTTTTGCGTCGAGCGCGCACTATCTGGTGCGCCGTCTGGGATCGATATCGGTGCGGGCGTTCGGCGCAACTCGCTCCCGCCGCTACAGACTGTAGCGTGCTTCCTTCTCACCTCGTAGAGGGCGATTGCGTCGTCGGTGCGGTATATCGCCTCATCTCTGGGGAGTAACTCTGCCTGTACACAAACATTACGTTTATTATTTACATTGTGGCGTTCTGCCACTACAACATGGGAACAAAATGCAATAGTTGCGCCCTGCAGTGTGTGACATCCGTGTAATACCCATCCTAATTTCGTATGTGAAGCTACTGGTTGGTCGCGGCGTCCACTTTTCATAGTACGCGACACAATTAAATCCCAATTATCCTGCCCTATTAGTACGCGCGGAGTGGCGTTTTCGTAAACCAACTCTCGCTTTATTTCGTACAGGTACTCACAGTCGTCAAGGTCGAGTTCATTGACCGACTGCGGGGTAAAATCTAGTCGCTCAACCGTACGTGCATGATTCATCACAAATTCGTTATCACTGTACTTGCCTCTAATATTAAAATTTACTCGCTTACTTTTATTGTACGTTATATCTGTGCCGCCTATCCCCTGTACCCACATCGGCTCGGTGGGACCTTCGAGGCCGAGTATGTCGGCTACGGATGCGTCGACGATGGTCACCGTGCTGCCTTCGTCGAGCAGGGCATACGTCTCTATACTGGCTTGGGGACCTCGTAGTACTACAGGGATAATTTTTAATAATACACGTGAGTGTGCGGCGACGGCTATTGTGTCCTTGGCCGTAGCTAGTACATGCGCGTGAGGCGGCGGCGGCGCGGTGTGCGACTGTGGCGGCGACGCGGCGCGCGGCGCGTGGGGCTCCTCTGGCGCGCTGTAGGGCTGCGCGGCCGGCTCGCCCGCGGGCGCATGCGGTGCGCGCTGTGTTGGCGGGCCCGGTCGCGGCGACTTTTCGGTTGCCGGGGCCGGCGACAGCGATTGTGTTGCGCTGTCGTCGATGTGTAGGAGACGATGATGTTGTCTCGCGCACCCTTTATAGCCACATGCCTTGGCGCGACAGTTTGATCGTCGGTGTGTACTAGCTAGGCACCTAAAGCACATTCTGTGTTGTTTCGCGATTTCCCAGCGTTTGTTTACGTTAACACTTACAAATTGAGGACAAGTAATTAAATTGTGGTTATGCTTACATACTGGGCACGTCTGTTGTGTGTCGGCGACTGCGTAGGTTCGCTCGCTCCTTCTCGGCGGGCGGTGTTCACTTTTCACACACTTATCACTGTCACTAGAGTACCTTTCGGGCGACGCGTATGCGGCACACTTATCGGCTTCACTGTTTAGGAAGGCCGCGATTTTCACTAGGTCCGGCGCGTCGTCACTGTTTATTGCCGCGTAATCGTACCATTTATTACGTAAAATGGGATTCAGTTTCGCGACGATAGTACGCAGCATCTCGGGACTGTGCAGACACTGTGGTTTATTCAACACTTGGACGGTCGCCACGACGTTGGCGATGCGACTCGCGAACACGCACAGGTCGCGGGCACTCTCGGCGAGCCGCGGTAACATTTTTACCTTCTCCATTTCGTGTAGGAGTATGTTGTCTGGCCGACCGAATCTTCTTTCTAGCGCCGTAATGATGGCGTGTGGGGCCGGCTGACATATTAGCAGCGCGCTCACGGCTTCTAGCGCTGCTCCCTTCAGGCTCACCCTTATACGGGCGACGTTCTCTGTCGCTGTGAACCTGTCTTCCGTGTCTCTGAATGCCGCCTTGAATGGCAGCCACTCGTGACACTGGCCGCTGAATGGCGGCAGCTCCTGTATGAACTTAGGTGCTGACTTCCCTGATACTCGCACGGCTGCGGCGAGTGCTTCGGCTAGCGACGTGATGTCGACCGCGGAACTTTGACGCGCAGGCGGGTTATCCCGTTGCCCGTATGCCATAGTGATACGGGCTCCCTGTCCTCGTCCTTTTTCCTGTGGGGCGGTCGGCGCTTCGGTCGCTCGCGCGTGTGCAGCTTCCTTTGTTCCCAGCTCGGCCGGTGCCGCGTCGGCGGCGTGCCGGTCGAACCACTTGTTAACCCTATGTTGTTGGTGTGACGCTAGGTCGTCGGACTCGTCACCTGATATGTCGGACTCCGCGTGTAGTCGCGCGAGTTTCGCCTGTTCCAGGACTGCGGCTGCCTCTAGCCTTTGTAACTCGAGCGCAGCTAGTCTCTCTTTTACCTCTAGCTCTTCAAGCTGTCTTCGGCGTGATGTCACGGATCGGCGTGACCGAATTGATCTCGCCGCGGCGGTCTGGGACTTACTTGTAGCGGCGGTGATCGTGCCGGTGTTGGTGGAGCCCATCACGGTGTTGTTGGCGGCGGTCGTGCCGCTGGCTTCCGTCTCTTCAGACCTGGTGCTCTCACCTTTGTGGCTGCGGGTGACCACCATCTCCTCAGCTGCTCAGGGATCCGGCTCGAAGGACCAAATGTGGGGGATGGATCCACGTCCAGCAGCGGGCTACCTAGGGGGATGGTGATCGGGGCGGCCACTAGGGTGAGGCCCTGGGGGTCGGGGGAAGAGAAAAGAAACCACGTACGACAACGGTAAAACTAGGCAGTACTTCGCACCCAGGGTGGATGCGGGTGGTGACGAGGTATATATATACTAACTGACTGAGACTGAGACTGACTAACGTATCGCTATATTTCACGGTAGGTATGGGGTACCTATTAGGGCCAGGAGCGCGTAACAAGTGAAGTTAATACCTACGGGGGCCCTATTTATAACACTGGATACCTCGTCCCGCTCCCACATCCACCCTCCCTAACTGCCACTTTATTTCCTTCAAACATTACAGTTTCGTGCCCTTATAAGGAAATAGCTAAGGACTACAAGCGCTAGCGGTGTTGTGCGCGGGGTAAGGGACGTGCGAGGTTGCGTTACTACGCGCGGTATTCTCTTTCTCGCACGTCCCCTCCAAACTTCTGTGGGAGCTAGCCAGCGCCGCCAAAACAAACACAGACAACAATGGGGCGGGGCTGGCATAGCTAATGGGTAAAACCTTTATTTCCTACGCATACTACATACATACTAACTTATTACTATACTTATATACTACGACCGTAGCGCACTCGCGGGATTGTCTTTGATGTCGTGCACATATCTGAGCGCCATAAGCTCAAAAACTACCGAACGGATTTTCATTAGGTTTTCACCAATGGACAGAGTGATTCATAAGGAAGGTTTAAATGTATAATTTATAAAGAGTTTGTGTAAATTGGCTAAAGTATGACAATGAAGGCGGAAGATTAAGATGACAACACAAGTTGACAGTTAGTATATAGGTACCTACTCCCGATGTGTTTTTACCCATCCGAAAAATTTAACCTGACACTTGTTTTATCGGATTGTTGTCTGGGTTGTTTTCGGACGGGCCCGATACTTTGTTGACGGAGAAGGGAGAAGATCCACTGTTACAAAGGTACGCGAACTAACAAAGGTCATAATCGGCTAATGACGTCGTCTGTGGTCTAGTGGTTCGAGTACCGGACTGCTGATCACGAGGTCGTGGGTTCGATTCCCACAAGACACAAACATTTATGTGATGAACTTAGGTGTTTGTGTTTGTCTGGGTGTTTCTTATATATTATAAGTATGTATTTACAAAAAAAAGTTTATAAGTATTATATCCATTGTCTAGTACCCATACTACAAGCTCTGCTTAGTTTGGGACTAGATGGTGTTGTGTAAAAATGTCCCAAGATATTTATTATCTTTAATACATACGCCACTGCGCGTCAAAATAAGGCGTCACTATTAACCCCCATAATCCGCTGACGAATGATCGTAACAGTCTCAACGGAACCTGTTACTGCGGTAACTGCTAATTGGAACAGCACGCGGAACTGTTATTGCGGCTGTTACCCCTCTCTATAGTGAGCGGTGAAGTTTGCAGGCTTTTGAGGGCCGTTTGTGGTTGAGTTGGTTTGGGAGTGAAAGAAGTATGGGCTGGTTGACCGACTTCATAAAGGTGGTTCTCTATTTGTGTGTGTTTTTAACCGCCAACGCAAGAACAACGGTTGTTATATATTTGACGTATCTGTGCGTGCGTGCATGTCTGTGTGTGTGTGTGTGTGTGTGTGTGTGTGTCTGTTTGTCTGTGGTGTGATCCCGAACGGATAAACCAATGATTTTGATTAGGTTTTTACAACTCACTAAATATGGGTATCAAATGAAAGGGCTTGACTGGTAGAATACTATACCCTGATAAATATCAATCCAAGATGGCCACTACCACAAAATGGCAAATTACATATTTTCTTCATTTTATGTCGGAGGTGTAAATATTTAATTTAACTAGTCTTGTTTAGTAGCCGCAAACAATGGTGCACCTCCTATCCTGTCCTTTGTGCCCCGCAACCTGCAATCTAAGCGACCTATGCGCTGCCACAGACGATGCTGTGGAAGTGGCGAAATTTTGGGCACACCAAATCTAATTAAAAAAATAAAATCGTACCATCGACACGAAGAAGAAGAAGTCTTGTTTGTCAGCGGTTTATAATTTTTTTTTAGAACTAACCTAACGCAATCAATACAACAAACAGAAAGACAGTATTTATTTTAATCTACGTATTACGCGACAATGGCACAAAAGGCGAGGTGTACAATGGATTTCATAAATTGTGCGGCGCGTGTGGGCTGACGTCAGCGGCGGCGGCGGGCGCAGATGTGTGCCCCGCCTAATACCTCACCTGTGCTTCTGATACAATTTTATGGGAGAATCTCGGCCTTATTATTTTATGAGAACCTCTATGGGTAGGGCGTGGACAGCGAGGATTGAAATGAAATGAAATGATATTTATTTTCTGTAAGCAGATTCTTTAAAGACACTTTTACAAGTTATTATATATTTTTTTTTAAATGCTAGATGTCGCCAGCATTTCCTAACTGACGACCTCTGAGAAGAAACGCCGAAACAAACTCAGAGAATCATGTTTTTAAAGTCCAGACAATCGTAGTATATATCGGATATGCTAGTTAAACAATGTAGGGCAGAATCTGAAACAGTTTAGAGTTGACCAGTCCTAACTGACGGCACGCATGTAACAGTCATCGTGGAGGTCAACCATTATTAGGGAGCGCACGACGATACCAGATCAGCAAGACATTTGCGTAGGTCAGGGATGGCGAACCTTTACTCATCTGTGTTCTAATTTTTACTAAAAAAAATTTAAAGAGACCGTGATGTGCCGATATACAATCTTAATTCAGTAATTAATGGGGGAAAGAATATCGATGAGGCACCTAGAGCCCAAAGTTTAGTGCCCAAAATATTTTGACACGTACCAGCAATGGCACGCGTGCCATTGGTTCGCCATCACTAGCGTAGGTCATATGAAATACCCAAAACCGTCAGAAATCGTTGAAATATGGCACGAGTTTAAACTAGCCTCATGGTACTCATGGATTGAACTCTATGTCAGCATATCGTCACGCCTGTGTTCCCGAAGGGTTATGCAGAGTTTATTCATTTACATCTACAGTTTGCCGGTTTGTTTAGGTTCCTTGTTGCTTATTGCCATTAACCGGGCACAAATCCAGACTACGAGAAAAAAAATCCAACAACACTTTGCTCGACGCGGGAATCAAACCCAGAACCTCTAGTGTTAGCGCTATTGGCCATCGCAGCGCACCACCACTAGACCAACGAGGATTTAATAATTAAATTAATGTTTTTTTATTTCCATCTAAAAAAATTGAAAGTTCGTATAGTGTACATTTTTCATCTGATCTCTAAAGAATGATTAATCAAATACTTTCACGATTTCTACATAAATATTGGACTTAAAAATGCGCTAGAAATAGTTGAATCGACGAAAACGAGCTATTGTATGTAATAGTCGTAAAAGTGAGCCACGATTCATGAAACTGTAATAGCGATTCGAAGAGACGCTTCTACACAGAGTAGTAAATTAATGGAGTGCTAACTGCCGTTGCTACGAAATGTGTTTGTGTTTAACAGTTGGGTACTTACAAAGAGGGCGGACTTGCACGTGGCCATTAATTATGCAAGATCAGCTGACATGCTACGGTAGGAAATAAACTTGCATTGAATGTGTTATGAGTTTCAAGTGAATGTTAGCTAGCTATGCCTCGCTTTACTAACTCGTTTTTCTTAATCCGGCAGCAATTTCTTTGAATCATTTTTTGGCTGCAGTCTAATTTAGTCTATAAGTGGTTGCAATATTTTAGTATTTAGGTACTCTCATTTTAATCGAAACTTGATTAAAATACTTTAATTTAATCGAAACTTGATAAATAGTGAATTCAAAAGTAAAAACTTCTAGGTAAGCGAGCTTCATGGTTAACCGTATCGTCGCTTAACATCAGATGAGATGGTGGTCAAACGCAAGCCTATCTAATTACAAATAATAAAATAAAAAAGTAATTGTTAATGGGTGAGCAATTATTGCGCACCATATTATTTTTATAGTGAGACTGAGAGAACTCCATTGGCTTCGTATTCTGTGCTCTCGAAAAATCAATTGAAACGACCGATGAAAAAGGTCTACTGTATTAAAACACCACATATATGAATACCCCAGGTGTTACTCAGTATTTTTAATCAACTCCTAATTATTATACGATTTTTTGTGTCTATTGTTGAGTCGTGTTTCTATACAAAACATGTCGACATGATTATTATAAAAAAAATACAAAGAATATTTTCTCCGTAATTATTTTTCAGTTCCCCCTCGTCTATTCAAAGAAGTAAGGGGAAAAAATGAATGGTATAAGTATATAAATTGTATGTAGGTATGTGTTTGTGTTATGCATGATTAAAAACATGGGTGTATGTATTTATTTTATAGATTTCATCATGATCCTCCTGCCTTTATCCCAATTCACTTGGGGTCGGTGCGCAATGTCTTTTTCTTCCATACTAATAAAAAAAAATCCAAAGTATAGTACATGAGTAAGACAGCAGTTCTTATATACATCACTATTAGCAATTTAATTCTTTTGCTGTCGTATCCTTTCTCACACAGTCCATCCATCTTTTCTTTGGTCTTCCTCTTCCCTTATATCCATCCACATTCATGCTCAAAACCTTTTTTGGTAACACGCTCTTCACTTCTACGCATCACATGTCCTTAACACGATAAGCGGTTACTCCACAACTTTTTAGTAACCAGTGCCACTTTCAAACTACCTCTTAAACCTATACTCACTCATTCCTGACCCTGTCCATACTTGTAACTCCTCACATTCCGCGTAGCATTCTCATCTCAGCTGCATGCAATTGCCTTTCATAGCAATTCATCCTTTTACAGCTCATCATGCAGACCTACGATAAATTTTCTATACGAATTTTCGAACCACCTACCCACCTATAACATAATCCTTACTTAATATTATAAATACGAAAGTAACTCTGTCTGTCTGTCTGTCGCGCTTTCACGCAAAAACTACTGAAGCGATTTAAATGAAAATTGGTACAGATATAGTCTATTTTTTTTTAATTTATTTTTTTAAAGGCTCACCAACAACTACTTATAGTATCCTATTAATAAAAATACACAAACATACTGATGAGTTAGGTATAGCAGTCTTTTACAGGCGAGCACAACATGCGCTTAATAAAGGTGTAAGTTAACAGTCATCAAGTTGACATTTTAACAAATACAAAAAATCTAAAAGCATCTTTAGTACATAGTGATTAACAGATAAAAAAAACTAATTAAATAAAAACACCCTTTATGGGAAAAAGCCTAGTCTAGATCCTGAGAAAGGACATAGGCTACTTTTTAATGCGAAAAAAGGGCTGTAAGGGGTTGAAATATGAATGAAAGTTAGAAGAAATGTCCAGACCACGTGGGCAAAGCCGCTGGCGGAAAGCTAGATAACGTTACCATAATTTATAAATTACGATATATTTTACTGCTACATCAGTGACATGCTTCATATCAGCCTATTGCCGTCCGCTGCTGAACGTAGGCCTCCCCCAAAGAGCGCCAACCATCCCGGTCTTGGGCAGCTCGCATTCATCGACTGCCAGCTACCTTCTTTAAGTCGTTTGTCCATCGTGTCGCAGGGCGTCATATACATTGGTATTTTCGGATCTCCCAAAATGCTCTTTTATCGAAAACTGGAATAATCTAACCCTTAAAGTGCTATACTATTTCTTAAAATACTTTTTCTAGTGCAGCAATGCAATAAGTAATGACCTCTTGTATTCAACGTTAACAATGTGCTCGACTCGTTGCAACTGAGATATGTATAGACGGATGTAGGTGATTACCTGATGTGCCCGTAATCAGCCGATCGATTGGCGTACACCTGCAGGACATGTTTGTTAATCTTATTTTTTTTAAACTTATAAGAATTATTATTATAGAATTTCGATAGATAAATTCCTTGCAGGGTTTGGAGGCATGCAGTCAAAAGACTGAAACAGAGTCACAATCCTCAGCAGTGAGGGAACGACTAAGAAGAAGAAGAAGAGAAATGCATTGTAAAATATTCTTTCGTTTAAACGTTCAATAATCAAATAATCTGCCTCGTTCGTCTAGTGGTCCAAATAGTAGTGTAGTAGTGGTACATAATTATATTAATGCTCGTAATTCATAGAAATATCACGTATTAAAAAAGCAACATCTCATTTCTCCAAACTGGCGACTCTGCTGTCATTATCAATAACAGAAGACTTCTTTCCCATTGAAGAAGTTCTCGTTAAATTACTTGACAGACAATTGTTTACAAATTTTGAAACATTTTTTGACGACGTCTGCGGTCTAGTGGTTCGGTACTCGAACCACTAGACCGCAGATTGCTGATCACGAGCTCGTGGGTTCGATTCCCACAGGACACAAACATTTATTTTGATGAATTTAAGTGTTTGTGTTTGTCTGGGTGTTTCCTATTTATTAAAATTATGTATTTACAAAAAAAAGTACAAAAGTATTATATCCATTGTCTAGTACAAGCTCTACTTAGTTTGGGACCAGATGGTGCTGTGTAAAAATGTCCCAGGATATTTATTATTTATTTATTTATATATTTTAATTTATCCGGCAGATAGCAAAAGCTAAATAATCTAAATTCAAAAATAATTCAAAACCCAGAACCAACTTTTTCAGTACAATTTCAATTTTCAATATCCAAGACCATCAATTTCAAACGGTTGCGAAAGTAAAACCGCGTTCCAATTTGTCGTGTCGGTGTACTCTGGCAGGTGCACGGTTTTCATGGTTTATTTATGGCGTGCCGAGCAGCTATCGATAGTCGGTTGACCTATCGATGTACAACACTAACTACGTCGGTTGTAGGTTTCATATTGTTTGTATCTATTGTTAGGGATGCGAAATGGGTTATTCATGTTTGATTTTCCGGTTGTTTTTTTGTCAGTAGTTGAGAATTGGCGAATGAATTTATTAGTGTTGTTGTTTGATTGGCTATATTAGAATCGATTCAGTAAAAGTAATTGAGAATAAGTATTAACTTAGCTTTGTTTAAAATGTCAGTTTCTCATGTCTTTTACTGCTACCTAGGATATCTCATTAATTGTGTTCAGTAGTGATATTTTTGTTGAACTAGCCTGCTTAGTTTTTTTTTACTACTTTTAACTGTTTGTGATTGTTCGTGTTTCTCCAGACATAAGCTGTATGAATTACGTTTAAAAGAATGTTTTAATGTATCTATTTAACAAAATATTATGTTTTCCATGCAACCCATACAACTCAGCCCAAATTAGTACCTGAGGTACATACACACCAAATTGTAGAGAAAAATCAGAGGAATTCGAAAAAACTAGTTTTGTCATCCAAAACTAATTATATGAAAAACGGTTTCGTTTAAGAGATGTTCTATTTTCAATTATTTTATAAAAAATCATTATTATATTTAACAACATAACGTTATGATAAATTAAGATTATAAAAACGAAATATAAAATAAGACAAGCCTAAACGACACTATGGTTCTATCAAAACGCAAAAGACAAGTTTTGTTGATAAATGCCATTTCGCTCGTTGACACAGACAGCATACAGCTATCAAGTTGACAGTTTTTACTATGAAATCACTATGAAACAGATAATAGTGTGTCAAAATGGCGTGACTTTTCTCAAATTAAAAGTTTTTTTTCTCATCCCCAGTTAATATTAAAAAAAGGTACCTTCGGTACCTCATTTGGACCGATTTCGATGACCCCTTTGTTGTAAATTTCTTTTGAGTAATAAATCTTTAACCACAGAACTGTAATGACAATCGGTAAACTAGTGGGTCACTAGAGCTATCTTATTGATATAGATCTGCTCTAGCGTAGCAATCGTGCTTGGGCCCACTAGACCAACATATTGTCTCGAAAGTTTGAGTTTTAAAAGAGGTCTGTACGCCTCGTTGGTCTACTGGTCCCAAGCGCAAATGTTACACTAGGGATCCTGGTTTCGATTCCCGGGTCGAGCAAAGTGTTGTTGGGTTTTTCTGTGAAATTCCCCGTAGCAACTTGGTCTCTGGGTTTGTGCCCGGTTAATTGCAATAGGCTCGCCCTTTATTACATGGGATCTAAAGCTTTGTACCGAACTATCTACTTACGTCTTCCAATGCAGTATAAATACCTCAGATTAACACCAGGTGTCTCCACCACGTTAACAATGCTGCCTACCCCTAATCACTCCACAATGGCCGCGTTTATAGGCAATACAGACAGTTGCAAACATTGCCGGGCAGATTAGGCTCAGCTCACCCGTACAATTCCTTTCCACATGAGTAGCCTGCACGAATTCGTGCGCCTCTATCCGATTAGGTGTGGAGGGGCCCTAAGCGTTTGTATACGCGTTCTGTACGCTGTTTACGTGTTTCAGGTGATAAATGTTTCTAAATTCAAAAATAATAAAATATTCTTTTTTTTTTCAAAAAGTGTCTCTATTACCTGCCAGTCCCGACTTTCGCTGCGTAAGGAGTGGTATGTTTATAAAGTGTTGCAAAGTTTTAACAAATCCTTATATTTTATGCGAAACAATATGATACGCGGTTTCTTTTATTAAAATATTTGTACGCCGTTAATAAATCAAAGGTTTAATAATGATTTGCATGCTGACACAATCATGCTTGAGAAATAAATAAATAAATAATATTTTAATAACTGCAGGTTTTAACCTACAGTGATTAAAATATTATACTTCACTAATCAGTCGTTCCTTTAAGCTTTAATTTATTAAAAGCCTAAAGGAACGACTGATTTAGAAGTAATAATCTTACACCATACATTTTATAAATGCCTACATCTATTCTCAATGCCTACTACTATTAAGAAAATATTTAATTGTTTTGTTTGTTTGATTGGAATAGGCTACGAAACCACTGGCCCTATTTGGAAATTCTTAGGAAGCTACATCTTAAACAGCTTTACCGAGAGACATAGGCAATAATTTATAGGAAATACCCAGACGACGCGACCGAAGCCACTAATCATAATAATATGTATTATAATATGTTTTTTTTTCAATATTTGGTACGCTTAACTTACCGCCCCTAAATCCGTAAAAACACCTAACCTAATTTCGCCAACACCGCCAGACAGACATCAAGGGTAATGGCGAGAATATCTCTCCAACCCGCTTCCCCTAGCTCGCGTCTTGCTTTAGGATGGGTTATCAGATATCTGCCGTGTGTAATCCCGCTCAAGTTGTATGCGGGCGTTCGTCTGTTTTCCTGTTTGATGCAGAACTGTAGAAAACTCAAGCGTTCCCATTTATCGAGCTGGAATAAGGTCTTGTTCAGATGACGCGTTTTACATTGGTGTGAATCGTGTCCGCGTTTTTGTGTATATCGATAGGTAATGCCTCTTCACAGTGTCGTAAAGATGGCAGTGTATTTTTATATATGTTTGACGTGTCTGTGTGACTGTCTTTCTGTGAAATCGTAGCTCCCGAACGGATGAACCGATTTTGATTTTGTTTGAAAGGTAAATGAGTCGAGTGTTCTTAGCTATGATTGGCGGAAAATGGCGGCAAAATGGCGGATTACAACTGCCTCATGACTAGTAACGATTTTTTTTTTCATTTTGTGTCGAGGGTTTTTTAAATTTTTAATTTCAAAGTCCGTAAGAGTCCGACATAATAACTATCTGCCTTCCCTTTCTCTTCTTCTTTGGGTACCTCTCCAATTACTGAAGGTTGGCCATCAACTCCGAATATTTATCCCTGTCTTTGGCAAGATGGAACAACTCAGCAGCACTCGTGACTCCTGTCAACCAGGACATTTTCTTTAGCCAAAACTGCGTTTTTCGCCTTTCCTTTCTCGGAGACGTGAAAATTTTCATAATAAAGAAAATAGAGTACGACGTTACATCGTCTGTTTTAAACATTTATTTATTTACATTTAACAACCAGTTACACACTTATATTGCTTAAAAAAAATAAAAAAAATAACATTAACTCATGTGAAACCCACAGCGTTTTCCACACATTTTAGATAAATTATTATTATAAGCTAAAAACTGAGCTCGAAGGAGACAATACAAATGATATTTATTACATAATTATTGTTATTGTTTTTTTTTAAGTATTACATCTAAAAAAATAAATGAGTTCTGTGTGCATCACTACATAAATCAAGATTATTATAGTTATTGTAAATTTTCAATTATTTCAAATAAAACCTTTCTAAATTATTGACCAGCTGATAAAAGGAACAGATCCAAATCTATAAAATTGTCATTGTAGTTGTCAAAAAGTATGGTGCGGACATACTTTTTTTGCTATTTCATCTTGCCGCACTAACGCTGAAGTACGCGCATCGTTGCATCGAATTACTAAAAACTACAATGACAATTTTATAGACTTGGATCTGTTCCTTTTATCAGCTGGTATAACATAAATCAAGTGTGGGGATTTCTTGAAAAGCAAAACAAAGAAAGAAATTAGTTGTCTTGCGAGTGCGACCTGATGTGGTAGCAGATTCAAAAGAGTGGACGCTTACAAAACTGCTGCAAGTATAACGCTACATCTGTACAAGCTCCTATGACAGCTCCCTCCTCGCTCCGCTCCGCTCACACTGCTTCGCTCTAATGTAAGGCCCAGGTGTGGAGCTCTATACATATTATTGCTTCCAATATCAAAGTCGTTTATAGGAAGAAAATATTACGTTTTGTTTATTTAGACGTCGGTATTATAACTGTTGATATTATAGTCATCGGTATAATAGGCGTCGTCTATAATATCGTCGCTTATTATACCGACGCCTATAATATTGACGCCTATAACATCCTAGAAATTTGCAAATTTGTTAAAAAATATATAACATTCTTTACAATCAGCGGAGACAAACACAAAAACTGTTCTCTTAGACAATATAACATCGACTATAATTATACCGACGCCTATAATACCGACGCCTGTAATACCGACGCTTATAATACCGATGCCTATAATATTGACCCCGATAATACCGACGCCTATAACAACGATGCTTTTAATACCGATGACTATAATATCGATGCTTATAATAACCACGCCTATAATATCGACGCTTATAATACCGGCGCCTGTTATATCCATGCTTATAATACCGACGCCTATAATATCGACGCTTATAATACCGGCGCCTATAATATCGACGCTTATAACACCGACGCTTATAATATCGGCGCCTATACCTAATATCGAAATCAACGGTTAGAATATCGATGTCAAAAATATCGACCGACGCATCTAGCACCGACGCCTATAATATCGATGCTTTTCATACCGAAGCAAATATTTTAAAATAACATTGTTTTAAATACATACAAATCATAATAACATAATCATTTCGGTATATTTTCGATCGGTTGGTCTTAGTCGAGAATTCTCGTGCCTCGGGAAACCAGAAACCCTACATGGTGCTTTACGTTACATTCCCAAAACCAAAGTACTAAAGCCTCACATTTCAAGTTGCAGAACTTTTCAAGCATTTCCTCAAATTCCTCAAAAGCTAAATCGAGGAGGCGATATTAACTACTTCAATAAAACAACCCCAAGGCAAAGTATCAACGTAAAACACCCACATTTACAGCACAACAACTCTTGTGTGTGGGGTCCAGCTATTATACAAATTTGCCAGGCAATAAAGAATATTTATGAAGGCACCTTTGCACTGTAATTACCTAAGGCTGTAGACGAACAATTTATATGTAAAACAGGTATTGTAATGTTCCCTTGTAGTTGTATAAAGGGGGTGTAATATGGGGTTGAATAAATCGATAGCGTTAAGATTATCGGCTTGGGCAATGTAAGTGGAGACTTCAAGTGTTCAGTTAAATATACCTCTGGGCTTCTGTTTTTGATTTATCGCGAAAATTATTCATTGGATTGGTGGTTGTAGTTGCATAGTGCACTGGAGACTGTTGAATCTATCTGGCAGTTAGCGGCTATCCAGAGGTATCGAAACAGGCCCTGGACAAGTTGAATTTTGGCATCCGAATTGATAATGTATGGAAATGACACAAGGTTTTGACAAACCGGGCTGTCACTAATGTCATTTCCATACATTTTGTTTGTCAATTCGAATGTCAAAATGCAATTGTCTAGCCCCCCTGTATCGTGCATTTAAAATGTCAAATTCTTAATTATCACAGGAACCCTGAGGTGTAGATCCAGTTGTTCGTTGTCTCTTTCCTTACGGAACCCAGTTTATAGCGGAAACTTGCACGGAATTGATTTAAATTGACGAAGACTGTAAAACTTTATGTTCGGGCCTTGAATACAAATGTAGTTTTAATTTTTGTGCGTGTGGCCATTAAGTGCGATTTTGCGGATAAGATTTTTTTAATTACTATACCTGTTTCTTGCGCTTATTCGCGTTTATAAATTTTCTGTATTTATAAATCCCAAAGCCGTGGGAATTTCTTAAATCCTTTCTTAGCGGATGCCTATGTTATAATAACTATCTCTGTGCCGAATTTCAGCACAATCCTTTCATTAGTTTGAGCTGTGCGTTGATAGATCAGACACCTTTTCCTTTCATATATTACTAGCTTCGCCCGCGAGATCTTGATAACTTTTTTCCCCCGTTTTTGCAACATTTTCAAATCAAATCCAATATCTTTATTTTTAGAACATAGATAAATATGCTGTTAAGGTATAAATTAAAGAACGCTATGTCTAGCCTTTAAAGGCGTACAAATATTGTAATAATATTCTTATTACTAATTAAAATAGTGAGACAATTTAATGACACACCATATTAAGACTGCGATATACGCCGTTGACCTTGCTCGAGTGGGCGTTCCCGATGAAAAACACCGCGCGCGCTGCCGCACCCCCTGGCACTGACTACGCGTTGCACTCACACAAGACTGGGCGCCCGACTGCCGTTTAGACTAGGGTTGTCTACATTTTTCGGCCGATTAAATAAATAATTTTAAATATTATAGTTTTTTATACGGAATGATAAAAAGGTTTGTTTGCTTGTTATTATTATCAGTGTTAGACTTTCAGATAATATATGATATCAATTGACAGTTTAAAGGCATGGCATAAAATGTTTTGGAGTTCTTTAAAAAAACACTTGTATTGAATTTATAATACCTCTACTGATAGAAATGTTTTCGTTGAATAATATTTTTTCTATAAGAAATTTAGATATGATACTGAAGGAACCTTTTGCTTATTATTTATTTATTGCACGGAAAACTTACAGTTAATTAAAAGCTAAGTAGCAGCAATTTGGTCAGCTGATAGCCGATAACAAGTTTTTGCTTATAGATATATTTTGTTTTTTCTAACTAATTAGAAAAAACAAAATGTATAGGCAAAAAACAAGCAAGTACCTACTATTAACAGATTTTGTAATAATAACTCTTAATTATTTACTTAAAATTATTTTTTTACGTTTAACTCGCAAATCGCGAGACCTACCCCTCTTGTCGAGTCTTGCCTAAAAATTCAGTTCAGTGCGGGACGAGACACTAAGCTAAATGGACCTGCGACACTTTTCTTTGTAAATCGAAGTACTTACATACTCGTAGTTTCGTAATACTTGCATCGCTTTTTAGTAATCATATAATGGGGTTATTTTTGTGTATCTGTGTACATAATAATATTTAATATTAGCGTGTATTGGTGTACATAAATTATTTAAATATACTTAGTCGTTATTGTAATTGTAATAAAGTAATTCTGTTATAATTATGTTTATTTATATTATCAAAATGGATGACAAAAGAAAATGTAAAAAACATAATTCGAAATTAAAGACTCAAGAGGACAATACAAAGGGTAAAATGGTAAATGGGTACGTTTCTAATCTATATATTTTTAAGATTTGATAACAATAGGCATAACCCAAATGGCTAACTCATATAGTGTGCGTAGACCATACTTCTTATATTTATACACTTGCCTATAGTTACAGTAAATGTAATTTACCTAGCTATCTGTCAATATTGCCGGAGGCCGTAGGTACCGCTGGCATCGCGTGCCCCGTGGAGGTATATTTATTTATTTATTTATATATTCTTTATTGTACACCAATAAAATACACAAAAATAGGAAATAACCGATTTAAAAACATACAATTGGCGGCCTTATCGCGGACTGCGATTTCTTCCAGGCAACCTTAGGATGGACATATCGGGACAGAACGAACAAAATGGGGTTGACAATGGTGCAGTATTTTTGACGCTAGACTAAGCATAAATACATATAGGTATATATAAATACATATATAAATAGCATATACTATATAAATATATATTTTTATAAAATAAATACATAAATATAAACTATAAAAGCGAGAGGAGCGTATAAACTACGATGATGTAGTGACAAGGCTAACGCGACAGATAATGTTCCTTCACGAGCTTTTTAAACACTGGCAGTGATTGCGCACGTCTGATCGGCACTGGCAACGCATTCCACAGACGAGCAGCCTGCACTGAGAAAGACTTGTCGTAAAAAGTTGTAGAGTGCATTGGCATCTTGAGTCTTAGGTTATCCGATGATCGTAAGAGTCGGGTATGGGTGTCACCAAGGAACTCGAAACGTTCTTTAAGATAGATGGGGGTAGAGGGTAGGAAAAGCACATTGTAAAGTAGAGAGAGAATATGAGCATTCCGGCGAAGGCGAATTGGCAACCACTTGAGTTTAATGCGGTATTCTGAGACATGGTCATATTTGCGTAAACCGAATATAAACCTTAAGTATACAAAAATTTTGGAGGCGCTCAAGTTTATCGAGTTGCTCTTCTGTAAGGTCAAGATAGCTGACGTCGGCATAATCAAGGATGGGAAGAAGGAGTGATTGAGCGAGCGAGAACGAGAGAGATTGATATTATAATGTATAAAGGATATTTTTTATACAATGCGCAATTTTTTTCAAAATAAATGTCAATTTCATAATCAACACCCCTAGAAACCTCGAAATTGATACCCATGTCATATTAATGAAAAAATAATAATATCTGCCATCTTGGATTTCAAAATAAATGGCAATTTTGTAATCAACACGCCAAGAAACCTCGAAATTGATACCCATGTCACAGTTATGAAAAAATAATGTTCGCCATCTTGTATTTCAAAATAAAGGGCAATTTTGTAATTAGCACACCAAGAAACCTCGAAATTGATACCCATGTCACATTTATGAAAAAAAAATGTCCGCCATCTTGGATTTCAAAATAAATGGCAATTTCATAATCAACACCCCAAGAAACCTCGAAATTGATACCCATGTCATATTAATAGAAAAATAATAATGTCCGCCATCTTGAATTTCAAAATAAATGGCAATTTCATAATCAAAACCCCAAGAAACCTCGAAATTGATACCCATGTAATATTAATGAAAAAATTATGATGTCCGCCATCTTGAATTTCAAAATAAATGACAATTTCATAATCAACACCCCAAGAAACCTCGAAATTGATACCCATGTCATATTAATGAAAAAATAATAATGTCTGCCATCTTGGATTTCAAAATAAATGGCAATTTCGTAATCAACATACCAAGAAACCTCGAAATTGATACCCATGTCACAGTTTTGGAAAAAAAATGTCCGCCACTTGGATTTCAAAATAAATGTCAATTTCGTAATCAACACCTCAAGAAACCTCGAAATTGATACCCATGTCAATTATGACAAAAAAAATGATGTCCACCATCTTGGATTTCAAAACAAATGGCAATTTCGTAATCAACACCCCAAAAAACCTCGAAATTGATACCCATATCATTTAATGAAAAAAATAAGTAGGTTCGCCATCTTGAATTTAATTTAAAAAATAATTTTACATTATAAAGTTAAAATCAATAGGTACCTATAATTTAAAAAATAATTGCATATTAACACGCAAGGTAACATTGTACTTGAACTTAGTTAAAAATTAAAATAGTATCCCGAGCTGCTAAAATTTTGTTTTGTAGCTAGCACCGTGCTCACCCTATCAAAACATTGTAAGATTTACACACACTGATAAACCCTTTATACTACTACTAATTAGACATGAGCGCCGATGGCCAATTTCACGGCGGCGGTGTGGCCAAAAAATTTCCACGGCGGCGGCGGCGTCCCGGCGGCGCGGCGTGCCGGCCGTGGGCCATAGTGTTTTTAATAAGGGAGAGATTTCTTAAAAATAGCATAACGAAAATCATACTGTTGTCACCAAAAAAGCTTTTTATAGCAACATAATTATTTTTTAATTACAATTTTGCAGTATTCTAAATAATAAGTTGGGATCAGAAAATATTATACCTACCTATAATAAAACATTTAATTATGCATAAGTAGACATACAAAAAAATGCCGTTTATTAGTTCATGGAGTCTGCAAAATACATAACTGAATTAAAACTACGGATTTTATCGCGTTATATTGATATTATTTGAATCCCGACGTTTCGGACCCTTTACAGCGTCCATGGTCACGGGTGACTAAGGTGGTAAGCGTCTTGATGTTTTAAGTACTAACAGCTACCCTACATTTTTGTTGATTATTGGCAATCCGATTCACGCAGAACGAGCTCACCGTATCCTTCGGTCTTGCAGTTTTAGGCCTGGTGTTAGATTTAATTGAATCTATAATGAACACAGATACAACAAAGGTTATGTTTAACGACCTTATTACCCCGAGACCGGTCGTCCGAAGTGGTTCCGGAATACGTGTACCTAGGGCAGACAATACAAGTAGGTAGAAACAACTTCGAAGGGAAGCCGAAAGGACGATTCAGCTGGGATGGACTGGCTGCATTTGGTAAACTTCGACAAGTCTTCTCGCTATCCATTCCACATTGCCTTAAGACGAAAGTCTTCGATGCGCGCGTCCAACCAGTCATGACCTACGCAGCTGAAACGTGGACACTCGGCATGGCATCACGGCGAGACCGGTCCATAAGTTAAAAGTCGCACAGCGAGCTATGGAGAGAGCTATGCTGAGAGTCTCTCTGAGCGATAAAATTCGTAACCTGGTTATACGTCAGAGAACCAAAATAACCGACATAGCTAAAAGGATTAGCACGCTGAAGTGGCAATGGGCCGGTCACGTCTCTCGGAGAACCGACAATCGTTGGAGTAAACGAGTTCTTAGGTGGAGACCACGTCTAGGCAGGCGTAGTGTAGGATGCCCGCCAGCCAGGTGGAGTGACGACCTGCAGAAGGTAGCTGGCAGCAATTGGATGAAAAGAGCTAAAGATCGAGCTCTGTGGCGTTCACTAAAGGAGGCCTACGTCCAGCAGTGAACGAATACGGGCTGATGATGAATCTATAATTGGGTTCCAAGCAGGTGGTAGGACCCAGCCATCTCCTCTATTGAAAATTGGGTGTTTTTTAATTTCAATAGCTTCACGAATCATCCTAGGTAGGAATCGGTTAACTTTTGCGAGGACTTGTGGTTTATTAAATCTGATGTAATGCTGGGCCTTGTCAAGGGTTCATAAATTGCAGACTTTCCGGAACGGCGGAGTTTGACATTAGCTGTGTTCTTTTACGCGGGTCCCTACGCTTCGTTTAGTTTGGCCTATGTAAGAGAGACCACAGTCACAATCAAGCTTGTATACTCCTGCATCATGTAGAAGTGTGAACACCTGTGAAGTGTCACTACCTCACACTTCACAGGTGGTAAAAACTGACTGATCTCCTTCAGCGGCTTGTTTTAATTGTTAGTGACTCCGCTCACATATGGTACTACTACAGGTAAGCGCTCGACTGTGATACGATTCACGGTTTCCGTGACCTGCAGTACTACCACAGTGAGTCACTGGCGCGGCTATGTTTGCCAAGTCGCCAAACCGGACAATTATAATAGCCGGATAGACCAGCCGGTTAGGCTGGACATTTGGGTAAAAAATGGCGAGACTGCAGGAGCGTCCGAAAGTCGACTCGCCTTCGCTCGGCTACGCGCGGTACTCGCTCGTTTGCGATATGTAAAAAGCCTATCAGAACCAGTTTATTTTGGCCGGACAGGCAATCAAAAAGCCTAACTATGTCCGGCTTTATCCGAACTCTAGGCGCGGCGAATGGACGCGGTCGGGCCGGTCGTGCGCGCGAGAAAGCAAGTTGCGGCGGCGCGCCGCGTGCTACACTCGGCGGCGGCGCGCCGACATGAACTCCCGGCGACGGCGGCGCGCCGGCGCGGCGCTCATATCTACTACTAATACACAAAAGTATCGAGTATGTAGCTCCATTTTGCGGAAAAAAGTGGCACAGGTCCGTTCAGCACGGCGCCTCGTCCCGCACTAAAGTATTGGGCGACAGAGGGGCTGCTCAGGGAACTTGCGAGTATCGATTACGTAAAAAAATCATATAAAATAATTAAAAAAGTTTTTCAAAAAAGTGAGCCGAGAGTACTCTCGGCATAGTACTATTTAATATTCTGATGGATTAAAAAAAATCCTACAGTTCATAGTTTAAAAGAAAAAAGGTTGTAACGAAGAAAACGGAGGCTACTTTGGTCATTTATTTTTAATACTTCAAATGTTTTTTTTAAAAATCTGGCCCGAGACGCACTTGCTCTGTATTGTGTAGATTAACATATATTTTTTTTGGATTTTTTCCGATAAAGATTAGGGAGAAAAAACGTTTTAATGTACCCCCAAAACGCGCAATCCACGTATGTCGCCGCCTTAAATCAATAAAATATAAAGAGTGGCTTCTAGAATAATTTTTCATTGCTACTCCGCTCCTATTAGTTTATATGACGACTATACCTATTCATATGCTTAAAATATAAGAAACAACTGTTTTAGCGGCCCTACCTAAGACTATTTGTGAAGTAGCATTCTCTGGAACAGAAGGTGAAGTTTGTCGTGTCGTGACGAACGACCGCACTCTTGATGCAATTCCAACGCTGTCCGACTTAATGCCATCCTCTACCTGCGCTGAGATACGCGACGCCACGCTATGGAATGATAATGATTTTTTCTAGCCATAACGAGATTGTTTCTAGCCATAACGAGATTGTTTCTAGCCATAACGAAGCCCGTTTTAGGGTACACTTACGTAAAAAAAATAGCCTCCATAGATTAATCAAAGTGTATATTTGTTTATTGTAGTGTATACATACTTATAACTTATAAGAATCACCCAAAGAAACACAAAAACCTATATTCATCTCATGTCCTATGGTAATCGAACCCACGACCTCGGGATCAGCAGTTCGGTCCTCGAACCACTAGACCGGAGACGTTATCTGTATTTTGTATTCAGGTAGGTATAAATTAAAGGAAACAAATAAATAATTTAGAGTAAGAGACAGAACTTAGACGAATTCTACAACAGTGTTCTACCATTTTATTAATCGGTCACGTACATCTCGCTAAGTAGCTACCTGCCAAGGAACAATTAGTAAATAAAATAGAAAAGCAACTGATACGCAGAAAACAACTAATTAATGCAATTACTTAATGAATAAATGCAATTCTTTAATTAATTAATGCAATTCTTTAATGAATTAATGAAATTCTTTACAAATAATGCAATGAAATAATGCATTAATGTAATTCTTGAATGAATTAATGATCATAAATAATGTTCTTTGATGAATTAATGGAATTCTGTAATTAGTTAATGCAATTCTTTAGTATGTTGATGCGATGTTTTGATAAATGCAATGCCTGATTGAATTATTCTGTAAATCAAACAGAACTAGAATTCAAACATAGAACATAACATACAATTTCCTTTCTGAATCGAAATAATTCTGCTAGAGACAGATTCAAATATTCAGACATATCTGATGACAAAGGGAACTCGTCCTCAATTGGATACTGCAGCTGCATATACACATATAGGTATGGACGGACTGTATGTCCGATATATTACAAATTACTTATGATTCCTAATTACGAGAGGGGCTCGTGGCCAAGTTTTAACTACGCTGATCTACCGACCTGCAAGATTAAGCTACACTTGCCGCGGTCAGTCTGTGAATGGGGCGACCATTCTTAACATATAGAGACCCCTCTGTGCCTCGGAGAGCACGTAAAAAGCCGTCGGTCCCGGTTATCATACGAACACCTATGACAATCGTAAGTGGTAGTCAGAAACCTAAAAAGCCTGACAACCAGTATTTCCTTTGAATGTCGGTATTGCCCAGAAATTGGGTTGCGGAGGTCCGTTGGCAGTCGCTCCGTGTAAAATATTGATATATTATTCAGCCTGGTTGGCAAAAGGCTAGGAAAAAGTAGACTTGTGATTCGTAACCGTATGTCTTTAGACATTAGATATCCTCTCCGATTCCAAAAATACGGGCAAATATTAATAATCTTTACTAATATGTACTGCTAATGTGTTATGATACAATGAAAGAAAATTACCTACGATTAAGTAGGTAACATTCTTTGTGTCTATTTATAATTCCAATTTCGGGAATTTCATATGCTTAATAAGAATTTTCTTATTAATAGTGTCAAGTTTAATAAACACCATTATCTCTGGATGAACCCACGCCAGTGGAACGTCGCAGGGCATTAGCGCCGACCCCGCTCGTCTGGCAAGACGTTTAGATGCGAATTACACAAATTAAGTTCTACAACTCGAGTCCGTAGCAACAATAAATTGTCGCCGTAATGTTTTACGCTATTTTAGGGGTCTGTGGGATAATTTGGCGGAAGAAACCCCTATGCATGACGTGATGTACATACCATCACGGAACCCGAAGGTTTAGAAAGAGGTGTACTAATATACACCCACAGTTCACCGGTATGTTTGGGTCCCATGTAGTAGGGAGCGATCCTATTGCCATTAACCGGTCACAAATCCAAACTCCGAGCAGCTACTGCGAATTTTATTAAAAAAAACTCAGAAACACTATTTGACTTAGGAATCGAATCCAGGATCAGTAGCTAGGCTAACGAGGCAGTTGAAAAATACTAATTGTGCAAAGTACTATTTATCAGAATTTGATTGGACTAGAAGCCAACCCCAACATAGTTTCGAATAAGATGAGAACTTGGTTTAACTATTTAAGAAAACTTCACAGCTTACCGTAAATTACAGTTTTTCTAATGGTAATTTTATTTTATTCATATTTACTTAATTTATTCAAATAATTCTAAATGTTGGCAGTGATATAAGTAGGTGGGATGAAATCTCTACTTTAAAATTTGCTTTGTAATTCATAAACCTTATAATGATCCCGTAGCAGACGAGTCTAACACGCACTTGACAGCTTTTTTAATGTTAGCAAAATGAGAGAACTAGTACAGAGATAGCGAAAATAATTAGTTTGTGAGTTTATGTATGTGTATATGTACATAGTGGCTTTTGTGGAGAGTTATAGGTCACCAGAAAATATAGGTACCGTATTGTACATGAAATAGTTGTAATACGGTACTCAATTTTTTTATGAACTTTTTGGCACCGTTCAGTCCGTGCACCTAGTCTTATAACATAGGCGAGTCTAGTTGAAAGCTCTTTGGTTTTGCTAAAATAATAAGTCCCTACCGTTATTATTAATTCAAAAATAACTCTTTCTGTCTGTCTGTTACGGTTTTACGCCTAAATTGCTTAACCGATTTTGATATTTGGTAAAAGATACCTAGATTAAATATGGGCTACCTTTTGTTGTTTGTTTGGTTGAACGCGATAATCTCAGAAAGCACTGGTCCGATTTGCGAAATTCTTTCATTGTTAGATAGTCTGTTTAACGGGGAAGGCTATAGGCTTATAGATCATCACGCTACGACCAATAGGAGCGGAGTATCAATAAAAAATGTTACAAAAACGGGGGGCGGGGGGGGGGGGATTCATATTCCACTCACACAAAATGTTCAAATGCGTAGTAACCGACACGTGTGTATGACAAGAAGCGGCCATCTTGCAAGAAGCAAAAGAAGTATGCAAGTGGCGGTGTGGGAAAACGTTTTAGGTAATAATTTTCATTTTCAGATAACCAATAAGTACTAGTAATGCTCTTTTATTTATTTGTTCATTATTATATTGTTAGAAAACAGAGTCCCCTACACAACTGGTCCTCAGGCGATAAACAAGTCTATGGATTTGTAGCAATATTCAGGCCTTATTGCCGACAAACTGGGGATTCAAGAAAATCAATTACCGATTGTCATATTAGGATTTGTTTTATTTTGACACGATTTAGTATTTTTTACCGTTATTTTGACAAGCTATTATTGTTTTTTATTGTTTACTAAACTAGCTTTTGCCTGTAACTTCACTCGCGGCAAGTTTGAAACCTCTTTGTACATCCATCCCACCTCTCTATCAAGTTCCAATTTCTTTCTTTATAAGGACCTTCCTGGGACTTGAATATTGCTGAATTGGTCCAACCGTTCTCGAGTTTTGCACTTGGCTATACATTTAACAAAACCTTTACGAATTATACAATATACACATACACTTAAACTTTCCTTATGAATCACTCTGTCCATTTGTGAAAAGTATCGTATGAAAATTCGTTCAGTAGTTTCAGAATTTATCGCATTTAGACAGATAAACAGACAGGGTAGTTATGGCCATTATTACTTCCTTGATGGCCTGTAGTCAATAAACTACCCTTAGCTATCTACTCACCAAGTCAATGTGGTGGATAGCTAATAGCTTAACTCCCTTACACAGCGACCACCAGTAAGTGGGTTGATGGCTATATCATCTTCAACTCTTATCCCACTGCTGGGAACGGGTCTCCTCTCAGTATGAGAGGGGTTGGGCTATAGTCCACCACGCAAGCCTAATGCGGGATGACAAACTTCACATGCCGTCGAGAAAATCTCTTAGGCATGCAGGTTTCCTCACGATGTTTTCCTTCACAGTTAAAGCGAGTGATGATTACGCACATGATTTCGAAAAGTCAAGGTGCGTGCCTTGGATACGAAGTCAAGACATTTGACTTGGCAGTCCAGTGGTCATACCCCTAGGCTATCACTGCTTCCTGAAGACTGTATGTAAGACATCAACCCCTCGTGCCTGAGAAGGAGAAAAAAATACGAAAGCGAAGGATAAATCCAAATGAACATCTAAATAGAAACATAATAAAATGGTCCAATATAAATGTATGACAATCATTTAGTATTTATGGATGTTTGGGCAAACAAGTGGGGCAATTTCACACATGACATAAGAGTTCTATTATATTCAACGGTTCAACCAAACCAATTCAATATCATCGACTGGAAAAAGGAAATTGAAGGTCCTTGCGAGATTGTGGGGTGCCAGTGACAGCGGGTCGGGGATTTAAAAATTAGATAACATGCTGTCACTGCTACTGTATCTACTGTATCCGCGAAGTTATACACTTTGCACTAATCGGGAGTCTGGCAGGCTGCAGTCGGCAATAATCTTTTAAGGGTCGTCAATGCGTATATGCGTCGCCGATGGTGGGATGATATTGTGAGGGCAGTAGGGAATCTGTGGGTGCGACTTGCACAAGATCGGCAATGGCGTAATGGAGAAGAGGCCTTTACTCAGCAGTGGGTGTTACAGGCTGAGTAGATAGATAGATATATAGAATGCGTATATTCTATTCTTTTTATATTCGGGGACGCCGGCTGGCAGGCGGGGGCTTGTCGGGAACATTTCGCCCTCGATTAGTTCCCCATTTTGGTGGATCCCTTCATGGGTTACTGGCGCTCGGCGTCGCGAATCTTCCGTTTGCTGTCCACCCACCAAGCTCAACAGTTGTCTGATGGAGATTTCTGCAAGCTGCTCTTCGGTAATGCGTCACTAACGCCTCCGGTGTTGCAGATGTCTATCTGTAGAAAAAAACATCATTGATGATTTTTCTTATCTAAGTCGCTCCGCTACCCTCGCCTCTGTCACTGGCACCTCACAAATAGGCATTTGTTTGTATGAGTACAGAGGAAATGAAACGGGTATGTTCGCCGGCCAATAGTGCGGACTGTGAGGCCGGCATTTAGCGAATCTACATGAGATTGGTACACTTTCGCCTTTTATTATGTATACACTGAATAGACGCGCCGAGATATGGCTTTAGTTTTTTTGCATGGAAAATTTTGAATATAATGTAGGATTTGTTATGATTTATAACATTTTGGATACATCGCATAATGCGTAGCCCTAAATTAAATATGTATGAAGTATTTTTTTGTGTTTTCGGATGCTGAAACCTTTTCTTTTTTATAATCTCGAATCTCGAAAGACGAAATCACATAACCCTACAATGTCCGCACAACCTGTTAACACAATATTGTACCTAAGTGAATAATGAAACAACTCATATTTTAAAGGACTAGGAGAGTTTCTCTGTGCATTCTACTTCATAGAATATTATTTTGGAACCGTCAACTAATCATTTACCGTTTCCTGAATGCTTGTAAAAGCATATTTGAAACAAATTAGTTTAACTTGAACTTTAAACCTTGCACTTAGCTTCTCCTATAGGTATGCATCAGCGAATCGGAATCGGTTCACAATTCGAAAACATATCGTAAACTCCCTCCGTTTTAAAAGCAATAATCCTTACTAATATTATAAATGCGAAAGTAACTATGTCTGTCTGTCTGTCACGCTTTCATGCCAAAACTACTGAAGCGATTTAAATGGAATTTGGTATAGGTACAGGTAGTCTAGAGCCTGAGAAAGGACATAGGCTACTTTTTAATGCGGAAAAGGGGGTGTAAGAGGTTCAAATGGGGCATGAAAGTTATAACAAATACCAAGACCACGCGGGCGGTAGTTTCGTAATAAAAGACAAATTATTTAAAAAAGATTCAACACTAGTCTATGTATAATAAATAAGATTTTTAAGCTTAAGTACGTAATAGAAACCGCTTCTAAAGCCTAAATTGATAGAAAGCTATTCATCTCGCCTAAAATGCTAATGCAGACTATCCTGAATAGATTCCTAGCATTGCCTAGCCTTAGAACATTTTAGTTGATATGGGCCTTTCCCGATAGGCAATTTCAGGTTTTGTCCAATATTATTACATTATTTATAGTGTATTTGGCAATAAATTCGCCCTTTATTACATGGGCCCTATCCTTATACTTACTGGGGAAATGTGTGCGTACATTAGTACTCCACACGATGATTAGTACAAACATATTTATAAGGAAGAAAAAAAGAAAGAAAAATGATTATTTGTGAACAAAGTAAGAGGTAAAGAAACTTTCATATTCATAATATAACATTATACTGTCCCACTGCTGGGCACGGGTCTCCTCTCATTATGTGAGGATTAGGCTATAGTCCACCACGCTAGCCTAATGCGGTTTGGCAGACTTCACATGCCGTCAAGAAAATCTCTCAGGCATGCAGGTTTCCTTACGATGTTTTCCTTCACCCTTAAAGCGAGTGATAAAATATCGGTTTCGGTTTAAAGATTCTTTATTTATTCTAAAGAACAGTGTTCACTTACGAATCAATACAATAGTTATTAAGTATATTCTTAAAGCTATCCAGTGGCCATTACAATAGGTAGTATTACAGTTCATTTTGGGACATATACGCACATGATTTCGAAAAGTCAGAGGTCTTGGATTTGAAGTCGAGACCTTTGACTTGGCAGTTCAGTGGTCATACCCCTAGGCTATCACTGTTTTTACATACATAACATAATTATTATCATTACGCGCGTATACCCGAAGGGATAGGCAGAGGTGTACTAATGTACACCCATAGTTCGCCGGTATGTTTAGGTCCCATGTAATAAGGTACAAGCATATTGCTATCTCCCGGGCACAAATCTAGACTCCGATTCATTATATAAATATTTGTGTCCTGTGGAAGTGTGTGTATGAAGAACCCACGAACTCTTGATCAGCAGTCTGACACTCAACCAGTAACACCACAGACGTGGTTGAACAAAATTCAAATTCAATTTACTGGAGCAGGAGTTTACTCAAAGTCGCAACAAATATGGAGCAGCCTAGGTAAAGGTCTTTCAGGCTGAGATGTATGCCATCATCGCTTGTGCAGACGAAAACATAAAAAGGAACAAAGAAAATAAAAAGACCTATATTCTAAGTGATAGTCAGGCATCAATAAAGGCCCTTACTTCCTACAAAGTTAACTCCAGACTGGTCCTCAATGCCATTAAAACGCTAAACAAGCTCGGTCGCAGGAACAATCTGCAATTAGTATGGGTCCCGGGGCACCAAGGCATCGAAGGAAATGAGAAGGCTGACGAGTTAGCTAGAACAGGATCAGCGAATGCAATGATTGGACCAGAACCATGCATGGGGCTACCAACATGCACCATTAAAAAGGCCTTACAGGACTATGCCGATATGAAACGCATAGAGGAGTGGAACAACAGCCTTGGGTTAGAACACTCACGACGTTTCCTCGGCTGCAGCACCACAAGTCTCAAAATTCGTTCTGAGCAACAGAAGAGACAAAGCCCGAGCTGTCATTGGAGCTCTTACAGGGCACTACACCACAAATGACATGCTCCATACAATGAAGCTAGCTTTGAGTTATGACTGCAGAGCCTGTGGTGAATTCAAGGAAACTATGCAGCACATCCTGTGCGATTGTGACGTCCTGGCGACGAAACGGATGAGTCTTCTCGGCAACGGGTATATGGAATATACGGTAATGGGGACAACACAAAAGATCCCATTGGGTCGAAGTGTTGCTGGTTGCATCAGCCCCCATAGTAAGATAAGATAAGAAATTCAATTTTTTTTTATCGTTCATGGGTTTGCGCTTGACCACAATCTCACCAATGATAAGTGTAGATGTGGTCTAAGATGGACGGCGCCTACCCAAAAGATGCTCATACACTCTGGCCTGGCCCATTCATTATTTCAATTAGACCATATAAATAGGTACAGTCAGCAACGAAAGTCGTTGAACACAGCGAAAGTTTAAAAACATCACAGTACCAAAACTATTCATTCGATTTTGACTTAGGTAAAACATATAATTGTCCTCCATTATGAGAATTTGTACTGCCTTCAAGGGTCAGTGAATTCTGAATATTAAAGATGTTAAAGCGTTTTGAAGATTGTATAGTGTTCAGCTACTTTTGTTACTGACTGTACTTTTGAAAATTTAAACTAGTTGCACGGTTCCAAAAAAAGTGGGTCTTATGGAGAAGGGCCGGCAAGAAACTCCATAGATACTCTTTTTTTTTTTATGTGTGGTAACAGTAACAATTGCTGTGAATAGTAATGAGGATGATGAAGCTTGATGTGTAGATGCAGAGATTAAAGCTTTAATAAGCATATTTAAAGTTATCTATTTGCCTTGATTTAACATTACTAAGAAGTTTTTTGGCGGCACCAGCGCAATTGGTTTTATATTTTCTTATCGAGTTTTAATTTACTGAAACCCCGCTACTGAACTTAGATTGATATTATATCAATTTACCACTCAAAGAATCTTCAAGGAATTGATATCATTAAGCTTCGTCCATTTTGATTTGTCGCTAGAATTATATTTAATATCTGAGGTTCTGTTGAAACCTTACTGAATTGCCGAGAATATAAAATTATACTAACGGCCCTAGCTAGTGTCAAGAATTTTTTAGTTATTAGTTATAAGATTAGTTGAGTCCAATCCAGCATGTAAGAGTATCATTGCTTTGTTCACAAATTAAAAAAAAAACCATCTTTCTTTCTTTCCTTGCGCAGCTTCGCCTGCGTTTCCACGTAGACCGACAGCAGCGCCACCTACTGGGTCCAATTGTGTTTTCAAACCATCCAGAAACCTATTTAAGTATACATACAAAATTCTAACAAAATCGGTCCAGTCGTTTAGGAGGAGTTGGTGACAAACACTGGTACAGAAGAATTATATGTATACCTACACTAAGATTTTTTTTGACTGCCTCGTTGGTCTAGTAGTCCTAAATGCGACTGCTACGCTAGAGGTCCTGGATTCGATTCCCGGATCGAGTAAAGTATTTTTGAGTTTTTCTCTGAAATTCCTAGTAGCAGCTTGGAGTCTGGATTTGTGCCCGGTTGATGGCAATAGACTTACCCCCTATTTCATGTGACCTAAACATATTCGTGAATTGTGGGAGTACATTAGCACACTTCCCACTCTTCCCAGGTCGAGCAAAATGTTATAAGGATTTTTTTATTAAATTCTCAGTAACAGCTTCGAGTTTGCATTTGTGTCCGGATAATGGTAATTGGTACCGATATTAAACGTGACCCAAACATACCCGACGACGTCTGTGGTCTAGTGGTTCGAGTACCGGACTGCTGATCTCGAGGTCGTGGGGTTCGATTCCCACAAGACAAAAACATTTAAGTGATGAACTTAGGTGTTTGTGTTTGTAACTATATATTTACAAAAAAAAAGTATATAAGTATTATATCCACCGTCTAGTACCCATAGTACGAGTTCTGCTTAGTTTAGGACTAGATGGTGCTGTGTAAAAATGTTCCAAGATATTTATTATTATTATTATTAAACGTTTGATTCACCAATTACGATTATCCACAGAAGCCAAATACCTGTATCGAATATAACCTTCAAATGATTACGTGTTTTATTGAAAATTCCGTGGCACCGCGGTCCGAGTACCCTTGAGGGTTGACTGGATAAATGGCATTTAGTTCATGGTGTTGGCCCTTAGGAGCTTTGAGAAAAAATTTCAACGTGATCTGTTTGATGTGGTTTTGTTTTCCTTGTTGGTATAAGTATTACTCATGACGGGTTTAGGGGTAGGGGTAGGCAGAGGTGTACTTTTGTACACCCACAGTTTGCCAGTGTCTTTAGGCTCCATGCTGCTGTATTTTAATTATCTTTTAATATTTGTCCTATATTAGATTTTGCAAACATTTCTAGATTGTTTTCTCATACTTGCAATATAATTTACATGTATTTCAATTAAAATGTATCTATGTAATTGTGATCGATATAAATAACACTAATTTTGTTCAAACTATTGTATGCCTAACATGGTGGAGCAGTGCAGAAGCACACCAAAATAACAACATCCTTGTAACCACTGTCTCACAATAAAGATTTGACTTTGACTTTGTGTAAGTATACATATAATATTGTATCAGATGTCATTGTAAAAAACCAATGTTTCTTTCTTTCTTTTTAGTTTCGACATTTCACAAGTGCGCCGGACTATGTGAAAATAAAACTACTTATTTTGATTTTGATTTTGCATGGCCGCGAGATTAAACGGGCACAAATCCACACTTCGACCTACCACTAAGAGTTTTAAAGACAAAACTTTTAGGCCTAGACTGCGGCTGTAATTTTTTATGTCCCTTTTTCTATCAAAAAAGGTTTTATGTTACCTAGGGAGCGATTGTTTTGATAAAAACCTAAACATGTATGACCACACCTGTGACACTCCATACAAACTTTCCGATACCGCTGCACACTACAATACCAAATGTCAAACTTGTCAAAATTACGTTTGTACACGTGCAAATGCAAATGTGTGCGTGAGAGTGCGTAGGGTTTGCTGGCAGTCAAAAACACCGGCAGAATACGGAGGACCTGAGGTATTTGACGTTAGAGAGGGGCGGAGAGACTAAAAACCGCACTTGCCTGTCCTTGCTCTATATACCTATGTAAGTAACATTCACCGTGACCATGAAGGGCTGTGGTCTGTTGCAAGTGTTGCAACCAAGACTCCCTTTTTTATTTCAATTAGACCATATAAAAATAGGTACTAGGTATCTGTCTACAATTGACGGAGAAATCGCGTAACATACATACAAAAAAAACATACAGTCGAATTGGGAACCTCCTCCGTTTTTGAAGTCGATTAAAAAGATAGCCACAGCGGTAAGAGCCGACCAGCAGGGCCGTCTTTAACTCATTGGTCCTGGGCTGGGCCCTTGGCCCTGGGCACATAACGATAATTACGTTGTCAGAGCACTATTTTGTTACAACAAACAAATCAACTAGTACTATGTTTCTCGGTAGTAAGTATCGGTTATCGCCTGGTGATCTGACAGGAACTAGGAGGCCCTTATCCATCGGGGGCCCTGGGCAAGTGCCCATAGTGCCCGGTGGGAAAGAGGGGCCTGCCGACCAGCCTTGACAGACAGCACGGGCAAGGCAAGGCGTGGATTATCGCCGCCTACTGGTAATCTAGGAACAAATAAAAAGGCTTATTATTATTATTATTATTATTACTGGTACCCAAATACAATACCAACACGTGTCTGCCCAATCCCATATGATCCTACGGCGAATAACAAATATCACTCGTTTGACTTTCATGACGTCATGGCTCACGTCAGATCGATACAACATAACATTTATGGCTTTTTCATCCAAATTTATTTCTGTTGATGTATTTTTGTTACGCATATCTTTTCATGTGTCGTGCCTAATTATCTTGGCTGAACCCCGAGGGTGTAAGCAGAGGCGTATTATATGAAGCTTTTACACCTCATACGAATATAACTTGTCACCTTTTGAAGGTCATAACAGTAGGCAATAAATTAATGTTGCCTATTGTATATAAATATAAAATTATAAAAATAAATTAAACTTACTCAAGAATTTTGTATGAGTTATGAAAAAGAAACGAATTGTTTTTTTTATTGACACATTAATTGCATGTTTTTTAAATCACACTATCATTGTTAATCTATATTTTACTGAGGAAATCAAACAGCTCAATTATTATTATTATAACAATAGGCAAATTGTTGTTATGACTTATGAGTATGACAGACGAAGGCATAATTTAGTTGTAAAGATCGGGTTCTGTGGCATTCATTAAAATAAGTCGGCAGACGAAAATTTTACATAAGGTACTATCACGCTTCATCTTCCATCTTCCTAGCCTTTTCCCAACCATGTTGGGGTCGGCTTCCAGTCTAACCAGATGCGGCTGAATATCAGTATTTTACACGAAGTGATTGCCATCAGACCTTCGCAACCCAATTTCTAGGCAATACCGATATTCGAAGGATAGACTGGTTGTCAGGCTTTTTTTACTTTTGACTTCCACTAACGATTGTCATAGGTGTTCGTATGATAACCGGGACCGACGGCTTTACGTGCTCTTCGAGGCCCGGAGGGATCTCGATGTGTTAAGAATGGGCGTAGCTTAACCTTGCAGATCGGTTGATCAGCGTTGCTATAACTTAGCCACGAGCCCCTCACGCTTGGGTAAGGTACTATCACGCTTGTATTCCCAAAAGAGTTAGGGCAAAGGTGTACAAATGTATACCCACAGTTCGCCGGTATTTTTAAGTGTAACAGGTAAAAAGTCGCGAGCCTATTGCCATTAAGCGGGCACAAATCTCTCTCTAACAAAGCACGAGAATTGCGTAGAAGAACCAAATAACACTTAGCTCGACCTACGAATCGAACCGAGGACCGTAGCAATCGTGTTTAAGACCACTAGGCTTCGAGGCAGTTTTTTATGATTTTACTTTTTAACTCTACCATTGTACTTTTGTTGTATATCTCTGTCTACCCTTTTGGAGAGGCAGGCATGATATGTTACCAAACACCTTGCCTCTAAAATATTCTTCGAAGAAATGCCTGGATGTATAAACAAAATGTCCATCCAACCATTAAATAGCGGAAACATTGCTTGAACTCACTGATAAAATTGATCTGCATAAAAGCTACAAGATCAAAACAAAAGGTATCTATTCCATTTTCAAAAAGATTTTTAACATGCAACACTGACAGATACCCACCACACGTAAATCCAAATAGAAATAATCCAAGATAGCTTATTTATCTAAACTGGCAACACCGCTTTCCTTGTATAGAGACAACAAATTTTGTTTATTTTCTGACAGTCAGTTTTATTGTTGACGCTACCGTAAATAGGGGTAGAGTCAGCATGAAAAGGTTATGTTCGTACACAATAAAATTGTAAATAATTATATTACTATGAAATTATGTACTAGACGTTAGCTGTCGGATAATAACCTAATCTAAATTAAAAATTTAGTAAACCCCCGACACGAAATGTAATTTGATATTTTGTGGTGGCGGCCATCTTTAAATTTTTTCATAGTATATAGTATTCTCCTAGTTAAGCCCTTTCATTTGATACCCATATTGAGGGAGGTGTGAAAAAATATTATGTAATCCGCTATTTTGTAGTGGCGGCCTATCTTGGACCGATTTTCATCAAACATAGCTAAGAACACTCCCGACTAATTCAACTTTCAAATAAAAAAAAACAAAATCAAAATCGGTTCATCCGTTCGGGAGCTACGATGCCACAGATAGACACACACACACAGACACGTCAAACTTATAACACCCCGTCGTTTTTGCGTCAGGGGTTAAAAAATAAATGGAACATAATTTGTAAGTAATTACTTGCCAAGTAATTTAACAACAACTTACTCGAAGGTTAACCCACCTTCAGGCCCTAAATATTGTACTATTGTACTGCTGCAGTTTGCTGGTCTCCTTAGGGCCCATATATGGAACATGGAAAGAGCCTATTGCTTATAACCTTGCACAGATTCAAACGCTTACGCCCCCGTAAGCGTTAAAAAGAGGTCATCAAAAGTCCATACAACTCAGCCCAAATTTGTACCGGAGGTACATATAAGCTGTCAAGTTGATCCTTTTTACCATGAAATCACTAAAACTGATAGTAATCTGCCGTAATGACGTGCGTTTGACATTCCGAAACTGACCCTGACAGTTTTTACAATAAAATCATTACGAAATAGATAAAAATGTGCCAAAAAGGCGTGATTTTTCTCAAATTAAAAGTTTTTTTTCTCATCACCCAGTCAACATAAAAAAAAGTACGACTAGAGTTTTAACCAGCGTAATACAGAGTATTTTTTCCAACAAGTGTACCTTTGGTACATCATCTTTGTGCAAGGTCTGATAGCAGTCGTTTTGTGTGAAATAATCAGACGCATTCACGACTGATTTTAAAGAAAGAAATAATAATTATTTATTTGGATACATACATTCCGGAGACAACACTGACAATAAACATAAAAATACTTTTAATTTTAAACTAAGCTAAGCCTCTGCAAATTAAAATACTTGGTAATTATTGTTTTATGGGCAAATAAAACCAAACGAATAATAATTCTGACTGTAAACGGCAATCATTTTATTGCAAACAGCGGTAAAATTTGTAGTAAATTATATTATTTATGAGATTGTCAATATTCTCTCATAAACCCGTTACGGTGTCAAATAAAACCTTATTATATTCATAATTTTTTGATGGCAACATTAAAATATCATATTCGAAATGCCGATAATGCTATAGATGCTTTAATAAACTACAGAAGTTTGATGTCAACATGGCGTCGCAATTTATTTTGATTATTCAATTGGAATAATTTTAATTGGAAATAGGAGCTAGGTAACTTGCTTCCAAATATTTTGATATACGTCGATGTATATCTAAATTCAAATATTTTATTTCAATTATTAAGATACTTACTTTTGATAAGTCTTACTAGTTGCACGGTTCCAAAAAGTGGGACTTATGGAGAAGAGCCGGCAAGAAACTCCATAGCCACACTTTAAAAAAAAATGGTAACATTTTTTAAGTGAGTATTAAGGATAGTGCAGTTTAATGTGTTATATATAGCAATCACACCTGGGGGGCTAAACAAGTTGCATTTTGACATTCGAATCGACAAAATGTATGGAAATGACATTAGTGACAGCCCGGTTTGTCGATAGCTTGTGTAATTTCCATACATTTTGTTTGTCGATTCGAATGTCAAAATGCAACTTGTCTAGCCCCCCTGTATTCCCCGAAGTGTTAAGCAGATGTGTCCTACACTGTGTGTACACCACAGTTCACGCATATATTTAGGTCCCATTTAATCACGGTGTTTAGACTTGTGCACGATTAATGGCTAACCCCATATGGGACCTGAACATCCGGTGAACTGTGTGTTTATTATTATACTCCTGCCTAATCTTTCAGTGAATACAAGCGTGATGGTTCGTTATGGTTTCTTTAAAGACATTTATTAATTTGGAAAGTCTATTTTTTTGTTTTTTTACCCGACGACACGGCAAAAAGCAGAAGGAAGGGTTTTATATTAGGCAGTCTATGTATCTTCCTATTTACGTATGTTCCACTACAGCGCCTAAAGTATTCATCTGATTTTGATGAATGAGGTGTCAATTGATTCGTTATTATGGTCCCGGTAACAATGGCTACATTTTATTCTCGTTTTTAACGCTACTCTTGCTGACCCTACCGCCAGCTGGGCGATATTGTTACAGGGCGTAAATATTTATCTTCTATTAATATACAACTGCTGTATTGTTTCTTTGAGTCCGGTTCCGTAATGTTACGTTTAATTATACCTGTTTATCACGATTCTTGTTACGGAAAGGATTATTGAGGGTAGAAACTAAACGTGGTAATATTTTTGAAAGATTAGGCAAAGGTATACTAATGTACACCCACAGTTCACCGGTATGGTTAGGTCCCATGTAATAGGGAGCAAGCCTATTGCCATCAACCGGGCCACAAATCCAGACTGAGCTGCTACTGAGAATTTCACAGAAAAACCAAACATACTGCTCGACGCGGGAATCAAAACTAGGTCCTCTAGCGTAGCAGTCGCGCTTGGGACCACTAGACCAACAAGATAGTCTTGTAAATTCCTTTTGTTAATTGCCTTTCTGATCCGAATTCGACCTATACTACCTACATTTATATTTCATATCATGTTAAAACAGTATATATTTTTCGAATTGGCGCACTTCACCCATGTATCGATCCATACATACATACATCGATGGTCCCAATTAAGAAAGTCGTATCTACAAAATGACAACTTTTCAGTAGAGCAGTTTGAAGTTTCTTTTTGCGCCCAAAAGGAAAATACAAATCGCAGTAACCTGAAACTTGGAATATATCATAAACATATGTATATTTATGTTATGTAATAGTTAAAATTACATAAACACTTGTATTTTCGGAGAAAATGTACATACAACATTTTATCACGGAAGAAAATACTGACAGACTGTCGGTTGTGACACTTTCGACATTTTTAATTGGGTTTTCATTGATGAACTTGGTTGGAAGTGGAATATACGACATTTTTAAATGCTAAGTCGTGAATTAAAAATGTCGGATCTACCATTACCTCCATTTTTGAAGGGAACTGGCTTTATTGATTTATAAAACAACGATGATTGCTCAAAATCATTATAACCTATGACTGCTTTCCCCTTCCCCTCGCCCCTCTACTACACGTGCGGTACGAGCGAGAGGGCACGATATGCCACATCGCGCAATCTTGTACGGACGCGCGATCACTGTCGACAATTTTAACACTGAAAAATGTGTCAAAATAAAGAATTTTAATGAAATTTAATATGCACATTGTAAACTCATTCTTGCGAATACATTTATGTAAAAAAGTGAAAATCGACAAAATGAAACTATCGACTTTCTTAATTGGGACCATCGACATACACTCTCGCCTTTTACCCACAGGGGTAGGCAGAAACTAGAGACCACCACTTGCTACATTCTTGCACAGTTCTTTAGCTTCCTCCACGTTCATACATCTTGTCATACACACGCGCCGGTTGTGAGTAGCACCTGACCTTTTTGAAGGATTTTTATTTATTTATTTTATTCATGAGAACAATTTCACAATTGTATTCGAATGTGTTACATAGCAATATTAAAACTAAACATAATAAATTTAACAATAGAATTTCAATATAAATAAAATAAATAAATAAATAAATATCTTAGGACATTTTAACACAGCACCATCTAGTCCCAAACTAAGCAGAGCTTGTACTATGGGTACTAGACAATGGATATAATACTTGTATACTTTTTTTTTTTGTAAATACATACTTATAATATATAAGAAACACCCAGACAAACACAAACACCTAAGTTCATCACATAAATGTTTGTGTCTTGTGGGAATCGAACCCACGACCTCGTGATCAGCAGTCCGGTACTCGAACCACTAGACCACAGACGTCGTCAATTATTAAGAATGGTAAAGTCAGAAGAAATGTTAGAACTTAAAATCGTTTATAGAATAGAAGCACTCTTCCAGCAAAAGCTTTTTTAATTTACTTTTAAATATGTTTGGACTATCAATAGTTTTTAGTTCAACGGGTAAAGAGTTATATAGTTTAACTGCTTGATATCGACAACCGTGCTTTACCACATAGTCTTGGACATTGTAGGGTCTCCAGATCTTTTCTCCGTGTTTTTAATCTTACTACTTTTTGTTCAGGCGTTTCGTATTTAAGGGGATGCCGAAGGATATCCACTAGAACAACCAAAATGTAGAGGCTGGGAAGAGTCAAAATCTTAAGTCTCTGAAAGTAATCTTTGCACGATTCCCACGGAGGTATCCTTACCATAATTCGAATTTCACCAATAAGGTCGGTAAAAGACTTTCTAGGTTGTCCTCTCCCGGCGTCTCCACTGACATCCGCTTTATAAATCCCTTTTGTCAATCGCCGTTCATCCATTCCCTCGATATGCCCAAACCATCTCAACATATTTTCAACCGACTTCAAAAAAAGGAGGAGGTTCTCAATTGGACTGTTTATTTTTATTTTTTTATGTTTGTTACCTCAGAACTTTCGACTGGGTGAACCGATTTTGATGATTCTTTTTTTATTCGAAAGCTGGTGCTTACAAATTGGTCCCATAAAATTATGGGATGCATCGAATTGGAGGCGGTGCCAAACTACTAATTTAATTTAAATATGACTCGTTGATTGTGTTTGGCACCGACTTAAAATTAGTTAGAAATTATAATGTAAAATATGTTATTTTTTGCTTTTTAGTTCCTATGTGTTTTTTGGAGGCGGTAAAAATAATACTCAGTATGTATCGATCCAATCGGCAATCCCACCTTATTCCCAAACTGCCCAGAATACACAATATCTGTTCTTAAAAATCCTTCTCTATTACAAGCAGCGAGTACCCGAATATAAATAACTAAGCCGTGCTAAGATTCAAGGCACGTTCAAAAATTTATTGTTCCCTGAATAAGTTGAAAGAACCATTGAGATAACTGGCGTAAGCAAGAGTTTTGTGGAGTTTTGTTGGTAGCCTTTGTGATGGCCGATAGTAGATGTTTGGAGTGAACAGCACCTTGAACTACACACAAAAAAATTAAACTACCTTACAAATATAGTTATACATATAGTGTTCACAGTGATAGCCTTGGGGTATGAACATTGGACTGCCAAGTCAAAGGTCTCGAGTTAGAAATCTTGTGCGTAATTATCACTCGCTTTAATGGTGAAGGAAAACATACGGTAAGGTAGGTAGAGATTTTCTCGATGGCACGTGAAGGCTGCCAACCCGCATTAGGCTAGGTTGGTGGACTATAGCCTAATCCCTCCCACACTGAGATGTGACTCAGTGACTTTCACTCACACTCGGGTTGATGATGATGATGATCCTACATACAGTTCTCGCCAAACTTATTGTCCGGGTTGAAGTTGGCACGAGCTCACTTTAACCCGACCTTAAAAATTGAAGAAAGAAAAATATTAGATTGTAATAAATAAAAACACAAGCTCAAGTCGCGGGCTGTCGTTTTAAATCATTCTAATCCAATATTTTTCTTTCTCCGATTTTTACGGCCGGGTTAAAGTTCAACCCGGACAATAAGTTTGGCGCGAACTGTACATACACACACACCTTTGGTAGGTAGGAACTAGATACTGATTGCATGCTTCTTTTGTTTATTCCTCGTCCATACATCTTGTCATACACACGCGCTGGTTGCGAGTATTACGCACCTGAACTTTTTGAAGAACCTCACCAATATGGTCTGTTTACGTTTTGCTTGACTATACATTCGTACATTATGTAAGGTGGAAGGGACATCGACGCACAAACGTGGTGACAAGGTTTCATTCAAGGTCAAAAATAAAATGACCGTACGTCATTCATGTAGAAAATGATCGGTTATTACAGATATAGATATTTTGAGCGCACAGTGTATTACTAACAACGCGATCATAACGCTCCGCGGTGAATGTTATCGCGCGCGCGATCCGAAATAAATGAAATAATGTTTTAATTATAAATCTAATTTGGGTACATAGAAATAATGTATTTTACACGTTTAAGAAAAAATTTGAAAAATTTATGAAAAAGTTTACGGATAATTTCAACGCAGGGGGGTCCAGAATCATGTACTGAACTCATGGTATTCGGATGAGCGTCGATGTCCCTTCCACCTTGTATTATCCCACTGTGGAGTCTAGTAGTCCGCCAGAGGGCCTAGATCCGATTCCCGAGTCTAACAATGTTACTGGGTCTTTAATGAAATTATCACTAATAGCAGCTTGACGTCCGTATTTGTGCTCGGTTAATGGATATAGGTTCCGCCTATCCTTTTAAAGGTTGCAACAATAGGGAAACTATTGCTAAGACAGATGAAAGCCTAACATAGAAACTAAAACATAACAAACTGTGAGTCATAAGAACACCTCTGTCTAATCCCTGCGGGGATATAGGCATGATGGATGGGAAAATTGACATCTATAATTCAATTATTTATTTAACCAATAAAATATGAATACAATAAACGGCCGAAGATTATATGAAACGAGCGGCAAATATTATAAATGTATATTAAAACAATTAGGGGATGATTTTCCGTACATGGCGCGCATTCACAGGGGGATGTTAAATGATCGATGGGCGAGACAGCGATACGGTTGCTCCGATGTGCTGCGGTGCGGTTTACAAGCGATAGCGATTTGGACAACTTCACGATGCAGGAGAAAAGTTTAAGGGCCTATTACATCACTCCCTTATAAGTTCACGTTAATACCAGTTATTTTAATGAACCAAAAAATCGACTGGCAGGCAGGATTTGAACCTGCGTCTTCTGGTTAAATACGCCTGTAGACAAGTTGCAATTTCACATTCGAATTGACATACGAATTGAAACATAACCTAACCTAAATTAAAAATTTAGAAAACCCGCGACACGAAATGTAATTTGCCATTTTGTGGTAGCAACCATCTTGGATTTGAAATTTATCATAGTGTATAGTATTCTCCTAGTTAAGCCCTTCCATTTGATACCCATATTGAGGGAGCTGTGAAAAGATATGACATAAGCTTTCGACAAATCTGGCCGTCACTAATGTCATTTTCATACATTTTCTTTCAACTTAATCATTTGTCGATTCGAATGACAAATTAAACTTGCCTAGCTCCCAGACGCCTAAGCCACTGCGAGTCCTACCCGCCAAGTTGAAATTTTACTTCACATTCTAAATTTACGTCTTAAGGTGACGAATTGATGGTGGTGAAGAATTGTCCTTAGCATGGCCACAAAATACAAAAATAAAGTTCCCGTTAAATTACTTGGCGGATAATTTCACGCTAATATGGTTCCATTTTTTATTTATCCGGCAGTTAGCTATAGAGGCTACCCAGAGGTATTGAAACAGGACTTTAGTGTATTGAAATATAGTTAAGGTAATAAAATAATTACAGTTATTTCATAAAAAAAATCGGTTTCGAAAAACAAAAGTATGTAGTGTACTGCTAAACTTGTTTTTTTTTTCACTGTGAAAAAACTCGACCAGGTAATCAAACCCAATACCTCATACTCAGTAGTAACACTAACGAATGGGGAATTGGGCGAATAATAATCCCAGCCAGAGGACTCGTGGAGAGGAGGAGATCGCCCGCGTGGTGCCTACTGGCGTCCCCGAATATAAATAGAATACAATAGAACACCAAAGAACATTGTAGGTTTATACACATTTTTCTTCTTTTTCTCTTTATTTTATAAGGGAAATCATTCCATAAAACTGAATGAATCACTGGTGACTTATCATTAAATAATTATAACATCCTCAATAACAGACAAGAGCAACATTTTTTTTTACGGGCCCCTGGGGCTATACGCACTTTGCTGCTCATCAAATTTGGAATCAGAATCGAATGCTGCATGCTCTTCCTCATGACATGGCCTTTGAGGCCCCTTTTGTATCAGCCAGAAACTCACAATGGGAGCACTGAGTACTGCTAATTAAACATGTAATATTTAAGCTCATATTGACGTCTGAATATTAAGGTGAGTACAGACTTACAGACTGTAATATAACAAAACATGTTGTTAAACATAGTTATATAACATGTTTTAGTAATGTGGAGATGAATGTTATAAAACGTGATAAAATGTTATTAAGATTTACATGATAATTTGATATTGTGCACTGCAGAACGATAAACGACAATATTGTCGTTTATGTCATATAATAGGGTTATATCGCATTGTTATTCTAATGTGTAGAGTATTGTTATATGTTGCAATGTTGAAAAACAATGTTACATAATGTGGACATGTTATAAAGCATAAGTTATACAAATCGTTACTTAATCTGTACTCACCTTTACAGTTACGTCACAGTACATAGACGTAGACATTTCAGTGATGCAGGGAACACATCAACATTACAAAATTTCATTACGTCGTGGCTAAGTAATAACGATCTGTAAGATTAAACTGCGCTTGCCGCGGTCAGTTTATGGATGGGTTCCCGTTCTCAACATACCGAGACTACGTGTCTCGAAGAATACGAAAAGTCGTCGGCCCCGGATTAATACGAACATCTATGACAATCGTTAGTAGTCAGAAGCCCGAAAAGTCTGACAACCAGTTTATCCTACAGAATTTACTAATACTTAATTCATTAATGTCGGAAACATTTAACAAAAAATTACTTACCTACTTTTGAAATTACTTCAATTTCAATACAAAAAATATCAATTCAATTAAAATTTCAACAGCTCAAAACTTTTGAAATGAATTTCAATTTCAATACAGTATTCTAATTTGCTTTGCAGTATTCTTAGCATGGAAAATGCTTAAAAATACAGAAAGATAATTTTCAATAAAAATTTCAATAACTTAAAATGACGTTTGATCATTGTGGCATATGTCAGAGAGATGGTACAACGATGCAGTGGGGACATGCTGTACTCCTATGTACTCGTATAAACAATACAAATTCATTATACATACAATACGTATGCAACATATAAGTGCTTATTGATACTTATCTTGGGATTCATATCAGAACATGTAAACTTCTTTATAAGTCTAGTCTAGTGGTTTTGAGCGCGACTGCAACGCTAGAGGTTAATGAGCTCGATTCCCAGGTCAGTGTTCTGCGTATTTAATAACCGATCACGGTTCCGGAAGAATCGTTTACTACAAAATTAGACCCAATTCTGATGTCCACGGAGACGAAGTCGTGAAGGCGAAGTTTTATAGCGTGTATGCGCCAAGGGTTATCTATATCTATACATATAAAATGCTTTGTCCTGAATGACTCACTGACTGACGGATCAACGCACAGCCGAAACCGCTGATCGAAAAAATCTGAAAGTTAGAGGGTGTGTTCTTTGTATGACGTAGGCATCCGATAAGAAAGGATTTTCCGAAATTCCACCCCTAAGGGCCTGAAAAAGGGGGGCAAAGTTTGTATGGGACAACGTGATTCCTTGGTCCAATCTACTTCAAATTTTGCATAAACGTTCTTTAATAGAATTGATGTAAGACGTGTTTCGTATTTTATTGAAATTCATCCCCCAACGGGGTTAAAAAGGGGTAGAAAGTATTTTTGCTTCAAAGATGATATCAATACTTCTTAGTGTTTTTTATTTAAATTAGATTAAAATAAAATTTTTGACACATGATATGTCAATTCCTCAGCAGTAAATAATGTCAAGTAGTGAAGGCTCTTTATTCATTAAACAAAGATTTAATAAATTCCAGTATAATAATACGTAGTGATATATTTTTTGAGAGCTCCTGGTGTAACAGGCAAGACTTTTATTAAGTTTAACATCGGCCAAAGTCAGAAGCAATCGTGATATCGCCTTAGCGGTCGCATCGTCCGGAATTGCTGCCACGCTGATAGAAGGAGGTAAAACTACACTGGTAAACTGCGTTCAAAGTTCTTCTCGATTTCATACAAACCGAAACCCCACTGCAATACACCCAAACAAAGTACTATGGCCGAGGTTTTTTTTTTTAATTTTTTTTAATTTCACAGAAAATTACCAGTTTTTTTTAAAATTTCAAATCAAATCAAATCATTTATTTGCTTACTAAGTGTACAAACAGGTCTTATTACATCAATAGTGGTGCTTAGAACTTAGCGGCCTTTTGCAGGCGTTGCAAATTTGAGAGATAATGAATGAGAGTGAGTGAATGCGAGAGAAATAATGTTAGTGAAAATATCTATTCTGTCGCCATATTAATTTATATTTATTATTAGATAATGTTATTTATTAATATTGTTATTGTTTTTTTTGTGTTTATGTATTCTTCAATGGAATAGTAACATTTTTTAATAAGAAAACATTTTAGTTTTTTGTTGAATATATGGAATTTGGTTTCTTTTTTAATTTCTTGTGGTAATTTGTTATATATTCGTATTGCCATGTATTGTGGACTTTCATTTAATATTTTTAATCTTGATGGTGGTAGATAAAGTCGATTTTTGTGACGGGTGTTGATGTTGTGAGTTTCCTGTACTTTGGTGAACGTATGAATATGTTTATGTTTTTTAAATTTAAATTCGAATATCTTTACTTGTGACGGGTAAATGTATTTTTTTACATCTTTTTGTACCTTTAAAGACGCATAACTTTTTTTACCAACAAATCTGTACCAAACAATAATTTTATAAGAGTCTGCTACAATTAGACATTAATACAAAACAACATCCTGCCGGTTTTACCCGTCACAAGTAAAGATATTCGAATTTAAAGTTCGAAAGTTCGTTAAAAACAATTAAAAATCCTATTAGAACCATTTTCGACTTCTACGCGGACGAAGTTGCGGGCATAAGCTAGTCATGTAATATAATTTGTATCTTTATGCAATCTCGTGATAAAGTGACTAATAGTTAGCCCAAATTTTCACGAAATGCTACGCATCACCGCCGTACATGAACTTACGTGGCAGCGGATGCGCGCTTTTTATGTACTCGCTATCTCTGGATAGATAAATACCTAGTATAGCTACAAAAAGATCAACGTCCGCGCTATGTCTTTGCATACGAAATGAAAAGGATTGTGAAAATGAAAATTTAAGGTATGTTTTTTTATTGATATGGGTGATTCATCTGCTAGAAGGATGCAGGTAATTTAATTGCCACCCTGTATTATGTCCTGGCTGGACTATACAGTCGAGAGGAGGTTAGCGAGGTCTGATTCATCTGCTAGAAAGATGCAGGTAATTTAATTGCCACCCTGTGTTATGTCCTAGCTGGACTATACAAGAGAGGGTTGCATATTAGTTTGCCAGCAATATCACCTCCATTGAACACAACTCGTAGTTAACTTGATTAAAATTAAAAAAAGGGACATACATACGACATCGTCTATTGGCGTCTCTGTCGCACCGGTCGTGTCATATATCGCCGTCCTTGTCACCAACTTTTTATACCCCGGCTTAATTAAACTCATTCGGTTGGTTTACAGCGGGCGTACACTTTGTATTGTGCTGCTTATTGGGCGAAAGTTCATTCATTATTACGAAAATTAATTATTTAAAGTGTTGCCAGTACCTATACTGGCAACACTTTAAATAAAAAAATCCATCAACCCCTAGGTTGATGGATTTTTTTATTTTTTTTGATGTTTTTTCGGTTAAGTAACTCGTGAACTTGCCTACAGATTGATATTTATTTATTGTTGAGGTTCGGATTTCATATAACTACGCCTGTTTACACTGAAAGGGTTAAGCTGTTAGGCAGAAGTCAACTTATGAACACACACAGTAAAAGTTTCTAGATACTTATACATTATTATGTATATTATCTATCGAAAGTAACTGTCTGCCTGTGATCTTTCATTTCTGGGGAACTAGACAAGTTGCGATGACATTCGAATTGACAATTGAATACACATAAAATATATGGAGATGACATTAGTAACAGCTTAATTTGTTGAAAGCTTGTGTCATTTCCATACATTTTGTTTCTATTCGTCTAGAAGCCCTGAGCCACTAAACCGAATGCGTTATAATTTCTTAAAATGTTGTTTTGGTTGTCCCAAAAGGTTCTATGGGATGCGATTCCGTGGGCAACCGCTGGTGACAGTTAAAACCTTAAAAATAAATTATTTTTTACACGAATTGTATGGAAGGACTAGCATTTCGATTGCATTAAGTATGATTCTCGATACTTAAGTGTCAGAAATCACTTTTATTTTATAGATTTTGAATTAAAAAATTATCTTTGAAAATATATAAGTACTTAACCTTTTTTTATTTAGGACTTACATTAATTTAAGTTGTAAGGTTTTAAGTATGAGTATGAATATAAGGGAAGAGGAAGACCAAAGAAAAGATGGATGGACTGTGTGAGAAAGGATACGACCACAAAGGAAGTGAATGATGAGATGACGGCTAATAGAGATGTATGGAAGAAAAAGACATACTGTGCCGACCCCAAGTGAATAGGGATAAGGGCAGGAGGATGATGATGATGATGACGATGATTAATTTCATAAATTAGTCAACTCTGGAGTGTATCTCAAAAAGCCATATTAGCAGTAATTGGACACGATTACACACGCAGTTTAATTGCCTACTTAATTAACAGTAAAACAGTGATTTTCCGGGGCACTACTCTATAGTTTAAAAAAATTAAAGCACCATTTGTGCAATGACAAAAGTGGTTCAACCTCTTTTGTTGCCGTTGTTTAAAAAACAAACTTTTACAGGATATAAATTCTGGTGTTGTTTTAGGAACCAAGCAAAAAGTTGAAGTAAAAAAATAATATTACTCCATTTACTCTGCTTCTGTCTTTTGTTTTGACAGTGTTCTTAAAAAGTAAATAAATACTATGTACATAGACATCTTAGCTCATTTTATCACAGCTTAATGATTACTTAACAACAGGGAACTGGCCGACACAAATAATAAAAAAAAATGTTGTATTGAACTTTGTTTTAAGAACTTCTAGCCAGCTAGCGACAGGTCTTCGAAAACGAGGCAACATAAAGTTGTTGAACAATTTGTTACAAGTTGCCAGCGCGGTACAAAATTAACGACTCTGTCTCCGAGAAACAAGCACATTGTATTTTATGATAATAACACTGACTTATTAGTTTTGACTCGAAATTACGTATTTTAGTATGACCTAGTATAGTGTCCTGTTTTATTTGCCAAAAATAAAGAGAAAAATTTATCGTAGACATTGTATTAAAGTTATAAAAGAAGAAAAGAAAAAAGTATAAAGATCCAAACTCCAATCTGGCACAAAACACAATGACTCTTACTCGACCTAGGAATTGAATTCAGGACTTCAAGCGTAGCAGAATGTAGCAATGATACAGTGATATAAAGCTACATAATATTCTTTTTCATTTAATTCTGTTTAGTATTGAATAAAAAATAAAATAATTAAAAAATGAAACCAGTTCTAAAATTAAAATGGGTACATACTAAAACGTCGGGCTTAACAGTATCAGTTTCTTTATCGCGGTAAATCCGTAAAATGTAGTTTTATTGAAATAGAATTAGGGTTGATACTGCGTCGGCTTTAAACGTGCATAAGTTTTTCATTATTATTAGGTGACCCATCTGTCTCATTGGTATAGTGATACTAAACACGACTGCCGCGAGGTCTCAGATTCGATTCACAAGTTGGTCAATTCGTCCCAGGAAAAGTCAATTTGGCTCGCCCCTTTTTAAATTAGACGGTGGGATCGAGAAACATACTAACGATTTTGAAACTCTAGTAGTAGTAGTTCTAACATTATCTTTTGAAATAGGATGTATTTATTGTATGTGGCAGCCCTTTGGATCCAAACCAACATAACTAAATTCCAAAAAAAAACAAGCCAATTTTCTCTCCGTTGACTTTTACAGCTCGCCGCGTGACGTGACAGACTATATTTTCTTTTAATTTCTATTTCCGAACGAAAAACGCGGTAAAAAATTTAGCGCTATCTCTTGCCGCCATATTGTTTTTGTTTCGAGAATGCATATAACTTTGTGACATTGATATTACTTAGGTTTGTTTATTTGGTGTGGCAACGGTTGGCATTTTACGAATTGTTGAATGCTATAAAACTGTTACGCTACGCGATGGTTTTGAAATCTTCTGATGAATGTTACGTTTGTGGATTGTCTATGTGCTATTTGGCTTTTTCGTTATTTTTAAATCCGCCGTGACGGACAGGCGCGGATAGATATAAGTGTTAGGCATAGATGATTTACTGTAAAACTTTAATATTTTAATTTAGTTTTATATTCGATTATTCGTACGAATTGAGTAATTGTGCTTGCAACACCGAGACTACGTATCTATGGTATTAACGATAACGGAAATTGAGGTGTCATTTTTAAAAAAAAGTTGTCAGTTCAACGTAATGGCGAGTGGTGGGATTGTAGGACTTCTCGGTGAGAGCTCGTTGGAGTTGGACGCACAATTAGTCTAGTCAGGACCATAGCTAAGGATAATTGTAAACCTAACCATTATCAGTTTTAAATTAATTTGTCGTCTGAACAAATAATATTCGTTGGAATACATTGAGGAGTTTTATTGTTTTCGGTGAGTCATATTTTATGTTATATTATATTAAAATAAATTGTTATATCGTTCTGGGTGAGTTTTATTACATTTCAGAAGTGGGATGGCACCTATGTATTTTATATAGTCTTCAGAGACTACCCACAAGATTTCATTTCAATATGATTTATTTTTCTTGTTTTTCAAAGTGTATGCAGTTATGTTATATTGTATGTAAATTTGGTGTTCATTATGGCATATAATCTAACGACAAAAGATGCGTCGCTAGAATATATTATGAGGGTACACAAAAAAAAAAAAAAAAAATCAAAACTGGATTGTTGCCCGCGTCAACTCTAGGGTTATTAAAAGGGGCCATTTTTCGGTCGTTTTTGAGCTCAGATGCACCGTTTCATAGATATTTGCACACTTGCATATTATGCCTATGTATTTTTGTATTTATTCTAGTTTAATAGTTTTTATTTTATTTAGTTGTCTAACTCGTCTTCCTTTGTTCTACGAATCTCTGACCATGCCACGCGGCGACGAGAGTGGCTCACGGCGCCTGTTAACGCCTGCGAGGGCTCAATCCCACCGCACGGAAGATGGAAACAGCGCAGCACGTAGCGGTGGCAGTGCAAGGCGAAGCCGCCATCGCAGCCGCAGCCACCGCAGTCGTAGCCGCCTTCGAAGTCGCCATCGGAGCCGTCAACGTTCCCGGGAGCTGACCTCTCCGAGTCTACGTGAGCGGGAGAAGGAGCTAGAACGAGAACGGGAGCGGCTCAGGGCCATGGAAGACGAGGTGAGCCGAGCACGTAGTCGTTTATCGTCTAAGCGGCGGCATAGTCCGCACACTCGTGAATTATCCGTACATCGTGAAAGTAGGGCGATTCCAAATCGGTGTCGAAATAGTCCCCGCACTGATGTTTGTAATGAAATTGGACCTGAAAGGTCAAGTAGCGTTTCCTTCAATACAAAGGATGTAGTAAATTTGTTAAGCACTATTAAACAACTTACGTCCCAACCATCGACAGTGGTTACGCCTGTAAGTAGGAGTAACGAAACTAAAAACATGTTGCCAGAGTTTAACCCGTCTCAAAAGAATCAACGCATTGATATATGGATAAAGAAGGTTAACGAGTGTGCTTCTGTATATGGATGGGACGAAAGGACTACTATTCATTACGCGATGCAAAAACTACAGGGTTTGGCCAAAACCTGGTACGAGAGCTTAAATTCAATTTTGTTCACGTGGCCCGAGTGGCAACAGAAGTTGCTTAGTGCATTCCCATATGAACAGAATTATGGCCAAATCCTGGAGGAGATGCTGAAGCGAAAAAGTAGATACAGTGAACCCATCGAAAACTATTTTTATGATAAGCTAGCACTCTTAAATCAATGCGATATTTATGATAAACGCGCGGTCGACTGCATTATTCACGGCATTAGTGATAAGACTGTGAAGTCCGCAGCCTTAGCCTTACGGTGTACTCACCCTGATCAGTTACTGCAATATCTCATGAGCAATAAAGATAGTCACGTTTTTGCCGAACGCACAAATCTTAGGTTTAGGTCGGGAAATGACCGAAGATCACCAAATAGAACGAATGGTCCCTTTAACTATCAATGCTTTAATTGCAAGGAAAGGGGACATTCATTCTCAAGGTGCCCAAAGCCCCTCAAGACGTGTACTAAGTGTAGTAAAATAGGTCACACTGCTGAGAATTGCTACCTCGGTTCGGATAAGAATAAGCCCGAAGTTCCTAGCAAAACCATGCTTATTACCGCGTCAAAATCGAATTCAAAATTTATAAAAAAAATTCAAATTAATGGTCGGCTTGTAGAGTCCTTCATAGATTTCGGTAGCGAAGTCTCGCTGATCACTGAATCCCTTGGAAAGGAATTAGGTATTCAGCATGATGGCATTAATTCTGTTTTAAAGGGTTTTGGCAATGAACTAGTTCACTCTGTAGGAAAGGTTAACGTCGAACTGTCCGTAGACGGTATATCAGCTGTCGTCTCTTGTCGTGTGGTTGACGATAAATATTTGGACGTACCTATTCTAGTTGGTCAGACTTTTACCGAGCTGCCCCACGTTGTTGTGCACAAAACTGCCACCGAATTAAGATTTGTAAACATAGATAGCGAAATGCCATTTTCACAAAGTCCTTCCGTTCAAGATAATTCAGTCAAGGTCATCGTGCCCAGCGGCGTGGTGTTGAGTGGTAGAGCTTCGGTGAGAGTTTCGGTAGATCCCCGTTGCGACGGGTATATTGTGTTAGATGGCAAGCTGATTGGTAAACCACAGCAGCAGTGTATTGTGACTGGTGGGTTGTACATGGTAAAACATGGTAGGACATATGTCGATTTAACACCCCTTGATTCAGTATCCTCATTACCTTTAGGGCTAAGCCTGGGTCGGGCAATGGTTGTTAAGGTTGTGAATAGAATTGTTGACCCAGGCGTCAAAACTTCCTTGAGTCTGCCTAATAGTCTTGACACGAGCCAGATTAATGTGGGAGGGGCAGTGAAGGAGTCTGATAGGTCTAAGTTGTTCGACTTATTACAAAAGTACAGGCATTGCTTTGCTTCTTCGTTCAAGGAGCTAGGTTGTACCGATATTGTAGAGATGAACATCGAGTTGAATAGCAAAACACCGGTCGTTTACCGTCCATATCGATTATCTCATAATGAGCGTCAGAAGGTTCGAGAGATGGTAGACGAGATGCTTGATGCAGGGATTATTAGGGAGTCCGCTTCTGAATACGCAAGCCCCATAATACTAGTGCGCAAGAAGGACGGCAAGCTTCGGTTATGCGTTGACTACAGGATGCTAAACTCTATCACGGTGAAGGAACGATTCCCTATGCCGCTAATAGAGGATGAAATTGCTAGGCTTTCTGGACAAGCATGTTTTGTGTCGCTAGATTTAGCTTCTGGCTATTATCAGGTCCCTATCTCTGAAAACTCGAAACCCCTCACTTCTTTCGTTACTCCGGACGGACAGTACGAATTTAATCGTATGCCGTTTGGGTTAGCAAATGCGCCAGCAGTATTCCAGCGCATGATGAATAAGGTGTTAGGATCTGCGCGGTTTACCGAGGCCACAGCATACTTAGATGATCTTCTTATCTATGGTTCCAACGTAGATGACTGCTTAGTCAAATTAGAGCATGTACTGAAGTTGCTTGAAACAGCTAATTTGACACTAAACTTGAACAAGTGTGAGTTCTTAAAAGATAAGCTGGATTACTTAGGTTACGAAATTAGTTCCGCAGGCGTTAGACCCGGTAGTAAGAAAATTCAGTCTGTTATAGATTTTCCCTGTCCCACAAACCAGCACTGTGTCCGCCAATTTTTAGGCTTGGCGAGTTATTTCCGCAAATTCATACAGGGTTTTGCTCAGATTGCACACCCTCTAAGTAAATTGTTGAAAAAGGATGCTCCTTGGGTGTGGTCTTGCGAGCAACAAGAGGCATTCAATACCCTCAAGAATAAATTGGTCGCAAGGCCAGTACTGGCAATATTTAATCCGTCTGCTGAAACGGAGCTGCATACCGATGCCAGCAGAGTTGGAATCGGTGGCATTCTCATGCAGCGTTCTTCCAGTTCAGATTCGTTTCAACCCGTAGCTTTTTATAGCCGTCAAACTTCACCCGAAGAAAAAAACTTTCACTCGTATGAGTTAGAGACCTTGGCGGTTATTTGCTCTTTGAAGAAATTTAGGGTATATCTATTAGGACAGAAGTTCAAAATCATTTCAGATTGCGGAGCACTTCGAACTACTTTCACCAAGCGTGATCTAATTCCCCGAATAGCGAGGTGGTGGCTTATGATGCAGGAATTTGACTGTGTGATAGAATATCGTCCGGGTGTCAAGATGTCACATGTTGACGCTTTGTCTAGGAATCCAATATCTAATAATGAGTCGAATGAAGTTGATCAATATCCCATGGTCATGTTGATAAATAGCGATGATTGGTTGCTTACCCTGCAGTTAGGTGATTCGGAGTTAAATAGGATACGAGACATCTTGCACACAAAATTGGACCCAGAGGGATTGAAATACATTAAGGATAACTACATTATTAAGAATAATGGGCTTTACAAATGTATCAATGGTGACACCACCAATATCCGATGGGTAGTTCCAAAGGGGGCAAGATGGCAGCTGTGTCGTCTTAACCATGACGACATAGGTCATCTTGGCGTTGAAAAGACTTTGGATCGTATAAAAAAGACTTATTGGTTTCCCCGTATGGCTAGGTTCGTAAAAAAATACGTGAATGCCTGTCTTGAATGTGCTTACTCAAAAAAGAATTCTTCCAAGTCCGAGGGCCTATTGCATCCAATTCCTAAAATAGAAATCCCCTTCCATACGCTCCACATAGACCATCTCGGACCTTTTGTAAGATCTAAAAGGGGTAACTCGTACTTGTTGGTAGTAGTTGATGCGTTTACGAAGTTTGTTTTTGTAAAACCGGTGAGGAATACTAAAACATTAACCGCTTTGTTAGTACTGGAGGGCATTTTTGACATTTTTAGGGTTCCTGATCGTATCATTAGTGACCGGGGAACGTGTTTTAGCTCTCATGCGTTCAAGAGATTTTGCGCTGACAAGGGCATCAAGCATGTCTTGAATGCGGTTGCAAGTCCACAATCAAATGGACAGGTAGAGCGATACAATCGCACTATTCTTGACTCCTTGACGGCGCAGAATCTCGGGGATGATGAGAGGGATTGGGATACAAAAGTAGGCAAGGTACAGTGGGGCTTAAATAATACCATACAGAAAACGACGGGAAGAACTCCCGCAGAAATTATGTTCGGTACTCATATGAATAGCGAAATAGACCCTCGTTTAAATGAAATTCGGCAAGAAACGAGGGAAGAGACCGACCTAATAACTATACGCGAGCAGGTAAAAGATAAGATTGACGAGGAACAAGTAAAACAAAAATGTCGATATGATAGAGATAGGCGCCCAGCTCGAACGTACAGTGTAGGAGATTTAGTAAAAATCACAAAGACATCCTTTGATAATGACGGCAAAAGCAAAAAGCTTCTCCCGGCTTACGTAGGTCCGTATCGCGTCATTGCATTTTTGGGAAATGACCGTTATGAATTAGCCGCGATACCCGGATTAAGTAGCACGAAAAACAAACGTAAGACAGTAGTAGCCGCTAGTCGGATGTTGCCATGGGTTCATGTAGCTGCTTTGGAACTTAATGAGAGTAGTACTGATGATGAAGTCGAAAATGGAAATGATGTGAGTGAAGACTAGGATTGTTAATATTATATTACTTCTTTTTGTATCAATCCCTGATGTCCTCGGAATACTTGTTTGCTGAAATAAATATAATTTCATTTCATTTGTCGTGTGTTTCAACTACTTTATTATATTATGATATTGTTGATGATATGATATTGATATATGATGAGATGATATGATATTATTGAATTTTATATATTATGTATATTATGTAATTTTGCGATCTCCAAAAGTTGGAGAGGTTTAGAGAACTCCAAGAGTTGGAGAAATTTAAGGAACTCCAAAAGTTGGAGATGTTTAGGGACCTCCAAAAGTTGGAGATTTTAGAGGAACTCCAAAAGTTGGAGATTTTAGAGGAACTCCAAAAGTTGGAGATTTTAGAGGAACTCCAAAAGTTGGAGATTTTAGAGGAACTCCAAAAGTTGGAGATTTTAGAGGAACTCCAAAAGTTGGAGATTTTAAGGGACTCCAAAAGTTGGAGATGTTTAAGGGACTCCAAAAGTTGGAGAAGTTTAGAGGACTCCAAAAGTTGGAGATCTTTATGACGAAGTTAATGAGTTTTGTTTTTTTTTTTTTTTTTCTTCCTCAATGCAATATTTAAATGATTTATGAAATGTGTACTATTTTGGATTAATGTTTACTTAGCTGAATGTCGATCGGTCGTTTTTCCTTGATGTTGTGTATGAGGACATACACATTGTCAGGATGGACGACTGTTAGGCATAGATGATTTACTGTAAAACTTTAATATTTTAATTTAGTTTTATATTCGATTATTCGTACGAATTGAGTAATTGTGCTTGCAACACCGAGACTACGTATCTATGGTATTAACGATAACGGAAATTGAGGTGTCATTTTTAAAAAAAAGTTGTCAGTTCAACGTAATGGCGAGTGGTGGGATTGTAGGACTTCTCGGTGAGAGCTCGTTGGAGTTGGACGCACAATTAGTCTAGTCAGGACCATAGCTAAGGATAATTGTAAACCTAACCATTATCAGTTTTAAATTAATTTGTCGTCTGAACAAATAATATTCGTTGGAATACATTGAGGAGTTTTATTGTTTTCGGTGAGTCATATTTTATGTTATATTATATTAAAATAAATTGTTATATCGTTCTGGGTGAGTTTTATTACATAAGGTTTAATTTTGTTATGGTTTAAGCCTAAACGAGGATTCCAGTATTATTTTTTATGGTTTAACGGCCAGGGCTTGTAGACAAGTTCCATGCAGAAATGTTGATCAATGCAGAAAGAAAATCTATAGAAATGACACAAGCTTTTGACAAATCGGTCTGTCACTAATGTCATTTCCATACATTTTCTTTCTATTCGTTTGTCGATTCGAATGTTGAATTGCAACTTGGCTGTACTTATATCCCATCTGTTGACAGATTTGCTTATACTAGAGGTAGGATTTTGACCGCCCATACAAGTAATGTCAAAATTCTATCTTTAAGTACGCAAATCTATATTAAAATATAATTCTTCTTTGCTGCCTTTGATTACCTGAAGCACCAAAGGCGTTGCAGATGCCTTGCTTAATGAAGTTTGCTTAATTGCTTATAAGTATCTTTTCTTTTTATAATAGTATAGATAATCTATTTATATACTTATCTATACTAATACTAATATAAGATATATCTATATAAATGAAAATAAATCACTAAATCTGTTGCTAAGCGCAAAACTCGAGAACGGCTGAACCGATTTAGCTGATTTCTTTTTTGTTGTGTTTGATGAAGTCTGAAGAAGGTTCTTATGCAGAGGAAAAAAAGAAAAAACTATGAAAAAAGTAAAAACAGGAAAACGCAGCCGAAGCTGCGCACGGGGCACTAGTATAATATATATATATATATCTATATCTATACTAATATTATAAAGAGGAAAGATTTGATTGTTTGTTTGTTTGTATTGAATAGGCCCCAAAACTACTGGACCGATTTGAAAAATCCTTTCAGTATTAGATAGCCCATTTATCGAGGAAGACTATAGGCTATATACCATTACGCTACTACTAATAGGAGCGAAATAGCAATGAAAAATGCTGCAAAAACGGGGGAAAAATTTATAAGACCACGCGGGTGAAGCCGCTGGCGGAAAGCTAGTCATAAATATTATTCCTGTTTTATTTAAAACTGTATCTCATCCTGACCTACTTAACCTGAACGAACCTTTTGAACTAACTGACACAGTTTAGATAACCTGTGTGGATTACATTGATCGCGAACCGTTTCACATAACAAATAATATTCTCAGATCGAACGGAAAAGCGTCTAGAAAATCCTACAAACTTATTCCTGAACCATTTTTGAAAATATTAAATGTAAATATTATTTAAGCCGGATGAGATGCAGCTGCAGAAATCGTATTTTACTAAACAGATGCGTTTTGGATTTTGGAATCAATGCAGACTGGATCAAATCTAAAGCGGTTTCATATCTCTTACTTTCCAAGTCCTTCTACATCACTTCATATTATATAACCTAACCTAAATTAAACATTGACGACACGAAATGTAAGTAATTTGCCATTTTGTGGTGGCGGCCATCTTGGATTTGAAATTTTTCATAGTGTAGTATAGTATTCAACTAGTCAAACCCTTTCATTTGATACCCATATTGAGGGAGGTGTGAAAAAATATGTAATCCGCTATTTTGTGGCGGCAGCCATCTTGGACTGATTTTCATCAAACATAGCTAAGAACACTCCCTACTAATTCACCTTTCAAATAAAAAAAAACTAAATCAAAATCGGTTCATCCGTTCGGGAGCTACGATGCCATTGACAGACACATACACACACACACACACACAGACACGTCAAACTTTTAACACCTCGTCGTTTTTGCATCGGGGTTAAAAACAAAAGTCCTCCACCGCGTCTGTCTGTCTGTCTGTTTGAGATAAATTCAAAAACTACTGCACCGTTTTTCATGCTGTTTTCACCAATGGATAGAGTGGTTCTCGATGAAGGTTTTAGTATATAATTTGTCAAGTTTTCGTATATATTGGCTAAAATATTAATCGCTACCGGGCAAAGCTGCTCTGGTGAAAACTCAATTCAACCCGACGAACGAAGTTGACGAATCCGTGAGAATTTTCCGCACCAAAAAATGTAGAGTTGATGCACACAGTTACCTGGTATGTTTTTGTTGGCTCTGTCTCGCCCCAAATGATAATAGGCTGGCGCAATAACTCATTTCGATAAGCTATTTACAATAAACAAATTAAAACTCCTAACTTTTATTAAGAAATATCATAGAAAAACCCATAACAATTGTTCGAGCTGATAATTGAACCCAGAGCCGCATAGCAGTCGTAGAAATAAAACGTAATATTTCTAGTTTTAGATAAAAAGATCCTTCGGGCATTCGGGTAAAAATAAGCTTGAAATTCTAAGAAAGTATTCATAGCTTATCAACGTAGCACACAGCTATCTGCTGACGTAATAAAAACAAAAAAGCTTGAATGTATACAATCAGGTCGTTGCATCTGATTTGCGGCTCTCACTGCGGTCGGTCCGTAAATGACACGGCTCTAATGATCCTCTACATTATGGCAACCGTTACAGAATCTAATTTCAAACCGTGTGTGTACTAAGCTAGAAAAATTTTTCAAACCGTGTTTACCCTCCTTCCTAACGAGTCTCGGAAAAGTTCCATTTTCAAACACACCTATGTGTGTATTATACAGCGAATTTCAAAAGTCCGTCTCTAGTGTTGGTTGGTTGAAAGTATAAGCGTATCGTAACTTGGTCGGATAATACTACGGTACAGTATGAAGGTGCAAGCGATTGGTATATTTTATATTCAGTGCGCAACGGGACGTCGGTAGGGGTGGGCGCTTTGCTCCCGAATTTTCCCCGATTTTCCGATCGTGTGTGAACTTTTAGTGATTACGTATTTTCTGTGAGAGTGCTAAAGTTATTTTTTTGTTTTAAAAAAGGAATGTTGTTTGCGGCCTAATCTAAAATTTGTGTGAGTAGTCCCAATATTTTTTTCACTCTTAAAAACTTAGTTCCTAATTTGAATAACAGATTGTCTGTCATTTTTTTATTATTGAACGATTAAAATAAAACCTTTTTTTACATAAATGTGGGTAGGTACGTTACGATTCAAAGAGAAACTGACTTCGGGTGTAGTAATAATACAGTTAATCAAACTTAATCAAATATAATAATCATCACATTAATTAATAAAATCAATGTATGCCATACACACAGTGTGGTACAGTTTCTAAAACCAATCTTTAGAAACATTCTTGTTACTAACACAGAATATTTAATTTCAACACCTTTCCAGGTATATTTCGTAAACATTCATAAATAGATTTCAAAGAATCATTCTATGGCTTCTTTTTGGCAATGTTTACTTTTTGTTAGGAATTACACAATTGCGGAAACTGGTTGAAAACTAAAAAACAGCTTTTTTGCGTTAATTAATATTGACAAGTTTATTTGAAAAGTGTGTTATTAATATCTATAGACTAATCGGTCTAGAGGAGTAAATAAAAATGTATATCACTCATGTTACAGTCTAAACTCGTAACCGGTGAAAACCAGTTCTGTCTGCGAAAATCGTCACAATTTTGTGATTTCACTGATTTTTCCAGTCAAATTTTTTTTGCCTGTCTAATGGTCCCAAGCGCGACTGCTACGCTAGAGGTCCTGGGTTCGATCCCCGTGTCGAGCAGTGTTGTTGGGTTTTCTGTGAAATTCTCAGTAGCAGCTCGGAGTCTGGATTTGTGCCCGGTTGATGGCAATAGACTCGCCCCCTATTACATGGGACCTACACATCCCGGCGAAATGTGGGTGTACATTAGTACGCCTCTGCCTACCCCTTCGGGGAATACAGGCGTGATGGTATGATGGTATGTCAAAACTTTTTTACCGGTTATGTGTTTTGACTGTGACAGCTACCTACCTACATATAAAACAAAGTCCCGTCTGTCTGATCGCAATACACTCAAAAACTACTGAAACGATTTGTATACGGTTTTATGGACTCATGAAGAAGGTTTAGGTGTCTATTTCATCAAGGTTTCGTGTAAATTGGCTGAAAAACTATTATTATTGAAGTCATGTACCTCAGGTACAAATTTGGGCTGTGTTGTATGGGCTTTTGATGACGTCCTTTGGAACACAGGCATCCTGTAAGAACTGTTTTTTTAAAGTCCCCCCTAAAGGAGTGTAAGAGGGGTTCAAAGAGCTCATCATCATCACCCATTTACTGTCTTACTGCTAGGCAAGGGTCACCTCTCTGAATGAGAGGGCTTAGGCTATAGTCCACCACGCTGGTCTGGTGGAGGTTGGCAAACTTCACACGCTGTCGAAGAAATCTCTTAGGCATGCAGGCTTCCTTACCATGTTTTCCTCGTAAGCTAGTAATCAATAAAAACTTACTTTCTTATAAATATAGTAGCGGCAATTTTACTCTGCCTATTGGTAATAACTATCCGCATTCTACAATCGACTCGTGATATTCTGGAAGCAATCAGCTAATGCACTTATTAGTATTTCATCCATATCTAGTTCAAATTAGAAATAAATCTAAGGTTTACCATTTATTAAAAAAATGATGTTACTGTTGCTGTGCGATTGTTGTTGCTCGACCCGGTTATCAAACTCAGGACCTCAAGTGTAGCAGTCACGCTTACGCCCACTAGGCTAATGAGGCAGTGATATCGCCCTTTATTACATGAGTTTTATTGTATATCCATACCGGCGAACTATGAGTGTTCAGCAGCACCTCTGCCTATACCTTATATTGATATGATTTAATTTCAGACTTTCGGATCCTTTACAGCACCCATGGTTGCGTTGGTCACCGTGAATGCTGGCAAAGCATTCGAAGTGTCAGGAATGAAATAATATCAAAAAGGAAAAACATTTCTAAAACTTACATAAGAATACAGACCACTAGCCCGATGATCGGACGATATTGTGAGGGCAGTAGGGAATCTATGGGTGCGACTTGCACAAGATCGGCAATGGCGGAATGGAAAAGAGGCCTTTACTCAGCAGTGGGTGTTACAGGCTGAGTAGATAGATAGATCACATAAGAATACAAAAAAACATAAGTTTTGCGACAAAAGAGGAAATATCCTTTCAATCATTATTATTATTATTTGTATAGCTCTGGCGGCCCCCCTCTGGCCGGCCAATTAAGGCAAACCAGAGTTGAGAGTCCTGCGGGCGCTCTTAGGTTACCACCCCAGCTACCCAATATGGGCAAACTGGAGACGAGGCCCTGACCGACTCTCTGGGGCACTAAGGACGTCGACGCAGTGTCGCCACTCACCATCAGCTCGCCACAAGCTGATTATTATCAGCCGTTATCGTCCAACTGCAGGGCAAAGGCCTCCCTACCCGCCTTCCACTCGTCACGGTTGAGGGCTATCTGCGGCCAATCCTTCCAGTAAAGGTCTAGCTCGTCCCGCCATCTCCTTTTGGGCCTACCATGACGTCAATCATTAAATCAATTTAATCATTTTCATATAAAAACAAATCATAAATTGTTTTTGTTTATTCTGTTACTCTGCTCATTATTGTTGTTACAACCCTCGTATTAGTCCACCAATGAGGAAAGGTCATGTCATTTTACTTAAACAACCCATGTACAAATGTACATACATTCTCCGGAATAATTTGCATGTACTTTATGTAAGCGTAAGTGGTACGTTGTGTTTCGTACTTCAGCGCGCACGGAACCTTATTGCGAATTCTTGTCTAGTGCTTAGTACAACTGATGAACTCTAATCTACACTACTAGATAATTTTGTATATTCTAGGTATTTTAAAAGGAGTGATAGCCTAGATAGCCTAGATATCATAAAAAGCATTGGACTAGGCTGCCAAGTGAAAGGTCTCAAGTTTGAATCCAAGGAGCGTACTTCTGGGAATTCACACCTGTATTCCCCGAAGGGGTAGGCAGAGGCGTACTAATGTACACCCACATTTCGGTATGTTTAGGTCCCATGTAACAGGGGGCGAGCCTATTGCCATCAACCGGGCGCAAATCCAGACTCCAAGCTGCTACTGGGAATTTCGCAGAAAAACCAAAAACCTTGCTCGACCTGGTGATTGAACCCAAGACCTCTGGCGTAGCAGTCGCGCTTAGAACCACTAGGCCAACGAGGCAGTCTCAAGACTCAGAAGTGTTTGAATTAGTGCATGGTAAATGGAAATTGACCTTACTAGGTAGTAAAATATCATCATCATTATAAACTTATACACTGTCCCACTGCTGGGCACGGGTCTCCTCTCAGTATGAGAGGGATTAGGCTATTAGTCCACCACGCTAGCCTGATGCGGGTGGGCAGTAAAATATAGATTGAAAATAATATTATATAGTATCCAACCATTAACTTAAACATGTATCTTATTGTGAAAGAGGTCGGAACGACTCCATTTGGCTTGCGACTGCATTATCGGCGCCGCCTGCTGCCAAATACCGGCCTGTTACAAACTGCATCTTGAAAACAGCAATTTAGATAAACTTTTGTATTTCCATAGCGAATCAAAACTAACTTTACTTACGTAATTTACTCTCTGTGTCAGGTCACAGGTTCGTTTCCTGTGTGGAATATCTGTAGTCTTAGAATAACGATACAAGAAGGGTTAGATATAGTAAAAGTAGTTTACTTGTCACTATAGGGAGAGACTGCCTCGTTGGTCTAGTGGTCCCAAAAGCAACTGCTACGCTAGAGGTCCTGGGTTCGAGCAAAGTGTTGTTGGGGTTTTCTGTGAAATTCCCAATAGCAGCTCGGAGTCTGGATTTGTGCCCGGTTGATGGCAATAGGCTCGCCCCCTATTACATGGGACCTAAACATACTGGCGAAATGTGGGTGTACATTAGTACGCCTCTGCCTACCCCTTCGGGGAATATGGGCGTGGTGGTATGTATGTATGTATAGAGAGAGAAAGATAGAGGGAAGGAGAGGAAGGGATAGGCCAAGAACGAGCTACATAACACAGATAAAAGAGAAACTGAAAGTCGCGTCGTATAAGGAGGTCCAGGAGTTGGCTCTCAACAGAGAGCCGTGGAAGACGCTGCACCGACAAAAGCGTAGCTCTTAAATAGAAAAAGACTTGTCACTATAGCTATTCAACCAGTTTATTATTAGAATACCGGTACACGATATTGTCTGGTTATTGGATTGAAGAAGTCTGTATGCTATAGATTTTAGTAGATAGATAGAACATTATTTATTGTACACCAACATTAATTATAACAGGACAAGTGTAAGTAGTACAATTGGCGGTCTTATCCCTAATAACAATTCCTTACACAATCTTTGGATGGACATGAATCATGTAAGAAAAAATAAATAAATGGTAGACGTAGCGGTTTGATTAAAAACCGCACTTTTCTTGGCCTATGGACTTGCACGAGACCCATTGGCCACTCATTGGCTCACATTGGCCATGATCCCCACAGTCTATGGTCCAGCTACTGGCTACCTTCAAGCTTCCACCTACAAGGATTAAAGAGTTTGTTTACACTTAGTCATTTTTCATTTAGCCAACAATAATCGCCTAAGTTGAATTTATTAGACAAACATTTTCATATCGAAGTAGGTTTATACGATCGTTTGTAAAGTATAAGTTTTGTGCATAAATCCGACTTGGAAACTTAAACGTTATATGTATCTCACCACACAGTTTCTGTCTTGCTTATTGAAAAAACAAACACGCAATTACACTGAAAAACTTTTACCTTTCACGCGCAATAAAAACAAATCTACCGAAAACAACCGGAAATCTAGAGAAAAGCCATAATTACACAAAGCGAGGGTAACACCGTACTATCTCGTCCAACTTGTGATGGTCATAAAATATGAAAGAAAAATGGCGAAAATGCAAAGCAAAACTAACCCAAACGAATGGACTCATAAAGGATTGCCTGATAAGGGCGTGGTGTTACTGCGACCGGGTAAAAAATCCACTGAATTATACAAGCCACAAATAGTGTTTGTTCTTCCTTCAACTGATAAGATGTAGGCTTGGCATCCTTGGCTTCCACAGATGCGGCTGAATACCTAGAGACTGCCATCAGAGAACCAAATACCAATATTCTAACTTATTGTGCAGTGTTTTGTTTTGAATTATTTTTCTTAGCGGGTGCTAACAACGTCTATGTGCCAAATTTCAGCCCAATTCGTTTAGTAATTTGAGCTTTGGGTTGATAAATCAGTCACCTTTTTCTATAATGTAAATTAACTGTAAATGAAATAACTGTGTAAATGAAATATTTGACATAATATTATTAAATATGTATTTATATGCACACAGAGCAGTTAATGTAAGTTTATGAGCTTCAATCAAATGTTTTATAGCAAGCTTACTTATAAGCGGCAACTGTTTGAGCTGACACAATGTATATTTTACGATATGCAATAAACTATAATGTCGCAAAATTATGAATTTAATTGCTAAAGATTTTGTTGTAAGTATTATAGGTGGTATATATGACGTTTTTTTATAGCTAGCTAGTGGTCGTAAGCGACTGTTACACGAGAGGTTCTGGGTACGATTCCCAGGTTAAGCAGTGTTGTTAGAATGTTTGCGTGGCACACATACCGGCAAACTGTCGGTTTACTACAGTACACCTTCGCTTATAGTCTACGCAGAACTAGTTGGCCGCGCCTTAGGTATGTGAGCGGCGGGACGGAGGGGCGGGGTCACCTGCGCGCGGTGGGACGAAGTGCGAAGGCGCTTGTCCGTTCATAGTAACCCGCCGCCTCGCCCCCGTCCCTACCTAAGGCGCGGCCAACTAGTTCCGCGTGAGCTATAATCCTTTAGGGAATATAGGCGTGATGGTAGGTATGTGTGTTCTATAGATATTTTCCAAAGTCAATTTTTACCTCCCAAATTGGTGCAGCCAATATCCAACAAAAATACACCACCCATAGTCCAACTGTATTTATTTAACCGTCGACAAAACAGCTCCGGTTCTAACCCGCTTCGGCGTTTATTTTCCGCTATCTTTGGCGCCGCACCCTACTCCCAGAGTGTATTCGATACAATGCAAATAACACTTCGCTGTTGGACAGTGATAGGGGGCATTAACATACATTGCCGGCTATGTTGCCCAGTTAATCTGACCGTGAATGGGCCTTCGCAAAAATCTACAAAAACAGGTCAACTGTTTTTACAGCTCACTTCGGATGTTTGTAGTACAGTTTTTATGCAGGGCATTGTAATAGATTCATTTGTTTGGAGCTTTTTTGGTCGTGTTTCGTGTAATGTAATGCATGTGCAGTGCTGGCCCAGTTTAAGTAACTCTGATTTGGAAGTCGTAAGTCTGACTCTCATTAGCCTTAGTGGTAGTCACCGCAACTGTTACACTTGAGGTCCAGTATTCGATTTCCATGTTAAACATGATTCGAACTTCGAAAACATACAACTTGGCAGTCCAGTGATCACGTCCCTAGGCTATCTGCTTACTAATCGACGCTTAGTTTTTAGGTCATGCAATTAGGAGTTTAGATCTAATCTTGATTTCATGTTATAAGGGTGATGTAGTTCTGACAACGTTATTATAAAACTTAATAATTATGACTAAATTAGTGTGTAAACAATGTATAACGTGGAGTTATTTTGTAATACAGTCTTGTTCCCCAAAAGAATATAAGTAAAAGCGATTTGTACTAACCCACAGTTCGCTGTCATGGTTAGGTCCTATGATATAGGAGGCGAGTCTTTTGCCAATAATCGGGCACAAATCCGAGCTAAAAGCTGCTACCGAAAATTTTATGGAAAATCCCAACAACACTGCTTTATTTTATTTACTAGATTCCGCCACCGGCTTCGCCCGCGTGGTCTTATAATTTTTTCCCCTGTTTTTGCAACATTTTTCATTACTACTCCGCTCCTATTAGTCGTAGCGTGATGATATATAGCCTATAGCCTTTCCCGATAAATGGGATATCTAAGAATTTTTCAAATCGGTCTTAGTTTCGGAGCCTATTCAATACAAACAAACAAACTACAATTACAATAAGTTTATTATTTGGTTTCTAATACACACATGGGTTTAAAAAGTCCAATACTTTTGACCTTAAATACATTTAAATACTAAGCGACCCCCACTCGCTTCGCTTCGTTTCTGTTATTATAATATTATATAAACAGTAGTATATTAACACTCAGGGATAATAAACATTTCTAACAGTCAAAGAATTTTCAAAATTGGATCAGTAGTATCAGAGATTATCCTGAACATCCAACTCACAAACACCTCTTCATAATATTAGTGTAGATAAGAGTGGAGCCGCGAAAACAGCTTAGCAACCACACTGAAAATCACGGCAAATATATTTTATTTTAGCTGCTACTCGCCCAAACAAATTATTGTTACATGGGTCGGCCAAGGGCGCGTTATATTTAATTTGATGGCAATATTAACCTCCGTGTAAGGTCATCACACACGAGCCTGCATGTTAAATGACATTTAGGGTATCAAGTTTACTGGTACCTTTTGAAACTGATCCGATTATTATTGAGAGAAACCTGAGAATGTTAATATCTAGAAGGATACCTCTAAGAGAAAAGCTCTGTTACAAAATGGAAACCACTTAAAACAAAAAAAAAAAATCAAATAAGTTTACAATTCTTAGTTAGAATTTCCTTACTTTTTAAACATTATATCAAGGCAAGAGTATCCGCCCGCGTGCGGTAAAACGTTTTAGAAGGTCTTGATTTAAAATTTATGAACTTATGACATTATAGCTAAATCTTATCCTTGTTGCGGTTGATTTTCAGTCTACAGCCCGACACAAATGATAATAATAATTATGCTAACTATACTCCAGTGTAATTTCAATCTAAACGAGAACAACATAAAAATCTATTTTCTTTTCAGGTACAAACCTTCGTGGAATAACAATAGACAATGTAGAACGGTATGTCAAAATGACAGTTAGACATTGAACGCAAGATGGCCGGTGGTTTTGGCGGGAAAGTGGCGTGGCGCGCGCTGCTTTTCGCCGTGTTTCTGGACAACGTAATTTGTCAGGTCGGCTGGACGGAAACGAATGAAGACTTGGGTGAGTTTGATTAATATTTTGCACTAGCTGCAGTGAAAAATTGAGCCATAACATTCGGAACAAGAAAGAAGAACGCAGTAGTTTACCACAAACAATACTATATTATGGGGCTGTTAAACAGCTTACTGATAAGTTTCCGTTAAATTACTTGGCAGATAATTTCATATAAATTCTGTTTCATTTTTGACTTTATCTAGTGGTTAGCAGCTATCCAAATGTGTTAAAACAGACGCTTAACATTAATTATTGACAAATGACATTGATTTTCGTTGATGTCTGTTTGGCACCGACTCCCAATTAGTTAGACATCATAATGTAAATGTGTACCTGTTTTTTTTTGCTTTTTAGTTCCTAGCTTTAGTTACTTTTTTTTGGAGGCGGTTTGTTTTTTGTTTATAAAATGAAAATCGAATTAAAACGGCTTCCTATTAGTTCTAAAACCCTAACAAGGTCTTATTTTTGTGTGTGTTCTCAATTAGGTAAAGGACAAGGTAGTTAATTAGGCCCATAGCAACATGAGGTGAATTCAGTATCATAACCTGTTGAAAGGTCAAGCGAGAAAGGTTTAATTTTATCCGTGACGTAGTGACCTTTATGTTTTGCTTGTATATGTCATCTAAAAACAAATTTCTACTAAAGAGGTTAGGATGAATGAAAATAATTTAGCTTTTGCCATCTTTTTAAGTTCGGCACAATCTTTAGTGACCTTTTTGTGTTATTTTGTAAGGTGCAGTAAAACAAACCTTGTTAGTCTAGTAGTCCTATGCTCGACTGCGACGCTCGGGGTCCTGGGTTTGATTACCAGGTCGAGCAAAAAGTGCTATTGAGTTTTTATATGAAAAGCTCAGTAATATATCGGAGTTTGGAATTGTGCACTCCGAGCTGTTACTGAGAATTTCATAGATAAACCTAATGACACTTTGCTCGACCTAGGAATCGAATCCAGGACTTCGAGAGTTACAGTCACGGTTAGTAATTCTAGGCTAACGAGGAAGTTAAATATTATAAAATATCTTTCAGCCAGCGGCTTCGCCCGCTTGGTCTCGGTGTTTCTTATAAATTATATAGCCTATGTCACCCGGGGATAGTGTAGCTTTCCAACGGTGAAAGAATTTTTTAAATCGGTCCAGTAGTTTTGGAGCCTATTCAGTTCAAACAAACAATGAAATCTTTCCTCTTTATAGTATTAGTAGTCGTATAGACACACAATTATTATATTACTAACCTTTGCCCGCGACTTTGTTCCCGAAGAAGTTGAATTTTTCGGCCCTTTTTTTATCGTTGATGGGTTTGCGCTTGACCACAATCTCACCTGATGATAAGTGTAGATGTGGTCTAAGATGGACCGCGCCTACCCAAAAGATGCCCATTCACTCTGGCCTTGAAAACACCCATGTTGTAGGTGTCAGGGAACACAGTCGCCGGAAGAGAATTCCACAACTTCGCTGTGCGCACAAGGAATGATAAAGCGAAACGGTTAGTGCGGCAAGGTGGAACATCTAATGTCTAACGTTTTTTGCAACATTTTAAATCGATTTAAACTTCGCTTCTATCGTTCGTAGCGTGATTATATAAAGCCTATAGCCTTCCTCGATAAACGGGCTATCTAACAGTGAAAGAATTTTTCAAATCCGTCTAGTAGTTCCTGAGATTACCGCGTTCAAACAAACAAACTTCTGAGATACTAGCGACCCGCCCCGGCTTCGCACGGGTTTGAATTTCTTGTATTTTCTGTACTATAATAATGATGTATGTATTATAGATACTTATAAACTTTCCTCTTCAATCACTCTATCTATTACAACAAACCGCATCAAAATCCGTTGCGTAGTTTTAAAGATAGCATACATAGGGATATCGGGACAGAGAAAGCGACTTTGTTTTATACTATGTAGTGATAATATATGGTCTCACTAGTCTCACTGTTGGGCAAAGACCTCCCATAATTCAAGACTTAAAAAAGGGTTGTGAAATAAAAAATATTTGCGTAATTGTGCAATTTATCAACTTCAATTCAATTCAGTTAACTGGCTGTAAAAATTCAATAAGTATTTCTAAGAATTGTATTAGTTGAAAGGGCAAAGCACACTTGAAGAGATTCAAACAATTTATCTTTTCTCTGATTTATGATTGAATGAAATGTTTTCATATATCATTATTTCATCAGTGATTTGGTACTTTGGGGAGGTGTAGAGTATGTCTGTCTCACACACATTTCAGAGACGACGCTAAGCTTTTTGTATAACAATTTGACACACGGAAGCGTAAGTTTACACTTGGCGCCGTCTCTGATGCTGATATTCAGTGGCGAGACTAAGCTTGAATTTACGCCTCCATATATCAAACTAGCGGCTTCGCCCTCGTGGTCTTATAATTTTGTCCCCCGTTTTTGCAACATTTTTCATTACTACTCCGCTCCTATTAGTCGTAGCGTGATGATATATAGCCTATAGCCTTCCCCGATAAATGGGCTATCTAACATGGAAAGAATTTTTCAAATCGGTCCAGTACTTTTTGAGTTTATTCGTTACATACAAAAATACAAATCTTTCCTCTTTATAATATTAGTGTAGATGTAGGTTAATATACAAGTAATACTAATTTGACATACAGAAGCGTTACTTTACGCTTAGTTAAGATCCGGAGTTGACTTTCTTTGGCTTTTAGGCACTGTTATGGTTACGATTTTGGTTACGTTATGTTATTATGTTATGGTTAGGGTTGTGTTAGGCACTGTTTTCACCATAAAATACCATCACGCCTGTGTTCTCCGAAATGTTAAGCTGTACAGTGTACACTCACAGTTCAACAGTTTGTTGTGCCATTAACCTGGCACAAATTCAAAACTCCAAGTTGCTACTAAGAATTTCAGTAGCAATAACTCGCCCTCTATTACATGGGACCTTTGCTTTGGGAGGAAATCCTCATGGATCCCCACCACCTGGGGGAGACGACGGGTATTTCGGACTCATACGGACAAAAAACCGCACTTGTCCTATGCATCATTGCAATGGGTTTAGGAACACTCAACACGACCTTGACGGTATTACATCCTACTAATATAATACTGATATATAAGGTGTTAAAAAATTAACTTTTAGTACAGAGTTGTTTATAATGATAATTAAAAAGTAACCAGCACTAGTAAGTTACACAGATATGCATTACACCCAAATTATTGAATATGCACAGAGTACCGTAACATAAGTCAATGACCGTAACTCACGCGGCTTGCGCTGTGGTGAGCGCCGACACGCGCCCACCGCGCGGGACTGGGACGCCAGCGCAGCTCCAATTACAGTGCGCATAAATATCATTTTACGAGATATTTATTTTTAACAAAATATTGAAATCGCTCATTGTCAAAAATTGTCGAAAATCGTCATTTGTCATAGACAAGTCTTCTAGTCAGACAAATAATATGCAAGCATTGGGCCCCCTAATTTTTACTGCATGTTTTTTTTTTTTATGTTTTATTATTTCTTTAATTAATTGATTAAAATATACACACACATGCACTACCACCGTACCTCCGAGAGCACGTAAAGCCGTCGGTCCCGGTTGTCATGCGAACACCTATGACAATCGTTAGTGGTAGTCAGAAGCCTAAAAAGTCTGACAACCAGTCTTTCCTTCAAATATCGGTATTGCCTAGAATTGGGTTGCGGAGGTCTGATGGCAGTCGCTCCGTGTAAAATACTGATGAAAATACTGACTTCAGCTGCATCCTGGTTAAGCTGGAAGCCGACCCCAACATGGTTGGGAAAAAGGCTAGGAGGAAGACATGCACTACCACTTTTTTATCCATCATAATTATGTATCTTAACGTTTAATGTCATAAAAGTTTTATTTATTTATTTTTATATATTTATCTCTGTAGCTGTCCGTGACATCACCACCAGGACCTATCTGAAAACCAGCGCTGCGGCATTTATTAAAATGGCGCAGGAATATGCTGAGATAGGGCCTTTTCTGATTTCGTGCAGGTTTCTTAGTATTTTTATCATTTACATTTTATATTTTTTTTTGTCTTTGGTTTCCTGCGCGGGACCTGAAAATAACTTTTCTTTCTTTCTAATATTATAAATGCGAAAGTTTGTATGGATTGATGTTTGTTACTCTTTCACGTAAAAACTACTGAACGGATCTAGGTGAAATTTGGTACAGAGATAGATAATAGTCTAGAATAGCACATTATCCCGGTAAAATGTCTGGTTCCCGTGGGATAGATTTGTTTTAACAAGAGGAACAGACAATTACGTCGTCAACATAGAATAATTATCTTTTTGTATTTTTTAAGCATTTGCCATGCTAAGATTACAAGTTATTTTTAATGAATGAAAGAATTGCCTGACGGGCAGGATTCGAACCCTGCGTCTTCTAGTCCGGTACATCAGACAAAAAAAAAATCCTTCATTAAAAATAACTTGTAATCTTAGCATAGAATATTTTTTAAGAAATACCCAGATCACGCGGGCGAAGTTGCTGGCGGAAAGCTAGTTGTCCCTAAACAGAACGGCGAACTGTTAATGTACATTAAGTACACCTCTGCCCAACCCTTTGGGAAATACAGGTGTATGCAAAACCTGGTTAAATATCAATTATTATTCCCAACACGTCATTAAATCAATAGTGTTAACCATACTTTATGACCACAATCCCCCAAAACACTGATTTATTAACGATAGTTCCGTAACTATAATGATACACATTAGCGACGGTCGCAAATCGATGCGATTTCAACGCTATCCCAATTTGTATCACTAATAAAATAGTTAGTAAATATCTTGGGACATCTTGGGACATTTTTACACAGCACCGTCTAGTCCCAAACTAAGCAGAGCTGGTACTATGGGTACTAGACAATGGATATAATACTTATATACTTTTTTTTTGTAAATACATACTTATAATATATAAGAAACACCCAGACAAACACAAACACACACCTAAGTACACCTAAGTTCATCACATAAATGTTTTTGTCTTGTGGGAATCGAACCCACGACCTCGTGATTAACAGTCCGGTGCTCGAACCACTAGACCACTGACGTTAGGTTAGGCCTTTGAAATACAGGGTAGTGAAATAATTAACGGCACTGCTTCAACGTAGTATAGTATTGGTAACATATTAGAAAATGTTAGACAATCTCGTGATGAAGTCATTAATAGATTACCAAAATTTTCACCAAATGCTTTAAATCACCGCCGTACATTGACTCGCTTTGACGTGCGCTTTAATGTACTCGCTATCCCTGGATATATAAATATCTAGTATAGCTAAAATAAAATAAAAAAACAATTCCCTCCCCCCCCCCTGCTCTCTTTGAAGTGTAAGATCTCTTGTCCTACCACTTAGCAACTTTCTTGGAAGTTCCTGTAATAAATCTGATTAGCTGGCGAGAGTTAATGGTACTAGGTTTTCGCTGGCTCCTTTATAGTCAGGCACATGAGGAATTGAAGGCATACTTGACTGGAAAAAATAGTACCTCACTATACGTCTCCCAAAGCACAAGGGATACAGGCGTAGTTGTAAGTTATGGGAAAAGGGGCCCTCAAACTAAAACAGCCATAGTAAACGGCACCTCAAGTGTTTGCACTATGAAGTGGATTGGGAAATTGAAAAAAGACATTCCCGAAAATTTTATTTATTCACACACAGACGTCCTTATACGATACGATACACGATATGATACATATACTGTTACTTTTGAATATTGAATATTGTTAGTAGGATCACTCATGAGTCATTAGAAATCCGATTTCCATATTAACTTTGTACTCGCGCAAATGTGTGCGTAATGGCCGCACTTAGAAACGTCAATAGAAACGTTAATAAATCGTTAACAAACAGTGGTTACTATATTTTGGCCTATTTTTCTATATTTGAGTTTAGTTGTCTGTGTACTACGCGGGACAAGCTTTTCGTTTACAAACAAAATTGTTTCTTTGCTTGTCCCGCCTGCAATACATTTTCCAACATCACAGTATTTTTAATTTCATGTACCCAGTGACACTCATGCCATCAAGACGAATCTAATGAGGTGTCATTTATCTAAATCGGTTGAGCCGTTGAGTAGTTACAACCGGACATAGGAACGGACATACATAAATACCTACGCGTCAAACACATAACCCTCCTTCTCCTTCGGCAGTCGGGTAAAATAGAAATCGATTGGCAATCAAATAGACTTCAAACGTGACTAGATCGATACCAAGTTTGCGAAAACACGGCCCATTTTTTATCGAGTCAGCAGGGGTCTACCGGGAAAGCAAAACAAATCATAGTAAAACGCCAAGTGGTTGACTATAAAGTGGGATGGAACTATCGTCTCCAGATTAAGGTTGGAATGTTTTTTGTTTATTCAAACATCACGAGAGATTGGACGAAGTCCCCTTTATAAGCCGACTGGGGCTTGATTAGCTGTTGGACATTGGATATTGGACGCGTGTTTTTTTCCAGTTTATTTATTTATTTATTCTTTAATTCACATTGATGGTACATAAGGCGGACTTAATGCCATAAGGCTCTCCCAGTCAACCTTTGGGTTAAAAAGAGCATCACGAAATGCGGTACGAATAAATAAAAAAACAAGTAATAACAATAATAAAGTGAAAATATTATAAAAATATATTAAGTACATTACATATAATACATACATAAATATAAATTATACATACATTTGAATATAATTATACTTAAATAGAAATATACATATCAGCTTGATGAAAGAACCGAATAAAAATAAAAATTAAGGGTTTAGTGATTCAAAATAAAATTCGTTTATGTATCTATCTCCTCGCATACGGTTTAGGATTGCTTCGTTGGTCTACTTGTCCCAAGTAGGACTTTTACGCTAGAAGTTGTAGGTTCGATTCCCGGGTCGAGTAAAGTGTTGTTGGATTTTTCTGTGAAATTCTCAGTTTGGAGTCTGGATGTGTGCTCGATAGGCTCATGTACATTAGTACACCTTTCCCTAATCCTTCGGGGAATACAGGCGTGAAGTCTACCAACCGGCATTAGGCCAGCGTGGTGGACTATGGCCTAATCCCTCTCATACTGAGAGGAGACCCGTGCCCAGCAGTGGGACGGTTAATGGGTTGATGATGATGGTATGTATGTAAGCATAGAGTATTGGTCGACGGTAGGTGGCTGTCATTTAGACGCTCTATGCACGATATTAAAAAACAAAGTCCTCCGTCGCGTCTGTCTGTCCTTATGTATGCTTAGACCTCTAAAACTACGCAACGGATTTTGATGCGGTTTTTTTAACAGATAGAGTGATTCTTAAGGAAGGTTTATATGTATAATTAATAACATACCACGCGGGCGAAGCCGCTGGCCGGAAGCTAGTACAAAATAATTCCGGTAATTTAAAAATGTTAAAAATAATTATAGTAATAGATTTAGTCTCGGTGTCGTCGATATTAAATGGTCTTTTAAAACAAATCGGTTGCAAATGCAATTTCCAATTGCAGCTAGGAGTCTGAATATGTATCCAGTTTTTTGTATGCAGTTTACCGATTGATGTTATTTAGGTATATTTTATTTTACCGAAATGTCTAATCAACATTCTGATTTCTGATACTTATGCGAAAACTAGACATTGAAATGAAACCATAACTAACGTGAAAAAATCCGTAGAAAGTATTTTTATTTCAATATCTATAAAAAATATTACTCTATAAATATATTTTTGTATTTTTTAAGCATTTTCCATGCTAAGATTACAAGTTATTTTACCGGACCAGAAGACGCAGGGTCAAATCCAGCCCGCCAGCCGATTTTTTTCTTAATTAAAAACAGCTTCAGAAATATTTTATTTTTGTTTTAAAAAAATCTCATCAAACCCCTAATCAAATTGTCAGTTTGCCAGTTTAGAGAGGCCGGAAGGTTAAAGGTAAATCTATTCTTAGTTACGAACCCCTTACAGTTTCACAGGTCCCCAAACTTAGGCAATATTCATGTGCCTTGATACTTGCCCTTGAACTGAACGCCTCGAACCACGAACCACAATCGATAACTTCATTAATTTCTCGTTAGAGAACTGTCGAAGGTACTATGTGGGCTCTGAAATGTTTGTTTCGTAGTTCCTTGTTCCTTGTTCCTTGTTCCTTGAAGTTGAGGTCCAAATTTAAGGTGCCTCCCTATCTCCGTCAACGAAGTTAAGGGCCCGTTCGAAAGTAGCCCAGACATCCGATAAAACAAGTGTCTGGTTCAATTTTTGGATGGGTAGAAACAACTGTCAAATTGTTATTGTCATTCATTCTTAGTTCGGGCCCCGAACGTCCGTAGGTGATACGAAGTAGGAAACGCCCGTAATGATGGCCGAAATTAGGGACTTCGTGCTAAAGAGTGGAAACAGGCTAAGAAAGGAAAATTAATCATAGGCTTACTTTTTATCATACGACATTGCATGAGAAAAATCTCCCAAACTTTACAAAATGAACCGCTTCATACTATTCCCAACTTTCAAACTTCGCTATAAGTCTATAATTCAGCCTGTAGGTAGACTGTAAATGTAGCCATAAAACATTTTTATTGCTGTAATTTACTTCTAGTGTATGACCTCCTTATATGTAAACTATTTGGAACACTGGTTATCCATTTTGGGTAGAAAGATTGCAATTTGGCAACCATAACCTGCTTTCTCTAAGCGGTGGCAGAGAAGTTGTATCCGGCAAATATGGCGATAGTAGACTATAAAACGCATGTGACTAAACGAGTGGTGACATTGAATGTTGAAGGACGGAGGGATAGAGGAAGGCCAAAGAAAAGATGGATGGATTGTGTTGAGGTCGATATGATGGAAAAGAGATTGAATGAGCTGGTGATGGCTAGAAGGGATTATTGTAAGAAATGGATAGGCTGCGCCGACCCCAAATAGATTGGGACAAGGGCAAGAAGATGATGATAATGATGATACTGATACTCACATCTTCATTGGTATAGTTGCCAATCTTATATAAAGTCGAGACGAATGCCTACCAGCTTAGTCTGCCCGTGACCATGGTCGCAGTTAAGGGTCCGAAACGTCGGGATTTAAATTGTAATAAACGCGATAGACTCCGTAAAAAGTAGATTAATTTCAATATGCCAATGTTGCCATTAGCAAGACGTGTGCGGATTCGATTCATAGACCAGCCAAAGTAATACTTGTTTTCCTCACAATATTTTCCTTTAAACTTGTGATAGTTAATTATATCAATTTTCTTGTGTCATAGAACAAGCTCTGCTTAGTTTGGGACTAGATGGTGCTGTGTAAAAAAAGTCCCAAGATTATTATTAACTAGCTTTCCGCCAGCGGCTTCGCCCGCTATCCCACGGGAACCATACATTTTACCGGGATAAAAAGTAGCCTATGTGCTATTCCAGACTATAATCTATCTCTGTGCCAAATTTCATCCAGATCCGTTCAGTAGTTTTTGCGTGAAAGAGTAACAAACATCCATCCATCCATCCATCCTCACAAACTTTCACATTTATAATATTAGTAGGATAGAATAAATAATGGTTTAACTACACGATGAGAACGCGTGCCTTAAATACTCGTATACATATACAGCTGCACAATAAAAATATTGTATAACGAAACGTGTTTAAAATTAAATTTATCAGAACCAGGACGTGTTTGGGATGGCTGAGCGCTTTGCACCCAAGGGATCAGTTGCTCCTAATCACTTCTCATCCTCTTTCATCCCTGGAATCCGATTGGGATGAATTTTAAAAGTAGCTTTGGCCATATTTCTGTTGGTTGCGTGAAACCTCTGGGGTGATATTACCCTTATGTCTAATTGTCTAATGGTGAGTCCAGACTGTACAATTTATATTAATATAATGTTAAATAACTTGTAGCCTGACAATTGTTTTCTTTCAAGCAAGCTGTTATACAATGTGGAAGTGTTTTACAAAAACGATAATAATAATAATAAATGATTTATTTAGAAAAATGATATTCATTTTTTTAAATATTAAGTAAATAAAAAATCTCACCACTAAAAAAGGTTAAGTACAAAAGTTTACAAATACGTAAAATTCATATAGGTTTCTGTTGACTCTCCGTGATAAAGACGGACGGTACTTAGTACCACTAGACAGACTTGGTACTTGGACTTGGTACTAATAGTACTAGACAGAAGGTCTTTCATTTTCAATGTCCTGTAATGTACAGACATCGACTTTTTACAATTGTATCATATGTATGGTTGTTGGTTTAATAAGCAACATTAGTTAATATAGTCGCCTTCATAAGTTTTTATAAAGCTATTTTAGTTCGAGACTGCATAAGAACGCTAACATTATTCGTCCGATTTAGAGTGCATTCAAATATTAATATGAAACGCGCAGTCGCCATATTCTTCAGAATTTATTTTTAGTCTCAGTCTAGCTTTTGCATGTTTTATAAAACTAAACTTCGAGTGCAACAATGTATATTTTTTAATTCTTAAAATACCATCGCGCCTGTATTCCCTGAAGGGTTAGGCAGAGCTGTAGGGACTCAGGTTGCCGCGGCGAGCCTATTGCCATTAACCGGGCAAAAATCTAAACTCCGAGCCCAACCCGAGAATCGAACCCAAGACATCTAGCGTTGCAGTCGTGCTTACGACCACTAGGCTAACGAGGCAGCTTTTAAAAGTTTTTTTTATATTTTTGGACATATTTACACAGCACCATCTAGTCCCAAACTAAGCTGAGCTTGTAGTTTGTACTATGCCAATGGATATAATAATTGTATACTTTTTTTGTTGGAAATACATACTTATAAAACTAACAAGTACGAGCTAACTTTAACCCGGCCGTAAAAATCGGAGAAAGAAAACTATAGGATTAAAATGATTTAAAACGACAGCCTACGACTTGAACTTTCATTTTTATTTATAACAATCAAATATTTTTCTTTCCCCGATTTTTACGGCCGGGTTAAAGTTAGCTAGTGCCAACTTCAACCCGGACAATAAGTTTGGCGAGAACTATAAGTACAATTAACAAGAACATAAGTTTCTTAATTAAGTACACCTCAGGCAAACCCGTCGGTGAATAAATATATATTATTATTCATATACAAATATTAGTATTTTTAATTAAGGAAAAAATTACCTCTAAATTAGAATGTGAAGGAAGATTTCGACTGGCGAGCGGTAGCTTAGCGGTCTAAGCGTCTGGTGTACCGAACCAGAAGACGCAGGTTCTAATCCTGCCCGCCAGCCGATGTTTTCCTTCATTAAAAATAACTTGTAATCTTAGCATGGAAAATGCTTAAAAAATACAAAAAGATAATAAATATTAGTATGTTAATTAAAAACAAATGAATGAAAAAAGTGATGTCAAAATTTAAAACCATAAACTACTCCGAGTGTATCTATCTGCAATGTTGTATAACGCAAGATGAAAATAACGTCATCGACTACCGACGCATAAAAAAGCGTTTCTTTTCATTTAGATTTTATATTCTTTGTGAGACAATAAACAAAATGTATTATATTTATCTCCTTTTACTTTACAAATGAACACACGGCTTGTTTGGATTACGAACAAGAAATGGATAACAGAAGGTCAACAAATTTCATTTTATTGGAACAAAAATTATCTTTATAAACGTTCATCATCATCGTAACAATCGAAAGAGGTCCACTGCTAAACAAAACTATCCCCCATTATACAGTTAAATCATAAAATTGCATTCAAGTTGTTTATGGTTTGGTTTTAAAACATGAAAACACACAATTTTTGGAGCGCGCAGTGTATTGCCTAAAACGCGATTATGACGCTCCGCGGTGAATGTTATCGCCGCGCTATCCGAAATAAATGAAATAATTATTTTTTTTATTATAAATCTAATTTGGGTAGATATAAATAATGTTTTTTTACACGTTCAAGTAAAAAAAAAATCCGATAAAATTGAAAAATTTATGAAAATAGTTACGGAAAATTTCAACACAGAGGGGTCCAGAATCATGTACTGAAATCATGGTATTCGGATGTGCCTCCGGGTCCATGTTCCTTCCACCTTGTATAACATACACAAACATAAAATATGAAAGTTTATGTTTGATTTTAATAATATCCATTCTGATATATCAGGTGGCAGGAAACTATAGGGTTTTATAAAAGGAGTGACGTCAATTTTGGGAATGAAACTTTGAAGGAAAACATCGTGAGGAAACTTGCATGCCCGAGAGAACTTTTCGAGCGCATGTGAAGTCTGCCAACCCGCACTAAGCCAGCGTGGTGAACTATACCCTAACCCCTCACACACTGAGAGGAGACCTGTGCCCAGCAGTGGGGCGGTTAATAGGTTGATGATGATTCGGAGTGGACCTTCTGTTTATTTCTTAATCGTGAGTACATTAAACAGCACGCACTGTGGAAGAATATCCAATTAAATTACGCGTGTTTATATACGATGTTAATGTCAAAGGGTTAATAAAGCGGTGACAAAGGTCAAGGTTAACCGTATCACAACATACCATTGTGGAGGGACGAGGTGTGTTGTCCCTCGCACCGAAGAGATGATCCCGAGGCGGGTGTCATGCCTGGCCTGCCTGACGGTTGATGTCGGGCGGTTGTATATATGCAGGTTGCACGGTAAACTTCACTTGCGCGATTCAGGATTTGTCGCTTCGTACAAGTTCTTATTTAGCTTAATGGATGTCGCTACACCATCACGCCTCTTTCCCTGTACTAGTAGTACTAACTGTGCACCAACAGTTCAACGGTTTTTGTTTAGATCCCATTGTCTATTGTCATTTATTTCTGAATTCCGTTAGAATTTTTCGGTCCTGTGTCTGCCTGTGTGCCTTCGATCCTAAAGCCATTAACCGGACACAAATCCAAATGAAATCATTGAAATTCTGAGTACCCGCGCACAGTTTGGATTTATGCCCAGTTAATGGCAATAGGCTCGCCCCTATTACATGGGATGTAAATATACTAGTAGAACTGTGAGTGTACAATTTATTAAACATCTGTATAACACTTCTATTATATTATATTTATATAGGTAATGTATTAATTGTTATTTATGTATTATCATATTATTTAAGTATTAGGTAAAACGAAAGGCAGAAGATCGAGAACAGTGGTGATTGCTCCACTGACAAGACCTGAGCTCTTAAATTTAAAAATTTAAGAAGAAGTGTTATCATATACTTTTTTTGTATACTGGTTTATCATCCGTGGGTAACTATAGGTCTGGTTGAAAACCAGCGCCAGGCATTCCGTCTAGCTTATTTAGAGTTTAAAGGTATAATAGTTAGTACTACTTACTAACTATACCTTTACACTCTAAATTTATCTATTTAAAGAAAAAAAATGTGTTGAATATATCATTTTTAACCCCCGACGCAAAAACGACGGGGTGTTATAAGTTTGACGTGACTGTGTGTGTGTGTGTGTGTGTCTGTCTGTGGCATCGTAGCTCCCGAACGGATGAACCGATTTTGATTTTAATTTTTTTATTTGAAAGGTGAAATAGTCTAGAGTGTTCTTAGCTATGTTTGATGAAAATCGGTCCAAGATGGCCGCCGTCACAAAATAACGAATTACATATTTTTTCACAACTACCAATATGGGTATCAAATGAAAGGGCTTAACTAGGAGAGTACAATACACTATGATAAATTTCAATCCAAGATGGCCGCCACCACAAAATGGCAAATTACATTTCGTGTCGGAGGTTTTCTAAATTTTTAATTTAGGTTACGTACACATCTCTATTTCCCGAAGTAAATATGGATATGTTGGTACCTACGTTATTTTTTATGTTGAATACGTAACATTTTCAGAATGGGATTCATGTTGCATTTGGGATTATACCTACCAATAAAATTTGTCTTAATCCTTATTCATTTCGCCCGCCATTGTGTTAGAAACGCTTTCCAAAATGGCGGCCGGCTATAATGTCAAAATATTGTTCCCACTTGGCTAATTAAATAAAGCACGGCCGATTGTTATGACCTTACAGGCTTAGTCATTTGTACCAATTATATTTTTATATGGACACATACCATCACGCGTGTATTACCCAAAGGGTTAGCAGAGGTGTATTGCTCTGTCTATTTTCTATTATCCGATCTAACAGCGGTGAGTCTTTCTCTTACTATTAACTCAGGCATAAACACTTAACTCCGAGTTTGTACTAAAAACCAAATAATAATGCTTTGCTTAGCCTGGAAATTGAACTTAAGACTTAACTCGTTGCAGTTATTACAGGCACACTAAGGTTCGAAGATGTTTATTTTAAAAATTGTACGCGTTTTTTTGTACCTACTAAGATGATGAACAAGCATACAGATGGATGTTTTGATATTTAATTTGATCCTATGGAGAAGAATCCGACAAAGAACTCACAAATAAGAGTTGAATTTTTTTAACCGATTTCAAAAAACGAAGAGGTCTTTATTTGTAAGCGCCTTCTCCGTCAATTGACTGATTTTAAAATTTCTCTGTTTGGAAAAGAAACTTGTTTGGCACCGACTCTTAGTTTTTAGTTCCTGGTATTTTTTTTTCATTAGTAGTATTGTGGTAGCAGGATGTGATGACATTGTAGGTGAATATCATAGTTTACCCGTTATCGAGATTAATAAAAGGTTCTTAGTATCCGAAAACTTAATCATTCTCACACTTCTTGTTACTACATCTTTTTTTCATGTCACAACGCTCCCTTATCACGCTGTTCCTCATTTTGAAAGTAACTCACACAGACTTCTCAAAGCACCTCGACACATATTCATAAAAACAAAGCACATTCCTAATAATATTCTTTAGAAGAATATATTCGGATTATGCGTGTACAATACAATATTCAACGCTCCAAAAGAACCGATGTAACCAAATAACTAATACAAATATTGCTCACTTCACCAATTGGTTCCACTTGATTATGTCATAGTGAGTGAAGTGGGACCAATCGGCACGTCCCCCAACTTTTTGGCGCTGATATATCAATACGGGACGTGCAGACATCTGTTTAATATGTATCGGTATTCTTTCAAAGTGCCTCTTAGTATTCATTGCGGGCTGTGGGAACATACTGCGAATTGCTAACGTTTGAAGGAAAGATACAGACGAGATTCTTTGAGTTGTGAAGCGACGGAAGTGTTGCTGAGAAGTGTTATGTAACATTGATAACTTCATGCATGCTCGTCGGTTTAGGGTGTTCTTAACCTTGCCTTATTTGACGACGAGCATGCATGGGGAAGTTGATGAACATAGATGAAGCGAAAGTGGTGTGCCAGGACGTAACATGTGGAAATCTATAGTTTCTGCCTACCCCTATAGGAAACAGGCGTAAAGCTATGTATGTATGATAACTTCATATATCATACATGCCTGTATACCACAAAGGGTAAGGTGTACTATGTACATCTACCGTTCACCGGCAGGTTTAGGTCCCATGTAATATCTAAAGACCGACCCTAATACAATTTTTACAGAAAAACTCCAACAACACGTAGATCAATTCGGGAATAGAACCCAGGTTCTCTGCCGATGCAGTCTCGCTCACGACTAATAGACCGATGAAGCAGTATTACATTGATAACAGATATATTTAATTAAACCCAATATAACACAGTTTGTCGAACCCGGGACATGTTACTCAGTGGACATATTTTCGGCTAATGAGGCAGATGAGGTGTAGTTACTATAATATAATGTAGTTATTATGTACCTAGCTTTCCGCCAATGACTTCGCCCACGTGGTCTTATAATTTTTTCCCCGATTTGTAATTGATACTCCGCTCCTATTAGTCGTAGCGTGGTGGTATATAGCCTATAGCCTTCCCCGATAAATGGGCTATCTAACACTGAAATCATTTTCGGTCGGTTCAAATCGGTCCAGTAGTTTCGGAGCCTATTCAATACAAACAAACAAACAATTTTTTTCTCTCTATAATATTAGTATACAAGTATAGATAACGTGTAGTAGTATTTATAACAATAATTATAAAATTTATTTCATGTAATATTGTAGTGAGAAATATGAATATACCAGAATAATTTTACGTTTCAAAAGTTCGCTGTGCAATTAGTGGCAGGTACAGCATCTAGTTATTAAAATTACAATATATGAGGTAAGTTTGTTTGTCGACCAGTTCCAATACTGCAACATAATACAGTTCCCAACAATGAATATTTAATTAAATCGGCGACATTTTGAGAACGCTATATGTACTACATTTAAAGCTTTGACTGAATATATTTTTAAATAATAATTATACCATACTAGTGTACTAAATAATACCCACAGTTCGCCGGTATGTTTAGGTCGTATGTAATAGGAGCGAGCCTATTGCCATAAACCGGGCACAAATCGCAACTCGAACTCGCACTAACATGAAGTTATATGTGTGTGTGATTAAACTAGCACTAAGTTGTAGATTTTCTAGATAATTCCTCTTTCTATTGGTGACAATCGTATCAAAATCCGTACAGTAATTTCCGAGATGACTAAACAAACAAACTCAGGGCGGCGCGGCGGAGGACTTTAATTTATAATATCTAGACTAGCTTTCCAAGTCAAGTCAAACTATGTATAAAACAGCTTCAAAAATTGTATACTGAAGTGGTTCTAAGTTTAAACCTTCTTCGAGAACCACTTTGGTTGAATATACAAGGTGGAAGGGACATCGACGCACAAACGTCATATCAAGGTTTCACTCAAGATAAAAATAAAATGACCTAGGTCATTTATGTAGAAAATGATCGGTTTTTACAGATATTGACATTTTTGAGCGCGCAGTGTATAGCTAAAAACGCTGGTTTTAAGTTAAAATCTTCCTCGAGAACCACTCTATCCATTGGTGAAAACAGCATTTAAATCGGTGCAGTAACTGAGATTATCGCGAACAGACAGACAGACACGGTGGAGGACTTTGTTTTATAATATGTAGTGTTGATAGTAGCCCGTCTGTACAAGCTTAAGTCTAAAGGCTGAACAAATAATATACGGTACACAAGAGCTCGTCGAATTATTCCATTGGTATTCAATGTCCAATGTATGCGGCTTCTGGCTACCCAAGAATTTGTCCAACATTCTTAAGGTGCGTATACACGGTGAAAGTAACTAGAATATGTATGTACTACATGCACGGCAAGTTAAGACGGTAGCTTGTTTCGTTGTCAGATGTTGATCAATAGTTTTTCGGTGTCAGAAAAGCTTTTTTTTTTATGAAGTTATGGTTTTTTCTATAGATCCTGCATAACCATAAACCTATCTGTGATCTGCTGCGTAACGCTTCATGCAGTGCATGTGTAATGGTACATACTCCTATAATATGTTATGTAAAAATATATAATTTCTTCATACTTTACCTTAATCATCAGCATCATCATTATCAGCAAAAAGCGGTCCACTGCTGAGCAAAGGCCTCCTCCATAGATTTCCACAGTGACCGGTGATATGCCGTCTAATTTATATAAGACATCGTTTATTCCATTTTCTATTTCGCAAAAAACCGCACCAGACCTTAACCTCACGCTAGTAGCGCATACATGCTCACAGTTATCGACTCCGTGTCGGTGTCCGAATCTCACACGAACTGCGCATGTCAAGTACCTGGGTGTACAAATAGACTCAGGCTTGCGATGGGATAAGCAGATTGAAGCGCTAACCACCAGAACTACGAGACTCATCCATATTTTTAAATCTCTTAGAGAATCCGCCAACCCTGATACCCTTAAGATGGTCTACTATGCACTGTGCCAATCTGTCATCGGCTATTGCATCACTGTATGGGGAGGTGCAGGAATCATCAACTTACTGAGAGTCGAGAGAGCGCAGAGAGCCGTACTGAAAGCCATGAATCGAAAGCCTTATCGATATCCCACCGCGCAGCTTTACTCGAATAGCAAGGTGCTAACAGTACGCCAGCTCTATATACTCCAATCGGTTCTCAGAAGACACGCGACCGTACCTCCATCCAACCCTAAAAAACGTAACAACCTACCCTCAGGTAGCATACACAAAACCAGTTTTGCCCAACACCAATATTGCACATTGTCCACATACCTATACAAAAAAATCCATTTGAAACTTCAAATTATCAACCTTAATAAATTTCAAGTTAAATCCAAACTGACGGATTGGCTTCTTCAACAGGATTATTTGGCCACAGAGTCCCTACTCAAATACATTGCCTAACAAACATAAACGTATAATAGCAACAACATACACACACGCTCGCACGCGCACACACCCACAAACACACACACACACACACACACACCACACACACACACACACACACACACACAGAATTACATTAATTTATATTATATTACTATTAGATTAATAAATGGTAGAACGACATAATTAATTAACCTATTAAGTAACCTTCGTATGCCGAAAACTGCCTCTTAAGATACAGGTTACCCTAGTTTAAGAGGCAGGGATCACTATTAATGTAATACAGATTTCCGCAGTATTATAATTTTATAATTCTACCAACTAGCTCAATAATTCCATAGTTTTTGGACATAACGATTTTATTTATTGATGTTTTATTGATGTGTATACTGTATTCTTGGGAAATAAATTTATTATTATTATTATTATTATTAATTTACCCCAAGATGATTACAAAATTACCTACTTACATTACGTAAGGAATAAGGTAATTTACAAAGATGCGAAACGAAATATATGCGCCGCGGATCACGCGGGCTATTTTCGCAAATGTTAAACTCACGTTGGTAATTTTTTATGTATAAATACCTCTCCTGATGTTAAGTAAAGATCCGGTCGATAATGTAGCAAGCTTGTCTAGAAGTAACCTATTCACTTGACTCCGATTGTTGTTGTTGTACTTGCGCAATTCGCGCATCTGTAAATGCGCCCATGTGCTTGTACATGCGCATGTAGCATGCACCGTGTATCAACACCTTTAGTAAGTGTCCGCTTGTTACTATTTTCCGTCTGTGACGAAGGTGCGGACCTTTCTTTTTTGATTACCGTCTTTTCGGGTTACGCAGGGCCGTTTCTCGTAATCCCTAGGTGTTTTATCATTGGGGAAAAGTGGCTCCTGTGCTACCTACGTTTATAGGCAGTAGTATTTTTTTGGATATTTAAGATAATGTGATAAATGGGTGCTTATTACGTAATATTTCTTTGTGTAGCTTTGTCTTTAATGCGTATATAATGTTCATACAATGGGCTTGTAGGTGCTTATTATAGTTTTTTTTTGTTATAAGATGACGATAAACCATACAGCCTGCCCGATGGTCAGTGGCAACCAGTGGCAGACAGTGGTAGCCTATAGAGCCCAACAATACTGGTATCACTTGAGTGCTGTCCCCATGAGACGTGACATTTGAAGTATCTTTTGCAAGTAATTTTACTGGCTACCTTTAAAACCGGAACCAAATAATGTTAGCACACATTGTTTAGCAGCAGAATATTTGGTAGTTTGGTGGTACCAATGATCATCAGAAAAATTCAGCAGCAGGGGGTTATCACTTTTCGTCTAATTCATTTTCTTAGCGCGTCGATGGCAAATAACATATAATTTATGTTATGGGCTCACACTTGTCCGGCCCATACCTCAGCAACGCGTATTGCGTTTATCGACGCGACCCTCAGATCCTCGACTTCCAGTGTTGAGGGTGTCTCTCTGTAAAAATTGGTCAATTTTGAGGTCTAACTTAACATATAGGTTCCATATAGATACACCGCGAGATTTTAGTCATTATGAACAACTTTTACTAAAGAACCGACTTTGAAATGTAAAAAACAGTTATTGGATTATCTGTTTTTTTTTTACATTTGTCTAGCTCAGTATATAGCATAAATGTATGGTACAGCTGATTTTCGTGATTTCAGGGTTGGCTCCAAAGTAAAAGTTGTTGTTGTTGGCTGTAAGATGACTAAAATGTCACGGTGTATAATATAAAATTAGGAACCGAATCAAAGCCAGGGCGGGTCGCTATTGCAGCACAAAATTTACTTCCAAATTCGTAATGAGCTAAGTGCCTGGCACCACTCATAGGTATCTTTCGCCAGCGTTTGTAAGGGCGGTATTATGTAAATGAGGCTCCGTCCGTCCGTCCGTCCGTCCGGGCGTCCGGGCGGACACACGAATATTATCTTCACGCCGCTGTATGCGGCTGAGTTTGCATAAATTTCAGTTACCCCTCTTAGCGGATTTGTTGCTTTGTTTGATAGTGATATCCGCTGATGTACCAGGTTTGGCAGCTACCCTTGTTACCATCATAATATCTGAATTCTCCGAGGGGTCGGGCAGAATTACCCACAGTTCACCGATATGTTTAGCTCGCATATAATAGGGGGGGACCCCAGGCACAACTTCAAACCGAATTGAAATGATGAAATAAATCTAATATATAAAAAAAAGTTGGGTTTGTTACAACACCTATAACTCGACAACTGCTGGACCGATTTGCATGGTTTTTGCTTTATTGGATTTGTCACCACCTCGCATAACAGAATAACTAAAAAAAATTGGTGTAACGGGGTTCAAACGCGAGCGAAATTGCAAGAATCAGCTAGTAAATAATAAATTAATATTTCACAAAGACAAACACAAACACTTATATTCATATTCAAAGTACCTATTATTATTATGTTGTATTTATTGGTGTTTCTTGTGTATTATAAGTTACCAATAATAACTTATAATACATAAGAAACACCTACACTAATGTTCATCACAATTAATGTTGGTGTCCTGTGGGAATCGAACCCACGACCGTGTGATCAGCAGTCTAGACCACAGACGTCGTCGAATCGTCGTTAATAAGTAAGAGGTAGATAATACTATTATTATGTACTAGATACATAACAAATAGGTACACAAGCTTAGGGACACATAAGATCGTCCCTTACTTATCATAATACAGATGACAGTTTGGGGATAGGTACACGATAGTACTGCGTATCCCTTTTGGGAATTACAATAGGTCGTGAAATGTACACACGGCAAAATAATTAAGTATGCATCATCAACCCATATACTGTCCCACTGCTGGGCACGGGTCAGTATGAGAGGGATTAGGCTGTTGTCCACCACGCTGGCCTAGTGTGGGTTGGCAAACTTCACATGCCGTTTAGAAACAGGCATGCAGGTTTCCTCACGATGTTTTCCTTCACCATTAAAGCCAGTGATAATTATGCACATGATTTCGAAAAGTCAGCCTTGGATTCGAACTTTGACTTGGCAGTCCAGTGGTCATATTCCTGGGCTATCACTGCTTCTCTCTCTGACTGAATTAAGTATTATAGAAAAGAAAAAGATTTTATAAAAAATAAAAAATAAATATACTGGTAACACAAAGATTTAAAAGGCTATAAGCCAAAGTAACAATTTACATTACGATTCTCACGTATTACCAAAATACACAACGATCGGACAGAGATTCGATATTACTCAGACAATTACCAGCGGCAAGGTTCGGACATAGCACGTCTGTTCTATCTGAGATCTCCAGCAAAAGTGAGCGAAATGACGTTCTGGCAAGCCGTTTTATACATTCAGACAATGTCATTATGAAAATAGGTGGGTAGTCTTGAACATTACATACATACATATATACATAGCTTCACGCCTGTTTCCCATAGGGGTAGGCAGAGACTATAGATTTCCACTTGCTACGATCCTGGCACACCACTTTCGCTTCGTCTATGTTCATTAACCTCTCCATGCATGCTCGTCGGTTTAGGTTTAGGGCTTGAACATTATTTTTATCTAATTCCTAACATAAGTGTATGAAGAGAGTAAAACAAAAGTAGGTATAAAAGAAATGCATTTCGTATCAAACTGTTCCGCTATTTGCTTCGCTGTCAGCTAGACGTGGCGTGCCTAGAAGACTGGCAGCATTGCCACGTTGAATGACAATGCCGAATTAATTCTCTTCATAATAAATCTTCATTGTTTGTTTGTGTAATAACCTAAATTAAAAATTTAGAAAACCCCCGAAACGAAATGTTATTTGCCATTTTGTGGTGGCGGCCATCTTGGATTTGAAATTTATCATAGTGTATACTTAGTATTCTCTTAGTTAAGCCCTTTCATTTGATACCCATATTGAGGGAGTTGTGAAAAAGTATGTAATTCGCTATTTTCTAGCGGCGGCCATCTTGGACCGATTTTCATAAAACATAGCTAAGAACACTCCCGACTAATTCACCTTTCACATAAAAAAAAACAAAATCAAAATCGGTTCATCCGTTTGGGAGCTACGATGCCACAGACACACACACAGACACACACACAGACACACACACACACAGACACGTCAAACTTATAAAACCCCGTCGTTTTTGCGTCGGGGGTTAAAAATGTACACAAACCTACTGGATATTTTATAACATACATTCACGCCTATATTCACCGAAACGTTAAGCAGAGGTGTACAAATGTATACCCACAGTTCGCTGGTATGTCCCATGATTTGGCAAGCCTATTTCCATTTACCGGTCACCAATTCAAACTACAAACTGTAGAGAAAATCGTAATTAAAAATTTTTCAACATTCGAGTAATTTCCAATGTTATAAAGATTGTTTTTTTTGGATTGTTATTTAATATTTTATTCAATAAACTAACAATGTTACCTGATAGTGAATATTAACAAAATAATTTGCCTATCTACCGAATAAAATATTAACATAATAAGTAAATAAAAATATAAGTACATTCCTATAGTATATTGCATAAACAATATAATCTTAAGTAACTGTATCTATAATAAAGTACTAAAGTACCTAGAAAAAACTAAGCCTTACAAAAAAACAAAGAAAATTTTAAACTCGAAAAAAGCTGGGAAACTATCCGGCCAAATCTGGTTTTAATTGCTATGAGCCGGTAATTTCGAGCGTCTAGACCAAATTAAAGTCTATAATCGGCTTTTTAGAAAAAGAAGAGGTTTTTACGCACACATAATGTTTCAAAGTGGGCTGTATTGGGCCATGGTTTTGGGTAAAAAAGGCCAACTACTATTTCATCGTAGTCATGACATTGTTTGTCGCCTCTTCACCCGGATAAGAAGTATAGTAAATTATAGAAGTACATGGGAAGCCATATTTCTCAAAAAGACTTTTCAAATGCATGAAACCTCGAAAAAATCTAATAATTATTGTAGGTATACTAGCGTGATTTACATAATATGAAACCTAGTTACATTTTGCATGAATGGAATCCAAAACCTCACGCTCGACTCCCTTTACTTCAGTATATGTCAATGTACTTAGCAATATTTAACACAATTAAATTGAATATCGTATTTTATTTGCTTTTCATTAACATGTCCAAACTGTGAAGAAAATTTGCGTTGTTAATAAAATAATACAAGTTAAATTTATTCAGTGCAATGAAAATTCGGAAGCCGTCTCGCATGGGGTATTTCAATTGAAATGGGCGTTGAAATATACAGACTTCAGAAACGTTTTTGAAGTCTGAAATTTAAAAAAAAAATTGACATATCATACTACCTCGCTTGCAGCCTATATTCTTCGAAGGGCAGAAGTGTAGGTACTAATGTACACTCAAAGTTCGCGCGTATATATTTAGGACCCAATTGCCATAAACTAGATATTTTATTATGTTTTCTTTGTAATTCTGAGTATGTTTGTAGTATGTACTACTACAAACATACTGAGAATTTCATAGAAAATATTTTTATAAAATTAGTTGAGTTTTTTTTTCTAGAGTGGATAGTCATGAAGATGTTTTATTAAATATAATAAACCGGTTTTACTCGTCTACGAAACGGATATTTAGCTTTTTTTTAACAATATACCTATTTTTATAAAGTTAGTTAAGTTTTTTTTTTTTTTTTTTTAACAATATACCTCAAGAGGACTGATCGCCCGCCTGGTGCCTGCAGGCGTCCCCGAAGATAAATAGAATAGAACAATATACCTCTTTGTGATAACTGAAAACATACAAAGTCCCTTTCGTATTTATTATTATGTTTAGTAAATACATATAGTATGTATGGACTGAAATCAGAAACATTAAAAAAAATCAACCCATTATAGCCTACTTATCTGCAATTTGAAACTAGCACAAATCCTACGCACAATATTTCAAAATCGAATCCAATTTATAACATCATCGGGTATAAACAACTATATTTTTCGGGCCAAGAAAAATATTTCACAAAAAATATTCGACTTTATCAGTACAAATTTCTCACTTGGTTGAACCCATCAAAGTACACAGAAATCATCCAATGAATAGTAGCAAGATTGCTTTAGGAAAGTTTTTGGGGCTAAAGGAATCGGCTTAGTAGGCCATAATAAAACATGGCTGTAATAGAAGCTTATCAGGCAGGAAAGAAATGGTCTTACTAAATCGTTGGTTGGTGACAGTACATACTTTCATCATTAACTCATTAACCGTCCCACTACTGGGTACGGGTCTCCTCTCAGAATGAGAGGGTAAGGAAGCTGTGAATACTTTTTTAGAATTTCAAGCGTATTTTTACCCAAATACTGAAAGAGGGTTATAATCATCATCCCCATTAATCCCCATCACCCATTAATCGTCTCACTGCTGGGCACGGGTTTTCTCTGAGAATGTATTGCAGGCGGAACAAGCAAAGAAAGATTTTTATTAATGAACGAACAGCTTGTCCCGCCTGCGATACATTTTCAACATCACAGAGCTTGTTTTTAGGTTTTTAGTTAGTACTTTTTACGCAGTCGGGTTCTTTGTTTCATTTAAAAATTGATTTTATTTCCATCTTTTTAGTTTATAAATCATCATAGAATCACTAGGTGGATCCTAAATGATAATTTAAAGTATGAATTGATACAACTAAAGATCATTTTCAAAATCAGTTCGCACATTAAAGTGTATAAAACCCGCCATATTGATTTTCTTGAATTTCAATACCCAGACACTCGTGCTATTAAGACGAATCTAATGAGGTGTCATTTATTTAAATCGGTTAAGCCGTTGAGTAGTTACGACCAGAAATAGGAACGGACATACTTACATAGACATACATACGCGTCAACCACATAACCCTCCTCCTTCAGCAGTCGGGTAAAAAGGTACGTCGAGTAAATTAATCAAACAGTAATACCTAACTATTACCCACTTTCTATCGCGTTGTAAGGCCAATCATAGTACATTGACTATCAAAAGCAAGAAACCTTTTGAAGTATTGAATTGGAACCTTGGAGTGGCTTCTACAGGAAATTTTATTCGAAGTAATTTCCTCAGATTCTTGGGATCACTAGTAGAGTAGTGAAGGACACACACAGGTACCTATTGGTTTCGGCGAAATAGTGTTTTTGAAAAATAGGCCTCGGCTTTTAAGTAATTTTGTTTAAAAAGTGATAAATGCTGCCATCAATATTGGCCAGTCGGAGGCCAGAAGGAGGGGCGAAGGGGCTCCTAGTTATGTAATAACTATGTACGTTGATCAATTCAGGCGCATCTGGTTAGACTCGAAGCCGAATCTTACAGTTGGGATAAGGCTTGCACGATGATAATTTAATTAGGTTATAGAAATAAACCCTAGATATGAAACCTAAGTGAAAATCAAGGACGGTATAGACAAGTTTTTTTATCTTTATTAATACTTCTTATCATTATCCGTCTCAATGCGAAAGTAACTCTGTCTCTCTGTCTGTCTGTCGCGCTTTCAAGCCAAAACTACTGAACGGATTTAAATGAAATTTGGTATACAGATAGTCTAGAGCCTGAGAAAGGACATAGGCTACTTTTTAATGCAAAAAAGGGCTGTAAGGGGTTAAAATAGGTGATGAAAGTTATAACAAATAACCAGACCACGCGGGCGACGCCGCTGGCGGAAAGCTAATTGTTTTATAAACATTTTAAAATAGGTAGTCGACAGACACCAAAAAATGGTACCAAATAATTTTCTCAGCCGAAACCCAAAAAAAACTGGTATCGGTCGAAACCAATTCCATCTAGCATTATGATCATTCAGCGTTATCTCCGTATTAAAAGCGCAAAAAGCCTTTGAACTCAAACGATTCCCGTGGTCGTATGTAAATACACAGCTTCCTGTACCGCTTCGATTGCGAAAAACGAAATTGGTTTTAAAAGTAAAAACCCCTTTGTGTATAATAAAACTAGGTTTTGTATTTGTTGAACCTTCCTTTTATTTGTTCGGATTGCGAGTGCGGAATAGGTAACGTGGATTATCTAGGTCGGTAGAGTATTACCTAGACCCCTAATTCTTGGCTGGATTTCTTTGCTAGGTGGATATGATTGGGTGAACATTTTTTGATATTGATATTGGCAATTGGGTTACTGATTCTATTTTTTTATATGGTGATAAGTATTTAAAGATACCTAAGATATTTTCTTACATTGTTTTTTGGTGTGCAATAAATAATATTCTATATTATTTATACTGCCTCGTTGGTCTAGTGGTCCCAAAAGCGACTGCTACGCTAGAGGTCCTGGGTTCGATCCGCGGGTCGAGCGGTCGAGTTCGATTTTTCCGGCCGGGTTAAAGTTAGCTCGTGCGAACTTCAACCCGGACAATAAGTTTGGCGAGAACTGTACAAGTGTAAAGCCGGCTTTACTCTTATTCAACACCTAAATATCATTACCTATCTTCGCCAATACATAAAATTGTACCGAATAACTAGGTACACAGAAAATAAAATTAGCTTGGGTGAAACTCGAAACGCGACTTGGTGGAATTCGTTTTCTTATCTCGATACGGAACGCTAATAAAATAAATAAGCCAATTCCTTCCACACGGTCGTTACTTAGCTGCCTGTCCGCACTGAATACTGATATGCTGTGGCATATATGTAAGTTGTTTCGCTGATTAGTATTTAGGCTGTGGCTTTATGAAGCCAATATAATTCTTCTTCTTATCATGTTCAATTATTTGACGACGTCTGTGGTCTAGTGGTTCGCGAACCGGACGGCTGATCATGTGGTGAAATTTAAATGTTTTGTTTCAAATAGACCTTGTAATATTATAAAGAGGAAAGATTTGATTGATTGTTTGTTTGTATTTAATAGGCTCCGAAACTACTAGACCGATTTGAAAAATCTTTCAGTGTTAGATAGCACATTTATCGGGGAAGGCTACAGGCTATATATCATCACGCTACGACTAATAAGAGCGGAGTAGCAATGATTTTTTTTGCAAAAACGGGGGAAAAAATATAAGATCACGCGGGCGAAGCCTTTGAAAAATCAAACTACATAGTTGCGTAGTTCTAAAAAGTGGGTCTTATGGACAGGAGCTGACAAAAAACTTCATAGACATTTTTTATTTATGCATTACAGATATTTATGTATTATGATATCGTTTAGGTACTTTAATTAATCTTAATACACCATTGACTGCCCCCCCCCCCCCCCCCTCAATTTTTATATCTTTCCTGTCCATCCAAAGGTGGTCTGGTAGATATCACTTTTAGCGATAAGACCGCTATTGTACCCGTAGTGTTAAACATTGTTATGTTTTGTTTCTTTATATATGGTGTACAAGAAAGATTATTCTATCTATCTATAGACACTTTAAAAGAATAATATGGTAACAGTAACAATAAAAATCCCTTATATAGTTGAGATATACCTACATTAATTTTCTTAGGTAGTTGTTTAGATCATTTGAACAGTTTTCTACGGAGAAAAATAGCGTTGACGTTTAATATATCAGCTGGTTATTGTACTGGGAATTGTAGCAGTTTATCCATTGTTGGTACACTCGAGGATATTGCTATGTTGTTACAATACACATTGCATACCACTACGCGTATATTTCCGAATGGTTAGGCAGACGTGTACTAATATACGTCCACAGTTGATTGGTATGTTTTAAGTGGTGCTGAGGCAAAAATCTAATTACCGATCTGCTAAAAATACAGTAAATGTAATAAACAAGTGGGGTTCGATTCCAGGAAATCATTCTAAGCAACCTGTGGCTAAGTATAAAAGTTTGTAAGTGTGGATGTTTGGATGTTTGTTGTTCTTTTACGGCGAAATGGCTGAACCGATTTGGCTGAAAGTTGAATTGGTGATAGCTTATACCTTGGATTAGGATATAGGCTACATTTTGATCCCGAAAAGTTCATGGTTCCTACAGGAAACGGCTTTAAAGTTCCTAACTCCACGCGGGCGAAGCCGCAGGCGGAAAACTAGTATTATAAATACGAAAGTAACTCTGTCTGTTTGTTAAGTTTTTACACCTAAACTGCTTTCCTGATTTTGGTAAAATTTGGCAAGGAGATAAATTGTATCCTGGGGAAGGACATAGGACATAATTTGTTTTAAAAAAGGTTCTTTGGCATGCGAGTGAAGCCGGGTCCAATATATAGTACATAATATACTTATTACCTATTCTACTTTCTTTTCAAACCAGAAGAATGCTTGATGGCTGAATATTTAGGCCTATAGAACCCAGGCTAACTTGCAGCAAAGGTTTGCCAGTGAAAACTTCTAAACACTTCATGTCCAGCAGATGGCGCCACTAGAAACAAACTGAGCGTGTTATAAAATTTTTAACAAGTGTAAATCAGGGTACTTGCGAAAGTAAACAATACCTGTCATAGATAAGGATGTGGATATTATTTATGACCTCAAATTCAGCGCTTGCCTTTTTTCGCTTCTCTTGCATAGGAGCGTGTTATAAGCGATTAGCGATTTTGGATTATGACATTATTTTTTATGATTCCGTACCCGAAGGGTGCCAACGGGACCCTATTACTAAGCCTTCTCTGTTCGTCTGTCTCTCAGCTGGCTGTAGGTATCAAATGAACCGTTATAGGTAAAGGCGATTAGCGATTTTGGAGTGTGTCATGTATTATATAACTTTATTGGACACCAAATAATGCACAAGACAAAACATATTGTAATAAAAAGTCTTTATTACGTAGTACGTCGCCGAAGGGTGCCAACGCGACCCTGTTACTAAGTCTCCGCTGTCTGTCCGTCCGTCAGTCTTTTAACGGGCTGTATCTCATGAACCGTAATATGTAGAGTTGAATTTTTAACAAAGTTTCTATTTCTAGCGGCAATATAACGACAAATACTAAAGATTAGTGCAAAACATTCGGACGACGTCTGTGGTCTAGTGATTCGCGTACTGGACTGCTGATCACGAGGTCGGGAGTTTGATTCCCACAGGACACAAAAATTTAAGTGATAAATTAAGTATTTGTGTTTGTCTAAGTGTATCTTGTAATCATCATAATAAGTATGATTTAAACAAAAAGAATAAGTATTATATCCATTGTCTAGATAGTAGTTCTGCTTAGTTTGGTAATTTGGTGCAGTGTAAAAAAAAACCTGAAATATTTATTTATTATTTTTTCTTTAACCGCTTCCGCTCATCACTGACACCACACCCCACAAATAAATAATTGCGAGCGGTACACAGCGGCAGTTTTATCTCGTGTATGATACGCAGCACGGTACACGCTACGTGCTACATATTCAAGTGTTTCCGCTCTCACTCAGTCGTATGAACTCGCCGATTTCATTTTTGAGCATAATTTAAACCTACGCCAACGTCGGCTTTACTTGATATGCGCCAGCGTGACGTCTATACTCGACAGTAAACAGGTCACAGAAAATCACCACGCTTTGTTGAATATACTGATATTCATGTAGTCGCATTTGTTTCGACTAAGTTCTAGTTAACAGTGTAACTAGTTAGTGGCTTTAGTGTGAAAGCAGTGATAGCCTAGGGGTATGACCACTGGACTGTCAAGTCAAAGGTCTCGAGTTCGAATCAAGGCACGCTCTTGACTTTTCAAAATTATGTGCGTAATTATCACTCGCCTTATGGTGAAGGAAAACTTAGTGAGGAAACCTGCATGCCTGAGAGATTTTCTCGGCAGCATGTGAAGACTGCCAACCCGCATTAGGCCAGCGTGGTGGACTATGGCCTAATCCCTCTCATACTGAGAGGAGACCCGTGCTCAGCAGTGGGACAGTTGATGGGTTGATGGTGATAGCCAAATACTTACAAGAAAAAACTAAATCTTATAACATAGTTGCGCTTCCTAAAAATATCCTATTTATATTCGATCCGATTCGCTATAAACAACTTCAGTCTAACTTTGAAATAAACATTCTATATTTGACCGAACTTAAATAGGTTCAAAGCAATCTTACATCTAAGCTGAAAAATACTTCAAGTCAATAATAATATATCGTTGTTAAGACGTATTAAATTTACAAAAATATATTTTCATCACGTGAAAATAGATCTACATATAAGAAATCAAAGGCGGAATATTTTTACCCTGTTTTTGTAGACAGTTGTAGGAGTAGGTGCTTTTGTGATATTTCTTCTTTGTCACCATTGGTATGTGAGATCTGCCCTCGCGAATTTTCGCCATTTTGTAAAGATGCTCATTAGTATTTCTACTAGGTTAACATACTATAGGATAAAAATAATAAATATTATTTAATCGATCTGTTTGCGGATGAGTGGACGAAGATTATATTGGTATGTCAGAAGTACAGTGAGAGGAAGGTATGAAAGTGTTTTTACCTTCTTTTATTTACTTTGCTTTGTTTTGTAGATTTTAATAAATTTAGTTTTTTTTAGTTACTGTAATTGGTGGATCTGTATTAGTTTATTAAATAAATAGATAAATAAATAATAGTATTATTTTTTTACACATTTGAACTGTTTCGTTCTTAGTTCGCTACGCTTGAGGGTTCGATTTCCAGGTCGACCAGTGATAATGGTTTTTCTATGAAATTCGTAGTAACAACTCGGAGTTTGTACCCGGTAAATGGCAATAGCCCATGGGACATAAAACATACCTCCGAACTGTGGGTGCACATTAGTACACCACTGCCAAACCTTTTGGGTAATACGCACGTTTAAAAGCTAATTAGGTAGTTCATTAGCACAGAATAAATAATAACAGAATGGCATCTTTCCGCCCCTCCCTAACGTCAAATACCTCAGGTCCCCTGCATTCTGCCGGTGTTCTTGCCGGACTCCCAACAAAACCTACGCACCTTCACGCACACATTTGCACGTGTACAAATGTAATTTTGACAAGTTTGACATTTGGTATTGTAGTTCGCAGCGGTATCGGAAAGTTTGTATGGAGTGTCACAGGTGTGACATTAGTAACATACTTGTATTTTCTTTATTTTTTTTTGTATTTCAAGTATACCTACAATAAAGACGTGTTAAATAAATAAATAGCTAAATAAAATAACTAAATAAATTGGTTTAAATATTCATACTACATTTGTGATGCGTTTTCATTTTCTTTCTTTGAAATCAAGGCAAGGCAAGGCACCATCGCTACATGGTGGAAGTGCCTAAATCCCGCGCTAAACGTTTTGCTTCCACATATATAGTGCGAACTGCTCTACTGTGGAACTCACTGCCGGAATCCTTATTCCCAGAGACCTATAATTTGGGTGTCTTAAAGACGAGAGTGAATCGGTTTCTTCTAGGCAAGCGCGCTCCATCGTAGGCCACATCGTTGCTTAACATCAGGCGAGTTGTGGTCAAGCGCAAGCCTATCTAAGATAAAAAAAAACTGCGTCGAGAGCTGTCATTCTTAAAAAGTAATAAAATGTAGGTATACATTACTAAATACAATATACCAACCTCCTATAAAACTTTGTTTAAAATTTGGGTCGTTGTTTTTACGAGTATTTTACTTTTTATAAAAACCCTTAATTACACATAAACGTTTCGATACCAGACATAACCATTTATTAACGCTTTGTTATATTCAAAGCCTACACTCACGACCAATTTGTTACATTGTAGTACAGACGAGAACATTAATATGTGTCTACACAAAAATGTGGTGATGTTGTTTGAATGCGGGAGTCATTCGTCCCCTTGTTATATTATACGTCTCAATAGCTAATAAGTACTAAATTGTATTGTATTTAGTATGTGTAGCAAAGCATTTTGGACAGCTTGCAGCCTCTAGGAGTAACTCGCTCTCTTACTTAATGCATATTATCATTCTCTACCTAAGATATAATTGTAAAAAAATATGATTGTGACATAATTATGCCGTTTTTTGGAAATATTTTAAATTAAGTAACTATCTCGTTAGTCTAGTGGTCCCAAGCGCGATTACTACTCTAGTGGATTGATCCCGGGGATCAATCCCAGTAAGCAAAGTGTTGTTTGGTTTTCTGTGAAATTCCCAGTAGCAACTCCGAGTCTGGATTTGTGCCCAGTTTATGGCAATAGGCTCGCCCCCTATTACATGGGATCTAAACATACCGGCGGAATGTAGGTGTACATTAGTACGCCTATGCTTACCCCTTCGGGGAATACAGGCGTGATGGTATGTTATTTTAAATTCAATTATGATGGCAGTCGCTCCGTGTAAAATACTGATATTCAGCCGCATCCTGGTTAGACTGGAAGCCGACCCCAACATGGTTGGGAAAAGGCTAGGAGGAGGAAGAATTAAGCCAGTGTTTTCTGGGTCGAAACCGAGTTCCAAGTTTTACTAAGTGTAGGTTACGTTAGGGACATACATATTTGAATCGTCGACTGTACCAACATAAAAAAATTAAATGATGGCGACATTTAAATTTCAAAATGGCGGGCTAACATATAAAATTATTTCCGTGCCTCTAATTATTATTAATTGTCAGATTTAGGTACATTGAAAGCTATAATTAAAAGGTTTTGGTATTCAAAGCTATTTTGAGAATACTGTTATAATGAATATTTTATTAAGCATTGATATTATAAAATCATTTACGGTAGCGATAAATATTAGTCACAAGTGTACAATTAACTAATGTACTTACTTGACTTTTCAAAATCATGTATGTAAATATCACTCACTTTAACGGTGAAGGAAAACATCGTGAAACTTTCATGTCCGAGATATTTTCGACGGCATGTGAAGTCTGCTAACCCGCATTAGGCTAGCGTGGTGAACTATAGCCCAATCCCTCTCATACTGAAAGGAGACCCGTGCCCAGCAGTGGGACAGTATATGAGTTGATGATAATGATGTAGGTACTAAGGTACACCCACATTTCGAAGCTATGTTAAGATTCTATCTAATTGGGGGCCAGCCAAACTCCGTGTTGCTACTGAGAATTTAGAAAACCCCAATAACAGTACTCAAACTGGGAATGGAACTCAGGACCACGAGAAAAGCAGTCGCACTTAGGAACTAGGTTTAGGAACTTAGGCTGCCTAGTGTTGCCTATACGTGATACCTATGATGTTTAATGTACAATATTTTTTCAGTCTTAATACATAAAAGAAGTTACAACCTCCTTTCAAAAACTCCTTTACAGTAGAAAACGGATAGAAGTAACATTCAGAACACTATTGATTTTCCAATTCAAACATGGAACAGAAGCGATGGTCGGTTAAACCGGAAGTCGGTCGGTTCACGCCCGGGTAGTGAATCGAGGACTTTGCGGCGTATTAACCGATGTCCCCGGGGCACTCCGTAAATGATATTTACATTTTATTGGACATGTACTTCGCTTTCCTTTTATATTGAAAATCGACTTTCTTTGAATAATGGTAAAGTATTTGCTTAAACTCATTAGTACCCTGAAGCAGTGATACCCCAAGGGTATGGGATACCCCCCCACTGGACTGCCAAGTCAAAGGTCTCGAGTCCGAATCAAAGGCATGCACCTCTGACTTTTCGAAATCATGTGCGTAATTATCACTCGCTGAAGGTGAAGGAAAACATCGTGAGGAAGACCTGCATGCCTGAGAGATTTTCTCGACGGCATGTGAAATCTGCCACCCCGCATTAGGCTAGCGTGGTGGACTATAGCCTAATCTCTCATACTGAGAGGAGACCCGTGCCCAGCAGTGGGACAGTTTAATAAGAATAATAAATACATAAATATCCTGGGACATTTTACACAGCACCATCTAGTCCCAAACCAAGCAGTGCTTGTATTATGGGTAGTAGACAATGGATATAATACGTATATACTTTTTTTTTGTAAATAAATACTTATAATACATAGGAAACACCCAGACAAACACAAATATTTATATTCATCACATAAATATTTGTGTCTTGCGGGAATCGAACCCACGACCTCGTGATCAGCAGTCCGGTACTCGAACCACTAGACCACAGACGTCGTCAAACGTCGTCGTTTCTGGATTGATTATTATCATAGCCTGCTTCAATAAGTTGTCCTGGCTATGATTGCTGGGAGACTTGACTGCCCCGTAGTGTGTGACGCGCCTCCACCCAATATATTGTTAGTGTAGCGTGTAATTGATCATTATAATATAGACTTTCATAAGAGCTAGTAGTGTTTTACTTGTTCCCGAACTCCCGTCATTACATGGAGACCCTGCCAGTGCTGCCTTATGGGCAGCGCTGAGCGGCATCGACGTGGATAGTTTGATAAAATATGTTATGAGTTAAAACACCATCTGCGCGGTGGAACCCCCCCTTACTCCCTTTTATATAAGAGGAAGCATTTGCCCAATAGTGGGCTATCAAGACTAGAATTATTATTACGCACAAGTCGTTTACATTCCGTTCCATGTATACCGAAGCCAAGATAATTAAACACTCAGCCTCCTCATGAAGCATGTGCCTGACCGAAGCAACAACATATTGCAACACGTCACACCCGCTACCGCTACATTTGGTTCCAAACCCAACAGATTATGTGCTGTCAATAGAATGGTAAGGTCAGAAGAACCATTTTAAACCCCGACACAAAAATAGTGGTGTGTGTGTCTGTCAGTGGTAAAGTAGCTCCCAAAAAGCTGTTTTGATAATTATGTAGCGGGTCCCCGATATGTGACGGGGCGTAACGATGCTTGGATTACAATATATTACAAGCTCTAGGTACATTATACATAAATATGCATTCATACATTTTATAAGCTTGTTATTTTTAATGAAGGAAAAAATCGGCTGGCGGGCAGGATTCGAACCTGCGTCTTCTGGTACCGAACCAGACGCTATGACCACTAAGCCAACGCTCGCCCTGCTCGCCAGTCGAAATCTTCCTTCACATTCTAATTTACGTCTTAAAAGTGACGTAATCAAAAGGTGAAACCTGCCCGCCAGCCGATTTTTTCCTTCATTAAAAATAACTTGTAATCTTAGCATGGAAAATGCTTAAAAAAATACAAAAAGATATTATATGCTTACTTATTATGCTATAAGTACTAGCTATACTACATTTATTCGTTTGTTATTTTTTTATCCTGAGGTCATATAATTGTATTTAGAAGCCGGCAAACGAGCAGACAACCCAAATAGAGAGTGCGGTCCTATCATATCCCTGGAATACTATACCTAGATAAGGTTCTGCACAGTCGTACAATCCTGATAACACCATAAAATATCAGTAGGTAGGTACTTGATTGTCAACGCAAGATATTAAAAGTGCAATGTGAGTAGAACTTCTGAAATTTTTCTTTATAATATTTCCTATGTATGGCGGAGTGATGTATGCAGGACAGTGACGTCACCGATATTCCGGACAATTTGTAACCGACGGATATATTGACATGCTGGTAATTGTGTCGGCTGTTGGACTTGACAGCAATTTCAGTGACATAATCGGAACGTTCCGGGTTCGTTACCTAGACAGGAAAAATATGTAAGAGTTTTTGGTGATTTTAGATAGACGCTATGAATATGTGGCTCATCTTTTGATTGAATTGGGCCCAGAGGTGCACTTGTTTGAGATACCAGGAGCATGTATGGAATCGCCAGAAATTTTGTCCACTGACCTCCAAACTTCAGTATGAAGATTGGTACAGTGGGCAAGCCTGTCTTCTTAACATAACATCCTGGGTTGGATTCCCAGGTTAATCGAAAGTTTTCTTTTGGAATTAAACAAAAAAAATTAAAATGTCATTTGTTTTTCCATTTCGTCATTCCATCTACTCACTTTCACGACAATACCGTAATTAAATACAATTAATATACTATGTAGACCCTCTTTTGAAGAGTACAACTTGTTTCATTTCCCTTAAAACAATTTTGAATATTATAGTTTTAGTAAATGAGTTCTTGGAATATAGTTCAAAGAATTTTATTCGTACCATTACAAATGAGGTATTAAGTACTGTAAGTCGTACTAAGATAACGATTCCAATAAAAATTTACGTTAGAATATATTATTGCTTTATTGAAATGTTCTTACAGATCCCAGTGTCATTTTTGTATGTTGGTTCTTTTGTATCCCACTGACAAGGTCTTAGCCCAAGCTAAGACCTTCCATAACTAAATTCGGTATTTTACATCTTACGCTTCTTCACACTATGATAAAAAGCGATCAAAGTCGTCTCGCCAACGTTTTATCGGCTGACCTTGTCCACGATTATATAAAAAGGGAATATTTTCTAGATACATACATAACTATATAATACACGCACACCTTTACTAAACTACAGAACACCACTTGCTTCGATTCTTGATTATTTTTGTTTCGTCCTTATTCATGTGTATCGGTATTTTAATCAACCCATTCATCGTCCCACTGCTGGGCACGGGTCTCCTCTCAGTATGAGAGGGATTAGGCTGTAGTCCACCACGCTGGCCTATAAATGCGGGTTGGCAGACTTCACATACCGTCGAGAATATCTCTCAGGCATGCAGGTTTCCTCACGATGTTGTCCTTCACCGTTAAATCGAGTGATAAGAGTGGTAATCGGTACAATAAAGTAGCTTAATTGTTATGTTTCTTCACTTACTTATTACATACATATAATAAAACATATTATCACGCCTGTATTCTCCGAAGGATTCGGTAGATGTGTACTAATGAACACGGTTCTCCGGCATGTTTAGGTACTGTAGAGACTCAAGGAGGTTTCTACAGAGGCTGCTTCGTAAAAGCCCTGGTTGGCATTAAGAGCTGTCATCGTAGAAAAAATATGTTTTGAATTTAAATCGTAGTTGGATTGTTTAGAAGACTTGAAGAAAATTTTGAATTTCCTTCTAGTATTAGCCTTCAGATTGAATCGACCGCAGCATCAGCTGCGTTTCAAATAATCGTGTGTTTCGTTTTGTTTTAGCTTTCAGGTAACGCTCCTGTGGAGGACTGGCAAGCCTCCACAGTACCATGTAATAGGGGGCGAGCCCGCGCTGCTACTGAACTTTTTTATCCATGTCCTCGAGCGTAGCAGTCCTGCTTAGGCTAAGGCCACTAGGCTATCGAAGCAGTAACTCTAGGACCATATTACCTCAATAGCCTGTACATTTAATTTGCTCATTTCGTTCGTTCTCTGCAGTGCTTATAATGAATGAAACAGCTTTGCATATAGTGTTTGCCTTTTAACTGTCCAGTTGCCAGTGAATTTCTAGACAGACATGGCTTAATGACGAAAAGCTGGCTATTTCATTTAGAGAGAATAATAATTACGAGATATGAGAGAATTTGTGAATGTTTTTCAAATATTTGATTTCTATTAGACCATCTTCTTCTTCGTGTCGATGGTACGATTTTTTAAATTAAATTTGGTGTCCCCAAAACTTCGTCACTTCCACAGCATCGTCAGTCGCAGCGCAGAGATCGCTTTGATCGCGCGGGGCACAAAGGACAGGATAGGAGGTGCACCATTGTTTGCGGCACAGTTCCACAACCACAACCTGCAGCCGTTTCATCGAGATATCCCCACTTTACCAGATTTTAATTACACCTCCCCACTTGGGTTCGGAGTCGGTTTAGTGACTTCCAAATGTGCCAAGGAAGGTTACATCCTGGGGGGAGGTGCTCGCTTGGTGGTAGGTAATAAGTAGGCAGGGGAGATATCTGCAACCACAGTTTGCTGCGAGCCTCGGCCGGGCAACCCGATAAGGCCTTCGCCGATTTTAGGAAACTGTGAGGAAAACGTCTTAAACGACTTTTAAGACGTTGTTTTGGTATTTGGGCACCAAATAGAAGATTATCGACACGAAGAAGAAGATTAGACCATAGAATTCAGGTCGACCGAAACGTCTTGATCGAAATTGTAATAATGTAACGCGATAAAATCCGTAATAAAAAACCCGGGACAAGCAAAGAAACGATTTTGTTTACCAACGAATAGCTTGTCCCGCCTGCAATATATTTTCCAACATCACAGAGCTTGTTTATAGATTTTCAGTTAATACTTTTTACGCAGTCTGGTTTTTATATTATTTAATAATTGATTTTATTTCCTACTTTTTAGTTTATAAATCATCATAGAATCACTAGATAGATTAGAAATGTTAATTTAAAATCAAAATTGATACAACTAAAGATCATTTTCAAAATCAGCTCGCATATCAAAGCACATAAAATCCCCCATTTTGTGCCATCAAGACGAATCTAATGAGGTATCATTTATCTAAATCGATGGAGCCGTTGAGTAGTCACGAGCGGACATAGGAACGGACATATATACACGTCAAACACATAACCCTCCTTCGACAGTCGGGTAAAAAGTATTTTTATTTCAACATAATACGGATGTAGTGATTTTGTAGGTGTCCGACTTCTTAATAATTATTCGGCCTACATTTTTCAAAGGTACGACAATGTTTTGTAATTTAAAATGGTGTCTCGTAAAATAGCTCGTAGCTCGTAGCCCGTAGGTCGTAGCCCGTAGCTCGTAGCCCGTAGCTCGTAGCCCGTAGGTCGTAGCCCGTAGCTCGTAGCCCGTAGGTCGTAGCCCGTAGCTCGTAGCCCGTATCTCGTAGCCTTTATAAGTAAGCCTTAGTAAACGTATTATGTACCGTAAGAATTTTAGTCACTTTAAACTAGGTTCTATTCACAATAGTGAATGAGTGTTGAATGCCTCAACGCATTAGTGGCACTGCCCGTTGCAATAAAGTTGAAATTCATTTGACCGGAATATTTCTGATAAGATCGTCGCTAATAAGAAATAAAGAGAGGCAATTTTCCGCCTACGCTCATGTGCACAAAGTTATATATTAGTAGATTTGGGAGCTTCCGTGATGTTTTTTGTACTACAAATATTATAAACTAGCTTTCCACCAGCGTGTTTGCCCGCGTGGTCTTATAAATTATAGAATGTGTGTGTATGTGTTACTCGGGAAATATGTAGCTTTCTGTGTATGTACAGTAAAGGCCATAAGTCCATTATCATATCAAGAATCGTATTTGCCTGCACGTTACTGCGCGAATACATAAACATATACTTTGTATGATAATGAATGATCATTACATCGCTCTCTTTCCGACTGGATAATTATAAAAGAGTACGATATATGAAATCGTCTTTATATGCGTCTTTGTTTGCTTTCTAATGGTGAAATAATTTTTGAAATCGGTCAAGTAGTTTTTGAGTTTTCTCAATATACAAAAATACAATTTTTTTCCCTTTATAATTTTAGTATATTATGTTTATGTGGAAATTGTTGGGATATTTCAATGTTTGAAGGTTTCAAGGTTTAAATTTTTGAATAATAATATATAAATAAATAAATAATAAATAAATAAATAAATATCTTGGGACATTTTTAACACAGCACGATCTAGTCCCAAACTAAGCAGAGCTTGTACTATGGGTACTAGACAATGGATGTAATAATTATATACTTTTTTTTTGTAAATACATTCTTATCACTACATATTATAAAACAAAGTCCTCCGTCGCGTCTGTCTGTCCCTATGTATGCTTAGATCTTTAAAACTACGCAACGGATTTTGATGCGGTTTTTTTTAATAGATAGAGTAATTCTTAAGGAAGGTTTATATGTATAATACATGCATAATATAGTAGAGAAACACTGATTAATTTAGAGGTTTCTAATGTGATGTCGTATCACTACATAGTATAAAATAAAGTCGCTATCCGCCGTCTGTCTGTCCCTATGTATGCTTAGATCTTTAAAACTACGCAACGGATTTTGATGCGGTTTCTTTTAATAGATAGAGTGATTCTTAAGGAAGGTTTATATGTATAATAACATACCACGCGGGCGAAGCCGCTGGCGGGAAGCTAGTAATATATAAGAAACACTCAGACAAACACAAACACCTAAGTTCATCACATAAATGTTTGTGTCTTGTGGGAATCGAACCCACGACCTCGTGATCAGCAGTCCGGTACTCGAACCACTAGACCACAGACGTCTTATATACAATATATTATTGGGGACTAGAGATTCATACTATTACCGTATTGATTAGTTCTAACACTGATTTTTTAAATAGTTTTTTAACATAGCAAAGTTTCACGCTTGTATTCCCTAATAACTACTACTAAATTGACGACGTCTGTGGTCTAGTGGTTCGAGTACCGGACTGCTGATCACGAGGTCGTGGGTTCGAACCCACAAGACACAAATATTTATGTGATGAATATAAATGTTTGTGTTTGTCTGGGTGTTTCCTATGTATTATAAGTATGTATTTACAAAAAAAAAGTATATATGTATTATATCCACTGTCTAGTACCCATAGTACAAGCTCTGCTTAGTTTGGGACTAGATGGTGCTGTGTAAAATGTCCCAGGATATTTATTATTTTATTATTATTTATTAATAGGATACGCAGTGGCGTACTAATGTAGACCTGGCAACAGCATATTTAGCTCCCATGTAATTTAGGGCAACCTAATGAAAAAAAAATGTCATTAACTGGGCATAAATCCAAACATCGAGCTGCTACTTTTTTGGTGCTAATTTTATAAAAATGTCGATTTGAAAACCTCCTTTTTTGAAACGGTTAAAATACAAATAACACTACACGATCCGGGAATCGAACCCAGGACCTCGAGTATAGCAGTCACGCTTATGAGTCATAAGCGTGACTGCTATACTCGAGGTCCTGGGTTATGACCTGGTCCTGATAAGTTATGACCATCGGCTATCGAGCACTTCATTATTTACTACTAAAAAACATACAATTGAATAAAGTTCTTCAGACAACACACTCGAGACTCTGAGAACTGCCTCCTTTTCTGAAGTAGGTTAAAATAAGCTAGACAAAGGGTTACAAAGCTGACACCCCGTCACTCTGGGCGGGATTAACGGCCGAGTATATTAAATAATAAAACGGGTCGCTCCCCGGGGATGATCTGAATAATTCCGTCCGGTTCTAAACCCTGTCCGGTATTGATGAACGACCCGCAATGAGGGTGTGAATGAGGTGCGACAATGGTGATTGTAGAATTTAGAATGGAGAGAATGTAGAATAGAATGGTTGTGTTTTTTTTTCTTTTTTCAATCTGTAATAGATGGTTTATTTGTATAAAAAATAATGAATTATTTATTAACAAAATAATAAATAAAAATAAAAACCAACATTTCCGCACCTAGGCGTCAAAGTACTCCTCATCGCTGTCACCTGGTAACGTGCCCAGAAGACAGGCAGACAGGCAGCATTGCCACGTTGAATGCTGATTCTTTGGCCCAAAAATTATCCAGCCCTCTGGTCACGAGTAGCGTCGATAAGTCTTTTTGCAAGGTCTTTAAATAGGAGGCGAGCAGTCGGACCCCACGGCCCGAGCGTTTCGACCCCAAACGGCTCAAAACTATAGTTCCCATTAAGGTTACTATATTTGCGCCGATTGAGGGTCTCCGCCGCGGTCGCTGCGGCCGCAGCGCCAGCACAGCCCGCCCGTTGTGTTTTGGGTTTTTACTCGACTACCGAAAGAGGGTTATGTGCTCAATCTTTATGTACAGTAAAGGCCATAAGTCCATTATCATATCAAGGATCGTATTTGTCTGCACGTCACTGCGCGTATACATAAACATATACTTTGTATGATAATGAATGATCGTTACATCGCTCTCTTTCCGACTGGATAATTATAAAAGAGTACGATATACGAAATCGTCTTTGTATGCAAAATGTTTTTTTTAGAAAAAGGCGCAAGTGAAACTTGTTTCATGCGATAGAATTGTAAAAATGGTAGTGGTAGGTATATAAAATTGTAAAAAAAAACAAAACAGCGGATTTTTTGAGCTAGCTGAAATATATTTTTTAACTATATTATTTATTATCTATAATATTATAAAACTGTAAAATAAGAGTTGTGTGTGTGCATTCAAGATATTTAAATTTGTGTTTGTTTGTTAGGGGTTGGCACAAAAAATACTGAATAGATTTGAATTTTCAGTTAAATGTTGCGAAGCATTTTTTTCAACTTAAAAACTGGGTACCGTACCGTAACCATAGAACGTTTTCCAATTATTTGAAAAGATCCAGGGATAGAGATTGACCCGGCCGTCTGTGTGTATCTGTGAAAATGACAATTTTTAATTTTCTGTTATTTGTAAAACCCCAAATATAGCACAGCTTATAATAATAGCTTGTTACTTTATTAAAACAATGTTATTTATCCTTAAACAACCCAGGGACTGAACATCAAGAGTAAACATAATTAATATTTAAATTAATTAAATAAGGAACATGCAATGAATATTGTTAAATAATTATGCACTTAAAATTACATTTTCACTTTATTATATCAATAAATATTGCTTGTTGAATGAAGAATGTAAATGAAGTGTTTCTTTAATATATCCTAAATGTTTGTGTTTGTCTGGGTGTATTTTATAATTATAAGTATGTACGAAGTACGACTCTTCACGTGACCAGAGGGCTGGCTTGTTTCTAGGGGAACGTATAAGCATTGCCATTCTACGTGGCAATGCTGCCAGTCTTCTGGGCATGTTGCCAGACGACAGTGATGCGGAGGAATTCTTCGACGCTTAGTGTAACGGTTTTTTTTCCTCTGTAGGTGTTTATCATTTTTCTTTTCTGTAAATATTTTAATTATGTTATTTAAGTAGTTAACAAAAAAAGTATATTTAAAGTATTATAACAATTATCTAATACTCATGGTACAAGTTCTGCTTAGTTTGGGACTAGATGGTGCCGTGTAATTTTCCATAAAAAACATAATAAAACCAAAAACGATGACCTTATTAAAAATTAAACTGAATGTTGTGAACGTATTGTATAGTACATTGAACAAAAGAGCTTACACATCATTTGTTGTTACACGATGCGAACGCAATGTCGGTTAATTGCGTTTTAATTAAAAGTATGTCAACCGATATAATCTATACTCCATAACAAAAAAAACGTATGTATAATTATTGTCTATGGGTATATGGAACATAACATTATCATCACCTTATGTATTTTATGTATGTATTTATAAAAAAAAGTTTATAAGTAGGTATTATATCCATTGTCTAGTATCCATAGCTCTGCTTAGATTGGTACTAGATGGTGTTGTGTAAAATGTCCCCAAATCAAATACCTATTTATTATTTTATCACCTATTTATTATCACGCCCCTGGAGGGTAAGGCAGGGGTGAAATACATACCCACAGTTCACTGTATGGTATGTATAAGTCCATGTAATAGGGGGCGAGCTACTCCTACACTACCTCTCCAAGTGGTGTAGATCTACGAGGAATTTCCACATCAGAAAAAAGTTATCATACTGTGGAGAGACGAGGTGTGATGTCCCTCCATCCAAAGGGAAGATCCTCCGACCAGACGGGTGTTATGCCTGGTTGGCCACTGCCCGACGGTTGATGTTGGGCGGTTGTATATATGCAAGTTGCACGGTAAACTTTACTTGCGCGATTCAGGATTTGTCGTTCCGTTGAGATCTTATGTAGCTTGATAGATGTCACTACATTACCATCCAGAGGGTCTCTTTACAAAATTTCCACATCTTAACAATAGTTATCATACTATAGAGTGACGAGATGTGATGTCCCTCTATCCAAAGGGAGGATTCTTCCACCAGGAGGGTGTTATACCCGGCAGGCCACTGCCCGACGGTTGATGTCGGTTGATATATTGCAAGATGCACGGTAAACTTTACTTGCGCGATTCAGGATTTGTCGTTTCGTTCAAGTTCTTATGAAGCTTGATAGATGTCGCTACAATACCCCCTAGAAGTTCTCTTTACGAATGGACTAGGCGATCGATACTAGGGTAGCAATAACAACGCTAAGTTTGTCGTACCTTCGCCTAAATACCATTCGCTATTTATGCATACATTCATAGATAATGTTTGGACATATTTAGTATCAGTCTTGGCACTGTTTCGCCTTGTATATGGACTTGGACGATACCGGGTTCCTGATAAATAATTTATGACGTCATAATGTATCTCATATCTAATATTGTTTGGGCCTTCTTACTAAGTAAAGTGTTTTTATATGTATAGACCATAATCTTCTCTAATATTATGAAAAGGTTAACTTTTGTGATGTGGGTCGTAGGGTGATCTCCAAGGGGGGGGACGGTGAGTGAGAGGTACCTGGTTCTATTTCCAGCAACTTACGACGTCTGTGGTCTAGTGGTTCGAGTACCGGAGTGCTGATCACGAGGTCGTGGGATCGTTTCCCACAAATTATATTGCCACATATTTATGTGATGAATATTAGTGTTTGTGCTTGTCTGTTTCGTATATATTTATATGTATGTATATATAAAATAATAACGAATCGATTGACACCTCATTCATCAAAATCAGATGAGTAGTTGAGGCGCTGTAGTGGAACATACGTAAATAGGAAGATATATAGACTGCGTAATATAAAACCATTCCTTCGGCTTTTTGCCGTGTCGTCGGGTAAAATGTATATAAGTATTGTATCCATTATCTAGTACTCATAGTACAAGCTCTGCTTAGTTTGGGACTAGATGGTGATGTGTAAAAATGTCCCAAGATACTTATTTAATTATATTCTATGAAAGTCTTCGAAGCAGCTCAGAACATGGATTTGTCCCCTTATTACAAAGAATCTAAAACATACATTACAAATTAGATCATAATTACATAACGAAAACACATTTTTTTATTATATTTATAATATACATACCTGCCTCGTTGGTCTAGTGGTCCGACTGTTACGCTAGAGGTTCTGGGTTCGAATCCCGGGTCGAGAAGTGCTGTTCGGTGAATTTCCCAGCAGCAGCTCGGAGTCTGGATTTGTGCCCGGTTGATGGCAATAGGCTGGCCCCCTATTACATGGGACCTAAACATATCGGCGAAACGTGGGTGTATATTAGTACGACTCTGCCTACCCCTTCGGGGAATACAGGCGTGATGGTATGTTATATTTACCTAATAAATATAATTGTATAAAAAATATATACATATATGAAGTTAGTAACTGTAGACCCACAGTGCTTCCTCTCTCCTACATTGCTGTGCCCGACGGGGTCCATAATGAACAAAATAATTGTACTTTTTACAACCTAACAACTTACATTGTGGAATGCAATAAATATTGAGTATACATACCAAAAATCATTTAGCAGTTTAGTCTCTATGTAAGAACGGGACGGCATTCCATCCGTTCTGTAACCAGATAGCGTCCGTTCATTTCCGATTCGCGTACAACTCATGTTTATTCACACGACTCTCGAACGGTCGCAAAACGGTTTTGCAGCGAAATCATTGGCTAAGAAACATGAATACAAGTATACAGAGTGTCCTTGGATAAAGTGTACAAACAAAATAATGGGTGTAATTAGACCAAAAACGCAAAAATGTGTCAAACAAACAACGAAGATCATCTATTTATTTCAATTTTTTATTGGCACTGACCAATACCTACTAGGTAGTTTTTGCTTATTTCCGGGGTCTTTTAAAGGCTGTTTGTTTTTAAAATAATAATGTATTTTTAAATGTTTAGTGGACAGTAGACGTATTTTCTATATACCTTCTTAGATTGCAAATCAAATGTTTTTTTAAACTAAAATCCTTTTCTTATTTGTTCAGTTTAATATGTTTTGATTTCATTCGTGGTATAAATAAACCAATAAATAAAACTAAAATAAAAAAAATCTAATTGCGAACCTCCTCCTTTTTTGTAGTCGGTTTAAAACGCTTTAGTTGACCGATAATCTAAGCAGTAATGTAAGAAGTTTCTTTACTATATTTATTCCATCTAGAATTTGACAGCAACTCCGATAAAGCAGTATTCACGTTTTCCACCAGATCAAACTTGGTATATATCGCGTGCCTAAAATACGGTCGAGCGCCAGTGCAGGCCATTTGCTTCGACCGTAAAATGTAATGATTTTGTAACGACTGTAGCAGTCGATAGAACGCCCAGTGTAAATGTACCCTAATATATATTTTTTTAAAGGAAAAATACGGTGTCGACATGCGCGTAAAATATCGTAACGATATTTCTTTAAAACTGTTGAACTGGTTTGAAAAAGAAACAGTTTTTCCTTGACAACTTCACCAGGAATTTGTTATATAATATACTCACGCTTTTTTGTCACATGGGTAGGCAGAAACTACAAAACACGAATTGCTACGATTCTATTGCATGCCTACTTTTGCTTCTTTCATGTTCATACATCTATCTTGTCATGTTTGATTAAAATAAAACTGTAATGACCAACATTTTATATAATCGCGACGTGTGTTAAAAGCGCCTAATAAATAGTACCTAAAAGTAAACACCACAAAAACACTACACTGTTTACACTGCATTTACACTGCTTACACCTCAAATGGCTAAAGATATTGAATAGATCATTTCCTTTTTACTGCAATTCCATAATAAGTTATTCAATAACTTTAAATAAGGTATCTACTAATTTTTAACACTCACGAGGATTACCTATTAGACATAGAAATAAATTTAAAGATTTTATCGTATTGATATGATATTTCAATATAACGCGATAAAATCAGTAAAAATTATGTGAATGAGAGATTTACATGACATTTCTCAGCGATAAAAATATCGTCCCCCGTTTCCCCACAAATCCTCGTCTTTTATTATCTTAAATAAGCTGAACGACATATTCTTATGTGCCTTACAAATGGGGCTCGTACATTCCCTTAAGCGACGCATTACATCGGCGCGATCGCCCACCGCAGATGTTCCGTAATACTTATCATCTGGGTACGATGGGGACAGAAATGGGTAGAATATAAGAGGACAGATTACATGACCACAGATTCTTCGTTGGGCTGTCTAAATTATGGTTGACTGATGCATCTCTTCTATATCTTTATCAACCCATTTATTGCCTCACTGCTGGGCACGGGTCTCCACTCAGTATGAGACGTATCATATTCTAAACTTACGGCTTAAGTTGACGTAGCGATATTTATTGTGTTAATAGGAAAAGTGACATCATAGGAAATCCAACCACCTGGGGGGCTAGACAAGTTGTATTTTGACATTCGAATCGACTAACAATATGTATGGAAATGACACAAGCTTTCGACAAATCGGGTTGTCACTAATGTCATTTACATGCATTTCGTTTGTCGATTCGAATGACAAAATGCAACTTGCCCCCTGTAAAGTTAGTCGTGTCGATTGTGTGTGCATTCACAATTAACTACCTTCTAAGAGGAGAAGGTTCTGCTCGATTAGGAATCGAATCCAAAACTACGCACTGAGCTACTAGTTTAAGCCACTAGAGTTTACTGAACCAATGAAGCGTTTCAATTAAAATAACTGTTTTATTTCTGTTCCACTGCGACGAATTTATTCAATACAACACTAGTTCGTATTCAGTGGTGGCATTATCTCTATCGAGAACGTATCGGAGCGATTCGCTTTACACTAGCCTCGATTGAATCGCTGCGGTCTCGGCTAACACATTTGTATCGGGAACCAGTAAATACTATTCTGAGACGATTGGAGAAAACACCTTCTTGGGTCGATGAGTTCAATTCATAGAAACATAAACATACATACACACATAAATATTGTATTTGTTTTCATATTTAAATTTTATTGTCATTTGTGTCTTACATTATAAATAATTGAACATGTTGTTTTTAATGAAGAAAAAAATCGGCTGGCGAGCAGGATTCGAACCTACGTCTTCTGGTTCGGTACACCAGACGCTTTAACCGCTAAGCTATTATATATAATTATAATATAGCCAGCCGAATTTTTCCTTCATTAAAAATAACTTGTAATCTTAGCATGGAAAATGCTTAAAAAATACAAAAAGATAATTGAACATGTTTAATTTTATGTAGCAAATAAATTAAATTAACTATGTTAGTGCCGTGCCCGCCTCTAAGTGACAAGTTCACTGTAATTACCTATTTATATGACTATGATCCTGTCAACGTTATTGTGAACCAGTCGTTGCCGCGTTGGTGTGCCATAATTAAATAAAATAAAAACACAATTATTACATGGGACCCAAACATCAGGCAAACAATAATATGGATGCGGTGCAAAACTACAAATTTAATTTAAATATGACTTTCGTTGTTGATTAGAATTTTCATCGAGCGGCGATCACAATAGACCCATTAGGGTCGATGTGATACGATAGCCGCGAACAAAATAATAAAAAAAAATTCGTTGATTGTCTGTTTGGCACCGACTTAAAATTAGTTAGAAATCATAATGTTAATATGTACCTGTTATTTCTTTGCTGTTTAGTTCCTAGGTGTTTTTTGGAGGCGGTTTGTTTTTTGTTGTTTGTCGATTTTTTTAAAACCGCTCGACCGGTTTCGATAAAATTTATATGGGAGCACCTCGGGGGTATCTTATCATCGTATTGTTATATCTTTCAAACAAAAAATAAATTTTAAAATCGGTCCACAATTGACTGAGAAATCGCGTAACTTACATTTAAAAAGAAACATACAGTCGAATTGAGAATCTCCTCCTTTTTTGAAGTCGGTTAAAAACCAAATAATACGGCTCAACCTGGGAATCGAATCTGGGACCTCACGTTAACTAGCGACTACAACCATTAGACCAATAATTGAACTAGTCTAAAATAAATTTTACAAAGACAGCTCAATCATAAACCTTTTCATTTTCCGTAGTCAGGTAAAAATTGAGTAAATCCACAGTAAAACTATTAAAACTAAATTACATTAAAAAAGTTCTGAAATAAAACCTATTTTGCTTACGAACTACCGAATTCAAACGAGCGAATTAAAGTTAATTTAACAGTAGAAAACTCGCAAAACGGCACATTACTAAAAGTCGGAAAGCCAAAATTAAAAGGCTGTGTGTCCCCACACTAACAAATTGTCCTAACCTCCATATTGGCAGGATCTGCTAGCCGCCAATGGAAAACAAACCTTACCTCTTACACGTTAGAATATGTTATTGATTGTGTAGCTTGAAAAATATATTTGCATCAAGATGTCTAGTAGAATGGAAAAGGTTCTCTTGTTCTAAGATTTCTATGTGGAAATTTCAGTGCGTTTAAGGTATTTTGGTATAGGAGTGAATGTAATGGCGGTATTTGTTCAGTTCGAATCCAAGGCCAGGGAGCCAGCTATTTAAAAATATATATGGCTATTTTTCTTTAGATACATACCATCACGCCTGTATTAGGCAGCAGTGTACATTTGTACACCCATAGTTTGCCGGTGGTAATATCCACCGGCAAACACACACATTACATTAGATATACGATAGCGGCTTCACCCGCGAGGTCTAGGTATTTTTTATAACTTTCATCCCATATTTTGTATTAAAAAGTAGCTTATGTCCTTTCTTAGGCTCCAGGCTATCTGTATACCCATTTAAATCGGTTCAGTAGTTTTGGCGTGAAAGCGCGACAGAAAGAGTTACTTTCGCATTAATCGCATTTATAATATGAACTATAGGTACTAATGCCGTTTAAGAAAGAAAAAAGATTGACAATCATCTTTTTTTTTTAAACATTTTCCATGCAAAAAATAAAAAATAATAAAAAATAAAAAATAATAAAAAATTAAAAATAATATTTAATTAAAAATAGCTTGTAAGATTGACAATCCTTTAATTTCTGCTCATGGATGTAGTTGACGTAAGCGTCACACCTATAACAGAGTTCCTCGGTTGAATTTCCGAGTCGAGCAAAATGTTGCGTTTTTCTGTGAAGTTTCCAATAGCAGCTCGGGCCTTGGAGCCCGATTCTCCTCGAGCTCGTCCTCTTTTACATGGGATCATAATAAGTATACCTCTGCTTAACATTTCGGGGATTACAAGCGTGATGATATCTCTCTATTTCATCTTGTCGTATCGGTTTATGTGGTTTTTGAGTTCAAATAGAATCGTCTCTTTAGTTTTCATGAGAGTTTTGCGGTCGGAGGATTATCGGTGAAAATACAGTATTGGTTTACTATATAGCGTGATAAATGTGAGAGAATCGAGATAGTGTACCTAATGGCATTCTATATTATTTACGTTCTTACAAGGAAACGCTTTGTAAGCGTTCTCGAGCAAGCGTGGTTGTTAACGAGAGAACAATTTCTCAGGTTTTTCTGAGAACTTCTCGGAGTTTGAATTTGGCTCGTACTTTATAACATGGGACCTAAAAACATACTGGCAAAGTATAGGTGGTGTCATGGCTGAAATGGTCAGTTAAATTTACAAATAGCTCGTAGAACTGATGGCCGCTGGGGCAGAAAGGTTCTCGAGTGGAGACCACGCACCGGAGAGCGCAGCGTGCCGGGCACAAATCCAGACTCCGAGCTGCTATTGGGAATTTCACAGAAAACCCAACAAGACGAACAGAAGAACCGGGGATCGAACCCAGGACGTCTAGCGTAGCAGTCCCGCTTGGGACCACTAGACCAACGAGGCAGTCGTAATCGAGTAAATCGAATAATTACTTTCAATAACACAAAAAAAATAAAAATAACAATAACACACACACACACACAACACTCAATATATCCTTTTGTTTATCACACTCTTACTTTAATTTTAATATCTTAGGCAGACATAATTTAAAACTGTACCTACCAACTGAACTTAACCTGTACCTGTCAACTGAAACTTATTGTTAACTGGACTGAAAGAGACTAGATCCCACGACACAGGGAATCCTAGTGTGGGGGCTGGGGCTTTATCTCTTTACTGCACTATTTTCTGGCACAATTAAGACATTTTTTTTTATTATTAATTCTTATATCTATACTAATATTATAAAGAGGAAAGATTTGTTTGTTTGTTTGTTTGTAATGAATAGGCTCCGAAACTACTGGGCCGATTTCAAAAATTCTTTCACCTTTGGAAAGCTACATTATCCCCGAGTAACATAGGCTATATATCATCACGCTACGACTAATAGGAGCGGAGTAGTAATGAAAAATGTAGCAAAAACGGGGAAAAAATTATAAGACCACGCGGGCGAAGCCGCTGGCGGGAAGCTAGTAAAGTATAAAGTTCTTTCTAATGTCATAGTTATTGAATGAATGAATGAATGAATTAATTAATTTATGTCATGTTCAGTATAGAATTTACATAATTATATACATACACTCACGCTTTTTTCCCATAGGGGTAGGCAGAAAACACAGAACCCTACTTGCTACGATTCTTCATACTTTTGCTTCAACAACGTTCATACATCTTGTCATATACACGCACGCGTTGCGAATACTACACACCAGACCTGTTTGGAGCACCTCATCGATAAGTTCAGTATAATAATATTATTTTCTTGTTTAAATAATGTCTATATGTGGAGACTTTTTAATAGCTTCATATTGTTATTTAGTTTTAGATTTTAGTTATTTCAGCTGATAGTCTTCCTAAAAGTTATTAATCAAATAAAATAAAAAATAAAATAAAATAAGATGTCATTCTAGGGCGTCTCCTCCAGGAGCTGCCGTTGACATTTGCCTTCATCTTTAACCCATATACCATCCCATTGCTGGGCACGGGTCTCCTCTCAGTATGAGAAGGCTTAGGCTATAGTCCGCCTAATGCGGGTTAGCCGACTTCACATGCCGTTGAGAAAATCTCTCAGGCATGCAGGTTTCCTCACAATGTTTTCCTTCACCGTTAAAGCGAGTGATAATTAGAATAAGAATAAATTTATTTACTAAAAAGTTAACATTTCCATACATTGTTTACTTTTACACATTTTACATAATTATATTAACATTATAACATCATTCGAACTTGTGACCTTTGACTTGGCAGTCCAGTGGTCATACCCAGGCTATCACTGCTCATTCGCTTTATAAATTATATTTGATAGTCCTTTCATTCATTTAGTACCTTTAATATTTGTTTTAATATTTGTTACTATCCAGTTAAGCCTCATCTGCAATTAAAAACGTATATCAACGCCTTAAGACAGAATTTATAATAAGGAACCAGATGTTGAGCAAGTGATTTTGTTAGAAGCACTCGTTACAAAATTAGGCTACGATATTCATAATTTCGCTGTTCAAGTTCTAAATTCGTGAATTATTCTGTCTTTAAGATGTCGGAAGATTTTCGGTACTAGAGAATTTGAGAGTTAAAGTGGCTTATTTTAGGAGAGGTTTTAAGCCTAAAGAATGGTTTATGAAAATAATAGCTAGGTAAAGGTTTTACAGAATTGTGAAAAGGTTTTTATTGTTTTTGTATTTTTAGCACTTTCCATGGTAAGATTTTTAGTAGTTACTGGTGGGCGGGATTCGAACCTGCGTCTTCTGGTTAACTAAACCAGACGCTATGGACCTTGAAGCCACTGCAAGTCCCACCCGAAATTTTCGAAATTTTCCTTCACGTTACGTCTTAAGGTTTTTAATATCGTTTTTGTTGTTTTACACAAACATAATGTCTAGTCTAGTCTAGTCAGTTAACGTGAGCGAAGCCGCGGGCAAAATAATTAATAAATTTCGACCTATGTAGAATTAGGGTTCATATGGAACAAAGTAACTATTCTACGCGGACGAAGTCGCGGGCAAAAAACTAGTCATATATACATGTAACATAAACACAGACGCGCAACAAAGTAGTGTAGGTCGGTCTTAAAAAAATTAGTTCCAAACGATGATCGAACCCACGACATATACTACAGCAGCGAATTGCTTAACCACTGCGCCTATCGTGCCTTGAGAAGCAGGATTAATTAAAACAAAATGTTCAAAATTTTCGAAAGTGTATGTGAAGAAAGTTTGGGTTCCTAGATTTTTTGCTAGTGCCTAGAATATAAACTTAGGTTCAGTAACCCAGTTCTGTCCTAACTTTCTTATAAATGGCCGGCGATGACAAGTAACGGGTATTAATCGAGGGGAATGGCATAGCATGATGCATGGCTTGCATTTGCCAAGAGAATCAAACATTAATTTATGGAAAAAGTTTTTGAAATTTTATAATTTAGGCTTCTTTTTCTTTTTGTTTCAATGGTAAATCGTAAACCTATATAAAGAATTTGAGCCCAGTAGGAGGCCCCTTAATTGCGGCATCCGTTGCGCTTATCAAGTCCTCGAATGTGCAGGTTCATGGACACTTCGGGCACTTGATTAGGTGATACATGTCCTGGTCTGGAGCCCCACACTCACACTGGATGATCGGCGGATCAATAATCCCCCATTTTGCCAAATTGTGTTTACAGCGGCCTACCTGGGTGCGCAGTCGATTGAGTGCTTCCATATAGGTCACGTCCGAGTGGCAGATGTTGTCGGGGTTGGACAAAGTTGGTTGGTGTTGGATGCTGTACTTCCCATAACTTTTTTTTTACATACCATAATTTTAAGACAGGTAGGGCACAGGCATTTTTGGCTCAAATCTGGAGCAGCCCATCTGGGGAAGTACCTCCACCTTACAGAAAACTGCAGCCAAATAACACACTTTATTGTGTGTTGTGTTCCTGCAGTGAGTAAGGTCGCCAGAGCTCCTTCTAAGGGTGTGCTGCGCTGGCAGTAAGAGGAATATTCCCTCAAACTGTCGGCGCAGTGAATCCTCCATAAACCTCTAAGAGGTTTTTCGGGTCGGCAACGCGCGAGTGATACCCCTGGTGTTGCAAACGCCCATAGGCTATGGTAACCTGGCGGGCCGTATGCTTGTTTGCCACCTTAGTGGTATAAAAAAAAAAAATCAGAGACGACGCTAAGCGTAAAGTAACGCTGCCGTATATCAATTCGACATACGGAAGCATAAGTTTACGCTTAGCGCTGTCTAGGATTATTAGCCTTAGGGTTTAGAGTCAGTGCCCCGTGGGTCTTGTGTGACACGTGACTGCTACGCTTGATGTCCTAGGTTTGATTCCCAGGTCGATCAGTGTTATTGGGTTTTTCTATGAAAATCTCAGTGACAGCTTGGAGTTTAAATTTGTGCCCAATTAATGGCAATAGGCTCACCCCCTATTACATGGTTACCGCACCCCGGCGCCGAATATGCTTAGTATTATATCAAAGTATTATTTCCATAGTCTTAGTGTTATATCCATTGTCTACTATCTACCCATAGTACAAGCTCTGCTCAGTTTGGGACTAGATGGTGCTGTGTAAAATGTCACCAAAATATTTATTTATTACTAGCGACCCGTACTTCGCCTGTGTCCTGGTAAATTTAAAAAAATACACAAACTTTGCCCTGACAATAATGAACACAACAAAAGAAGTATTATTCAATTTGGTACAGTTGTTCGAAAATTATGCGCGTACAAACGTTTCGGCAATTCATTTTTATTTATATGGATTCTTACTGGCTTCCACTTATCTCCAATATAAATCATGATAGCAGCAATATCTTCATAACATTTCCTTGTAAATAAAAAAGTAGGTTATTACATCTCCAACACAAATAGTATCTATACTCAATGTTGTTTCGAACTCGAAGCCTTTCTACGAATCCATCTTTTTGTACTCTATTTTTCCGTATTATTTGCACAATCAGAAAGGAACAACAGTCACGAAATAAAACTACTTACTTGTCGCGGATTTTATCGCGTAATATTGATCGCAATCGTTAGTTACCACTAACGATTTCACAATTTCACCACTAACGATAGACTGGTTGTCAGGCTCTTTGACAGACAACCAGTCTATCCTTCGAATATCGGTATTGCCCAGATATTGGGTTGCGGAGGTCTGATGGCGGTCGCTTGGTGAAAAATACTGATGTTCAGCTGCATCAGGTTAGACTGGAAGCCGACCCTAACGTGGTTGGGAAAAAGGGTAGGAAGAAGAAGAGCTATCGTCCTCCTCACACCTCAATCTACCTCTGATCATTGATGGTACATACCATAACGGTGTACTAATACACCTACAGTTCGCCGGCAATAAGGTGTGAGCCACTGTAATGCGATAATATCCATAAAAATATTATTTCAACCATAAATCTCACTTTTTTGTGCACTATAAGCCTAACTCTTCTTAATTTTAAGGTAGACCCGTGCCCAGCAGTGGGGCAGTAATACATACATACATTCACACCTTTTTCCCACAGGGGTAGGCAGTAGCATATTTCTTAAGATTTCTCCTCGTTCATACATCTTGTCACGCAGTAATATTGATTGAATTGAATTTACAATATCTCCAACAGTCTTTGGAAAAGATCATGTCTATTGATATACAGTCGATTTTGTTCCAGTGTCGACTGTGGAGGTGGAAGCGGTGGTGGGGAGGACGGCTTCTCTCCCCTGCGACATCGAGCCGGACTCCAATGAAGATCGGGTCTACATGGTGCTGTGGTTCCGGCACTCTGGTGGGAAGCCGCTGTACAGGTTGGTGGAGAATTTCTCATGCTGTGGCAAATCAAATCCAATTTTATTTTTGCTTTGAATGTAGCTTACGTCAAATATGGTAAAGTTGTCTATACCAAAAAATAATTAAGGGTCTGATTGCAATTTTAATCTGTATATAGGTACTATGTCGAAATAGTCCTGTCCGATCCAAAAGGGACATACCGGTATCCCAATCACATTACCAAATAAAATAAGAAAATTAAAATAGTTATAAAAATAAGGCTACTAAATGCACTATTTTGTACAAAAATTACCCAAAATCTAGCATTTTTTTTTGGATAACACTATCACCCAACGTAGTATCTGTGACGATTGCCACTGTAGCTATGTATATCGATTATGACGTAGGCATCCGCTAAGAAAGAAAAGATTGGGAAAAATTAGATTTGTCTTTATTTTCATTCCATTGAGAGTAAATTCTTAACATAAATCTTGTTCAAATTTTACGCTTAAAAGCACTCCTAGGGTAAGCACCCTAGGAGTGACCAGTGCCCTTTATTAAACAAAACGGTAGGAGAAAATCTCACAGAAAATTTTCCCTACCAGAAAATTGGAGCTCTATTATTTACGTACTACGGTCCAGTTTACAATATACTTGATAAACTCATGTGTGTTATATCAAGAACATTAAGGTATTAAGCAGTATCAGATTATAGAGCGATCGCGACAAACAATAATATAATTTTAGAAAAGAAAGTCATGGCTTGACTTACTTCGATTATTTTATCGAATGATGGAATAGGTTGAATACGATGATGATTTTGCAATTAAAAACCATGGAATTAATCAAAGGTTAAGGAACAATAATCCTGAGTAATTATTGCTTAGCGAGACCTTGTTACGACTCAGTTTTTCTCGAAGACTTTGGTCGATGTCTATATTATTGGTAAGTTGTATGCATGTAATAAGGTGCGAGCCTATTGTCACAAGCTCCGCTTACTCCGCAAGCTTAACTCCGAGCTGCTACTAAAACTGTTATAGAAAAAACCCAATAGCATTTTGTTCGAACTGGGAATCGAACATTAGAATATGAAGTCAGGTTTAGAAAAGAGCCATAATAATGTACTTTCATTTTTATTCACATTACAAATGCCACGGAGTCAACCCCATCAAACTTAGGATGATGTTGAGTGTAAAAAGTGTAACTGACCTATCTTTATACTACGTGGTGTAATACCTCAATGACAAAGAACTGTTTCTATTGCATTAGTGTGTAGTTACAGGTCGTTGGTCCACCGACCGTGTAAAGGACGCCATCCATTGCACTGTAGCACAATAATTTTATTATTTTTATGTGTCCTATCCTATATTTGATGTATACTAATGTTTTAAATATTTAAGAGTTATATAAGTATTTACCAATTTATGTATAAACATAACAGTGCAAACCAAAGTTGTATCAATAGTATTAAGGAAAGCTTTGCAACACCCTTACAGGGTCTATGTATGTTGAAGTTAATTAAGTATACCTATTCTGTATTTCCTGTAAACTACATAGTGCATAAATAAATATAACTATTATATTTTGATTATATCCCCTTGTCTGTCGATCGGCGTTTAAATTTAAATTTAATAAGTAAGACGATGAATGCGCCGAATCGACGCACACACCTATTGCTTCGCTAGACACCTTGATTGTTTCGGTCAATTAACTACACGCGCGATCTGCTATCGGACTATGGTTCCGTACGCAGCATGTTATCGCGCATAACCACAATTGACGGACTATCGAATAAAATTAGTAGTCATTTGAATTCATTCGAATACAATGAATCCTACCTATCGAATTATTCGATTGTTTTTAGTAACGATCGGCAATCGCTACGGTGTAGTGGTCGGCCGCCTTATATATACGGTAGTGACCTACATAACCTTCTCTTCTCCAACTCGCTCATACTACTTGCTCTGTAGAATAAATATATATTATTGGGTAGCTGTTTTCTTTCGATATAAGATTGTTATTATTATTATTTTATTATATCCTGCAACTTTCGTTGGCGTTCAGAATCGTTCTTTCACTTCTCTATTTCCGTCACATGCGCATACGAAGTTGCAACGACGGTTGTAAGACCTGGCCGTGGTCATTTAAGAGATGGGACAGACAAATAATAAATAATAAAACGTTTGTTCTAAATAAATAAGTACAAAAATATCACACTAAATTACAAGAAAAATCCTGACAAAGTGTTTCAATCTGCAAAAGAACTTCTCTGCCCGTTCCATTCGAAAAAATGTCGTAAAGTTAGTCATAATGAACTATTTTACAACATAGCACAATAATGAGCTATAATTATGTGGTAATTTGTTATAATGAACCTAAAATGGCAATAGTCACGGTTCATTTTCCCATAATAACTTAATGTAAGAGATTAATGTTTCGTTTGATCTAACTGCCTCATTACTCATAAGAGCGACTACTGCGATAAAGGGTTCCATTCCCGAGACGAGCAAAGTGTAGTTGGATTTTTTGTGATATTCCCAGTTGTACTCAGTGACTACCCCATTGGTCTAGGTCCGGTCCCAAGCGCTACTTCTACGCTAGGGGTCCTTGATTCGAGCAAACTGTTGTTGGGTTTTTCTCTGAAATTCCTAGTCGCTTGCATTACCAATGGCTTCCTAGCAGCTTGGAGTCTGGATTTGTGCCCGGTTGATGGCACTATTATGTACACGTAGGACGTAAACATACCGGCAAACTATGGGTGTACGGTCGCGGTCATAAGTCCATTACTATAACAAATCTATCGCATGAAACAAGTTTCACTTACGACCTTTTTCTATAACAAACATTTTGCATACATAGAAGACTCGTATATCGTACTCGTTGTCCTCCATAATTATCTATTTGGACAGAGCGATGTAATGTAATCATTCAGTGCTGTGATGTCGCGACGGCGTACGTACGACGTATTAAGATAGTGGTATTCAATTTTAAATCACTAAGTATATGTTTATGTATACGCGCAGTAACGTGCAGGCAAATACGATCCTTGATATGATAATGGACTTATGGCCTCTTACTGTACGTTAAGTACACCGCCGCCTAACCTTTCGGAGAATACAGGCATGATGTTAAATTTTGAAAAATCAGAGGCGCTTTGTTTTTGAACTTGAAACCTTTGATTTGGCAATCTAATAGTCGTATTTTTAGGCTATCTCTCCTTTCTTCACTTTCACTAGTTCATATCAATCTCTCAAATTATTTATATCTTATTACCCTCAAGTCTGTGGATAAGCGAAGTGCCAGAGTGGTCCCCGAGCCAATTAATTTCGTTGTCAATCATTTAGGATGCCTCGCCATTTAGGATATATCCTTGCTTGGTCTGGTCAACGTGACACATGAGTCTCGGTCTCAAGGCGATCGGCACGTGGCTATTGCTCAGGTTACTGTTTCACTGCGGGCGATTAAAGACCAATCAATATTTTCGATTTTCACTACTAGATGGCGCTTGCGTTTTTTGACATGGCATATGTGAACTGATGTGACCTGTGACCGTTATGAATATGAATGGATATAGCAGAAGTGGGAGACCTAATAAAATATGGGTGGACTGTGTGAGAAAGGATATGGCTAAAAGGTATTGAATGACGCGATGATGGCTAATAGAGATGTAGGGAAGAAAAATACATAGGTACTATGCCGACCCCGAGTCAATTGAAATGAGGGCAAGATGATAATAATGATATTATAAGGGGCCGAGCCTATTATCACTAACGGGGCCCATTTCTAAGATTCGAGTTTAATGCATAAACGCACTTTTAAGCTATCTGCATTTATAAAAAAAATTAGTAACACCTTTCTAGACCTGGGATCGAACTCTAAACTTTTTTGGAAGGCCCTTGCGAACACTAAAATAATAATAAATCGCTTACTAGTATCTAATCATTTACTTGGCCCTAGACTTATATAACGGTATTTGGTGCGTAAAATACAACCCACATTTCAATATCATCAAATATGCTCAAATGATTCGAGTTCTAAATTCAAACCGTAAAGGTAGATGAGCAAAATTTACCTATCACACGAGCGATAGCTTTAATGTAAGCCCGGAACGATTGTCAATCGATTGTCGCTCCGATATGGCGGGATATCGATAATCCGTTTTGCGGAGCGCGCCCTCGTTAGGTGCATCACTAACGAGAATGGTGCCACCCTAGCTGTTCTAATTTTGAAATATTCACAAAATATGTTGTTGACATGATTGTGAAATTTTGGCGCCAGCATTTTTGAAATGCACTTTTTTGTCTGAAAATGGACCAATTGCTTTTTTGTTATGCGCTTTTTACTATTTGACCTTTTTTCTAATGTTTTTGAGGTTTTATATTTTTTTTTAACGTTTCGTTGTTAATGATTGAAGGGAGTTAGCACACTACATAACATAAATTATAATAATTTTCTTGTGCTGCGGAAAAAATAAGAATTGATAAAAGAGTATCTAATATATATATATATAAATATTAGGAAGATTCATAACTTTTTTTTTAAACCTGAACGAACAGAAAAGCTTCGCAAACGTCGTGAAATATCTGTTTTATCTAAGCGTACAAAATGGAAAAATGAGATTGGAGAGATACAGGTAAGACAAAGAGTCCTCTTATTTATTACTGTCTCGACTCGTAAACATTTACTGCTCGTGAATTGGGACAGCTACCCTACCAACTGTGTTGTTTTGTACCATCACGCCTGCATTCCAGAGTAGGCAGAAATGGCGTTTATTGGGATCCAATCTAAACATCAATTTAATATAAAAGAGAAATATTTAAGTAAGAGTTGTTATTCTTCTTCTTCTTCGTGTCGATGGTACGATTTTATTTTTTAAATTAGATATGGTGTGCCCAAAATTTCGCCACTTCCACAGCATCGTCAGTGGCAGCTCATCAGAGTTGTTATTAAAACATACGATCACGCTTGTACTCCCCGAAAAGTTAGGCAGAGATGTATTAGTGTACACAGTTTGCCGGTATAGGTCCCTTCTAATAGGGTGTAAGCTAATTGCCATTAACCGGACAGAAATCCAAATTGTTGCTGAGAATTCAATAGAAATATCCAATAACACTACTATGCTTAACTACCTGGGTTCGATTCTCAGTTCGAGCCAAGTTTTATCGGGATTTCTTGGCAGACAATAATTACCAACTTGGCCGCAATTTCTTATAAATTTACTCATTTTTTTTATGTGCCATAGTTATGGTGAAATAAGCCCTAAGACTTAAAACTTAAAGTTTATTTCTAATAAAACAATTGTCACAACATAAAAACACCGCATCACCTCCCATTTCATAATTCTTTACTGTATCCGAGGCTATCTTGAAAACGACAGTTGTTTTAACATTTCAACTTCGCAACGGCTCCCGGGCCGCTCTAACTTGCGCATGGTTTATAACTGTTTATCGGTACAACAGTGGCATATTTATGGCCAGTGTTCTTTTTTTTTAAAAAAAACCGCGAGATAAATGGTATGGATTGTCAAAATGGTCACTGTTTTTATTGCGTCAATGCCTTGTGGTTGTAAGCGGGACCGTTAATAGTAGAGGCCGCAGGTTCGATTTCAGAGCTTAATAATAAAATAAATAAATCTTTATTTTCTGACCACAGATACATAAAGATGATTGACACCTCATTCATCAAAATCAGATGAGTACTTTAGGCGCTGTAGTGGAACATACGTAAGAAAATTATATAGACTGCCTAATATAAAACCCTTACTTCGGCTTTTTGCCGTGTCGTAAGGGTAAAAACTACTAACAAAAAATCTAAAAACAAGCTCTGTGGTGTTGGAAAATGTATTGCAGGCGGGACAAGCAAAGAAACAATTTTGTTTATGAACGAACAGCTTGTCCCGCCTGCAATACATTTTCCAACACCACAGAGCTTGTTTTTAGATTTTTTGTTAGTAGTTTTTACGCAGTCGGGTTTTTTGTTTCTTTTAATAATTTAATAATTAATAATAATTATTAAATCAATTATTTAATAATTGATTTTATTTCCTTCTTTTTAGTTTAGAAATCATCATAGAATCACTAGATAGATCCTAAATGATGATTTAAAATATAAATTGATACAACTAAAGATCATTTTCAAAATCAGTTCGCACATTAAAGCGTATAATATCCGCCATATTGATTTTTTTTAAATTTCATGTACCCAGTGACAGTCGTGCCATCAAGACGAATCTAATGAGGTGTCATTTATATAAATCGGTTGAGCCGTTGAGTAGTTACGACCGGACATAGGAACGGACATACATACATACATACGCGTCAAACACATAACCCTCCTCCTTCGGCAGTCGGGTAAAAAGAATGACTCACTAAACAAAAAACACGTTTAAAAACTTATTTTTACCCTCTACGGGGATCCTATTACCTACATACGACATCTGATGGTTGAATTGATTTCCACAAGTCACAAATATTTATGTGTTGTATATAAGCGTTTGTGTTTCTTAAGTATTATAAGTATGTGTTTACAAAAAATAATGTAAAAATATTATATTTATTGTCTAGTACCCATAGTTTATAGCTCATAGCTCATAGCTCTGTTTAGTTTGGGATGGTGCTGTGTAAAATGTTTAAAAATATTTATTTATTATTATTAAAATCCGGGAACAAATTTAAACTTCGGGATTATATTGAAAATTTTATAGAAAACCCCAATTGTTCTGGTCTTCCCCGGAATCCGTATCACTCCCATGTACCTATGTTGTCCTGTAGAGGTATCAAAATTTTACCTTTGGAGTCACTTCTCCGGCCATCATAGTGTATATTCCAAGCCAAAAACGACTGGCATGATGTAAAAGTCTTTGTCTTCAAAAGTTCAAACGTCATTAAGTTAACAAGACAATTTTGGCGCCCCCAGACTAGCGCAGAGTTACCAACACAACGCCGAATACTTGCAAAGACTTGCTAACTGCATTCTCAAACTTTGTAATTTTGGCATACTTGGGCATATTCAATTTATCACACGTCGTCCTAACGTAAAGCTATTTACGAGAACTTTTCCTACTTATATTTATGTCTTGGTATGGCTGTAAGAAAATATAAGTGCGCACTAATAATAATCTTTACTAATATTATAAATGCGAAAGTAACTCTGTCTGTCTGTCTCACTTTCACGCCAAAACTACTGAACCGATTTAAATGACAGGAGGTTATCAAAAGCCCATACAACTCAGCCCAAATTTGTACCGGAGGTCCATGACAGCTGTCAAGTTGATAGTTTTTACCATGAAATCACAATGAAACAGTCAATAATCTGCTGTAATTTGCCGTAATGGCGTGCGTTTGACATTCCGAAACTGACACTGATAGTTTTTACTATGAAATCATTACGAAACAGATAAAAGTGTGCTAAAATGGCGTGATTTTTCTCAAATTAAAAGTTTCTTTTCTCATCCCGCAGTCAACATTAAAAAAGTTCGACTAGAGTTTTAACCAGCGTAATACAGAGTATTTTTTCCAATAAGTGTACCTTCGGTACATCATTTGGGCTGATTTCGATAACCTCCTTTGGTCTAGAGCCTGAGAAAGGACATAGGCTACTTTTTAATGCGAAAAAGAGGCTGTAAGGGGTTGATGTAGGGAATGAAAGTTATAAGAAATAGCCAGATCACGCGGGCGAAGCCGCTGGCGGAAAGCTAGTAATATCTATGATTAAAAAAAATGCAAACCAAAGCTGTATTAAATAGGTATGAAATGAAATGATATTTATTTCTGCAAATGGGTTTTTCAATGACAATTTTACAAGTGAATATTTTAAACTAGATGGGTCTAGCATTTCCTAACTGACAACTCAGACCTTATAAGATCCTACCACTTATGACCCAGACCTTTGAATAAATAAATAAATATCCTGGGACATTTTACACAGCACCATCTAGCCTATGGGTACTAGACAATGGATATAATACTTTTATACTTTTTTTTTGTAAATACATACTTATACTTATAATATATAAGAAACACCCAGACAAACACAAACATTTAAGTTCATCACATAAACATTTGTGTCTTGTGGGAATCGAACCCACGACCTCGTGATCTGCAGTCCGGTACTCAAACCACTAGACCATAGACGTCGTCAAATATAATAGCTGCAGTAAGGGATTATATTTTAACCCGTAAAATACCTTTTGTGGTCGTAGGGACCACGAAAAAGTATTTTACAGCTATGTTTAAAGAGTTCAAAAAACACATATAAAATTAATAAATATGATTGTAAATATCTGCTTTTGCCTCTACTTTCATACTAATCTGTCCCAGAGGTATATTTTGTAAAAAGCAATCGTATTCATAAAGTTAATTCAGTTAATTTATTATTCTAAAAGGTGTTATTAAATATCATACATTGTAAATTGCTATTTTCCTTTCAGTTTTATGTTAATTTGTCCCAAAGGGTGTATTTTTGTAAAGCAATCGTGTTTAAAAAGTTATTTCTGCTTATGTAGTATTTTAGTTAATGTCAGCCAGTACTTATTTTATTTTTTCTGGAACCAAATCAACCACGTAGGTTTACAAAAAATAACAGAGTACGGTATGGGTATTCCCCGCAACGAGTTCATTCGAGTGAATAAAAAAACACATTATTATTGACAGAAATCACGTTTTACTAAACGAAGCGTTATTCCGAATAGTTGACGGGGCAACATCCCGTACTGAAAGCCGAGTCATTCTGATCAAAAATCAACCTTATTTTTCGAAAAGTTACGTACATTTTTGTTTGTAGTTTAAAGGAAGCTGTAGTATATTGAAATTTCATCGAAACAACGGTGGGAGACAAGTCCTGTTTTGATCTGGCAGAATTTCGATCAAAAGTCAGTCTTATATTTTGGTGTGTAAAGTTGTATTTTGTTTGTGCTGTGCAGGAAGGTGGTAGTATATTGAAATTTCATTGAAGCGATGTTGGGAGACAAGTGACGCGGTACCCTCACGGCTCGTTACGTTCGCATCGCTATGTGTGGCGCAAGTTATAGCCATGTACTGTTATTTACAGTTTGAATTTGGAACACAAATGCGGGCGGTTATTTTGTGCCAACATTTAAAAATGTTAGTTTTAGAAAAGAGGTTTTTTACAGGTAGAATTTTTAACACATGGTACTTTTAGCACGAAGGTGTCTCCGAGATTTGTAAAAAGGTACACCTATGGTTTTATAGGTTAGACTTTGCACATAAAGCCTTTGTGTCAATCTGCTACAAATTACTATTTTAATTACCAATTACTAAAAAGGGGGGACATTTAAAATAGACGATACGTTCTACGTACTTTTAATGATTACCCAAAGATATAAGCAAGGTCGAAGAAGCTCTCAATTCAATAAAATAATGTTACAGCCCTCAGAGGGTGTTTAATGATTCCATAGTACTTATTACTTCTATATGTAACAAGCTTGATAACATTATTAATATGACTAGATAGAGCCGTAATAGAAACATGTAAGATATTAGTCGGTACACTTGCCGTCAAAGGCACTTGAAGATACGTTTGGCATCGACTGTACCTTTGTAGGAACAACGTACAGTCGCGCTTGGCTGTACAAACGACATATTTCACTTACTCGTGGAATTGTAAGTACCCACTTATTTAAGTTTGACATTTCGAAATGTCACTTTTGTAATTTAAATTCATTTTTGGAATAAAATCGTCTAATTTTATTCAGAAGGTGGCCCTGTTTGATTACTAAATTTCTAATCCTGGATTTAATGCTTAGGTCGGGCAGTATTATCGATTTTTTTAATAGGAAATTCTCAAGTGCAGATTCTTGTATGTGCCCGGTAAATATCTGTGTCTATCTGTTATATTAAGTAACCTTTTATTAAGATAATTATAAGCTGTTTTTTCCCTAACATAAATGAAAAAAAAAACCGGGAATAGGCTCACCCTTACATGAACCCTGAAACATACCACAAGCATAAAGTGCTAACATTGTTGTGTTCCGGTTGGAAGGGTAATGTAGACTAGTGAAATTATTGAGCAAATGAGATTCAATAAATAGGGTTTCAAAATGACAATGTGCGAACTTAATACATACAGCTGTTGCGGGCATCTATAAGTTGCCATTCTATAGCAAAAGAAATATTTTTATCTGTATTGGTTTCACGGCGAAATATGGACTAGTTTTGGAGAAACTTTGCTGATCACTTCCACGCCACTGCACAAAAAAATGGCTAAAATGCCGATGAAAATATATTTTGCAAACCATACTTTTTAAACTACCGGTTATCGTTTAGAATTTGAACATGGAATATACAGGCAGTGTTTTAAATTTAGAATGGTCGTTCGAAATTTTAAAAGCTTTTTGTTTCATTTTTGTTTTAATAGACTATACCTCTATCAACTCCTAACAACTTTTTTGTTTATTCATCGACTCATTCTAGTAATAATTGCGCTTATCATCATTATATTGCGGTTTGTTAGGTTAAGCTGTGCTTGTCTATGGATGGGTGTCCACTATCAGCATATTGAGGTACTTTTGTGCCTCGGAGAGCACGTTTTAAGCAGTTATGCCCAGGTTTTTATAAGAACAACACACGTTTCAGCAAGCCCGAAAATCAAAAAGTAAGATGGAAGACATTTTGTTTTCAACATTTTCAATGTTTTGTTATTCCTTCAAGTTTTTTTCTTTCGCCTTTTGTGTTATACACACGCGCCAGTTGCTAGTACGCACCTGACAATTTTGAAGGACCTCACCTATTGGTGATATCCTATTGGTCGACAGAAATGGACTGAATCACTGAAAGAAAACTTTAAATTTTTTGTACCGTGTATATGTGTCTCGTTTGATTTTCATTGCGACCTGGAATTTCAACTCAACTGACTGTCTCGTTGGTCTAGTAGTCCCAAGCGCGACTGCTACGCTAGAGGTCCTGGGTTCGATATCCGGATCGAGCAGTGTTGTTGGGTTTTCTGTGTAATTCCCAATAGCAGCTCGGAGTCTGAATTTGTGCCAGATTGATGACAATAGGCTCGCCCCTTATTACATGGGAACTAAACATACCGGCAAAATGTGGGTGTTCATTAGTACGCCTCCGCCTACCCCTTCGGGGAATACTGGCGTGATGGTATGATGACTGGAACTTTAAGAGGCTTGTATCAAAAAAATTTTTTGAAAGCAAGTTTAGTATGTAACAATATTATAAATTCGTTTGCGTAAAAAACAGAAGAAAAAATTATGATATATACCTTAACTAGCTTTCCGCCAGCGGCTTCGCCCGCTATCCCACGGGAACCATACATTTTACCCGGATAAATAGTCTATGTGCTATTCCAGACTATAATCTATCTCTGTGCCAAATTTCATCCAGATCCGTTCAGTAGTTTTTGCGTGAAAGAGTAACAAACATCGATCCATCCTCACAAACTTTCACATTTATAATATTAGTAGGATATTGAACCCCTTTACCGGAGGAGGTTATCGATTCAGATGTTTATATTGTTTTTTACTTTTAAGTTTAACATCCTTTTAAGGTTCCCAGGTACTTATGGCCTAACCTTTAGTAAGGCTACCTGGGACCATATAGTTAACTCTGGAGGCCGTAGTGAACAAAAAAATGAAAATGAAAATGAAAATGAAAATTATTTATTTCAGACATGAGATATCCATATAACAATTCTATGATTAATAATTAAATGATTACATAAATAATAAAATTAAAAACACACACACAAATACAAACCAAATACATATTGTTGCGTCCCTACAATAATGGACACACTGGATCAGGAACGCCTAACATGTTGTTTTGTCCAGTACTCCATGAAGGAGCTGTCAGTGTCCATTCTCCCAGCAATGAGTTGCAGGAAGCTGTTGGGGCTGCCCCGCAAGCGGCGCATCAGGGACGCTGTTCTCTTACGATGTATTGCTTTAAAGCCATCCACTTGTGCGTCAGCAAACATACCCGATGCGCTGCAGAAGCGTGGCAGCCCCACCAGAATTCTGAACGCATTATTATACTGGATACGCAGGGCATTATATGTCTTCTGCGTATGCTTCACCCATAGGCTGCACGTATAAAACGACTGACAGTACGCCTTAAATAAGGTTACTTTTACCTGTACAGTGCAGCGTGCAAACCTAAATTAAAAATTTAGAAAACCCCCGACACGAAATGTAATTTGCCATTTTGTGGTGGCGGCCGTCTTGAATTTGAAATTTATCATAGTGTATAATATTCTCCTAGTTATGCCCTTTCATTTGATACCCATATTGAGGGAGTTGTGAAAAAATATGTAATTCGCTATTTTGTGGCGGCGGCCATCTTGGACCGATTTTCATCAAACATAGCTAAGAACACTCCCGACTAATTCACCTTTCAAATAAAAAAAACTAAATCAAAATCGGTTCATCCGTTCGGGAACTACGATGCCACAGACACACACACACACACACACACACACACACACACACACACACACACACACACACACACACACACACACACACACACACACACACACAGACACGTCAAACTTATAACACCCCGTCGTTTTTGCGTCGGGGGTTAAAAATCTTGGCGATTATAGGAAGGTTATGTAGTTTTCCTTTTCAAAAGATACACGATATATGTATATAAGTGATTGGTTGACACATATTTTGTACTTGATTACAAATCTTTAGACGGAATAAACATAATTATTTTAGATTCTGAATGATATTTTTTTCCGAGATATAAGATTCCCATGACGCGTATCATTATAATAAATTGACTTTCTCTGAATTCTTATTACGAAATCACAATGTACGTAAATCAAATTAAATATTTTCTAGTTCTATTTCACGAATATTTGCCAACATTTTCCTCAAAATTTACAAATTAATTTGTTTCCAAATAATCTCCTTAGTGGCGAATGAGGTTCATAAATAACAACGTGACGCGTATCCGCGCATTACACCGTAGCCTAACAAATTTCTCGTGTATCGATATAAATTTTCAATTACCAGACGTGTGTCAGAGCGGGAACGCGTCGCGCCGTCACGCCTCGTTACGCTTAGTACAAACGTGTTTGGTGTAAGTGGGGGACGCCTAGCGGATTCCAAATTTAAACATGTTTTGCTTATAACTTATGTCAAATATGCAGGATTTATAGGTTTTTATTTTTTTATACAATGTTGGCATTACACAGGTTTTATATGTTGTGTATGTTGCCAATAATATAATAATAATTATTTAATAATGAGCACTCATAAATTAAAGAACCCCACCTCCCGCGCTGAGTTTGGGTTTATTTTCATACGGCGTCCATCAATAAAAGCATAATATTCTATAATAAGTCATAGAACAATACATAATATCTTAGCAACTATTGAAGAATACGTGAGGCAGGCGATAAGTGCTATTATTTATGTTAATAGTTATTTCTAAGCATAGCAAAGGTGCTCTTCCTTGAGATACAAATTTTCCAGAAGCTAGTGTATAGGCTAAATCTCCAATTTCAGTTAAACTTGGCTCATACTTTATTTATCATTGCCCTGTTTCCACTAATTGGACATTCGGTGGATTGGTAACTCGGTCTGTCTGTCGCGCTTTCACGGCGAAACTGTTGAACCGATTTAGATAAAAATTTGGTACACGTATAGCCTAAAGAAAGGACATAGGCTACTTTTTAATGCGAAAAAGGGCTGTAGGGGGTTGAAATAGGGGGTGACAGTTATAAGAAATATCCAGACCACGCGGGTATTTCTCATAAATTATAGCCTATGTTACTAGGTAAATAATAATAATAATTTAATATAAATTTATTTTCAGATTAAAATCCATACAATTAACAATAATCATAATTATAATATTCTGATGTGTGTTAGTAATTTTAGTACAATTATAATAATAATAATAATAATTTATGTTAGTACTGTTAGTAATTTATTCTATCTTATACCTATCGCTGTCCTTATCCAGTGGTTCTGGAAAGGACAGTCTAATCTTATAGCAATGGCGTTCAGGATGCTGTTGCTGCTACTTCTGAGCCGATGTGGCAAAGAATACGCTTTCTTGCGCATGATAGCGTGAAAGCCATCGGTACTTGCCTCCACAAACATGCCAGATGCGCTGGAGAAGAAATACCTTCCTACCTAAAGAAGTACCTTTCTAATAGTGAAAAAATTTTTCTAATCGATCCAGTAGTTTCGGAGCGTTTTCAATTCAAATAAATAAAAAATATTAGTATAGATAAGATTATTTTTGATGAAAATGCACTAAAACTCTAAACTGAATAACCCGTTGTACTGATATCACACAGCTTTTAGCGATCGAGAAAATTTACATGGAAAATACGATACAAGACACAGTCCCACACAAGTCACAAGGATTGACTGTAGTCTGAATGTATTCTTGAACGATGCAATCTTGCTGGATTTGCGCTGACAAAGCCATACAAATGCAATGTATTCTTGGAAACCGATAGTCCTACGCTTCCTGTGAAGACGTCAGGAGGGTAATAAACCTTTTGTTGGCTGTAAAAACGGGTATTAAATGTATTATGTGGGCGAAATTGAATGCAAATTGCTATTTTCAATTGCAACGATTTTCCGTACAATACATGTGTTCAATATAAATTTACTAATATTATAAATGTGAAAGTTTGTGAGGATGGATGGATGGATGTTTGTTACTCTTTCACGCAAAAACTACTGAACGGATCTGGATGAAATTTGGCACAGAGATAGATTATAGTCTGGAATAGCACATAGGCTACTTTTTATCCCGGTAAAATGTTCCCGCGGGATAGCGGGCGAAGCCGCTGGCGGAAAGCTAGTCTACACTAATATTATAAAGCTGAAGGTTTGTTTGTTTGATTGAACGCGCTAATCTGGGAAACAACTGGTCCGATTTGAAAAATTCTTTCAGTATTAGATAGCCTGTTTAACGAGGATGGCTATAGGCTATATATCATCACGCTTCAACTAATAGGAGCTGTAGTATAAATTAAAAATGTTACAAAAACGGGGAAAAAATGTAACTTCTACTGGAAAGAAGAAGCGGGCGAAGGCTAGTTTTAAAAATAAAATTAAAACGAAGCAACAACGAGAGAGATTAAATCCATCAGGCAACAGACAGAGCGGGATGGAAGGAGGGAAGGGAGGCCTTTGCCCAGCAGTGGGACAAAGTGGGCTAGTAAAAAAAAGCAACAACGAAGCGAAGCAGACTTTAGTTAAAGTTACTTTATACATACACACGCCTTTCCCCCAAGGGGATAGGCAGACTGGCAGACACTACAAGACGCTAGAATTGCGATTAAGTAATTGATCATAAGGTAAGATAATTGATATATAACATTATGTATCTTATGTATTACAATCCTAGACAAGTAGACTAGATAATCTGTTCTATATTTAGACCACATTTAATATTTAGTATTTCAATCGCAAAAGGTTAAGTAAGATCGCGTCAGTGTCACAAATGATTTAGGCGACGTCTAACATATATAAGTTTTAAGTGACATCTGTATATATATATATCTATATATAATTGCGTTTAAACGCACACCTCAAACCATTGAAAGAATTTGGTTGAACTTTGGCACACATAATAGTTACGAGAGTCCGGACTGCTGATCACGAGGTCGTGGGTTCGATTCCCACAAGACACAAATGTTTATGTGATGAACTTAAATGTTTGTGTTTGTCTGAGTGTTTCTTATATATTATAAGTATATAGGTATTATATCCATTGTCTAGTACCTATAGTACAAGCTCTGCTTAGTTTGGGACTAGATGGTGCTGTGTAAAATGTAAAAAAAAAGTATTATGACATAAGCATGTACTAATAAAAAAATTGGGAAATTCCTACATGATTGGTAATAACTGTGCAAAAGGCAGTAGTGTACTATAGTCTGCGCGGAACAAGTTGGCCGCGCCCTAGGTATGTGAGCGGCGGGACGGAGGGGCGGGATTGCCTGCGCGCGGTGGGACGGAGGGGCAGGGGCGCTTGCTTTAGTTCACAGTAACCCGCCGCCTCACCCCCGTCCCTACCCATGGCGCGGCCAACAAGTTTCGCGTGGACTATAATGTACATCCACTGCTCGGCGGTATATTCAGGTCTCATGTAATAGGGGGCGAGCCTATTGCTATTAACCGGGCACAAATTCAAACCCCGAGCTGCTACTTAGAATTTTTTACCGACGCGCGACGAACGAAATCCTGGAGGAGGTTCTCCATTCGGATGTTTATATATTTTTACCCAACTGCCGAAAGAGAAATATAAACCTTTTTTAGTCTCTCTAACAAACTTTGAGTCGGTGCCAAAAAATCAATAAACTACGATCATGTTATATTTAAGTTTAATTTGTTTGGCACCTACTCAAAGTTTGTTAGAAAGACTAAAAAAAGGTTTATTTTTCGCTTTTTAGTTGCTTTTTTCGTCGGTTTTATTTTATTATAGAATAAAAAACAATAATACTTTGCTCGACCTGAGAATCCAACCCAGGACCTTGAGCGTAGCAGTCTCGCTTAGGACCACTGGGCTAACGAGGCAATTATCATTTAGACTAATATAGATAATTATCTCATATTATCAAACCCCGTCTCCTAAAACAAATTTAAGTTAAACTACATAATTATGTAGTTGCGGGTTGTCTCGATTCTCCCGACATTCAGCGAATTGAATTACTCGACGTCTAAACCAACTCCGACATACAAGAGTTACATGAGAAATTGCAGCAGAATGCCACGATAGTGTAATTGTTCAAAGTGAGGCTGTGGACCGTAGGGTAGGGGTATTTAATCTATTTCTACACTAATAATATTATAAAGAGAAAAGATTTGTATTTTTGTATTTTTGTATGTAACGAATAAACTCAAAAAGTACTGAACCGATTTGAAAAACTCTTTCCATGTTAGATAGCCCATTTATCGGGAAAGGCTATAGGCTATATATCATCACGCTACGACTAATAGGAGCGGAGTAGTAATGAAAAATGTTGCAAAAACGGGGGAAAAAATTATAAGACCACGCGGGAGAAGCCACTGGCGGGAAGCTAGTATTCTATAAATGTGATATCTATACTAATATTATAAAGCTGCAGAGTTTTTTTTTTAATCTTAGATAGTTATACTCGCCTGATGTTAAGCAATGATCTGGCCTACGATGGAGCGCGCTTGCCTAGAAGAAACCGATTCACTCTCGTCTTGAAGACACCCAAATTATAATATAAATAATAAATAAATATTTTGGCGACATTTTTACACAGCATCATCACTAGATGATGCTGTGTAAAAATGTCGCTCTCTGCTTAGTTTGGGACTACCCAAACTAAGCAGAGTTTGTACTATGGGTACTAGACAATGGATATAATACTTATGTACTTTTTTTTGTAAATACGTACTTATTATACATAGGAAAAACTCAGACAAACACAAATACTTATATTCATCATCACATAATTATTTGTGTCTTGTGGGAATCGAAAACACGAACTCGTGATCAGCAGTCCGGTACTCGAACCACTAGACCACAGACGTCGTCAAAAATTATAGGTCTCTGGGTTTGTTTGTTTTGTTTGAATGCTAATCTCAGGGACTACTGGTCCGATTTGAAAAATTCTTTCAGTGTTAGATAGCCTGTTTAATGAGGAAGGCTAGAGGCTATATATTATCACGCTACGACTAATAGGACCGGAGACCGGAGGATTAATGAGACCCAGTATTTCCTAGTACACTGACAACAAACTCAAATATGGAAGAATAGACCAAGATATAGTATATAGTATATAGTAGTAGTATAGTAGATGTAACTGTTTGCGCTCGACGCGTGGACGTGTGTTAACGAGACGGTGATTATACATATACGGTACGGTGATAAGTCGTAATTATAAACAAACTTAATAAATAAAATAGAACGATGGTGCAGTGTAAAAAATGTAATGTAAAATGTAAATTATTTGTGTCGGTGGCGAAGGAAGATATTATCAAGTGTAAAGGAAACTGTGAAAGTGTATTCCACAAGAAATGTGTACGTAATATGAAACATTTCATTCAAACGGAGTTATGTGATGACTGCCAAAAAAATAACTCCCCTACATTACAACAACAATCTGCAAAGATTAACGTGGACCCCCAGAATGTTACTGTTGAATCCCTATTAATGGAGGTAAATAAGAAACTAGAAGTAATATTCAAACTGGAGAAAAAGATCGATGAACTCACGGACACAGTTGATTTCTATGCTGAACAATATCAACAAATGTTAGAATTCAAAAAACAGGCGGAAAATAAAATTAAAGCAATCGAGCAAAAAAATACATATCTCGAGAAATGTAATATTGCGCTAGAGGAAAGAGTTATTAATTTAGAAAAGAAGGAAAAAGAGAAGAATATTGAAATAGCTTGTTTAGCTAAGATCCAAGAGAATGAGAATACCATTGAAGTTGTTAGAAAACTCGCCGAGAAACTTAGTCTAAACCCAGAGGAAATTGAGAGTGCTGAGAGGGTAGGCCCGATAAAAATAGGAGTAGAACGACCGCGCCCTGTCGTGGTCAAATTGCGCTCTAAGCATGCAAGAGATCAATGGCTGTTAAAACGAAAAGCTCGGGTAGTAAATGATGCCATATATAACAATGGAGATAAAAATCCGATTTACATTAATGAAGATTTGATCAAAGCTACAAGACAATTGTATTGGGAAACTAGGAACATGTTAAAAACGTCATATAAGTTTATCTGGATACAAAACTCTAATATATTAGTAAAAAAGAGTGAGAATGAAAAGATTACCCGCATTAACAATGAAAGTGACATCAAGTCGTTATGCGAAAAAGAAAAAAAATAAAACTACAGAGGCGACGACTAACAAAGTGAGTTCACACTATGTGAATAATACTTACTATAAAATTCAACGACTTCATTGATAATTTAGATTTGTCAGATATTGAGTACACCAAATACGAAAACTCACAAATGTGGACTGACCACTTAGAAACTAGTTACATAAACATAATACACATAAATATTAGATCACTACGAAAACAATTTAATCAGCTCCTAGTATTACTTGATGATTGTATTAAAGAAAAGAGGTTAGCCGTAATCATTCTCACGGAGGTGAATATTAAAATGGAAGAAGTGCCATTATATCATATACCTGGGTATGTGGTTGTTCCTAATACTAGAGATAATAGAAGAGGAGGAGGAATACTGCTATATGTGAGAGAAGATCTAAAATTTACTGAAGAAAATCATAGAATACAAGTGAATTCAACAGAACTAACTTACGGAAAACTGGAAAACGGAAAGAAAACATTAAATATTTTGGCGACTTACAGACCCCCTAGGTATAATAAAATATCATTTATTACGGAGTTGAACACAATTATCCAAAGTATTCCAACCGCTGAAGATATAATATTGATTGGAGATATGAACATTGATTTATCTACAGAATTAAACTCGGTTGTTGCCCATTATAAAACCATGTTGTGTGGCAACGGCCTACAATGTGCCATACCTACGTCAGAGATTACTCGTGAAGCGGTCGTCGAGGGCCGACTGACTTCGTCGAATATAGACCATTTGTGGGTGCGCTCGGGACGCGGCCGAGTGCTCGTCGCACGCGCACACCTTCTTACTTGCACCTTGTCCGACCACTATTTAGTGGGAATAAGTATTAAAACAACTGATAACGAGTGCATCATAAAGAGATTACGAACAGTGTTGAATGAAAAAAAGGTAAACGAAGAATTGTTATTAATTAACTGGTCGGAGTTTATGCAAATAAATTGTCCATTGCTATTATACGAAAAATTATATAATGTGTTTGTAAATATATATGATAAATGTAAAATACAGCAACGATCGAGTTATGGTAGGGTAACGCAACCATGGGTAAACAATGACTTGAAAAAAAAGTTAGAATACAGAGACTTATTATTTAGGGCATGGAAATCATCGCCTAGAAACATGAATAAGAGATTAACATACACGAAATATAGAAATAAAATCAATAAACAAATAGATGCGGCTAAGAACCAATATAGACAAGAAGAGATAAAAAAATGTAATCAAGACTATCGAAAAATATGGTTAAATATAAATAAGTGGTTAGGTATTACAACAAGTAGTTTAGACAATATAATATTAAAGTATTTAGGCAAAACGGATAATAAACTAGCTATTTGTAATAAATTCTCTAGCACATTTACAGAGGAGATTATAAGGATAAAACATGACTGTAACATTAAGTTTTTAAACAGGGACACTTATGTAACACCAAGTAATGTGACGTTTCGATATACGCCAGTTTATGCATCCACAGTGGAAAAATATATCAATAAATTAATCATAAGTAAGGCACCGGGATTGGATAAAATTAGACCCAAAGATTTGAAAACTGTTAAAAAAGAAATAAGTCCAATAATAGCAAAATTAATAAATTTGAGTATTAGTGAGGGAATATACCCAGATATACTAAAAAAATCTATTATACGACCTATATACAAGCAGGGGAGTCATTTGGACTACAGTAACTACAGACCAATTGCTATATTATCTGTAATAAATAAATTAGTTGAAAAAGTTGTAGTGAATCAAGTAAGTACTTTTTTAGAGAAACATAATATAATATCGGACGCGCAGCATGGTTTTCGAAAGGGACGCAGCACTGCTAGCGCGCTCGCGCAGTTTACTGATTACATAAACAATAGTCTAAACGAGGGTAAATTCGTTTTAGCTGTTTTTATTGATAATAAAAAGGCATTTGATACACTAGATCATAAAGTATTATTGCACGCGATGGATGAATGCGGTATTAGAGGTCCAGTAAATTATTGGTTTAAGAACTATCTAGAAAACCGAACACTTCGCACATTAGTAGACGGGACAACCGGGGACGAGGTAAGTGTGAGCCTAGGAGTACCAACTGGATCAGTGTTTGGCCCGGTAGGGTATATAATGCACGTAAATAGCGTCATAAACGTGATTCATCACTGCAAAGTATTTATGTACGCAGATGACATGTGCTTACTATATTCGTCTAAAAATATCAGCGACGCATTAAGTCACATACAGTCGGATTTCGACAACGTGACTAAATGGGTACATGATAATGGCATAATCATAAATATTGTGAAAACTAAAGTTATTAACATTTGTTCGCCGTACAGCAAGTTTAAAAAAGGCAATTTTAATATTAATATAGTGGGTCATACATATGAATGCTTGCACAACAACAAAATTTCCTGTCAATGTATAAGTATAGAACAAGTAGAAAGTTATAGGTACCTTGGTCTGTTGGTAGATTGTAGTTTAAATTGGAACTTACATGTGTCCTATGTCTGTAGTAAATTAAGATCAATCTTGGGTAAATTCTTTCATTTGAGTGGCTACGTAAACAAAAAAATATTGTATGTACTATATTATGCACTTGCTGACTCACTGATTAGCTATGGCCTGAGCAGCTATGGACTCACTTTTAAAACGCAGCTCGATGGCATAAAACAATTACAAATTAGAATAATAAAATACCTAGTTAATAAGACAATAAAACAAAAATGTAAGCCGAATTACGATAAACTATTTCAAATATGTAAAATTTTACCTGTGCACCACAAAGTAAAATATCTTATAGCTATTGAACATTTCTATACAACAGAATATAAAGTACACACATCGCATAAATATTGTACTAAAAAAGTTAGGCAAGGCAAATTTGTGATACCGCCTGTAAAAAATTGCTATGGCCAGAGAACCAGAAAATATTTAACACCTGTAATATATAATAACATAGATAGCCTTAGAAAACTTGAACCAGAAAAAACCAGTGTTTTTGCATTGAAGCGTGCTTTGAAGGGCAGCATGTTAAAAGGGTATGTTGCCCTTTGAAGGATGTACTGGACTGACAGTGCAATATCTTCCTTACAACATTGCATTTAATATGTGTAAAGAAAATGTAACGTTCTATTTTATAAGCCATCTGTCAACCATAATTCCCCTAGTGTTAGTGTTTCGTTTTATGAATTAAGCCTAGTTTGTAGATAAAAAGAGCGCCTCTTCCGCCAACAAACTGTATTAAGCAGTTTGGCGAAATTGTGTATGTCGAACAATTTGTATTTTATATGGTTATAATAAATAAAAAAAAAAAAAAAAAAAGTAGCCACTGTTTGTTAACAATTCATTAAGGTTAAGCGACGTCTCTAAGTTGGGACCTTTAACTTAGAGCTTCCCGCCAGCGGCTTCCCCCGCGTGGTCTTATAATTTTTTCCCCCGTTTTTGCAACATTTTTCATTACTACTCCGCTCCTATTAGTCGTAGCGTGATGACATATAGCCTATAGCCTTCCCCGATAAATGGGCTATCTAACATGGAAAGAATTTTTCAAATCGATCCAGTACTTTTTGAGTTTATTCGTTACATACAAAAATAAAAATCTTTCCTCTTTATAATATTAGTGTAGATGTAGATTATTTCGTCCAACAAATCGCGATACAAATGAAGTCTGAATATATACGTATATCTACACAAGCAAATACAAACAAATATAGGATAAGTACATACATGTATTTATCTTGTACTCCTAACTAAACATACCCGAATCAGATAAACTAGTTTACAGTTTATTTCTTAATACAAATATACACAGGATGATTCAAATTGGAAGCTAGATTTTTTTATGTACACCTAAAATATTATAAGCAACTAGCTTTCCGCCAGCGGCTTCGCCCGCGTGGTCTTGATAACCTTTTAACCCGCTTTTCTGTTGAAATTTTTCCTGAATTTTCTTTGCTATAAACCACGGAGCCCGAGACCTTTCCAACGAATGCAAAACCGTGGAAATCGGTTCGTGCGTTCTGGAGTTATAGCGTCAGGAAGGAAAACCCGACTTATTTTTATATAGTAGACTGTCACATTGGTCTAGTAGTCGTAAGCGCAGCTGCTTCGGTCTTAGGTTCGATTTCCAGGTTGATCAAAGTGTAGTTGTGTTTTTTGTAGTTCTAGCGACTAGCGCGTTTAAACAAACGCACTCTGACTGCTGCTACACAGCTGACTGAACTTCATGCCGCCAATAAAAGTTTTCCAACCTTTTAAACCTTCCTTTTAAATTAGGCATTTGTCTAATTTGGGTTTTGAAATATTTGTGGAAGTTGGTTCAGCTGTTCTCGAGTTTTTATGGCACGAACAAACGTCAATTAATTTTTATATATATATTAAAATCTAAAGTTAAATGAGACCATCCTGTACACATTCTCAGAAATTAAAGTATTATTTGCCGTGCGCTTCATTAATCCAGGCTACGCAGCTACGCCGTAGTACCGTAGTTGCTACGCCGTAGCACCGCTTTGTAGTAATTACTACAACGTTGAAGTGTTTAAATTAAGTTATTTGTACTGATGTTGATTTCGGAACGTAGTGGATTATATACGTTGGAGCAAACGAGTGCTTGAGTAGAGACCGCGTCTAGGCAAGCGTAGTGTAGGACGAGTGCTTGAATGGAGACCGCGTCTAGGCAAGCGTAGTGTAGGACGAGTGCTTGAATGGAGACCGCGTCTAGGCAAGCGTAGTGTAGGACGAGTGCTTCAATGGAGACCGCGTCTAGGCAAGCGTAGTGTAGGACGAGTGCTTGAATGGAGACCGCGTCTAGGCAAGCGTAGTGTAGGACGAGTGCTTGAATGGAGACCGCGTCTAGGCAAGCGTAGTGTAGGACGAGTGCTTGAATGGAGACCGCGTCTAGGCAAGCGTAGTGTAGGACGAGTGCTTGAATGGAGACCGCGTCTAGGCAAGCGTAGTGTAGGACGAGTGCTTGAATGGAGACCGCGTCTAGGCAAGCGTAGTGTAGGACGAGTGCTTGAATGGAGACCGCGTCTAGGCAAGCGTAGTGTAGGACGACTGCTTGAATGGAGACCGCGTCTAGGCAAGCGTAGTGTAGTACGAGTGCTTGAATGGAGACCGCGTCTAGGCAAGCGTAGTGTAGGACGAGTGCTTGAATGGAGACCGCGTCTAGGCAAGCGTAGTGTAGTACGAGTGCTTGAATGGAGACCGCGTCTAGGCAAGCGTAGTGTAGGACGAGTGCTTGAATGGAGACCGCGTCTAGGCAAGCGTAGTGTAGGACGCCCGCCTGCTAGGTGGACTGATAGCCAGCCAGCTGATAGCCGCCAGCTAGCTTTGAATAACGACTGCAGAGCCTTTGGTGAATTCAAGGAAACTATGCAGCACATCCTGTGCAATTGTGACGTCCTGGCGACGAAACGGATGAGTCTTCTCGGCAACGGGTACCCGAAGCCGGAAGATTTTAGGTTCCTTCCTCTCAGTGGGTTAGCCGCCTTCGTAAACCACGTCTTCAAAGAGTAAGGAATATACGGTAATGGGGACAACACTAAAGATCCCATTGGGTCGAAGTGTTGCTGGTTGTACCAGCCCCCATAGTAAGATAACACAGATAAGATAGGTGGACTGATGATTGGCGAAAGGCATGGTAGTGACTGTGTGGAGGGACGACGTGTTTTGTCCCTCACACCAAAGGGAGGATCCTCCGACCAGGCGGGTTTTATGCCTGGCGGGCTACTATAAATATATAAAATAAATATAAATATATCCTGGGACATTTTTACACAGCACCATCTAGTCCCAAACTAAGCAGAGCTTGTACTGTGGGTACTAGACAATGGATATAATACATAAATACTTTTTTTTGTAAATACATATAATATATTATAAGAAACACCCAGACAAACACAAACACTTAAGTTCATCACAATAAATGTTTGTGTCCTGTGGGAATCGAACCCACGACCTCGTGATCAGCAGTCCGGTACTCGAACCACTAGACCACAGACGTCGTCAACTACTGTCGTCGTCGGCTACTGCCCGACGGTTGATGTGGTGCGGTTGTATATATGCAAGTTACTCGGTAAACTTCACTTGCGCGATTCAGGATTTGTTGCTTCGTTCGTACAAGTTCTTATGTAGCTTCATAGATGTCGCTACAACTGCATGAAATTAGCTGAAGATTGGGCTTTGTGGCGTTCACTAAAAAGGCCTACGTTCAGCAGTGGATGAATGATGGTTGTTCGCGACTAGCAACAGTTCTGTTTTTGATAGTTTTATTTTTGATATTTGATTTGATTGTTTTTTCTACTGTCAGTGTTTGTGTCTTGGCCAGCATTAATAATAATAATAATAATAAGTGTTTATTTATCACCACAATATACATTAATCATATTTAAATTAAGTTTCTTTGGCACCGATTCAAAATTAGTTTTAAATTATTTTTTGCTTTTTAGTTTTCGGGTGTTTTTTGAAGGTGGTTTGTTTTGTTACAAATAATTTTGTTATTATTCTGTTCCCTAAATACTCGTAGCTCCCATAATATCGTCCTTACCTTTTTTGCAGCCTATAAGGGCCGTTTAATTATGGTTACGCCGCCACCGTTATTAATTATAGGAAATCGTCGTTTTTCACAAACGTTCTCGGTAACTAAGGCGTAGGAGGGTGTCCTTTTACTTCGAGTAATTCGAATTTATTATCAAGTTTAATTTCTTTTAAGGAGCGAGCAGAAATCCATGTAATAATTTGTTCGCCTTCCAAATTAGTAGGCCAGACCTATTATTCGGAACGGGGATTTTTTAATTTATTTAAATCGTTTTTTTTTACTTTGCTATATTGCTTAGATATATTTTTTAAACATGTTATTAATTTTTTTTAAGAAAATCTTAGTAGCAGTTATTTAAGATTTGTGCCCGGTTATAGGCAAGACTCGAACTGTGGTTGTGCAATACCTCTACCAAACCTTTCGAGGAATACAGGCGTGATTTAATCATGGTCACGGATGGCGAAGCGCCCATTGTGTAGGTTAAGAGGCTAGTAGATGGTTTGTTCTTGTTTTCCCACTGCTGGGCAAAGGGGTGCGGCCCTTGTGTGAAGCTTCGGTTAACATCATCATCGACCCATTTACTGTCCCACTGCTGGGCACGAGTGTCCTTTCAGTATGAGAGGGATTCGGCCTTAGTCCACCACGATGGCCTAATGCGGGTTGGCAGACATCATATCCCGTCGAGAAAATCTCTCAGGCATGCAAGTTCCCTCTCAATGTTTTCCTTTACCGTTAAGCAATTGATGATTACAAAAAAATAGGGGTGCTTTGGATTTGAACTCGAGACCTTTGACTTATCTAGGCAGCTAGCAATGCTTAGTTATTGAAATAAAACTACTTTTTACGGATGTTATCGCGTTATATTGATATTATTTTAATCCCGACGTTTCGGACCCTTTACAGCGTCCATGGTCACGGGCGACTAAGGTGGTAGGCGTCTTGACATTTTAATTACTGACAATTACATTACCCTACATTTTTGTTAATTATTGGCAATCCGAATCACGCAGAACGAGCTCACCGTATCCTTTGGTCTTGCAGTTTAAGGCTTGGATCTAGATTTAATTGAATCTATAATAGAGTTCCAAGCAGTTACCAAGCTCAACTAGTAAAAAATACAAATTCTAAAAGGTTATCTTCGCAGTTACTATAACAGTACAAACTGTCGTTCACAATTATAAAGCACAACCGTTCATAGCGCGCTTGGGCTCAAGAGTCCGGAGGTACTTGCCAACTAAAAGGCTCAGAGCAGCGTATGGTCTCATAGGTCCGGGCGCCCATTCAACTTTGAAGCGTATTTTCTAATAGATAGAGCCTACTTTTGTTTGAACAACTTATGCTCATCTTAAAGAGCACGTCAAGGACCATAGGATTGCAATATTAAAAAAATAATTTTAGTGGGACGATATTCTGATAAACATCACTAAAGGAGACTCATTCATTCGGTCAAACAGTTAGAATTGCACACGGAGTTTTTTGGATTATAAAAAGATATGTGCAAGAATCTTACATAAATCGTGTGTAAATATGTGATTTTGCTAATAATAAAGCCTTGTACCTAATTAGATTTTCAAATTTCATCGTAATTTTTAAATTTTTCAAGTATCAAAACCATCCAACTTTTTCCGCGCCTTGGTCACTTTGTACGTATTTTTTAAAAAATCAGCATCGTTTTGTTCATACAAATTGTAACCATAGAGAAGAAAGGTAAGTGTACACTCCATTTCAAGTTCTAATTCCATGATCGTTTCGTCTCATAAAAAGTGAAACGTAAACATCTGGCGCCATCTTATCGCGCGGCGTCCGGTAATCCGGTTTCAAGTGTTGTTTTTATAAACAATTTCGTCGGCACGACTGCACGAGCTATTAGTGAGTGATTTATTGTTATTGCGGTCCTTTATCTCGGTAGTGAATACAGTGTAATATAAACAAAGTGATTGTGTCAAGTGTTTCAACGGCAAGTTTGTGGGTAAGTTCTCAAACATTTTTTTTTTTTTTTTAAATTCTTATAGAACCTGTTATATTACATTTATACTACCATATTTTTTATTACGGCTATAGAAAAACTATTCATGAACAAATTATAGTTTACAGAATGTGGATAGGTAGTCTAGTTTAGGTTTTATGATCGTTTTAGTGAGCGCCGGCGAACGCGCTCACGAAAAATTTGCCAAAAAAGTTTGCCCAGACGAAACATTTAGACGGATGCGTTTCGACCTAAAAATTTACTGCGATCGAAAGGTTAAAGTACTTTGCTATAACTTATTGGGTTTTAAGATAGCAAAAGTTATATTTGCGAGAAACGATAAATCGGTTGAGATTAGTCGTAGTGGGATATAAGATTTAGGGGTTCCGTTTAACGCGACAAGATGCGATTTATTTAGAGTTACGTATATATAAACGTTTAGGTGGATAATAAATAATAAATAAATAAAATAAATATCTTGGGACATTTTTACACAGCACCATCTAGTCCCAAACTAAGCAGAGCTTGTACTATGGGTACTAAACAATGGATATAATACTTATATACTTGTTTTTTGTAAATACATACTTATAATATATAAGAAACACCCAGATAAACACAAACACCTAAGTTCATCACATAAAATGTTTGTCTTGTGGGAATCGAACCCACGACCTCGTGATCAGCAGTCCGGTACTCGCACCACTAGACCACAGACGTCGTCATATATGGATGTAGAAATTCTAGAACTATATCTCTGTCTCTCTCTCTTTATAAAGTTTGTAAGTTTGGATGTTTGTTGTTCTTTCACGGCAAAACGACTGAACCGATTTGGCTGAAATTTGAAATAATGATGGCTTATACCTTGGATTAGGATAGGTTACATTTTAATCCCGAAAAATTCCTACGGGAAACGAGTACAAAGTTCCTAACAACCATTTCCTAACAAATCATTTCCTAACAAATATTTAACAAATGCGTTGACCATGGAACCTTCCCTGATTTGATGAAATACAGCAAAGTTATACCTTTGTTTAAATCTGGAGACTGTCAAGACCCTGGCAATTTTAGACCAGTGTCTGTTCTACCTGTGTTTAGCAAGATATTTGAAAAGATCATGCTCAATCAAATGCTATTACATTTCAATATAAATAGGCTTTTTCATGACCAGCAATACGGCTTCACCAAAGGACGTAACACTACTGACGCTGGTATCACTCTTATCAAACATATTTATGATGCCTGGGAAGAGTCGCAGGATGCCATCGGTATATTCTGTGATCTCTCCAAAGCCTTTGACTGCGTAAGTCATAAAACTCTGCTATTAAAATTGGAGCATTATGGTTTGAAGCATAAATCGTTGAATCTTATCAAATCGTACTTGCAAGATAGGCAACAAAGAGTACAAATAAACGCAGCTAAATCGCCCGGCACTCAAGTGAAAATGGGCGTACCTCAGGGTTCTATTCTAGGTCCATTCTTATTTTTAGTATATATAAATGATTTACCTTACATGCTTGATGATAAATCGAAGATAGTGTTATTTGCGGATGACACGTCGTTAATTTTCAAACTAAACAGACGTGTACCAAATACTAAAGATATCAATAACGCGCTTCTTAAGATCCATGATTGGTTCACAGTTAATAATCTAGTATTAAATGGGCAGAAAACTAAATGTATAAAGTTTGCTCTACCCAACGTCAGGTGTGTGGAGTGTGACGTTATTTTAAACAGTAACAAGCTTGAGTTTGTCGACCAAACGGTTTTCCTTGGTATCAAGATAGATTCAAAGCTACAATGGGGTCCGCACATTAGGGCTTTAGCAGGACGCCTGAGTTCAGCTGCTTATGCAGTTAGAAAAATCAGACTACTTACAGATATAGCAACCGCAAGACTAGTTTACTTCAGCTACTTTCATAGCATAATGTCTTACGGAATATTGCTATGGGGCCGCGCTGCAGACATAGAATCCGTTTTTATACTGCAGAAGAGAGCTGTTAGAGCCATTTACAATCTACGTAGTCGAGATTCACTTAGGCAACTCTTTAAAGAAATAAATATAATGACAGTGCCTTCTCAGTACATCTATGAGAATATAATGTATGTAAGAAAAAATCTACACCTTTATACAAAAAAAAGTGAACTGCATGATTATAACACTAGATATAAATCAAAATTAATGCAGCCACAGTTTCGTCTAGCTAAGGTTCATACCTCTTTTATGGGGTACTGTGTAAGATTTTACAATAAAATTCCGGACCTAATTTTAAAACTCCCAGAAAATAAATTCAAGAAAATCATTAAATTAACCCTGTGTAGGCAAGCTTATTATAAATTGGAAGATTACCTTTTAGATAAAAATGTATGGGATAGTGCTAGTCCAGCTCCACAGGGTGATACCTCACTAGTCGCCTAACGAGAGAATTTTTATTATACCTTATACAATTTGACATGCTTAAATTATACACATGTTTATTATTATTATTTTTATCTGATGACATTTATTATAATTATTATTTGACATGATGTTTTGTATGACATCTAATAATATAGGTACATAATCTTATAAATCGAATTAATATATTAGTTGCATTAAAATAGTGAATTTATAAAGTGTGAAGTACGAGTATTCTGCAGTCTGATATTACTTTATGTTTAATATTTATCTAGCTCGGCGGTCTGAGTATGTCATGCTCACTCAAATGTCCTGCTGATGGTGGCGTTGTGTGTCGGGTCGTTTTATTCCCTGCAACATGGTTGAGTCAAACGGCGCCGATACACACGTCATGCTCGTGAACGGGTGCTGTCTGTCGGGACTGGTCAGCTCTTACTGCTAAATAGCTATCCTTTTTTTTTTTTTTTTAAATAAGTAAGTACTTAATTTTACGTTTCGTGTCTTAATTTTACGTATCGAACTGCACTATCCTCAAAACTAAATTATTACTGTAACCATTTATATATATATTTTTTTAAAAGAGTGACTATGGAGTTTCTTGCCGGCTCTTCTCCATAAGTCCAACTTTTTGGAACCGTGCAACTAGTTTGACTTTTCGAAAGTACCTATTGATATGGTCTAATTGAAATAAAATATTTGAATTTGAATTTGAATTTGAATAACACCACGCGGGCGAAGCCGCGGGCAAAAACTAGTATAAAAATACGTTGGTTAATCCCACAAAACTCGAGATCGGCTGAACCGATTTGATTATTGGCGGTACGAAGTTCGCTGTGTCAGCAAGTCATAAATATACATCTTTAGCTGCATTTTTCTTTTTGGTCGCAAGCATGACTGCTGTGTTAGAGATCCTAAATTCCATTCCCGAGCACAGTACTAATTGGTTTTTCTATGAAATTCCCAGTTACAACTCGGGTTTTGGAATATTTTTCCTGGTTAATGGTAATAGGCCATTCCGCCTTCTAATACATAGAAAGGCTAATAAGTTACATCATAGAATCCAAGACCAAAATCGTCCAGCGTCCAGTTGTAAGCACCAGCTTTCCACCAGACTGACTCCGACACCCCGTGACGTCTCAGACGGTTCGTTAGGCATCGGTTTAACGAAGCGAGTCAGTACGTGAGAGACCGTCTTTAACTAAACATAATTCCTGTTCGATTGATGAACGGCTGTGTTGATGACTACAGGTCATTTCTGGGGGTTATATAGTAACACTACCTTCATAACACTCTGTAGAGATCAAAGGAGGTTCATCCAAATTTAAAAAGAAGAGCTGTCACTTAGAAAATGTTTTTTGAAAATAATTCAAACGTAATTCTGTGTAGACGTCAAGAAAAAATAATGGTTGTTATTCTTTGCGTAAACTTGATAGAGAATAAGCAGGGGGGCTAGACAAGTCGCATTTTGACATTCGAATCGACAAACAAAATGTATGTAAATGACACAAGCATTCGACAAATCGGGATGTCACTAATGTCATATACATACATTTTGTTTGTTGATTCGAATGTCAAAATGCAACTTGTCTAGCACCTCAGGTTTGCTTTGTAGCTAGATCCTAAGTGCAGTGGAGTATCAGACCTCCATAATACTATCTACTTGCAGTGATAACTTTGTGATATGGCCGTTTGACTGCCAAGTTAAAAGGTCTCGAGTCCAAGGCACACACCTCTGACTTTTCGGAATCATATGCGTAATTATCACTCGCTTTAACGGTAAAAGAAAATATCATGAGGAAACCTGCATACCTGAGAGATTTTGCGACGGCTTGTGAAGTCTGCCAACCCGCATTAGGTCAGCGTGGTGGACTATAGCCTAAGCCCTCTCATACTGAGGAGACCCGTGCCCAGCAGTGGGACAGTAATGAGTTGATGATGATGATATCTAACATATCACTACGCCTGTATTTTCCGAATGATTAAGCAGGAGTGTGTTAAGTCCTATGTAATGTCGTGTGTTGGGTGAGAATATTGCTATACTCATCATCATCATATCAGCCAAAAGAGGTCCACTGCTGAACAAAGGCCTCCCCTATTGAATTCCATAGGGATCGGGCGTATGCTGCCTGCATTCAACGACTCCAAGCGATCTTATATTGCAACTAAATGGACACAAATTCAAACTTCCAGCTGTTATGGAAAATTTAAGAAGAAAATGTAGGCTACTAAGAATTTCTAGACCTAGAAAATCACGCTTGTTAGCTACGACGGCAGTTAAATTTAATTTGTATTTTGATAGAAAATTTTAAAGCTATGTTGAGTACATAATCTAAACATTAGAATATACTTGACACGTCTTATGAAATACTTATTAGATAGTTATTTAACTATGAGAGCCTAGAATCTTGCCTACGCATACTTAATAATGTTTACTTAGTACCTAAGTAAATTATAAAAGTTTCCCAATGGTCTTCATTTTATTCCCAGTCCTGTGGGAATTTCCAAAATCCTTAGGACGCTTACGTCTTATTAATTATCTGTGTGTCAAATTTTAGCCCAGTCGTGTGCGTGGATTGATCGATTTCATTTTATTTTGTACATCATCATCAACCCAAGTACTGTCCACGGCTTATAGATCGTTTGTTCTCGTTTTCCCACTGCTGGGCAAAGGGTGCGGCCCTTGTATAAAGCTGCGGGTAACATCATCATCGACCCATTTACTGTCCCACTGCTGGGCACGGGTCTCCTCTCAGTATGAGACGGATTGGGCTATGGTCCACCACACTAATGCGGGTTGGCAGACTTCATATGCCGTCGAGAAAATCTCAGCTATGCAGGTTTCCTCACGATGTTTTCCTTCACGGTGATGGAAAGGAATTACGCATATTGATTTCAATAAGTCATTCAGTTATTAAGTCAGACCTTTGACTTAGCTTTTGCTTGGTTATATACACAAATAATTAAAATGAAATAAATAAAAGGAGGGTTTGCCTTTAAGGATGCATTCTATATTTTAGCCAAATTTTATCGTAATATTCGTATTCGTAAATATATTCGTAAATATATCGTAGTTATTTTCGCAGTTATAAATCAATCGTTAGAATATTAGTCATAGGTAGGTATTGTGATTTCTTTTAAACAGACTTTAAAGTAACTTTAAAACCCTTCGGGGAATATAAACGTCATAGTAATTAAACTCACAGACGCCGTTAAATGTAAATAAAGAGAATTTATAATCAAGAAAAATATTTCAAATTAACGCACCAATAAATTGCTTATGCAAAATTTCACATTCAATTTTGTATTCATAAACAACGCTCTGCCCGGTTGTTTGGGCATCTTTATACCTGGCTATTATGAATAATTTAATTATTTTTACGCTAATTTTGTCTTAAGGTAAAATCTTTAGAAGTTGGTAACAAGATTACAATGTTAAATATTTCATATCTCTCCGAGTCTTTTGTCAGACTTAGATAAAAATAAAATACGATACTAGTCAGCCTACCAAAAATGTACGCTATTTTTGTAACCACTGCCTCTTTGGTCTTGTGATCCTAAACACGACTGCTTCGCTTGAGGTCCTAGGTTCGATTCCCAGGTGAGGCAAAGCGTTTCTGAGTTTTTTTATGAATGATTTTTTCAGTACCAGCACGGAGTTTTGAATTATGTTGTGTAGAAAAACTCAATAATACTAATCTAACAAAGTTAGACTTATCATAAATATAGATCTTATATTATCAACCCATATACTGTCCTACTGCTGGGCACGGGTCTCCTCTCAGCATGAGAGGGATTAGGCTATAGTCCACCACGCTAGCCTAAAGCTGGTTGGCAGACCTCACATGCCGTTGAGAAAATCTCTCAGGCATGCAGGTTTCCTCACGGTGGTTTTCTTTCACCGTTAAAGCGAGTGATAATGACGCACATTATTCAGAAAAGTCAGAGGTGCGTGTCTTGGATTCAAACTTGAGACCTTTAACTGGGCAGTCCAGTGGTCATACCCCTAGGCTATCACAGCTTTTACAATAATGAACATAACAAAAAAAGAATTATTCAATTTGGTGCAGTTGTTAGGAAGTTATCTGCGTACAAACATTTCGGCGATTGATTTATTTTACTTATACAGAAGAAGGTAAATATATAGATATTTGTGGGATTAGAACTACCTGTAGAAGAATACAGGCAACACCGCGGAATACTGCTTGATAATTATACTCTCAAGACGGTTTAAATTCATCGTTCACTATCTATGCTTACAGACTCAAGCTATAAGACTAATTTGTGTTTACAACAGAGGTATACTGAATCACTTTTATGTACATAATATGTTACATATACGGAGCGGATCAGTTATTTATTACCCCAAGATTATCAGGGATCGAGCAGAAGGCTTAGTGCGATGTAGTCGACGTTGGCTAACGAGCCTGATCGGGGCACGTAGATGTATGTTGTACACAGCACCTTCATTTAGGAGAGGGCTTCGAAAAGAGCGTGTAAAGTCTCAAGGGCGACGATCGATATACCTATTTTAAATTACAAAACCAGTAAAAATCTTGTAGAATAGTCTAAAGAAAATTTATTTATTTATTTATTGCGTAAATAAATTAATACTTATATATATAAGTATGTATTTACAAAAAAAGTATATAAGTATTATATCCATTGTCTAGTACCCATAGCACAAGTTATGCTTAGTTTGGGACTAGATGGTGCTGTGTAAAATGTCCCAAGATATTTATTATTATTATCAGCTACCATTACAGGAAGTTCCCAAACCGATAGTGTATAAATAATTATTAACAGTTGTAAAATCTAATTGATAATAAATATTATACATTACACTTATAGCAATAACATGAAAGTAGAAAGACAATACAATATAATATAAGTATAGATGTCTGTCTTATCAGTCGATACTGCCTCGTTGGTCCAGTAGCCCCCTATTTTATCCTAAACATACCGTACTTTGGGTGCACATTAGTATGCACAGCTCTGCCTAATCCTTTAGGGTATACAAGCGCGATGACCCTGTAAAACCACCCACATCGGATAAGAAAATACTCTGTAGAAAGACGCAGAAAAACAAAAAAAAACAATAAAAGCTGTGTTTAGTTTATCAAAAATACAAAAAGGTTTTGTTACAAGACAGGTATAATACAACAGTCAAAGAGAAAAAAACTTGAAAATAAATTTACTAAAGGATTTTAACTAAATATCGTTTTCAAAGGCTTTCGTGTTGGTGCTTGCTCGTAAAAAGATTTATTTAGAGCCTGTTTCACAGGTTACTGATAAGTGCCCGTTAAATTAGTTGACAGATAATTTTATACAAATTTTGTTCCATTTTCGAATTTATCCGGCAGTTAGAAGCTATGTAGGGATGTTGAAACTGACCCTTATACAGGAGGGCCCATTCACAGTGGTCCAAAATTCTTTTTTAAATAAATAAAAAAGATTTATTGCCACACAAAACAACACGTGCAATCCGCCCATACACACAACTTATTTTCTTTTCAATGTATGTGTCCTAATCTATACTATATAATAATATTATAACGAGAAAAGATTTTATTGTATCGAGCTACGAAACTACTGGACTGATTTAAAAATTCTTTCAGTGTTAGATAGCCCATTTATCGAGGAAGGCTATGGGCTACCATCACGCTACAACTAATAGAAGCGGAGTAAGAATTTTTAAAATCAGTCCAGTAGTTTCGGAGCCTAGTCAATACAAACAAACAAACAATCAAATCTTTCCTCTTTATAATATTAGGTAGTATTAGGACGTCCATATCCAACAAAAATTTTGAACCACTGTAAAAGGCCACCCTGTATGTAATGAAAACACATTTCCTCAATTCGTGGACCCCACAGTTAATAGGTACGAAATGTATGACATAAGTAGTTGACCCGGAGAACCTAAGCAGCGACAACATAACCGGCTACCAAGGCTATTTTGTTATATTATTATGAAAAACTACTCTTTTCTGTTCTATAAAATATTATCAGGTCACGACAGCGGAGTCGCCCCGGGCTAATAATAATAATAAATAAATAATCCTTTCTCAGTCGTAATTACCTAATTAATGATGTTTTTCTTTTTACCTAATAATATCATCCTCTAAAATCTACTTGATAAACACTGTTAACTGACAGATATCCGCCTATAGGCAAATAAATTTCCATGGTATGATCACTCAAACTGGATTCCCACAGAATTGGGAAATTTAAATTTAAATACCAAAAAGGTTTTGATCATGAATGTGGATGGATATAAGGGAAGTGGAAGACCAAAGAAAAGATGGATGGACTGTGTGAGAAAGGATATGACCACAAAGGAGTTGAATGACGAGATGACGGCTAATAGAGATGTATGGAAGAAAAAGACATACGGGCAGGAGGATGATGGTATCGTGTTCTTCACTTCTACGCATGTCCATACCACGATAAGCGGTTACTGCAGCGGTACAGTAACAGTAACTGGTGCCACTGTAGCAAGCGCTATCCAAAATATATCTAGACTCCGAGGTACTATATAACTCGTAGAAGACAGTCTAATAAACAGCCAACAAAAACCAACACTCCGTTTCTTCAGCCTTAAACCGGGTACACAATAGCGATACTTACAACACATACTGACAAACGGCTATAAATCTAGCGCCATTGTTCCGTTACACTACAATTACTATCTATGTATCTAGTAATATCCACTACTGACTCGCAAACAACCGGAAACTTGGCGTGCCTACATAAACGGAAAGCGCAAACTGAATCGCTGCCGCCCGCGCAATGGCAAACTTAATGGCTCAACACCTATTGTCATTTACACCACTGGACTTTCTACCTTAGTTTTAAGATGTAAAGTTTAATTTTGTATGAGCATTTTTGGTGATACACTGCAACGTAGTCTTGTTGATAAATACATAGCGTTTAGATAAGGTTTTTTAAAAAGGGTTTTCTTTTGTATACGATGATGAAAAGTGCTGCGGTCAAAGAGCTTCTGTTTTAGGTTTTTTAATTGGGGTATCGACCGTCGGTGTCATTGGAATGTTTCTAGAAGGCTAGACAGAAATGTAAACGATAATTTATTAGGTTAGTTTGTTATTCTGAATGCTAATTTATTTAAGTGGGAGCCTTTAGGGTAGGCCTTTGTCCAGGAGTAGACTTTTTTTGATAATTATTATGATTTTTCATGATTATGAATTATGATGAATTCAGTTTAGATACCACCACACTATATTCCTTGAAGGGGAAGGCAGAGGCGTACTAATGTACACCCACATTTCGCCGGTATGTTAACGTCCCATGTAATAGGGGGCGAGCCTATTGCCATCAACCGCTTACAAATCCAGACTCTGAGCTGCTACTGGGAATTTCACGAAAAAACCCAACAACATTGCTCGATTTGGGGATCGAACCCAAACCTCTAGCGTAGCAGTCGCGCTTTAAACATATGTTTCATAAGTTTCATTACCTACTGTTGCACAACAAAGCTGTGTTTGCTGTTTTTTATAAAACCCACCGAAGGACGACTTTCGCGCTGGATAAGAACTTAGCTGCCATAGAATGAAATAAAGTACTCCCCGAGAGCTTTCATATGATATATGTTTCATCATTCATCATCATAGAGCAATGTTGAAAAAGGGCCCAAAATGACACATAGTTCTTTGCAAGTTACCTTCATTGATGAAAAAATCGCTTTAGCACTTTTATTTGTGTTTTTACTCTACGAAATTCTAATTTGAATGGGCCGAGTAACGAACTTGTATTTTCCTTTGTCCTCAGCTTCGACGTGCGCGGGCGCAGTTTCAACAAAGCCCTCCACTGGTCGGACCCCCTCGCTTTCGGGAGAAGAGCCTACTTCGTCACAATGTCGCGACCTTCGGCCCTGACAGTGGATGCCGTCCAGCTTGACGACGAAGGGGTGTACAGATGCAGGGTAGACTTCAAGAACTCGCCGACAAGAAACTTTCAGATACGACTCAATGTTGTAGGTTAGTGGATTTCGAATTGTTAGTTTGTATGGTCATTCTAGCCTAGCCTGGTAAAGGGCGCTGGGAGTCGTTGGATGCAGGCGGCATACGACCGGTCCCAGTGGAAGTCTATGGGGGCCTATGTTCAGCAGTGGACCTCTAATTGATATGATGATGATGATGATAGTCATTCTGTCCCACACATACATAATTAGTTTAGAGCCCATAAGTCATTGATATAAGGTTTAAATTTCAATCATTTAACTGCCTTCGTGAGATGATAGAACGTCGAAAACTTGCCTCGATCACCTCTTGGTGAACCGATCTTGGGTTCTATTCACAAGCCGAGCAAAGTATTAGGTTTGCATGAATTAGTAGATTTAGGCTTTTGAGGAGGGCACTGCTTCTCTAAAAAGATCACTCCAGAACACGCTGTGCTGCCCTGGCGTGCTTAGGACATCAATGGGCTTGTTAAATACCTATAATTTGAGAAAAGCCAAATAAAATCTACTTATAGCTAGGTTAGGTTACTATCAGGGTCAGGCGGGCCATCATTAGTCGAGAGCCGCGGACAAATGTGTCATTCCCAACGCTAATGCGAGGGAACACCGGGGTTCGTTTTAGTCAGTAGAGTCTGACAGACCGCGGGGCGGGGGACATCCCTGAGGATTTCAAATCTCAAGACCGAAAAAACTTACTAAGTATGATAGTAACTTCTTTTTGTTCTCTTTTTTTGTTCTTTTTTTATACCAATTTCTTCCCCAACAGTACCACCCCATCAACTCCTGCTATACGACGAGGCTGGGCGCGACGTCGCCGGCGTGGTGGGGCCCCTGGAGGAGGGAGGCAACTTCACGTTACTCTGTGAGCTTAGAGGAGGTGAGCAGAAAGAGAATTTGATATTTGTTGAAGCTCGTTAATATTTAGGCCCTTTTCACCACCTCCTAGTTATTAACAATTATTAATTATTAATTGCGTTGTTCTGGTTTGAAGGGCCCTGGTAGCCAGTGAAATAAATAAACAAATGTTCCAAGATGACAACGTCCCGTAACGGCCCGTATTGTTGTGATTGATTATATCTTATAACAGTAAATGCAAATAATGTTCACATTACGTAAAGTAGAAAAGGAGCGCAATGCAGATATTTTAAGTGCCAACCCTAACTACTGCTTAAAGCTTGGCCATACCAAAGGCAGCACGATTGCAGCGCACCCGCGCTGTGAGTTTGTAGCAACGCCGTATGTTGTTTAGTTGTAGATATAATATAAATAAAATAAATATCCTGGAACATTTTCAAGCAAGGAAGCATTTTCAAGCAGAGCTTGTACTATGGGTCAATGGATATAATACTTAAGGCCCCAGTCTAGCTGTGCATAACAAACGAATTCAGTATATTGACAGTTCGCGGGCACGAACCCCGCGAGGCACCCTCTGTATCATCCTGTGATACGTAAATTACAAAGTGTAGAGCAGTGCTACGAAATGAAAGTTGCTCTACTTTACAAAATAAAATATTTCTATTTATCGGCTGGCGGGCAGGATTCGAACCTGCGTCTTTTGGTGCGGTACATCAGACGCTTTGACCACTAAGCTACCGCGAGCCCCAACCAACCGTAGTGTACCGTGGTGTACCGAACCAGAAGCCGCAGGTTCGAATCCTGCCCGCCAGCCGATTTTTTCTTTCATTAAAAATAACTTGTAATCTTAGTATGGAAAATGCTTAAAAAAATACAAAAAGATTGGAAAAAAATATCTCTCGTTTGAAATAATTTAAGTACTTTATGATTTATGGAACAGTAGATATTTTTAGTCGAGGTTTTAATTTCGTTTTAACAGACATGAAAAAGAAGGAGGTTGATTCACTATAAGGTCAAGTTTCAGGAGATGGTTTGCTTTGGAGTAGACCTTTGTGTTTTATTTCTTCTATCTAAACTGGTTAGAGGAAGAGCAAAATTCAGAGCGAGAAGTAAGAATTTGACATAGACTTCCACGACTGCTATAGCCGTCTGGCTATCATCAGAGGTGTGTAAACTCAGCTTTCAATGAGCTAGATGAACCAGATCACACGGGTTTGAACCGTTGAGCCTATAGCTCATAAACAAAATGACTAGCCCATGGCTCAATTCAGCTCTTATTGTATTTGTAAATCCCTTCAGAGATTAGTCTTGTAATTCTGTTACAAATTTCTTTTAAATTGAATGGGATTTTTGTTAGCCATATTTCATGTAAATCTATTCAGCCGTTCAAAAGCTACAGCTCATGTCCTAGTTGGGATTAGAAATGTTTAACACCAAGAAATCGATCAAAAGACTTTTCTTCTGGGCACATGAAGTGGGGTAAATGAAAAACCGCGTGCAACGGTTATCTATAAATATACTCATCTATCTACCTATCTATTCAGCCGGTAAAACCCACTGCTGAGTCAGGGCCTCTTCCCTATTACACCACTGCCATATTAACCGACAATCGGGAGGTGATCTGCCCTGCAATCGTTTACATCCAGCCAGTATATCATAAGTCCATCTAGCTCGTGTACGTACACCTATAGGCACCACCTCACCTTCACTTGGGGTCGGCGCAGTGTTTTTTTCTTACGTACATCGTCGTCATTCTCACACTGTCTATTCATCTTTTCTTTGGTCTTCCTCTTCTACTATATCCATCCTCATTTATGTTCAAAACCTGTTTTGTAACTAGGCTCTCTACTTCTACGCATCATAAGTAATATGTCCATATATCGTAGATAAGCGGTCACTGCACAACTTTTCAGTACTTTTCACACTCACTTTCAAACTAAGTCTTTCCCACTTTCTAACTATGGTCTAATGACCCGATAAAGGTAGCTGGGACAATGGTCCACTGCAGGACTAAGTACGGAAACCGAACACACAGGACTTCATCATCATTGAGAACACAGGAGTGGGTTTTCAATGATGATGAAGTTCGCTGGGAGTCGTTGGAGGAGGCGACATATAACCAGTCCTTGTGGAAGTCTATGGGTGAGGCCTTTGTTCCACATGCACAGTGGACTTCTTTTGGCTGATAATTATATTAGGGTAGTAATTATTCAATTTGTGTGATTCAAACCGGGGAGGGTCATAGGTAAATTTTAGGGTGTCGGACAAACTTGTTACCTAGTGGTAATAAGTTAACGGACCATAGTAACGAACTTGTTTCCTAATGATAAAAAGTTAACGGACCATAGTAACAAACTTGTTACCTAGTGGTAACAAGTTAATGAAGCATAGTAACAGACTTGTTACGATCGCACTTTACTGCTAACAAAACAGTCTATGTCTGTTATTAATGTAAAAAATGGCGTCGAGTTATTTCTGTACCCAGGTGTTAACTAGGGATAGAAGAATCGGGACCATAAAGTTAGACGGACATCCAAGCGTTTAGGTGTCCAATAAATGCCTAAACACACCACATTTTTTAAAACAATCGATCGATTAAACTGCTTGTGGAATAAAAACGCGCGTGATCGGAAAACGCGCGTCGGAAATAATTTCTGATAAATTGACATAAAAATAATGAAGTAGAGCAAGTTTCAATGCCCGATAGTACGCCAGCAAGGTTAGAGAGAGAGCGAAATTTAGAGCGAGAGGTACAAATTTGAATTTGACATAGAACCCACGTCCAACCGCTACGACCGACTGGCCGCCTCTGAAGAAATTGGCTTGAGATTTTCGTTTATAAACCGTGACTGTTGAAAACACTATAAAAAATATTTGTGGAGCAGGTACACATTTTTTTTAAATTGGTTGTGTCATTTAATACACGTACTTTAAAATGATCAAATGATTTCATCAATATTTTGAGTTTTTATTATAAAAAAAACCGTTTGTTTTGGGACCAAAAACAGGAAAATTTGACGATGTTATGACACTCGGATTAAGAAAACTAAAGGTATAATTAAAAATCTACTCAGCGCATTTTGAAAACGACTATCTTAAGATAATTTTGCGCTGAGTAGATTTTTAAATTTAGTCTTGAATACCCCGATTAACGTGCACAAACATGACTCTAAATGGCGTTGGGCGCGAGAGCGCCATATTTGACGCCTGATTTATATAACATAAACTAACCAGAGGAACGTGAAAAAAATACGTAGATAAAGCTAATATAACATATATTCTATCGCGATAAAAATATATGACACTATATCCTTCCTTTCCTTAAAAAAACGTTGCGAAAATGAGCTAATAATTTGACAACTGCCAAATTTTGCTAGACTGGGGCCTTAAATACTTTATTTTTGTAAACACATACTTATACATATGAAACACCCAGACAAACATATTCATCCCATAAATATTTGTGTCCTGTGGGAATCGAACCCATGACCGACAGGACTAGTTTGAGTACTACCGGTACTCGAACTAGTCCTGTGTCGATCGTGATTGAACGAATCAAAATGAATCAAATTAGACAGAATCAAATTAAAAAGGTCGATTGTTACTATTTTTGTTTTAGTAAAATTCGACTAGGTTTATTTATAACTAGCTTTTGCCCGCGGCTTCGCTCTCCGTGGATGAAGAAACAAAATTAAAAGAAATCGATCCCGAATAAGATAAAAAGCAGCTCACTATAACAGTTTTTGGGTGTCGTCATCCTCCTAGGCTCCTAGCCTATGCCGAAAATATGTTAAGCTCCGGTTCCAATCGAAACAGATGTGGTCGATATATAAATCGAAATATAAATATCTTACACAAAGCAATAGCGTTCAGACTGGTTAAAACCGATAAGTAGTTATAATAACTTTAAATTAATCGTCTGGTTTTTTGGCCTTCTGACTACGATTAACGATTTTCATAGGTTTTCGTATGGGGTCTACTATGCCGAATCAATTGCCATTTCTTAACGTGCTATAAAGAGCCAACAATAATGATCACTTATATCAATAGGAATACATACTACAGAGAGGTCAAGCTCTATCTCAGCATCTACGCAACCGAGTGGAATGAGATATACCTCATTTTTTTAGTTGAACGATGGACTTTTAAATAGAAAATCAAAAATCAAAAACCAACAATGATGATCTCTTCTTTCTATGGGCTTGCATACAACAGAGAGGTCAAGCTGTATCTGAGGTTCTATACAAATAATTGAAAAAAACTTTACATCAGTTTTTAAGTTGGAAATTATGCTTTACAACAGTTAACACAAAATTCAAATCTATTCAGTAGGTTTAGCGCCAACCCCTAACAAACAGACAAACAGACAAGAATTCTAAAAATCACATTTTTGGGTTCGCGATCGTTTATATACTCTAACCCAATTGTTTTTTTTTTAATATCTTCAATGTACAAAAACGACATTTTTACAATTTTATAATAGTATAGATAGATATTTAAAAAGCTCTCGGCATGGAAAGGCTTGAAGCATTGTGATTGACTTGCATGATTCAATTGCGCTAAAATTGCTGAGCTAAATTCGACTTTATGTTTATAGTCTAACGTATTTATTTACGTTTCGGTTCTCGTGACCGATGACCGACGTTTTGATCGAATCTTTTCTGTCGGTCACTAGGCTCTTCGGTCACGATTGACCGAGATCTTGGAAAATGACCGATCGACACAGGACTAACTCGAACCACTAGACCACAGAAGTCGTCAAAAGATGACATCGATTACTAACATCTTACTAATATTATAAAGGGGAAATTCTGTAAGTTAGGATATTTGGGTGTTTGTTGCTATTTCACGGAAAAACGGCTGAACCGATTTGGCTGAAAGATGAAATAGTGATAGTTTATAGCTTGGATTAGGACATAGGCTTCATTTCAGTCCCGAAAAATTCCAAAGTTCCTACGAACAACGGGTTCAAAGTTCCTAACTCCACGTGCGCAAAAGTTTTGTAATTTAAAATTAAAATTATTGTCTTACTAACACTAGATATTAAGTTGTTGTAACTAAACCACTAAGGACTTTGTCTGAAAATAAACGTTTTATTATTATTATTATTAAAAGCTACTTTATTATACAGAGTAGAAGCATACCAACATTGGGATAGACGGGTGATGGTATTAAATGAAATAAGAAATGCCTACAAGTCCCCAAATTGGCAGAGCGATATTGTCTGTAACGTTAACCCTTTAGACAATTCAAGCGTGATGAGAAGCCAGGAAAAAGGCGAAAAACAAAACAAAACTATTTAACCCCCACACTAATCACAGTCAACCCCCAACAAACAGTAACAAACCAAGTCGAAACGATTACAAAAGAGTGAAGAGATTGCGGAAAAAACTTATACATTTCGCATTTGAATTCCCCGGGAAACTTGCGTCGACGTTTACAAGAAAAATGCTCCCGCTTTGTAACAGAAACGTAATTTGTATCACTAATAGTTCGTGTTTTCTGATACCCCCTCCCCCATTTTTCCCGGGTAGCCCCAAGCGGTTATTTCTCGCTAGAGTGTGTTCTTTGTCCGCCTGTCTGCGTGACTGATATCATAACAATTCTTTAGATGTGTTTTGTTCGGTAGTTCGATTGTTCTGAAATAGGATGGGTCTTTGTGATTGTAATCTAGAGTGTTTGTTAGTGTTCCTTTATTTGTAGTTAGGTACCGGTACAAATATAAGAGGGTTGAGGGCAATTTAAGTAAGTGATAAAAGGGTTTAGAATAAACCGACTACAGTTGCAGTTGTATTATAGCCATAAAACAAAACAAATAAAAAAATTATAGCCTAATGAGATTGATTGAAGTTAAAGATCTCGAGTATCCAAGCCACGCACTTCATATTTTGAGGATGGGAGACATGTAGGATTCGTTTACAAGATTTTCTTAACAGCATGTGACGTCTGCCAATATGCACTAGGCCAACCAGGGGGGCTAGACAAGTGGCAATTTGACATTCGAATCGACAAACGAATAGAAACACAATGTATGGAAATGACATTAGTGACAGCCCGACTTGTCGAAAGCTTGTGTCATTTCCATACATTTTGTTACTATTCGTTTGTCGATTCGAATGTCAAATTGCAACTTGTCTAGCCCCCAAGGTGGACTATAGCCGTAATCCCTCTTAATACAGGAGGAGGCCTGTGCCCAGCAGTGGGACAGTAAATTGGTAGATAATGATCAAGATCCAGAGGTCTTACTGATGGAAAATTCTGTGTGAATTGTGTTTGAAATATACACTGAGTTCAAATAAGCTACAGTTGGTTGAAGTCGGTGGTGTTTTAAAGTTCTATATTATAATTCCCATTCATCATCGTCTTTCAGGAATAATTAAAGTTTAATTTTCTATGATATTCTTGTTTCGTGCCAAATGGCAATAAACTCGCCCCGTCATTAATTTGAACCAAAACATACCTGCAAATAGTGGGGTCCATTTGTACACTATTCAGAGAATATACGCGTGATGATACGAGTATTATGTAAATTACTGAAAATATTGTTTATTCCCTAAACCCCAGCTGGATCTCAACCTAGCCTATAAATATAAAGTCGTAATAATACTCCAAGTAAGCTTCCTCGTTCATAAAGAAAGCGCAATAAATAAATTGTTTAATACTTTTAAAGGGATTTGCGTAGCTTTTAGCTAAATATGGCTGTCGACGGTTCTGTTTGAGTTAGGTCCCTATGATATTGCCTTTTTATAGTAGTTTTTTAGACTGCCTCGTTGGTTTTGTAGTCCCAAGCGCGACTGCTACGCTAGAGGTCCTGGGTTCGGTACCCGGGTCGAGCAGTGTTGTTGGGTTTTTGTGTGAAAGTTCCAGTTGCAGCTCGGAGTCTGGATTTGTGCCCGGTTGATGACAATAGGCTCGCCCCGCCATTACATGGGACGCGAAACGTGGGTGTAGAGTCACGAGCAAAGATATATAAACACTTACAACAATAATTGCAACTGTGAGATAACACCAATGTTATCATAACACCACCATCGGCCTATAGAGGAACAACCGTCACCTGCCAGGCTAACATGCGCGCCACGACAAAATTTTGTCTACTCTTTTGTCTCGCTCTTCCTCGTGCGAAAACGAGACAAAAGCACGACATAAGGGTCGACAAAATTTTCTCGCGGCGTGCATGTTAGCCCGGCTGGCCCGTCGACTGAAGGCTCGCAACTACGCCGCTCTACTCGAGAGCGTAAGCTCCCGTTCTACTTGCAGGACTATGATATCTCGTCATAAAAACACATGGGGTGAATGATGCGAACTTCTTAGGTTCGCTTTAAGAAGTATGAACTCCTTGCATGTGTCAACTGATAAATTGTCAATGAATTATAGTATCCAAGCGACGACTCTGTTAATGTTACGAATTATATGTTCTGTTTTATAAGCAAAATAAAACCAAGATCTAGTTTGGTTTTGTCTTTTATGTATCACCATACATAGTATTGGTTCGTAAATACTGTGTTCGTAATACAACAAAATGTCTATGGATAACTTTGGGAGAAAATTGCTTTTGAATTTTGCCCTTCGGAGAAGATAGGCGGTTTGGGACTGATGGTGCTGTGTGAAAATGTCCCAGGATATTTATATATTTATTATTTTATAAAATTCAAGTGGGTTTTCTGTACCCTTATCTATTCCGTGGCCTAAGTGCTTACCCCACCCTACTTCCCCCCAGGTGTTGCTGAAATATGTATCGTATCATCTAGATTTTTGTATCAGTGTCACATTTGTCTAAAACTTTTTGTTTAGATATGAGGGTAGTTCTGGAAAAAAGAAAAATACGTTGAGATTTGTCTCACAGTGAGGCGGAGAAAGATAGGCACTTAGGCATCTTTCAATCCCTTATAGCCAGACTGCTGAAAAGGAGGGTTATGTTTTATATAAAAAAACGATCTTCTTTTTTTTTATTCGTGATAGGCAATGCTGCAGTCTACAATTGAGCGCGTTTGCGTGAAAGAAACCGATTCACTTGTGACATATAAAACATCTTATAAAACTTATTTAATATCTATCTATCAGAATGTCTTACTTTATAACGCGGCTAGGGTATGGACTGGCATGAGACTGGTAGCATATTCAGACTCTATGGTTCAGAAACTATACTTCTTTCGCGCCAGCCTCTATTATTACTAACATATCAATTTAAATTTGGAACATACGACGTCACAGCCGAATTTCAATCTTAGAATGGTCCGGTTTGGTTTTTGCCGCTCATCTGTCGTAAAATATTAAAACATTAGTCTGTTTTCCCCCTCCTAATTACGAACACTGCAAAACTCATCCAATTTGTTCTCGCTCGCTCGTAATTCAATAACCGCTTATTAGGTTCTGCACTGCCCATGAAATCGTGAATATTTGAAATGGCTTCATTTGTGAAATTGCGTTTCAATACGTATTCGAGGTACAAATTAAATAAGTAATTTTGACCGGAAAACGAGGAAGTTTTCCTTATGGGTGCGGTGCTAGTAACAGCGGTAGAAGATCTTTGCAACAAGGTCATCAAGGTCACTTTGTGTCTGTGTGAGTTTGACGCTTAACGGTGATTGGTCGAGGAATTCTGTCACGCAGTATGTGTAAATACAAACAAATGTAAACATCGTGTTCTAATGAGAGTATCTACTAATCTAAACTATTAGTTCAGAGAAGAAAAATTTCAAAATTCAGCCGCTGATACAAAATATGATTAGAAAGTACGAGCTGGAAAACTTGGTCGGATTGAAGTTAGCCGTTTTGTTTTCATAGGACTGAAAATCAAGGACATTGATTTTATAATACTTATATGCGTTCTTTTGTTCCTGTCGTATTGTTTAGTTCAGAGATGGGCTAGACAAGTTGCAATTTGACATTCGAATAGACAGAAAATGTATGGAAACGACATTAGTGACAGCCCGATTTGTCGAAAGCTTCTGTCATTTCCATAAATTTTCTGTCAAAATGCAAATTGTGCCACCCCTGGGCCATTAAGAAGGCGGATGAAAGAAGACTACATGCTGTGTTAATGAGAATGTTGAGATGGATGTGTGGAGTGACTAGAATGGACAAAATAAGGAACGAGTATATCAGAGGAAGTGGTGCCAGTGACGGGAGAATCGTTTGTCTTGGTATGGGCACATGATGAGGAGGGATGAAACACATGTGACTAAAGAGTGATGACATTAAATGTTGAAGGACAGATGGAAACCAACACAAACACTTATATTCATCACAAATATTTGTGTCCTGTAGCAATCGAACCGACCACTCACGACAACGATCAGCAGCCAATCATTCGATGCACTAGACCACAGGCGTCTTCACACTCAACCTTGCTTGCGACCACTACAGCAATAAAGCTAACAAAATAATCTGAAATCCGTAGACAGTTATTTAGATTCCAGGACGCTCGTAAATAATTGTACACTAATTTTCATATCAATGAAAGTAATTAATTGTGAATAAATTAAAAAATTTGAAAACCCCCGACACGAAATGTAATTTGCCATTTTGTGGTGGCGGCCATCTTGGAATTTAAACTTATCATAATGTATAGTATTCTCCTAGTTAAGCCCTTTCATTTGATACCCATATTGAGGGAGTTGTGAAAAAATACGTAATTCGCTATTTTGTGGCGGCGGCCATCTTGGACCGATTTTCATCAAACATAGCTAAGAACTCTCCCGACTAATAAAGCTTTCAAATAAAACAAACAAAAGCAAAATCGGTCCATCCGTTCGGGAGCTACGATGCCACAGACAGACACACACACACACAGACACGTCAAACTTATAACACCCCGTCGTTTTTGCGTCGGGGGTTAAAAAGACAGAGTTTGGCCGAACCAAATAAACAGGAAGAGAAGGATAGTAATCGCAGCAGGCGCAAGAACCAGAGAGTAAAAAAAGCTGTAAAAACAGCGACATCTTGCGAAATGTTATTGACAACCTCTACAGATCGAAGCAGAGTTGTATTTATAAATGGATAGATGGCAGTATTGTCCAGTCCGAACGACCAATGACAACCGTCACGCGCCACACAATATCTCCTTAAAAAATTACCGGATGAGACACAGAGCCGTGCAAATGAATATATATTATATACGTGCCGCCAACGGGTAACAGTATATATCACTTTACACCATTAAACTCGGCCGTCACAGCTTTTGTGCCACTAATCGGAACAAACGACTTTTGAACTTGATAAAAAGTCAGACAGTTTTGATGGAAAAGCTTTTTGGTGGAAGAAACCACTCTAATTGCAGGTCGAGTTTGCGATTTTCTGTGGAATAAGCTTTCCATTTTACAAATTGAGCTGAACACTCGGCGTGGAAATTAAAAACTAACCTATTCTGAATGATATGATACCATCATGCCATCGAGCCTGTGGGAAGGATTAGGCAAAGGTGAACTAACTCACACCACACAGTTCGGCGTAATTTTTTATTTATTTATTTATCACACAACTTACTACTCACTTACACTTACACATATGTTGAGGTCCCATGGAATAGGGGGCGAGCCTATTGCCTTCATCGGGCACAAATCGAGAGAGAATCATAGTATCTATTAAAATCAATACAGTAGTACTAACAATATGATTGAAAAATTAAAACTAAACTTTAACAAATTCTCGAAAAATTCTATCGTAGTCAGCATAGGTTAGTTTTCACCTTGACTTAAAAAATACAACAGAAAAATACCAAACATAAAAATACAACTCATAGCAAACAGTAAAAGGGTTATTTTTAAAAGTAAATTAATTATAAGACTAAGGGGACCAGTTCCTTGGCCTAGTTTGGTACAGTTCCGGATTATAGCAATGTGTCGATATTTATAGCTCGTTAAAATTTATACAATTTGGCCGTCGACTTTTTCCAAATGCCGTCGTGGGAGCGGGCGTTCTTATGCCTAAGATTTTCGGCTTTTAGAGGACAGTCCTATTATTTTACAATCCAATTTGTATACTTGTGGTGGTAATTGCGAATGCTACGCTTGAAGTCTTGGGGTCGATTACCGGATCGCGCAGTGTTGTTGGATTTTTTCTGATATACCCAGTATCATTTGGAGTTTGGATTTATTTATTTATGGCTAGTGAGCCATAGTATACCATACCATACTAAACTAAATACAGACTCAGCATTAAAATTTTGTTAAAATACAATTTTGATCTCGAGTGCATGTAAATTCAATCAAACAGTATTAATATAATTATGAACGTGAGCAATTAGATTAGAATAACACAAGTTAAAGGCTAATTGACACGATGCAATATTGAAACCATCTCCCAATAAAAACTGTACCCAGGCAAAGGTGTTGTAAAGGTAAAGAAATATATATATATTTAGAAATGAAAAGTACCACGAGAAAAGTGAATCCGACTTCATTAGATCGTGTATCCTTTCCATACTTTCCATCAGGTTTATTTTTATAGTACTAAGGTGGCAAACAAGCATACGGCCCGCCTGATAGTAAACGGTTACCAAGCCTATGGACGCTTGCAAACCAGGGGTATCACTCGCGGGTTGCCGACCCGAAGAACCTCTTAGAGGTTTATGGAGGATTCACTATGCCGACAGTTTGAGGGAATATTCCTCTTGCTGCCAGCGCAGCGCATCCTTAGAAGGAGCTCTGGCGACCTTACTGCAGGAACACAACACACAATAAAGTGTGTTATTTGGCTGCTGTCTAGGTTGATGGCAATAGGCTCTTCCTATTACATGGGACCTGAAAAATATACAGGTGAACTTTGCATGTATATCGAAAGTAACCTCTACTTGACGCTAGAATATATACGTGATTGCATGTTCCTTTCGAATCGATATTGAAAGCCACTGGAACTTACAAAAACCCAAAAGAAAATTTTCTCAGTACAAAATTTACATAACAGCATACTCATAAATTTCGCCAAACAACAAGCACACTTGCCCCACCTACGCTAAACTACGCTACGCGATACTATCGCATATATTATGCAGTCGCTTTTACTTGTTAGCAAACAAACTTGCTCCGCTTCGAGTCGAGTCTTTGTAGAAAAAACTAAAACTATGCGTAACAATGTTTTTATTGGAATAAAAACTTTTGATTGTGTCCTAACTTGATTCAATATACTTTGAATAAAATGTCCTTTGGCAAGGTCCCTTTTATTATATAAATGGGAGTCAGAGCAAAGTTACCTCTCTCTTTTAAAATTTATAATCAAATGCGTAAGCAGGTCTATGGCATTTCGAATTTTAAAAGTGAGTCCATGGGTTGTTTTCCAGAAAGTACCTGTGAATAATTACTTATAGTAAACAGAAGAATATATAAAATACATTTTACAATGAATACAATACATCCAGATTAAAAACACAAAATCTAGCCACAATCCAATTTATTTAAAGGTTTCACACCAACAATTTTCGGGATCATATCCCATAAATAAAAAAAGTTTGGTCACTTTATGGTATCTCCCATTTCCGGTATTTACGTTTTCACACTGCCGGCACTGGAATAAATGGAAATCCAATTAATGGTCCGCCATTTTGTTTTTGGAACTTGAGCACTATCGGGCTAGTTATTTTGTTTCAAAATCGTTTCGGCGCCAGACGAAAACATTTTTGTATGAATATTTTAATACACAATTTTTCTAGTATCGTTTGACCCGAGGCTACATTTTTATTTATTTTTTCCTGACAATGCGACAGACAATTGCTATCTTTATTGAGCAATAAATTCGGCTGAAATTTTAATTGTCTAATGATAGTTTTTTTATTGTAATTACTGACAAACAGTGAACGGGAACGGCAGCCTACAGATGCCAGCAACACCAGTAGTATCATCTTTACAACTTCGTCCCGCAATTTCAATGGCTACATTGCCCTTCAAATTGGGACGCATGCATAATTGCAGCAGCGTTCTACGAGCATGGCAATACTGCTCTTGTGCTAGTTGAAACAAGAAAAATGCGTAGCACTGCGTTTTTTCCTCTCAAAATTTGTTTTGTTAATTTAGAGACTAGAGTAGCAACCTCTGTAATACTACTAATATACGAGACTCTAATAACGAATGTCTTGCAATGACTTTACTGAAACTAACCTCATTGGTCTCGCTCCATTGTTTATGCTCGAAACTCGCTAAAAGTTATACTGCAAGGCGAAATTTGCAAAATTTACAAGCACAAAGTTGTTTGTCCTGGTATAATTGTTTGATAGTTTCTATAAGACTTTTTGTTTGTGAATATTATAAGTTGTGTGAACTATTAAAGCTGTAATTTCCGCGGTTGGAGTTCACGCCAAGAGTTGAAGACTGGGCGTGGGGAGTGATTATGAACCAAAGTTTCTTGGGCGAAAAGTTGGAAAGCAGCATTTAAATTTAGAATCTTAATTGGATTTCCGTTGAGGTCCAGTTAGAGAATAGGTCACTGGTAAATTTTTGATAGTGACTAAAATACCTTTGCGTAAATACGGGTGTTTTTCGGGTGAGATCCAGTTTTTAAGGGCCGACAACGCATCATCAATGCCTCCGGTGCTGTAGGTGACCATGGGCGGCAATAACTACTTATCAGGTCGCTCGTCTATTCATTTACTTCGGAGCTTAGATTTGTATTACCCTATGACATAGAACCTTAAAATACCGGTGAACTGTGGGTATAAATTATGACATCTCTGCTTAAACCTTGGGGTAATGCAGGCAGAAGAGAGAACGATACCGACGAGAACCCAGCGAGCACACCATCGTTATTACCACGACCACTCTGACAAGAGTGCCCGACTTAGAAGAAGAAGAATGCAGGCACGATGTTTATTTTATCAGCCCGATTCTGTCCACTGATAGACGAAAGCCTGTTTATGCCTCTGGACCTCCCTTACCCATTTCTTCCTCACCACCTATACGATGTCTTCTCACCATCTAGTGGTCAACCAGCACTTCAATGACACTACCTAAAAACTAAATTATCTAATTCCGGCGCGAAGCCGGAATCGGGACGATTCTCGAGCGTTATTCACGCGCTTGCCAAATACTCCCTCCTGACGCTTGCTGACAGCTGCCTCCACGCCTAGTGGAGAAGTTATCGTCATTTAAAACCAAACATTCATTTCTAAATTTCTCCGCTAGGTCGTCCGCAACCCACCCTTACTTGGCTGATCAACAACAGGCAGATTGACGACCACACAATCCTCAAGAACGATGGGAAGGTCATTGTGAGCAGGATCAGTATTGGAGGAGCTGAGAGAAGCTGGCTGAACACCAGCATTAGGTGTCAGGCCACCAATACTCCACTGCTTAGCCCTCATGAGAGAACAGCTAGGGTTGAAATGCATTGTAAGTACATAATTATTATTGATATTTTTTATAATCTTATAAAAAGGTGACCATATACAGCCCAAAAAAACAAAACAACATTTAATTTTATGCTAGAAAGAGAGCGCGCAGTGCTGTGTTATGACGTCATTGTATACTAACCCTCGTTTTGCGGGAACAGAACAAAGCACACTCAATTCTCACTTAATCAGCCACGCATTGTGCTTGATGCTCTTGAATGACTTTTTTGACTTTATTACAGAATTGAGCAGGGGCTCAATTTTGTAGATCAACATTGTTGTGCAGCTCTTTGCCTTAATCAAACCTTAAGTTCACCTTCATCCCCAGTGCGTCCAACATCAGTGATGATCACCAACAAGCCTGGCCAGATGTCTGCGGACTTGGAGATAACACTTATCTGCGTGACCCATGGCAGTAGACCGGCGGCGCAAGTCACCTGGTTCCGGGAGAACCGAAGATATACGAAGGGAAAGGTAAGGTTCTCCTAAGGGTTAGAATACATTTGCCGTTTTAATCGACATCTCGTAAGAGGCGAGAAAATATCTGTTTATCTGCAATACGAGCTCTGTGGTAGAACCTCTTGGGGTATAATTTTTGGGGTTTGGCAATTTTAGTAACTTACGTTGGAATCGTGTGAATGGAAGTTAGGAAAGTCATGGAGCGAAATAAAACGCTTAGCTCAAGACCGATCAAGATGGAGAGTCACTGTGGACGCCCTCTGCCCCATCTAGGGGACGTAGGATCTTAAGTCAAGTAAGTCACGTTGGAATCTGTTGTGAAGCATTGTGTGTTCTGGGGTTAAAACCAGTTTCAAACTCTCAGTTTCTGTGGCTCCAGCAGGCATGTGAGGGTTAAGGGTTTTTCATATTTGGACACTATATTTAAGTTTGCCTTTAGCAATACTTCGATGACCACTCATTGAATTCCATGCACACAGACTGAAAATTCTAAAAACTGTCGTTTTAGCTTCTGTAGCTCTAATAAAGAGACAAACATCGGCCGGTGATAATTTTATTGTATCTATACATAATAATTAGTACTAATAGAATTAGTTATGTAAATGTTTTGTTAAAATTGTAATGAAGGATCCTCCTTTACGATTTATATTGTTGTTTGACATTTTCAGTATTCCAGGTATTTATCTGAAGCTGACAATTATTTTAGATTAAATTAATTAGCGTTATACGATACAGCTATTTTTTTTACTAATTGGATGGCATAAAAAGTCGTTTTGTTTTGTCGTTTTAATTTGTGAAATAGGAACAATGGTTCATTGATCCTGTTGGTAGTAATATAAATATATATCTTCATTAAAAAAAGTATATTATAGTTATTAAAGCTAAGCTCTTACTTTGGGGAGATGGTTCTGTGTTAAATCTAACAGTTTTTTTTTTGCTTTGAACAAATTTCGATTTTCAATAGGTAAAACATTCGAGAGGTATCGAATATCGATATTTCCCAGATATTGAGTTGCGGAGGTGTGATGTCAGTCGCTCCGTGTATAATACTGATATCTATACCAACATGGTCAGGAAAAGGCTAGGAAGAAAAAAACAATCGAGAGTTGAAGAGATAGAGGGAGCAATTGGGCTGCGTTGGTCTGATGGCAGTTGCCTCGTGTATAATTCTGATATTCGGTTGCGTTTGATTAGGCTAGAAACCGATTCTAAGACAAGATTGCATGGAGAAGGATTACACTATGTATTAGAAACTTTAAAAAAATAATTGCGTTGCATTACAGTTAGTCCCAAACTAAGCCGAGATTATACTGTGGGTACCTTCCATACAACTGATATAGTTCTTATATATTTTTTGTAATAAGTACATAAAGGCACACACCTAGACCAATAAACACTTATAGTTCATCACATAAATATATCTGACCACAGAGGTCGTCATTAAATTAGTTAGTTTGCTAAATAATTGCATTAACTAAAGTCACATTCGCAGCCAGAAATACACAGCATAATATACTCAAGAATATTTTAGTAGTAAAGTTTTGAAACTTAGCTGCAATTACAGAAACGTGGGCAGTCGCATAATAAGATGGGAGGTCACGTGTTCGACTTGGTTTTACGTACGTGTACGCACGTAGTACATCTAATTTTGTGCTAGCATGTGTGGCGTGTATAGCCTAGTCGTGTGACCATTGGATTCTCAAGTCAAAGGTCTCGAGATCATAACCAAGGTAACGCATCTCGACTTTTGGAAACGCTTTTAATATGCATAAGTTCGCTGACATGTGTAGGTCCCATGTAATAGGGGCAAGCCTATTGCCACCAACCGGGCACATATCCAGACTCCGATTCATAACATAAATGATATTATAGTGTGCATTAGGCCAACATGGACCATATCCTAAACCCTCTCATTCTGAGAATGCCCAGATAAGGGACAGTAAAAATGGGTTAATGATGATGATTATGTGTGTAGCGTGTCTGTGCATTCGTGTACGTATAATAATTGCATAATAGGTATCCATGTGGACTGTAACTGATTAGCACATAGAGAGCATTTCAGATACGTGATTTCAGTAGCATAAAAAATTCCTTCTGGAAGTTTATGGGGGCTCCTTTTGGCTGATATGGTGATGATTCTGTCTTTTGGGGCACAAGTAAAACCGCGGTTAACAGTTAATCCAATATAAATGATGTTATATAACGTTAAACCGCGTAAGCTTTTACTGTCACCAAGAGAGGACACTTTGGATGGAGGATGATGGAGGATGCTTTGTGAACATCTCTCTCTTTTTCGGTCTCGACTTTAGATACATAAATCTCGCTCAATCACATGTAAATCACAGCATCTGAACTAGCTCTTAAATCTAGAAAGTTTAGGTCCCAAGTTGGTCCTAAAGACTAACGAAGGTTGCCCTAGAACTTTTCTTGGAATTTTTATCTTTTTTATTTGCCTTTTGGTTGGAGAAGTTCCAAATGGTACTTTTACTAATTGCGTGGGGATTATTTGAAAGAAACCGTGTAACGATGTAACGAGCTAATTGAATTATGGCCAATATATCTGTAAAGTTAAGCTGCGCTTGCCACGGTCAGGCTATGGATGGGTGGCCATGCTTACATCATGAACCCCCCTTGTTTTAGATAGCAAGTACGTCGGTGCGTCGGTCACTGTTGTCAGAGAAAGAGCAACAATAGTTGAATGTAGCTAAAAAGCTAAACAACCAGTTTATCCTGGTATGTAGGTGTTGCGCTTTATGTGTAAAAAATATTTATTTACTGCATCAGAGCGACAAACAAAAGAGCCATAATATTATACACTGACTGCAAACAATTCATATTAAGTACTAAAATAGAAACCTTTCATTCGGTCTACTTGCAATAAATCAAACAATATTAAAATTACTGATAATTAGGTGTATCTCGTGAGATTGAAAGCCGAGACTAACATAGCTGGAAAGGCTTACACATACTGATTTATGAATATCTAGCTTTCCGCCAGCGGCTTCGCCCGCGTGGTCTTGATAACCTTTTTAACCCGCTTTTCTGTTGAAATTTTTCCTGAATTTTCTTTGCTATAAACCTCACGGAGCCCAAAACCTTTCCAACGAATGCAAAACCGTGGAAATCGGTTCGTGCGTTCTGGAGTTATAGCGTCAGGAAGGAAAACCCGACTTATTTTTATATAGTAGATTAAAGCAAAAAAGTCGTTTCATTTAAAAGTTTATGATAAGATGTTCTGTTCATCTTAGTATCTTAATCACGCAAGTGAACCACGCAAATTTTTGAACCAGTCAGCAGATTAGGTATCTACTAACTGGTTCAAAAATTCATACGTATTTTCATTACAATAAAGTCTATTTTCCAACAGCACAGCGAGTTCACCAACGAGACGACGACCGTCAGTAAGCTGACGATGCTCCCACAGCCTGAGGACGATGGCGCCATGATCAGGTGCCGCGCTGACAACCCTGTGCTGAGGGTGGCTCTCGAAGACGCCTTCAGAATGAGCGTGGTTTGTAAGTAGCAACTACTTTAAAAATAATATTTATCAATTTTTTTTAATTTTTTAAGCATTTTCTATGCTAAGATTACAAGTTATTTATAGGAGTATGCAAGAATGTAGCAAGTGTAGGTCTCTAGTTTCTGCCTACCCCTGTGGGAAAAAGGCGTGAGTGTATCTATGTGTATGTATGTGTATGTGTGTGTATGGATGTGTATGTATGTATGTGTATGTTATAGCAAGAATCCTTTTTAGGTCCCATGAAAATGGGATGGAGATGGGTAAAAATACATACTTCAAACTGCATTAAAACATACAGGAAAATGTAATAATACCGCCTGACTTGGCAAATAGCATTTTGCCGGACCTGGGAAATAATACTACCCGACTTAGGAATTAACAAATTGCTGTTGCCTGTATAATAATAGTTATTTGTTATACAAGAGTGCAAAGTTGCTTTTTAACCGCGTGCTCAATTTTGATGACCGAGCAAGCGAAGGATTCTAAAATTGAATCACGAGCGGAGCGAGTGATTCAAAAATTAGAATCCTGAGCGTCAGCGAGGGAATTAAAAGAGCACAAGGTGAAAAATCTTTGCACTCGAGTGCAACACGTAACTTTTCATCCCACCTCAGCGAGGAAATGACAAAAAAAACATTTACAACCACAAGATACTTTTATTTCATTTTAGGTATTAAATACTATATGATAAGTAAGTTTTACAGAATACCTATTCTTTAAATTATAGCAAATAATACTCAATACTCAATACTCAATACTCAATACTCAATACTCAATACTCAATACTCAATACTCAATACTCAATACTCAATACTCAATACTCAATACTCAATACTCAATACTCAATACTCAATACTCAATACTCAATACTCAATACTCAATACTCAATACTCAATACTCAATACTCAATACTCAATACTCAATACTTAATACTTTATTGCATTCCACAATGTGTACATTAGTTGGTAGGTATGTAATACTAGGTATAATTAAGAGAAATTGAAAGTAACGTTGCTACAATTACTCGAGTGTAATATTTTTGTTAGGTGTTAGTGACTTAAAAAAGTACACCAAGAAAGTTCCGGTAGGCTTGTTGAAAAAATATCGATACATCGATATATCGATATTTTTTTTTTAATGTATCTATATTTTTGAGCGATATTTAATATTTCAATATAAAATTCAAAGTATCGAAAAGGTATAAAAATCTATATTTTTTACAGACCAATAAACATTAATAAGTTTTAAGATTATAAAATCCCAAAAAGGAATACTTTTTTATACTAACATCTTTTTAACAAATTATATTTAATGTATTTTTTGTTTTTGATCGACTTGATTTGTTGTTTTATAATTTGGTTTTTAAGATATATCGCCCCTATATCGATATTTTTAAATAAAAATATTAGTATCGATACTGATATTTTCGAAAAATATCGATTCGACATATATCGATACTTTGTTGCGTTTAGACTCGGAACTTAGTGAAGGTTCCAAGTCTGAGTTTTTAACAAATTAAAAAAAAGTTGTATGATTAATTCGGCGCCAGGGGGGTAAAAGCACGATGTTCTAAATTCAATTTACTTTGTCTCTCTAGAGGATAAAAACGACTTTTGCACTCAGATATCGAAGAGTAAAAATACTCTTTCCGAGATGGTGGGATGAAAAATATTTTTGCATGCTGTGGTTACCTGTGATTGAATTGATATTAAGTGATAATTAAAGCTTATTTGTTATGTGTATTAATGTAATGTTAATTCGTTGGTAATCCTTAAGTAAATAGCGCTTTGCCTTTTCTGGGAAATAACATTGCCCAACCTGGGAAATAATACTACCCAACCTGGGAATCTTATAAAAAACCCCACGCCAGTTGCCGTGCTTGTGACGCTAACTAACAATATGATACAATTGTTACACGGCACTTATTAATAAGTATATAGGTTTTGTACAGTAAAGTCTTAATTTAAATTTACTGCAAGTCCAGCGCTGTCGGTGTCAACTGGGTGGATTGTGGACGTCACAGGAGACAGCCGGCCCGGGCACGCTTTGTTAACGTTTCAGCTCGCCGTCCATCGTCCATAACCCCAAATTTTTTGCCCAAAATTGTAATAATTTTGGGCAAAAAATTTGGGGGCATTTTTTCCCTTAAATTACAATGGCTGTAAATTATGTGTAATTGTGAACTTTATAGGATAGGAGAGTAAATGAGATTGGTCACAACGTCTAGAAGGCAAAATTTAAGGAAAGCGCGGAAGGGACATGCCGAGCTGTAGTTTTACAGAAAAGTGAAAGTAAATCGGAGAATCTAGTTATATCAAGAGGTTAAATAGAAGTCTCAGGATAGAAAACAGAGGGGACGACCTCAACTCTTAAATTAAAGAAGAAAGAGAAGCTGGCTCTAGTTCCTATTTTGATTCCTTCTTTAGAAGTGACCCGCTCAGCTTCGCATAGGTTCATAAATTATAGCATCATAACCTTTCTGAATTTAAAGCTCTGAAATGACAGAGGGAAGAAGAGGAAGGGGTAGGCCCCTCTGTCTCAACTGAGCTAGACATCACAAGGTCCAAGAGTTAATTCTCAACAGAGAACAGTGGATGATGCTGCATCGACAAAAGCGAAGCTCTTAAGTAGAAGAAGAAGAACTTTTCTACATTATCCCTCTTTCTATTAGTGAAAACCGCATAAAAATCGGCATAGTAGTTTCTAAGATTAGCCCGTAATTAACAATATGCAGTGAAGCTAAATTTCTTCATACCAACAAGTAAAATAACAATAAATTCCTACGGCTATTGCACGTGTGATGGGGTGCCAGGGATGTGGCCTAATTACACAGATGCGGTGCGTTACCCGATACAATGTGCCCACTGTACGCCACATACGTCGGATTGGAAACCGCAACCCATCCGTTGCTTACCTCTCATGCACGGTAGTTCCCATACTATTCAATTCAGTAGAGTTGAATATATGTAACGGAATGTAACTGAAAGTTTATGTAACCATAGATGACCCTATAGCATTAGATGAAACAGCCTAAAAGAAACAATATAGTCTAAAAAGATCACATTAAAACAGGTTTTTTTTCCTAGCTCCCTTTGTCCAACTGCTGGCCAAATGCCAGCATAATATTATAAATACGAAAATTTGTCATTATGTAAGTACGCTTCGACGGCTAAAACATTTAAGAAATTTAAGTCATTGTTCCAATAGTTTTTTTTTTCATACTAGATGGCGCCGGCATTTCATAACAGACGGCCTCGAAGAAATAACGCCGACACAAACTCAAAGAATCATGATCTCTTAGGCTAATATTCAAGGAAGCGTAAACTAACATGACATACGGAAGCATAAGTTTAAGCTTAGCGTCGTCTCTAGCGTTAAAGTTATGTCGTACAATCGTAATAGTTGTCGCAATCGTATTATTAGTGTGATTATAAAGTTACGTTGATACTAATAATATCTCCTATCCAACAGACAGACCAGTCCTCACGATGTCTCTGGGCAGTACCCTCAACCCCAACGACATTAAGGAAGGGGACGACGTGTATTTCGAGTGCAACATCAAGGCCAATCCCAAGGAGCACCGCATCTCCTGGTACCATAACGTGAGTGAGTCGTGAACCTACATCAAAATTTTTTAGTACCTACCGTAAATTTTAGTAGTTAAGATTATTTTTTTACAGATATTTTATCCATCTCGTACCCAAAGTTTTTAAATATTTTAGTATCTACTGTACATTTTAGTAGTTATGTACCGTATAATTTAGTTTTCTACAGATAATTTAGTTACCTGGTATTGTAAATTTTAGTTCCACGTACTAATAATTTTAGTCCCGACAACCAACATCATCAACATCATCCTACTGCCCTTGTCCCAAATTTGAGATTGGCGCAGAATATTCTTTGTAATTAGACGTTTAGTCATATTTTGAGTAGGTGAAAAAGGTGAGTAGGTGGTTATCTCTACCAACCACGTGAATATAGCGTAGTTATAAGAGGTTTGTTTTGTTATAAATAGATTAGATAAACTTATGTAGTGTTTTAAGATTTCAACAACAGTTTAATAAGCACACCGGCGGCGTCAGCAGGTGCTAGAGGCTGAACCAAGCGCTTAATATTCTGTAATTGTAGGTATATTAACAACTACAAAATTATGAAGTGCTTTACAAAATCTTCTAAAACCTTTAAATACTCAACCGATTTCAATAAAATATTTTGTAAACTCTATGTACCTGTATTTGATTTTAAGCCAAAACAAAAAGTGGAGAATTCTCTCGAAATCCTCAAGGGGGTCGATTAAGGTAATTTTCGAGGAATACTTGTCGAAAGCCGCGTCAAGTGCGCCGGTCAAAGTTGAGAGGTCTCGGAGTTGCGCGCGGCTATTTGTGTTTGCGACTTATTCAAACGTCTTGCCACTTGAAAATTGTTTACTTTTACCAACATACTGGAGAAAGGAGCTATAGGGATGTGCACGTGCTGTTTTAAATGTTTTAGTTGATTGTTTTAGTGGTGGACTATCTTTCTGATCGATCAACAGGATCGATACCTGAAAACTAAAGCAAAGGAATCACTCAAGGTGATGCTGCTTTATTCAATCACTAGACTGACATTCGTAATTTTCTTCAAGTCTTCTAAACAATTCGGAACTACGTTTTTAAATTCAAAACATACTTTTTTCTACATAATGACAGTTCTTGCGCCATCCAGGGCTTGTACGAAGCAGCCTCAGTAGAGGAACCTACCTGGGTCTCTACAGTACCTAGTGAGTAATGTGCTGGACACAGGATATACTCGTATCTCGCCTCTCTCTCTCGAGGGACGCAAGGCCTCTGGTGTGGCAGATGTCCATGGGTGACTATGACTACTAGCCATCAGGTACTAGGCTCTTATAAAGAAAGAAAAAAAGAAAAATGGTTTATTCAGCACAATTTTACCTTAAATACTACTTACTATCTATAATTATACACTAATATAAATTGCGCTGAAACGGCGCTGGTTCAGCATAAGCCAGACGGAATGCCTGGCGCTGGTTTTCAACTAGACTCACGACATACACCTAAAAATCCTCTCCAAAAATATCTTAAATGTAATTATTTTTCTTAGGACCAGCAAGTGAGCCAGAATATGTCATCAGGGGTGTTCATCAGCACCAAGTCGCTGGTACTGCAGAGAGTGACCAAAAGAGATGGCGGGCTCTACACCTGCAGGGCTGCCAACCAGATGGGAGAGTCCAGCAGTCAGGCTGTGTACCTGAGGGTACAGTGTGAGTATTGAGTGACAACTGCGAGTCTATCATAGAATAGTCAACAAAAAATTTGCTCAATCTGGGAATCTAACCCAAGCCCCCAGCCGTGCTGGTTACCTACTAGATCATTAAAGCAGACAAGTTGCATTTTGACATTCGAATCGACAAACGAATAGGAACATAATGTATGGAAATGACACAAGCTTTCGACAAATCGAGCTGTCACTAATGTCAGTTCATTTCTAAACGTTACAACGCCCAATTATTCGGATGAGTGATATGCGGCCTATATTGGTTGCGCTTGCTGCGGTCAGTCTAGGTATGAGTAACCTTTTTAAACACCCCAACTGCCTTTATTTATTTTTGTTGTCAAATCTTTAAAAAACTATTATAAGAGTATTTTTTTTCTTTCTACATGTTAATTTTTCTGATACACAGTCGCGCCCGTGTGCGCGCAACCATCCCCTCTATTGATTGGTGCGCGCCTGGACGAGCCACTGCGCGTGCGCTGCACTGTTAACGCGGATCCCGCTGACGTCACGTTTTACTGGCAGTTCAACAACAGTGGCGAGAGCTTTCAGGTGTCTCCGGCTAGATACGGTGAGTGCCACATCCATCCATCTCTACCACCTAGTGACCACTATGTCTTCTAGGACGACAACACGCTCTCCAACCGGCCCGGTCACCCGCAGAGTGGATTGAGTTTTGGAGTGTTAAATGAGTGAGTCAGTGCCACAAGGACAGGGAAAAGACACAAAGGCTTATATTCTTACGCTTTCTAATATTATATGTGTCCTAAGATGATTGGCAACTTAGGTTTTATGCTTAGTATCATCGATTCTAATAAAATTCCACATAAAAAAACAAACAAATTACACTTATTGTGCAGTGTCGGCGGGCGGTACGTCAAGCGAGCTCCGCTACCGCGCGGCGAGTGAGCGCGACTACGGCGCGTTACTTTGCCGCGCGACCAACTCGGTCGGCCGACAGAAACGACCGTGCGTCTTCCAGATAGTTCCAGCAGGTATTGTGTAGGTTTTATTTATTATATTAAGATGACAGCGTATGAGCCGCTTAATAGTAAGCGGCCTGCCTTCTACTAAATATGATAGTTGTTTGAAAGAAAAACCATAAATTTCCCCTTTTTAGGATGTGTAATTTTTTTTAAGATCGGCCATTTTGCCGGTTAATCTCTGAAACGACAACAAAACAAAAACAAAAAGGCAGATTAGCAATTAATGAACCAATAAGTACCATTTCAAAAATCCCATTAAGAAACTTCCCACGTTCTAAATACTTGTTTCTACAATCTATGGTTTTACAGACCCTTTTTACTTTTTTCTCCCATTACCGATGGAAACGGTAATAAAGCCTTGCTTTTTCAAGGAAAAAAATATCCTAAAATAATATATTGAACTCGAGCTTACCCGTGCCCATGGCCAGGGTTAATTAAAAAATAACCCCCTAGATTTTGTATGAAAACAGCATTTTAATTGGACAAAAAACTGTGTTTTCGTATTATTTTGGTAAAGGACGAAATAAATGCGTGTTTCAACACGTTTTTTAGTTACTCACCAACCATTTTTTCACCGTATACTACACAGTTACGTACGGGTATCAATTGTATTGTATCAATGCACAATTTTTTTTTTAAATTTTGATAGGCTTTCGTTTAAGTCATAATATCCAATTTTATCGTTTTTGTTTGTCAAATGTTTTGACAGTTATAATTTTTATGATTTTCGAGGTTTTATACTTATTGCTTAGCATAGAACTTATTTAACTAATGTGACTAAATAATGGTTTTGCTGTGTGTTGCCATTTACGATAAAATTATCGATATATATCGTTTCGTCAATTTTGATGATTTTGATGTTCGACTAATTTGTAAACCATACACTTTTCGGGTCAAAAACACGGAATTGTATTATAAGGATCTATATGGACGTATATGGAAGCTAATTAATCTTATGGCCTTAGAGTTCAAGGGTTCGATTCCCTGGTCAAACAAAGTGTACTTGGGTTTTTCCTTCAGGAAATTCTCGGTAAAATCTATTGATGTACAGCAAGCCACTGCTTTACCTCTTGAGCAATAAAAGCGTGATGGTATGCAAAGTTAAAATGCTGTAATTTTAACGGTATGCGGAGCTTAGAAAGAATTGCAGCACTTTAAGCAGTTAATTCACAAAAAATGCAGTTAATACCGTAAAGAATTTGACGCGGAGGTATGTCGGGCAACACTAGTGCAGTACACGGAGGCGATCGTAAACTCGAGAATTTAATCGACTTTATAGCGAGCGAGTGCCGGGGTAATTACAAATTTTATGACTTATCGAACGATCGTAGCGTGTATTGAATTGTTGAATGAGTTGTTTATAACTTATAGTTGTTGTTGTTGTAAGGTTGTGTAGGAATTATACACTTGCTGTATCTCGGTCGGTGTGTACCGGTAGCTTTAACCTGTCAACGGGGCAGATCGGAAAAACATTTTCATCTGGGGGTCTACTACGTATGCACGAAGTCCGTAGTTTCGGCCTTCGTTTCCTACTTCGTATCACCTACGGACGGATGATTCGTTCGGGGCCCGAATTAAGAATGAATGACAACACAATTTGACAGTTGTACCTTTTTTTTTTTTTCTCTCTTTATTTTATTTAGGGACTTTTATACCTGTGGTACATGTCAGTCCCATCGTACCTTATAATACATTAGTGTAACTAAAAACTAACTTTAACTAATTATTACCTATCGAATCGTAATTGTACAAACTTATACAAACTTAACGCATCCCCAGAATTAGGCCTTGACATTATGTGTTGAAATGTACCAATATCATATCTGTTTAAGTTGAGCTCTTTAAATAAGTTTTCTCTGGGAGCCTGATACTGAACACATTCCATCAATAAGTGCACGACATCTTCTACGGTTCCACACGTGTCACAATTTGGTGAGTTTATTTTTTTTATGAGAAACCCAAATTTGTTGTATCTGCTTTTTTATACCACTGAGGTGGTAAACAAACATACGGCCCGCCTGACGCTTGCAACACCAGGGGCACTCGCGCGTTGCTGACCTTAAAAAAGGTTCATGGAGGATTCACTGCGCCGACAGTTTAGGGGAATATTCCTCTTGCTGCCAGCGCAGCGCATCATTAAAAGGAGCTGTGGAAACCTTACTCACTGCAGGAACACAACACACGATAAAGTGTGTTATTTGACTGCAGTTATCTGTAAGGTGGAGTACTTCCCCAGAGGCTGCTCCAGATTTGAGCCATGAATAGCTGTACCCTACCTCTCTTCTACTCCCGTTGTGTTTTTACCCATCCGAAAAATTGAACCTGACACTTGTTTTAACGGATCGTTATGTCTGGGCTACTTTCGGACGGGTCCGTTACTTCGTTGACGGGGATAGAGAGTAGAGCCCTTGCCCCGGTAGCGTCCGTTCTCAATGGCACAATATCAAGTTGCATTTGACCCGCTACGGCTTCAATGTTTGTCCAAAATTTAATCAAATTTCTTTATCAGTACCTCAACCATAAGTTCTATCGAATGGCTTTAGATAAGTTTTTACGCATCGAAACGCTGTAATCTCATAGCAGATTTTAAGTTCCTTACGTAACCGCTAGAGGCGCTGTGAGGGTTTTCCATACAAATATTTTACGGCGTCGCTAGCGAGTCTAGTGAGAAAAACTCATGGTCGAGGTAGTTGCCTCAATAGTACATTTCAAGAAGCTGTCAAAAGCCATCAAATCTCTTTGTCAAAGTAATTTTGAACGAGCGTTATCATATCACCCTTAGACCGGTGCCAAACAGTTTTACTATACTTACATACATAAGCTTCTTCCATGCGGAGGCTAAATAACTTTAAGGTTCTTTCTTTTGTTTTCTTTCTTCTAAGTGTAAGACGTACCATCACGCCTGTATTTCCTGAGAGGGTAGGCAGAGATGTACTAATATATACACCCACAGTTCGCCGGTACGTTTTAAGTTCCCATGTAATAAGTACTTAGTTACTAAGAATTTAATAGAAATACTCAATAACACTGATCAACCTGAGAATCGAACCTGATCATACTAAGTAGTTACGCTTCCGACAACTATACTAACGAAGCCCTTTATCAATAAGTCAAATAAAATCTTGAAATCAAATTCAAATTCAAATCTTTATTGCGTTCCTAAGTACTACATAAATTGTTACAATATAAAAGTTTCGTATCAATATGAAACCCTGTAAGGGCGCAGAAATTTCGTATTATTAAATCACAATCTTTATTCAAAGTACCTATGTATTAACTTATTATGTAAAATATTTTGTATAAAAACTCTATCTCTCTATAAAGGTATAACTATAAAAATAATCATTCTCGAATTTTCAATTTTCACTTAAAATTTTCACGTAAACCCCAGAGGCAAGCAATTAATCGAAGTTGCTTCCACACTTCTGCTTCGACAGATAATTCTAGGAAGTGGTGTGTAAATTAATATTTTACCAAGTTAATTAAAACATTCCCGAGTTTTGCTCCAAGTGATCGGTGACCGGAGTTCGGGCCGTTTTAAAATACGGCTGAACTTTTGTAATCGCGACTTGGGACCTATATACGAGGTTACGACCGAACTTGCACTACAAGTTCTCATTTGAACGAATGGTTTTGAATGTGATCGGTTTTCTCGTTCAGTCGTTCAGTTTCAGTTCAAGTTTAGGTAGGTAGAATAATTTAATTTTCTATCACGTCTGTTTATAGGTCTCCATAAAATTTTCCTTAAATATTGTTAGATTATAAAGTTTGTAAAATGACGAAAGTTTGTGAAGGGCTGCCTCGTTGGTCTAGTGGTCCCAGGCGCGACTGCTACGCTAGAGGTTCTGAGTTCGATCCCCGGGTCGAGCAGTGTTGTTGGGGTTTTCCGTGAAATTCCTAGCAGCAACTCGGAGTCTGGATTTGTGCCCGGTTGATGGCAATAGACTCGCCCCCTACCGGCGACCTAAAGTTTGTGAAGGGCTGCCTCGTTGGTCTAGTGGTCCCAGGCGCGACTGCTACGCTAGAGGTTCTGAGTTCGATCCCCGGGTCGAGCAGTGTTGTTGGGGTTTTCCGTGAAATTCTGTAACACCTATGTACCACTCATGATCGCAATAAATATTTGTATTTGTATTTGTATTTAAACATACCTGCGAAATGTAGGTTACGTTAATACACTTCTGCCTACTCCTTCGGAAAATATAGGCGTGATGGTATGCAGATTGTAAAGGGTAATTGTACTACTTTCAATTTAACGCATTATTTTTCTGTTCTTTCATTGTTTGGTCACACTTTTAACTTAACCTAACCGATACAAAGATGATCAGTGATGAGATCACATGATTAATTACTATAGTCTGCGCGGAACTAGTTGGCCGCGCCTTAGGTATGTGAGTGGCGGGACGCAGGGGCGGGGTCACTTGCGCACGGTGGGACGGAGGGGCGGAGGCGCTTGCTTTTGTTCACAGTAACCCGCCGCCTCACCCCCGTCCCTACCTAAGGCGCGGCTGACTAGTTCCGCGTGGACTATAGGTAAGTATTTTATTTATTAGGTATTTTAAACTTTGACGAAACATCAGAAGTCCGCACTCGGGGTTTGCCAGCGAGCCATGGAGCGCAGTATCTTGGGAGTCAGATTGTTAGACCGTATAAGGAATAGTATACTGCGCTCCAGAACTCAGATCGCCGACGTTGGTCAAAAAGCCGCAAGCTGCATGTCGGACGAGCTGTTGGCAAAACGTATTACCGAGTGGAGCCCATACAACGTTAGACGACGTCGCGGTAGGCCCAAAAGGAGATGGCGGGACGAGCTAGACCTTTACTGGAAGGATTGGCCGCAGATAGCCCTTAACCGTGACGAGTGGAAGGCGGGTAGGGAGGCCTTTGCCCTGCAGTGGGACGATAACGGCTGATAATAATAAATAATAATAATTTTAAACTTACCTAATAAATGTAATTATATAAAAAAAGAAAATAATAATAATTTTATGAAGTTAGTAACTGTAGACACACAGTGCTTCCTCTCTCCTACATTGCTGTGCCCGACGGGGTCCATAATGAACAAAATAATTGTACTTTTTACCACCTAACTACTTACTTACATTGTGGAATGCAATAAATATTGAGTATTGAGTATTATGTGGCGAATCCGTCTCCTGATAAGTCCCCGTTAAATTATGTGACAGATCATTCGATCGTAAAATATTTTGTATAAAAACTCTATCTCTCTATAAAGGTATAACTATAAAAATAATCATTCTCGAATTTTCAATTTTCACTTAAAATTTTCACGTAAACCCCAGAGGCAAGCAATTAATCGAAGTTGCTTCCACACTTCTGCTTCGACAGATAATTCTAGGAAGTGGTGTGTAAATTAATATTTTACCAAGTTAATTAAAACATTCCCGAGTTTTGCTCCAAGTGATCGGTGACCGGAGTTCGGGCCGTTTTAAAATACGGCTGAACTTTTGTAATCGCGACTTGGGACCTATATACGAGGTTACGACCGAACTTGCACTACAAGTTCTCATTTGAACGAATGGTTTTGAATGTGATCGGTTTTCTCGTTCAGTCGTTCAGTTTCAGTTCAAGTTTAGGTAGGTAGAATAATTTAATTTTCTATCACGTCTGTTTATAGGTCTCCATAAAATTTTCCTTAAATATTGTTAGATTATAAAGTTTGTAAAATGACGAAAGTATTGAGTATTATGTGGCGAATCCGTCTCCTGATAAGTCCCCGTTAAATTATGTGACAGATCATTGCATACAAAGGTGAGGGTGGGGTCATCAAAATCTGCCCAAATCATGTACCGAAGGTACACTTATTGGAAAAAATCCCTGTATTAAAACTCGGCTGGTTAAAACTCTAGTCGTACCTTACTAGGGGAAGAGACAAAATAACTTTGAATTTAAAAAAACTCGCGCTATTTTGACACATTAATCAGTTTCATAGTGCTTTTAAAGTAAAAACTGTCAACTTGACAGCTATCTGCTGTCAGTGTCAGTTTCGGAATGTCAAACGCACGCCATTATGGCACATTAAAACAGTTTCATAGTGATTTCATGGTAAAACCTGTCAACTTGACAGCTGTCATGTACCTCAGTTACAAATATGGGCTTAGTTGTATGGGCTATTATTGATGATCCCTTTTATTCCAGTTTTGAATTTAGATATCTGGCGGTTAGCAGCTATCCAGAGGTACTGAAACAGGCCCTTTGTGCTGTAAAGACTGATGTTTATTTTGTTCAACAGCGCGTCCATCCCCGCCTCGGAACTGCACGGCGAAGCGGGTGCTCCTGCGCAGCGAGCCACACCTCTCCGTGCGGTGTGTGGCAGGCTACGACGGAGGGCTCAACCAACACTTCACGCTCGATGTGCTCGGGGAGAACAGCAGAGTTTTAGCCAATACTACTGCTAATTTTAGTGGTGAGTGAGTTTTTATTTAAACTTTACGAACGTTTAACCTTTGTGAGAATAAATGTTTTTTTTTCTTTACGTTTATTTAAAAAAAAATATTTAACGATATATTAGAGGGTAGTAGTAGACTAGTAGCATGATTAAAAGTAAAAAAAAAATAACGATATCGGTACAGCGGTCCTAGTAAGTTCCTGTAAAATTATTTGGTAGATAATTTCGTACAAATTTTGTTCCATTTTTGAATTTATTCGCAATCCAGAGGTGAATCAATGTAGGTGTAGAATTATAAAATGTCTGATTACGGTCTATGATGACATACAAAACAAAAAACGAACTTCGCAACTGACACTTTTTAAACGTTCTTTTCAAAAATCGAACTTCACATTCGAAATTTAAAAACGAACACCGTCCCAACAAAACGCACGATAATATTTTAAAATGGCGCCGTATCTGAATTAATTGGTTTTGCAGACGCAAGTCAATATCGCTGACAGAATGTCCGTTTTACAGTAATGAGATTTAATGAAAATGGCCGATCTAAATTGTGTGTGCTGAAATCTAGACACGTTAATAAATTAATTTTGTTATGTGCAATTAATTCTAACTAAAATTGTTGAAGGCTAAATGAAAACTGGTTGAAAGTGAACTGTTTTCAGTGTGTTGGGACGTTAGGAATTCATAACGTCACTCTCACGAGGTAAATAATGCTAGGTACGCCATTTATATAATGAAATTAATGTCCAAATTATACCTTTACGCGAAAAATAAAAGTTTCAAATCGAATCGTGATTTGGTTGTTGCAGGAAATGAACGAAGTACAATCTGTTTTCTTGTAGAATTTTATCGGAATCTGTTCAGCGGCTTAGGTGAAAATGTTGTTACAAGCTCCGCAAATTGATGTGACTGGCGGCCATCTTAGTGACGTAAAAATTACGTAACCGCTCTCAGTACGCGTTACCACCACTAGCCCGCAAGCACAGCGGATGACGTCACTTTGAACTTAATTTGACAGGGTTCCAGTCCATTAACAATTTGCGGGACTTATACCTTTAAACCTCTACAGAACAACTTATAATTGAGGAACTAGATTTATGTTCCATACAAAATATTTGATTTGATAACGATTATCTGCAACATCAACTAATAATAGTATTTTCTCCACCAGATCTGATAGTCTGGTTCAACATAAGCTGGACAGCAGTGGAGGAGTTGGAAGAAGATGAAGACTTAGCGGTGACAGCCCGCAATAGTAAGGGGTCCTCAGACCCCGTGCTGCTGAGGGACCTCGTGTTTAGAGACGCGGAGAAGAGAGCAGGTGAGAATGTAGATCTTATATGTGCAATTATTTACAGTTATTGACTGTAACATAAATAGAACTAGTTTTGACTGCTGGCACTCGCCGGCCACTGCCTCGGCACAGCTCGTGCGTAGGAGTTCGGACCGGTTATAACCGGTTTTGCAGAGTGAACTGATTTTAGCTTGTAAGTATAGCTTAGGAATTCCCTTTGACCACCACAAATGTCCTGCTGATCTGATATTGTCATGCATATGTCGACAGGTCGTTGAACTATAATTATCGTTGAGATACACAATGCCTGATGCATGCATGCCGTCAATTGGAACTGGTCTATTCAGCCGCATTTCAGACATTGCCCTTTGGTGCGGAAAATCCTTATGGTCCCCTGCCATATGGAGAGGTGGCAGGGTATGTCATACTCATATCGTCTAAAAACCGCATTTGCCTTCCCTAGAACTATTTATGTCACTACCATGGATAGATAGATAGACAGAATATACTTTATTGTACCCAAAGGAAAAATATTCTACCATGTATTCTATAAAAGTAGTGATAGCCTAGGGGTGTGACCACTGGACTGCCAAGTCAAAGGTCTCGAGTTCGAAATCAAGACACGCACCTCTGACTTTTTGAAATCATGTGCGTAATTATCACTCGCTTTAACGGTGAAGGAAAACATCGTGAGGAAACCTGCATGCCTAAGAGATTTTCTCGACGGCATGTGAAGTCTGCCAACCCGCATAAGGCCAGCGTGGTGGACTATAGCCTAATCCCTTTCATACTGAGAGGAGACCCGTGCCCAACAGTGAGACAGTATATGGGTTGATTATTATTTATTATTATGTATTCTATAGTATTCTACTATGTCTGGACTTTCAGAGATGATGATTGAATTTATTTCAGTGTTTCTTCTCAGAGTTTGTCAGTTACGAAATGCCAGCAACATCTAGTTAAAAAACCACTGTCTCCAAAGATCTTATTTTATTTTATTTAGCCTGTATTGTATCAATCCTGAGCAAAGGCCTCCCCCGATTTCTTACACTTAGTTCTTTCATAATTAAGATCTACTTACTGTAAAAAATATCATTTAATTTTAGCTAACTATTTTGTCGACTATACATCAATTTTCAAATACATAAAATAGTCAAGTCAATAAAGTAGATCAATTGTCGACAAAATTGCTGTCGGGCACAATATTTTAAAAAATGCAATCGGTATTCGGCCGCCTACATTTGCATACTAGTTCAATCCAATTTAGCAAGTTTAGTGATGTTCAAAAAGCGAACTGTTACGCTAGGACGATTATTAACGTCACAATTTACAGAAAACTTCGTTCTCTCCGGAACATGCTTTGAACTCGTTTGTCCCAAACTAGAGGGAATTTCCCAAATTATGTTCTTAGAGCTAGACTTTTCCAAAATGTCAACTTTCTAGACTTGTGAGTTTTGGCTGTGCGTTCCAAGTTCAGTCGGGTAATCAGGATAAACGATTATATAAGTTTAAATTGTCAATTGCCTCATCAGTCAAGTGATCCTAAGAGCAAATGCTTTGCCAGAAGACAGAAGTTCTGGGTTCTATTCCCAGGTCGACCAAAGTACAGCTAACCTATATATTCCTTAAAATTATGTGATACCTATGAGATTTTGATCCCACAGTCAAACTGTTTATACAGTTTTTTGGGACACTGTTAGTTCATAAGCTGTATCATGTACCTTTCTTACAAAAATCTATACTATTATAAAATTGTAAAAAAGTCATTTCTGTACATTGAAGAAATTGTAAAAAAGTCATTTCTGTACATTGAAGATATTTAAAAAAAAACAATTGGGTTAGAGTATATAAACGATCGCGAACCCAAAAATGAGATTTTTAGAATTCTTGTCTGTTTGTCTGTTTGTCTGTTTGTTAGGGGTTGGCGCTAAACCTACTGAATAGATTTGAATTTTGTATTAACTGTTGTAAAGCATAATTTCCAACTTAAAAACTGATGTAAAGCTTTTTTCAATTATTAGTATAGATCCTTAGATAGAGCTTGACCTCTCTGTTGTATGCAAGCCCATAGAAAGAAGAGTTCATCATTGCTGGTTTTTGATTTTTAATTTTCTATTTAAAAGTCCATCGTTCAACTAAAAAAATGAGGTATATCTCATTCCACTCGGTTGCGTAGATGCTGAGATAGAGCTTGACCTCTCTGTAGTATGTATTCCTATTGATATAAGGGATCATTATTGTTGGTTCTTTAATGAAGTTGTCATATGCGCAGAAATCGTGATTGTTGATTAGTTATAAACGTTTTAAGTGGTATAGACTTAAATTAAACAATAGTTGTAAAGTTTGGTTAGAATTACGAGTTATTACGACTAACTGAAGCTTCCGTTTTCTTTTGGACATATTTTCACAAACAGCATCACCTCAGTACCTCATAAAGTACCTCAGTACCGAGACTAATTGTCGACCGGAATCGAACCCACAATATTCATTGAGCTTAGCGCCGTTATAACTTAGTCACGAGGCCCTTTTTACAAACCTCTAAAACACTACTTCAAAATACAAGTTTTTTATGAATGGGTTCAATTTCTTGTTCCTACATCCACGTAAGCGAAGCCGCGGGCAAAAGCTAGTAATAAATAAATAGGTAAGCAAAAAAAGTTTTTTATGAAATTCTTAGTAGCACCTCAGAGGTCCAATTCGTGTTCAGATGATGGCAATAAGCTCAACCGTATTATATCAGACCTAAACACTACTGACACTACTGAACTAATGACGTGACTAAACTGAGGGTGTAGGTACATACTTTAGTTATACACCTCTGCCAAAGCCTACGGGGAATACAAGCGTGATGGTATGCAGTTGAATTATGATTTTAAGCTACAAATGTGACTTATTCTATGTGGATCTGAATTTTTCCAACATTATACCCCTCTATGAAGTGTTAGATAAGTTCAGTTAGCTGGCATTTGACGAGCGTTTACTACGGCGGGTAATCTCAATAAAACGGGCGCTTAACGAGCTAGGAATAGCCCGCATGGTGTTAAACGACGGTTTACCGCCGTTCATCTAACTTTAGTCTTATACCTACACGAATGTTACAGGAATGTCTAGATAGAGCATATCGCATTTTTAGTATGAATTTCTAGATGCATATAGTCAGCATATTATTCAAGTTTTAACACACCATCACGCTAATATTCCCCGAAGGATTAGGCAGAAGTGTATTAGCATCTACAGTTCGCCGGTATGTTTAGGGCCCATGTAATAGGGGTAAGCCTATAGCAATTAACCGGGCACAAATCCTAACTCCAAGCTGCTACTGAGAATTTCATAGAAAAACCCAATATCACTTTACCCGACCTGGAAATCGAACCTCAAAGCATAGCAGTCGCGCTTAGTACCACAAGGCTAACGGGGCAGTATTATATATTTTGGCCATGACCTGATTTGAACTATTATACGGTCTAATTTTGCCCTTTTGCCTTCCGAGTTATTGTTTTCACTGTAATAATTAAAGAAAAACAAGGAATATTCAATATTCCTTCATATGTTAAAGCCTACGGCATGAGTATTATTTTGAGAGAATAAATCAACAGTTACACAGTTTGGTTATATGTTTTAAGTAGGCTATATGATTGATATGTATGTTGAATATTATCACAGATAATGTTATGTAAATGGTGAGTACCTACATTGCAAAATCTACAAAGTGTTGATTTGATTGTATTTTTAACCCCCGACGCAAAAACGACGGGGTGTTATAAGTTTGACGTGTCTGTGTGTGTGTGTGTGTGTCTGTCTGTCTGTGGCTCTCTAACGGATGAACCGATTTTGATTTTGCTTTTTTTATTTGGAAGGTGAATTAGTCGGGAGTGTTCTTAGCTATGTTTGATGAAAATCGGTCCAAGATGGCCGCCGCTACAAAATAGCGAATTACATATATTTTCACAACTGCCTCAATATGGGTATCAAATGAAAGGGTTTAACTAGGAGAATACTATACACTATGACAAATTTCAAATCCAAGATGGCCGCCACCACAAATTGGCATATTACGTTTCATGTCGGGCGTTTTCTACATTTTTAATTTAGGTTAGGTTATGTTAAGGTTGCCTGGAATAGATCGCTGATTGCGATAAGGCCGCCCTTTGTTAAACCACTAAACGAACGAGGCAGTCTTATTCTACCTCAAAAACACAACTTGCCCGGAGATTGTCTTGTAAACACGTGTACGACGCTGACAAGATGTTTTTGTTTGTACAGAGAGTACTACCCGCGCCGAGAACAAGTTCCCGGCGGCGGCCGCGCTGGCGGCACTCGCTGCTATATTAACAGCTGTAGGCGCTATCATCGTGCTGGCAGTGCGCAAGTAAGTATAAGAAGAGTCGTACTAATGTACTCCTACAGTTCGCCGATGTGTTTCGGCCCCAAGTTATGGTGTATCCATCCACGCTTTGACATGGAGTGGTAACATTGGAATTTGGGCTACAACAGAAGCTGCAGGACGCTGATAAAACCGGTGGCGTTGTGTGTTGGGTCGTTTTATTCTCTACGGCATGGTTGAGTCATATTCGTGAACGAGGGCTGGCGGGTCTTACTGCTGTGGCTATCTTTTCAATCCTAATATCCACCCTTTAATCTCTGCATTAACACATCAAGCTGCATCATCCTTAAAACTATTCACAACAATGGTTACTACCCTACATGTTTTTTAAAAAGAGTGACTATGGAGTTTTTTTCCGCCTCTTCTCCATAAATCCTACTTTTTCGGAACCGTGCAACTAGTGTGACCTTTCAAAAGTACCTATTGATATGGTTTAATTGAAATAAAAATATTTGAATTTGAATTTGCAAAACTGGGGGCAAAGTCAGTGACAAGGCAGTCCGAAAGCCTTATGCAAAAGCCTATTGCCATCAACCGGGCACAAATCTAGACTCCGAGCTATTACTGGGAACTTACAGAAAAACCCAACAGCATTGCTTGGCCCGAGAATCGAAGATTTTGACGTTACAGACATTCTTTATTAAATCTGTATTTTCCCACTCCTGAGCAAAGGCTTACCCTTTTTTACGCAGCTTTGTAAATTCATAAAAAACATCTTATGAAGTAATTAGTCTGGGCATTTCTTCTAAATTATTAGCCTATTTCTAGCTTTCTAGAGTAGCTTAACTATGGTGAAAGAATTTTTCAAATCGGTCCAGTAGTTTCGGAGCCTATTCAATTCAAACCAACAAATAAATGTTTCTTCTTTATAATATAGAATAGAAGTATAGATAAGTTACTTACAAACAACATTGAGGCTAATATTCAGAGACGATGCTCAGCATAAACTTAGGCTTCCGTATGTCAAATTGTAATATAAATTTGACATACGGAAGCATTACTTTACTCTGAGCATCGTCTCTGAATATTAGCCTTAAACTTACAATAGGTAAAGCTCTTAATTTCAAAATTCAATATACTCACCAATTCAACCTGAATACAGGTACTCTCTGAATGCAACTAAGTGTAACTTCCAGCTTAGTATTCACAGAGTTCGGTCTAAAGCCAGAACTTATTATTTATCGCACTCATGTGAGCTCTTAGCAGGGAACTAAGAGCTAGTTGGGCGGCTGTATCAATAGAATTAGCTGGATATTATCACACAGGTGCTGTTTTCAATCGAGTATTAATTTATAGAACCTAGAATAGCTTTTGCCCGCGATTTAGTTGGAATAGTTACATTGTGCATCAATGCGTGCGTTCAATGGCTCATTCTTCAAAAGGCGTTTATCAGACATATCTACATTGTGACCCTCACAATCACATCCTAACTAATATTATAAATGTGAAAGTAACTCTGTCTGTGTGTCGCGCTTTCACGCCAAAACTACTGAATCGATTTAAATGAAATTTGATACACAGATAGTCTATAGCCTGAGAAAGGACATAGGCTACTTTTTAATGCGAAAAAAGGGCTTTTAAGGGTTGAAATAGGGGATGAAAGTTCTAAGAAATATCCAGACCACGGCGAAGCCGTTGGCGGAAAGCTAGTATTATTAACGTTACGTTACTGGACTTTAAAAAAGACCCTGATTCTCTGAGTTTGTTTCGGCGTTTCATTTCATTTTACTACCTTGTTGGCCTAGTGGTCCAAAGCGCTACTGCTAGGCTAGAAGTCCTGGATTCCCAGGTCGAGCAGTGTTGTTGGGTTTTTCTGTGAAATTTCCATTAGCAGCTCGGGAGTCTGGATGGTAGCCGGTTGATGGCAATAGGCCCGCTCCCTATTACATGGGACCTAAATATACGCCGAACTGTGGGTGTACATTAGTACACCTCTGCCTAATCCTTCGGGGAATACAGGCGTGATGGTATGGTATGATATTGTATTGAAGGACGCGGGCGTATTGCCATCAACCGGGCACAAATCCAGACTCCGAGCTGGAAAATTCACAGAAAACCTTGTTCGACCCGGGGACCTTTAGCGTGGCAGTCGCGCTTGGGACCACCAGACCAACGAGGCGTTCAATGTTATACATAATGCAACAACCCCATACGCAAAGCATCATATTAATCCAACATTACTTTTGATGTGTAATATATTAAACACGTTGCATGTAATTTAATCGTATTGACAAATTACTTAGCAAATTGTTTGATCAAAGTGTATTGCTATGTTTATTCGATCAGGCGTTTTGAGGTATAAATTCTGTCGTAAAACAGACTGGTTAATATTGCGTTACGGTTGTATGCCAGTAAAATAATATTGGGTAAGAAGTGTGGAAACGAATGATTTTAAAAAGACTATTTATTACTTATTCTTTTATTTATTTACTAGCTTCCCGCCAGCGGCTTCGCCCGCGTGGTCTTATAATTTTTCCCCCGTTTTTACATATATAGCCTATAGCCTTCCCCGATAAATGGGCTATCTAACATGGAAAGAATTTTTCAAATCGGTCCAGTACTTTTTGGGTTTATTCGTTACATACAAAAATACAAATCTTTACTCTTTATAATATTAGTGTAGATAATATTCATGTAGTTTCTCGACTATATTATTATTTAGAGGGGCTCGTGCGTAATTACCTACGCTGATCCACCGATCTGCAAGGTTAAGCTGCTCTTGCCGCCGTCAGTCTGCGGATGGGTCACTATTCTTAACATCGAGGCCCCTTCATGCCTCGGAGAGCACGTAGGTAAAGCCGTCAGTCCCGGATGTCATACGAATACCTATGACAATCGTTAGTGGCAGTCAGAAGCCCAAAAAGCCTGACAACCTGTCTATCCTCCGAATATCAGTATTACCTAGAAAATGGGTTGTGGTAGTCTGATGGCAGTCACTTCGTGTAAAATACTGATATTCAGCCGCATCTGGTTCCAGTCTAACCAAACCGAGCTAATTCCAGTCTAAACCGACCCCAGCATGGTTGGGAAAAGGCTAGGAAGAAGAAGAAAACATGTGTATATGTATCTAGGTATTAAGGAGCCTAAATACCTTAGTAGGCGTCCATTATTGCGTGATGTGGGGTGGTGAAACAGGCCCCATATTATGTTTTTTTTTATATCACTAAGGTGGCAAAAAAGCATACGGCCCGCCTGATGGTAAGCGGTTACTATAGCCTATGGACGCTTGCAACACCAGGGGTATCACTCGCGCGTGGTTTATGGAGAATTCACTGAGGGAATATTCCTCCGACAGTTTGAGGGAATATTCCTCTTGCTGCCAGCGCAGCGCATCCTTAGAAGCCAATCCTTCATCATCACATAAAAAATCCTTGCCATACCGTTCCGTCAATGTGCGCGCAGCCTTAATCATCCTATTTAAACGAACTAAGACGCCAAGATATGTTGAAATTACCTTATTATTAGTCAATTGTTATTTAAGATATGGCCTCAGTGAATGCCTTGGCGTTAAGCCAGGCGGTTAGGCCAAGTTCCACACCGACCATATGTCCTAACTCATTGTCTGCTAAAGCACTTAAGTGGATGCTTTTGTCTTAAACAGTATCTAGGAGATGTAGGTGACTTGTGGCTGCCATTAAGCTACCTCTGCTTTCATTAAAAGACGTGGTTCACAGATTATTTTGGGCTGAAAGTCTCTGTAATTTTGACTTCCAAACCGCGTCATCCAATTACTGGCAAGCACATGCAGCTTCGCTTGTGTTGCCTCATAATTACCTATGTAGCGTCTAAGAAGAATACTAGTAAAATGTTTGACCTATTTATTATTGTGACCACTGGACTGCCTCTAGTCTGACTTTTCGAAATTTCACTTTAACGGTGAAGGAAAATATCGTGAGGAAACCTACATGCCTGAGAGATTTTCTCGACGGCATGTGAAGTCTGCCAACCTGCACCAGGCCAGCGTGGTCGAGCTATGGCCTAATCCCTCTCATACTGAGAGGAGACCCGTGCCCAGCAGTAGGACAGTTGATGGGTTGATGATCTGATGAGGATGATTTATTATTGTATCAAATATCATTGTCAAGAACTATAAATTTAAAAGAGTAACCATGGATTCTGACACTTACGCGAATATTAGACATTTTGAAATAAATCGCGATTATCCCAATATATTAATAGAGTCTGCCCGTGACCATGGACGCTGTAAAGGGTCCGAAACGTCGGGATTTAAATTATAATAATATACGCGATAGAATCCCATGTAACCATGGAATGTCCTACCACTTCTTTTCCATATGAAACGACTAATTTTGAACCATCGGTCGGGTGCATATTATTGGTTTAAGTATAAATGAATATAAGAATTTTTAAAGTAGATCCAGTGATTTTGGAGATATACATAAATTGGGTTGCGGAAGTCTGATCGCGTTTGCTTCATCTAAAATGCTGATAGTCAGCCGCATCTAGTTAGAATGGAAGTCGATACCAATATAATTGAGAAAGGAATAGGAGAATGGTCTTTGTTTTAACGCAGATAAAGTGTTAATTAGTATGCGTGTGATGTAGTATCGATATGTATATATATGTATGGTATTCCATACAAATGATCCGTATTAGAGGGAACAATGTTATTATGTGAGCCACAATCAGTACATATTACGTACCTATTCATTCCAAATACAATGTATATGTCACCGTAAAATTGTAAAAACCGTTAGATTATAATCTGTTTTGCGACATTGTGTACTGTAACATACTGCTAGCAATTTAATGAAAGAAAGAAAGAAAGAAAATAAATTTATTTGTATAGACGAGACACATACAATATATGGAATCACAGACAGAATATTACATACGCGCATTACATACGGGCTAAGCTCAGTAACTACTGGTCCGATTTGAAAAATTCTTTCAGTGTTGGATAGCATGTTTAAAGAGGAAGGCTATAGGTTCTATGCCATCACGCTACAACCAATAGGAGCTGAGTAGGTATATATTAAAAATGTTGCAAAAACGGGGGAAAAAATTCAACATTTACAGGAACGAAGTCGCAGACAAATACTAGTAGATATATAAAATCCATACAACAACAAACAACCTGCCATTTGAAGAATGGTCAGATTTAGCTAATGTAATTTTTTTTGTTTTTTTTTATATACCACTAAGGTGGCAAACAAGCATACGGCCCACCTGATGGTAAGCGATTACCGTAGCCTATGGACGCTTGCAACACCAGGGGTATTACTCGCGCGTTGCCGACCCGAAAAACCTCATAGAGGTTTATGGAGGATTCACTGCGCCGACAGTTTGAGGGAATGTTCCTCTTACTGCCAGCGCAGCGCATCCTTAGAAGGAGCTCTGGCGACCTTACTCACTGCAGGAACACAACACACAATAAAGTGTGTTTTTTGGCTGCAGTTTTCTGGTACTTCCCCAGATGGGCTGCTCCAGATTTGAGCCATAAATGGTTACCTCTCTTAAAATATTATATTTTGAATTTTCATGTTTATTTCTGTTACATAGGCGCAGTGAAACCACGACCAGTAGTAAGCGACCTTCACAGAGCGTGGTGCAGGTGGACGCTCAGGGCCGGAGGTTCCTGATAGCATACCCTGCGCCCGCCGACAAGCTGGAGACCAAGCCTGACATACTCAACCCTAAGGCTGGTGAGTATGGTTTAATTTTGCAGATCTCTTTCAGCAAACAGCTGTAATAAAAAAGAGATGGTTGTAAAAAATCCTGTACCTACCGTACAGGATTTTTTATAACCATAACCTTAGAATTTAATGATTTGAAATAAATGTTCAAAGTCAGTGATGGAAATCGGTTCTATTGCCAATATGTAAAACAACCCAAAAATGCGGCTTATTTAAAATCATTCTCACACAGCACCGTCTAGTCCCAAACTAACCAGAGCTTGTACTATGCGTACTAGACATTGCATATAATACTTGTCTATATACATATTTATAATACATAAGAAACACCCAGACAATCAAACTTATATATTCATCGCATAAATATTTGTATGACATTCGTTCGATTCAGACTTCGAATTTATCATTTATTTGTCTTAAGATCCAGATCTTGACATAATATTCTTCTTGTCCAGACAATGAGCCTCCCCGGGTAGTCCTGGAGTCCAGTGACAATCACACCTACAGCATCAGGGAGGCGAGCAGCGACCCCCACAAGTCTGCTTACAGCCCACCATCTCCAGCTGAAGATATGGTAATTATTATTATTATAATTTTTCGCCCGACTGAGATTCTGGGGTCTAGTATCTGTTGACAAAATAAATTCTTTCTATCTTTTCTTTATTTCTGGTATTTCTTTCTTTCGTATGTATCTACGACTGGCAAAGCAGCGCCTTATCAAACTCTAAAACACTGACTTCGAATTATGTTTTTCAGAAATACTTAAAATATATCACAATGTCTAAAAGGAAAAAGATTATATTTTTAAATTTAATGCTTAGTAAATATTATCTATGAAAAGATGTTAACATTTTTAGTGGACAGATGCATTGACAATAGTTGTTGCGGACATCACCTAAAGACGTAAGTAGGTCGAAACAAAAGCAGTGGTCTGGGTAGCTAAAGCCTGCTACATACGTTACGATATATTGTAGCGATTAATCTGTGCAAGCCGATTTGCGCAGATTTATCAATCGTATGTATTTTTTATTTTTTAAGCATTTTCCATGCTAAGATTACAAGTTATTTTTAATGAAGGAAATGTCGGCTGGCGGGCAGGATTCGAACCTTCGTCTTCTGGTTCGGTACACCAGTCGCTATGACCGCTAAGCCACCGCGTGGTGAGTAAATTCAAAAACAACTGGACCGATATCAAAAATTCTTTTACCATTAGAAAACTACATCTTTCCAGAGTAACATCCTTACTAAATCCTTACTAATATTATTATAAATGCGAAAGTAACTCTGTCTGTCTGTCGCGGTTTTACGCCAAAACCACTGAACAGATTTAAATGAAATTTGGTACACAGATAGTCTAAGAGTCCGACAAAGGACAATGCAGGACTTTTTAATGCGAAAAAATGGCTGTAAGGGGTTGAAAAAGGTGATGAAAGTTATAAGAAATCCCCAGACCAAGCGGGCGAAGCCGCTGGCGGAAAGTTAGTAAGATCCGCCATTTTGTAAAAAAAAAACGCTTTGACAGTTGAAAGGTTATATAAGAGAATTATTCTCAGCATAAATCATGAACATAATAATATGTTAGTTTAAGCTAACCTCGGTGTAAGTTCCAGCCAACATTCAATATTGTCTTTAGCAAAACTATTGTTTAACCATCCTGTTGACATTAACAATGAACAAGTATTTTACAGTATTTATTCACCAACAGACCACCCGATTTACATAACTTGGTTGGATTAATTTATAAACGGTTAATTAACCCTCACAAACTCATTAAAATGTAGGTATTCAATTTTAAGTTTTAGGAGTTTTCCAGTTTGACTTTATTAGGGTTGGTTTAATTTAGTATTGATTTTCTTGATTGTTTTTACAGTAGGTTAATTAAATCAGTTTTTAATTATTGAAGTTAGTCATAAATATGGGCGATTATGTAAATACGAGGTTATAGATACCATCACGCCTGTGTTCCCTGAAGGGTTACGGCAGAGGTGTACTTATGTACACCCTGAGTTCGCCGGTATGTTTAGGTCCCATGCAATAGGGGTGAGCCTATTGCCATCAACCGGGCACAAAGGAGGTCATCAAAAGCCTATACAACTCAGTCCAAATATGTACCGGAGGTACATGACAGCTGTCAAGTTGTTTTAACGATGAAATCACTACGAAACTGATAATAATCTGCCGTAATGGCGTGCTTTTGACATTCCGAAACTGCCACTGACAGTTTTTACTATGAAATCATTACGAAACAGATAATAGTGTGCCAAAATGGCCTAATTTTTTTTCTCATCCCCCAGTCAACATTAAAAAAAGTACGACTAGAGTTTTAACTAGCGTAATACAGAGTATTTTTTCCAATAAGTGTACCTTCAGTACATAATTTGGGCCAATTCGATGACCTCCTTTAGACTCCCGAGCTGCTACTCAGAATTTCATAGAAAAAACACTGCTCGAAGAGGGAATTGAACCCGAACTTCGAGCGTAGTAGTTGTCATTAGAACCAGACACTAAAATGTACTTAAAAAATTACCTCTCCGATCTAAATGGCCAATTTTTGTTCATAATAAGCCCGTGTTGGTTCACTGCTGGACGTGAGGCCTCTTTTTTTTTCTTTTTTTTAGTGAACGCCATAGAGCCGATTCTTCAGTTTTTCATTGAGTTCTGCTCAAGCTGCCTTCCGCACGTCGTCACTCTACCATTTTTTTGTGTGTGGAAAATGCTCATATACCTTATGTCGGACTAAAAACCGAACTTGCCATAATTTGCTCTTCGCATCATGGCCATGGGATCCGGAATATTCACCACGCCCATGATGGGCTGTGGTCCAGTACATCCACCGGACTCCGACCAGGGCGAGATTGATCCTCGGCTCCTACCTAAGGCGCGTGTGAATCCCCGTGCGCCGCCAGCTGAGGCCATTTTCTGGTCGGGCGGCGGACTGCCCAGGTCCGCCGGGCCACAAGTCGGCACTCCTCTTGGCCTGGATTGTTGCTCAATAACCTTTACCTATATCTATACTTCTATACTAATATTACAAAGAGGAAAGATTTGATTGTTTGTTTGCTTAAATTCAAAAAAAAAATTCAATGTTAGCCTCTTTATCGGGGAAGGCTATAGGCTATATACCGTCACACTACAACTAATAGGAGCTTATAGCAATTAAAAATGTTGCAAAAACGGGCGAAATAGTTATCGAGACCACGCAAAGCTAGTAACTAATAAGTACATAATTTTTTTCTCTATTGTTTCAGATGCCGGAAAGATAGCATACGGAGACAATCCAGTGTGATCTGTAAATATGTTCCAAAGACTATAATAATTGTAAATTCCAAAGAATGCCAACAATTAATTATATATTAATAATACAAAATAGCGGCAGCAATTGATAGTATACGTTCAGTTGTTCAGCATATTATTTAAAAAAAAAACGTGTCATGAGTGCATTTGCACACACAAATTGTCTCATACGCACACACACACACATCCAGATGGGTAACTTTAGACTGCCTGGACTAAACAAGAACCATACCAACCCAAAAAGCCACTGCGGCAAATGCACCGTTGTAATCAAATATTAATTACAGTAATTTTGAAAAAACAACCTCGTCAAATCGTTTAAAAAACGTGTCAATAAAGAAATGTTAACATTCTGTATACTAATATGTTATCATTTTTTTCACATAATTTTAATCTACGTTTTGTATGAAAAGTTCAACGACACTAAATACTATGACTTGCTGCCCCTGCTATAAGATAATTATAGAATTTATGGGCAAACTCTTCCATATCAATTTAACAATATCTGTAAATTATTGGGATTTTATTCGTCTAAAAGGCGTTTTTTTATTTAAAAATAGCATTACCATGTTTATCATTAATTCGCGTTTTTTTCTCTAAACATCGAAATAAGAATATTTTATCAACATATCAAAATAATTAATTATGTACAATAATATATGTGCATCATATCTTAATTAAATCAAAGATAATATTGCTTAATAAAAATCACTATCTATAGAAAGATACATTGTTTCTTTTTTTTTGTCTAAGAGTCAGTTTCACTACCTCTGCATAGAAGGTGGAAGGGACATCGACGCACATCCGAATACCACAAGTTCAGTACATGATTCTGGACCCCCCTGCGTTGAATTTTTCCGTAAATTTTTCAATTTTTTCTGCATTTTTTTTTTACTTGAACGTGTAAAAAAACATTATTTCTATCTACTCAAATTAGATTTGTAACTAAAAAATCATTATTTCAATTATTTCGGATCGCGCGCGCGATAACATTCACCGCGAAGCGATATAATCGCGTTTTTAGCAATACACTGCGCGCTCAAAAATGACAATATCTGTAATAACCGATCATTTTATTTTTAACCTTGAGTAAAACCCTGTCACGACGTTTGCGTCGATGTCCCACCTTGTATACTGGGCGGTAGTGAAACAGGCCTAATTATTGTAAAATAAGGGCCTGTTTCAATGCTAACTGATAAGTTCCCGTTAAATTACTTGGCAGATAATTTCATATAAATTTTGTTCCATTTTTAATTTATTCGGCAGTTAGCGTCTATCCAAAGGTGATGAAACAGGCTTTAAAAGTTTAAAGTTATCATACGACTTCATCTGGTGTAGTATTAGAGTCACCGGGAGCAAATTTGGTTTGGGAGCATTCGTTGCGCGAGAATTTGGCACGCGAGCACAGTCTTTGGCGAACCAAGCAACCTTTTGCGAGCACGTCCACTAAAATTCAGCACTTCTTTCGTGCTTCAACTCTCGTCCCCGCTTCTATAAAAGTCACCTCTCCAAAATGTATTGTTTGGCTAAGTATTTCTTATTATAAGTATGTATTTACAAAAAAACTATGTATTATAAGTAAGTAAGTCTAATACCCATTAGTGCTCTGTTTAGTTTGGGACTAGATGGCGCTGTGTAAAATGTAAAAAAAATAATTAAGAAAATGTGCTCGAATTTTGCGACGCAAGCAAAAAATGCTCGTTCGTAAAACGAATGCTCCCTGTGAGTACTCTCCTTTACTCAAAAAAACCCTGTATATAAAATTGTTGATAGTTTAAAAAACGCCTTTACGATTGAAAATCTCTGAAAGTTATTTTTAAGAGAAAATTATAATTATATGATTATTATAATAAACGTTGGATTATTAAATAAAGTTACGGTTTTTATATACTCTTTACTTTATAACCTTACCACCGTTACATTTTGGAATAAGTAGTATACGGGTCGCCTAAGAAAATATTGATGGACTGTGTGAGAAAGAATATGACCACAAAGAAGTTGAATGACGGGATGAAGGCTAATAGAGATGTATGGAAGAAAAGACATACTGCGCCGACCCCAAGTGAATAGGGATAGGGGCAGGAGGATGATGATGAAGCATACGGGCCGTCTGATGATGATAAGCGGTAACCACAACATATACCTAGACGCCAAGAATACCAGTGCTATAACTCGTCTCAGAGACTCATCTCTGACTTTTCGAAATCATGTGCGTAATAAACTCGCTTACAACGGTGAAGGAAAACATCGTGAGGAAACCTGCATGCTTGAGAGATATTTCTCGACGACATATGGAGTCTACCAACCCGCATTAGGTGGTGGATAGCCTAAACCATCTCATTCTGAGAGGAGCCCTGTGCCCAGTAGTAACAGTTAATGGGTTGATGAACCCGGATCCGAGGAGCCACCATGGTAAGTAGTCATCCCTGCCCATGGACACCTACAAAACCAGAGGTGTTACTGATGCGTTACCGAGAGAATACCTAGGGGTACCCATGCCAATGTCGCCAATGTCAATGCCAATGTTCATGCCAATTTTATTGTCCGGCTTGAAGTCGGCACGAGCTAACTTCAACCCGGCCGTAATAATCGGAGAGAAAAATATTGGATTAAAATTATTTAAAACGATAACTTACGACTTGAGTTTTCTATTTTATTTATTATAGTTCAATATTTTTCTTTCGGCAATTTTTACGGCCGGCTTGAAGTTAGCTCGTGTCAACTTCATGCTGGACAATAAAATTGGCGAGAACTGTACACCATCTTCGCTCAACTTCTCTTTGCTAAGTCCCAAATAATATGGGGGCCAGTCTCTTGCGATTGACCAGGCACAAATGCAGACTCCAAGCTGTTACTGAAAACTTCTTAGAAAAACCCAAAAGAACTACTTACTCGACTTGGGAAGAAGAATAATATTGAAATTTAAACTTTATGTCAAAGAAATAAGAGTAATCACGGAGGTCTTCGTGAAATGGAATGTCTATAATCTAGCTATGGCTGTCTTCAAGCAGGTATAGAATTCCCTAACGCCTAGATCTCATTTTCAGAGTGCAATGGAAGATTGTACAAGTACTACTTATTATTCTGAGTGAGTTGTAAGTCTCAAGCTAGGGCCACACAAGTAAGAGCCGTGTTTTACGATCTAGATGCAAGTATGAACATTGATATGCATTAAAAAATATTTGTCTCGCATAGGAATCGAGCCCAGGACTTCACGCTCAGCCACACTTGTGATATTATAACTCCTAAATTGCCCAGCAATGGAATAGACTGAATAACATAATATATTATACCCTTGTACTACACAAATGCAGAAAAAAAAACTGCTTTGAATTTAAATATGGAATCTAGAATCCGGTTGGGTGGTAGATGTCATCTTCTTGAATCTTTGTCCTAAGTGTCGAAATTCTATAAAATGGTGAAAATTTAATGAGAGACAACAAATAGGTAGAATGCATTACTTGCACTAATACAGAAAAAAAACTGCTTTGAATTTAAATATGGAATATAGAATTAGGTTGGGTGGTATTGTCATCTTCTTGTATCTTTAAGTCAAGTGTCAAAATTCTATGAAATGGTCAAAATTTAATGACACATCAAATGCAATACATTAACAGTAACTTAATTTACAAATGAAAATTAGATCTTAATTTAATTATAGAATAGTAAAATTTCAAGACAAAAAAATACACGGGGCAAGTTCTGTGTAAATTGGACTGTCAATATTCATAATTTCTTTCATTGATTTTTATCATTCGTTTAGAAATAGGACAAATTTAATTCTTTTTATTTATTTATCACAACTTTTTATGCGGTCTATTCAAGATGAGTTCTCACCTATTATTTGATCTGTGTCATTTTTCTTAAATGCATTCTTTTTTCTTTAAAGTATATCTGCGCACTAGTTAAAAAAAATAGGGTAGCTGCAAGATACCTACAGTCTACGCGTCATCTTGGACCCAAATTGTAAAAAAAATATGTATTTCGCGTGATTTATTTTTAACTAATAATTTGTTTTTTATGTCAGATATTAATTATGACAATAGTCGTCTAGTGAAAATTAATACGAAATACGAACAAAAACGTTATATTCGTAAAAGTAGTGAGTTTTATGTTAAATGCCAATGTGTTTGTGTGTTGTGAAAATTGTATTATACTTGTAGTAAACCAACTTTATTGTATACAACTATATTATTAATGCAATAAGTTACTGTGAAAAGTTGGCTGATATACTCCGCTCTGGTCACCATTATCGAGGTAAGAATTTAAATCTCTAGTCTTGGTCTTGACCATAATATAATTATGTTCTTTACGTGGGCCATTGTGCTTCTTGTGGGACATTCAGTGAGCAGTACAAGACCAAGACCCCGATAAAATCAGGGGGTGTTGAAATATTACAGTAGGTACATGCGCCGTACTTTGGCCGGACTGAAGTTGGCCGTTTTGCTGCGCAGTACTTATACAATTTTTAAACTAAACAATTAATTGCGCATTCAAATGGGCGCAAACGGCTAATTTCAGTCCGGCCAGGTTACTGTTGCTAAAAAGAATGGAGATGGAGAATAGCCGACAAAAAACTCCATAGATCCTTTTAAAAAACATAATTAAGTACTTTATGTATGTTTTATACCTCTGTTAGGTGTTCTTTCTGGAGGCTATCTATGTGTTCTTGAGTCTATACCTTTATTTTTAACCCCCGACGCAAAAACGACGGGGTGTTATAAGTTTGATGTGTCTGTGTTTGTGTCTGTGTGTGTGTGTGTCTGTCTGTGGCATCGTAGCTCCCGAACGGATGAACCGATTTTGATTTGTTTTTTTTATTTGAAAGGTGAATTAGTCGGGAGTGTTCTTAGCTATGTTTGATGAAAATCGGTCCAAGATGGCCACCGCCACAAAATAGCGAATTACATATTTTTCACAACTATCAATATGGGTATCAAATGAACGGGCGTAACTAGGAGAATACTATACACTATGATACATTTCAAATCCAAGATGGCATCCACCACAAAATGGCACATTTTATTTCGTGTCGGGGGTTTTCTAAATTTTTAATTTTCTATTTGAGAGACATAATCTCAAAAAAATTGAGATATCGTCTTATAAAGTAGTCAAGTAGGTATATATTCTAGCAATTCTATATTCTGCTATCTTCTACAAAATAATTGCTTTTTTCAAATCCTTTCTAAGGAAGCTGAATACGCGGAATGTTTTTCAATTGCGACTACTGCTTTGAAAGCAACAATTCTAGATCTAGTAAATTAAGATTTCTTCTTACAATATACTCACAATACTTCTTATAGTACGTACCTACAGAGAAGGGCTTGTTGCTAAGTACCTAGGTAATAATGAAGCTTTTAATAAAGTAAGGTTAAGCTGCGGTTTTCTACAGATGGGTGACTATACTTATTAGATGAAAACACGTTAAGCCGATTGTTGAGAATAAATTATTTATAACAAAAAACAAACCGCCTCCAAAAAACACCTAGGAACTAAATAAAACAGGTTTACATTATGATTTCTAACTAATTTGGAGTCGGTGCCAAACAGACATCAACGAAACTTATATTTAAAATAAGTTAGTAGTTACGCACTGCCTGAAGAAAGATTGGCGAGTAGGACTCGCGGTGGCTTAGTGGTCAAAACGTCTGATATATTGAACTACAAAACGCACGTTCTAATCCTGCCCGCGATTTTTTCTTCATTTAGTTGATAAAAACCTAAGTGACAAGGTTCAAAATCGTTTAACAGAGAGAAAGGGCCGGCAAGAACCTTCTATCGTTAATATTAAAGGCAAAACTACCTTCATAGTTTCTATATACAGTTTATGACACACAAATAGTCCCGAAACTACCGCAGTTCCTTAACGGTTATGAAACAAGCCACGGCATTAAGTTAGTTTATGTATTCTGCGATAACCCCCCATCCAATCATACAGCGGGGTCCCAGAGGCCAACAATTCAATTTTATTTACTCCTCACACGTGAGCTTGTCAATTGGGAGGGTTAGTTCGATGACCTTGATTTCCTGTTGTCGTTATTTTGACAATTGGTTCGAGAAATGATTTTCGCGACGTGTTTGGATTTAGAAATAAACATACCATCACGCCTGTCCCCTAAAGGTAAGGCAGAGGTGTACTCAATGTATAACCACATTTCACCGTTATGACGACGTCTGTGGTCTAGTGGTTCGAGTACCGGACTGCTGATTACGAGGTCGTGCGTTCGATTCCCACAGGACACAAACATTTTATGTGATGAACTTAAGTGTTTTGTGCTTGTCTGGGTGTTTCTTATAATATTATAAGAACCTATGTATTTACAAAAAAAAAGTATATAAGTATTATATCCATTGTCTAGTACCCATAGTACAAGCTCTGCTTAGTTTGGGACAATTAATAATTAATAAATAATAAATAAATATCTTGGGACATTTTTTACACAGCACCATCTATTCCCAAACTAAGCAGAGCTTGTACTATGGGTACTAGACAATGTATATAATACTTATATACTTTTTTTTGTAAATATGTACTTATATAAGAAACACCCAGACAAACACAAACACCTAAGTTCATCACATAAATGTTTTATTTAAATAATTATATTTAATTAATTAACAGCAACCAGTTTTTGAATCTGCTTTTAATGTACTCTTTTGTTGATTGTACTTCTTTTATAAGCGTGGCCTAAAACCTAACTGAGCAGGAAATATCTACTATCTTAAAAAAATACAACCTCATTGATGTTTTTAAAAAATAAGCTATAGATACTGATTTCTGACACTTACGCGAATACTAGACATTGAAATAAAACTACTTTTTACGGTTAAATTAAAAATAATATTAATAATATATATATATTATTTTTTGAAGTCGGTTGAAAATCCGTAAAATGTAGTTTTATTTCAAAAAACTATAGAATAAATTCTAATCCACGTCAGTTCCCAACTGACTACTTATAATGACGTCACAGAACAAAATACACGACATTTTTGATTCTATTATATTTTGATCAGGCTACAGTTGTTGAACTCCCAAAGCATCGGCGCCAGTTATTTATTCATCCCCTCCGTATCGATACCTACAAATCAATTATTCGATTCTCGCTATAAATCGAGAGCTTTACTCGGATCGGTATCGAGTTGCTTATAGACACGGTACAAAATATTTTATTGGCAATGTATTTGTTATGTAGGTATAATTATGGTTTAATAAAGCATTTAAAGTTGTTCAAAGACTGAAGAAACCTAATTATGTAAAACACTTATAATTTTGCTTTGTAGGTATATCAAATACCTCAATAGTCTAATGATCACGCGGCTGGTGAGCACGTGTTCCCCTGTTCGATTCTCAGGTCGAAACATACCATCACGCCCATATTCCCCGAAGGGGTAGGCAGAGGCGTACTAATGTACACCCACATTTCGCCAGTATGTTTAGGTCCCATGTAATAGGGGGCGAGCCTATTGCCATAAACCGGGCACAAATCCACACTCCGAGCTGCTATTGGGAATTTCTCAGAAAACCCAACAACACTTTGTCGACCCGGGGATCGAACCAAGGACCTCTAGCGTAGCAGTCGCTTTTTGGGACCACTAGACCAACGAGGCAGTCGTTTCTCAGGTCTCTCAGGTTTCTCAGGTCGAGCAAAGTGTTATAGGGTTTTATATATGTATAACTAGCTTTCCGCCAGCGGCTTCGCCCGCGTGGTCTGCGTATTTATTATATTTCAACCCCTTGCAGTCATTTTTTCGCACTAAAAAGTAAGCCTATGTCTTTTCTCAGGCTCTAGACTATCAGTGTACCAAGTTTCATTTAAAACGGTTCAGTAACTTTGGCGTGAAAGCGCGACAGACTGACTTACTTTTTTACATAATTACGCATTTATATTATCAGTGGGGATTGTCGCTGGCAGTACTCCTATTTTGACTGAAATGACGCATTTCTCTATCACATTGAACACCTTAAGGAACATCAGCAGTGTCTAGGATACAGGGTTGCCTGCAAAACATTTGGCAATGTTGTGGTACCATCCCAAGTTTAAAAAATCTATACACTGAAACCAAAAACCCGTGATCCGTAGTCTCGCACTAAAAACCCAAACGACGCACAAGGGTTCCGTAACATAAAAAACTTCTCCGTACTATCTAAGCTTCATAAATTGCAATCTGGGAAAGCCCATCGATTTACGTTACAATAATAATAGCCTATCATTTCAAAGGATGAACTGGCAAATTGCCTTTAGTTGCGTTATGTTCAAAAAGAGGGTATTTGTGAATCGTAAAACTGTTTTTATGGTTACATGCCATGATGTGGTCAAGTGGAAGCAAAGATGGTGGATTCTGGTTAATTTGGAAGTTATAATGTTGCTTTAAATGCCATGTTTGTACCTATTTCAGGTCCATACAGTATGATAAATAGTATTATTTAAAGTGTCACTCTGACTAGCTTATTAGTCTTATGAATGTAAGCGCGATTGCTACGCTAGAGGTTCTGGGTTCGAGCGGGCAGAGGTGTACCCTCAAATTTCCTCGGTATGTTACTATCAAATACGGGGGCGAGCCTATTGCCATTAACCGGGCACAAAACCAGACTCCAATCTGCTACTGAGAATTTCATAGAAAAATCTAATAACTGCTCGACCTGGGATTCGAACCTAGAACCTCTAGGGTAGCAGTCACGTTTTGAGCCACTAGAATAACGAGGCAATAGTATAAAACATTTACTTATAGCATTTAATAAAATATATCATTCATTGAAATATCTCATCATCATCACCTCATTCAATTTTATGAAATTAAAATAAAACGCGATGGATAAAATTTGAATAACAGATTTACGTAGCAACAAAAAAAAACAATGTACAACATAATCACTGCAGTGATTGTAAACAGTGTTATTAAGTATTTAATCGTATCTGACGTTGACAGGGACCCAAAACATAACTGACAGCGATTTGAATTTTTGATTTTTAAATTTACACACTCGATAATCGATAATATATTTTTCATCCCACCATCTCGGAAAGAGTATTTTTACTCTTCGATATCTGAGTGCAAAAGTCGTTTTTATCCTCTAGAGAGACAAAGTAAATTGAATTTAGAACATCATGCTTTTACCCCCCTGGCGCCGAATTTATAATACAACTTTTTTTTTAATTTGTTAAAAACTCAGACTTGGAACCTTCCCTAGGTTCCGAGTCTAAACGCAGCAAAGTATCGATATAATTATGTCGAATCGATATTTTTTGAAAATATCAGTATCGATACTGATATTTTTATTTAAAAATAATTAATAAATATGGGCGATATATCTTAAAAACCAAATTATAAAACAACAAATCAAGTCGACCAAAAACAAAAAATACACTAAATATAATTTGTTAAAAAGTTTGGGATTTTATAATCTTAAAACTTATAAATGTTTATTGGTCTGTAAAAAATATGGATTTTTACACCTTTTCGATACTTTGAATTTTATATCGAAATATTAAATATCGCTCAAATTAAAATAAAACGCGATGGATAAAATTTGAATAACAGATTTACGTAGCAACAAAAAAAAACAATGTACAACATAATCACTGCAGTGATTGTAAACAGTGTTATTAAGTATTTAATCGTATCTGACGTTGACAGGGACCCAAAACATAACTGACAGCGATTTGAATTTTTGATTTTTAAATTTACACACTCGATAATCGATAATATATTTTTCATCCCACCATCTCGGAAAGAGTATTTTTACTCTTCGATATCTGAGTGCAAAAGTCGTTTTTATCCTCTAGAGAGACAAAGTAAATTGAATTTAGAACATCATGCTTTTACCCCCCTGGCGCCGAATTTATAATACAACTTTTTTTTTAATTTGTTAAAAACTCAGACTTGGAACCTTCCCTAGGTTCCGAGTCTAAACGCAGCAAAGTATCGATATAATTATGTCGAATCGATATTTTTTGAAAATATCAGTATCGTAGATATGAGCGCCGCGCCGGCGCGCCGCCGTCGCCGTGAGTTCATGTCGGCGCGCCGCCGCCGAGTGTAGCACGCGGCGCGCCGCCGCAACTTGCTTTCTCGCGCGCACAACCGGCCCGACCGCGTTCATTCGCCGCGCCATGAGTTGCCAGGCGTCCGGATAAAGCCGGACATAGTTAGGCTTTTTGATTGCCTGTCCGGCCAAAATAAACAGGCTCTGATAGGCTTTTTACATATCGCAAACGAACGAGTACCGAGCGTAGCCGAGCGAAGGCGGGTCGACTTTCGGACGCTCCCGCAGTCCCGCCCGCCCAGGGATGTCCGGCTTTTTTACCCAAATGTCCAGCCTAACCGGCTGGTCGATCGGGCTATTATAATTGTCCGGTTTGGCGACCTGGCAAACCTAGCCGCGCCAGTGACTCACACATGCTAGTACTGCAGGTCACGGAAACCGTGAATCTTATCACAGTCGAGCGCTTACCTGTAGTAGTACCATATGTGAGCGGAGTCACTAACAACTAAAACAAGCCGCTGAAGGAGATCAGTCAGTTTTTACCACCTGTGAAGTGTCACTACCCTCTACATGATGCAGGAGTATACAAGCTTGATTGTGACTGTGGTCTCTCTTACATAGGCCAAACTAAACGAAGCGTAGGGACCCGCGTAAAAGAACACAGCTAATGTCAAACTCCGCCGTTCCGGGAAGTCTGCAATTTATGAACCCTTGACAAGGCCCAGCATTACATCAGATTTTTAATAAACCACAAGTCCTCGCAAAAGTTAGCCGATTCCTACCCAGGATGATTTGTGAGGCTATTGAAATTAAAAAACACCCAAATTTCAATAGAGGAGATGGCTGGGTCCTACCACCTGCTTGGAACCCAATTATAGATCCAGCATCAGCCCGTATTCGTTCACTGCTGGACGTAGGCCTCCTTTAGTAAACGCCACAGAGCTCGATCTTTAGCTCTTTTCATCCAGTTGCTGCCAGCTACCTTCTGCCGGTCGTCACTCCACCTGGCTGGCGGGCGTCCTACACTACGCCTGCCTAGACGTGGTCTCCACCTAAGAACTCGTTTACTCCAACGATTGTCGGTTCTCCGAGAGACGTGACCGGCCCATTGCCACTTTAGCGTGCTAATCCTTTTAGCTATGTCGGTTATTTTGATTCTCTGACGTATAACCTGGTCTCGCCGTGATGCCATGCCGAGTGTCCACGTTTCAGCTGCGTAGGTCATGACTGGTGGGCTCGTGGGTGGCGCATCGAAGACTTTCGTCTTAAGGCAATGTGGAATGGATAGCGGGAAGACTTGTCGAAGTTTACCAAATGCAGCCAGTCCACCCCAGCTGAATCGTCCTTTCGGCTTCCCTCTCGAAGTTGTTTCTACCTACTTGTATTGTCTGCCTTAGGTACACGTATTCCGGAACCACTTCGGACGACCGGTCTCGGGGTAATAAGGTCGTTAAACATAACCTTTGCTGTATCTGTGTTCATTATAGATTCAATTAAATCTAACACCAAGCCTAAAACTGCAATCGTTCTGCGTGAATCCGATTGCCAATAATTAACAAAAATGTAGGGTAGCTGTTAGTAATTAAAACGTCAAGACGCCTACCACCTTAGTCACCCGTGACCATGGACGCTGTAAAGGGTCCGAAACGTCGGGATTCAAATAATATCAATATAACGCGATAAAATCCGTAGTTTTAATTCAGTTATGTATTTTGCAGACTCCATAAACTAACAAACGGCATTTTTTTGTATGTCTACTTATGCATAATTAAATATTTTATTATAGGTAGGTATAATATTTTCTGATTCCAACTTATTATTTAGAATACTGCAAAATTGTAATTAGAAAATAATTATGTTGCTATAAAAAGCTTTTTTTGGTGACAACAGTATGATTTTCGTTATGCTATTTTTAAGAAATATTTCCCTTATTAAAAAACACTATGGCCCACGGCCGGCCACGCCGCGCCGCCGCGACGCCGCCGCCGCCGTGGAAATTTTTTGGCCACGCCGCCGCCGTGAAATTGGCCATCGGCGCTCATGTCTAGTATCGATACTGATATTTTTATTTAAAAATAATTAATAAATATGGGCGATATATCTTAAAAACCAAATTATAAAACAACAAATCAAGTCGACCAAAAACAAAAAATACACTAAATATAATTTGTTAAAAAGTTTGGGATTTTATAATCTTAAAACTTATAAATGTTTATTGGTCTGTAAAAAATATGGATTTTTACACCTTTTCGATACTTTGAATTTTATATCGAAATATTAAATATCGCTCAAAAATATCGATACATTAAAAAAATAATATCGATATATCGATGTATCGATATTTTTTCAACAAGCCTACCGGAACTTTCTTGGTGTACTTTTTTAAGTCACTAACACCAACATTACAATACCTAACAAAAATATTACACTCAAGTAATTGTAGCAACGTTACTTTCAATTTCTCTTAATTATACCTAGTATTATTTGTTATAATTTAAAGAATAGGTATTCTGTAAAACTTACCTATCATAATATAGTATTTAATACCTAAAATGAAATAAAAGTATCATGTGGTTGTAAATGTTTTTTTTAGTCATTTCCTCGCTGAGGTGGGATGAAAAGTTACGTGTTGCACTCGAGTGCAAAGATTTTTCACCTTGTGCTCTTTTAATTCCCTCGCTGACGCTCAGGATTCTAATTATTGAATCACTCGCTCCGCTCGTGATTCAATTTTAGAATCCTTCGCTTGCTCGGTCATCAAAATTGAGCACGCGGTTAAAAAGCAACTTTGCACTCTTGTATAACAAATAACTATTGACAAATAGTGCACATCTCTACAATGTCTGAACAAGGTACTGTAGATAAGGTGCAATTTTACAGTCAAATCGACAAACGAATAGAAACAAAATGTATATAAATGACACAAGCTTTCGACAAGCCGGACTGTCACTAATGTCATTTCAATAAATTTTCTTTATCGATTCGAATGTCAAAAGAGAGCTCAAGGTGAAATGTTTAGATAAATATTAGGGCGGGATTTGATTTTCGCACTAAACTAATTTGTTATTCTTTTCTTTGAATGACAAATTCTTCTACACTTTGTTCTTCACTCCGACGTATGGGTGATTTGATTACCTTATCTATCAGTCAAACCCCAAAACTTCCTACCACTGAAAATAGACATTTATATATAGACATACCCGGACCCCATGTCCCAAACGGTACAACTTTAAATAGCTTGTCGTTAAGCTCGCATTCCAGCTATTGTTTATTTTAAACTATTCTCTTATAACTTGGGCGTCTTTAAACGGAAGCCATGTAGTATGCGGGCGTTCGCAGTCAAAGTAGTTACTGTATGCACTTAAATACTGTGCCAATATCCTATTAGCCTGTTTTTAACGTTAAATATTGTTAATGAAAATGCACTGTTTGACAACGGATTAAAACATCATGTATGAAACAACTTTCTGATGGAAATCGTGTGGGACAGGTATATATTTTGTGAATAGATAGATCCTAAATGATAATTTTTTTTATTTTAGAATGCTTCGCTTGCTCAGTCATCAAAATTGAGCACGCGGTTAAAAAGCAACTTTGCACTCTTGTATAACAAATAACTATTGACAAATAGTGCACATCTCTACAATGTCTGAACAAGGTACTGTAGATAAGGTGCAATTTTACAATCAAATCGACAAACGAATAGAAACAAAATGTATATAAATGACACAAGCTTTCGACAAGCCGGACTGTCACTAATGTCATTTCAATAAATTTTCTTTATCGATTCGAATGTCAAAAGAGAGCTCAAGGTGAAATGTTTAGATAAATATTAGGGCGGGATTTGATTTTCGCACTAAACTAATTTGTTATTCTTTTCTTTGAATGACAAATTCTTCTACACTTTGTTCTTCACTCCGACGTATGGGTGATTTGATTACCTTATCTATCAGTCAAACCCCAAAACTTCCTACCACTGAAAATAGACATTTATATATAGACATACCCGGACCCCATGTCCCAAACGGTACAACTTTAAATAGCTTGTCGTTAAGCTCGCATTCCAGCTATTGTTTATTTTAAACTATTCTCTTATAACTTGGGCGTCTTTAAACGGAAGCCATGTAGTATGCGGGCGTTCGCAGTCAAAGTAGTTACATGCACTTAAATACTGTGCCAATATCCTATTAGCCTGTTTTTAACGTTAAATATTGTTAATGAAAATGCACTGTTTGACAACGGATTAAAACATCATGTATGAAACAACTTTCTGATGGAAATCGTGTGGGACAGGTATATATTTTGTGAATAGATAGATCCTAAATGATAATTTAAAATGAAAATTGATACAACTAAAGACCATTTTCAAAATGATTCAAAGATTCAAAGATTCAAACATTTATTGCATACCAAGTGTACATAAGGTGTTACATAAAAATGTTGTGTGCTTGGAACTTAGCGGCCTTTTACAAGCATTTGCAATAATGCATTTGCAAAAATTTACAATCAGTTTGCACATGAAAGCGTATAAAATCCGCATTTTTTTTTTAATTTCATGTATCCAGTGACACTCGTGCCATCAATACGAATCGAATGAGGTGTAATTTATCTAAATCAGTTGAGCCGTTGAGTACTTACGAGCGGACATACGCGTAAAACACATAACCCTCCCTTGGTTGTCGGGTAAAAATTGTGGATGAATCTAAGAAACGTATTTCAACAGCCAAAAGACTGACAAGGGCTTCCTCCAGACTGGTTAAATAAATAAATATACATATTCTGGGAGACAATACCATCTATTCCCAAACTAATCTTTGTTTATTCCTTCTAGCCTTTCTCCCAACCATGTTGGGGTCGGCTTCCAGTCTAACCAGATGCGGCTGAATATCAGTATTTTACACGGAGCGACTGCCATCAGACCTCCGCAACCAAATTTCTGGGCAATACCGATATTCGAAGGATAGACTTTTTGGGCTCTGACTATAACTAACGATTATCATAGGTGTTCGTATGACAACCGGGACCGACGGCTTTACGTGCTCTCTGAGGCACGGAGGGGTCTCAATGTGTTAATAATGGTTACCCATCCACAGACTGACCTCGGCAAGCGTAGGTTAACCTTGCAGATCGGTTGATCAGCGTAGTTATAGCTTAGCCACGAGCCAAACTAAGCTTTGTTTCTCAAACTAAGCTTTGTCTCAGCTTGTATTAAGGGTAAGGGAAAGAAAGTTTCAAATTTGCACTAACAGCCATCAGTTCTACCAGCTATGTGCCCCACCCACTGCCACTTTAGCTAGCTAATCCTTTCAGTAAGTTTTTTATCTTCTACGTATCATTTCTGATTCGTGCGCATAGACATAGGACATATCAACTCTATAGGTCGCTGAGTGACTGAGATTTTTTATGGGACTCATATTGGGTGACTATAGATAGAGATGTGAATATTATTAGTTCCATAAACAATACACAGTCAAGTCTTGTCTCAAGTCACTGTGTATTTTAGACGAAGAGGCTGCAAAGTTCCCGAACGCAGGTGACATTACTCGCAGTTTAAAAAACTATTAGTGATGTTAACTTCAAGCCTGTTTTCCCCCCTAAGAGTTAAGCAAAGGTGTACTTAGGAACACCAACAGTTACTCGCAGTTTAAATAAAACCCTTCCTTCGGCTTTTTGCCGTGTCGTCGGGTAAAAAATATAGCGATATAAACTCCATCACGCCGGTATTCCCTGAAGGATTAGGCAATGGTGTACTTATGAACACCAACAGTTCGCAGATAACGTTACTTATAGGTCCCAACCTCAAACTTCGAGTTACAGGTTAAAATTTCTTAAAAAATCCCTACAATATTTTGCTCAACCTGGGAATAGAACCCACGACTTCAAGCATAGCAGTCGCATTTAGGACCAAATCCAAACTCCGAGCGAATACTGCTCAATATTTTAACACTTTGCTTGACCTGGAAATTGATCCCAAGGCGCTTAGGGCCACTTGGCTATCATCATCAACCCATTAACTGTCCCACTGCTGGACACGGGTCTCCTCTCAGTATGAGAGGGGTTAGGCCATAGTCCACCACGCTGGCCTAATGCGGGTTGGCAGACTTCACATGCCGTCGAGAATATCTCTCAGGCATGCAGGTTTTTTTTTTTGTTGATTCGCTGTGGTTTATGAAACTCTCGTTTTCGCTCTCTGTTGTCATAACTTAGGTTTGAGCGATGGTGCGACGCGATTGGATACGCCGCTCTAGGCATGCAGGTTTCCTCACGATGTTTTCCTCCACTTATCAAACTAGGCACTAAAGATGCACTAAGCTACCGAGGCACCTCACAGACACGCAGTTTAAAAAAATGCCAGCGATTAAAACTAGAATTCTTGCAACAGTAAACAACCTTTATAAAAGCGAGATAATAGAAGCTGCAAATTGTTTCCGGGATATTGTGCTAAAGCTCCAACATGGATCCCATCATTTTTCTAGTCTCTTCACAATATATTTTACGGCATTTCCTTATATTAAGACCGAACAAATTTGCTCTGTATTTGAACGTAAACTGTTTTATATAAAATTGAAATTCTTGTTCCTGCTACTCGATACATACCATCACGCATGTATTCCCCAAAGGGGTAGGTAGAGGCGTACTAATGTAGGTATACACACATTTCGCCGTTATGTTTAGGTCCGATGAAATAGATCGTAAATAGTCTATTGCCATCAACCGGGCACAAATCCAGACTCCGAGCTGCAATAAGTAATTTCACAGAAAACCCAACAACACTTTGCTCGACCCGGGGATCTAACCCAGGACCACTAGCGTAGGAGTCACGATTGGGACCACTATACCAACAAGGCAGTTGTTAGTAGACTTGTAGTTATTCTAAAAACCATGAAAATCGGTCCAGCTGTTCTCGGGTTATAAGTGTTGTAACAAACCCGACTTGGTTTTATATAGGTAATAAGATTTAATATTATTATTTATTTAAAATCGACACTCAAAATCTCTAACAACCATCCATCCAATTTACACTTGAGGCCAAAAAGTTAGCATTGACGAACAGTTCCGAGTAAGCCCCTTCGACTGACACAACTCCCTCTGTGTAGGTGATCGGATAATGAATAATTTAACAGTTTAACAGAAACTGCTTGGAGGAAGTTTGGGTTAAAATTATGCACGCATCTGTAGACTTTGACTTGTCATCGATCAAATTAGCCTACGTCACTATGATTGTCTTACAAAATACAAACACGTCACCGTGAGACAGTGGCAATTGATATTAATTTATTTATTAAATTACAAAACTCGTGGATTTATAGGAAGTTACAGCAACGCTGATCAACCAATCTGCAAGGTTAAGCTACGCTTGTCGAGGTCAGTCCGTGGATGGATTCTTAACACATTGAGACCCTAGGAGAGCAGGTAAAGCCGTCGGTCCCGGTTGTCATACGAACACCGATCACAATCATTAGTGGTAGTCAGAAGCCCAAAAAGCCCGACAAAACCAGTCTATCCTTCGAAGATCGGTATAGCCCAGAAATTAGGTTGTGGGTTTGATGGCAGTCGCTTCTCGTAAAATACTGATATTCAGGCGCATCTGGTTAGACTGGAAGCCGACCCCAACATGGTTGGGAGGAAAAAAGGTTGGAGGATATAGTTTTTGAGTTTATCGCGAACAGACAGACAGATAGTTTTATTATATTATGTAGTGATAAAAAAATGTACTTACCTACTTTAGTGCTCCGTATTATCTAGCATCAATTAGCTCTCTTGATAATGACAAGACTTGTATTTAAAATACATACCTAGGTACCTATTATTTTAAGTACACGAGAATTGGCAAATAAATATTCAAAAACCCCAAAAGATACATTTTAATTGACAAACCCGACGTGGGCAGAAATGTGAACAGATTTTAAAATAAAAATGAAAAACATGCTCCGTGAGTCCATAAAATTATATTTTAAAATATTAATATTTCTGTAAAAGTTGTACGTAGATATTAGGTACATTCTGTCTCACGAAGACCTGTATGATAACCTTTACGTCATTGACATAAAGTTCAAATTACAAAACGTTACTAACTTCATGAGATAGAACGTCTATACTTACATTTCTTTGCAAACGATGAGATATTTCAGAATCAAGGTTCACATTTAAATAACACATGAGTGACTGAAAACAAGACAAGCAGCTTTTTTATTATTAACTTTTACGAAGAAAATTCTTGTCATAAAATAAATGTAGCATTTTTAAGTAAATATTTTCCAGTCAAACAAATCAAGATTTAAGTAGTAAGGTTGTAAAATTTATGAATTCAAGTCTGGAACCTGCCAGGCTAACATGCGCGCCATGACAAAATTTTGTCTACTCTTGTGTCTCGCTCTTTCTTTTGCGAAAACGAGACAAAAGCACGACATAAGCGTCGACAAAATCTTCTCGCGGCGTGCGTGTTAGCCCGGTTGGATTGCAGGTCGAGCGAAGTGCTATACGGTTTTTCTATGAAATTCTCTGTTGCAGCTCGAAGTTTGGATCTGTGCCCGGCCAATGACAATAGGCTCGCCCACTGGCGGGTACATTGGTAGTTTGGTACATCTCTGCCTAGCCCTTCGGCGAAAACGGGCGTAATTAATTACGAAATAAGTGCTTAAGTACATCTTTTTCGCATGAGCATAATATGGGTAATAGTAGTTTCAACTTGGATCCTTTAATTGCAGAATGAAAAAGTCCCATATTCAGCAATTATAATAACAAAATATGGAACAAAATATATCTAATACTGTTAAAAGGGGCAAATTAGCTAGAATGAAACCATGACAAAAAAAAGGTACTGATTTCTAACACTTACGCGACTATTATGGATTTATATTTTATCAATAAAATCCGTTTTTATCAATAAAAACGTAATTTTATTTCAAAAGATGTATCATAGTGTTTTTATATACACGTTAATTTGATTTCTACTAGAAAGATTTGAGTTTGTGATCATACCTTATTATCACAATTACATTTAACACATTGCTGTATGAAATTGGAATGAATTCTAAATAACCTAAAAGTCAAACAGAATTCATTTTTGGATTACATTTCAGACACCCAACTACAAAATGAACGTCACAAAATCGTAGTTACAATAAATAAAACCGACTGGACACATTTATATGTCCCGCAGTGTACGCCTGCGTCTAGGGTCATCGCGCGGACGTTATTTCATGTTAGTTATTGACAAGTTTATTGAATTCTGACCCTACGGAGCGCCTTTGAGGTCTCAAACTGTAACCAGTAACAGTTGAGCTCGTAAATTGTGCAGCTTTAGGTGGTAACCCTTGCTCCCCACAAAATACTTTTCGACAAAAGTCGAAAAATACTGATTCAGTATACCGAGGCTTATCCTTGAGTTTTCTGAAGAAGAGAGTAGGTATCTTATCTTTATACTTATAATAAAATAAAATTGTAACTGGCCGATGCGATGTCTGTATGGATAATAATGAGATGTCTAATAAATAGCAATAGAAGCCAAAACCAGTACCTACGAGTTTCGGGTGTCTGTCTGCACGTGCATCACTCGGCACTACTAAATTGGTTGCGATTTTCACTGTTCTATTGCCGAAGATAAAATCTATGCACAGGGCTATTTTAAAAGTAATTTTATTATATTTATTTATTTTACAAGTTATTATTACCTCTAACTTATGGTAATTATGTGCGTATTAATAATTATCACTCGCTTACAACGGTGAAGAAAAACATCGTGAGGAAACCTGCATATCTGTGAGAATTTCTCAACGGCGTGTGAAGTCCAACAACCCGCATTAGCCCAGCGTGGTGGATTTTCTCAACGGTGTGGGAAGTCTGCAAATCCGCTTAACCTTTTAAACTGAGGAGACCCATGCCCAGCAGTGGAACGAATGATGATAATGAGAGTTATTTTGTATTAAAAATTCCATCAGCATATGAGTAAAACCTCGGGCAACAACTTGTTCATAATAAATATGGCAGGTACGCAAGTTAAATGTAAATGTTATCATAAACTTGAGTATATAGGTACTCTGAAAGTTAGCCAGCCTGGAGGCTGGCTAACTTTCAGAGTTTGTAGGCATGGATGCCTACAACATTATTGCTGACTGTAATTTAAAAGGGTTTTACTCAATGTTAGCATAAGTAAGTAATATCTATCAATTGAGGTGCTCCCGGCTTAGTTATAACTTTAGCTGATCAACCGATCTACAAGGTTAAGCTACGCGTGTTGTAGTCAGTCTGTGGATGGGTGACCATTCTTAACATTCTTTCTTAAATTCTTGGAGAGCATGTAAAGCTGTCGTCGGTCCCAGTTATACGAAAACCTATGACAATTTTAGTGGTAGTTAGAAGCTCAAAAGACAACCAGTTTTTCAATCTTTCGAATATTATATTTCCCAGAAATTTGGTTGCGGAGATCTGATAGCAGTTGTTTTTAACCCCCGACGCAAAAACGACGGGGTGTTATAAGTTTGACGTGTCTGTGTGTGTGTGTGTGTGTGTGTGTGTGTGTGTCTGTCTGTGGCATCGTAGCTCCCGAACGGATGGACCGATATTGATTTTGTTTTTTTTATTTGAAAGATGAATTAGTCGGGAGTGTTCTTAGCTATATTTGATGAAAATCGGCCCAAGATGGCCGCCGCTACAAGATAGCGAATTACATATTTTTTCACAACTCCGTCAATATGGGTATCAAATGAAAGGGCTTGACTAGTAGAATACTATACAGTATAATAAGATGATCCAAGATGGCCGCCACCACAAAATGGAAAATTACATTTCGTGTCGGGGGTTTTCTAAATTTTTAATTTAGGTTAGGTTAGGTTATGTGTAAAATACTGATCAGATCACTCTCCAAAAAGTTGATCCTATGGAGAAGAATCCGGCAAGAAACTCCACGGACTCTTTTAAAATAAGAGTTGTAACAATTTTTCATTAGTACAATATTGCCATAACAGGATGTGTGGACATTGTAGGTTATGTTGATGCCTCACTAAAACTAACATTACGCACATACCTCCTTAAAATCGGTTTATATATTTTGGAACATGGAGTAGAGTGTCCGGTTAATAGCAATATTGGCAATAGGCTACTCTTCAATATCGACCAATGGTGTGACATTAATAGACTTCTGCCGAACACTTCGGGTAATATTAATAAATAAGTAAGTATATTATATATATCCTCGGACATCTAGTCTCATACTAAGCAGAGCTTTTACTATGGGTACTAGACAATGGATATAATATTTATATACCTTTTTTTTGATAATACTTATAATACATAATAAACTCCCAGAAAACAAACATTTATGTCCATCACATAAATATTTGTGCCATGTGGGAATCGAACCCACGTGACCGGGGCTCCGGCATTCGAACTACTAGACCACAGATGTCGTGTGGGTGTCAATACAGGCGTGAATATTATAGAAAATGTGATAATCCATCTTCTATCTCTTTCTCACACGAGTATCTGCGCGATATCCGCTATCAAAGACTTTGCTCTCCACATTATTACTCTACGCCACCGCACAGTTGTAAAGACAAACAGAGAGTGTTCCGACTTCAAAATAAATTGTTTGTTGCGATTAAACCGTCGCAGTGGGGGTGGGGGGCGTTCGACAGCGCGTGATAATCAAAGCCGAGGCGTGATAAACGAGTGAGTTGGGAGCTACTATTAGTCTCTTTCTTAAACTTTTTATTAGTATAAGTTCAGTAAAAACTCTAATGATAGCAGTCTGCGCTTTGTTTTTAACCCTAGGGTATACTTAAGGGTATTAAGAATGAGGCCCCCGTCGAAAAAAATCTAGTTTAACGAATTAGGGCTTCACGTTTGTCAGGTTCTTTCCAGCGTAGGCGTTAATAAGGTGTGTGCACAGCGTAAATACTGCTAAAATTCAATTCAAAATTTAAATTCAAAATATTTTTATTGGGTCTTATGGAGAAGAGCCGGCAAGAAACTCCATAATGCTGCCATGTAAACGCCGCATAATGCCGCATAGACGCCGCGTATTCGCCACGAACACGCCGCATATTCGCCACGTAGGCGCCTCTTAGACGCCACTTAGGCGCCGCGTATTCGCCACGTAGACACCGCGTAGACGCCGCGTAGGCACTGCTTTAACTCTGTTTAGATGCCATTTCCCCAGCCTAAAAGGTATGAAGATGCAAAATAGCCTGTAGTTGTAGCTAAATAAATTTATATCTTTTTCTTTCAAAAAAACCGCCAATGCTAAGCACGCAAGTGTCATTTGAGTTTCGCTTTACATCAAGCGACCTCAAATCTCACTTCTTTATCGTCGAGAACCATTAGTACCACAATCCTATAACACGTTTCAAAGCGTTTTGCGTGGTGTATCTACCATTCGATTGTTTTGTGAGCTACATGATACAGAGCAAACTCACCTTTGAGTGTTGCAGTTCACTCTGCATAATTTGACGTAATGACATAGATCCATGTGTTGTATAGCTTGAGCTGAAAACTGTGTCAGCTGTTTAGAAAAGGAATATTTTTGCGATTCATGAGACAGAATTTAGAAGCAGTCAGCTATGCTTTACTGATAGCCTAGTAACTTTAATTCTTTCATGGCTATGTAGTCTCTGTAGGTTATGTGACCTTCGTAAATATATTGCTGATCTGATGATCTGGCTTTCACCGTCGAGGAAAATATCGTAAAGATACTGGGGTAGATACTAAGGATAAATAAAAAAATAAAATAATATGGGACATTTTACACAGCACCATCTAGTCCCAAACTAAGCAGAGCTTGTACTATGGGTACTAGACAATGGATATAATACTTATATACGTTTTATGAAATACATACATATAATAGATAGGAAACACCCAGACAAACACAAAATATTCATCACATAAATATTTGTGTCTTGTGGGAATCGAACCCACGACCTCGTGATCAGCAATCCGGTACTCGAACCACTAGACCACAGACTTCGTCATGTATACATGGGACTAAAACATACCGGCGAACTGTTGGTGTACATTAGTACACCTCTGCCTTCGGAGAGTACAGCCTTGATCGGTATGTAAATGTATATATTTTTTTATATTGCGAGTCAAGTCAAGATCATTTACATAACTATTATGTATTAAAAGATCCAGCTTGACTTACTGTTAACGCTTGCATAAAGGACACTTATTTACTAAATACAATAACCTTACAATTCACCTTCTAAAAAAAGTTATGTTACTTTCGTTAAACTTGCCAAACATTGGAAATAGGAACACGACCAAGCTATAAAATAACAAGAACTAATCCGTTTAAAACATTCAAAAGTATAAATTAAAAAACAATACACAACAACAATAAAGAAAAAACGATTATTCTGAATTCAAAAAGTTTTTTTAATATTTAAAATTGGCGATACCAAAGAGATTGCTTGCAAGACGGCCAGATGAATTGTCCCCAAATATTGTGACATTTGTGGCATCAAATACTTTTTTTTATTAAGCGTGGACCTGATCCCTGTCAACTGACATTTGGGAAAATAATAAAGGTGCAAAAATGACAAAAAAAGTAATTTCTTTTGACATTTGATAGCTGTCGCGGCGTTTATTAAATCCCGTGTAAGTTTTCGTCTTTGTAAATATAGGAAGGGAGCATTATTAATTCTTGTTTCAGTAAAGTTTATGACAATGGGAGAATGTTGTTCTCTTAACTTTTCTTGTTGTAAAATATTTATCTTTAATAAATAAATAATAACTTGACAATGGATAATAATTACAATACTTTTATACTTTTTTGCGAATACATACTTATTGATATATAAGTAACACCCAGACATACACAAACACACATCATTGGTTCATCACATAAATATCTACATAAAAAGCCGGCTAAGTGTGAGTCGAACCCGCATATAATGAGTTCTGTACCATTTTGATTAGTATCAATAAAATTAGTATTTATTTTCGGTATAGTGGCACTAGAAATAGAAACTGAGAAAAGGTCATCGAAATCGGCCCAAATTATGTACAGAAGGTACACTTATTAAAAAAAATACCCTGTATTACGCTGGTTAAAACTCTAGCCGTACTTTTTTAAATGTTGACTGGGGTATGAGAAAAAATATTAAAGTATTTTTTCTCAAATCTGTTTCGTAATGATTTCATAGCAAAAACTGTCAGTATCAGTTTCGGAATGTCAAACCATTACGGCAGAATATTATCAGTTTCATAATGATTTCGTGGTAAATACTGTCAACTTGACAGCTGTCATGTACCTCCGGTACAAATTTGGGCTGAGTTGTATGGGCATTTGATGACCTCCTTTCAATTCTACTGGTTCATGATATAGAGCTTGTGACAGACGGAACACTGGGGACTGCGCGAGATACTTGTCTGCAAGTCTTGCCATCTACACGCACGCGCTTACATGCGCAAATTGGTTTGTGCAGGCATGCACGCAAGCAAGACAGTTGGAGCGTGTAGTTCAAGCCTTAAATGGTTAAAACAAACGAATCTCGTATCGTATTAACAACGGAAAAATATTTGAAGCTTGTCATTTGTCGAGTGTGCATGGTGAGAATATTTTACCATTAAACAGATTAAAAATTTCCTTAGATTACCGACCTCAGGAACTACTTATCCAATTTGAAAAATACTTTTAGAATTTTGTTTGTTACATAGCCCGTTTATCGAGGAAGGCTATATATAATCACGCTATTAGGAGTGGAGTATCAATTAAAAATGTTGCAAAAACGGGGGGAAAATTCACATTCTACGTACGTAATAAAATGCTAAGTATATTTATAGCTTTGCAACGTTGAACTCTGCACACATTAACATTTACGTTTTCTTAAAAATATACGTGTATATTTTTAATTAAAAAATAATAAATTTATTATAATAAATTTATTATTTTTTTTAAACATAAAACCAGTTTTATTCCAGTCATTTAAATGAAGTGACCAATTTTATCGATTACATATAAATTATTTTTAAATAAAAAACAAACAGCCTTTAAAAAAATACCTAGGAACTAAAAAGCAAAAAATAACAGGAAGATATTTACATTATGATTTCTAACTAATTTGGAGTCAGAATGGAAAAGGATTATATATCTATCAAATAAAAAAAGAATCATCAAAATCGGTTCACCCAGTCGAAAGTTCTGTAACAAACATAAAAAAACACACAGTCTAATTGAGAACCTCCTCCATTTTTAAGTCGGTTGAGAAACATAGCATAGGTAGATACTATAACGCGTTTATTATCCAAAGGGTTACACAGAGTTGCTGCTGTTCCTCAGTTCGCCGGTATGTTAAGGTCCTATGTGATAGGGACCAAATCCAGAGCGAGCTGCTATTTGTAATTCCACAGAAAACCCCAACATCACTGCTCGACCGGGGAATCGAACCAAGGATCTCTATCTATACTTACTAATATTATAAAGCTGAAGAGTTTGTTTGGTTGGTTGAAGGAATCTAATCTCAGGAACTACTGGTCCGATTTGATAAATTCTTTCATATTTAAATAGCCTCTTTAACGAGGAAGGCTATAGGTCGTAGCGTGATGATATATAACAACCAATGACATGACCAATAGGAGATGAGTATAAATAAAAAAGTTGCAAAAACGGGGGAAAAAATGTACTTAACTTCTACGGGAACGAAGCCGCAGGCAAAGGGTAGTTGTAGAATATTTTTCACCACAATCATAAAGATTTTAGTAGCTCGGAGTTTTGTGCCCAGTTAAATTGCAATAGGCTATATATATCCTATCCTACTTTTTACATGAGACCTAATACAAGCTAATTGTAAGATGTATAGCAGTAAATTCTGCCTTCTGCCTAACCCTTAGAGGAATACAGGCGTGATGGTGTGACACCTAACTTCCGAAAGCGGGTTCACAATAACAGATCGACAAAGGCCCATAAAAACCTTTTTTCTAATTAATACAAAATAGCATACGGGCCACTTACATTAAAAAAAGTTTCGATTCTGTTTAAGAAAATGTAAAAAAAAACTTTTTCATCCCACCATCTCGGAAAGACTATTTTTACTCTTCGATATCTGAGTGCAAAAGTCGTTTTTATCCTCTAGAGAGACAAAGTAAATTGAATTTAGAACATCGTGCTTTTACCCCCCTGGCGCCGAATTTATCATACAACTTTTTTTTAATTTGTTAAAAACTCAGACTTGGAACCTTCCCTAGGTTCCGAGTCTAAACGCAACAAAGTATCGATAATGTCGAATCGATATTTTTTGAAAATATCAGCATCGATACTGATATTTTTATTTAAAAATATCGATATATGGGCGATATATATTAAAAACCAAATTATAAAACAACAAATCAAATCGACCAAAAACAAAAAATACATTAAATATAATTTGTTAAAAAGATGTTAGTATAAAAAAAAAGGTATTCCTTTTTCGGATTTTATAATCTTAAAACTTATAAATGTTTATTGGTCTGTAAAAAATACAGATTTTTATACCTTTTCTATACTTTGAATTTTATATCGAAATATTAAATATCGCTCAAAAATATTGATACATTAAAAAAATTATATTGATATATCGATGTATCGATATTTTTTCAACAAGCCTACCGAAACTTTCTTGGTGTACTTTTTTAAGTCACTAACACCAACATTACAATACCTAACAAAAATATTACACTCAAGTAAGTGTAGCAACGTTACTTTCAATTTCTATATTAGTATTACATACCTACCAACTAATGTACACATTATGGAATGCAATAAAGTATTGAGTATTGAGTATTGAGTATTGAGTATTGAGTATTGAGTATTGAGTATTGAGTATTGAGTATTGAGTATTGAGTATTGAGTATTGAGTATTGAGTATTGAGTATTGAGTATTGAGTATTGAGTATTGAGTATTGAGTATTGAGTATTGAGTATTGAGTATTGAGTATTGAGTATTGAGTATTGAGTATTGAGTATTGAGTATTGAGTATTGAGTATTGAGTATTGAGAATTGAGTATTAAGTATTATTTGTTATAATTTAAATAATAGGTATTCTGTAAAACTTACCTATCATATAGTATTTAATACCTAAAATGAAATAAAAGTATCTTGTGGTTGTAAATGTTTTTTTTAGTCATTTCCTCGCTGAGGTGGGATGAAAAGTTACGTGTTGCACTCGAGTGCAAAGATTTTTCACCTTGTGCTCTTTTAATTCCCTCGCTGACGCTCAGGATTCTAATTTTTGAATCACTCGCTCCGCTCGTGATTCAATTTTAGAATCCTTCGCTTGCTCGGTCATCAAAATTGAGCACGCGGTTAAAAAGCAACTTTGCACTCTTGTATAACAAATAACTATTACATTTCATTCTTAAATAGTACAATCTCTTCCTAATCTTAGGTTATATCATGTGACTCATGGCAATGGCAAATTCGTTGATCAGTATAAAAAAGGATAATATAATTTGCCTACTCAGAATCTTGACAGTCACAAAGGATTTTGTAAGGTCATGAACCCTACTTCAAGGCCCTAAAACGTTGTGACAAGTAAAATTATTGTGTCATTTCTAGGAATAGGTTGTGGTCTTAGCAACAATTTATTAAAACGTTTTATAAAATATTCTAAAAATACTTATTTTCAGAATTTGTAATTAAGACCTCTTAATTAATAGATTTAAAAAATATATTATAATAACAAAAAAATATAACAAGGAATACCTACCTTCTATTGAATAATATAAAAGAAAAACGGAAGGTTAGCAAATTTTATAAATAATAAAAAAATGTTGCTTTTTACACTAAAAACGTGGTATATAGGTTAGACAGACAAGAAAACATCCGTAAACTAGTGTTTTAAAGAATTTAATTACCTAATTAACCGTTAAAAATATTTTTGCTCAAATCGAGGCAGCCTCGACACGAGGCATGAATGTTTATTCTTTCTTTTTGGGACATTCCGATAGAGGCACACATTTGCCACTGGCGTTCCTTACAGTTGGAGGGTCACAATAACAAGCTGAGAAGTCGCAGAGGTCGCCCTCCTCCGCTACAGGGTTGGGCTCGTCACAAGTAGCTTCAGGTGTCCTCTGGCTGCAACCGGTTGTGTACGCATGGGTGCCTACCTCGCACTCACGATGGCCTGGAAAATAATTAAAGAAATATATAAGTATACAATATTTCTTCGAGATATTCTGCGTATAGTGATCAAGGTTCAATTATGCATAGTTAACAATAATTTAATTTAATTTGGGGACATTTTTTACACAGAACCATCTAGCCCCAAACTAAGCAGAGCTTGTACTATGGGTACTAGACAGACAATGGATATAATACTTATATACTTTTTTTTTGTAAATACATACTTATTATACATAGGAAACACCCAGACAAACACAAATACTTATATTCATCACATAAATATTTGTGTCCTGTGGGAATCGAACCCACGACCTCGTGATCAGCAGTCCGGTACTCGAACCACTAGACCACAGACGTCGTCAATTTGTAAGTATTATAATGAAATTTTGACGAAAATATCTTTTAATATCTACTCCAATCTAACATTTGAAAACAACAAAGAGTTCTTTTTATAAAAAAAGACTGAATGTAATTATTATTATAAATTATTAATTGAGAGCACAATTGTTTTAAAACACGTATAAAAACTATGCGCTCAAAAACAAAAACAACCTAATTATAGTCCGCCCAAAGTCAACAATGAGGCCATTTGATGCATTAATTATATAATAGTTATATATAGACCTATAATGAACAACCACATATTTGTCTACGGTTCGTTTAGAACAATAATTGCTATTTACAAATTGCGTTCGCCACTGTATTTTGTTGTTCGTGCATTTAAATTTGTTTTATCTAAAGTTTGTGGCCAAACTCATACGTATTCATTTTAAAATATGCAGTTCCGCAGTCGTTGCTTTAATCAGTTGAACTGAAACGTATTGTTGGAGCAAGGAATATTATTATCGCGACACGTATGTGAATAAATTATCATATAATATGTAGTTTTTTTAATGGTCAATTTCAACTTATTTTCTATCCCACAGCTGGACATATACTCCTACCAGAATTAGAGGACGGTTTAGTGGTTGTTTTCAGACAACCCATGCCGTCGAGAAACATCTCAGGCACACTGGTTACTTCGTGATATATTAGGAATGTCATAATAAGTCTTCATCTTCCTAGCCTTTTTCCAACTATGTTGGGGTCGGCTTCTAGTCTAACCAGATGCGGCTGAATATCAGTATTTTACACGAAGCGTCTGATATTCGAAGGATAGACTGGTCGTCAGGCTTTTTGACTTCTGACTACCACTAACGATTGTCATAGGTGTTCGTATGACAACTGAAACCGACGGCTTTACGTACTCTCCGAGGCACGGAGGGGTCTCGATGAGTTAAGAATGGTCACCCAGCCACAGACTGACCTCGGCAAGCGTAGCTTAACCTAGCAGATCGATTGATCAGCGTTGCTATAACTTAGCCACGAGCCCCTAGGATTGTCATAAGTATATACTTTGAATTCATCTTGGACTGGAAAGTCCTTAGTCTCTTTACTAGGCTATCCACTACCGTATATACGCCTTTATCTTATTCTGAAAAAGCCTCCTGGCAAGGGGAAGTTTCCTTCTACTTAGAAAAGCCAACATCTTCCTCGTCCAAGCCTAACCTTACCTGTTTGTAAGAAAACGAACTACACATTTTGAGAGTATGCAATGCATTACTAAAACTACAAAAGCAGCTAAGTGAGACATGTAACTTATTGATATAGAGTAATTTATAATGAGATACAATAACAGATTCAATATTTAATAGGTACTACATGAGCTAAGTGATCAGCTGATCAATCTAAGTTCGTTCTAACAATACCATTAGTAGTCATTTTATTCGTCGTTAAAGACTTAAACTTAATTCAACAATTAAGTTCCAATTAAGAACTGTTATTTAATTACTACCAACGTCTTTTTTGTGTTCATTATGATACTTTGATATGACGACGCTAATGAATTTAATTATCAAAATTACTGATTAAATTAATTATTTGGTTTCCTTTACGCATTTAATTTGATAAACAAATTACTCTAAACAATTACCAACACACATAACACACTTCATGTTTTTTTATGAGAATAAGAAAACACAATAACAATACGCCTCTAGTCGAGGTTGCCTTGTGTGGAGAAACTTCAAAGATATACGCCTCGACTAGCCTACGTTCGGCACTAGCCTAAAAAGAAAAAACAATAAAAATACTAAGAAAGTATGCCTCTAGTCGAGGTTGCCTCGCGTGCAGAAACTTCAAAGATATACGCCTCGACTCGCCTACGTTCGGCACTATGACCAAATAAGAAAACACATAAAAAATACCATGTATGCTTCTAGTCGTGGCTGCCTCGTGGCGAGAACCATCTTAATGCTATACACCTCGACTGACCTCGTCCTAAGTCAACGGCTCGTGTAAACACACTAACCATAATGTGTTTTATGACTAATGCAATACATAACAAGTGACGGAAGACAAAACAAATAATACTTGACCTCAATTACTTAAAGTAGTTGACCATGAATTTTACATAATTCTGAAGAAAATCGGGGTCAATATTATGGGTAATTATCTTACAGAATTTTTTATTAGCTTGGCCCATGGATATGACTTCCGGGTAGAGCAAGGTGTACCGGGGAAGGAGTTTGGATTTGTGTTTGGTTAATGGATATAGGCTCGCCCCCTATTACATGGGAACTAAACACACGGTTATACGAGTACATTAGTACACCTCTGCCTATCCACATATGTATTCAACTTCGGGGAACACAGACGTGAAGTATGTTGAGCATCATCATCAACCCATTAACTGTCCCACTGCTGGGCACGGGTCCCCTCTTAGTATGAGAGGGATTAGACCATAGTCCACCACGCTGGCCTAATACGGGTTGGCAGACTGCACATGCCGTCGAGAAAATCTCTCAGGCATGCAGGTATGTTATTTGAAGTATATGTTACGTTATTTATAAGTTACCATGTAGAGACGATGATTATTTAATAAGCTACCTATGCGTCTGTAAAACTAGTTGATTCAAGGCCATATGCAACACGAACTAAGCAGTACGTACATAATTATTATTATTATGGGGACACTGGGATCACGTCGGGGTCACTAGTTTGGAGGGACGAGGTGTGATGTCTCTCCATCCAATGGAAGGATCCTCAGACGAGCCGGATGAGCCACTGCCCGACGGTTGATGTCGGGTGGTTGTATATATGCAAGTTGCACGGTAAACTTTACTTGCGCGATTTAGGATTTGTCGTTTTGTACAAGTTGTTATGTAGCAAATTCAAATTCAAAATGTTTTATTTCAAATAAGCTTTTACAAGCATTTATCAAACGTTAAATTATTCTAGTTGCACGTTTCCGAAAACTTTGTCCTATGGAGAAAAATCCGGCAAGAAATTCCATGGATACTCTTTTACTGGTACACTGTTGCGTTATCAGAATGTATGCAAGGTGGAAGGAAATCGACACACATCCGAATACCATGAGTTCAGTACATACATGATTCTGGACCCCCTGGACCTAACAATTTTTTCTGCAGTTTTTTTTACTTGAACGTGAAAGAGACATTATTTCTATCTACCCAAATTGGATTTATAATAAAAAAAACATTATTTCATTTATTTCGGATTGCGCGCGCGATAACATTCACCGCGGAGCGTTATAATCGCGTCTTTATCAATACACTGCGCGCTCAAAAATTTCAATATCTGTAATAACCGAATAATAATGAATGACCTAGGTAATTTTATTTGTGACCTTGAGTGAAACCTTGTCACGACGTTTGTGCGTCGATCTCCCTTCCACTTTGTATAATATGTCTATTTTTACGTAAAAACAAACATACATTAGTACAGATAGATTAGTACATAAGCACAGATTAAATGTACCTATAACACTAATACTGGTCCGCAACTAAGTGACCCCTCGCAGATAAACTCGTAAGATAGTAAGTTGAGTACCTCGGCGACCGAACTCTGCGATAATAGAGAAAATAATAAGATGTTTGACAAGTTTGTAAATATTATTTATTCTACATTAATCACTGATGCCTAAGGAGTCTTCAGAAAATCGACATTTTACTTTCCAGCATAAAAAATAACTTGCAAAAAGCAATGATAGCCAAGGATACCCCTAGGCGGGACAAGCAAAGAAACAATTTTGTTTATAATTTAAATTGAGCGAATAGCTTGTCCCGCCTGCAATACATTTTCATAGTGCTTGTTTTTAGATTTTTTGTTATTAGTTAGTACTTTTGACGCAGTCGGGTTTTTTTTTAATTTAATAATTGATTTTATTACCTATTTTTTCATTTGTAAATCATCATAGAATCACTTGATAGATCGATCATTTAAAATGAAAAATGATACACCTAAAGATTATTTTCAAAGTCAGCCCGCACATTAAAGCGCATAAAATCCGCTATTTTGATTTTATTTTAATTTAATGTTAGTATCCAGTGACACTCGTGCCATCAAGACGAATCAAATGATGTATCATTTATCTAAATCGGTTGAGCCATTGAGTAGTTACGAGCGGACATAGGAACGGACATACATACATACATACACGTCAAACACACAATCCTCCTACGCCAGTAGTTTAAAAAACCATAGCGACATTATTAAAATTTAAAGTACATTTTAGTACTATCTGAGAATTACCAATACGATAGCATTACACATATTTTAAACGTATTGTTTATTTTTTTCGCAACCGAAACACAGGTCGTTTACCTCGCTGTTTACGTAATGCGAATATTAATATTACAAGATGTTTATTCGGACAAGAAAGCTCAGATAATACTTTGACCTTTACATATCTAAAATGTATCAAGTCGGTAATCTACTTACTAATGTTATCCATTTCATTTTATCTCATATTCATTGTTTATATACTTAAAATTGGGTTGGTTGGCGCTCTTTGGGGGAGGCCTACGTTCAGCAGTGGACGGCAATAGGCTGATATGATGATACTTAAAATTCACTTTATCTGTTTCTAGGATAAAAATGAAAAAATATTATGTTAAATAATGTTGTTTTTTAAAACGTTCTAATTTATTTTTGTAAATAATTTTTTTTTTTTTTTTTGAAATGTAGAAAATAATATTATCAAGAAAATTAAAAGGCCATAATTAAATTAATTAAATGGACCTTGGTTTTTTCGCCACCTCTGGATAGCCGCTAATTGCCGAATAAATTAAAAAATGAAACAATAAAGTTTGTATAAAATTATTTGCCAAGTAATTTAAAGAAAACTTGCCAGAAGTTGGTGAAACTCTTAATGTTTTTACAGAAATTTATAAAACACTAGCTGACCCAGCAAACGTTGTTTTGCCATATAGGGGTGGGTCATTTTAGGGAGATGAAAAATAGATGTTGGCCGATTCTCATAGATACCGGATAAGCACACAAAATTTCATACAAATCGGTCCAGCCGTTTCCGAGGAGTATGGCAACTAAAACTGTGACACGAGAATTTTATATATTAGATTACAATATCTGCTTGATAATTCTAGAATTTAAAAAGAAACAAGTTTCTTATCACATTTTTACTCATAATGTATGTTATAGATATTACTATAAAACCCGGCAAACGGCAAAACCACCCCTATGGGTGGGTCACCCGTATCATTTAAAGGTATGAAAAATTGATGTTGGCCGATTCTCAGACCATACAAATCAGTCCAGCCGTTTCTGAGGAGTTTGGTAACAAACACCGCGACACAAGAATTTTATATATTCGATTGATACTCACATTTTCCCATAATATAGATACAGCCTCTAGGGTGAAGGTCTTCAACAGGCGTACCATACGTCAGAGCGATCAACGCAAAAATACACACAGCAATGAACAACTTCATCTTAAAAAAGTTAGTTTTTCCTTTAACACAAACGAGTTATATGCTTGAACTATAATAGTGGACTGTCCGAACAGACTAAATAGGTCGGCTTATATACCTAGCAACGATCATTATCATTCGCTCGCTTCAATTAGGCCACGTTTCCAACAACAAGATTTAAAAATGTTTTTAAAAGGAATTGATAAAACGCCTTGACAACATCTGTGGTCTGATTGAATATACAAATGATTGCTAAGTAAAGAAAATACATGTCGGAAAATTTATTGCGTAGCTAATAACTTTTGTACTATATTTTATAATAACTAACATATTTTTAAGTATCTTTGTTTACTTACCCGTGGGCCTTTGTTGCCTAAATAAATGATTATTATTATTATTATTATTATATACTGGATGAATTAAATATCATGATATGTATATCTCAGTCTTTGTCTTTGTATAGTGCAGGGGTCACCAATTAGTTTCGCTCGGGGTCCGCTATGAAAAATGTTCTTGTTTCGTCTCACATTCCTAAAAATTATTGTTTTGCCTTTGTTATTTTTTTATTTCTGTTTCGCGTCACTTTATAAAATATTACTTTAGTAGATTAAGAAAAAAAGGAAATTACAACAATTTTTTTTACATATTACATGGAGATTGCGGTACAGCTATCTCAGCCTGTCTCACAAGTAGAACGATAACTGTCATTAGGCAAAAAGCCTAAACTATATTAAGGTGGTATAGGTACTGGGTGTAACGAGCAAGTCTCACTAAAAGAGTATGCAAAAGCATTATGCCCTTAATAGTTATGCCCATGTAGTCGGTTTAAAAGGGGCTCCTCTTGCCTTTAATTTAAAAACATCATTTAAAATTAATGACTCGAGACGAATCAAGAACAAAAAGTGGAACGAACCAAGAATAAAATAAAGAATCGTTGATTTGATTATTTCGAGAAGAAACACGAATAAAACCGTCATAAGATTTTTGGTGCCGGACAAAACTCTGCATGGCTAAACAGGAACAAATTTTTGTCCCATGTAATAAGGGAGGGAGGGGGGGCTATTACTATTAACCGAACACAGTTCCTAACTCTGAGCTGCTACTGAGAATTGCATATAAAACTCCAAAACACTCTGCTCGATCTGGGAATCGAAAACAGGTCCTCGAAGGTAACAGTCGCGCATAGCACCACTAGGCTAATGTGGCAGTTTCCTTATATACAGCCTAGCACCCCTTTATTTTTAATGAAGCTAGCTTAGCGGTAGCTTAGCTAGCGGTCAAAGCTTCTGGTGTACCGAACCAGAAGTAGCAGGTTCGAATCCTGCCCGCCAGCCGATTTCTTCCTTCATTAAAAATAAATCAGTCCAGTAGTTTTCAACCGACTTCAAAAAAGGGAGGTTCTCAATTCGACTGTATTTTTTTTTGAGTTTACGCATTACAAAAATTCAAAAATACTAATCTTTTCTTTATAAAATATTATTATAGAAGTACAGAAAAGTATAATTCCCGTAAGTTGCTAATGGGCTGCTTCCTTGTCTAATTAACCTCAAAGTGACGTCATCCGCCGCAGTCGCCGGCTAGTGGTGCTAACGCGTACTGAGAGCGGTTACGTCATTTTTACGTCATCAAGATGGCCGCCAGACACATTATCAATTTGCGGGGCTTATAACAGATATTTCATTCACACACTTACATTTTCCTAAAATGTATATACAGCCTCTAGAAGATACCTCCTCTCCAACAGGCGTACCACACGTCAGAGCGACCAACGCCAAAATACACACAGCAATTGCCAATTTCATCTTTAAACGTTAACTTTTTCCTCAACACAAACGAGTAAGCTTGAACTATAGTAGTGGATTGTCCGATTTAACTAAATAGGCCGGCTTATATACCAAGTATTATAAGTATATACAAAATTAAATACGCCGGGAATAACCGGTACATGACACGGTCGCTAATTCACTATCTTAGTTTTATTTTAGAGTTCCGTAAGTTAAAAGTAAAATCAGTATCTAAGGTCATGTGCACACACCAAAATCGTTTGCCATTATAGGTTAGCGACACCAAAAAGGAAGAAGGAGGTTAGGAAAGGCTTAAGTATAAACGGTTTCACCAAAATGGTTCTTCAGTCAGCGCAATAAAAACCAAAACGAAAAGTTATACATACGTACTCGGACATACGATTACGCCTAGGCCTTAAGGTGTACTTATGTACACCAACAGTTCGCCGGTATGTTTAGGTTCCATGTAATAGGCGGACATAAAGTCAAACTGCTACTGGGTATTTCATAAAATGAATAAATAAATATCCTGGGACATTTTTACACAGCACCATCTAGTCCCAAACTAAGAAGAGCTTGTACTATGGGTACTAGACAATGGATATAATACTTATAATAATATGCTTTTTTTGTAAATACATAGGAAACACCCAGACAAACACAAACACTTAAATTCATCACAATAAATGTTTGTGTCCTGTGGAAATCGAACCCACGACCTCGTGATCAGCAGTCCGGTACTCGAACCACTAGACCACAGACTAGAAAAATCCACTTTTTTCTTTTCTCCCTATATGATGTTGGGTTCGAAATATATCGCGCTATGGTTTCTTTACAGGGCTTTAGTGACCACTTCGAGAATTTTGACTTATTCAGAGAGCTAGTTAACTTAGACAATAGGCTATGCGGCTAATTATTTTTTATGGCCTCATGAAAAAGTTGACCATAAATAGAGCCGATTATCAAAAACAAAATTCAAAGAAACGAAACGAAGTTAAAAGCATTTTAATTTTATGCTAGATAGAGAGCGCACTATACTTGCAAATGACGTCAAAAGTAGCGTGCGCCATACTAATTCTATACTAACACTCGTTTTGCGGGAAAGGGACAGAGCATCCCCTCTCAATCCCCACCAAAAACTTTTAACGCATTTATCTCAGTAATTTCTTGGTCGATTTAATATTTATTTTCAATATACGAAGTATGCTAATGATGTTTTTCAATAAGGGTGTGATTATTAACAAATTCAAGACCAGTCTTCTCCCCTATTCAGTCGAGTATTATGTAGGTACTAAGTACACAGTACAACTATACAACTAAGTATTTGTGTTTTATTTAATCCCGACTTTATACACAGGAAAATACATTAAGTTATCATAGAGATAATACAGTATGTTTCTTAGTCGAGGCAACTGTGCCGTAAAAAGTATTTCTTAGAAAAACTAATTAACATTTTAATCATTCAAATAAATATTCAATACTGCAACCTGATTTGGACGATCGTATCGATCAGTGTCTGCGTCAAGGGTAGCAGGTTCAGTTCCTAGTCCGAGCAAACATTTGTTACTAGCTGTTCCCCGCGATGTTACCCGGGTTCATCCAGTTTAAAAAAATAAATAATTATAATTTCAAAAAAAAAAGTAGCCTAAGTTATTCCTTATAACATTAACTATTTGTGAGTGAAAGCCTCGTCAAAATCGGTCTAGCCGCTTCAGAGCAATATTCGGAACAAAGAGACAGAGAGTGACGGACAAAAATATTGAAAATAGATTTTTTATGTAAGTACCGTATATACTTTCACATGCACTTAGTGAGAAGCTGTTAATTTTAAATAACAAACAGACACTTCAATTTTATTTTTGTGTATAGATTATTTCATTTCGAATATTAATTTGAAGAGAATCTGACTGCCCAGGCAGACGTGATTCTTTCTAAATTTCGAGACAAAATTCTTAAAGAAAAAAGCACTATTTCCTTAACTTTAATTTTCTTCAATTTTTTTTTTGTCAATAACCCTTAAAAAATTACGAACGATAAAAAAACAAACCTGTCTAGTAAAAGCGGCGTTTCGTATTTAATTTTACGTAAGTACTTATTTAAATGTAAAAAATTGGCTTCGCTAAAACCCCATATTAATCACATAATACAGCCTTCATTAAAATTCATCACATTTATAATCTGTGTGTGTTTACGATAAAAAACATTGCGCAGTATGACACATACAAATTCGTGCGCTTTTGTTTTTTTTGTGATGCGTACTGCTTGCAGATGACCTTATGTTTACAATGTTAAAATACCAGTCAGGTACGAGAACAATTGGTGCTTTAAAAATTCTTTAGTTATTTGTTTTAAAAAGATAATTATAATCATGACTAGTGTAAGTAGCGCTACGCTGAAACGCAGTACTAATGTAACAGCAAGGCCAACTTATACTGGACGAATGCAATTACTTAAAAAAATTAGGAATGAATGGTTTTCTGTTATTTCCTTCTTTTAACCGAATTTCAAGGTTACGTGTATCTTTGTGCCAGTCAGTCAGTCCTCGGTAAGTAGGTTGGCAACGCATCAACAACGCCTCGATCGATAATTTGCTAATTTGAACTTACTTTTTGACATTTATTTATTCATATTGTGTATTGCGTTGTAAATTTGTAATATAATATAATTTTGTACGCCATCTTTCGGCAAAACATAGCGAGCCATACATTAAATAATGCTCTATCTATAAGTACACCTATGTTTTACAAAATAAATTTGATTGATCGATCGTACCAACCTATATATACGTACAAACCTATCGAAACACTGTTATCTCATAACCGATTTTAGTTCCTTAAGTAACCGTAGCTAGAGGCGCTGCGAGGTTTTCCATACAAATATTTTACTGCGTCGCAAGCGAGTCTAGTGAGAAAAACATATGGTCGAAGCACGGGTATTGTAGGTGTCCATACGCGGTGATGACTAGGTACTTCCCATCATCATCACCAGCAAATAGGACAAGACAGGCTTGCTCTAGAGTCCACGAAATTGAGATAGTGAAACTACAGTGCTTGCCAATCTTATTGTCCGCCTTGAAGTTGGCACGAGTTTCAACAATTTTCTTGAAGCCTTTTTTTTAACCCCCGACGCAAAAACGACGTGTGTGTGTATGTGTGTGTCTGTCTGTGGCATCGTAGCTCCCTAACGGATGAACCGATTTTGATTTTGATTTTTTTATTTGAAAGGTGAATTATTCGGGAGTGTTCTTAGCTATGTTTGATGCAAATCGGTCTAAGATGGCCGCCGCCACAAAATAGCGAATTACATATTTTTTCACAACTCCCTCAATATGGGTATCAAATGAAAGGGCATAGCTAGAGGAACACTATACACTATGATAAATTTCAAATCCAAGATGGCCGCCACCACAAAATCCATAATTACATTTCGTGTCGGGGGTTTACTAAATTTTTAATTTAGATTAGGTTAGGTTATTATTTATAAAACTAGCTTTCCGCCCGCGTGGTCTTATGAATTGTTCACGCGTTTTAGCAACATTTTTCATTGCTACTCCACTCCTATTAGTCGTAGCGTGATGGTATATAGCCTATAGCCTTCCCCGGGAATCTAACACTGAGAGAATTTTTCAAATCGGTCCAGTAGTTTCGTAGTAGTTTCCTATTTAATACAAACAAACAATCAAGTTCTTCCTCTTTATAATATTTATTTATTTATTTATTTATTTATACGGAAAATCTACAGCTATGCATATATTAAATAGCAACAGTTGGGATACAGAAAGCCAATTACAGATTTTCGCTGATAACAATTGTTTAGATAACTATTGGTGTTATACACTTCGGTATATCTTAATGACAATATAATATATATTTTGTACTAGTTATTTGGATTAACAATTTTATTTAGTTTCGAAAGAAATCGAGGGTCAAGCATAGCTTTGCTGCTGTAACACTTGTACTAAAAGGGTCTAGGTTATGAGTTTTACATAATCTATTAAAGTTTCTACTCGCTCACACTAAAAATGAATTTTGACGATAGTTCGTTGACGCCTTGGATATACTGATAGGGGGATTAAATCTTGTACATTTACTTGGAACATTAAATTTTATTAAGGCTAACAGTTCGGGACAGTCAATTTCACCAGAGAGTATTTTTAACAAGTATAAGCAGTCAGCTATTGGTGTATAAAGTATAGATAATAAAATATTTTCCTCTACATTTGTTACGGGTTGAGTTGGCTCGCGTCAACTTCAGGCCGGACAAAAAGATTGGGGAGAACTATAAGTACTTACGTTTATCCTCTCCGTCCCGGCTTCGCATGGGTTTGAATTTCTCATCTTTTCTCTTCCTCCTAGCCTTTTCCCCAAGCATGTTGGGCTCGGCTTCCAGTCTAACCAGATGCGGCTGAATATCAGTATTACACGACGCGACTGCCATCAGACCTCCGCAACCCAATTTCTAGGCAATACCGATATTCGAAGGAAAGACTGGTTGTCAGTCTTTTTAGGCTTCTGACTACCACTAACGATTGTCATAGGTGTTCATATGATAACCGGGACCGACGGCTTTACTTGCTCTCCGAGCCACGGCGGGGTCTCGATATGTTAAGAATGGTCACCCATCCACAGACTGACCGCGGCAAGTGGAGCTTAACCTTGCAGATCGGTTGATCAGCGGAGTTACAACTTGGCCACGAGCCCCTCCGTGTTCTCATCTTTTCTATACTATAATATTTATGTATACTGCATATTATAAACCTTCCTCTCGAATCACTAATGCTGACAGATCTAAGCGTAGAAGCGAATTTTAGATTTACGAGTATCCTTTCCTGAGAAAAACTAATTGGATGGCAAACAAACAAACAGAAAATTTACTAAGGATGGTTCGTGGTACCAACCCTAAAAACAAATATTTTTATGATGTGTCTTTTTTGCATATCAAACATTTATTTTTGTACTTGAAAAATAAAATTGAAGATGGATTGATAATGAACTTGAACTTGAAAATAATTTGAATATCATTACAGACTGCTTTTTGCTGTATATTAGGTATGACTTTAACAGCTTGTCTATAATCTTAGGATAGTTAATCAATCATATTATTATCTGACTAGCCGTTTCCCGCTATGTTATGGTTATGTGTTCATCTATTTTTAACCCCCGACGCAAACGACGGGGTGTTATAAGTTTGACGTGTCTGTGTGTGTGTGTGTCTGTCTGTGGCATCGTAGCTCCCGAACGGATGAACCGATTTTGATTTGTTTTTTTTATTTGAAAGGTGAATTAGTCGGGAGTGTTCTTAGTTCTTATGTTTGATTAGAATCGGTCCAAGATGGCCGCCGCCACAAAATAGCGAATTACATATTTACTTACAACTCCCTCAATATGGGTATCAAATGAAAGGGCTTAACTAGGAAAATACTATACACTATGATAAATTTCAAATCCAAAATGGCCGCCATCACAAAATGGCCGCCACCACAAAATGGCAAATTACATTTCGTGTCGGGGGTTTTCTAAATTTTTAATTTATTTCCTAATCCGTTGGGAATTTTCCAATACCTATCCTTTCTTAGCGAAATGCATATATCACAATAACGTTCTTATTTTATATACTAAATTTCAGTCCAATCCGTTTTGTGCTTTGAGCTGTGTGTCAAAGAATCCACAAGCGATGAGTAACAATTCTGAACACATGAGACCCCTCCGTGACTCGGAGAGCACGGGAACCCGTCCACGTCAATCCCGGTTATCACACGAACACTTACGGCAATCGGTAGTGTCAGTCAGAAACCCAAAAAGACAACCATGTCAATCCTACGAGTATCGGTAGGTTTTGACCAGAAATTGAGTTGTGGAGGTAACCCAAGGGGGTTGTGGAGATCTGGTGGCAGTCGCTTCATGTCACATACTGATAGCATATGATCCAACATATTTGGGAAAAGGCTAGAAATCTGATGATTTACAAAAAAAATGTGGTGACCTATTTTTTTCGTGACCTCAATAAAGATGCACGACATAAACTAAGCTACGTAAATAAAGCCAACGTCACATTAGCGACAAACAAACTTAAAAAGTACTAAAACACAAATAAAATACCGTTACCTACTCGATCTGTTTACATACCAGTACGAACAAACTTGTTCCACGTCGGGCCATGAAATTGCAGGGTATATGCGATCCGCGGTTTGTTGACCCTTAGTTCTATTGCAGAATGTACAGAAGATCCACAATTTATGACTCATTCTGTGTTTTCTTTCTCGTCTAATCCTTGTAGCAATTGCATATAAATAGAAATTTCTGAATTTTTGAATTTCTTTGGAATTTGGAAAATCAGGTGTTATTGTTATATGTTATATTGTTATATTGTATGTTAGGTGTATATTGCTGACGATGACAGTTTACTGCACGGTTGTTTAAACCTATAAAAATGTGAAAATATGAATTTTGATATTATTTATATTCGACTAGCTTCCCGCCAGCGAACTACTGAACATGACATAAATAAATTAATTCATTCATTCATTCATTCAATAACTATGACATTAGAAAGAACTTTATACTTTACTAGCTTCCCGCCAGCGGCTTCGCCCGCGTGGTCTTATAATTTTTTCCCCGTTTTTGCAACATTTTTCATTACTACTCCGCTCCTATTAGTCGTAGCGTGATGATATATAACCTATAGCCTTCCCCGATAAATGGGCTATCTAACATGGAAAGAATTTTTCAAATCGGTCCAGTACTTTTTGAGTTTATTCGTTACATACAAAAATACAAATCTTTCCTCTTTATAATATTAGTGTAGATGTAGAAGTGTAGATTGCCATTTTGCCTAGTAATTGAAGTGAATTTTGCACAGTACTTAATCTGAATTCTGTACAGTACTTAGTTAATGTCAATCTTGCACAGTAGCTTATGTAAATTTTGCATAGTAATTAATGTTAATTTTGCACTGTGCCTAATGTAAATTTTGTTATAATGTAAATGTGTATTTTTCACAGTAGGTAATGTGTTTTATTTACATTCGTTTCTGTTTACATTAGCTGAGATGACACGAAGATTTTTGTAGGATTGTCGAAGTTGCAAATGTTTGACCGTTCCTTCATTCGTTTCTGAACGAAGAAGTAATGAAGGAACGAAATTTTCTAGAACTGACCTTCTGCACTTATCTTCTACTTAGTGGAAGGTAATACAATAAAAGAAAAAAGATTAACTTGGATATTGCTTTTTAAGTTACAATCAGTATCTTGCCACCGATCACATAAATATGCACATTACGTAAGTGGTTAATGTAATTTTGGATGCCGTTACGGCAGTGAACACGACGCGTGTGGGATATTTACTGCAAATGCGTGAAGCCTAATTATCTTTCGATTGGGAATTTTGATATTTTGGAAATTTCATAAACACGTCCACTTAATCTCGCATCGGGCGACAGATCATTGAGCTACCAATTTTTAGTTGAGCTACACGATGACTGATGCATAGGTATATGTGTTGTCAGTTTGGACTGGTCTACTCAGAGATGCTATGATACTTTCCTCAAAAGGCCATTTTAGATATTGCCTTATATTGTGACACTAACAGATTAGTGTTCTACTATGAAAGAAACCATGATTCTCTCAGTTTGTTTCGGTGTTTCTTCTCAGAAATCGTTTATGCTAGAAAATGCTAAAAAGCAATACAAGATGATCTAGCATTTTCTTACAATTTAGCATTTTCTAACATGTAAAATTGTCTCAAAAGATCTACGTATAAAACTGAACATGATTTCATATAATTTCATAAACTTTTTAAATTATTTATACACTTTATTTCGAAAGTCTTAGAGGTATGCTTTTGGGTGGTAGTATCAAGCGAAATTCCTTCGAAATTGGGAAAAGTGGTTATTATGGGCAACACTTCGCGTATAAGGCGAGGTCTCAGGTACCCAGGACTGTAAAAATAAAAATAAAATACTAGTTCTTTTATACTACTACATTACCGCCTATTTCCTAGCTCCAAATTAGTGATTGTTGTAGAGTCGAATTAGTATTTTTTGTACCCACTGACATAGTTCATTATGGACGTGATTAACCTACAACATTTAAATAAAGTGTCTTCTTTAAATATATTGTTTCGAATATCCTGTTTTTGACCGGAGAAAGTTTAAAAACATCTAGATTTAGTTGTCGTTATAAGTTTGTCAGTTTCACTGGTTTGAAATAAGCTAGTTCAAATTTTGAAGTGTCGAATAAAGATTGATACAAGAAAAGTCAATACTCAATATATTTATTGCACTCCACAATGTTATTTTAACAGTTATCATAATAAATAAGGTATCAACCATGGACCCTGTCGGGCACGGCAATGTAGGAGAGAGGAGGAAGGTATTTTGTTAAGCTTGCACATTTTTTGTTTTGGTAACATCAGTCTTGGTAACATCACGCTTGTAGTCTCCTAAGAGGTAGACAGAGGTGTACTAATGTACACCCACAGTTCCGGTAGATCCGCATATTAGGGAGCGAGCTTATAGTCAAATCTAGACCTCGAGCTGCTAATGAAAATATCATAATAAATTGACCCGGGAATCGAACTTAACACCTTTAGAGTAGCAGCTGCGCTCACAAGTACTAGGCCTATGATGATGAAGATTATAATAATGGGTAGTTTAAAACACAAACAATGACAATTTTGCACGGAAAACAGTACAAATATTGAATAATTCAATAATTAATTCATTTATGCATACCATAAATGCTTTGAACATTTTAGGTACACGATTATTTGACCTATAAATACCTATGTATGGTATTGTATTTACGTTTGTAACAAGTAAACATCACGCTTGAATTTTCCGAAGGGTTAGGCAAAGGGGTATTGTAGAGACCCAAGGAGGTTCATATAGAAGCTGCTTCGTAAAAGCCCTGGTTGGCAACAAGAGCTATCATTGTAGAATAAAAAGTATGTTTTGAATTTAAACGTAGTTGTAGTTATGAATTGTTTAGAATACTTGAAGAAAATTTCATACGTCAGTCCAGTATTAAGCCTTCAGATTGAATAAACCACAGCATCAGCTGTGTTCCCATAATCGTGTGTTTCCTTTTGTTTTAGCTTTCGGGTATCGCTCCTGTGAAGGACTGGGTAAGCCTCCACAGTACTAATGTACACCATAGTTTACTGCTAGTCGACCATAAAATAGCTTTACCAGGTTTGACAAAAACTTCCGTCAAAATTACAGTTCGAGCCAAACTTATTGTCCGGGTTGAAGTTGGCGCTAGCTAATTTTAACCCGGCCGTAAAAATCGGAGAAAGAAAAATATTGGATTAGAATAATTTATACCGACAGATTACGACTTGAGCTTTCGTTTTTATTTATTACAATCTAATATTTTTCTTGCGCCAACGTCAACCCGGACAATAAGTTTGGCGCGAACTGTAAATGTACTAAGGCTCAATATCAATCTGTCACTTGGTCTTGTAAGCAAAAATAAACCTTGTTGTTTTGTGATGTGCAAACGACATTCACTCTAAGGGTGGTAAAGCAATTTTATGGTCGACTCTACGAGTACCAACACATTTCGCCGGTGTGTTTAGGTCCCATGTAATAGGGCCTTTTGCCAGTAACCGGGCACAAACTCCTCCGAGCTGATATTGAGAATTTCCTAATAGAAAACTAATATCACTTTGCTCGACCCGGGAATCGAATCCAGGACCTCAAGCTCAGTCTGCCTTCTTTCAAAATTACACGCACATTTTTAAAGCGGTTATCCTTCGAGCTTCCAAAAATATATTAGCATAATATTTAACAATAATTCTTGAACATTCTTCAACTCAACATATTTAAATGTCATCCCACGTTATAAAAGTTTTCGCGGAAGCACTGATTTGCATCGCATATGCGACATGTAAGTCATTGGATGCGCACGCGCAGCTTGTAATGTATCGTCACGTCAGGTCCCGTAACAATACACAATGGCGCGACGATGTCTGGTCTCGATAGATGCAATCTTCGGAGCCTATTAATCTAAATATGAAGTGTACCGTTTGATACTGTTTAATGGGATCTCCTCTGTAAGACGACGGAGAATATACACGTTAAGCAGCGCTTGCCACCGTCGGTATGTGGATGGGTGGGTAAGGACAAAAATGAGTACGTATATACCACTAGGCTATCAATCAATTTAATTAATTTTCCTTAATGTTTTTTAAATAAATTAGTTTTAAACAAAAAACACCAATTAAAAAGCAAAACATAAATTCTAATTAATTTGGAGTCGACCAACAAATACCAAACAAATTTTGATTTAAATAGATGATCTTAGCGGATTGTTTCTTAAGCACCGACTCCAAATTAGTTAGAAATTATTTTTTCCACGATCACCTCTGGGACCGTAAACTCATCCAAACAAAAAAATAATTTTCAAAATCGGTCCACAATTGACAGAGAAAACACACAAAAAACAACATATAGTCGAATTGAGAACCTCCTCCATTTTTTAAGTCGGTTAAAAACACTTGTATGATACTATGAACCGTCTTCCTCGTTGGTTTAGTTGTCCCAAGCGCAACTGCTACACTAGAGGTCCGGGATTCGATTCCCGGGCCGAACAGTGCTGTTGGGTTGTGTCATTTAAAAGGTGACTGAGTGACTAGATCTATCAACGCAGAGCTCAAACCACTAAACGGATTGAGCTGAAAGAAGGTCATCAAAATCTACCCAAATTATGTACCGAAGGTACACTTTTTGGAAAAAGTACCGTATTACGCTGGTTAAAACCCTAGTCGTACTTTTTTTATGCTTACTAGGGGATAAGAAAAAATAACATTTAATTTTTAAAAACGCACGCCATTTTGACACACGCCTGTCAGTTTGATAGTGTTTTTAACCGACTTCATTATAGTAAAAACTGTCAACTTCATAGCTATCTGCTGTCAGTGTCAATTTCGGAACGTCAAATGCACGCCATTATGGCACATTATTTAACAGTTTCATGGTAAAAACTGTAAACTTGACAGCTGTCATGTACCTCTGGTACAAAGGGCTGAGTTGTGTGGACTTTTGATGACCCCCTTTAGCAAACAGTTATTATAACGTAGGCATCCGCTAAGGAAGGCTTTTGGGAAATTCTCACGGGATTGGGAAAAAATAGATGAAGGCGAATACCACCGCGGGGTAGAGCTAGTATTTTGTAACATTTTGCACGTTATAAGGAAAAAATCCACAGATTTGTGCGCGATAATTATGCAATTATAGAATGAGTATAATTAAACTTTAAATAATAAGTATTGCATCAAATACACACTACACTTGGGAGCAAATTAATCGAGCTCACTTCCTTTTTGTAATTATTAGCAATTTGTTATTATTATTATTTTAATTTCATATAGTCGTGCCATCAAGACGAATCTAATGAGGTACCTATCATTAATCTAAATCGCTTAAGCCGTTGAGTAGTTACAAGCAGACATACATATATACATACACGTCAAACACATAACCCTCCTTCGGCCGTCGGGTAATAATTACCATAACGTATGAAAAAAAGGGAGTGGCTTGATTTATTTGCCCCCTAGTGTTTTAACCATGTTACTACTTTAAAATCATATTTATCGCGGGCGGAGCCGCGTACAAGTACTAGTTGTTTTTGTAGCTTTCTTCAAGTCACTAAGCCAAGGTCTTGAGTACGATGACCCGATGAATATAAGCACAGTCGCACATGGCCACAGTCAGACGACCTGGTTAAGGTCGCTGCGTCATATTTTTATTTCATATTAGCACCTACCTGCCATCCAGCTGATCTTGAAACCTTTTTGGAACATCCCCTAAAATAGGTCATCAACCCATTAACTGTCCCACTGCTGGGCACGGCTCTCCTCTCAGTAAGGGAAGGGTTAGGCCATAGTCCACCACGCTGGCCTAATGCGAGTTGGCAGACTTCACAAGCCGTTGAGAAAATCTCTCAGGCATACAGGTTTCCTCACGATATTTTTCTTCACCGTTAAATCGAGTGATAATTAAGCACATGCGTTCGAAAAGTCAGTGGTGCGTGCCTTGTATTCGAACTCGAGACCTTTGACTTGGCAGTCCAGTGGTCATACTCTTAGGCTATCACTGCTTTTAAAAGGACATTGCTTTTAATAGAAAATAAGTACTCAACTTATTTATTTTCGTCAATTTTTGCAGTGCCTTGTGATATGACGGTTGGGTCGACAAGTCAAAGGTCTCGATATCGAATCGCAAGGCACGCAAGACTTTTCAAAATCATGTGCGTAATTATCACTCGCTTTAACGGTGAAGGAAAATATCGTGAGGAAACCTGCATGCCTGAGAGATTTTATCGACGCTATGTGAAGTCTGTCAACCTGCATTAGGCCAGCTTGGTGGACTACAGCCTAACCTCCCTCATACTGAGAGGAGACCCGTGCCCAGCAGTGGGACAGAATGATAATAATTTCGTTATTATTATAATTATAAATAACATACTACCACGCCTGTGTTCCCCGTAGGGATAGGCAGAGACATAGATACACCTACATTTCGCCGATATGTTTAAGTTCAAGGTAATGGCCAATTATCATACAAATCCAAAGTCGACTGACTACCTCATTGGTCTAGTGGTACCAAGCGCGAATGCTACGCTAGAGGTAGGAGGAGGAGGTTCGATTCTCGGGTCGATCAGTGTTGTTGAGCTTATTTGTAAAATTTCCAGTAGAGTCTGGATTTGTTTGTGCCCGGATGATGGCAATAGGCTCACCCTGTGACATGCCAGCGAACTGTGGGAGTGGGTGTACTTTGATGCCTACACCTCTGCCTACCCCTTCGGGAAATACAGGCGTGATGGTATGTCTATATATCCGTATGTATGTCTTCTGCTTCTACCTAAGAATTAATTAATAAATAAATATCTTGGGACATTTTTTTTTGTAAATACATACTTATAATACATAAGAAACACCCAGACAAACACAAACACTTAAGTTCGTCACAATAAATGTTTGTGTCCTGTGGGAATCGATCCCACGACCTCGTGATCAGCAGTCCGGTACTCGAACCACTAGACCACAGACGTCGTCAATTATCATCACAGGGGCACGAATTCCCTCAGAATGAAATCATCACAGTGCATGAATTCTCTCAGAATGAAAGCAGTAAGGCTATATTTTTCCTACCATAATATTTATACTACCTCCTTATTGTATAGCCTTCGGAATCTGTCTGACTTCCTGTTTACAGTACAACGATATAAGTAATTGAAACAGCTTTTACATCGTCGTGTTCAGAAGCTGCGAGACTCCTGGGGAATGTACTGCTACTCTGCACGCTACTCTTTTATCTATCAAAAAGGTAAGTAGAGGTGGGTACTAATAATGTACACCACAGTTTGCCGATATTTCGACGACGTCTGTGGTCTAGTGGTTCGAGTACCGGACTGCTGATCACGAGGTCGTGGATTCAATTCCCACAGGATACAAACTTTTATTGTGATGAATTTAAGTGTTTGTGTTTGTCTGGTCGTTTCCTATATATTATAAGTATGTATTTACAACAAAAAAAAGTATATAAGTATTATATCCATTGTCTAGTACCCATAGTACAAGCTCTGCTTAGTTTGGGACTAGATGGTGCTGTGTAAAAATGTCCCAGGATATTTATTTATTTAAATTTAATTTAAATGCTCTCGAGATCAAAATTGTATTTTAACAACATTTTAATGCTGTGTGTGTATTTAGTTGGTAAGCCATATCTAATTATCTATTGCCAACAACTCACAAATCCATACCTTTTCTATGAAATTTTGAGTAGCAGCTTTGTTTAGATTTGTGCCCGGTTAATGGCTCGATCTTTTACATACGTAATACCGGCGAACTGGCTGTAAGGTAATACACATCTCTGCCTCATCCTTTAAGGCGTAAAGATAAGTTGTTATGATGGTATTTTTTATAAGGCATAACAAAATATTATCCGCGAATAATGACCTGTTTTAGTAAACGCCAGAAAGTCCCCTAATTATATTTAAGACCTTTAAATTGTATTTTGTACCATTTTTCAAGCAAATAAAGTTATTGATTAATTGAATGCTTTAGAAATAGCTTTTTTTTTACTCGAATCACTTTAACCACTTTTCAATACCCATTACAATGAAAAGCACACAATTAAAACAAAAAAAGTAGTATTTATAATATTTTAATTAATTATAACTTACGAGTACGGAATTCAGTCGCTCATCAATTTTCTTTGAGGAATAAAATTTGAGACATTTTGTGCCTAAAACTAAGCTTAAATTACGATCACATTTAACACGCACAAGTACTCACAGTTATTTTTTTCACGGACTGTTCCCGAGGCCCATATTCATAGCATTTAGGATATCACCATTATCGGCATCGATTTCCCATGCGAACAAACCCCCAAGCTTATTATTCCTCACATATTTAGCTTTCTCGATCGTTGACCTCGCGTCATCATACGTAATTAGGTCTCCAGTCTCCTTCCTAAATACGTATGGCGCTTGAGCCACGTTATCATAATGGTACTCCCACTTGCCTTGAGCAATTTCGTTGGCAATCTCTCTGTAGTCCACTACGCCATCCTGCCATGTCCCCTTGACTGGGCCAGTAGCCACTCCAGTGAATGGGTTGCCGTCTGTGTAGTTGCTGACTCCTGTCCAACCTCTTCCGTACATAGCAACACCAACAACAATTTTCTTGGGGCTAACTCCTTGAGCCAAGAGGAATTTGACACCGAAGTCAGTCGTGTAAGTCTCCTTGGGGTTCCATGCGGGGGCGTGCAACGCAGCTTGGTGACCAAGAGTGTCGTTGGACCAGGCACCTTTGAAGTCGTAGCTCATCAAGAAGATGTGGTCCATGTATTGCTCAGCAGCTTTGTAGTCCACAACCTGAATCTTGTCCCAGCCAGAACTGATGGCTGATGTCAATTCGTACTTCTTGCCAGTCTTGGCAGATAGTTCGTTAAGCATCTCCCTCAGCTCCTTCATCAACTCAACGTAAACCTTACCATCTTCAGGTCCACCGAGGTCAGGGTTAGCGCCTTTGCCACCAGGGAACTCCCAGTCAATGTCTACACCGTCAAAGAATTTCCAGGTTTCAAGGAAGTCCTTCACAGAAGCTACGAAGCGGTTCCTCTTTGTCTTGTCAGTGAAGAAGAAGAAGGGATCGGCTAGGGTCCAACCACCGATTGAAGGAAGCACCTTCAGGTCAGGTCTTGCCTGTTTCAGCATCATCAATTGGCCGAAGTTACCCTTGTAAGGCTCATTCCAGGAACCCAATCCTTTCTGAGGTTTCTGAAGAGCAGCCCAAGGATCGTGAATTGATACTTTGAAGTCCTCCCTGCCGCTGCATGACCTCTGGAGGGCTTGGAAACTGCCTTCGATTTCCTTTAAGCTGTCGTTGATGCCGTCTCCACCACAAATGGGGATGAAGCCATAGAGCAGATGAGTCAGATTAGGGATAGGCACACGGTCTACAGGGAACTTCCTCGGGTAGACACCCCATTCTACGAAGTACGCGCCGACAACCTTCCCAGAGGTCTGCTTGAAGGGCTTGTTTCTCTCACCAATAGAGTAGTCCAGGGGTGGCAGATGGCTACCATCAGTATCAGCAACAACTATATCAGTCACGTCACTGTAGCTGCATCCATCAGCGTTGCAGAGTTCCACTTTCATCTTGTACCTGCCACCTTTCTTCACCTTAAAAGCTGCCGAGGTCGCGGTGCCGGAGCCAGACCAGAACTCCTTATCATTCAGTAGCACCCTGGACTTGTCCGCTGCATCGCCGGACCACACATTCCACGTGACAGAAACATCAGCGGCGTCTCTCTTAGTAACAAGCTGGTTGTAAGCTGTGGCTGCTTGGTTGACTTCTATGATGGCGAAGGTGCGTTCTCCCCAGCCTAGGGACGGCTTCCCCGGCGGGGCACACGCGACGGCTGCGACGAGCCCCGCGCCGATGACTAACGCCACAATCGGACGCCCCATAACCGGTTCTAAAAAAAGAAATACGAAAAAGTTGAACACAAACTTCTTACTTAAGAGCTCGTTTGGGACTGGTGTTGCATCTCAGTGGTATCTTTTATATACGACTTGTATTGTAGGCCAACCGCTAACATGTTAAGCCCGCATTGTTTACAGCCGATATTGGAATGATTTTGTGATATGTAATGATATCGTTAGCACAGTTCGCTATCCCGGTCACGTTAGTAGGTCGGTCAAGGCAACCGAAGTTTTTAATTGTTTAATTAATGTTGTTTACCCTTTATATACTATAATATGATTCAAAATATACCTTTTACAGTATGTGACTGTAATTTGATTAGGTTTAGGGAAACCCGGAATGGTCTACCACACTTTGATAAAACATTTTTGGTTTTTCATATATGATACACTCATTGGCTATGTACAATGAGGAACATGGTAATTGAAATTGCCCAACCAATTGCCCAAAATTGCAAACAAACACGAATAGCGTAGTGGCAAAACGATTGACTTCAGCACGGGTTCGATTCCTACACAGAATTGATGTTTAGTATGAACTAACTTCCATTGTCTATTACCCATAGTACAAGCTCTGCTTAGTTTGGGACTAGATGGTGCTGTGTAAAATATCCAAGAATATTAAAAAAAGAAAAGAAGAATTAAAATTTAATTTAAAAAATTTAACTGTCTACAAGTACTATTTAACGTCCCAGAAATTGTTTAAGTAAAACCTTACAATCCTAATCCTAGATGAAAATATTTCTCCGAAGATAAGGACGAAGTTTTCTTTAAAAAAAAAGGACGCAACTTTCATTTTTTCTTTTTTTAAACATGATATTATAAAGGCTTCGACCAATAAATGTCTACAGTATACCATTTTAGATAGGTATAAAATGTTCATAAGGTACCTACTAATTTATTTGATTAACACTCGCTAGATCAGTGTGGTGAATTCATGGGCTCAAATTATCTTGATATGCTGAGATAAAGCTTAGCTATGTGGGTTCGATTCCCGTATCGAGCAATACATTGATTTTTTTTTACAAAATTCTCATTAGCAGCTCGGAATTTAGATGTGTGCCGGTTAATGATAATAGGCTGGCCCTTAATAAAGGGGCTTGGCTTTTAATATAAGTTGTAAGAAAAAAATACCCCTTAATTATTACGACCCGCATATAAACATTCGGTTATTTTAACTATTTCACATGTTTGTTGTGCTTAACCCGTCAATATGACAGGGTTATGACTCAAGAATTTCACAGATAAGATAAATTGTAATCAAATATAGGTGGTAAATAACTAAAATGTAGAACAATTAACTTTTATAGGAATACCGGCCTTACGTTGTTGGGTTAGGGAGAGATTTTCTGTGACTAAGTATGTCGTGACTAAAAAAATATAGGTCGCTCAATCTAGTGGCTAACATTTTCTAGATTCAAAAACATACCACCACGACTGTGTCCTAAAGGGGTATGCACACCCACTGTTCGCTGAAATTATTCCTATACCACTAAAAATATCATTTATCATTGATATAAATCCAAACTCCGAGCTTTGGTAATTTTAATGCTTTACTCGGCCCGTGAATCAAATCCACGCATAGGCACGAGCCAATAGTTGAGGCAATAATCTAGGCATGAGCCAGTTCGTAGAAATATTTTAGGCTATTATTTTTTTTATATTATGTATAATGTACATGTATAACGTATAACATGTGCCACAGACCTGACAGTATTTTATACGACGATTTTTATATTATCTTAGTCAGTTGAATTTCCTAAATGTTCAGATTATAATTTGCTCAGCGCGGGAATCAAATCTCGAACCTCATGCGCAGCCCAATAAATATAAATACATTTAACAAACTGCGCATATATGTAATTGGTAGATCGGACAGAGATCGCGTCAGTAAACAGCAAATCTTGGGTCTAATAATCTGAGACCCATTGGAACCTAATAGTAATTTTAAAGTAACCATTTTGTACGTTTCTCTTTGGGTAATAAGTACATACATACTCTGTCCCTACATATTATAAAACAAAGTCCCCCGGGGCGCCTGTCTGTTTGAACGCGATTAACTCAAAAACAATGAGCCAATTTTCATGCAATTTTCACTTGGATGGAGTGATTCAAGAGGAAGATTTAGGTGTTTCATGTAAATTGTTATTACTAACACCCGTCCCGGCTTTGACACATACTCACGCCATTCTCCCTTAGGGATGGACAGAAACCTAGGACAATTTTTGCATAGAAAGGATAAGGTGCGTAGTACTCGCGACGTTCGCTGGCTGGCGAGTACTACTACACATCTGACCTTACGAATAAGTGTGTGTCTTTATAAGGTCCCCTTTCTAGAGGTGTATATTTCCACTGACATTCTTGTGGATTCCACAGACAATATTATGTAATTCCGTCACAACTTAAATAAAAAAGAATGTATACACCGGACTTAAAAACATACCGGCGAACTATGGGTGCACATTAGTACACCTCTGCCTAACCCTTCTGGGAATACAAGCGTGATGGTAGGGAAGCCGTCCGTCCCACCACCACCACCCCCACCCCGTCTTTGCACTGATGAATAAATTATCTATACTATATTATGAAGAGGCAAGATTTGATTAATTCAATTCAATTGTTTTATTGAATAGGCTCCGCAACTACTGGACCGATTTGAAAAAATCTTTCAGTGTTAGATCGCCCATTTATAGGGAAAGGCTATACGCTATATATCATAACGCTACGACTAATAGGACCGAAGGAGTAATGAAAAATGTCGCAAAAATGGGGAAAAAAATATAACACCACGCGGACGAAGCCGCTGCCGGAAAGCTAGTACTTAGTCTAGACTCTCTATATAAGTAGTAACTTCATAGATAATTCCTCTTTCCATTGATCAAAATTGTATGAATATATACAAAGTAAGGTAAGGCTTGTCGCGGCAAGGTACTTTATATTATGTAGGGTAGATATTGAATTATTTAATTATATGCTCTTTATTGTACAAAGAAATGGACAAAGATCAAAATTATAACCTTATAAAGGTCGCTCTTTGTATGCTGTCAAAATTTATTGTTGTCTTAACAAATTTGGACGACATACAAAGGACGACTGGCAGGACTTTATCCTCCGATGTTTCTTCGTTTAGGTTTAACTAGGTAACTACCGAGAACTTAGCCCGTAATATCGAATCTAAATATCGCCCTTGCCTTTAGCTTCACAATTAAAAATTCTTCGGACAACAAGAAATATTTTTAAAAATATTGCCGAATTGGTCTAGCTAATAATTCTTGAGTTTTAAATGCAGTTACACATTTGGGCATTCAATTTTATTTATAACATGAATAAGCATCAACCTTAATTGTACATGTGAAGTCTGTCAACCCGCATCAGACCAGCGAGTGGAAAATAGCCAAATCTTCCACTGCTCCAGTGGGAGTTGCAGAAGGAAATTAAAACCCGCGATGTCAAATTTTTACAGCTAAAGTTGGCTTAAGTCTAACATAATATCGAACTGAAGGCGTAAAGTTGTCCATTTTCAAAGTTTAATTTTTCAAGCCCTGGCATTTTTAAAGTGGCAGGATTTGCTGCTTAGTTCTCAGAAGCATTGCCAAATACTCTGAGCAATGCAAAAGCATCATCATCATCATAACAGCCAAAAGCGGTCCACTGCTGAACAAAGGCCTCTCCCATAGACTTCCACAGGAACCGGTCGTATGCCGCATTGCCGCCTGCATCCAAACGACTCCCAGCGGCCTTTACCAGCCGGGCTAACATGCGCGCCATGACAAAATTTTGTCTACTCTTGTGTCTCGCTCTTTCTTTTGCGAAAACGAAACAAAAGCACGACATAAGCGTCGACAAAATCTCGCGGCGTGCATGTTAGCCCGGCAGGTCGTCGGTCTATCTCGTTGGAGACCGTTCCACGCTGCGCTTACCGGTGCGTGGTCTCTACTCAAGAACCTTGCAAATGAGGATTCAAGATGACAAAGCGTGAGGAATATCACGGGTGTTGTTGGCATTTCTATCGCGCGGCAATAATTAATTTCGCAATAATAATATAACTTTATCATGAAGTTCATTAGCAATCAATTGTGTAGGTAACTTGCGTAAGTGCCATTAATCACTAGGGCATTAAACCTAACGTTGTAAATACGTAAATAGACTTTTTCCTTCAAAACATTTGTAATACTATCAGTAGGCATAACATGCTTTTGTACCTATATAATGAATAACTTATACTACCTGCCGCGTTATCTTAGTAGTAGTAAGCCCGACTCCTACGCTAGAGGTACTGGGTTTGATTCCCGGGTCGAGCAAATTATAACTGATATCTTTGTGTGAAATTTCTTCCTCGATGTTTGGATTTGCACCCGGTTCATGGCAATAAGCTCACCCCTTGTTACATAGGACTTAAACATATTGGCGAACTGTGAGTGTTCATTCGTATATTTCTGCCCAACACTTCGGGGATAAAGGCGTGATACTTAGTATGTTTATTATTGTGTAGTTAATGACTCATATAAGTATATGGGTACGGTTGTGACTCAAGTTCTTACTCACAAAGAGATACCTACTGTATAAGTAAATATCTGACCCAATTTTTATAATGACTAACTAAAGATATGTGTTTTTTCTTTGTTTGTTTGTTACGGACAAATAAAATTGTTAGTTGCTTATCCTATATTCTGTTGAAATGTTAAACAATATTCATATTTTGGTCTTAGGTACAAAACTTACCTATATTTTAGTGAAATAAATTATGCATGATTTATCTCTATTCTTGTTGTATTTCATTAAATTTTTATTCCTTTTTAAATATATTTTCGTTTGATACATCAGAACTTTTTGATTAAATAGGTAAGTAATTATGAATTAATTGGGTAGGTATGTTTTTTTGCGAATAGCCAAATATAATTATGTGTAATAAACTTGATCATACCATCACGCTCATAATCCCCGAAGGGGGTAGGTAGAGGCGTACTAATGTACCACATTACGCCGGTATTTTTAGGTCCCATGTAATAGGGGGCGAGCCTATTGTCATCAACCGGGCACAAATCCAGACTCCGAGTTGCTATTGGGAATTTCACAGAAAACCCAAACAACATTTTGTTCGACCCAGGGATCGAACCCAGGACATCTAGCGTAGCAGTCGCACTTGGGACTACTAGACCAACGAATCAGTCAGTAATAAACTTGATGACTGTTTTAAAATACTTTTCGTAGACATATCCCTATTAGTTGGCACCATACTAATATTTATTAATTTCTTATGTTCTTGCTATGAATTGTATTTTCTCTGTTATCAATTGTTGTAATATTTTGAGGAAATACCTAAATGTATTTAACCATAAAAAAATGCTATGATTATATACTAAGACTACGTTCAACAGCCCTGCTAGCTTGATACATACTATAAAAAATTTGACACTCCACCTTGATTCTGCTAACACAAGTCTTATAAACAGCATTCTCGTGTCCTAATTCCCGACGTATAATACACATAATCTTTACTTAATATATTAAGATTAACCTATATTTCCTATTATCTAGTCTGTCGTAAAATATAATAATAGGTAGGAAATAATAGGTAGGCTATAATAGGAAAGTAACTCTGTATGTCTGTCTGTCGCGCTTTCACGCCAAAACTACAGAACCGATTTAAATGAAATTTGGTACACAGATAGTCTAGAGACTGAGAAAGGACATAGGCCACTTTTCAATCGGAAAGAAGGGCTGTAAAGCGTTGAAATAGGGGATGAAAGTTATAAGAAATACCCAGATCACACGGACGAAGCCGCTGGCGGAAAGCTAGTAATTTATGTTAACATACACCATCACGCCTGTATTCTCCAAAGGGTTAGACAGAGGTGTACCTAGTAAAGTATACCCACAGTTCGCCTGCACGGCACAAATTCTAAGTCCGAGCTGCTATTAAGAACTCAACTCAAGACTTTTAGCTAAGTTGTTGCACTTACAATCACAAGGTTAATGAGGCATTATAGCAATGAGATACGTATATAATTAAAAAAATACATCTGTTGTACCAGAATCCTTCGTAAATCTATCGGCAAAACCGACGGGTTTTGGTGACGACCAAACATCCAAAAAAAACTAGGCCAATTGAGGCCAATCTAAATCCATACAAAACAATACATCATATGGATTAGCGCAAAAAAAAAACAAAGTTACCGTCAGCTTTTTTTCGCTGGCAACATTTGCATTTGCATACAATGCGAAAGCTTTATAATCTGTGGGTACAATATGTTACTTTTTTACGTTCATTGACCTATGTAAAGAGGTTATTGTTACTGGTGCAAGGCATATGAGGATCATTGTATACATTGATGGAATGTTTTGGTATGCTATGTTCCTTGAAAAGTGATGCATACCATTTTAAGCTTATGCCTGTATTCCCCAATGTTGTATGTTTAGGTCCCATGTAATAGGGGGACCCTATTGCCTTTAACTCCGACGAGTAAAGCAGAGACGTAAGAATTTTAAAATATTTAAACAAAGAAAAGTTGCCTACTTAGGACATGTCATAAGACATGAAACATACGAGTTGCTGCAACTTATTATGATGGGAAAAATCTCAGGCAAAATACGTGTCGGTCGGAGGAAGAAGTCGTGGCTACGAAACATCAGAGAGTGGACGGGGATAGCGAGTGCTGCCGAACTGTTTCGCCTCGCTAGAGACAGGCATGAATATGCTAAATTGACTGCCAACCTTCGCTAGTCGGAGAGGCACTATGAGAGAGAGATTGCCTTTAATCGGGCACAAATCCCAGTTCCTAGTTGCTACTAAGAATTTCATAGAAATAACAAATTTCACTACTCATTTTTTTACACTATGGGCTTTCGTTTGACCACTACGTTGCCTGTTGGTAGGTAAGCAACAGTGCGGTCGACGATGGTGCGCTTACCTAGTAAGTACCTATTCACTCCAGTTTTTCGAGTCCTATACTCGGCCTGGGAATCGAACCCAGTTGTGTCAAGGACCATTACGCCAATGACGCAGTATTTAATACAATTATGTTTGTAAAATTAATTAATCGACTTGTAAATTTGAATATCATTATATACATAGTTTCAAATTATAGATGACCCAAAATACTGGAAAACTAGTTCAGATATAATTACATATTTATGTAAATTTTTATGCTTTGAATGAATAAAGACACTTTCAAATGGATAGTATCATTTAATGACATATTTTATCTTTATTTAAATATAATTAAATCTATAACTTTTATCCTGTTTAACAACTTTCCATTTTACTGTGCGGCCTACTTTTACTAAAGTATATCCAAAATAATGTCATATTTTTTAAACAATTTGACTGTTCGAACTAGTTTGAGATGTAAAACTATTTTAAATTCACTTTCTATTGTGATTTATATATTTTTTGTTTGCAAGAGGCTTATAATAATTAGTAATTCTTTTACAAAGGTAGATAACCTTCTCGATGGTCTCGAAATAATGTTTTTTCTATCAAATGCTATAAAAAAAATCAACGTAAAGATTAAAAAAAATTAAAAATGGAACGTATGATTTCATATTTTGTTTGTCAAAAATAAAGGTCTTTACACATTAGCGATTCAAAACACGGATGCCTGTATAGTGTTAGCGGTACATTAATAATTCTAGTTGCAAATGGAATGCCGCGGCAGGATTAAGTCTGCTAACCTTTGCTCCACGCGAAATGTAAGCGATGCATTGTTTTGCACATTACTACATGTTAGGGCTGGGAAAAATCAGCCCTATTTCAAATTTAGAACCATATTTTTTGAATATGTATTCATTCTGTTTTTTTTTATTTAGTGCCAGAATTGCCTCGTAATTGAATTTAGTTTTTTTTTTGTATAACAAGGAAATATTCATGGTCTTAGTTTAAATTTATTATCTATACTTATAATATAATAATATTATAAAGAGGAAATATTGAATTGTTTGTTTCTTTGTATTGAATAAGCTCCGAAACTACTGGACCGATTGAAAAATTATTTCACTTTTAGATAGCCCATTTATCGGGGAAGGCTATAGGCTTTATACCATCACGCTACAACTAATAGGCACGGAGTAGCAATGAAAAATGTTGCAAAAAGGAGGAAAAATTCATAACACGCGGGCGAAGCCGCTGGTGGAAAGCTAGTTTTTTATAATAGGCATGCTTGGTGGACTTAATCCCTCTCTCTCTCTGAGAAGAGATCTGTGCCTAGCAGTGGGGCAATTAGTGGGATGATGATGATGATGATGATGATGACAAAAACACTTAATACATCACATAACAAATGTACATACTTCAAATGTATATACTTTATACAAATGTATGTACTTTTTATAATTGACATACATATCAGATCGTGTGATCTGATGTGTATTCCAATTATAGTATAAACTTATTACGTACATACGCGGCGTAACTACAGCCAGCCCATGCCTCTACAGCTTCGATACAAACAAAAACAAATCCATAACGCGCCAACCCTGAATATTCGAAGCCGTGTTAGAGATTACAATTTGTATTCAAGAATTTACGATTAACGTGAATTTTAAGGAATATTTATTGTGCGTCCCTAACCTTTTGAATTAGTGCGGCAATATTATTTGGATTTATAATACTAAAGCCTGGGATCCGTTTTAGGATAACTATGTTAAGTAAACAGATATAACAGACTATCAAGCGTGTATTCACCGACGGGTTAGGCTGAGTTGTAAAATGTAATTCCCGGTTGAATGTGAGCAGCTAATGAGAATCTTCCTCCTAGCCTTTTCCCAACCATGTTGGGGTCGGCTTCCAGTCTAACCAGATGCGGCTGAATATCAGTATTATTTACACGGAGCGACTGCCATCAGACCTCCGCAACCCAATTTCTAGGCAATACCGATATTCAAAGGAAAGACTGGTTCCCAAGCTTTTTAGGCTTTTGACTACCACTAACGATTGTCATAGGTTTTCGTATGACAACCGGGACTGACGCTTTACGTGCTCTTTGAGGCACGGAGGGTTCTCGATATGTTAAGAATGGTCACCCATCCACTGACTGACCGCGGCAAATGTAGCCTAACCTTACAGATCGGTTGATCAGCGTAGTTACAACTTGGCCACGAGGAGCATCTACTGAGAATGTCATAGGAAAACCCTAAGCCACTTTACTCGGCCTGGAAATTGAACCCAGGTACCTACTCTAGCTCTGAACCAATTACCATAAAATTTAGCAAGGATTTGCCAAATTGTATCGATTATATCCTGGTGAGGCAGGATATGAGCTAACTTCTGTCTATAACGTGTTTTGTGATGTATATATTTAATATGGATTCTGAGTCAAACTACACTAAGGTACCTAAATATCATAATATAAATAATTACTCGTAAAATGTAACATTTACTTAAAAAATATATTTTGCACAACACTATCCCAAGTCCCAAACAAAGCAGAGCTTCTACTATGGATACCTACAAGACAATGGATATAATACTTATATATAAATTTTTTGTAAATACATAAACACCCAGACCAACACAAACACTTATGTTCGTCACATAAATATTTGTGTCCTGTGGAAATCGTACCCACGACTACATGATCTAGTCCAGAACACGAACCACAAGACCACAGACCTCCAATAAAAAATTACTAACCTACATCAGTTTTAGGTTTAGGTTTTAGGATTAATCAGGTCACTATGTTACCAACATTATAAAAATAAAAACAAATAAGGCCAATGCACCGATTTCTGGTACTCAAATAAAATTTCAAAAATAGTCATGAGAATGGTATAAACAAATACAGAAATAGTTGTTTACCTGCCTCATTTTAATTGAGGAAAAAGGGTCAGAATCGTGTTCAAAGGCAATTACTTAGGCAAGCCGTTATAACATAACAATACTTATTGATTCCTTCGATATTTATTCTTAGATTGGTATCTTTTTTATTGGCATGCGTAGCACCTACGTAACTCTAAGGCTAATATTCAGAGACGACGCTAAGCGTAAACTTAAGCTTCCGTATGTCAAATTTTAATACAAACTAAACGTAAACTTAAGCTTAAGCTAAGCGTTACTTTACGATTAGCATAGTCTCTAAATATTAGCCTTAGGCTTTTATTCAGAAACGGAACTAAGCGTAAACTTACGCTTTCGTATGTCAAATTTTAATACAAATTTGACATACGGAAGCGTTACTTTACGCTTAGCGTCGTCTCTGAATATTAGCACTGTCTATTTAGGTAAGTGAGGTGGGTTCGATTCCCAGGTCGAGTTTATTGCGATTGAGTTTATATAGTTTAAGGCGATTGTACACCGATAGAAGAAGTAATAATGCAGGTCATTGAAGATTATAAGTATCTCTATCAATCCCTTTTTGGGACTTAAATAGGAGTAGCTGTTAATTTTCATAAAACTCTCCTTACTGGTACTTACTACTGGCTTACTAAGACTTAATATTTAGAGACGACGCTTAGCGTAAATAAACGCTTTCGTATATCTTTGTATTACAATTTGACATACGCAAGCTTAAGTTTACGCTTTGTTCCGTCTCTGAATAAAAGCCTAAATAATATTTAGAGACGATGCTAAGCGTAAAGTAACGCTTAGCTTAAGCTTAAGTTTACGCTTAGTTTCGTCTCTGAATAAAAGCCTAAGGCTAATATTTAGAGACGATGCTAAGCGTAAAGTAACACTTCCGTATGTCAAATTTGTATGAAGCGTAAGTTTAGGCTTAGCGTCGTCTCTGAATATTAGCCTAAGTCCCTCATATAGAACATTTATGTAGATATTTATATATAATATATTATAATATATAATAATGTCAAATTATGCCATTGACATAATTTATCATTACTTATGTACCTACATTAAAACTGTACCTAAATATAATGTTAAAACTTACGCCTACTATCAGAGTCACCTAAAATCCTATTGTTTTGCGCAACACAATACGATATTCAATACATAAAACACATAATTGGTGCCAAGAATATCCACTTAACTTTCTGTACCTAACGCAAGTGACAAACACATAAAATTAATTAAACAAATATTTTCCCACTGATTTATTGGTGAAACAATATTGTTAAATTTAATTAGCGCGCAACGAATGCACCAAAATTTGGGGTCAACGTACAATGTTTATCAAAGATCGTTAAATGCACTCGAGCAAACTTACCAATGCACCACTCAAAAATACTATCAATCCTTAATTTCATTGGTATAAAGTTGGGAATGCAATGAATTTTATTTCAGCCGCTACAAATAATTGTAAGGAGTCTCCATGCTCTCGATTTGCGAAGGGACACGTAACGGTACAAAATAACGGTTAAACAATAAACGTAGTTCCAATTTTGAATCCCGCTTCGGTACAATTCGGATGGCGATCTCGCCCGATCCGAAACGACCCCGCGAAGATTGCAATCGTCGAGTACGATTTTATTTGAAAAACGAATTTAGAAGAAACAATTCTAAAATGTTTTACCTGATTGGGAGCGTTCGCAGGAATCCGAGACACTTTATTCATATATCTACTTCACGTAACTTTTATCTATTTATACACTTGTTTATGTATTAAATATTTTAAATTTAATTTAAAAAATGCAATTCAGCCTCATTCACATCTTTATTAGTACTAGAACTGATTTGTAATGATAATAACATTAATCAGATCGCAGATAAAACGATATTAGCGTGTTATCGGTTCTGTTCGGCTAACCTCGCGCTCGTTCGGCCGGATTCGGAGCATGCATTGTTCAACATTCAAAATTGGAACTCGTGTGTCATAAAAGGATAAACACTTTCACGTGGAAACTCTTTTTTGACAGTCATTATTTAGTAGAAAGTGATTTGAATATCGAACTTTCCAAAGTATTTAAAAGATACCACCGATTGTTTTTTTAAATGAGTGAACCTAGGATTTATTTATTTATTGATTTGCCTACAATTGTTACACATTTTTATAGAAAGGTTACATGCACAGTAGTTAAATATCTGTTGTGTACAATATCAATCGGCAAACACAGTTGTTATGTTATTTATTTTTATACCAACTACTGTCATAGTCCTGCAGGTGTTACAAAAAAAATAATCCATCCAACTGCGATATAATATTTTCCTTCAAAAGTACCAAAATACAGTACAAATTATTATTCTCTATAATTTTATAATACGGTTGGCAACACTAGGTCAACCACCTCAATATCAACACACAAAAATTTTAAATGCCTAAGTAGGTGAATGAACAAATTACCCGTTTGCCAAAATTAAAAGTAGGGTAAATACTCCAGTTATCGTCTTCGACTTTTTCACTTAATACACACACTGTTTTAAATACACAAAATACGTATTTCACGTGTGTGGCTATGTCTGTACCGTATCGGCGCTGCTGCGCCCGCGCACGCCCTCCCGATACTAATGCTAGTGCACAATACTATTGTCCAGGAAAGCATCGCAAGGGCCCGAATTAGTATTGCACTCGCGATCAGCTGCCTATGTCATATATTTCGTACTTGATTGTGGGGCACACGAATTGAGGATACGTGTTTTGGTTGTGAAGTCAAGTCAAGTCAAGTATTTTTAACGTAACATGAAACCTATAGTGTTATGGGTGCAATGGGATGGTGTGGGATGTGTATAATTGTAGAAAATGGACATCCCTAGTCATTCTATAAACCAAAAGAGATCCTCTGCCCAAAAAAGTTACTAGTAAACTCTATTACGTACTAATAAATCTAGTATGTAACAGAGAAGAAAATTTTTAGGCCCATTATGATTAACCTGCCTTAGGAGGGGTTAATGCAGGGCCTTAAAGCTCACCAAGTTTATGTAAATGCTACCTTCTAATTATGAAAACCACGACATCCAATCGTACATCTTGATGATACCGATTCCTTTAATCGCACAAGAGCAATCGATTACAGACAACAACGAACTACGAATATTTCATAGACACAATAAAACTCGATTACACAATACCATTCGTTCCATTCGAATGAGTTCACGCGATCGACATGTAATGTTCACTCGTTCATGAAAGGGATAGACTTGTCGTTAATTTTATTGTGAATTCAAATATGAATGGATTTCGAGAATTTAAAATAAGAACGAGTGCGTTCGAATGTTCAGTTGTTAACACTGCTTTTGCTGGGCGTTTGTTTTGGACCAAATTTCCTATGACATTGAGTCTCAAGAAAAATTTAATGCGACGCAATCCAGTTATTATTTAACCCGTGTAAGGTAGGGTTAGAACTCAATGCCTAAATCCCATTCAGATCGGCAATTTGTAAGAGGCGGGAAAACATTTTACTGATTTAGGATCTGACTGACTAGCACCGTTGAGGGTTGGCAACGCATCAGCAACGCCTTTGATATCCATGAGCGACGACGACTTATCGTCAGGTGGCTCGTACTCAGGATTTGTGCCCGATTGATGGCAATCGGCTCGCCTCCTATTACATGGGACCTAAACACACAGGCGAACTGTGGATGTACATCATTACCGACACCTCTGCCATACCCTTCGGAGAATACAGGCGTGATGGTATGGTATGGGTCGTCTCCTAGGACGATATTAAAACTATTTTAAAAACCGTTATGAAATTTATCAAAATTAAAATCGCAACTTACAGTAATCGCACCTCAAAAGGAGAGTTTATTTCCAACATAAATAAATATATCCAATGCAGTAACATTCTACTGGTTTCTGACACTTACGCAAATACTAGATATTGAAATAAAACTACTTTTTGCGGATTTTATCGCGTTATATTGATATTATTTTAATCTCGACGTCTCGGTCCCTTTACAGCGTCCATGGTCACGGTCACGTCGGGATTAAATTAATATCAATATAACGCGATAAAATCCGTAAAAACTAGTTTTTTTCAATGCAGTAACATTCTATTCTCTTGCTGCAGTAAAACCTAACTACGGAAGAAAAAATCCGGAAGTGACAACATAGTGTCCATATTCCTCAAGTCGTGTGCCCCATTATACCGAGGTGCTTGCCCCAACAATACGTCTTTGTCCGTCTGTCCGTCGCTTAGCATTCTGGACGCGACGCAAGACCGCGATGCGCTAACTACGCCCCGGTGTTGCCAGCACTCGGCTTGAATTACCCTGGAGATTCTGTTATTCGGATTGGCGCAGAATTAGGAATTGATTTGCTGGTTTTTATTTTTATTCGAGACTCTTCACGATCTTGGGTAGTAATAAATTCTGTCTATATAGTATGAAGTTTCTTTAAAAATTATTAATACAACCTATTTAATTATTATTATTATTATTTCAGCCATGATCGTCCTACTGCAAGGCAAAGGCCTTCCTTTCCTCCTTCCAGTCTTAATTAATTATACATAACTATATGTATAACGTCGTCTACACATAAAAACTTCTCAGACACTTACCCTGGTTGTACTTACCTAGATATGGGTAAATAGCCTGATGGTTAATAGCCATTAATAGCCAATTATGTATAATATTTGTCTCAGGTGAAAATCGAATCTAATCAACTGCACAGTAACGTATTAAAGTTGTTACATACTAGCTTCTCGCCAGCGCAGCGGCTTCGCCCGCGTGGTCCTATAATTTTTTCCCCCGTTTTTGCAAAATTTTTCATTACTACTCCGCTCCTATTAGTCGTAGCGTAATGATATATAGCCTATAGCCTTCCCCGATAAATGGGCTATCTAACATGGAAAGAATTTTCAAATCGGTCCAGTACTTTTTGCGTTGCGTTGTGTAGAAAAACATCGACGATAAAATATTAAGTACCTGTTTTACCATTTATATTCCAGTTAAATTACTTGGCAGATAATTTCATACAAATTCTGTTCGATTTTTTTATTTATCCAGCGATTAGTGACTCTCGAGAAGTGGTGAAATTATTTTATTTCCCTTGTAATAAGCAGAATTTATACGCTGGCAACACCGCCGCCGCCTCATTATTGCAGTTCCGTATTATTGTTGGAACAAACCTGGTTTCAGGAAATATAATATTTTTTATATCATGGCACTGTAAAATTGAGGAAGAACTACATACATAATTATGTATGTACTGACATAAAACACACTACGCGATAGAAATTACTTTATTGTCTACCGTAAACGTTATGTATAGGTAACGTAACATAGGTATTTAGTTAATAATTCTATTTATGTAATTCTACTGGATTTTTCCGTGATTATATTATATCGTATTTTTCTCAATCCCCAAAAAATATTGGTGCACACTTATGTCTATAAGTAAAATTTCATGATTCTAGAGTTGTAGACGCAGCGGCTTCAGCTTTTCGTTGATCTATCAATTAGTCAGTCAGCCACAATTGTATAATTTTAAATACAAATACAAATTGTCTATCGTATAATTCCACAATTTTTTATTTCACTTATTCATCAATAATAAATATCTTATGTCGGGAATTGTATATTCTTGATGGTGTAGAATGTCTCTTAAATAAAATGAATTGATTCGATAGAAATAATATTATAATCAGGTGTATAACAGACAGGAGATGGCTTTGTGTTTGCCAAAGCTAACTTATTCGTAACAGGAATCTCAAATGGGAATTAAAAAATAGGTGCTAAAACGGGCATACATCCGTTTTTTTTGTCTGTACTGTCAGCTATTGGACATTATTTTGTGAGTTTCAGATATTATATCAGGAATTCGGTCAGATATTATATCAGGATACAATGTCAGGAATTCGGGATTTAGTAATGTCAATATAACATGACGTCATTATGACGTAGAATGTGCAAGAGAAACAACATCACGACAATAGTCTCGTAGCTTAGTGACTGAAACGTGCGGAAGGAAATAGGTTCGAATCGAATCGACGACTGTTTTTTCCAACACACAGCACACAACCACTAAGCCACTGTCACTATCATGTATGTGTGTCACGTATTTTCCTGTCTCCTTCCTTATTCCTTTAACGTTTAAGAATAACTCTTTGTTATTGATACAAAGATACTGTAGGGATAAACAATAATAAATTGTTTGTGGTCGCACTTCCCACTGAGATGGGTTAGTCGTAATAAAACCAACATACCTACTCTATTAACTGTTGTAAAAGACTTTTCAACTATGTCGGGGTTACTTTACGTAAAAAAAGAAGTAGAAAAAATGATGTGACTTTAACCTTTGCCATTAGGTATAGCAAAAGTATTCTTCTGTACGTGTGTTTTTCACCTAACTCCTCCTCCTAAACGGCTGGACCGATTTGGTTGAAATTTTATATGGATATTTCAATGGGTTCCTGAATTTGATAACAGAATTGGACCCGGCAGGTGGCGCTACTGTCGATCCACCGGGAATCATAAAATTTAATCGTAATTGTTGAATATTAGAATGACACTTTTGAAACTGCGTGATATAGAACTAGCGAAACAGAAAAAAATTGTGACATAAATTCTGTGTGTTATCGACACAGAAAAAGAGATACTAAAACAGTGTTGCTATCACATAAAACTAATTTATAACAATGTTAGTGTTGCTACTTTCGTAACTTATTTTTTTTTGTTTAATTTTATAGACAACATAATGGCACAAATGTATATGTTCAAGATTGTATTAAACAGTAATCGTAAAGTGTAATTGGGTATTCAGCTTAGAGTCTGGGCTTTGTGGCTGGCAATAGGCTCGCCCCTATTACTTGGGCCCTAAAAACCTCCCATCGTGCTATCAGTGTCATCACCACACCTCTGCCAAACCTGTCGAGGATAGAGGCAATATAATATATTTATCTTATTATTCAGTCGTCAACGCGAACGCGCCTAATCGCCTAAGTATCACTGAATAGTAAATAACGTATCGTCGACACACTCAAATTATGCCGTAATTATATTGTTCTGTTCGCCTCTAGATCACTGTGAGATATTTACATAACGAAGCTGTGAGCTTGTTGCTCTCTGATCTAGTAATGTCGTTGATATCGATCTGCTTAAATTTAATATCGTTGCGGCAAGACTACGGGTCTATTTAACCACCCAGTAAGTTACCGTTAAATTACTTAATGAATAAATGACAGACATTTTCTTACAGCACCATCTAGTCCCAAACTAAGTAAAGCTTGTACTATGGGTACTAGACAATGGATACGATACTTGCATACTTATAGTTATATAAAAACACCCAGACAAACATAATCACTGAAGTTCATCACATAATTATTTGTGTCCTATGGGAATCGAACACACGACGTCGTGATCAGCAGTCCGGTACTCGAACTACTAGACCACAGATGTCGTCTCTTAAAGAAAATTTTGTTCCATTTTTTAATTTATCTGTATGTAAACAGGGATGATAAAACTAGCCCTAAGATTCTCAGAGAGATGCGTAACATAGTCCTTAATATAGGGCAAGGCCAGGGTAGATGCCACAATTTTTTAAATCACTCAGTCTAAAAGCAATATATTTTATTTGTAAAACTGATTCTTGATTTATCTACAAGACTATAAATTAATGAAAAGTAAAAAACATTATCTTCAATATTTCCAGAGTCGACCACAACATAGTTACGAAAGGGCTATCTTAGGGTTAAAGGGTTAGCTATCTTCGAGTGAAAGTCCCATCAAAATCGTACCTGGGGGCCTAGACAAGTTGCAATTTGATATTCGAATCGACAAACGAATATAAACAAAATGTATAAAAATGACATTAGTGACAGCTCGATTTGTCGAAAGCTTCTGTCATTTCCATACATTTTCTTTCGATTCGTTTGTCGATTCGAATGTCAAAATGCAACTTGTCTAGCCCCCCTGTGTGTTTTGCTAAATTTTGTGTCTTTTTTAAACGTTGCACCAAAATAGGATTATCTAACACCCAGTACCGGAACAAATATTCATCGATACAAATATCCCGCAACCCGATTGCTAGACCACTGCGCTATCTAGAAACAAAATTTCAGTATACTGAGAAGTAAAACGTATTACTATTTACTGAACTTTGTAAGTTTGTTAGAAGATTGTTTGTTTATCAATTCGGAGCTCCCTGTATGTAACGTCAAGTCAAAGAGCGTCTTTTGAGAACCCTCCTTTTCAAAGATGCAAGCTAAAGGGCAATTCATACTAGCGCAGATCATTCTTGCGCGGAGCAGTCTTCTTCTTAGTCGCTACACTCTTGACAAAGTGGTCGTGGTCGTCACATAAGGGGCAGTGCAGCGAAGCAGTATGTATTAATTTATATTAATGATCTCTATCGTCACAATCGAAGTCCTTTATGAGCCTAGTAATCGTAAGAGTATAATGCTATGCTCGAGGTCGAGGTTCCGATCCCCAGGTTATTTAAACATTTTTTTTTTAAAGAGTGACTATGGAGTTTCCCTATTGACTATGGAGTTTGGATATGTGGCCGGTTATTGTAAATATGCTCGTCCTCTATATAATAGGACCTAAACATGCCAACTGTGAGTTTAAATTCGTATGACTGTTCCTAACCCGTCGAGGTATACAGGTGATGGTATGTTATGTTAGTACAAATATGCACAAATTTTCGACAAAATAAAGCGTTTTAGTCGTATGTCCTAACTTCCATTGGATTGCTGTGTTCGCAGCAAAACGACGCTTCGCTCGACGCTGCGCTAGTATGAATTGACCCTAAGTCTGTTTGTAATAGAAAATATATACTGATGTTTGTAAGAGACTTTAATTAAATGTATCTACGCTTTTCAATCTTAGGAAAGTTACGAATAAATATATACAAATATTTAAAGCATAGTTAGTTACTGATCAGCGTATTTATTACCTCGAGCTAGCATGATGACATCTGATCAGTCGATCTCGAAGGTTAAACTGCGCTTACTGAGGTCAGCCTATGGATGGATGACCATTATTGACTCATCTAGACCAGGAGCCAAAGGAGCGGAACGATCCATCTTATATGATAATCTGTGCTTGCCACGGACTACCCGTGGATGGGTAACCATTATTAAGTACATAAAGGCCGGATGCTCTCACCGATGAGCATGCATGGGGAAGATTGATTAGCATAGGTGGGGCGAAAATGGAGTGCCAGGATAGTATCAAGTGTAAATGTCTCAGAAGTCTCTGCCTACGCCTAAGAGAGATAGGCTTGAAACTATGTAAGGCCTCTCCAAGCCTGGAAAAGCTAGTTAAGCTGCCGGACCTGTTGGTCCTGGTTGTCTTAAGAACACCTATGATAAAGCTAGTGTTAGTCAGAAGCCGGAAACGCCTGACATATTTATACTCCAGAGTTAAGTACTACCCAGAAATTGGGTTGCTGGCCGTAGGCAGAAGCTGCCGCCTTCCTGGGTAACGGGGATCAAATAGGATTCCACCGAAAAAAAAATACGCCGATAAAAAAACTCTAGCAAAGCTTTACTGTAATTATCAGTTCTGCCCAACTCTAGGGACTACTAATACTCTATATCTAACCAACTTCGACACTGACGTAGAACTAATAAACTAAAGCTCACACACGAGACCAAACTAAACTAAAAAAATCTTCGCCGTCGCCAACTGACCTTCCAAGTTGAGTAGCACCACATAACTCAATTCTGGCCGATCCAACTTATGATTACGGCGGTATCGGGGGGTAGATGATCAAAAAACTTTTCTCGTTACACCCGCCTGCTCATTTGACAAGTTGAGCCGTTTGGTAACCAAGTTTTTGGTAATACGCCCCGGGATATATTAGCGGAGATAAGGCGGTCGAATTTGACTCCCAACTATTTTATTTTAATGTTGATCGATTCGGTTTTGTTGGAAATTTGGGATGTTTCTATTTTGGTTAATTCTTTAGCAGATTAAGACCAAATTACTTTTCTTAACTTATATATTTATTAGGTAAGTTATTACGTGACTGCTGGAAAAGGAGGGTAATGTTTTATTTACGTTGAGTATAAAAGAAGCGTTATACTTTCAACCGGCGTGTATGTATGACAAGATGTATGAACGAACGTGAACAACGCATAAGATGTAAGTCAGGTGTGTGTCAGGTGTACTTCTATAGTTTCTGCCTACCCTTATGGAAAAAGGGCGCAAGTTTATGTATAGTTATTCCCTGGACACAGGTCCAAAATCAAGAGATCCCATAGGATCTCTTGATACTTCTTGCCTAGATTCAGGGCAGGTATAAGTTCATTTTCATTTGGGGCAAAGACATGCCCTGCCTAGAACGTATACCTAAAACCTCCATATATCGCAGGTCCGATCATTAGACTGAATGAGGCAATTAAAAAATTAAGACATATTTTTACATTACTGTTATATTCATCTATTCCAGTTTAATTTCTGAATCTAGGTCATCTAAATTTAGATACAGTGTTGTTTTACTTTTTTCTGTTGTGTCTAAACATTTCCGACAGAGCACTAATGGTTTGATTCCCAGTAATTTATCGCCGTAGGCAACATTTTGCTAATTCTTTTGCCGGGCGAAATATAACTCCGCAACTTTAACTCCGTCCCTCCTAAATTACAAAACCGTGAAAGTTAGTTATGCTGGGAATGTAAACTGTTCTTTTTTGGTTACAATAAGACATAGTAAGTAGTATGTAAAGACTTTTTAAGATAGAAGGTATAGAAGGTAAGATAGCTTATATCGTTCCTCAGAATGTAATTTAATGCCAAATTATATCGAAATCTGTCAAGGGTTTTAACGTTAAATGGTTAGTAAAAGACAAACAAATAGCTACTTTCCTATTTATGATATGACGAAACGACGCTTCGACGTAGATAAATATGATTTCAGTTTATATTTACATGCGTTGTTTCATAAAAATCGGCCATTACACTACGAGATAACGTAAACAAAATAAAAAAATCATTCATTTCATTTAATTTATTCATTAACAATTTACAATTGTGTTTGAACACATTACAAGTAACATCAAAAACCAACATGACACCAAAGATAATAAATTCATGAACACATTTAAGCGTCTGAACTTAGTGTGGTCGACTTATACCCCGACCCAGTACATATCGTAATAGAATCGGCGCGGGCGCCTATCTCCGCACAATTTATTGCTACCACGTATCGGCCTATTAACACGGGGCCTATTAACGCGAGTCCTATTAAAATAACACGATATAGTGTTGGGACACAGTGGGAGGAAAATAAAATCAAAGTTTAATATGTCGCCTTTCTAAAATTATGTACCTAATAATCAATAACTTGTCATCTTCGTGAGCTAGAGTATCATGTTGAGCTCATATTATCCCACTATTGAGCAAAAATGGGTCCTTTATAACAATAAAATTATGACATACTTTTTATTTTTAACTCCCGACACAAAAACTACGGGTTTGTTGGGCATCGTAGCTCCCGAACGGATGAACCGATTTTAATTTTGTTTTAAAAGGTGAATTAGTCGAGAGTGTTTTAGCTATGTTTGATAAAAATCGGTCTAAGATAGCTGCCGCCACAAAATGGTGAATTACATATTTTTTGACCACTCCCTCAATATAGGTATCAAATAAAAGGGCTTGACAAGTAGAATACACTTTATACCTAAGCAAGATTGTGCTCACCCGCGATTCTTAAAACAAAAACATTTGTTTGTGCTTCTGCACACATAAATATCTCAATACAGACCCACGATAATATGCATTAGTAACCCCTTTTTCCGTGTGGAATTGAACAGGTAACGTAACTGTAAAGCCGATCCATCCAAATTGCCCTGATCCCGTCTAAAATGGCGCATAATGCATACTTATGTTACAAATTACAACAGATTACCGACATATATGGAACAAATTGCCAATTACGTGTAGTTTGCGGTAATGCCACTGAAATTTGAACTCTACTGTTATATTTCCAGCGTATCTATTTGTGCAATTTAACATAGATACAGGCTTACATAAGCTGTTCATTCATAAAAAAAAATATTTCTTTGCTTGTCCCGCCTGCAATACATTTTCCAACATCACAGAGCTTGTTTTTAGATTTTTAGTTAATACTTTTTACGCAGTCGGGATTTTGTTTCATTTAATAATTCATTTTATTTCCTACTTTTTAGATAGTATATTTATAAATAAACAACTAAACTTAAATATATACTTTTATCTATTGACACGAAATTGACTCGACACACTAATTTACCATTGACACGAAAAGAAGAAGAAGATAGTATATTAAAATCATTTCTGCAAGTAAAGGTCCCTACCGGACGAGTCCAACTCTCTTTAACCGGATTTTTGGTTAAGAAGGTCTTAAAGTATTAAAGTGACCGGGACAAGCTGCCGGGGAGTTTGGTGCACCGCTTTTTCTCCTCAGTTTTAACTTAAGCTTAGGTGGGTGTTTGGGTGCTACCTTTTATAATGTAGACAGTCTAAAAATACGACTTCTAAGTCTGTTTCAAATAGGTTAATGACTTTGTATTATTTCTATTTCGGGTAAGTGTTATAGCCTTTTAAGAGAGGTAGGGCACAGCCATTTATGGCTCAAACTCTGCCCAGGCTCCGGAAGTACCTCCACCTTACAGAATCCTGCAGCCAAATAACACACTTTGTGTTGTGTTCCTGCAATGAGTAAGGTTGCCAGAGCTCGTTCTAAGGATGCGCCGCGCTGGCAGCAAGAGTAACCGACAGTGAATCCCCCATAAATCTCTAACAGGTTTTTAGGGTCGGCAACGCGCGAGCGTGAGCGGTTACCGTAGCCTATGGACGCTTGCAACACCAGGGTGATACCGCTTACCATCAGACAGAAAAATATCATTATAATTTATTATTATAACGATCTTCCGATACAATAAAAAAAGTTCTTTTCTCGACTGTGCACTTCAAAAAACTTTTATGACATAATAATGTCAAAATGCAAGCACGTAACACTGAATAAGTGCATGTTCTTTGTGGCTAACTAAAACATTAAAGACTACAGAGCATGAATCTCTAATGCGTCACTATACACATAGTGCTGTGCACAACACATTTATCATAACCCGAAACATCTTTTTGTGAGAACTGAGAAATGCAACAAGTCCTGCGATATAATGGAGACTATATTTTTACGAGATAATAAAAATAGCAGACGTCATGTGTAACCCGTTGCCGTAGAAAATAACGGTATTGTAGGTAACTCTAACTTAAAATTGACCCCCGGTGCAAAAAACAACACCACTCTTTTTGCATCATAAGTGTATGATAATATGAGACTATATCTAATGCGAACTTAAAAATTGCTGACGGCTTCTTGTGTTACTCGTTGTAGTTAGTATTAGTATTTTAAATTTTAACCCCAACTTAAAAACTACCCCCCGACACAAAAGTATTGTTTTGTGTCGGGGGGTCATTTTTAAGCCTCTTATTGCGTCGTAAGTTTATGACAATATCAGCTATATAATAATAGGCACCATGAAGTATGTGACAACCAACAGTTTGGTTAAACAGTATTTTAACTCGTCAACTTAAAAATAAAAGTTAATGAATAGGCACATATGCACAATTGCTAAATGATTTAACTGCACGTTAAGTGCATCAATAAGACACAAGAGAAATGCAAAAGGCTATTAGAGTGGTTATTATAGCGCTATGAAAAAGTTGACTATAAATAGCGAAAAACAAAAAAAAAAAGCAAATTCAGACCTGAGAACAAACTTGAGAACTACGACTTGACAGTTCAATGTTCATATTTAGGCTTGGGCTGCCTCTGTCTAAGCTATCTAATAAAGACAATATTTTGGCGCGGTGTGCCCCCAACCTAATTGTTTATGTGGCAAGAATCAAACAGAATAGAAATGTTCAGCCAAGATAATCAGAAATTAAAGCTTATGTGTTTCTCCGCTGATAAGAAAATAAAAGGAAATGTTATGTATTGAGTGCCTTACCTCACTTAGCGGAGTTTATTAAAGTATTATTGAGGGAATGGTTTCCGGGTCGACCAAAGTGTTAGTGGGATTTTCTGTGAAATTCCCAGCAGGAGCGTGGATTTGTGCCCGGTTGTTGGCAATCCCCTCCCCCTATTTAAGTTACCTACACACTATTTGTTTTTAATCACTACACAATATAAAACAAAGTCGCTTTCTCTGTCCCTATATCCCTATGTATGCTTAAATCTTTAAAACTACGCAACGGATTTTGATTTTTTAATAGATAGAGTGATTGAAGAGGAAGGTTTATATGTATAATAACATACCACGCGGGCGAAGCCGCTGGCGGGAAGCTAGTTATTATACTACCTAGATATTATACTAACTACTACTAATAACTTCGCCTATTTATCTATACTAATCTATGCTAATATTAGGTATGTAGAAAAGATTTGATTGTTTGTTTGTTTGCATTGAATAGGCTCCGAAACTACTGGACTGATTTGAAAAAATATTTCACCGTTGGGAAGCTACGCTATCCCCGGCTGATAGGCTATAATAATTAAGTAACACACAGACCACGCGGGCGAAGAACGATTGTCGATATGTATTCGTATGACAACCGGGACCAACAGCTTTACATGCTCTCCGAGGCACGGAACTTGTTATCTTTAAAACCTTTCGGCGCACTGCACCAAAATATACCAGAACTGTAATATCCTAAGATATTTTTGCAAGCCATGTTGATTCCACGTGCTTAGTTTTTATTCCTCTGCAGTACTCGGTCTGTGCCAGCCAAAATATTGAAACCACAGACTAAATATGGTAATACGGAATGCAAGAAAACAGAGTCGAACATTTTAGAATTAATTATTTCGTATTGTCAAAAAGAAACAACTTAACTACTGTTTGAGTCGTTGTGTGTAGACTTCGTATTGGAATATAAATACTCTTGCGCTTGTTTTTGTAATTATATTTTCATTTTCTTGTACAATAATAGTTTGCCGTAGTGATAGTGACATACATTTTGTAGTGGAGCAGTGAAAGGCTTCTTTCAAAGGCTTCTAACCGCCTTTTTCCGCTGTCATTACTGTCATACTTGGCATTCTTTTGACATCTGTCACTTGTTCCTAGTTCTTTATGGTAGGCATAGACAACTACCTTGATGGCCATACGGTCCTAAGCTCAACTGCTACGCTCAAAGCTCCTGGGTTTAATTCCCAGGTCAAGCAAAGTGTTGAAATTTTCTGTGCAATTCTCAGTAGCAGTTCAGGATTTGAATTTGTACCTAGTTATTGGCAATAGACTCGCCACTTATTACATGAGAGCCGTTGAAATGTTGGTGTATATTAGACACTGTACAACACTGCCTAACATTTAGATAATAGGGATAGGCTCGCCCCCTATTATCTAAATGTTAGGCAGTGTTGTACAGTGCTTTCTACCGGCCACAAATACACGCTACGAGCTGCTACTGGGAATTCTATAGAAAAACCCAACAACACTGCTCGACCCGGGAATCGAATCGAGGGCCTCTCGGACAGCAGTCTCGCTTGTGACAAAACAACAAGGCAGTCTAGATTAATAGCAGTCATATCAATAAAAGCTTATTCCTTTTACTTTTAACGTAACTACAATTTCTAGGTGTTTCTTTAGCAATTAGAGAAATTCGGTATAAACACGTAGTACCTACCGCTATTCCACTGAAATCTTCTTAAATAGTAACTTTGGAAACATACGGGATATTATTTCAGGCGGACACGCAGCATTTCATAACTTGGTAGGGTTACGGCGAAGGCCTGAGGTCTGAAGTTCCAGTAGCACGCATGACTCAAATATGCACCGATGGTTAACGCTATACGTCTATTAAATCTTATTAATCGAGAAATTAATTTTACAAATATCTAAGTAATACATATAAAGTTAATTATAAGCACTATTGAAATAAAACTACTATTTTCGGATTTTATCGCGATATATTGATATTATTTTAATCCCGACGTTTCGAACACTTTACAGTGTCCATGGTCACGCTAGGTAGGTCAGTAGTTTTATTTCAATGTTTAGTATTCGCGTAAGTGTCAGAAATCAGTATATAAGCACTATTACCAACTAAAACTTATTTTAATTAAATGTAAAAGCAAAGTCCAGTCCCAAGTGCTTTTATATTCTTTCTTTCATAAAAATGATCGAAAGTTTTATAAAATTGTTTACCTTCATTGCGTCTGTACCTAAAATATATTCCCGTATGTTTTCCCAAACGCTAGAAATTGGTGGAAAGCCGTAAACGCTAAAGCGGCGCCTACACTGTTCAACATAACGATGGCATTAACGAGAATTTGCGCTAACTACTATGCACTTTATTGTCACCAACATTTTGGATTTTGAGGAGACATCTTCTAATATTGCAGAAGGATTCGTTGTAGTTGTTTTAATATACTTTTCGGACCCTTTACAGCGTCCATGGTCACGGGTGACTGACGTCATAAACGCCATGGCCATGGACGCTGTAAAGGGTCCGAAACGTCGGGATTAAAATAATATCAATATAACGCGATAAAATCCATAAAAAGTAGTTTTATTTCAATGTCTAGTATTCGCGTAAGTGTCAGAAATCATTAATAAAAGGATTGTAATGATATTGTGTGTTATCAATCTACATCAAGTTTCCTAGATTGAAAGATAAAAGCACTGGCCGTGATTTCAGAAAGTATACAGGCGCTGAATCCTGCCCGAGTTTACATTTTAAGATTCTGTCTAATCACAAACTATCTTGTTGCAGATCGCATGTTGCTCCTGACGGAACAAGTACGATATGTATCATTCTATCAATGTTTAACAAAAACACGCATATCTACCTAATATATTTACGCCTGACAAACTAAGTATACATTACCTTCAGCAACTTTAGAATGTTTTAAAATTTTTGTGCATGTCACAAATACTCGAATCCCTATGTTATAAATAAGACGACTATGATAAATATTTAAATAGTAGGTAATTGTTATATTATTTTTTTGAAAAACCCGCAGAACGTATTTATAGGAGACATTTTCTAATATTTTTAACAAAGAAAGAAAAGCATTTATTTCTGCCACACAAAATAAAACACAAGCTTAAATAATAACAAACAAGTAAAAAAAAACATTTTTTCAAAAACAACTCCCACAGTGACAGAAGTTGTCTAACAAAAAAAAGTATACTGTAGAGCTTATAATCTACGGTAAGAAAAAAAATATAATACTATCTATACTTTACCTACCCTTTGTTTGAACTTATCCCACCATTTTCCTCTGTTATGGCTACACTACCGCTCAGTAATACTGACGGAAGCATTACATGAGCACTTGTTAATGTACATAGAAAGCCGAGAGATATCTACATTAGGTAAAATACATACATACGACACGTGTTTGATACCCAAAGGCCCATAGATGATGCATGCAGTATATGCTACATCACATGAGTTCTAGCTAATATACGTAAATTATTATATGCTGTTCTGTTTGACTGTGCTCACTGGCCTAGCGCTTCTGCTACTCAGGTGTCACCAATTAGTTTCCCTCGGGGTCCGTTTTAAGAAATAAAATAACCATCGCGGTCCGCACAACATTTTATAGACAAAAATATTGAGAAATGTATTTATGGAAATATAACAAAGGTATTTTTTACATAGGTATCAATGAGAAACATGTTTTTTTTTGTTGCGGACTACCTGTCCGAAGTTTGGAGTAAAATTTGTGCAAACTAAGATTGACATTAAATTCTGGAAATGGTCATGCAAGTTGCTGTGCTCTAGCGGTCCGCACAAAATGGGTCGTTGATGGTCGATCGTGGGTCGACCCCTGCTATAGGTCCTGGGTTTTATTCCCGGATCGAGTAAAGTGTTGTAGGGTTTTTCCGTGAAATTCCCAGTAGCAACTCGGAGGATTTGTGCCAGGTTAACAGCAATAGTTTCACCCCCTTTTAACATACCGGCGAACTGTTGTACAAAAGTACACCTCTGCCTAACCTCTTCGGGGAATATAGCGTGAAGATAGTTTAACTAAATAAATATCTCTAACCAACAAATTGGCTCTTTTCAACATGAAACTTTCATAAAATTATATTAGCCCGGCTAAGTAATTGCCCGCCCAAGAGCAAGAAAGCTGTACCTAGTACAAAATTGCTCTACCCACAACTAAACCTAATTATGAGAACACAAGCCGCTTTTTAATAGGGCCGCTAATGCAGGCGCAGCCGGGGCAAACAAGTTGTTTAACTTAGTTTGTGTTGAGAAGAAAATATTGGGCTTTTGAGGAGTATGAAAGAGTGACGGTTGCTTTGGATTTAGATTGCCAAAACAACTGGTGACGTTCTGGTTGAATGCAGTTTTCTTTGGCACTTGCGTTTTTGACCATAAATTAAGAAACATTTTTAAAGATATTTTGATATATATATTTGTTTGATTTTATGTTAAAACATTTGCACCGCCCGTGTTTCTTATCACTAATGAACTTGTAGTATTCTTGGGTTCGGTGAAATTATAATTCTTTAATTAGAAGCAAAGGTATCTTTAATCACTTAATAATTATTTTATTTTTCTAAGCCTAATCAGTCGACATTCATTGTTCCGGGGAAGAGGGCTAGCTCGCCGGCTGTCATTATGATGACATCTTTGTCATTGACATCTGACGTTTGACATTACGTTTTGATTCTATTACAGAACTGACTAATGACTAATGAAAATAACTTTCAAACTTTAAGTCTACAATTTAGTGACAGCCCGATTTGTCGAAAGCTTGTGTCATTTCCATACAATTTGTTTGTCGATTCAAATGTCAAAATGCAACTTGTCTAGCCCCCCAGGCCTACTTAATTAAAAAATATACCTACAAGGGCTGGGGCATGTATTACAGGTAAAATAAAACTAAATTGTAGACTTAAAGTTCGAAAGTTATTTTTATTATTTATTGAAAAATATTTTAGAAGTATTAATTACTTTATAATATATTTCAGAAATAGAAGAAAAGTATTTTATGAACATTTACAACTTTTTAGTTTTTATAAAGCCGCTTATATTGTTATACAAGCACTAATATTACTCAGAACCCCTTAATCGTCTATACCTGCTGTCAAACGAAACACCAAAAGACAATCGTTAGGTGCTGTCACCAATTCCGAAAGCTAGAAAGCCTGACAGCCAGCTTATCAAAATCCTTAGGATATTGTTAGTTCCTAGAAATGAGGTTGCTGGCCGATGTCAGACACAATTGGCAATTAATTGGCTCGAGCACCGGACTGCTGATCACGAGGGTTCGATTCCCACAAGACACAAATATTTATGTGATGAACATAAGTGTTTGTGTGTTGTCTGGGTATTTCTGTATGTATGTATTTACAAAAAAAAGTATTATTAAAGTATTCTATCCATTTTCTAGTACCCATAGTACAAGCTACATGCTTAGTTTGGGACTAAATGGTGCTGCGTAAAATGTCCCAAAATATTTATTTACCTACTTATACATACTCACGCCTTTTTTTCTATAGGTATTGGCAGAAACAACAAAACGCCACTTACTATTATTCTTGCAAACTTCTTTTGCTTTTTACATTTATACATCGTGTCATACACACATGCCGGTTGCGAGTGCTTATAGTCTGCGCGGAACTAGTTGGCCGCGTTTTAGGTATGTGAGCGGCGGGATGGAGGGATGGGGTCGCCTGGGCACGGTGGGTGGGAGGGGCGGGGGCGCTAGTAACCCGCTGCGTCACCCCCGTCCCTACCTAAGGCGCGGCCAACTAGTTCCACGCGGACTATACGCACCTGACCTTTCACCTTTCTCCTTCAATCCTAGGACGATGATATCCATATCCAGAGCCCAGATAGGTCAGAAAAAAACAACGACAACCTCATTACCAAAGCAAATTCTTTTAAAATATTTAGCTCAACGAAACTAATTAAGGGAAAACCTTTTTCTTTCATCCCTGTTTCAGGAATTGTACCTGATAAACAAATATCCGGGTCACGTTCGAATGTAATACGTAGAGTACAAAGTACAAAAGGTTTGCGTCAATCAGATTAGCCGTTTTTCTTCTACCCGGCAGTATACAAGGTGGAAGGGACAACGACGCACATCCGAATACCATGAGTTCAGTACATGAATCTGGACCCCCCTGCGTTGACATTTTCCGTAATTTTTTTTTTTAAATTCTGCAGTTTTTTTTCTTGAAGGTGTAAAAAACATTATTTATATTTGAATTATTTCTAATTTCCAATTGAGATTTATAATTAAAAAATCATTGTTTCATTTATTTCGGGGAATCAAATCCAGCACCATTAGTTAAAGAGGCAGTTTTATATATAAAACATGTACTTATAATATTATATTATACTTAATATTTGAATCTAACGTTAGCACTCTATATTCAAATCCATCAAAACGAGTCCAAAATTGAACCTATCAACGCCATGAATACTGTATGCCTTGCACTAGTTTCACAAAAAAAACCACTCTGTATAAGCTTCTTCATTAAAATAAAAGTAATATAAATCAATAAACGATCCAGTCGGCTTAATTGAACGATCTGGTAAAGCCGCCTTAAGTGCCTCTAATCCTTATTGCCTTTTAGCTAGCGTAAAATTGCTAATGAGCGAAATCTCTATCCCATGAGTAGATGTTAAGGGGATGTAAGATGGCGCTTTGGAGAGATACGAAAAAAAACAATTTTGAAAGTTGGAAATGAGTAATGTAATTAAAAAAATAATAGCATAGTAATATACAATTCGAATCCGAAAGCAAGCACCTCTGATATTTCGAATATTATTCGTAATAATAGATACCTACTTATATTTACTTATATATTTAATTAGCATTGATAACCTAGGGATATGACCACCTGACTGCCAAGTCGTACGTCTAGACTTCGCCCCCTGTAATTAATAATAATAATTAACTACTTATCACTCGCAAAAATCGTGAGAAAACCTGCATGTCTGAGAGATTTTCTCGATTTTCTGATGTGTAAAGTAAACTCGCACTCTGCCAGCGTGGTGGACTATAACATATCTCATTCTGAGAGGAGACCAGTGCCCAGCAGTGGGACAATAAATGGGTTGATGATGAATTATATTTAGGACGACGTCTGTGGTCTAGTGGTTCGAGTACCGGCCTGCTGATCACGAGGTCGTGGGTTCGATTCCCACAAGACACAAATATTTATGTGATGAATATAAATGTTTGTGTTTGTCTGGGTGTTTCCTATGTATTATAAGTATGTATTTACAAAAAAAAATTTTTTTTTTTTTAGGACGGATATAGATTCTAAAATCAGGCGCTTTTGAATCTTAACCGGGCTTGGAAAAAAAAAGTATATAAGTATTATATAAATTGTCTAGTACCCATACTACCCATAGTACATGCTCTGCTTAGTTTGGTGCTGTGTAAAATGTCCCAGGATATTTATTATTTAATTATAATTTTAAGTATAGTACCTAGTCATTGATTTAAATACTAAAGATATGGGCGTCCGAACATTTCACAGAACTCGTTCATCATACACAAAAACACTAACGCCATCTTTGTTAGTATCGCATGGCGTTTGTTTTTTAGCAGATCGCGGACTAGTTCACTTCGGTTTAGACGAGACCATTTTCGGACCAAGTTCGGTTGTGTCATTGTGACATGCGACCCGCCCAGTCCTTACGCAGTAATAATTATGTCAATAGTAAGTAGTTTGCGAAACAAAAACATTAAATTGAAAAATGAATATTGGAGAGTATTTTTTTAGGCCAGTAGGTATTTAGTAATTCTAATACATGAGTATGTATTCAAAAAGAATCGCAGTAATAACAACTGTATGTATTATAACATCTTCGCCAAAAAGCGTCATCTTACAGCTACATGGCAACACCATACCTTTGGACAAAGCTTCCCGACCATTGTGCGGTGTACTACAGAATGAGATCTTATTATAGATTGCCGGTTCACAGGCAGTAATCGATCTCCTCTCTCCAGATAATACCTTTAATATCGCAGAGGTTGAATGGCGGTTTCTTTGTGCGATGTACTCCACGGTACGGATTTGAAAGCGCCATCTTAGGGCTCTTTGTGTACGATACGTTTTTTTTGTGTACAAATGGTGCGTGTTTACGGAAGTTGTTTACTGTATGTTAATAGATGTTTTTTGGTACGAAATTTTCAAACCTTTTTCGAGTTACACTGTTCTTACACTGTTCTTAGCTCTATTTCACCTAAGTGAGAGAGAGCTAAGAACAGTGAACAGTTTATTCGACCTGGGAATCGAAACGAGCACCTTTACAGCTCAACGGACGCGCTTGTAGTCTATACTTCTATACTAATACTATAAAGAAGAAATTTTTGATCGTTTGTTTGTTTGTATTGAATAGGCTCCGAAACACCGGACCGATTAAAAAAAAACCTTCAGTGTTAGCTAGCCAATTTATCGGGGAAGGCTATAGGCTATATACCATCACGCTGCGACTAATAAGAGCGGAGTAGCAATGAAAAATGTTGCAAAAACGGGGGAAAAATTCATAAGACCACGCGGGCGTAGCCAGTGGCGGAAAGCTAGTATCTTATAAAATAAGACAGCTAAAAATTACAGATTAAATATACCCGCAGACAGTACCTACCTTTGAAAATCAGCGTCGATTTAACGCCCTAATTGGTGTAGTGCTAATGTCTGAATTTCGTGCCTGCGGTCCCGAATTCGATCTACCTACAGACGCAATATGCTGTAGTTAATTTCATATTTTACTCAATTTAGCTTAGAGTAAAATTTGCGTATAATTTTGCTGAGAACTATTATAATCGTGTTACATTCATCATCATATCAGCCTACAGAGGTCCACTGCTGAACAAAAGCCTCCCCAATAGACTTCCACAAGGACCGGTTATATGCCACCTGCATCCAACGACTTCCAGCGACCTTTATCAGGTCATCCGTCCATCTCGTTGGAGGCCGTCCTACGATGCGCTTTCCGGTGCGTGGTCTCCACTCGAGAACCTTTCTGCTCCAGCGGCCATCAGTTCTATGAGCTATGTGCCCCGCCCACTGCCACTTCAGTTTGCTTATCGTTTGAGCTATGTCGGCAACTTTGGTTTATCTACGGGTCTTCTCATTTCTGATTCGATCGCGTAGAGAAATACCAAGCAAAGCTCTTTCCATAGCTCGCTGAGTGACCTAGAGCTTTCTTATGAGGCCCATAGTAAGCGACCACGTCTCTGTGCAATATGTCATCACTGGTAATACACACTGGTTAAAGACTTTTGTCTTGGGGCATTGTGGTATAATTGACGAAAACACGTTACGAAGTTTCCCGAACGCTGCCCAGCCGAGTCGGATTGGATCGGATCGGTCGTGTTACATTAGAAATAGAATTTTCGGGCCTGTTTCATAGATTTCACCTCTAGATAGCCGCTAAGCGGATCAATTCAAAAATAAAAATAAAATGTACAAGAGTTATCTGCCAGGTAATTAAACAGGAGCTTACTGGGAAACAGGCCTGTAGGCTTTTCAAATTATAGTCTGCGCGGAACTAGTTGGCCGCGCCTTAACGTTACTACTCTATTACCTCAGTGACTCGTGCTTGAGCTAGGGCACGGGTCTTATCCATCACAAATGTGTAGAGACCGATTTTTTTTTTTATGACGGATGTAGATTCTAGCTCAAGAGCTTTTGAATCTTAACCGGGCTTGGTGGCGAGGCACCTTTTAAACTAAGCAACAGCAGCTAAGGGCGTCCCCTAACGGGAGACCTAATATATAACTGTCCTGGGTATAATTGTAAAAAACTTTACAGAAATTTCCTTTTTCTACTACTCTTACCTATTTTACACTAAAACACTGAAGTATGCTAGGAAAATGATCCACTTCCGAGTCGCTAAAAGAAAAATTTTCGCCAAAAATATTTAAGTGATGATGCCTCCTCGACACCTTTTGAGAATTAAAACTTTGACAATATCGTAAAAATGTAAACAACTCACGGATGAAGTATGGAAAGTTCTCGAAACGTCCGCTATGGCTATAGCTCTTAAAACGTCCTTACAATATCGTATTATTTATTTAGGACGCGCTGTGGTAGAGCTCTCGCTATAGGGTTGTCAAGGAAAACTTTTAGGTTACTTTCGGATTGTATATCGGAGGAAGATTTTGACGAAAAGTCGAGGTAATAAAGCCATAAGATAATTGTTATTTATCAGGGTTATTGACTGAAATATATAAGACAAGAATACATAACACATAGTAAGATATAATAATTATTTATTATTTATAGAATAATCAATCGGGAATTTTGGTTCCGTATCGTGATGCATTTCTTGATGCATTTCTGCATGCTTAAACTCTTGTAATATTTTGTTATAAATGTAATATTAGTTGTAACGAATGTTATAAAATGTTTTATAAAATAAAAAAATGTGGGAGCCGTACTAATATGTAGAAAAATTAGGTCTTAATTTTTGAAATATTCTAAAACTATATCACAAGTGACAACCCTAGTGCATTTGGACAAAGTCTGAAAATGGAATTCAACTTGAAACTCAATTATTCGTTGAGATATAGTACTATTTATACCTGGACCGCGCCCGCCACGTTTGCTTTCTTACTACGATGTGTACACAACTTTCAATAGCTACATACACTAAGGGTAATATTCAGAGACGACGGTAAGCGTAAACTTACGCTTCCGTATGTCAAATTTGTATGACAATTTGACGCGTAAGTTCACGCTAAGTTTCTTCTCTGAATCTCAGCCTAAGGGTAATGTTCAGAGACGACGTTACGCACTTACGCTTCCGTATGTCAAATTGTAATACAAATTTGACATACGGAAGCGTTATTAGTGTCTTAAGTAGTCTTAGCTTCGTCTCTGAATATAAGGCTGAGGCTTATACTCAGAGACGGCGCTACGCGTAAAGTAACGATAAAGATAAAGATCATTTATTTATCACGCGTTTGTAACGCTTCCGTATGTCAAATTGTAATACAAATTTGACATACGGAAGCGTTATTAGTGTCTTAAGTAGTCTTAGCTTCGTCTCTGAATATAAGGCTGAGGCTTATACTCAGAGACGGCGCTACGCGTAAAGTAACGATAAAGATAAAGATCATTTATTTATCACGCGTTTGTAACGCTCCCGTATGTCAAATTTCAATATTTGTTGTTTACGCTTAGCGTCGTCTCTGAATATTAGTTCAAGATCTCGAGATTTATTGTGCTAATTATTTTGTTAACAAACTGAATCATTAGCATAATTATGTAAGTGGGACGACTACGCTTGAGGTCCTGGGTTCAATTCCCAGGTCGAGCAGTGTTAATTTTCAATAGCAGCTCGGAGTTTGGATTTGTGCCTGGTTGATGGCAATATCCTAAGCACCTATGGAAAAATACTGGTGGTCTATGGTCTAAAGGTGGTGGTGTCCATCCAAAGGTTGTCTGGAAGAGATCGCCATTGTGCGATAAGACCGCCCATTGTGCATTAACTTGTGTGTGTTTTTATTTTTAAACTGTAATCGTGTAATGGTGTACAATAAAGCGTATATAAATAAATAAAGCAGCACACCTTTAACCATCCTTTTGGGGAAAATAAGCAAATGTGTGTATCAAACACTTGCAAAGATAGTGTTGCCAAGTGGCCCAATTTGCGCGGGACGTCCCAGTTTTTAGGGGTCACGTGACACGCTCGATTTACCCCTGATCGGGACTTAGGAGAGTCTGGACGTTGAATGTCCCGTAAATAAAAACTATTTGAATCTGAATAGAAAAACTAATATATTTTTAACCTGATATACATAAAAACACATGGATGGATATAAGGGAAGTGGAAGACCAAAGAAAAGATGGATGGACTGTGTGAGAAAGGATATGACCACAAAGGAAGTGAATGATGAGATGACGGCTAATAGAGAATAGAGATGTATGGAAGAAAAAGACACTGCGCCGACCCCAATTGAATAGGGTTATCCCTATTCACTTGGGGTCGGCGCAGTGTCTTTGAGCAGGAGGATGATGATGATTTTACATAAAAACATTTTTTTAGCCGGGATTTTAGAGGTATCAAATCGAAAATTTTAAACAGTTGACGTCAGATACAACGCTATGCAAAGAGCACGCAGCACTGTTAGTCCGCTATTAAAAAAACTTCTCCTAGGAAAGTCATACGCAAAAGCTAATCTAGTTGGATCTACTTTTACAGAACTTTATCGCAATAAGTTTTTTAATTAAATCTAAGTTTACATAATTTTAATGTTTCTGGAAGTCATCCAAGAAACTCGTGGCAAATAATTTCACTGTTCAGTGATCAGTAGCTTTACCTTAGAGATGTAAGGTTAAGCTACTCTTGCCGCGGTCAATATATTGATTGGTTTTTCTTTTCAAAATTGTCTGTCCGGTATTTCGAAATAAATACCAAAGATAAGTAAACTGCTATCTATGCAATGCCAATCATAATTTTGGTTATTTTCGAAACGAACTAAGTTCAAATAATTTATTTGCTATAAATAGGGTTAATAAAATGGTGTTATATGCAAATACAATACATATCAAGCCCATTTAGCTATTATGAATAGTATATATGCAAAATTTTAGGTAGGTATATTGATAAAAAAAACTTTTTGAGCCACATGAACGTGAGGTCTGGTAGCTACTAATTAATAAATCAAAGAAATTGGTAGTGAATGCACTAAGTAACATATAAATGCTAAACAAATATCGTTTATTTTCTCCACAGACATAATATACAAAACTACAAACATACTATATGTGACACACAGGATGAACAATATTAGATAATCTAAGTAAGTCTCTATATCGTCACTAAGTGTACACCAATCACGATATTATTGACTGTATTATATATACATAACTACATACATCTCGCCAGTAATTCAACCGGGACGTGACAGATGTCTGCTATGTTAGTACTCCTGGGTAATCATACAAGTTAGATTGTATCACATGTTTAATATGCCTGAAGCTAGCTAAGAACAGGCCAAGGCTGCATTTCCAGATTGCGAGGACCCTGGTGCGCGAGGGAGATATCTACTTATCGGTTGGGTTTCCACTATTACACCAGCTATCTGGTGGGTTCGGCTGAATGAATGAATTCGACAGAGGCTGTTTCCACCAGAAAGAGATACATTCTATTAGAGACTTGGGCTGCATTTCCACCAGAAACAAATGCAGCCTACTGGTTGATTTCCTCGCTCACCGCTCAGCTTTCCCACACATCACTGGTGGAACGCAGCCTTACTCTCCTGCATATGGTGGAGGTTGTTAGATGTTGTTTAGGATCATGAAGAACGCTAATTAAAAGTATATGAGAGAACCTAGCAGTCTTCGGTAAATGTTCTCCGGATTAGTATCGTGCAAGTAGGTACTCGGGTGATTCCCAAATGCGTGTATACAAGGTAAAAGGGACATCGACGCACAAACGTCGTGTCGTGACAAGGATTCACTCAAGGTCAAAAATAAACTGGCCTAGGTCATCCATGTAGAAAATGATCGGTTATTACAAATATAGTCATTTTTGAGCGCGCAGTGCGCGATTATAAATAACGCTCCGCGGTGAATGTTATCGCGCGCGCGATCCGAAATAAATGAAATAATGATTTTTTGGTTATATCTATCTAACTTGGGTAGATAGAAATAATGTTTTTTCAACCGACTTCAAAAAAAGGAGGAGGTTCTCAATTCGTCTGTATGTTTTTTTTTTATGTTTGTTACCTCAGAACTTTGCACTGGGTGAACCGATTTTGATGATTCTTTTTTTGTTCGAAAGCTGTTTTTTTCGGAATCCGGTGAGCGGTTGTAAAAATATCGACGAAAATTAAAAAAATTAAAAAATTGTATACATAGATGATATTATGGTTTACCCCGAAACCTCGCTGTTTGTGCCGGTCAGTGATTTAGTTGCTCCCCCTCCCCCTCATATAATATAAACTAAAAACACATAGGAACTAGAAAGCAAAAAATAACATATTTACATTATGATTTCTAACTAATTTGTGTGAGTGTGTTTTTTGGAGGCGGTTTGTTTTTTGTTTAAAAATAATTTATTACACGTTCAAGTAAAAAAACTGCAGAAAAAATACAAAAATTGCTGAAAAAAGTTAGTGAAAATTTCAACGCAGGGGGGGTCCAGAATCATGTACTGAACTCATGATATTCGGATGTGCTACGATGTCCCTTCCACCTTGTATAGTATGTGAAGCAAGGACTACCTATCAACACTGATATCTGGACCGCTACCCGCTGGGGTCTTGCCGTTGCCAAAGACTATATATATACTCTATGGGTCTTGCCAAACCATGGACCAGAGAAAGAAAGTAAAAAGTAAAAATACGATTCGCGCAAAGTTACAGAAAATATCATTACAAGGCTATTTCCCCAAAACAAAAACATGAGCAAAATCCCACTTAATAACAAAATTAACTTACCTACACACAATTAATTTCACATAAGCGTTATAACACAACACAACAAAAACCCTTTTTTAATTATAACCCCAAAATATTGTATCAAAATTGTTATGAAATCCATTACCCTGGGAAGAAACTGGAAAATTTAATTGGAAAATATAATTGCAAATAGGAATTAGGCGGTACGGGTGTAACTCAATTAAGTCGCAAAGCTGTTAGACATATGAATTAAATGTGTTGCACTAAGCGGGTTGCGGAGCGAAAGCGAATAGAGTGTCAGCGAATTTCGACGAAGCGAAAATTACAATAATATTTGTTCGATTGGCGTAGTACAAGGAATTGGTTTCTGCGCTAAGAGTCACAGGTCCGCGCAAAGAACAAATATTTATACAGCCTACAGATAGTCCTTCTAGATCTGGATGTAAGTGAATGTAAGATTGAATTTGTAAATACACTAATGATACAATGGGAAAATTCTAGTGTGGGGAAACGTTATCAATTATTATCATATCGAAAATCAGGCTATTAACGATTCACTTCATAATTTTATTAAGGTTATTTTCCTTAAGACGTTTTTTTCTATCAGCTACAATTTATCTTTAAGTAAGTTTTACGTAATAAATAATATTATAAATTAGATTTAGCGAGAAGGATCTTAGGGAGAGCGAAGGATAAAAAAATAATCATGAGATATCAAAATAGACTTTCTTTAATTAATAATTCTCTATTATATTTTATCTAAGTAAGTAGGTAGCTACGATATCCATACTAGTCAGCCCAAAATATTATTGTTACTATATATACCTATATTTTTAAAAGGGTATCTATGGAGTTTCTTGCTCAACAGTAAAATTATTCATTTAAACCTACAGATTTTATTGTTGGCACCTTTGGAGAAGAGCTGTCTTCCCCATAAGTCCCAATTTTTTGGAACCGCGCAACTTTTGGTACTGAAATATTTTGAATTTCGAACGATGACACTACAAACTATCCAAAGGTGCCAACAATAAAATCTGTAGGTTTAAATGAATCATTTTACTGTTAACCAAACGAAGAGTCAACAAAAGAAAATTATTATGCACAGCACATCAACACAATCATGTTCCTGGTTATTATCCAAACCCAAGGAATATTTTTTTCATTCTACGTACTTTTGTTACTCACTTATTGGCGTTTTCCCTTTTCCTTATAATTTGTATTCAACAGCGGTCCAGTTTAGATAATTGTGACAAATCCAAGGTACATTTCTACCTTTCCATAAAATGTAAAGCTAAGTTCTAAGCACCACTATTGAGCAATAAGACCTGTATTTGTACACACCTGTATAAATTCAAATTCAAAAGATTTATATACAATATTAATCATTAGGCTTTTATAATATACTAGTATTAGCCCGCAGCTGCGCCCGCGTAAAACATTTTTTATTTATTTATTTATTTATTTATTTATGTTTATAGTAATTCTTCCCGCGTGGGTCCATAAACAACGAGTGGATCCCGCGATCAGGATAAAAGAGATCCTATGAGTTAAACTAGAGTGTAAGCTATCTCTTTATGCCAAATCCTTCCAGTTTTAGCAATTACAGCTAAAGCAGTAACAAACGTCCAAGCAAACTTTCACATTTTTAATATTAGTAGGACAAGCTAAACAAAAAATAAGTGTTTAAATGTTTTGAGTCGAAATCTAAGTTCAAAGTTCAACGAAACTAATGAAGGGACCAAATCATATTTTAAAATAAGTTAATCTTTTGACAGTTCTATCAGCCGACTTTGACATTTCTAATCATCAGCATAAACGAACAGTGACCCTCAAAAGTCAAAACATTTTTTATATTATGTCTGCTAATTGATCGTTGATTCGTTGATAACACGACTCGAAAACAATTTGTCGTGAACCTCATACCTACCAATACGTTAAAAAAATTGATTATATCTCGACAAATCGAATATGAATTAACTTAATTGTATATTCAATTTTCATTTCGAATAAATAATTCATTTTACGATAGTCGAAAGCGTTCGCCTCCCGCCAACCCCATCGGTCACTAATGACCCAAATGCGAGTTATTATTGATGACCCTAACTCCAATTCGTCATTCAAATGATCAATGCACGTAGTTACTACTCCGTAACTGGTGATGATGATGAATGTTCTAGAAATAAAGTTTTGGGTTAGCTACGTAGGTACAGGTAACGTGCTTACGATCACAACGCTAATGAAGTAGCTTTGCACCAAATGCTTATGGGAAACCATCCACTTGTCACATTTCTATGTGCAATGCGACTTCGATTAACGCCTGTATTCCCTAAAGTGTTTAGGTCCCATGTAATAAGGGGCGAGTGTTTAAAGGCTGTTCCATTAAGCAGGCACAAATTTCATAGGAAAAACCCACTGCTCAACCTGGAAATCGAACCCAGGACCTCGAGCATTTCAGTCGCGTTTTGGACCACCAGGCTAACGAGGCAGTTCTAACGAGACATTTTGATGACTTCATCAAATACTATTATATTCTATTCGTAAAAGATTTTTGCGTGGTATTAAAAAGCCCAGGACAGAAAATCCTGAGCTAAGGGGAGGCCTTTGCCCAGCAGTGGGACACAAAAGGTTATACAAAATAAAAGAAAGTTGATCAAATCTTGGATCAAGATATTGGCATACCTTCCTTACAAAAGCTCTTAAGACTAAACTCTTTCATAATCTTCCTAACCTTTTCCCAACCATGTTGGGCTCCGCTTCCAGTCTAACCAGATGCGGCTGAATATCAGTATTTTACACGACGCGACTGCACTCAGACCTCCGCAACCCAATTTCTGGGCAATACCGATATTCGAAGGATAGACTGGTTGTCAGGCTTTTTGGACTTCTGACTACCACTGACGATTGTCATAGATGTTCGTTTGACAACCGGGACCTACGGCTTTACGTGCTCTCCGAGGTCTTAATGTGTTAAGAATGGTCACCCATCCACAGACTGACCTCGGCAAGCGTAGCTTAACCTTGCAGATTGGTTGATCAGCGTTGCTATAACTTAGCCAGGAGCCCCTCAAATGGAGGGACTCTTTATAATACTGAAATTGAATCACCAGCTTGCAACTCTGACATAAAGTGGGCTGAAAACAGAGCAAACTATTAGCATGCTGTCAGCGCAATTATAAGCGGTTTAGCGAGTTGCGAAGAAACCTAGTGACATTGCACTTTACTTCACTCTTACAATATATTTTATAGCTTTCGTTTTCCAGCAATGGCTAAGCAAGCATTTTATAATAAAAAATCTTTTATAAAAAAAACAAGCTTTGTCCCGCAGCTTCATTCGCGTTAAGTTTGAACCCGTTACACTCCATTAGATTTGTTTTTTTTTTCTGTTATACGGGGTGGAGACAAATCCAACAAATCAAAGATCATTAAAATCGGTCAAGCAGTTCTCGAGTTATGTGTTGTAACAAAACCCGAATTTGTTTTATACATATATTAGGTAACAAGATTAAGATGAATACAAACCATTTATTAAAACCTACATCTGGAGCAAAGCTTTATATGGATCTGAAACATGGACTAAACAAGACATAAATAAATTAGAAGCCTTTGAGATGTGGTGCTGGAGAAGAATGGAAGGAAACAATTGGATGAAAAAAAAAGAAATAGGAGAATCGAATCTATAACAGCCTTAGCAGCCACGCTACCGACTACTAATTAATACGTATCCATTATGAAATTCTCCAAGTTCCCATAAAGTTTAAATACGATTTTCTCAGCAAGATAAGCGCCAAATACTTTCTAAATATGTTCCCGTATAACTAAGCCATTTTAGCCATTCCATTCCAAACCCACTCTAACAACTTCGTAACATGAAACCAAACTATTTTCCGATCGAATCCAAATCAAAAAACTTTTACATTCAAAAGTAGACGAAAAAAAACTATTATGCCAATATCACGATCGACTAAACGGGTGAGTAGAGAGGGGACGGTTTTTTATCTGTAGACAGATCGTAAAACGACAGGGTAGCCGTAAAAGTAGGACCGTCGGTATTCGCGATAATGGCCGAATTTTTCCATTTACTCATACCTCGCAAAACGAGGGAGTATTCTGTTAGGTATTGTAATGTTTGCCCTATTTCTCGAATAGATTTACTTATAATTTTGCAATCAAATTAACATTACTAAATATCCACTGCAGTTGTGTTTCTATTATTCTAAGCCAGGGGTCACCGGTTAGTTTCGCTCGGGGTCCGTTTTAAGAAATGAAATGACCACCACGGTCCGCACAGCAATTTATAGAAAAAAATTTATTAAACAAATGTAATTACGACGAATTTGACGACTTCTCTGGTCTAGTGGTCCGAGTACCGGACTGCTGATCACGAGGTCGTGTGTTCGATTCCCACAAGACACAAACATTTATGTGATGAACTTAGGTGTTTCATGTTTCTTATATATTATAAGTATGTATTTAAAAAAAAAGGTATATAAGTATTATATCCATTGTCTAGTACCCATAGTACAAGCTTTGCTTAGTTTGGGACTAGATGGTGCTGTGTAAAAATGTGCCAAGATATTTAATTACGGAAATAACGAAAAGAAAGGTATTTTTTACAAGTCAATGAGAATAAACTCATTCTCGCTTGTTAGCTTGTTACTTCGCCCGGCCGTTTTAAGATAACACAAAGGATACATTTTTATTAAATTAGTGCAAGTTGCTGTATCCTCGCGGCCCGCACTAAATGGGTTGGCGGTCCGGATGCGAACTGCGGTCCGCCATTTGGCGACCCCTGTTCTAAGATGACAAGCCACCGACGCACCCAAAACCGGATGCACCAAAACTGGAAAGCGCAGCGTGACACGGCCTTCGTTGGAAGCCGTCCCTGTGCCGATGGACTAGCAACCTGGTAGTCTAGGACTAGCAACCTAGTCATTGGATGCAGGTGGCATACGACTGGTCCCGGTGGAAGTCTATGGGGAGGCCTTTGTTCAGCAGTGGACCTGTTCTGGCTGATATGATGATGATGATGAAGAGCCTACGGACCGTTACAGTAAGCGGCAACCACAGCCTAAGGTCAGCAGTGTAGCTAGACGTCAGCAACACTATTGGTATTACTCACGCATTGTCATAATAAATAAATAATAATAATTAATATCTTGGAACATTTTTACACAGCACCATCTAGTCCCAAACTAAGCAGAGCTTGTACTATGGGTACTAGACAATGGATATAATACTTATATACTTTTTTTTGTTAAGCTTATAATATATAAGAAACACCCAGACAAACACAAATACCTAAGTTCATCACATAAATGTTTGTGTCTTATGGGAACCGAACCCACGACCTCGTGATCAGCAATCCGATACTCGAACCACTAGACCACAGACATTGTCATATAGAACCTCAGTCATTAGTCTCATTTGGCCAGTTCACTGACAACATTACCCTTCAAACTCTGGAACAACAACAACTCAGCCCAAGTTTGTACCGGAGGTACATGACAGCTGTCAAGTTGATAGTTTATACTGGTTTTTACCATAAAATCAATAAGAAACTGATATTAATCTGCCGTTATGGCGTGCGTTTGACATTCCGAAACTGACACTGACAGTTTTTAATATGATATCATTACGAAACAGATAATAGTGTGCCAAAATGGCGTGAATTTTCTCAAATTAAAAGTTTTTTTACTCATCCCCCAGTCAACATTAAAAAAAAAGTACAACTAGAGTTTTATCCAGCGTAACAGAGTATTTTTTCCAATAATTGTACCTTTGGTACATCATTTGGGCCGATTACGATGACCTCCTTTGAATTCAAGACAACAAACATACTGTGCATTTTAATATCTTTAGAGAAAACATTTGTGTCACTTACACATACACTCTTTTGGTGAAAAAATATAGACACCCGGCCAACACACCCGTACAACATAACAAAGTTAGTGTCACCGTTATTCAATCCCTGGACCGTGGGGCATCTCGGAAATTGACCATTTGCACCCAAATCTAATATTTCGCTGCCCCGTCGCGAGAACCGTCGTATTTTTAGCAAAAATATTTGTCCATTAAGTTCTTATTATATGGTCACCGTAGTCAGTAGAGTATGATGTTTATTGCCTTGTAACTGTGAAGTTTCGTTAATTGCTTATATGAATGTTTGTAATAAGTTTACGTCAAAAATAACGGGTAAATTCTCGGTTTTAAGATCTGTTTTCCGAAGAACTTTGTCGTTTCGCACCACAGTGCAAATCGCACAACAACCGTTTTGAATCTGTTGGACCATGGCATTACTATTACGGCGGGTGTTTGTTAAACTTCGTTAATTTGCACCGTGGTGCGAAACACCTATTATGTATGTTTATTGATACTTGATAAAAACTTTATTAATGACACATTAATTACTGTGCTTAATTTTACATTAGAAAATCTTCGCCACATTTCTGACAAACATTGTGCACACTCTACATAATATACATCCTGTATTTAGGTGATCGAATCTAAAAACTTCACAGAAATGAAGCTTGATTTAGAACCTTGTTCAGTATTCCAGTGTGATGTTGGCCGGCGACAACTTGGGCTGGCTGGATTTAGATCTATACTTAATTCTCTTTTTAAATTCAAAATCTTCAGGGAATTCAAAAGCTTGTGTCATTTCCATACATTTTGTTTGTCGATTTGAATGTCAAAATGCAACTTGTCTAGCCCCCCAGGCTCTTATGTTCTAATTAGACGTTCGAATCGACAAACGAATAGAAATAAAATGTATAGAAATGATTTCGCCAAATCGGGCTGTCACTAATGTCATTTCCATACATTTTGTTTCTTTCTATTCCTTTGTCGATTCGAACGTCGAATTGCAACTTGTCTAGCCCCCCAGGATTCTGAACATGGTATGAGTACCTACGCAATGTAAATTAATTTAATAATTCACAAAGATTTGTACTTTGCCGACCTATTACGAGGTACTTTACCGACATCAAGAGTAGAAAAGTATGTTTGTCATTTTACGCATAAACTTCTTCATGTTGGCAAGTCATATAGGACTTTTGCAGTAAGCCTGCGTTCTTTATAACATAATTATTTTATTAGGTAGTATAAATGTAATTGCTTACGGTACGCTAGAAGTCTTGGGTTCGATTTCCATGTCGAACCAAGTGTTATTAAGTCGTCTTACGAGTATCGCGACTACTAAGTAGTTTTCCTGTCAGTAGGAGACGACGTACTCTGCTGTCTCCCTAAATAGCAGACGATCCATCAGGACTTAACGTAGGTACTATAAATAAAAACAGGTCAAGTGCGAGTCGGACCCGCAAATAAAGGGTTCCGTACCATTTTTAGTTTCAGTAGATATCAATAATAAAATTAGTATGTGTCGTTGTAGTGGCACTAGAAAGAAATAGAAACTATGTGAAAATTTCAACTCTCTACCTATTACGGTTCATGACGACAGACACACGGACGGACACCGGAGTGTTACTAATAGGGTTCCGTTGGCACCTTCGAGTACGGAACCCTAAAAAGGTACGGCATTATCTTTTTGTATTTTTAAGCATTTTCCATGCTAAGTTTACCAGTTATGTTTAATGAAGGAAAAAATCGACTGGCGGGCAGGATTCGAACGTGCGTCTTCTGGTTCGGTACACCGGCGCTATGAACACTAACCCACCACGAGTCCTGCTGACCAACTCGAAATCTTCCTTCACATTTTAAACTTACGTCTTTACAACATTACATTTTTTTTTGTAATCCTCTTTAAAACTAAAAGAGTCAGAAAAACACTTTCCAATTAAATCCAAAACTATTCTACTTATCAATTCAGACTTAAAAACCATTTCTCTCAAAGACGCTAACAAACGTTTATGATCAGCCAACCAAACTATCTTAATCTATAAAAATCTAGATTGCAATTCAGTCTAGACTCAATTTAGTCGAGTCAGCACGGCCAGAGCTAATTGCCACTAGACGGAACATCGTCCGGCTATTATCAGGAGACATGAAAGCACTATGCGATTAAGATGTGCCCGGTTTGTGGACCAAATGCAATATTGTACCGGGGTTGTTGGCAGATATGATTGTTATGTGACATTGCCAATTTTAGATGTAAAGACAAACTTAGTGACTTTTTCTGCGAATTCATTCGTGTCTAAAAAGAACTATTTATTACTTATTTAAGACAAAAGGAACCCTAAGTATATGTCTGTCTTCCCTAAATGGATATGCAGAAGCGTACTAATGTTTGCCGGTACTAGGTAGGCCGGTTTTTAGGTCCTACGTAATAGGGGGCGAGCTTATTGCAATAAACCGAGCACTGAAAACTTAACCTAAAATTCAAAATGCGAAGTGGCGTGATACTCGTACTACTGTTTTGGCGTCGTGAACCAAACCATCCGCCGAATTAAGTATAAAACTACCTGATCAAAGCAAGTGTGTTATCTCTTATAATAAAGCTTTATACACACCCTACTGAGCCAAAGTCCACAAATAAAACACTTTTACGATCGTGCGGTATAAAACTAAAGGGCTAAACACACAACGGTTGCGTGGCAGGCACGGGATTACTTTAGGATTTTTTTAAGGTACACGGTACACGATCTTCGTGGAGGGCCTCGCAAGAGAGGACAGTGGATGGATGGCAGTAGGAATGTGAGAGAGTGCTTGTCTAGTCTATCTGATGGGTTCCTGAGTAAAGGGGTCCGATGGGGTCGTCGTCGCGGTCAGTGCGTTTCTCTGACGATAAAGTCTACTGATATGGAAAAAATAAATAAAAACGAGTAGGAATAACGGTTTCGATACGTTGGGGGCTAGACAAGTTGCATTTTGACATTCGAATCGACAAAGAAAATGTATGGAAATGACATTGGTGACAGCCCGATTTGTCGAAAGCTTATGTCATTTCCATACATTTTGTCTGTCATATAGATACAAGGGGGGCTAGACAAGTTGCATTTTGACATTCGAATCGACAGACAAAATGTATGAAAATGACATTAGTGACAGCCCGATTTGTCGAAAGCTTATGTCATTTCCATACATTTTGTCTGTCATATAGATACAAGGGGGGCTAGACAAGTTGCATTTTGACATTCGAATGACACACAAAATGTATGGAAATGACATTAGTGACAGCCCGATTTGTCGAAAGCTTATGTCATTTCCATACATTTTGTCTGTCATATAGATACAAGGGGGGCTAGACAAGTTGCATTTTGACATTCGAATCGACAAACAAAATGTATGGAAATGACATTAGTGACAGCCCGATTTGTCGAAAGCTTATGTCATTTCCATACATTTTGTCTGTCGATTCGAATGTCAAAATGCAACTTGTCTAGCCCCCAAGGTATCTATATGGGCAACAACACACAAAAAGTGCGTGGGGCCGATGTTAAGCAGCATCCGCGCCCAATTCGCACCCATCCGCTGTGTGTAAAGCGCTTAAGAGCTGGGTATGTTTACATCAGTCCATTACGATTATTCAACGACGCGCGACGTCCATTGCGTTCTAAAATAAAGGGATTAGATCCTTATGTCGTGTTTACGCTGACTTGTACATCGAATGTTTAGTAGAAACCGCTTGTGTGGTGTGTGTTTTATTAAGGTGTCCATACATTTTCTCATTTGTAGACCTTGAATAGTTGTCTAGATTAGATATCAGTCTAGTATTTTCTTAACTATGCTGAAATTTAGTTTAACTTTTGTAACCCAGCCTAAAACTACTATCACAGGACCGGTATTCGTTTGACAACTAAGACAACGGAATGTTACTAATCCTAATAGGTCATATTATAAACTAGCTTTTGCTTTTCTTAAAGCTACGAAGCTTTATTTATGTCAAGTTAAAACCCCCATTACACAACCCACCATACCTCCGATTTCTACGAAATTACTGTTAGTATGGTCTAACCGTTTTCGAGTTTTGCGCTCACACACTTTTAACCATTAGTTTTTAATGTTCCGTACCTAAAAAGGAACCCTTATAGGAACCGAATTCTACAAGAAGTTACATAATCATACACAGCTTCACGCCTGTTTCCGATAGGGGTAAGCAGAGACTAAAGATTTCAAAGAGTTCATCCACTAAAATATCGCCTAACGAGAATTAAGCGAAACGAATCATTTGTTGTTCTATTAACATTTAATCCAATATTTACATTTCAAATAGAACTGAGACATTATCATGAATAAATATCTTGATTAACATTACTATCGCGGTAACCAATTACAATAATTACTACATTAAAGGTCACAACAAATATTTAAACAAATCCGATAAGGTTAAGTCGATGTCATCGATTTTCGTTACACTTAGGAATCGTTTCAAATACAGTCGGCGACATAATTATGTATTTACTTTAAATTGTTTTACTCTAAGAAAGCCAAATTGGACATAATAACCAATTTTTTTTATCGTAGAAAGTTGTTTTATAGCATTTTATTACTGGGTTTTTATACTATGCCATTATAATTATTATATCTGAGAGGAACATGCTCAAATGATTACTCCCTATTCTATTACTCTCAGAAAATTTCTATCAGAGTAATCATTTGAGATTGAGATTTGAGATTTTCCATTTACTGCAATACATATTAACACAAAACTACAATTTTATAAAGTTTATCTTTTTTTTAATAATTCTTTGTAAAAAATCCAATAATAATATTCAAAATCATAATACATCTAATTCTATCAACTGTTCACATTTATTTTAATGACGGAAAAAATCGATTGGGGAGAGCATTTTCGGCTGTCGGTTTTTTCCTTCATTGAAATAACTATTAATTTCAGCATGGAAAATGCTTAAAAAATACAAAAAGTGTTCACATATTAAGTTCTCCGACTGTACTGTCGTGACACACGTAACAAGACCTATCACGATCAAATAGGGCAACACTATAATATTTAATAGCTTTGAAATGCCAGTCGCATCTTTACGTAGTTTGCTTTACTTAAATGGTATAAAAAATATTACTGTATGCCATTAGTAAAGGATGATTTTACGATACAAAACCGTATGGCTTGTAAAATCCTAGATCCGAAGACCTATTTCCGTTTGAGCACCTAATTTTAGAGCACCAATGCATTGAGCACTTAAGATATTCCCAAATGCGAATAAATTATCTTTATTTACATATAAACCATCACCATCTAGTCCCAAACTAAGTAGAGCTTGTACTATGGATACTAGACAATGGATATAATACTTATATACTTTTTTTTTGTTAATACGTACTTATAATATATAAGAAACACCAAGACAAACACTAGGTTCATCAAATAAATGTTTGTGAAAAACCCACGACCTCCTGATCAGCAGTCCGGTACTCGAACCACTAGACCACAGACGTCGTCAAAAAATGGTATGGATGGTAAATGCTTTTACCAAATCTTACAAGCAACTGAACACATTTTGAATTGTTTCAAAACGTAAACACTATATCGAACAAAAGTTGAACTGTTTCGATGGTCTGATTTCCCTGACATTACTAAAGACTAATGCCCGAACTAGTTTCATTACCAAATTGAATCCCCAACATAGTTGAATATTCTTCGATACTTACATACATCACTAGTATTCATAAATGTTAAGGATTAACTAGTAAATGGAATACTAATGCGTGAGGTAGCAGTGAGACCTTGCCGCGGCCTAACGAGATACTAAGAGAAATGAAACGTACGAAAAATACGGGACCGATCGCACTGTGCGCTTGGTTGATGTCTTGTGCCGCGTACTTTCCAAGTGGAATAAGTAGCTAGAAAGAAAGATGGAATCTAGACGCTGAGCTAGGCAGGCGCAGTGGAGGTTTTAGTCTGTTCAGCACCATAGAATAATAAATGTCTTGGTCATAAACAGGAAATCGCTCACTGACAGGAAATTGAAACCGGAATACAACACAATGTCTAAGATGATGTCGAAGATGAATGATTGATTCGTGAAAGTAAATTCTATTCTATTTTCTCACAAAGACGTGCATTTACGCACGTCTTTGTGAGAAAATAGGTAGATTACTTTCAACAAGCCCTGTCATTAAGAACACAAAGACATTTCAAAAAACATCTGTGCATTATACTTTTCGTTCGCCTTATTACTCCATTATCAACTTATCTGTGCCCCAAACAAGGATTGTATTTATAGAATCATTCGCTTTGATAAACATGGGCTTGTTTGATAGTTTGTATTCAAGTTCAAATAGGCACGGCAGCCATATTAGTTCCATTAATACACGTTACACGGTGTTTTCATATTGATTTGGTGCTATTGATCTGTTTACTACAGAAGCTGTAACAAATTAGAAATACATGTTTATGTAGCTTTCTAGCGTATAAGATAAACTAATTGTCTCTTTAGTATCCTTTTTTACTGCTACGTAGTTAATTGGCAACATTGATTTTTGCAATCCACTATGATTGAATCTGTCATCTGTCAATTCAATGTCAGTGTCATTCGATTTAGGAAAGTTCAGTTCAATGACCTCACCGCGTCTTGTTCGAGCCCATGCCGAGCCAGTAGGTTGAAATTCGTCCCTAATTAATTTAAATCCAGATCCAGCTGTCCCTAGCTTCCTCCACAGCAACGCCTTAGCCCGGATCCAAGTCCCGTCAGGGGACGCCCTTAGAGACTGTTGCTTAGTTTATAAGGCTGTGGAAATATGTATTTGCTGCCTCACCATCAAGTCCGGTGAAGTTTATTAATACTCCCTCGAGCCAAAAACTATTTCAAACCTAAAAAAACAGTTTCAATGTTTCAAAATAAATGAAGTACCTACATCAGACATTATACTCGTTCGAGTATTATTAAAAAAATCTTTCTGTAAAAAAGAGCAAAACCAAAAACGAAACTGGTCCTTCGAGCCGGATTATTTCAACGGGAAATTATAAGAACAAGAACGATATCGTGGATGCGTTATTAAACACATTTTTGACGTCCATACACCTTGTTATTTTCTTTTTAAATTATAACAGTTGATTCCTTGGCCTCAAATGAAAGTAGTACTAAATCCAAAAAAGATAAAATTTATACAGACTGTATAACTGTTTGTCGTGTGCAAGGATCGAATCGGAACAAGCGATTACCTATGAGAGCGCATCGCTAAAGTTAACCACAATGAATGTTCAAAAACAAACGTTTTTTTAAACTTCTTATTACATCTTCCTCCTAGCCTTTTCCCAATCATGTTGGGGTCGGCTTTCAGTCTAACCAGATGCGGTTGAATATCAGTATTTTACACGGAGCGACTGCCATCAGACCTCCGCAACCCAATTTCTGGGCAATACCGATATTCGAAGGTAGACTGGTTGTCAGGCTTTTTGGGCTTCTGACTACCACTAACGATTATCATAGGTGTTCGTATGACAACCGGGACCGACGGCTTTACGTGTTCTCCGAGAAACGGAAGGGTCTCGATGTGTTAATAATGGTAATGGTTAAAACCCATCTACAGACTGACCTCGGCAAGCGTAGCTTAACCTTGCAGATTGGTTGATCAGCGTAGTTACAACTTGGCCACGAGCCCCTCTGAATGTCACTATAGTAGTTTCTTAGTAAATATGTATTAAATATATTTTAACCTTTCCAAATGAATGTCAAGTCAATAAACCGACCTAAATACCTAAAAAACGTAAACTAACGTGTTCCCATTAAACACTAGAAGTCGTTTCTCAAACAAACTGCCCCAATATCTTTGAGGTCGTTATCGGAACTAGTTAGTTACACCGCAAGACCTAAGGCTGAAGATCCATTGTCTAGAATTTGGCGCAGATTAATTACCCCGCGGTACGGCTATGCGGGTTGGCTACATCTTTACTGCTAAACAGGACTATTACGGAGAATGTATGTGCAAGCAAAGAAACAGTTTCATTTATAATTCAGTATGGTTTAGAATACAAACGAATAGCTTGTCCCGCCTGCAATACATTTTTCCAACATTCAAGGTTTGTTTTTGGATTTTTAGTTAGTACTTTTAACGCAGTCGAATTTTTGTTTCATTGAATAATTTGTTTTATTTCATATTTTTTAGTTTTTAAATCATCAAAATATCACTCAATACTTCAATAGATCCTAAATGATCATTTAAAAAATATACACCTAAAGATGATTTTCGGTGAGCACATAAAGTCCGCCATTTTGATTTTTGTAGAATTTCATGTACATGTCTGAATCGGTTGAGGCGTTGAGTAGTTGCGAGTGGACATAGGAACGGACATACATACATACACGTCAAACATATAACCCACCTTCTGCAGTCGGGTAAAAATCTATCAATAGAATTTCATATCGTTCCATCAACATTTCAGAATAGTACCACGAATATTCAGTACTAAAAACCCCGCCAAACAAAACCTAATAAACTACGATTTGTGTGGACTGCCCCTAAGCCAGATTTACATCGATTAAGTCCAAAACTAAGCGAAAACAAATTATTTCCTAACAATATTATCTGTTGTGTGTTTTGTGGGTGTTTATCAAAACCGCGGCAGACGCACCCCTAATCTTATCTGAAGACGAAATACTCGATTGTTTGTCAAAGGAAAGCCCTATCTGTTTGAGGGTCTTAGTCGTTTTTACTCAATGTGCTTTCTTGCGATAGTATTATTAGTTGAATATTGGATGAAACCGTTTTTGATCTCGTGTTTGAAGCGCTGCCATTTTTCTCTAAGAGCTGTTCTTTGAGTGTTTCCAAAAAATGACTGCGGCATTGCTTTATGTAAGTCTTAAAAATGTTCTGTAAGTGTCACACAAGAAAATGTATTTGTATCTTTTGAATATATTAATTAAATAAGAGCCAATTAAAAATGATGTATTCCAAGAATAGCAAGTGTTTTAATAGCATCTGAGATAGGTGAAGAAATGTGATGCCAAAGCGTCTGGGGTACCAAACTGGAGGTCCATATTGGGACCAAAAAAAACAGCCAAGTTGATCGAGCTGTTTTCAAGTATTGCGGCAATTTCATTAAAATTGGTTCTGTAGTAAAAAAAACCACTAAAAACCAAATTCACTCTAAAAAAATCGGATTGCATACATTTATCAAGTAACGGGAATTGGCGATACAACTAGTATATTCTCCAAAAACTTGTAAAACCCATACTTTTGCGTTGCATATAAATATTCCTAAACATCTTCAAGATTCGAAAAATCTCACTAGTTTCCGTATCTAGTTCGCTTCACCGTCTCCGCGTCTCGTAATACGTATCCAACGATATCAAGTCGCGCTTTATCTGCGCAACTTGGCCTTTGTCTACCAAGTTTAATTTTATCAGCGACAACTTTCGACAACTAAACGGCGAACGATTTGGGAGTAACTCCAAATTATTGGACCTTTCTGATGCTAAGGCTTTTGATTCTAGATAAAAAGTTCCGCTTTACGGTTTTTCGATAGGGGTGGCTAAATTAAAAATGTTTGCGTGAAACGGATTTTTGTGTAACTAACCAACTTTGTAGAATTCATTCAAACATTTGAAAAGTTAACCGAGTGCCTAGACAAGTTGCAATCGACTGCTAAATTGGAAAGACGAATAGAAATAAAATCCTTACACATTATGAAACATAGTCCTCCGTGGCGTCTATCAATCTGAATGCGATAAACTGAAAAACTACCGAACAGATCTTTATACGGTTTTCGCCGATGGAACGGGTGGTTCTTGCGGAAAGTTTAGTGGCGTAATTAATTAAAGTTTTGTGTTAATTGGCTGAAATACGTGTATATCGATGAAGGTGGAAGGTGTCGCTTTGTGCGAAGCAAGGAACGTGCTGATAGTTAAAAATAAACATAAAGTGCTCGTATTTCACTGCAAAAGTAGGAACTAAATAAATCAGTTGCAACCAGCCAAAGTTTCTCAGCCAATGAGCAGTGATCAATTAACTGGGACCAGCAAAAACTGTGAAGTTGTAGATGCAGTTCGTGATTGAGTGTGAAGTCTCTTAGCTTTTTCTGAAGTCCTGGTACCTATATTAAATTTTATTTGCATAAACTATGGATGTAATACTAGTGATCTCCCGCGGTTTTACTTGCATACGAAAGGACTTTTTAAGTTAAAAAGGTAGTCTATGTTCTTCTTTAAGATGCAATCTATGAAATGTTATCGAAATCAGATGGTAACAAACGAGCATATAAATAGAGTTAATTTCGCATTGATGAGTAATATAAATAAATACGGACTGTTTTAAAAGTGTGGATACCAACACGCCTGTATTTGCGGAAGGGCTAAGGCAGAGGTGTACTAAGCCGCTGCTGCTGAGCATAAATCCAAAAGCAGAGCTACTTTTGAGAATCTCATAAAACCCCAACTTCACTTTGCTCGACCCAATCAGACACAAAACCTTTACCGCACCAGTACACCAATGAGTCAGTTAACTATTAACCTAATCTTAGCGTTAAACCTTTCCGTTCAAAAATCAAACCTGAATTAGCAATCAGAATAAACGGAATTCAGCAATCAAACCGCCAAATTCAGTCGATTATAACAAAAATAGAACTGGAAAATCCAGGATAAGTACTGCACCTATAAAAACCCTTATCAAAGCACCAAAAGAAGCGAGAAAAACTAGACTTCCACGTCCAAAAAACCCAAAAGAATAAGCAAGACTGCCACGTCTAAAACCAGAATAGTCCCAAATTAATTCTGGCACCGCGATCTCTCAATTAGGTCCAATTAGCGCATTTCCATTAATTCTTAAATGGTTTCGTTTCGTTTTAAATTGAGTGGCGCAGACGCTACAGATTGAAGCTCTTGCTCTTGTCATTGAATGAATTTGTAGCTAGTTTTCTTGTTCGGCGTTGGAAACTGCGAACTGCATAGCATTTTTTGGATGTGCCTGTAGTTTTAAGTGGAAAGCGCTCTTAACTGTTTGCACGTAACTATAAGCGAAATAGAAGTCTTTGCCGTTTTGTGTTTTTTATAAAAAGTTGATAAATTGATCTTTAATTATTATTTTTATTTAGATTTTATTACCGTTTCTTCTTTTTTCCATAAATGTAAACTAAGTTTATGATCAAACTTTTAAATAAATAATGTTTCTAAAATAAAAGCAACGTAAGTTACTCCATATAATATTAGCTATATGCAAGTGAAAGTCCCGTCAAAATCGGTCAGATTAGCCGGAACAAACAGACAGAAATATATAATAATGTTTTTTGTTGTTAGTACCGAATATTCTTTTATATGCATTTAGTGAAAAACTGTCAACTGATTTGTAAAATTGAAATTACAAAGTTCAAGTTGCTAATGCGCATTGAAAACAGCTACGTCATTTTTGCGTCATCAAGATGGCCGCCAAGCACATTATCAATTTACGGAAATTATAGTGCCGTATCCACTGCCTATACCTATCTATGGTCTCCTTGCATAAGGTCGAAAGTGCTCGGCGCCGGTAATTAGAGTTTCTCTACACAGTTTCCTACTTTGTCGCTGCGTCTCAACATTTTTACAATGTTCAGTTAGTTCAGTGACGTATTTACCTTTTAATTAAAATAGTTACGCCGCAATTAATGTTCGATGCCGGTATTAAAAGGTACAAGTTGTTCCTGGACGTTACTTCGAAATTTATTTATTTATTAACCAACTTATACTATTCCTTATACTTATATTTAGGAATAGATTTTTAATTTAGTACTTAGATACTTTGTAATATATAATTATAGTTTTAGTTCTACTCTGTGGTTTTAGTATTTATTTAATTAACATTACTTTACTTGGCAGATAATTTCATATTTAAAAATTGAAATAGTATCACTTACTTATACTAACAGTTTACACCACACATACAAGTTATCGGTCATAATATAATACGGAAACAATGTATTAGTTTTAAATATAAAATTAGGGAATAATAATACTAGGAAATACTAAACAAGGAAAAATTCAAACGTGGCTGTTTTCTTTTTTTTTTTGTTCAATACATCATGGTAATTAATGTTTTAAGCCTGATACGTAACAATCATACGATTTCAATTTTGGTATTTACACTTGCCTCGTCGTAGTCCAGTAGTCAGCGCGACCACACTAGAGGTTCGATTCCCAGGTCGAGCAGAATGTTATTTGGCCTTTTCTAAAAATTTCGCAGTAATGAAATGAAATGAAATGGAATGGAATGAAATGAAATGAAATGAAATGAAATGAAATGAAATGAAATGAAATGAAATGGAATGAAATTAAATGAAATGAAATGAAATGATATTTATTTCTGTAAGTAGATCCTTTAAAGACACTTTTACAAGTCATTTCTTTTTTAAAGTCGCCGGCATTTCCTAACTGACGACCTCTGAGAAAAAACGCCGAAACAAACTCAGACAATCATGGTCTCTTTTAAAGTCCAGACAAACGTAGTAAATATCGGATATGCGAGTTGAACAATGTAGGGCAAAATCTGAAATAGTTTTGAGTTGAACAGTCCTAACTGACGGCACGCATGCAACAGTCATCGTGTAGCTCAACCATTATTAGGGAGCTCAACGACCCGTCGCACGACGATACCAGATCAGCAAGACATTTGCGTAAATACCCAAAACAGACAGAATTTGTTGAAATATGGAACGCGTTTAAACTAGCTTACATAGTACTCACATTTACATTTAAATTCATGTTTAAAATAGAAATCGTAACAATTTTGCTGTGAATGGTTTTGAGGATAGTGCAGTTTGATGTGTGTGATTCAAAGAGTATTAAGATTAAAATTAAAAAGATGGCCATAGGCAGTGAGAGCTGACCAGCCCCGACAGACAGCACCCGTTCACGAGTGTGACGTGTGTATCGGCGCCGTTTGACTCAACCATGTTGTAGGGAATAAAACGACCCGACAGACAACGCCACCATCTTGGACTTTGGTTGTGTGTTTCAATGGCACTAGACTCGCCCCTTACCCGCGAACTTTTGGTGTAAATAAGTATAGTTACCTTATTTGTATAGTTTAACCTATAACTTTGTAACATGACCAATATCAAAGACACGATGGGGTTGACGTATCTTGTCAGATAAAACCCCTAAATAATAAAAGAATAAAAAAAAGTATAGTTACCTCTGCCTAACCCTTTGGGGAATAATGTCGTGATGGTATGTTATTCCTATTTGTCGCAATTTTTTTTAGTTTTGTTTGCAAAACAAGAATATAAATTAAGTTCGATACACTCGTCGTATAAAGCGTGCGCTCCGACAGCCGAAACTTCGTACTTCGATTTTCGTAGTACACCCCTGCACACACATCCATTAAACAAAGTAAATCCATTGAGTAAAACCCTTTCCTCAATTCTAAAGCCACTTATGGTTACAAACCCTCAACATATCCAACACTTAACGATACTTTAACCAACTAAAATAACATAATTTTGATAAATGATACTCAACACAAATTAGATTCGCGAACATTGTTTAACTGTCCAAATTTAACCGAGGTGCCATCAATTAAGCTCTGAGTTAACCGTTGTAGTTTAATTTCTCTAACGGTTAAGTTTTAGATTGATTGCCACTGTGTAATTTAACCGTAAGAACTATAATAACTTTCATAATTTATTTTGTGGGGTTGTGCGCGATTCACTCGGGGGAGTGTTTTTAGAGTCAAAACTTAATGTCATGTTTTGAAATAGGAATATTTTTTACGTAACTTTGTAGTTATATTTTTTAACTGTCTCTTTAGCCTAGTGGCAATAAGCGAGGGCTACGCTTGAGGTCCTCGTTTTGATTCCTAGGCCATGCGAAGTGTTATTGAATTTTTCTGTGAAATTCTCACTAACAACTTTTTATTTGTGCCCGGTGAATGGCAATAGGCTCGCCAAAATTGAGACATAATCAGACTATCCCACTGCTGGGCACAGGTCTTCTCACTTCTTACTTCGCGTCTCTAAGGCTATACTATTTATACATATACATATAAAATCTTGATGATAAGATGACATTGAATCATTTGTCAGATACAATCGATAAAAAAAATATATATATTATGTCGACAATGGCAATATTCTCGCACCACTGTGCACTGCGTCGTTAAGTTTGGTACCTACCCCGAGGCGTATTAACTAGCGATTTATTACTTTAGTAACGTAATATGAATAAAATTACATTAAATATGTAGGTACTTTAATATTAAATATATTTTATATTTACTTTAATATTAAATATATTTTATATGTCACAAAATCACTCCTAAACCTAAGAGCATGCTAAATTCAGCATTCCAAATGCTGTACACCAATAATATGAACTGCCATAGATCCCAGTCTTTATACCTCCGCATTTCCCAAATCGCCATTCAACATTTCCCCACAAGAAAGAAAGCACTCGTCTTATCATCCACAGCCAATAAAAACCTACCAATAAAACCAACACGCCCAAAATGTTATTAGGAGAAAATAAAAAAAATCAAGCACATCTTACATTGGAGATGAGATCTTCGAGCTGGGACCTAATTCCGTCGCCGGTCGGAATCTCAACGAGGAAGCCACAAGGAATCATGTTAATATTTTCCTGCAGGCCTATATATCTTTGCGAGTTTTCAGACAGAGATCCCTTGGGCACGGCGGGCATTTCGTATCGCATCCCTACTCTGAGATTGCCCTTAGTAGCCGGACACACGGTTCGGAAGAATCGCCAACTGACAATTTAAATATAAGAATTAAATCGAATGGAATTACTTTCGAATTTGCACAAAAAAAGAACGATAAAAGGCAAAAAGGCGGCGATATTAAAAAACACAGTGTTCATTTTCGCATAATTATAATAAAATTAAATGGTGACAATGTAATGATATTTATTTCGGCAAATAGCTCTTACACCCCAACTCAGAGACGTCACTTAACCTTAATGAATCATTAACAAACAGTGGCTACTATATCTTGACCTATTTTCCATATTCGCGTTTGTTGTCAGTGTACTAAGATATACTGGGTGTCATTAGCTAATGATTCATTAGGTTAAGTGACGTTTCTGAGTGCGGCCCTTAAAGGCACTTTTACAAGGTTTATATTTTTTAAACTAGATGGCGTAGCGCAGGAATTTCCTAAATGATATGACCTGTGTAAGTATGGGTGTTCGAGCTGTATTTTTTTATGACCAGCAAAAGTAAATACCCTACTCGAAGTAGGGTATTGAACCCAAGATTTAATACCATCGATATTAAAATAACTATAATCGAAGTTTAACACCCACCATTGCAGACAGCAGACAAAACAGATAACGCAATAACTAATAATTTAATTGACTAAGTAGTTCATTCATCTCTTCGAATTAGCTGTAATTTCTCGACATCCGTATGTCCAATTTTGTATCCGCAGATAAGAGCCGTCGAAGAAATTGAAGTAATATCGCCAGTTGTTACTTGTTTGCGGGTAAACACTGAGGGATATCCGCGCGTTCTTTCGAGACGCTCCGAGCCATCTTCATGATGGACTTAGTAATCTCGTGTAGTAGTTGGTAATGCTGCAGGATTTTACGGATTTTCTTTAGATAAACTCCTTTTTTTATACAAGTACCCCAGTTTTTATACAAGTATCCAGCAGCCAGAGTGTGTAGGTACCCTGAGGCAGTGTTTATTTTGATAATTTATTTTGGAGGGTATTTCGAAGAAATGGATTTGGCGCCCAACGTGGGACGTTCACTTGAGTGTTTTTTTAGATATGTGTACAAGTATGTATAATAAAACTATGATCCAGAGAACTTTTAAGAGGCTATCCGTGTATTTTTATTATAAAGATAGTTGTATGTACCTAATTCAGATAATACTCATCTACATATTTTTACGACTTTACTTTAAAAAAGGATGCGGACGTGATTGATTACAAGTTGGTCACCTATGAGCAAGCTTTTAATATAGTTTTCTGCTTGCGTTTGGCCACTATCTCACCTAATGTTAAGTGGCGACGTGGTCGACGATAGAGCATGCATTCTAAACTTAAATCCCCAAGTTTAGAAGCATGGCACACAGAAATGTTGAAATGTAAATGTTTCTTTAAAAAAACTGTTTATAAAAATATTTACCTACATATAAATTCATCGTTGACACCGCCTCGAGACAAAAAGGTTTAATTGGCCTCAACAATTACGAAAAACTAGTTTTAAATGCTCAAGTTTCTTCACAACTGAGATAGGAAGGTAAGAAAAATAGATTTTCAGTGTTCCAATTAATTAATAATTCGCCTGCTCAGTGTCGCTGTGAACTGGGAAGCGGGTGAAATTTTAATGAGCCTCCTCTCGCTTCAAGAGAGCTGTATTCTGTACAGCTTAATGTGATATAATTCTGCTATTAATGTTCTATTTAAATTGTTTCAATGGAAAGGAAGTATACTAATAATGGAGCCTATTAGGTCCCTTTTAATATTATTACCGTACATTACCGGAAAGCGCAGCGTGGGACGGCCTCCAACGAGATGGACCGACGACCTAGTAAAGGTCGCTGATTCGTTGGATCCAGGCGGCATGCGACCGGCCTCTGTTAAGTGAAGTCTATGGGAGAGGCCTTTATTCCGCACTGGACCAATTTTGGTATGATATGATGACCGTACATGAAGAGAGCATACATTAGTGGTAGAAGCCCAAAATCTTGACGACCGACAAAAAATTGGGTTGCGGAAGTCTGATGGCAGTTGCTTCTTGTAAAATGGTAATATTCAGCCGCATGTGGTTAGACTAGAAGCCACCCCAATGTGTTTGGGAAAAGGCTAGGAAGAGAAGAGATGACATTAGTGATACATATTATTATAAAGAAAGGGTTACGCTTAGTATTTCTCTACGCGACCAAAGCAGAAATAAGGATATCCGTAGAAGAACCAAAGTTGCCAACATAGTCAAAAGTGGCAATGGGTGGAGCACATAGCTCGTAGAACTGATAGCCTCTGGGGCAGAAAGGTTTTCGAGTGGAAACCACGCACCAGAAAGCGCAGCGTGAGATGGCCTCTAACGAGATGGACTGACGACTTGATAGAGGTTGCTGGGAGTCGTTGGATGCAGGTGGTATATAACTGGTCCTTGTGGAAGTCTATAGAGGAGGCCTTTGTTCAACAATGGACCTCTTTTGACTAATATAATAGCACATGACTTTAAGAGAGGTAGGACACAGCCATTTATGGCTCAAATCTGGAGCAGCCCATCTGAGGAAGTACCTCCACCTCACAGAAAACTGCGGCCAAATAACACACTTTATTGTGTGTTGTGTTCCTGCAGTGATTAAGGTCGCCAGAGCTCCTAAGAATGCGCTGCGCTGGCAGCAAGAGGAACATTCCCTCAAACTGTCGGCGCAGCAAATCCTCCATAAACCTCTAAGAGGTTTTTAGGGTTGGCAACTCACGAGTGATACCCCTGGTGTTGCAAGCGTCCATAGGCTATGGTAACCGCTTACCATCAGGCGGGCCGTATACTTGTTTGACACCTTAGTGGTATAAAAAAAATGCTAATTAATCATCTTTGTTACAATTAATGTCAGTTTCAAAAACTCAAAATGAGGAAACTTATGGTCCAAAGAAGTACTTATATAAAATGTAGTCACCGCCAATGGTCTCCAAAGACTGTCTCCGTCCTTATTTTGTTACTGTCATAAGTCCGCTTTATAACGGCTATAAAGTTGAAGACCGTGTGTTATAAAAAGAAAATTTAATACACTACCGAGATGGACACGAGAATATTAAAAACTATTAGTCGTGAGAGCTTTATTGTCATTGGACTGCTTCATTGCTCTAGTGGTTCTAACCGCAGCTGCTAAGACAAAGGTCCTGTATAGGTTCGATCCACAAGTGGATCAGTGTTACAATTTTTAAACCGGTCTCTTTTGGAAAGGTCCGCAATTAATCTGTATACCATCATAAAATGATAACTGCCATTAAGTATCCAATGTAATAGTGACTTAACTCAGCTCAGAGTTCCAAAATACAAGCTTGGCCTAGTTTGGAAACCACTGTATTATTGTAAGCCACTGTGATTTTTTGGAATAAAAATTATTATTATTATTATAAATTACTTTTTTTTTGGTCATTTTTGGGATCTGTGGGTAGTGATATACCTGCTCAAGATTTTTCGTATTTTTTATACAATATTATGTATAATATAACAGGGGAAGGTGACTGATCTATCAACACACGCGCAAACCAATAAACTGGGATTGGGCTGTAATTTAGCACACATGTACATAGTTAAACGTAATAATTATTATTATAAGTACCTGCTTAAGAAATATTAACCTACCCTAATCTAACATTAAACATTTACATAAAAGAAAAATAATAAACACCTACAGAGGAAAAAAAAAAACCGTTACACTAAGCGTCGAAGAATTCCTCCGCATCACTGTCGTCTGGCAACGTTCCCAGAAGACTGGCAGCATTGCCACGTTGAATGGCAATGCTTATACGTTCCCCTAGAAACAAGCCAGCCCTCTGGTCACGTGAAGAGTCGACCAGTCTCCTTGAAATTTCTTTAAAAAGGAGACGAGCACTCGGACCCCACGAACCGAGCGTTTCGACTCCAAACGGCTCAAATACATAACTACCAGATAAGTTAGTATACTTGCGCCGTTTGAGAGTCTCCGCAGCAGCAGCAGCAGCGCCAGCGCAGCCAGCTGAGCTTGAAAGATGGGATGGAGCAAGGGTGTCAACACAAGTTGCATCCCACACCAAAGGCCTACCCATTTTCCATGGCAAAAGCGTCATACCATCTGGTCTCTTACCATCGTCACGTACCAAGCCATTAGGTTCTAAAACAGCTGGTACGCCGGCGGTGGCAAGAGCGCGACGAAGAATGTCGTTAATGCTGGCATGTCGCGCTATGCGGCCTGCACTCCTGCAACACGACAGACCGTGATGTCCGAGGCTGCCGACAGCTTCACCACAGTGACACCGATGCGGAGCAACACAAGGAGCGCCTAGACGAAGACACGTAGCGAGCCGAAAAGTTGTGTCATCCAACCTAGTCCCTATGTTGGACGACGGAAGTGCCCGAAGCCAGAGACCCGATTCCCATTCACCCACGGCCATCAGACGAGCACGCTCGGCAGTATTGACTGACTTGACAGTACTTTATTAGGTATGTTAGAATAATAATAAAATATTAAAAGTAAAAAAAAAAAAAAAGAAAAAAGAAAAAAAAAAGTTAAACGTAGACATCCGCGACAATTTCAAACTTGATGAACGTGAGTAACATTTCAAGGAACAGCTAGTATTACCTTCATATTATGATCTTGAATAAACATACTTCGCTATCCGAATACGGCTGGTAGGCTGTCGACACAATATAACACGAATGTAATACAACAGAGAGAAATTAACGCGAGCTCTTGACGGCGACATGATATCTATATTTCAGGAAAAATACCTATTATTTTCAGACATTTCACGTGTTTCTACACGTGAAATGTCTGAAAATAATAGGTGATAGGGAGGTGTGTTATCTATTATAGTAATATCATAAATGAAGAGTTTGTTTGTTTAATGTTGTGTCTTGTGTTTAACACAATATATCCCGGAATGGTGTTGGGATTAAATAATAAACATTTGTTAGAGTTTTCTTATACTTGGTGTCGCTTGGGGTGTCGGACTCAGAGAGGGAGTATATATGTTTGTTTGTTTGAACGCGCTAATCTCAGGAACTACTGGCCCGATTTGAAAATGTCTTCCAGTTTCAGATAGCCTGTTAAACGAGGAAGGCTATAGGCTATATCATCATTGTATGATTAATAGGAGCGGAGTATCAATTAAAAATGTTATAAAAACGGGAGAAAAGATTCAACTTCTACGGGACTGAAGTCGCGATAAAGGCTAGTCATTAATATTGTAACGCTGAAATTCTAGAAACAGAAAAGATCAGACTTGCTGGTATGATAAGGACTCTTGGGGTTTTAATGGCTAGCCTCTCCACCCTTACGTCGGAATTTGTCATAAAGCATCTTTGTGTGTGTTTTGACTTTTGCGCGTAAGACCTAGTTCCCCCCCCCTCGATTCGTTATCGGTAGGGGTTTTTAAGGATCGGCAACGCATCAGCAAGGAGTACGGTGTCCATGTCCGGCGATGACTACTTACCATCCTCTTTTCTAACATCGTGATCCTCGAAACCTTTTCTCAACCAAGTTGGAGTCAGCTTTCAGTCCCAGATGCGGCTAAATATGTTTTTTACACGAAGCACTTCCATCGTCTGATGATAATTGCTTCGTGTAAAATACTGTTAGCCAGCCGCCTGCGAAGGTTTCTTATCCCATTTTATAGGAAACTAGCTTCCCGCCAGCGGCTTCGCCCGCGTGGTCTTATAACTGTTTCCCCGTTTTTGCTACATTTTTCATTACTACTCCGCTCCTATTAGTCGTAGCGTGATGATATATAGCCTATGTTACTCGGGGATAATGTAGCTTTCCAAAGGTGAAAGAATTTTTTAAATCGGTCCAGTAGTTTCGGAGCCTATTCATTACAAACAAACAAACAAACAAACAAACAAACAAACAAATCTTTCCTCTTTATAATATTAGTATAGATATAGTATAGATACCAATATTTAAAAATCTACTATTAACAGACAATAGTAAAACAATTGTTACGACGTAGACGGCTTAGACAGAAAATCACTAAGGATTCATATTACGATAATTATTATTAAAAGTGGTATGGTAGTTTGTGTTATAGAAAAAATAATTACGTTCTTTTTACGCTTTTTTTTGTAATTCCTTTTCAAATGCCCGGTGTCAGTGGTTAGTGCAATGGTCTTGTACCGAGCATAAATCTTACGAGAATACTACAACTATTTTATTTCTATCTATAGTACCTAATAGGTACACCATCGGTTCTGATTGCTTGAAGTCAGTTTTATTTTTCCAAAATGTTATTTAGTAAGGCTATATAGACAGCCGTAAACTTTTAAGGGCCATTGTCTGAGAGAACGTTTTGCAAAAAAATGCAAGCGATTATAGACTATAGCACATTTATACTAAACACCATAATACTTAGCAGCTACTCTAACCGTTTAACCTGCTATTTATGACGTCAAACAATTTACGTACTCTTATTTGACTCTCAAGAAAATGCTTAATTCATCTTGGACAAAGTTACTAACGAAATCGTTGCTAAGTAAAAGAGGCTTTTAAGCAAGTAAAAGCAGCATGTGAGAAGCTCTTCCAGTCTTTAACCCTATGCTACACTGTGGGCTGAGCTAACCCAGTTTCGCTTCGCTCATTTCTCGCTTAGGTTTATCATTGCAGCCTTTCTCTCAAATATGTTGAAGTTAGATTTTAGTTTAACGTGATTCGACTGAATATCAGCATTCAGCAGCGATCGGATCTCAGAAACCAAATTTCTGGACAATAACGATATCCTAAGGATAAATTCGTTGTCAGGTTTTTTCGTAGATAAAACGAGACATTACATTTAGGAATCAACCGATGTGGCCTTTGCATTATGGAAGTTCTATCGTGAACAAACTAACTAGAAATAAATTAAGATAGAATGCCTTTCCTATTACTTTTACATTGCACTTGCATCACGGTAAAGCTTCTTCTTCTTCACGTATGGTTAAGTATGTTTTCAAGTTATATGAAGAAACCACATTAACGTTAATGAAACTTTACAGTAATACAGCTCAAAACTCAAAACTATCAATTACACATACTATCCATACTAATAATGTAAAGTACCTAACTCTTTCTGTCCGACGGTAACCTTTCTCGCCTAAACCGCTAAATCTATTTCCATAGAATTTAGCAAATAAACAGATTGCATCCTGAAAAAGGACATTGGCTACCTTTTGTCTCAAATAGTCCAGTAGGACGCGAGTGAAACCGCAAGCGACAGCTAGGCTATGATTTATAAATATAAAGTCACGGGTATGTAACACCGCGTGACATTTATTATTAATGTGCAAAAAGGGGTTTCATAAATAACTTTCAAAGTTGTAGCCGAAAAAATCTAGCATCGCTCATTTCTCGCTCATTTTACAGTAAGACCCGACCCTTATCAATGACCACTTATCGTCAGGTGGGCTTTTTACCTTTTAGCTAAAAATAAGTGTATTCTTTTATACTGTAAAAGTATGCTAAGATTACGAAGAGAATGCAAAGTTCCAGTAATGCGTTCCAAAATTATGTGTACTTGGATAAGTACGTGAGCGCAGCCATTTTAGTAAAATGAGGTTGAAATTCGAAATTGAGTACTTGTAGATTTTCGTAGGGGCGGTCGGTCATTATTGCGTTTCAGGACAGATATTTCTGAAAACTATATAGTGCCGTATTGGTCCTGTGATCGAAATTTTGGCCTCTAAGCGTGAGGTCCTGGGTCCAATTCCCTAGTCGAGCAAATGTGCTAAGTTTTAAGTCTCATATAGTAAGGTTTAGTTAGTTTGGCTGGGTTTTCCCGCACTTATCATCTTGGTTGGGCGTGCATGATGTATATGTATGTATAGGGTTGAACCTATTACCGGACACAAATCCAAGCTTCTACAAAAAGCCCATGAGCTTAGATTAAAATTTAATCCAAGCGCACACGAATAAACTGGGATAGAAATTAATTCAAATTCAGCTGAGTATTTTTGGCACGATTGAGTTATTATTCATATTCATATTCAAATCGGGAAAAGGGAACAACGACCAATTGACACATGACTGACATTAATCAAAATGGCGACTTTAGTTCCAATTTATGGCCACGGGGCCAGATTAGCACTAGAATTTCAATAAAAAAATATGGCGTTGCTTTACTTTTCTAAAAACAAACATGACTAAGTACGAAAACACAAAAACGAAGGCAGTAAAAACTCGATTGCGATTGTTCACGCTCGCGTGCTGCAGAACCCAGTTGAATTGAAAAAGGATTGTTATTATAGACAGTTACTGGTTCTCGGTGTTCGAATGAATATTGTTCGAATGCTCGAAACCCAAAGTATTGGGGAAAATCTTCGTGATCAGCTAAATTCGGCCACTCAGACTAAATGACGGTGGATTGTACGCATGTGGCCAATCTGTTAAATTAGAATTTCGTATGTATACTTACTTAGGTACACTAGTTTTTCGCTCGCGTTTTCGTTTGTAATAAGAAAACGGCCAATTCCAACGGATTGATTAAAAAAACTCACAAAAGAGGTTCAATATTAAAGTTTGTATTTAGAAAGGACAGTGGGTCGTAATTAAGCATCCGCGTCGACTGTCCGCTACAAATCTTCAACGATAAAGATCCTAGTTTAATTGGCTCCCTGTTTTTACACCAATGGGAACAGCTGAGATAAACTCGCTTAGATGGCGCTGTTTGATAGTAAATTGTAAATTCTGCGGTTTGGTTTCAGTGCAACTTTTAGTAAAAAGACTAAGCTGAATTAGAATTACAGATTGTTTTCCTGACATGACGAACATTCGCCTGTAATGTAATATCATTCTGAGCATGATGTTACAAGTTGTATCAAAATATTACACACATTCCGCATTGTGAGGCTCAGTTCTCCCTCACCAACGTAATGCTCGAATCTGTAACATTACAGTTTGCGCACTGTAATGCTCGCTATAACAAGTCTATTGTAAAGTATTCAGTCTTTAATATACTCACCATCTCCAAACTGACAGCTGCTTAACCCTGACGATCGATCGCAGGCTCATATTATTTACGTCATCATTTTCAGGTTTTCTAGTTTAAGTTATAAATTATTTCAATTCTAATATACTTCGCATTCCGCATCACGAAACAATCCGATTTGAGGGAATATTTCAAAAAACAATTTACTTTGAGTCGCTAACGTAATGTTTCGTTGAAAATCTAATTCATAATTGAAAAGAAAATGATACAACATTAATAAATGATTTAAAAATATGTCTGATATTTGGCCAGTACCTACTACGTGAATATTTCAGTAAGTGACATAGTAGTCAAGAGCCAGCTAGGAGAACATATTCTGTATATCAGCGGCCCATAGTCCGCCAGAAGGTGAAGTGCACAAAAGGTCTTGTGTGTCTCTATCTATGTAAATATAGGTAGTGTACGTGATGGTTTGTTTGGCTTGCAACCACCTTTATGGCTGGGTCTGCCGTAAAAAACTTTTGTATGTTCTCAATTTTGTGCAATGTATTTAAATAAAAGTATATAAGTATTATATCCATTGTCCTACCTATAGTACAAGCTCTGCTTAGTTTGCGACTAGATGGTGCTTGTGTAAAAAATGATCCAGGATATTTATTTATTTAAGCTGCAGACAGTGGGGGTGGACCCTTAAAAGGTGAAGTTTATCGGTATGCTATTGTTCATGAGTGGCTATGATTAGGTACCTACTTCCATAAGGCGACTCATCTACTCAAAGTTTATGATGCCATCCTATTTTAATTCAATAACTGCAAAATAAATATACTTACTTATAAATATTTTTGTCTAAAAGACCTACATTTATAGTGCTTCCGCAGCCATTGTTGAAAACTGGCTCACTGCCAACGACTTCTATTTAATGTTTAATATCAACGGATCCAACGTAAACGCTTACATCTTGAACTTATCCGCTTTTTAATTGGACAAGGGCTCTTTTCGCGGAAGTTCTTATGAATTTCGGTATCAGATATTTTGGATTGTGTTACTATAATATAGACACAGAGATTCTAATCTCGTACCTATATTGCTGTGCCCGATGGGGTCTATAAAGAACAAAATGATTGCACCATTTACCTTCCAAGTTGTGGAATACAATAAATATTGATTATTAAGTATATAGTACATAGAATCTTATCTTTATTCCTTATTGTACTGCCAGTTTAACCAGCTCCAAAAAAGGAGGTTCTCTATTCGACTGTATGTTTTTTTATGTATGTAACACGATTTCTACGTTAATTGTGGACAGATTTTAAAACTTCTTTAAAGACTAATTTAATTGACGTGCCAAACAAACCGACCGACTCAAACATACCATTTATTTTTTGCTTTTTAGTTCCTGGGTATTTTGAAGGCGGTTTGTTTTTTTGCAATAACTTTATCAGAAATGAAGTTGCGAAGAGCTAGTGCCAGATTCTGGGAGGAAGTCTAATTTATGTAGCATTATACATACCTATTGTCCCACTGCCGATCAATGGCTCTCTCTTTTCTACACTTCTTTGTACTTTGCTAATGAGGGACAGTCTACACGGTAGAAGTCAAGCCCGTATTTCCTTGTAGGGCAATCGCATCGTGTAAAATACTCTGTTTTCTTTTTGGTGCGATATTGTGCAACAGCACATTTTGAGCAACTGCACAAATTGTAAACACGGTGCTTTTAAAGTGTTAAGCATACTTTTACTAATGCATCCAAGGCGACACAGGAACAGTGTTTGTGATTCAATTCAGCAAAATCCACCCGTATGATCCGTTATCGAAGTCTCAAGTAAAATAGTGCACCGTTCCAAATCTAGTAGTGTGAAACAGATGCCTTATTTCACTGTAGTGTGTCCACGCTTCTTTATAATCTAGGACAGAAATTATTGACACCAAATAAGTTTATATCAATGTCAAAGTTCGAGTTCGACGGGCACCCCAAAGAACCGTCTCAGAATTAGAAGGATTCCGCTATAGTCCATCCACTATACTGGCCTAATGCGAATTTGCAGATTTCACACGCCGTCGATTAAATCTCTCAGGCATGCAGGTTTACTAGTAACATGCTATTACGCCTGTAGATATTCCCCAAAGGGTTAGGCAGAGGCATACCCACTGATATACACCGTTCGCCGTTATGATAATCTTATTATACAATAAAACAAAGTCGAGTTTGTTACAACACTTTTTATAACTCGTTTGTTATAACTCGAGAACTGCTGAACCGATTTTCATGGTTATTGATTTGTTGGGTTCGTCTCCGCCCCGAATAACAGATAAACAATTAAAACGGGGTTCAAACTTGACGCGAGCGAAGCTGCAGCAAAGAGCTAGTTAATACGTAAAAAATACGTACATGATTTCTAAAAGTCAGGGGGGATACTAAATCGAGAGCTTTGACTTGACATGCCATAAAAATAGGGCTTTATTTTGAAAGTGCTTTCCAAGAATATACACTCAAAATGTTCATGTGATTGTGGGCACACTAGTGCTGCGCCCTCTTGGGGGACGTTGTGTCTGATTGCCCGAGAATTTTCCGGGAATTTGCCCAAGCCCCGGCCGCGAGACTGCTCGCGCGGCTGACTCGGCGATATAGATCGTGTGGTACAAGTAATAAACAAACTGGTAATGAGGATTATGTGAAAGTAACTGGTTATTAGTAAAATGGGCATACCATCACGCCTGTATTCCCCGAAGGGTTAAACAGAGTAACTGTTGAACACCCACAATTCGCCGTTATGTTTAGGTCCCAAGTAATACGGGGCGAGCCTATTGCCATCAACCGGGCACCATTAGACCATCGAGCCAGTAACAGGCAACATGGAAATATGGTTATAGGGGTGGGAAAAGTAAAAACGGCGGTCAGTGACCTGATTACAGAGTTTATTGACGCTAGACTGGCATTTATGAAGCAGCAGATTCAGGGCGGCAGATGCAAGCAATCACTAAAAGGTTCACCCCTAAGAGACTTCATGTTATCCTACTTTCTCTGTATTAGCCCCCCTCTTAGTCCCTCCCAAACCAATCAAACTAACTGTGGACCACATTTTGTTGTCCAATGCAACAGTTCAAATTCAAAGGCGGTCATCAAAATCTGCCCTTTATAGTAAAAACTGTCAACTTGATAGCTGTCATGCACCTCAGGTACAACGGGCTGAGTTGTCCATACAACTCCTCATATGACCTCCTTTGATCAAATTATCACTGCAAGTGAGTGATTGATGTTTGTATTACGTATCAAGCAACCCGTTTCCTATCAGAAATGAGTCTGGTGATGACCCTGCCCATATTATACCTTACTCGATCCCGAGTTGTAAAAAAATACTAAGACCCTTCACTCATAAATTGCACCACACGCAAACGAATTAGCGAACAATAGGGCACTGTTTACTTGAAAAGTTGTCTGTAATAATGTAGAATTTATAGCAGAAGCCGTGAAAACTGTGAAGGGTTTCGATCCGGCGGTGAACCGGGTTCACTTTGGTAATGTGCTCGTAATTATAACATGTCTAGCTGTTGCCGACGTTTCGTTCCCGTCTCAAAAGTAATATTTAGTGAAAAAATTACATACTCGTACCTACCTACTTAGCTTATGTCTTCACTTAGGATGCAAGCTTATGCACTCAGGATAGGTAGGTACAATCTATCTCCTTGCCAAAGTTAAAAATCTTTTCGGAACGTAGGCAAACAAACAGAATTGCTTTTGCATTTGTATTGGTATAGTATATGTAGATTACAGAGCAGTGGTAGAGAAAAAACAACAAAAAAAGATGTTCCTGTTTGGGTGTTCTCGCATATCTGACTTGTTTTTGCAAACATACTCAGAGAGAGAAGAGAGATAAGAAAATCCCTGTGTAGAAATATAAAAAATCAATAAAAGACAAAACCACGAAAGGCCATGACAATGATATCTTTTAATAATATCTTTGATTTTGTATTTTTTATTAATTAGATTTTGTCCAAAAAAGTATTTTAATGTTAAATGTGTTTGGCCCTAGTTTTTCCTGAATGGTAACCACAAACAGTTTCAAAAATGGAGCGAGCAAAACACTCTCTAACATATTTTTAAGCTCACCTTTTTAATGTCCTTTTAGCTGCGTCATTCTTCTTAACGACGAGACAAAATGGATTCTATCATAACTCCAATGAGATCCTAACACGCGTAACTCCCACGCAGAAAGGAACACATTTCATAATTCCAAATTCAAAACACAATCTCTAAGGAGTTTAGTCAAAAAGCTTTGCCAACTCTAAACTGCTGTAAAAGTCGTTCAGTTTGGAAACGGCTCGAATTAGTTCCACTTCCATCTGATATATTAACGAGAGACAAGGATAAATTGCTTTAGAAAGGGACAGAACACGATTTCTTCGTTTCAACAACATATGTAGATGTCAGATTACCGGAAGACCTGATGTACGCCGAGTTCATTTAAGTTGAACGTGGGCGTACTGTGGTTGACAAAAGTGTTAGGTGTCAAAAGGTCATATATAATAAAAATGCATTTCAGCACAAGAAGTTAAATGACTTTAAGGTTAAACTTTGCTGTGCCTAAACAGAGCCCTAATTCCTAAATTATTTTGAGTTACTGAAAAACCTGTAAGCCTTGATATATAGCCTATTGATATGACCATTGGACTGCCAAGTCAAGGGTCGCGAGTTCGAATGCAACCAATGACTTTTCGAAATTGAAATCATGTGCGTAATTATCACTCGCTTCAACAGTGTAGGAAAACATCGTGAGGAAACCTGCATGGCTGGCAGATTTTCTCAACGGCATGTGAAGTATGCCAACCTGCATTAGGCCAGCGTGGTGGACTATGGCCTAATCCCTCTCAAACTGAGAGAAGACCTGTGCCCAGCAGCGGGACAGTTTATTGATTGATGATGATGAGAAACCTAAATTACATTGTAATTGCATATAAATACAGAATTTATAAATAAGTAAAATGTTGCTTAGGTCGTTGTCGTAACCTTACTGCTACACTAGAAGTTCTCGTTTCGATTCCCGGGTCGAGCAAAGTGAAGATTTTTTCTGTGAAATACCTAGTAGCACCTCAGTAGTTATAGCCTTCAGGAAATATACACGTGATATAAATTTGTATAAAAACAATTAAAGGATGATCGTTTGTTCAAAATCTTAATTCGCCAAAAGTTTTTCACTGACTGCTTTGAAATGTTGACACTACGTTTCATTCGGAAACGTGCCAGTTTTAAATTAAAATAAACCTTGTTCAAAGCCTTCTGTTAGCGACAGTACGTTTAACCTCAGTGGTACCCTAGGGGCCCGTAAAATATAAGTCTCTTGCAGCCAAACTAAACTTGAACTACCTACACGTTCCCACTAAATTTATTATAATTGCTGCATCGAACTACGCCACGGTATTTTCTTATATTCTCGTACAACGCAATGCGGTTTCTTGGAGGACTTAATATGCCATCACGCCTGGTTTCCCTGATGGCTTAGGCAGAGATTTACTTATGTACACCCTCACCCACCATTTTGTTGGCATGTCGTAGGGGGGTCACAGGGGGACGGACTCATCACCATTACCAGACAAAAGAGATAAAAATGCTGATAAAAAAAGACCCGCCGCCCCCCTTAGTAGTGGCATAGTCTTCCACAAGGACCGATCATATCAAACACATCACGGCCGACGGCATCAAACGACCCCCGGCGACCCTTACCAGGCCGTTTGTCTTCTTCGTTTGTGTTCGTTTGTCATTTCGTTAAAGGAACTTCTTACTGCTTCTGTCCAAAATCACAAAAACACTGCACGACGTGGATATTGAACGCAGGCCCAAGTAGAGTAACATTTTGGTAACGTTTTTTCGACAGCCCTATTGAAATTAAATCGCACCCACAGAAAAGAATTTGGCGTAATAGAGAAGAGGCCTTTACTCAGCAGTGGGTGTTACAGGCTGAGTAGATAGATAGATAGATTGAAATTAACCAAAATATTTACGCTATTATAATGAGTAGGGTTCAGTACAAACTGTTACTATCACCTAATCTACCCAGCTCCACCGCTTTTACCGCCATGCAAGAATATTAAGAAGGCTTACTTCTTTTTCTTCTTTTCGTATCAAATAGTCGTAACTAGTAGTACCTAGTAGTCAACTAACCGAAACAAGCCAACTTTAATTTGATTTGAAAGGTCAGAAAAAATACAAAATAAAAAAAAATCACGTGGCGTTCCGTGTGAGGGACGCATGCGCGCACGCGGGAGAGTACTTACAAAGTATAGCTAAAGGTGGGTGCGCAGCGATTCGCCCCTTCGGTGCTTGCGCCGATTTTCGTGATTAAAATACATGTCCAACTTAAATATTTTTTGAGACAAAAATATAACATAGGTCATAAACCATTGCAAACGATTCTGCTAGTGATTCTGATCAAACGGCTTTTGGGCTTCCGACTTTCGGGTAAACAAAAGCTAACGTTGTATCTATATATATAATTTGAACCCAGTGGCCACTTATGAAAGCGAAGCGTCCTGTAGTAAGCCGGGTTGACATGGTAAAAAGTCGCGGACCCAACCTGGATGCGCATAGCGCAGGACCGGGGTAAATGTTTGAGGGAGACCTATACCCATTAATAGAACCACTGCTGGGCACGAGTCTATTAATGGGTATAGGTTAGGTTATAGTAAACCACGCTGGCCTAATGCGGGTTGGTAGACTTCACATGCCGTAGAGAAAATCTCTGAAGCAAGCATGTTTCCTCTAGAGAAAATCTCTGAGGCAAGCACGTTTCCTCACGATGCGATGTTTTCCTGGACCGTTAAAGCGAGTGATAATTACGCACATGATTTCGAAAAATCAGAGGCGCGTGCCTTGGATTCGAACTCGAGACCTTTGACTTGGCAGTCCAGTGGTCATACTATAAGCAACATTAATGCAATTCTATATTAATTTCAGCGTACTATTAAAATGGTTTTACTGTATTTACTGTATTTAATTTCAGCGTACTTTTAAACTGGTTTTACTGTATTTACTGTATTTAATTTCAGCGTACTTTTAAACTGGTTTTACTGTATTTACTTTCTGTGTGTTCTTGCTACCGGGTGACGAAGGTTGATCACCGGGCGCTCGGACTGATAAGTCACGGATTCGATAGCCGACCCAGTTTGTATATTTGTTTGCTATTATCTATGTAATGTGCCATTAATTAAGCCATGGTTTTATATAGGAACACTGTTACTGAGTGTGTAGGAGGGTTGAGGGTAGAAAACATTGAAATTATTATAAGATTTTTTGTATATAATAAGACAAGATTAAATAAATAAATATTCTAGGACATTTTACACAGCACCATCTAGTCCCAAACTAAGCAAGCTTGTACTATGGGTGACAATGGATATAAAACTTGTATACTTTTTTTTTGTAAATACATACTTTTTATATATAAGAAACACCCAGACAAACACAAACACTTAGGCTCATCACATAAATGTTTGTGTCCTGTGGGAATCGAACCCACGACCTCGTGATCATCAGTCCGGTACTCGAACCACAGACGACGTCAAAAATGCTTTGTTGGTCTAAAAACATACATACCATCACACCTATAGGTATTCCTGAAAGAGTTAGGCAGAGGTTAAACTACCTACCCAGGACCTCTATCCTGGGTTCGATTCCCAGTTTGATCAGTTTATTATTTTTAGGTTTTTTCTGTGAAATTCTCAGTAGCAGCTCGGAGCCGGCGAACTTTGGCTGTATATTAGTACACCTCTGTCTAATCCTTCGGGGAACACAGGCGTGATGGTATGTTTGATAAAGAGTCATTAGTACCTATCTTCTTTTACACGATATTTTTTAACACCTGAAGACACCCAATAAAAGCGTTATTGCCCATTTTATATCTAAAAAATATTTGTAAATAAAAGCAAATTCAATGAAGCAGCTATCACAGATGGCCTGTGATCGTAAAGTGCGACAAAATACATTTATTTCACAAGAAATCGTATAAAGAAAAACAATGGCACATTCTTCTAAGCTATAAAACTCACCTTTTATAGTGAATCTTACCTATTTGCCTTTATTTACAACTTTAAGAACACAATGGGAATAAAAAATATACGTACCTAACATACCATAGCGCCTGTATTTCCCAAAGGGTCCAACAGTTCGCCGGTATGTTAAAGGTCCCATGTACTTAATATGGCAAGGCTACGGCCATGAGCTGCTTCGGGGAATTTCAACCTGAAAGCTCGACCTGGGAATCGAATCCCGTGTGGTTACGAACACATGATAATAATCATCAAAAGTACTCACTCAAATACATTCGTGTGTCGATTTTGATTTTGGTTCACGTCCTAGTAAGTACCCTTTAAATCATTTGGCAGATAAGTTGATACAAACTTTGGTAGTTTATTTATTTATTGAAATAGTACAGCCACATCAAATACATCAACACTTACGCTAAATAGACACTTAATTAAAACTTTAGAAAACCCCCGACACGAAATGTAATTTGCCATTTTGTGGCGGCGGCCATCTTGGACCGATTTTCATCAAACATAGCTAAGAACACTCCCGACTAATTCACCTTTCAAATAAAAAAAACAAAATCAAATTCGGTTGATTCCTTGGGGAGCTACGATGCCACAGACACACACACACACACACACACACACACACACACACACACACACACACACACACACACACACACACACACACACACACACACACACACACACACACACACACACACACACACACACACACACACACACACACACACACACACACACACACACACACACACACACAGACACGTCAAACTTATAACACCCCGTTGTTTTTGCGTCGGGGGTTAAAAACTAGGACTGAGACATCTGACAATTGAGGCGTACATAGCATTTACTGCATCATAATACGATAACACAACAACTAGCGAAATAATAATAAAATAAAATCAGTCCATAACAAAACTAAAACTATGTAAAAATGTGGATACTAATACTACGAGAATTGCAAAATCTTTTTCTTAAAACATGGCAACGTGTCATTGAATATGTCTAATTCTGAATTTTTTGCGGCAAGATCATTGTATGCATTCATTATTCTTATAATGGGAGATTGGAGACCGAGATTCGTTCTCACGCATGGGGTATCAAACAGCTTTTTTATTCTATCCCGAGGATACAGTCTTGGAATTTTTAAGGATATACTTTGGAATAGGTAGCTACACTGTATTTGTCCATGAATTACTTTATAAAGGAAACATAGGTCCAAAAGACGCCTGCTGTTTCATTTTTAAATATAATTTAAAATTGTACTAATGGTTATTCATCGATTATTTAGCCACAATACTAGATTTGTTATGCTACCCATCTTCTAAAACAAAATAGTATGATATTACATACATTAGCAGATTCCAACCACTAGCGAGTCCCCGATGAGTGCTAAAACGTTTTTGTGGTTACAGAACGTCGGTACGGCTAATAGTCTACCGCAGAATACTCCCTGATGTCGTATAGAAATGAGTGGAATAATATTATCTTACCATGTCTGTGAAAACATGGCGCTCAGTTTAACATAATAAACTGGAGACCTGCCCCGGCCTCGCACGTGTTTATAAATACATTCCTAAATAAGACCTCTTTCTATTGGTGAATACCGTATGAAAATCTGTACAGTACTTTCTGAGATTAGCGCGAACAAACACACACTTAACGCGGCGTATAGTGAGTGTATTATTTATTTATTAACTCTTTATTGTACATCATATTATTATTATTTTAGTATTACCTATCTATAATAGTCCCTCATTACTTAAGTAAATATACCTACCTAGGTACTTCTTTCTACTGTGATCTATTAATGTTATGAAAAAGTAGGTAAACGTCTTCTTATATATAATAAGTATGTATTTACAAAAAAAAAATTTTTGCTATGATATCCATTGTCTAGTACCCATAGTACAAGGTCTGCTTAGTTTGGGACTAGATGGTGCTGTGTAAAATGTCCCAGAATATTTATTATTTATTTTATTTATTATCTTTGTTAAAATCTGTCAAAATAAGTTGAATATATAATATCCATAAATTATCATATTAAATACAATACATTAATAGACATAGATGGAACCAAGGACCTCTAGAATCACTCTCGACAATTCAAGATTAAATTTATAAATGGTGTAAATATTTCTTTTCCAAATAAAGACAATATTTCCTGTACAAAGTTTTACATCTAAATTGTTACTTCAGCGAACGTCAAAACTTCGCTGCGGTAATCGTGAAAAATAAGCGAATTATTCCGCTCGAGGCAGCCGTAACGTTACGTATAAATTTCCAATCCTTCACCGTGTGACGCGTTATTTTCGCTATCTCAACACAAAGCTGCTTTATTGTCAGACTTGTTAACTATTTATTTCTAAGACCATATTTCATCAAGCAACAAACAGTAATAGCCTAGGGGTATGATCACTGCCAAGTCAAAGGTTGGACTTTTCGAAATAATGTACGTAATTATCTTAAGGAAAACCTCGTGAGGAAAACTCCCTGAGAGATTTTCTCGAGGGCATGTGAAGTCTACCAACCCGCATAGCCTAATCCCACTAATATTAAGAGGGGACCCGTGCCCAGCAGTGGGACAGTATTATAGGTTGTTGATGATATTACATCATCACTCTATCAGCCAAAAGAGATCCACTGCTGAACAAGGCTTCCCCTATAGACTTCCATAGGGACCGGTCGTATGCCGCCTGCATCCAACGACTCTTTTTAACCGTCGGTCTCGAACTCGTTGGAGGCCATGCCACGCTCCGCTTTCCGGTGCGTGGTCTGTGGAACCTTTCTGCCCCAGCGGCCATCAGTTCTACGAGCTATGTGCCTCGCCCACTGCCACTTCAGCTTACTAATCTTACAATATATAGCAAATATTAATTGAGCAGCCTGGTGACAAGTCCCGAGTTCGCCATTAAGGCGCATACACCTAACTTTTCGTAATCATGTGCGTATTATTAACTTATTACTTATTACGCTTACAAACGGTCAAGGAAAACATCGTGAGGAAACCTGAATGCCTGAGAGATTTTCTCGACGGCGGCGGCGTGGCGTGGCGTTCTCGATACCTCGGTCTTCTCTAATTCTGAGAAGAGCCGTGCCCAGCAGTCAATGGGTTAATAGCCTAGGTTAATCATGATGGTTAATTGAGTAGGTTTATATATTAGTGCATCTCTGCCTAACCTATCGAAGAAAACATACGTAATAATGGTGTTTATAAAGTGAGAGGAATATTTTCACTTCAAATATCGGCAAAATGCTAGCAAGAATTTTTAAAGCGTGCCGACTTTGTTAGAGCTATTTATGAAGTACAATAATTTTATTATCCTGTATCACATTTTGATTCAACATTTTAGCCCCTGTGATCATTAGTACAAGGAGGAAAATGTGTCCTTTTGGTATTTTAATGATGGTACACGACACTCAGGAAGGAGCATTGATGTTTTCACGATAAACTCAATAGAGGAAGGGAATTATATCAATTTACAAAATAATTTGGGTGAGTTCGAGGTCTCAAACGCCTCGAATTTGAACCCGGTCTACTACACCTTTACAATTAGTACCACTGTTAGGTACAGGGGGGCTAGACAAGTTGCATTTTGACTTTCGAATCGACAAACAAAATGTATGGAAACGACACAAGCTTTCAAAAATCGAGCTGTCACTAATGTTATTTACATACATTTTGTTTGTAGATTCGAATGTTAAAATGCAACTCGTCTAGCTTCCCAGGCTATCACTGCCAATTGCCAATAACAATTAAAAACTGAACGCTTCACATTACAAAGGGTTTAATGTTATGTGGTGACCAAACAGTTGCGAACTACGAAGGCTTTTTATGCTATGCTAGCGGATTCTATTTTGGAGCAGCAGATTTTGCATCTGGCAAATATTAGAATGGCAAACAGATTCTAATATCTGTTCCAGCTCGGCATTTTACGTGTTTGTAATGTATCGAATTGGGTCACATTTTGGGGAATTACATAACAAATGAAAATGGTAGGTAATACCTACGTGCCATAGTTGAGAATTCAAGGTACATTAAAAACCTCCATAAAAGACGATTATACTATACATATTATACATACCATCACGCCTGTATTCCCTGAAGGGTTAGACAGAGGTGTACTATATACACCCACAGTTAGCCGGTATGTTTGTGCCCCATATAATAGGGGGCGAGCCTATTTTCATTAAGAGAGGGCACAAATGCCAATCCCAATAACATTTCGCTCGACTCGGGATTCGAACCCAGGACCTCGAGCATAGCAGTCGCGGTTAGGACCACTAGCTTTACTGCAAATACACTATAAAAATTAGCGCTATTGGCACGGAATACGGCGTGTCGCCGTGTGTACCGCAAAGTAAAAACATGTATACACTAACAAAAGTGCTAAATCGATTTTCTCCTAAAGTACTAATAGAACTTTTGTGATATTACGAATACATTATTTATGCACCAATACTATAGTGACATTGTGTTATCACAAAGTTGCAACCATTTCATGATAAAATTGTTTTAACCCTTTTGTAAGTGTTTATAATTATGGCTGTGCTCGTGACTGTACTAGTAGCCTCACTGCATAGCATTTTAGAAAACGATTCTATTTTTAACCCCCGACGCAAAAACGATGGGATGTTATTAACCCCCGACGCAAAAACGACGGGGTGTTATAAGTTTGACGTGGCTGTGTGTGTGTGTGTGTGTGTGTGTGTCTGGCTGTGGCATCGTAGCTCCCGAATGGACCGATTTTGATTTTGTTTTTTTTATTTGAAAGGTGAATTAGTCGGGAGTGTTCTTAGCTATGTTTGATGAAAATTGGTCCAACATGGCCGCCGCTACAAAATAGCGGATTACATATTTTTTCACAACTCCCTCAATATGGGTATCAAATGAAAAGGCTTAACTAGGAGAATATATACAATATGAAAAATTTCAAATCTAAGGTGGCCGCCACAACAAAATGGCAAATTACATTTCGTGTCGGGGGTATTCTAAATTTTTAATTTAGGTTATTCTTAGCGTGATATGGATTTTGGCTTCGAACATTCAAGACTTTAAAGTAATGCGAAATATCAATGTTTAAATTAATATACATACATAGTTAGGTACTTCCATCCAGAAGAACAGACACCGAAAATGACTTTTTTAATAAATCGAGCTTAAAATCCAAATCTACCTCAACCGAATTCGACCTCTTTGGTAATAAACTAAATGTGAATAAAACGTGTTCGAATTAACTTCTAGCATTCCTAAATCACGAGTACCTATTATAGTCGCAAGCATACAATAAATAAAATACCAATTGTCAACATCAAATTCAATTCGATTTTTAGTCGTTTCAGTCGGAAAGAGTTTCGTTGGCGAGTGTCGTAAAATACCTCGCTACTGTCGCCTCGCCGACCGTTCCCGCGCACAGGAGCCCTGAACCGAATAATTCACGAGAGTTTCCAACAAAACTCCAACTGCCGTCTTGCTAGACTTTATCTAAAAATACATAAGATCCATTTTAGATTGCACAAATCATTGTTAAGTTAGCAGAAACAAGCTCCAGCAAGCAGCCGCATCGAAAATCCTTTTAAAAAGAATTGAGCGTCCCCTTGCTGCAAACCTTTGCACAGATAAAGGTTTATTTAAAAATATATTACATACTATACTAGTTTTAAAACATGTAGCGTAATATTTTCTGTTATAACACAACTGCATTGTGACTTATAAGGATGGGACAAACCGTTATTTATAGTTGTGTTAACGTTGCCGACTTATATTGTCTTGAGTTCGTCATTCAGAGATCTGAATAATCTGAATATCGTACATACTTAATATTTTTTCCTGAAGTTCAAGGTGCGCTTGTTATAGCGCTATTAACCTGTTTCTCCACCATAGGATAAATTAAAAACCGTACTACATTTTTATGAAATTATCTGCCAAGTCATTTAACGGAAACCTATCAGTAGGCTGTGAAACAGGCCCTAAAATTGTAATGAAATTGAAAGATCTGTTAATTTTTTAAATCTATTTATTGTTCTTTTCGTCTGTCTATTTACTTATCGTCGTCTTTCATAGTAACATCATTAGAAGTCATCGGGGCTAATTCTATTAGTTCCGATATATCTCGCCACGTCGTTGCATCAATCATCAACATTAAATCAGATTCTAAATATGCGGCTTCGACTGCAATATAAAAAACATTACACATTACAGAAACACATTACAGACTGATACTCTTGACGTCCTGGGTTCAATTCCCAAGTCGAGCGAGCAGTCCTACAGGGATTTTCTATAAAATTCTTAGTAGCAGCTCGAAGTTGATCCCGGTTAATGGCTATAGGCTCGCCCCCTTTTACATACCGGCGAACGGTTAAGGCTGAACCATACATCTCGAGACAGACGGAATGCTCTCTTTCTTAAACAGTTCATACTAAGGTTTATATTATACCCATCAGAGTACTGTATGAAACAAGCGTAGCTTGACCTCGCAGTATGATCGATAAACGATTTTACAATGCATTGTATTCTCTATTCACAGTGAAAATGTTAAAAACAATTTTTAAATATCTACACAAGCTATTTACAGAATAGAATTTTAAGTACCCTGCATACTTAAGTATTTTTTTGGATGTAATGCAGCGAGTGAATGTGTATTTGGGTTCAACATTCTAGTACTATCTATTTTCATTCGTTCTTTACGAATTGCAACAAAAATGTAGCGTATGCTTTTTTTATAATTTTTGTATCCGCTCAACTGATACAAAAGTTTTTCTTAATTAAGTATCTATATTTCGGAAAAACTACAGTTCCCGCCAAACTTATTGTCCGGGTTGAAGTTGGCACGAGCTAACTTTAACCCGGCCGTAAAAATCGGACAAAGAAAAATATTGGATTAGAATGATTTAAAACGTCCGCCTGCGACAATAAGTTTGGCGAGAACTATACACAGGTCCAAACTGTTAATAAAAGTAAATATTAATCTCTATTATATTTCATGACTTTCGTGGAAGGAGGGAGGCTTTTGCCCTCCAGTGGGACCAACCGGGCTGATGATATATATTTCATATAATTTTCGAAAATAGAAAAATGTACCTACACCTTTCATAATTTTCAAGTTTTAATATCCGTGTATATTTAGAGAAATTTAATGTAACCTGCCGGGCTAACATGCACGCCGCGAGAAGATTTTGTCGACGCTTATGTCGTGCTTTTGTCTCGTTTTCGCAAAAGAAAGAGCGAGACACAAGAGTAGACAAAATTTTGTCGTGGCGCGCATGTTAGCCTGGCTGGTTTTCGGTTCGATGAGAGGTCCTAGGTTCAGGTTCGATACCTAGGACGTCTTGCTTTATAGCAGCAATGCAACCAGTAGATTAATGAGAATCAAGCGTTAATTGATTCATAATTCGAAATTAATATAAAAAGTAATTAAGTTCAAGTTCAAAGAGATAAAAAACTCTGTAATAAATTAATGACACGCGATTTTATTCTGACATCATTAATTCAAGTTTGCTTTGCGGGTTTATCTGTGACCCGATTAATTTTCATTAATGTACACCTAATATACCGCAGCCGCAGTTTCATTCATAAACTACTAGGTTTTCCCCGCAGCGTCGCTTGCGGCAAGTTTGAACCCCGTTACAAATTTTCCCATGTTTTAATAGTTGTTCTGTTATTCGGGGTATACAAATCCAAATCAAAAACCATGAAAATCGGTTCGGTAGTTCTCGAGTTATAAGTGTTGTAACAAACACGACTTTGTTTTATATATTAAGAAGATTATCGTACCTACTCTACAACAAAACTGATAAATATTTGTCATGGTCATCAAATTCAAATATTTTATTTCAATTAGACCATATAATAGGTACTTTTGAAAAGTCAAACTAATTGCATAGTTCCAAAAATGTGGGACTTTAGAAAAGAGCCCTTAATCCTACTAGTTAATATAATAAATGAGAAAATTTGTATGTATGAATGGATGGATGTTTGTTACTCTTTCACGCAAAAACTACTGAATGGATCTGGATGAAATTTGGTACAGAGATAGATTATAGTCTGGAATAGCACATAGGCTATTTGCTGAAGCCGCTGGCGGAAAGCTAGTAATGAATAAATTCATCTACCGACTCTCCTAGAGTTAGGGACTGAATGTAATGGGTCTGGTTAGACTAGTTTACCACCCTGGCCTAGTGCAGGTAAATAAATGTTTCTTTCTTTCTTTCAGGTTGGCAGACTTCATAGCCCATTGAGAAAATCTCTCAGCAGGCATGCAGGTTTCCTGATTAATTTATGAATACGCAAATAGTTACTAAAGTCAGAGGTCTTGGATTTGAACTCGAGACATAGGTACCTACGACTTGGCATTCCGACAACCGACGACGTCTCTGGTCTAGTGGTTCGAGTACCGGACTTCACGAGGTTATGGGTTCGATTCCCACAGGATACAAATATTTATGGGATGAATAGAGGTATTTGTGTTTGTCTGAGTGTTCCTTATATATATTTTATAAGAATATATTTACAAAAAAATATATATAAGTATTAAATTCATTATCTAGTACCCATAGTACAAGCTCTGCTTAGTTTGGGACTAGATGGTGCTGTGTAAAAATGATGATTGATAAAGATATTTATTTATTATTTGTTATTTATTCCAATTTCCAATACCTAGTCAATGCTACATACCTCTCATTTGGTTAATATTGTTAACTATTTTCTTCATTTTATCAAGTTCCTTTTCGATTGTAGCTTTAGTATTACTGGAGAAGTCAAGATCAGGCAGATTTTCTGCGGATTTATTAGGAGCTTCCATTACTATTAATACATTTTAGAATTTGTATTTTGAATTCAAACCATCAAACTCATGTATTATTCAACGCTCGGTAAAATTACAAGGGTCCGTGAACTCGTGAATCTGCGAATAATTATTGCCAGTTATGAAATACTGTCAAAACAATTGCTAATAGATAGAATAAACGAAAAAATACATACACGATAAAACTCCAACGGTCGGTTTACTTTTGCAGTAATAAAATACTAATAACATTAGCTGACAATATTTTGACAAAATATAAAAATGTACTAATGGTAACACGCCGTAAAAAGTTTGACAATCGGAAAAGCAAACGGGGCGGGAAAATGTTCGTAACTTTTAAAATCAGAATTGGGTCAATGATTGCACGCGATCGTCGACAAACAGCCAGTTTATATGAAAGAGTTTTTAACCCGAAACTGTTCGAATTAAAAAAAGATGACTAAGTGATATTATAGACTTTTTTATGCTTTTATCTTGATTTAATAATGTACCTATAATTTCTCCGTTTTTGAAGTTAACTCGAAAATAAAACACTGTTCAAGACTAGGATTAAATAATGTTAAAACAATGATAAACAAAATAGTTTGTTGTCAATGTCGGTATAAAATCGCTAAAATGTCGCCGACAAATAGGGCTTTGTCTAAAAACTTTCGGTAATTACCCGTCATTACGGCTCACAAAATAATTTTCTTCTCAAAAACACTTCTTTGCCAGAGGCAGACTGCGTTAATTACCTAGTGTAACAAATAAAACAAAACGTTAATTATTGTGTAGTAGGTAGTACAAGTACAACATTTATAAATTAACTAAAGAATCATTGTCACTTGTATTTTTAAAAAAGATAAACAATAGGAATAATAAAAATAAAAACATCGCGGATTTCCAGGTTCAATTAAAATGTTAAATATTTATGAGGCAACGGGAAAACTCATTCATCCTAGTACATAAAGCAACTGTCGAATATTATGTGTGAAATCCATCACAATGCATAAAATAACGATCAATTAGCGCAAACAGTCGAACAATGATGCCAATCATCTCGGTCGAGCGAACTAAATCTGTTTTTGGATGAGTTTTGGTATGTCAGCCGCGTCACACGCCGAATGTCATTGGATTTATAAATACAATCAGCTCCAGAAATAGGTGGCTACAGGTTTTCCAGGCGTACCGACCTAAAATAAAGCAGCCTGGATTCGTTAACAATATAATTGTCTCCACTTGGTACGTGCAACGGACTAGTGAGCGTAAGAAAATTGTTAGTGGTTTTAAAAAAGTAAATAATTGTGGACATGGATGAGGAGGATGTACAACAGTTTTCTTTGCGCTGGCACAATCATCAGGTAGGTGAGTAATATTTTATTTTATCAACACACCCACTACAACGGACCAGGTACACTTACAATTTGTTTCCTTAGACACATTCTTTTTTTTTGCTTCAGTCATAAAGCCTATGCGTGTATATTTGACCTTATTTCTGTTTTTAAAAAGTTTTGACAATACGCTTAAAATTATGTGCTGTCTTTTTTACGATTACATTTTAGTGATGTTTTTAAAAGTTTAAATGGTAAATAAAAATGTTAAACACTGTTTTTAAGTATCTTAAACTGTGAATAAAAGTTAATTTTACAGTTTAACGAAGGCTGAAACTTTTTTAAATGTCTTATCTCGTCTTTAATTTGATTTATGTGATTATTTTAGTATGTTTCGGCGCTGTATTGTGAATTTAATGTAAATATAAGCACCCTGCTTAGCCTGTATGTACTACCTATGCCAATGACACTAAATTAGTAAGGTTACTAATAGTTCACACGCACACCGACTAATCTACTATTGAGCTACAACTAATATCTATTAAAATGTAATAATTAGTTCTAAACGAGCAGCAGCTTTTTGGTAGAAATCCGTCAATGATAAAACTATTATTATTCTATTCTTATTAATTGTTGATCTTAAAATTTTCCTATACATAAATAATATTATAGTTTTCTTTAAGATTACAATCAACTTAAAGTGAATTGTAAAATATTTCAAGTATGTATGTATGTAATGAATACATACTAATTATATTCATTAAGTGTCAAAGTTATTAATACACATTCCTACTGATTTAAAAACAAAACGCAGGATATTCCACTTTGTGCCTTTAAATGGTGCCATAGATATTTTAGCCTATCGATTTAGGATTCGTATTTCTTATACAACTCCTACACTTGGGTACACCCTCGAGACCTTCAATTAGCGGATGCCCCTGCTTAAAGCTTAACTTTATGATATTGATAAAAACTGATACAGTTTTTTTTAACAATATATAGACATGCCATCGATTTTATTTCTTACCATCGGATTCGCTCAAAATTTATAGTAATCTACAAATACTTTTAAAATAACTTTTTGAAAATGGAAAACCGAGTTCAACGTGGTGTATGTAGTATCTTCAGAACCGAATTGTTAGATACCGTATAGGAAAAGTAAAATCTGTCTGGGATTCTATACGATAAAAAGAAAAATCGGTTTTTAAGATATCGAGTAACATACCTTATTTACAAAATTATTTACACACCTCACCTCCTAGATTTCGCAATTTTAGTTTACTAGAACTTAAGAAAGGTACATTAAAAAAAATACAGTTGCATTGAGAACATCTCTTTTTTAAGTTCAATTAAAAATAAATTTCGTGTCAGTAGGTTGTAATTAGAAATCCGAATACAAATGACTCATTGATTACAAAGAATCATCGACGGATTTGCCAAAGAAGCTGCTGCGGGCCAAAGAATTAAAATGACAATTGTATGTTAACAGAACAGCTTGATAGGGGCTCTAGGGCGCATGTTGAGCACTGGAGCCCTGACTGACGTTACGTTGAGCGCGAGCGGCACCTCTGTTAAGGCGCATAAACTTGTGTTGGCATCATGCAGCCAATACTTTGCCCAGCTTTTCAAAGTGAGTAGTAATAGGTGTATACTGTAATGTGAGGCGATGGATGCTCTACCATCCTTTATTTGGTCTCCCTCTCTCTATATATCCATCCGCAATCATACCCAATGCAGTTAAAAGTACTTTTGCAGTACCTACATCATCCTCGTAGGTCATCATCACAATAGCATCACCCCTATTTTTCCTATTATTAACCCTATTATATCAAAGCCAATTTTCTTGATTTGGGCAGCATATTTACCGTCAACAAAAGAGAGTGTACAGCCTACAGCCAGTACTACAAAATCTGGGGTAAAATCATTACTTTTGATGAATAATTTTGTTGTTATTGAATGCCTGCAAGAGTGCAGTAGCACAATAGCAGTTTCTTTTACTTAGCTACATTCTCTGCTCTCTCTACTCTAAAGCATTCTCTACCTATGTCATTAAGTTCTTAAAGAAGAAAGAAGTACAGAACCTTAAAATCCACCTTGAATATCTTTCAATTTGTTCATTTTCTATCTTTCTTCGATATATTTTCAGGAAGTGGAGACTGAGAACAACACATTGGTGGTGGTGCTGAGCTGTGACGCGGCGGAACTACGATTGCTCCTCACCTTTATGTACACGGGGGAGGTGACCGCCTCCAAGAAGATCTTACCCTCACTGCTGCGACTTGCACAGACCTTAAAGGTTTCTGGACTCACTGACGCCGATACGGTAAGGACTTTCTTGTATTTCCTTGACCATTTTGCCTCTCCGTTATTGGTGTACCGATCGCAAACACGACTTCTGTACCTCAGCCATGAGTTTATGAGTCGCTATCCAATTGCTTTCGATAGGTTTTTATGCATCAAAACCCTGTAATCTCTTAACTGATTTTAGTTCCTTAGGTAACCGCTAGAGGCGATGCAGGTGCTTTCCCTACAAACATTTTACGGCGTCGCTATCGAACTGAGCATGGAACGAACTAACTGAACGAGGTCCTGTGCGTGAAAGTTCGTCCCCATGTAAAACATAACTACAGTTGAACCACTTTCACGCTAATAGGTCCTATTGCCTTTAAGGGGGACATCAATTTTCAAACAACTTCCTATCGTACAATGCTATAGCATTGAAAATGATAATTTTCAAAGGTACATTATTTATATAATGTATATTTTTTGCGAATAAAACTGTAAATTATCCTAATTCTAGTCTTATCATTTTCAGAACTCAACCCTAACGCCGACTGAACAAGAACTGACCCCGGAAGAATTCCACTCACCAGTGAACCTAGAAAGTAAGAACGACCAACCGCCCCAGATTATAAATGACAACTCCAGCTCCAGCTCCAAACTAAACTACGACGATATTCTATCACCGACGAACGAGAAAGACGCGAACTTTGTTAATGACTTCATGGGAAAGAGCGAGAAAGATAGATTGAGCAAGCTAGATCAGATTGTCCAAAATTTATACAGCACACACAAGATTGGTACTCCGCCGGTGGCAACGATGGTTAATTCTGGTGAGTACCTACGTATTTCAATGACTGTGTTGACCGATAAAAACTAGTTATTTTTAATGAAGGAAAAAATCGGCGGGCGGGCAGGGTTCGAACCTGCGCCTTCTGGTTCGGTATACCAGACGCTCTGACCACTAAGCCACCGCTCGCCCTGCTCGCCAGTCGAAATCTTCCTCCACATTACAGCAACTACTTACAGATTTTTTAGCAAGTTATCGGCCCGGGCCATGACACGTTAAGACTACCTCCCCTAGCCAAGTTGCAATCTACCTATAGTTTGGATTGGCGAACGAATAGAAGCAAAATGTATGGAAATGACACAAGCTTTCGACAAATCGGGCTCTCTGTCGGCTGTCACTAATGTCATTTCCATACATTTTGTTTCTATTCGTTTGTCGATCCGGATTGCAACTTGGCTAGGGGGGCAGGTACCTATGTTAAAATTTATCTAAACTTGCTGAAATCGGAAAGCCGGATTTTCGGGCGAAAGTAGAGTAGTTTCGCGCAAAAGTTAATAAGCAATGTAGGTATTGCAGTCAGAAATTATAGTTTGATTTTTTTGAAATACGTTATTCGGTAATAAATATCGGTTACCGTTTGGTGATCTGGCAGGAACTAGGTCCCCATCCATCGGGGGCCCAGTACGAAAAAGGGGCCTGGTTCTGTCATATTAGTTTAATATGACGACGTCTGTGGTCTAGTGGTTCGAGTACCGGACTGCTGATCACGAGGTCGTGGGTTCGATTCCCACAAGACACAAATATTTATGTGATGAATATAAGTATTTGTGTTTGTCTGGGTGTTTCCTATGTATAATAAGTATGTATTTACAAAAAAAAAGTATATAAGTATTATATCCATTGTCTAGTACCCACAGTACAAGCTCTGCTTAGTTTGGGACTAGATGGTGCTGTGTAAAAATGTCCCCAAAATATTTATTAAAAAAAAAATATATATATATATATAGAGTCTAATTTAAGAGTTATCAGAGGTGGTCTCGGATGCCTTTGATGGCATAAGCTTTCGACAAATTTGACGTTTACAAATGTCATTCCCATTTTGTTTCTATCCGTTCGTCGAACCGAACCCAACGTGGCATTGGGTTCTCCTTAATTCTCCTTAATTGAATGAGAGATCTAATGGCCAACAAACACAGCATACCTAATATAACAATGAGTCAAGTCTTTCACTAAGTCCCAAACTTTCATTTTACGCTTTTATTTAATAAACTCGGTGTCTTAAATAGATTGCAGTGCGCAAATTGTTATTCCATTAGCGGATTTAGATATTAATTTGATTTAACAACACTGAGTTGAGATTTTAAGAAGCTCTTAGTGTCCCTACACAAGTTTTTAAGTTCGTAATTACTTGGTACAGTTTTAATGTAGCTTTACATTAAGGCGACAATAGAATATGGACGTTGAATCTGCGTAGGGTTGAGAGTTGTTGAAACCCATTTGTTTCAGATAGAAATATTTCTTAGGTCATCATTTTTGTAAAATAAAATGACATACAGGATTCGAACCCCAGGGGTCTGGTTATGAAAGCTAACGTCGAAAAGAAAGAACAACGTTAAATGATCTTAAGATTTGTCTATCCTATCGTATCTAGGTATGTTGGTAGATGGTAATAATATGTTTCTATATAATTTATACTACAGATGCAGACTAGGTACCTACTTAGACAATGTAGGGACGTATTCAAATCTTAAACAAGTCGTGTCGCGGGGCCTTTCATACAATTAACGGAAACAAATCCATAATTTGTGACTGTAATTTGTTTTTTTTGTATGAACCTGCGTTATTTAAATATTGTATAAACTATCTGTAAAAAGAAATATATGTAAATAACACAAATATTTTTGTAGTGTGACGCAATCAACACAAACCGTGCAGGCTTTTAGATGCAATCAAGATTACAATTTTTGTATGAAAATGTTCCCAATTTCCATATATCAGTTCCAGAGCCACCAGAGCATTACGACAGGAAATGGCGGCTGAACAGCTCAGTGTGTACGATATGCAACAAGCGCCTGTCGAACCAGTACAACCTGCGCGTGCACATGGAGACGCACGCGGGGCGGCGCCACGCCTGCCGCGCATGCGCACACGTGTCGCGCTCGCGGGACGCGCTGCGCAAACACGTCGCCTACAGGCACGCGCCCGCGCAGCAGCGACCAACCAGGACTGACCTGTGACACCTTATACACCGACACGTCTGATTGAGTATTTTAGGGTCATCAATAAAATTGAAAGTACTATTCAATGAGACAATAACAGAGGTCTCAAGATGACAACGCACTGGTGATATAAGCCCCGCAAATTGATAAAGTGCCTGGCGGCCATCTTGGTGACGTAAGAATGACGTAACCGCTCTCTGTACGCATTATCACCACTAGCCGGCAAGTATGGCGGATGACGTCACTTTGAGGTTAATTACACAAGGTTCCAGCCCATTAGCAACTTGCGGGACATTTATATTACTGGTGTTGCTGACGTCTATAGGCTGCGATTGCTACTTAAGTACCATCAGGCGGCCGTGTTTCTTTGTCAGCTGATTTAAAAAAAATCGTAAGGCATACAGTGTCACTTCCACAGTGCATATTAAAACACAACCTAACCCTAAAATACTTCAGCCAAAATGCTATGAGCTCTTGGGCTATAATGACGTCATTGACCGACTGAAAAGACATAAAATTTGCGGTATCCTATATACACTATACAAAATTTTGCAATATTACAATAACTGGGTTAAGTACCTTGTTGTATTGAAATAATAATTCGTTTAAAATAGGACTTGCAAACTTTTGAATACCTACCCACCGACGGTGTATTACCAAAAAGACGTTACATTTTAATATTTTGAACAATGTTAATTTTGTTTAATTTATCTTTTTTTTTTCATTAAAACATTAAGCGCGGTCACACTATCTAATACTTTTATATTATGTTTACTGCAAAATAGCAGTTGTCACGTTTTTTTCGGGAAGAGAGGGTCGTTGCCCTCAGTCTTCAGGCTGCACCTATGATAATTAATAATTATGGTTGTGAAACTGTTTTGACAATAGAAAACTTACTTTTCGCACTAATGTGCCTATAGAACAATTTTACAATGCTAGTTATTTATACATTATGTAATGTAATTATATATTTAATTATCCATTTTAAGACATATAGAGGAGTGTTGTGTATTATTCATTGTTGAATATATTTATATATTATTCTGTGATAACAGGGAACTAACAAGATAGAGTACGATGCAAACTTAATGGCGGCTCGGAAGTTAGGTACTCGCTGCGCAGTACCCCACCTCTCATCCCCGTTGTCACATAAATTCGTTACTGCGCAGCGACTTGCCTCATGTTCCGAGCGGCCATTAAGTTTGAATCGTACTGTACACTCACGACAGCAGACATTTTGTTTATTTTCGTACTTTTTATTTACCTTATTAACGCAGACTTACTTTTACTGCTCTGGACATCGATTTAGATATTAAAGATAGCTTAGAGCCATCCGAACATGAATTTGTCAGTCGCGTTCGCCTTACCCAGAAATACTTTGTTTTTAGCCGATCGCTGACTAGTTCACTTCGGTTTAGAGAAGACCAATTTGGGACCAAGTTCGGAGGTGTCATTGTGACATGTGGTCCATCCAGTCCTTACGCAGTAATATATAAGCCCGCCGCCCCCTGGCCGTGCAATGCTCATAATCACTAGTACATACCTATAGCTAATTGAGAATTGACACCCGTAACAATATAAGATGTCCTGGGATGACGATTTGGGGACATAAATACTTCACATAATTTTCTTACAAGATTCCGTTTTTTTTTAATATACAAGTACACTTTTTTCTGCGACTGTACCTCTGTGTCATACAGTTGAACACAATACGACATTTCATCATATTCATGTTCTAGTCATATTTATAAACCCTACGTTAATACTCTACATTATTTAGCGTAAGCTAGCTTAAAAAGACAATTATTATTATAAAAGACAGTCTAGTTATATATATCTTAATAAATGTTTTAAATGTTTTGTGTTGGTTTTTTTAATTTTGATACTTATTTAATATTTTCATTTATTTCAGACAACGATACAAAATGCAATATAAAACTGTCATTATAAAATAAAAGCTATTGGTTTCTGGTATTTAAATCCATTGGACAAAGTTATCATATCGGTAAGTATTGGAATCTACCTATTCTGATAAATAAATAAAAAACAATTGCCACAATAAGTATCATTAATGCCACTTTTAATACATTTTTAAAATATTTATTTACGTAAATCATTTGTTTGCGTCACGGAAATATTTATCTTATACCTCAATAGAATAAGTTGTTTTTTAGTTCAGGAGATTATTATAATATTTATATTATTTTTAAATAATAAAATAAAACGGCATGTTTACAAGTGTATACAAGTTTATTTATCATCTTACATACATCATTTTAGTAGAAATCGCGTAAAACTAGGAGAAAATTCATCAGAAATTAGTATAAAAATACTGTTTAGAAAAAGTTTTTGACTATAATTATTTGGAAAGATAAAAATCTAAAGATTTTTACATAATTTAGTTTAAAAAGGTTACAACAGAGATCTTATTAGAAAAGAAATTCGCGTTTTTATAATTTTAATTAAATTTACTAAGATATACAAATAATAAATTAATTACTTACGATTAATGATTAGTCATTAAATAAATTAGTTATAAACTTATATTGACCATAGGGTTTATCTATAGAGTAATCGTATATTATGTCTTATTTTTTTTTAATACTGCGCAGGCAGGCTGGCATATTTTTCTAAACATTTTATAATATTGCTTAAAACCAAGTGCATTTATTTAAACCCATCATAATAAGTTATATTTTTTTTAATTCATTCTTTTATCTTTCCAAATAATGAAATATTTAATTTATTCTTACTAGGACATTATAAATGCGATTTCACACCGTTAGTATGCAACATCGGGTATAAAAAGGACCATTCAGATCGCACCAAGGTTCAGTACAAAACAAAAATCACAATGCTCGCATAGAAATAGGACTGATTGATAAAAAAACACTTTTGAAGATTAAAATTCAACTGTTTTCAAATATTAAAATGTAAACTAGTCGATACGCGAGGTATCGAGTAAACTCGATTCATCAATTTCAAATAAAAAAAATAATGATATTTAAAGTCGATTCTTATTAGGTGAATCGGCTCGGCGGATGACTGAATCAATCTAATCGATTTGATATCGAATCGATATTCCTCAAAATATGTATTCGACATAATCGAGGACCATAATAAACACGTCTCAATGCAGGATTGCTATTCTCTTAGAGAGAAGACACAAGCATTGAACGAGCAATACTTGCTATGACTTAATCGACTGTTGAATCGATTAAATTTCATTCGATTTTACAAAAAAGGAGCGACTAAAACAGGTATAAATGCAAAAAATATAATTTTAACTTCACTTCACTCATTTGTTCCTTTAACATTAGAAAATAAACTACCTTAAAGAAACCAGTCCAGAATTCTAAATGCGAACAACATATTTATTCACTCAGTGTTAGTAACAAAAATCATATTTATTGTTAACTAACTGAGAGCAATTCATAACTTAAGTGTAAGCGAAATAAATACATTAGTATTTTCCTTATATAATATGCTAGATAATCTGTGTTATTTAAGTAGTAAAAAATATGCTCTTCGATAATTCTCATGCTTCCAAAGGAACTACCAATTTCTGAACATAACTTTCAGCTTTGATTTTGAAACTTATTATCATGCAATTATGGATAAAATTGAATAACATAAGTTCAACTTTGTTTTTGGAGAATTGCCGAGTTACATTATTATTTTATACTACTGTACAGTCGGTTAAAAAAGTCTACCTATCATTGAAATTTGTTTGGACGTTGTATAGATATAGTAAATATAGTTTTAGCTTTTTTCTGAAATAAGGTTCGTCATGTTTTTAGAAAGTAACTAAGGAGTTTCTTGTCGATTCTTCTCTATAGAAAACATTATCATTTTTTAAGTAATATTAGCCTGTATAAGATTTATATGAAAATTAAACTATTATAAATATATTATATTGAACGACCCCCGCAATATTTCATTTGCTAAGTGTTTTTAAATAAAATTGATAGATCACTTATTTAGCCGACTGACCATACAAGTTTAGGGAAACATTCTTTCACTTTAATATTTATTTATTCTTCTGAACTTTGAGGCATAACGACTTGGCAAAAATTACATAATACTACATAATACTCAAAAATTTTCCATAATATTTTTTCCTTAATAATTTCCCATAATAATTTAATTCCAAATAATTACATATTACTCAAAAATTTTCCATGCAGATCGCGATGCAAAATAGCACCTAATAGTACACTTAGAAATGTATAAAGAAAAAGGTACAGCAATCATGGTTCTCATAAAGAATCAGAATGAATAATATTAGGTAAGTATAACGCCATAAAATCCGTAAAAAGTCATTGTGAAACATAATTGCTATAATTAGATGCAATTGCAATCTTTAGTTTCTTTACTGTAAAGAAAGAAAATCGCCAATATGTTATGTTAACGCGATAATTCACATCAAAATTTCTTTTGTTTTTATAATTAATATTCGATTGGCGCAGTAGTCGCTATATCGGTTACTGCAGTGGTTCATACCCGCACGAAAAATGATTCCAAATCTTTAAGTCCTGTTTTCCATACCGCACTATTCCGAATCCCTTTTCTCAAAGACAGCACTGTTAGGCGCCAACCGTAGCCAAAATGCTAAGTTCAATCTCAAATGGTAGTGTTATAGTAAAAGAATATTACCCTAAAGTGAAATTAGGAAGTTCTAAGGTTTGGGCACGTCCCAGACGCGCGTGTTGGCGTCCTGCCCCACAGACACCACGCTGTCGTCGTCCAGCCACGCGATGCCCGTGATCTGGCTCTGCGGGTGAGCGTCTGAAATACAAATTATTGCCATGGTACAGTCAGCGGCAGATAGTTATATCGGGACGTACAGTCACGAGCAAAAACATGTATACACTAACAAAAGTGCTAAAGCGATTTTCTCCTAAATCAGAACTAAAGAACTTTTGTTATATTACGAACACAGTATTTACGAACCAATACTATGGTGACATTCATGGTGTTATCTCAAAGTTGCAATCGTTCATTCATGAAAATATCGCTTTAGCACTTTTGTTGGTGTATATATGTTTTTGCTCGAAACTGTACAAAGTGTTCAAAATGATCGGAAAAAATCTCAATGTAATAAAGTTTATTTCAGAATTACAGTTGCCGTGTAGTGTATTCGTTCTGAAATAGTCCTTGTGCCATTAGCCGGAAGTGCCGAAACAAAATCAGAATCATGGTCTCTTTTAAAGTCCAGACATAAGTATCAAATTAAAATATGTGAGTGTTAATGCAGGGGTATGTCTGAAATAGCCTTTTGAAGAAAGAGTCCTATTGGTATAAGAGCTTACTTTTGATGATGATGTGTTTAGCTGGCGCGTCCACACTCCAGATGATGATGGCGGTGTCGAGCGAGCCGGACGCGAGGCGGCGCGAGTCGGGGCTCCACGCCACGCAGTTGACGCGCGCCGTGTGGAAGCCCCACTCCTTGTTGTGGGCCAACTGACAGACAAACATCGTGTTATAAGTTCTATACACGTTGGCGCTTGCCTTTACTTAGCCAACTAGGCGAGCGACACCGAGCGATGGCAAGACAATGCAAATGTACCGTCTACACGTTGTTATTGGTTTTCACTCAACGCTCGGCCAACATAATATTGCAGGCTTTACATTATGAGGTGTACTGTCAACATAACCAAACTTTCACATGCCACTTTTTTAACAATTAATGATGTCTGGTTGTTAACGGCAATATTAATAATACCTATTAGCCCATTGAAAAAATATTGCTTATTCATAAACATAACACAATAACATAAATATTGCGCCGATGCACAAACTACAAAACTTATGTTCATATCTGTAAATTTTCTCGCTAGGATATATGGCATACATTTTTTTATATTTGAAATTTTGCCTGCAATATTGCAATGAGTTTAAAAAAAATACAAATCCCAGAGGAACATATATTCCACGGTAATTATTTATCTACTATATAAAAATAAGTCGGGTTTTCCTTCCTGACGCTATAACTCCAGAACGCAGGAACCGATTTCCACGGTTTTGCATTAGTTGGAAAGGTCTCGGGCTCCGTGAGGTTTATAGCAAAGAAAATTCAGGAAAAATTTCAACAGAAAAGCGGGTTAAAAAGGTTATCAAGACCACGCGGGCGAAGCCGCTGGCGGAAAGCTAGTTAGATATAAATCAAGATTTTAAGTTATCAATTACATTTGGATCCTTGTCATAATAATTGAGGCCATGAGAGCCATAGTGGCCTAACTAATTTTTTACAATATTGGGTTTATGATTTTTTACAGTTCAAATTGATCATTTTGATAGAACCAGAGTGGCCTAAAAGTGATACAACGAATATTCCCTAGATAGCAGTCACTGTTACGCAGTCAGTAATCACTGTTACGGTTTTTAGTCTGTACTAGCTTCCCGCCAGCGGCTTCGCCCGCGTGGTATGTTATTATACATATAAACATTCCTCATTAATCACTCTATCTATTAAAAAAAACCGCATCAAAATCCGTTGCGTAGTTTTAAAGATCTAATCATATAAAGGGACAGACAGACGCGGCGGAGGACTTTGTTTTATAATGTAGTGATTATTTTATTTATTTATGATTTTTTTCTCTTCACAAAGGTTACTATATCTAGGTTAAAATTAGATCTTAATTATTAATGTTGTCGGTGCAAACTGTTTTGTGAGAGAACTGAGTCTGTGATCTAAATTTAAATTTAAAATACTGTTTTTATTTTCTATGGTACTCAAAAAGCTTGTCTATTGAATTAGGCCACTATGGTTCTCATAGCCTCAATTATTTTTTACGATATGACAAAGTTCACCACAGCCTCGTTATTTTAATCATAATAATCATAATCATTTAATCTGCATTCATGTTATTGACATAATGGTGGTATCATATTGGATGGTATCAAACATGAACCCTGTTAGGGCACAAACAATAATCTGAATGTTAATATATTATATTAATATTAATTATACTGTATATATACATTTTGTATTGTATGTATTTATCAATGTATTAAATATTATTATATTAATTATACTATTTATAAGTTATGTATTGTAAGTATTTATCAATGTATCATATGACATAATATCAGTAAAATGGTTCCCTCCCAGCTTTTCACACGGTAGCTGAATATGTACAATACCTTGTACTCGTCAGTGGAGTAGAGTATGAGTTTCCTGTTGGCGTCGCTGGCCACCAGGTAGCGCGAGTCGGGGCTGAAGCGCACGTCGGTGACGGGGCCCAGGTGCTCCAGCGTGATGCCGGCTGTCAACGTGCGGACGTCCAGCGTGTACATGTGCACTTTGTTGTCCGCACCTGCGAAACGAATTGAACTTTTTATTTTATCGACAGCAAATGGAAAAGGAAGAGAAACTAAATTTAATCCTACTATTATAAAGGTGATAAGTTCGGATGAATCGATGTTTGTTAACATAAACTAACTTTTTTGCGGTAAAATGTATGGTTCCCGTGGGTTAATTTGTTTTAATAAGATTTGTAAGAAAAACCGGTAGCGGAAAGCTAGTAGAAACATTAAACTAAAGCGTCGTAGCGGCCATTGGGGGATCCGGCACGGCACGGTAAGATGTGAAATCCGAGATTTTATAAAGTAATTGTGATGTTATCATTTAAAGAACAATATGATCATAAATAAATTATCATGACAAAACTTTCGCGGTATAACTGTGCCTGTTTGTAAAAAAAAAACGTTTCTGTCCCGCAAGTTGCTAATGAGCTGGAACCTTTTCTAATTGACCTCCACGTGACGTCATCCGCCGCTCATACTGCTAACGTGTACTGAGTGCAGTTACGTCATGTTTACGTCACAAAGATGGCTGTCAGGCACATTATCAATTTGCGGGGATTATAACGATGGTAATTGTGACTTACCACCAACGGCGACATGCCTAGACTTGGGGTCGATGGTGACGCAGGTCGGCTCGAACGACAGCGGCAGACTCGACTGCTTGCTGCCACCGATCACCACTGCCAACTGCACAAAAATATACGTTTACTAACTACTATCTGGAGCAGCCCATCTGGGGAAGTACCTCCACCTTACAGGAAACTGCAGCAAAAATAACACACTTTATTGTGTGTTGTGTTCCTGCCGTGAGTAAGGTCCCCAGAGGTCCTTCTAAGGATGCGCTGCGCTGGCAGTAAGAGGAATATTCCCTCAAACTATCGGCGCAGTGAATACTCCATAACCCTCTCTTTTTCGGGTCAGCAACGCACGAGTGATACCCCTGGTGTTGCAAGCGTCCATAGGCTACGGTAACCGCTTACCAACAGGCGGGCCGTATGCTTGTTTGCCACCTTAGTGGTATAAAAAAAATACAACTAATTGGTAAATGTTATACAACTCATTGGTAATGCTAGTTTACACGAAGCACTTATTAATTTTTTGCCTGTTCAATGCAATGAGTAGAAGTGATTATTAAAATTAAAAATTGTACTGTCGAAACAGTTTTGGATGATGTTTGAATTGGTTAAACTTCCAAATGGAAATCTATAGTCTAGGCAGAGACTATGTATGTATGCATCGTATAAGAAATTAGACAAGAGCCGCCGCAGAGCTATATATAATACTTATATAGTTAATCAAGAATGCAAAAGGAACTTCAATTTTGAATGTTCCACTTTAGACCGGTTTGTGCATTTCATCAAGCAAAACTGGATCCAAACTCATTCAAGTAACGTCGCGTCACTGGTTAATTAAAATATCAATTTCATTTTGTCTAGCAAACAGTTTAACCTTGATATCTGAGCTTTGGTTTTCGGAATAGGTGCCAACTCACCTCCTTAACGGTAGCGATAATGGTTGTGTCGTCTTCGAGGATGTGGTCCATGGCGCGCGGCTGAGAGCCCAGCGGTATGGACATATCTGTGTATGTTGGCACGTCACCTGAAAACATATTATGTATTTTACTTTAAGTACATAACAGCTTGAATAATATACGGGGAAAGAAAACATTGTGAAGAAACTCTCATGTCTGAGAGACTTAACCGACGACGGTAGGGAAATATTGGCAAGCCAGTGTGGGTTTATTGGCTTTATCCCCTGTAGACGGTACCGTGTTCTCTTCTCAATCTTCGAGAATGTGCCCACAAGACTGCAAATGGGTGGATGGTTATCAAGAGATATATGGTTTATGAATATAACTTTCATTGTGCCATATTCCAGTATTCTACGTTAGAGGAAAGTATGTACCATTTAGAAATAGATAAGTAGGTATACGAATATTTTCTTTCAAAGTCCAACACAAAAAGGAGGTCATCAAAATCTTCCGAAATTATGTACCAAAACTAGACTTATTGTAAAAAATACCCTGTATTACGCTGGTTAAAACTCTAGTCGTACTTTTTATGCTTACTAGGGGATCAGAAAAAAAAAATGAAAATGGCACGCCATCTTGACACAGTATTATCAGTTTCATAGTAAAAACTGTCAACTTGACAGCTGTCATGTACCTCGGGTACAAATTTGAGCTAAGTTGTATGGGCTTTTGATGAACCCCTTTAATAATTTAAGCATATGGAGGCGTACATACGTCGTAGCTGAAAATAATGATAGTTTTTGTACCTTCAGCCTGCGGCGAGGCGCGGCGCAGCGTGTCATCGATACCACAGGTAAGCAGCGACCCGTCCTTAGTAACGCGCATGCCGTTCACCTGGTTGCCGTGACCTTGACCAGTCACATGACGACCTTCGCCTGAAAAATAAGTGTATTTAGAACATTTGTGCAGTACTAGCTCGTTAACTCTTCAGGGAATACAGACCATATAAATGTTCATACCATCACGTATGAACAGAGGCATCATAAAGATGACTGATATTGATTGAGCGTGCATGGGGAGACATGCGCGTAGATAAAGCGAAAATGGTATGCCAGGATCGAAGCAAATGGAAATCTATAGTCTCTGTCAAGCCCAATGGGAACTAGGCGTGAAGCTACGTATATTAAATTGCCTTCGTTCCCGTAGATATTTAATTTTTCCCCCGTTTTTGCAACATTTTTTATTGAATCTTGGCTCCTATTGATCGTAGCCTGATGATGTTTGGTTCTACGCGCTAATATCAGGAACTACTGGTCCGATTTGAAAAATTCTTTCAGTGTTACATAGCCTATTTAACGAGGAAGGCGATAGGCTATATATCATTACGCTACGACCAATAGGAGCTGAGTATAAATTGAAATGTTGCAAAAACGGGGGAAATAATTTAACTTCTACGGGAAATCGCGGGCAAAGGGTAGTATTATAGAATAATAAGTATAGATATAGATTTACTTTTGAAATAAGCACCTTTTTCAGTATCCATACAGTTGTCACTCACCATTTTCAACATTCCACGCCGTGATACAGCCATCGTGACTGGCAGTGTACACGATTTTCCTGTCAGGGTGCAGGGTTAAGCACGTGATGGGCTTGTTGTGCCCCATCAGCACCTGCAGCGGCTTGTCCGGGTTCTCCACGTCTAAGTAGTTGATGACTCCTGACAGGGACACGGAGAGGAGGTGCTTGCCTTGCCACAGACACGATACCTGAGTGAAAATACGTAGGTATATTTCTGTACAAAAACTCAAGTATTTCGTGTGTAATGCGTGGACACTCACGGTGAGATTAGTCTATAAGTTTTAAGGCTGATTTACATTGATACAGTAGCTGGCGCCAGCATCACTGGATTCCGGCGCTGGATCAGCACTGTATCAATGTAAACATGTTTCAATCCAGTCCAGTATCCAGGGAAACATGTTGCCATTGATACAATATTGAACTTAAATGTTCTAGTGAAAGGATTAAGCATTTGTACAAAATCTCGAAGGTAGAATCAATTAATCACTGACAATCATATGACAATAACATACTCCTAAAAAATTACAATCGAATCGAGAAGCTCCTCCCTTTTTGAAGGTTAAAACTGAATTAAAGCTCCTACTCCATACCTGTTGATTTTCTACGGCTGTTCCCATGTTGAAGAGGACAGTGCGCTGCATGGTCTCAATATCCCACAAGGCACAGGTCTTGTCTCCAGAACACGACAACAGTTGCTTGCCGTCCGGCGACCACGCGATGCCGTACACACCGCCTTTGTGTGCTGGCGAACCGATCTGAAATTAAACAAAAACGTATTAAGGTCACAGCTCCTTAGAGCCACCCGGCACCCGACCAGCACCGCCTCATCACTCGACGTCATTGGTTTACGGGTGGACGCCACGTTATATCCAGTAAACGTCGCGTGGTCATCCAGAGAACCTCGCGCGAACTGCAACGGAGGGTAGTAGAAGAAGTCCAAATTCCATGGCACAAGGAAAAATAATGTCTTTGGAATCGATTCCAGTTAAAAGGACTGAAACTGAGGCAAGAACTGGACCTGGGATTGCAATTAGAACTAGAATAGGAACAAAAGCGAGAGGAACTGGTAGAACTACACAGGGCACTGGATAAGGCCTAAGAACCGGAATTGGCACTGGAATTGGAACAGAACAGGAACAGTAATTAAATCAAGAGGATTAACACTGATCCCAGAAGATAAGAAGATGTAACCAATTCGAAAAGTGGAGTAAGATGTGACCATTACATATATTCAAAAAGTGAAGTGCGTGCGATAGATCCTGCTTTTTAACCCAACGCAAAAACGACAGGGTGATATAAGTTTGACGCGTCTGTGTGTGTGTGTGTCCGTTTCAGTGTGTATGTGTATGTAGGTGCGTTGAGAGGTGAATTAGTCGGGAGTGTTCTTAGCTCCCTCAATGTGGTTATCAATATACAATGAAAGGGCTTGGTGGCAATTAGTAGAATACTATACACTATGATAAATTTCAAATCCAAAATGGCCGCCACCACAAAATGGCGAATTACATTTATTTTTTCGTTTTGTGTCGGGATTTTTCATTTAGTCTTTTAGCCTAAAGACTATCTTTTTTTTTTATACCATTAAGGTGGCAAACAAGCATACGGCCCGCCTGATGGTAAGCGGTTACCATAGCCTATGGACGCTTGCAACATCAGGGGTATCACTCGCGCGTTGCCGACCCGAAAAACCTCTAAAACTATGTCGGCTATACTAACCTCTCCTTTGAGTTCTGAAGTAGCACCATCAAACAAGAAGATCTTGCCGTCGAAGCCGGCGGACGCGAACAGGCTGCCGTCAGGACTGTAGCGCACGGCCTGAGCGAACCGAGTGTGCTCCTGTGATGACACAACATACAATTATTTTAAATGTTAGTTTTAGAATAAAATATGCGACATTATTTAGGAGTAAAGCGATTTAGGCGTGATACAAACTAACCAAACCTACGGACTTTGAGGATATTATTATTTATAGGGATATGAGCCAAATTATAAAAGCAAATCTATACCTCGGAAGTCATACATTTTACCGGGATAAAAAGTAGCTTATGTGCTAAATAATCTATCTCTGTGCCAAATTTCATCCAGATCCATTCCGCCGTTCTGGCGTGTATGAGTCAAAGAGAGAGAAAGAGTCAAACATACATCCATCCATCCATCTATCGAAACTTTCCCATTTATAATATTAGTAGGATATAAACCTTCCTTTTGAATCACTCTATCTATTACTAAAAACTTCATTAAAATCTGTTGAGTAGTTTATAATAATATAATAATTATAATAATAATACCTTGGGACATTTTTTACACAGCACCATCTAGACCCAAACTAAGCAGAGCTTGTACTATGGGTACTAGACAATGGATATAATACTTCTATTTTTTTTTGTAAATACATACTTATAATATATAAGAAACACCCAGACAAACACAAACAGCTAAGGTCATCACATAAATGTTTGTCTTGTGGGAACCCACGACCTCGTGATCAGCAATCCGGTATTCGAACGACAAGACACAGACGTCGTCAAGTTTAATAGATCTGAGCGAACAGACAGCGAAAGCGACTTCATTTTATACTATGTAAAGATAAAGAAGATACAAGAGCTTTATCACCTGCTTAGTGCACTTAAACTTGAAGGGGGGTCCTTCGAACACGGCGATGGTGTTGTCTTCAGAGGCGGTCACAATGCGGAACGGCCGCGTCGGCTTGAAGTCCACCGAGTTGATAGGCTTCGACTGGCCGCTGATCTCACCCACGGACGTCCCAGTCTCCGACATGAATACGTGACCGAATCTGTAAGTTAATAATAATAATCATCATCAACAACCCACTGCTGGGCACGGGTCTCCTCTGATTGACTTATCAAACAGACCGAGCGCGCTAGCAGTACGCGGCGTTCTAGGAAGGCGTCTTGACGTCGTTGTGTTTTAAAAAAAAAAGATTGGGCGTTCATGTTTGAATGTGGAACAATGTATTCAAAATTTCAATAAACGTAAAAAATATGTATGTATACAAAAATATGGTTGAGCGTCGAAGTCGTTCAAACACAAAATGCGACGCTAGTCTGGTACGCTCTAGCGCCCTGACGCGCGCTGAAAACTCGAAGCCTTTAGAATAAGAGGGATTCAGCCCATCACGCTTCGACCTAGTGAAGTTTGGTAGATTTCAAAAGCCGTTAAGAAAATCTCTCAAGCATGCAGGTTTCCTCAAGATCCGATTCCGATCCGAAATCCGAGCGGATTTCCACCACCTGGAAAGTCGGCAAGATTTATCGGACTCATTACGACTAAAACCCGCACAAAAACATACTAGATAACGCTGACTCAACTTGGTAATTGAAGCCAGGACCTCACGCTCAGCAATCAAGCTTACGAGCACTACACCAATGAGGCAATATTTCCAGGATATTCTAATAATATCGCAAGCATTCGTCACACTTCCGCGTTTCTGTATAAAATAAAAATCTCTTTCAGAATGATCGCCGAACCATCACGACACGATGCGAAACTAATTGGAGTACAATGCGCGCCAAATACCTAACTGTCCAGAATATGAACCCGGATCACTCGTTCGTTCGAGAAGACTAGATAGTCTGTTCTTAACCGACATCAAAAAAGGAGTAAGTAGTTGCTTTTCAACGATCCTTACGTTGGAGTCATCAGGTACCTCGTCTAGTCTTTTGTCGACGTAAAACTTGGTTTACGTTAAAAGTTTCTCAATTCGACTTTTTTTTTTCAACCTTTTATTTTTGTCTGTCTGTGGGTATTTATTTAATAAAAAGTACTGCGGGACATGCAGAATGCAGGAATGCGCGGAATGCAGGAGCGTGGTAGATGAACGGGCACAAATACTTCAATTCCCAGCATTAGGGATGTTGAAAAAATATCGATAAATCGATTTTTTTTTCAATATATCGATATTTTTGAGCGATATTTAAAATTCGATATATCGATGTATCGATATAAAATTTCAAGTATCGAAAAGGTATCAAAATCGATATATTTTTTAGACCAATAAACATTTTTAAGTTAAAAGATTATTACCTTTTTTTTTGGCTGTTTTATAATTTGGTTTTTAAGTTAGCCGATATATCGATATTTTTTTAAAATATCAATATCGATATTGATATTATTTTTTAAATATCGATACGATATATATATCGATACTTTTTGCATTTCCGGAATCCCTACCCAGCATCGCTCTCGGAATACTGTAGTAGTCTAAATAGGCTGCTAGCCTTCTGGGAAAGCCTAGAAAAACTAGATGCCTGGAAAAACTAGAAGGCACGCGCACAATGGCCCAATCACCACTTGATTGGGTCATTGTGCGCGTGTCTTCCAGTTTTTCTAAGTGCGGATAAGCCCAGCTAAATTAAACTAATCCCTAAGCTACCACTGCTATTAGTACGTATTGAATTAATGTATATTTACCTCTCCCTGCCCTCTCCGACGGCGACCATGCGTTGGTTGTCGGCACTCCACGCGATGTCCTTAATAGGACCTCCGATGGGCTGGAACTCATTCTTGAGTATATGTTCCTTGTTCACCGTATCCCAGATCCTGATCTTGCCAGAAGCGTCTAAAACGAAGAGGGTTTATTTTTAAATAGTTTTAAAAGACATTGCCTTATCCTAGGATTTTTCTCTTTAATCGTTGGTGCGTTAACAGGAACATACAAATATCATATGCACCGTTTGCTGAGAATTTCATCATCATCTTCCTGCCCTTTTCTCGATTTATTTGGGGCCGGCGGAGCCTAATCCTTTTCTCCCCATTCATCCCTTTTAGCCGTCACCTGCTCATTCAATCCTTTGCCATCATATTGACCTTAACACAATCCATCCATCTTTTCTTTGGCCTTCCTCTATCCCTCCGTCCTTCAACATTCAATGTCATCACTCTTTTAGTCACATGCGTTTCATCCCTCTTGCTGAGAATTTCATAGAACGACTCAATAACTTTTCTCGGCCTTGGAATCGAAACCAGGATTTTCAGCGTAGCAGTCGCTACGACCACTAGACTAGAAGATTCAGATAAAAAAAAACTAGATTTACGTTGGGAAAAAAATGTCAACCCTGGGTGGCGGCACATCAAACCAAAGGCCGCATGTCGGGTCTATGTCTTATGGGATTCATTCTATTAGATACTAGAAGATCGTCTACCATAGAGGTACCGTTGAACGTGGTCAGAAAATCAGACATTATTAAGATTTCTAAATAACGGTTATAAATTGCAACTTGTTAAACCGCTTTCATTGGTCTGCTAAACCTGTGTTATCGATAAAGAATTATAATACTTCCGATAATCGGATAATAAAGGTAGATGCAGTCTGATTAATTGCTGTCATACAACGAAATTTTATGTTATGTTATCGACACAATCGAATTATTTTATAACATTGATAAAATGTGTGTATCATACTTATTTAGGTATTTGTAAATAATACTTAGCGAAATGGATTAGCCTATGTTTCCCGAACAGTTGGGCAATGGGCAGAGGTGTACAATGTACGCGTACAGCTCGGTGGTAAGTTTATCGAGCTGGTAATAGGGTGGTGGGGGCAGCATATTCCTCATGATTAACTGGGCAAAAATCCAAACCAAACACTGAGCTAATCATACTGAGAATTTCACATAAGACAACACTGCCCGACTTGGGACTCGAATGTAACTAACTCTAACTCTAATCAGCCTCCCGCTCAGCTGCCGTGTTTGTGTGTGAAGTAGTTAGATCAGTATATGTATATAATTATTTTATTTTATTTATTATACTTTATGCACTGATTGGTACAAAGGCAGTCTTAATCATTATGCAATTATTATTTTCTAGTTGAAAGCACTCTGACTGCCTCGTTAGTCTAGTGGTTCTAAGCGCGACTGCTACGCTAGAGGTTCTAGGTTCGATCCCCGGCTCGAGCAGTTTTGTTGGGTTTTCTGTGAAATTCACAGTAGCTGCTCGGAGTCTGGATTCGTGCCCGGTTGAATTTTCATTATGACGACGTCTGTGTCTAGTGGTTCGAGTACCGGACTGCTGATCACGAGGTCGTGGGTTCGATTCCCACAGGACAAACATTTATGTGATGAACTTAAGTGTTTGTGTTTGTCTGGGTGTTTCTTATATATTATAAGTATGTATTTACAAAAAAATAATATAAGTATTATATCTATTGTCTAGTACCAAGGTACAAGCTCTGCTTAGTTTGGGACTAGATGGTGCTGTGTAAAAATGTCCCAGGATATTTATTTATTTATAATAACTATCTGTGTGCCATGTTTCTGCCCAATCCGCATTTCTATTCGCAGGATGAATCGCAAATCTTTTAAAACCAAAATGTAGGTGCAAGTATTATTTGTAATCTTACATCTTGACTAATGATCCGCTTATAACCTTCCTAGCTGATTTCTATTTATATTGGTGAAAACCGTATGAAAACCCGTACAGTAATTTCTGAGATTAGCCTGAACAAACGCGAACAGCGCGGTGACTTCTTTTATAAATATAGTGGTGATTATATTGGCATGAGTTAACATTAATACTTCATGGCGTAGTAAAAGAGAAGGTAGCCAACATGGTGTACCTAAATACTAAAGCTTTTTAAAAACCTATTTAACAAAACATGTAATCAACACTCCAGTTTATTTGGTAGATGGCCTACAAACTACTGCTAGGATAGAAAAGCGACTTCGTGTTTGAAAGGTCATTTCTACATTTAATCGACCTGCATTGCGGGATATCTTCCGTACCCCGTTTCGAAGCTATAATAAGCTGGAAACATTTTATAAAATGTCATCATAAAATGTAGAAATTCGAGTCTTAGTGAATACAACATGCAACAGAAGTAGTTTCAGTTTAATTCTGGAGTGATCCGCGAGCCGGCTGGCTTAGCGCCAATGGGCCGCTATTATGTGAGAAATCATAATAAATGTTCCTAGTTACGAATGTTTTGATAATCGCGGCGATGGCATACGACCTACAGGTTTTTACAGCGTATAAGCTAACCAGAAGCACATTGATGTCGAGTAAAGCCATTTCTTTGATCACTATCAATGTTTTCCAAGTCGCATACAGGTCGAGATGCAGTTTACAGTTTGTACTACATTCCTCAATTTAATCTAGGTAGATTGTAGAAACAGCAAACTTCGTTGCAGTTCCGCTTCGATTCGATATGGTTGCAAAAGTTGAATTGGTAAGAGTTCCGAGTTAAATCATTTAAAATAAGCATCCATCTTGAAGTGCTATTTCATCTACCTATACTAATATTATCAAGAGGAAAGATTTGATTGTTTGTTCGTATTGAATAGGCTCCGAAAGTACTGGACCGATTTGAAAAATTATTTCAGTGTTAGATGCCCATTTATCGGGGAAGCCTATAGGCTATAAATCATCACGCTTTGACCAATAGGAGCGGAGTAGCAATTAAACATGTTGCAAAAACGGGGGAAAAATTTATAAGACCACGCGGGCGAAGCCGCTGGCGGAAAGCTAGTATTTCATAGTGGCAGACATTTTCAAGATCTGCACCTCTAAATACCACTCAGAAATCTTATAAATAAAATAACTACTTAACCACGTTTACCACAAACTTTATAAGTCTCTTACTTATAAAGTTTGATAGCTTAGAGCGCAATATAACTGTACGTTTGTTAAGTTATAAGCAAAGTAAAGTGTAAACTTTACTATAAATATCGATGTTAAGACAGTTGGGGTCATATTATGATTCATAGTTTCGATATTTTTGCACTAAATTACTTTTATATGCGACTTTGGAACGGCCATTCGGAACGGTTAACTTCAGACGCCGTTATTTTGTTCGGAATGTACCACAGTAATATTAATAACTTTTTTGACTTCCGAAACGTTTTTGAGTCTGAAAAAATTGCGTATGCCACATCCAAGTGTCAGATCAAGATTGGAGAAACAAGTCACACAATTGTTATTAGCCTGATCATAGATATAATACACTCTGAGCCTGATATACCAAGCATTGGATAAAATTAAGCAGTTGATGACGTTCAAGAGGTATTTAATGCATATGACTAGAGAGATATCAATATAAAAGGATGGAGGTACAAGGATACCAAAGAAAGCAGCTACGAAATTATTGATGGTATATGTTATGGACGCTAAGATTGATAATCAAGTGACAGCTAAAAGGCATACGGACCAAGAAAAAAGTTTCTGGGTCTGAGGATCAATGGAAAAAACCATAGTGCGCCAAACCCAAATAAATTGTAGGAAGGTGATAATGCTCCATAGAAAAAATTAGAAGGGGCCAAACAACTTTTTGCAAGGATCTTAAATTTGTCTTAAATTCGTAAAATTGACAACGTCTGTGGTCTAGTGGTTCGAGTACCGGACTGCTGATCACGAGGTCGTGGGTTCGATTCCCACAAGACACAAACATTTATTGTAATGAATTTAAGTGTTTGTGTTTTGGTGTTGTTGTCTGGGTGTTTCTTATATTATAAGTATGTATTTACAAAAAAAAATATATATAAGTATTATATCCATTGTCTAGTACCCATAGTACAAGCTCTGCTTAGTTTGTGACTAGATGGTGCTGTGTAAAATGTCCCAGGATATTTATTATTTATTATTATAAATCCTAAATTCAGCATAGTGATTAAAGAAGCACGCCTAGACGATCTTTGATGAAAGTTTTAACTCAATAGCAAGTTTTTAAAATATACAAGCAAGTTCCTTGACCTTACTAATATTTTTTACATGTGACATCTATTTGTTTATCTCCTAATGACTTCGTGAACGAAGTCAACGAAACGTTACGAATTTTGGCAGATGATCTGTTTGTGTAACTGAGGAACTTGCTCCGAAAGATCGTCACAATCGCAAACGGAGGATGGTTAGTAATTTTTTAGAGATTTTAAAGCTTTTTTCCATTACTAGTTGTACAGGGTGTATACTCCCTAAACATGAAGTCTGTAGTTTCGGTTTTAGTTACGGGCGTTTCCTACTCCGTATCACCTACGGACGGATGGTTCGTTCAGAGCCTGAAGTAACAATAACTGATTCTTTGTATTTTGTTTGGACAACACAATTTTACAGTTCGAAATATCCATCCGAAAATCGATATCCATCCGAAAAAATTTACCTGACACTTGCTTTAACGGATCGTTATGTCTGGGCTGCTTTCGGACGTGCCCTTCTTCTTCCTAGCCTTTTCCCAACCATGTTGGGGTCGGCTTCCAGTCTAACCAGGATGCGCCTGAATATCAGTATTACACGGAGCGACCGCCATCAGACCTCCTCATCCCAATTTCTGGGCAATACCGATATTCGATGGAAAGACTGGTTGTCATATTTTTTAGGTTTCTGACTACCACTAGCGAATGTCATAGGTGTTCGTATGACAACCGGGACCGAGGCACGGAGGGGTCTCGATGTGTTAACAATGGTCACCCATCCACAGACTGACCTCGGCAAGCGCAGCTTAACCTTGCAGATCGGTTGATCAGCGTTGGTACAACCTGGCCACGAGCCCTGCCTTCGGACGTGCCCATTACTTCGTTACGGAGATAAGGAGTAGACCCCAGCTCGGAGTTTAGATTCGTGCCTGGTTAATACCTTAAACATCCCGTGGGTGTACATCACACCTCTGCCTAATACTTCAAGGAGTAAAGGCATGATGGTATGTTAGCGTGATGGTATGTTATGTTATTTTTACTACTGGGTTGACTGGTTTAGAGATGATTGTCGCGTTGTCGCGTGTTAACCGTGCGAAACGAGGTGTGTGGCGTAAATATTGTTATTGCGCAAGCAAGCTACGCGTAATCGACTAATCTTTGGCGCGAACTAAATTAGTTGTAATAGCGTATTTATGTATGAGTAAAAAGTATTTAATAAATAAAATCTTAATAGTGCAAAACTAGTGCTATAAGTATATAGGATAATTATAAGTAACTATTACCTATAATTATCCTATATACTTATAGTCCGCGCGGAACTAGTTGGCCGCGCCTTACGTAGGACGGGGGTGAGGTGGCGGGTTACTGTGAACAAAAGCAAGCGCCCACCACTCGCAGGCACCCTCGCCCCTCCGTCCTGCCGCTCACATAAGGCGCGCACGCCCGCTAAGGTGCGGCCAACTAGTTCCGCCCAGACTATAATAGTAGGATACTTATGTTTTTTTAAGCAAAATGTGGTAATCAGGCCGCTATTTGTTATATATTCTCCAAAATTCTGCCTTACTTTATGTAACATTGGCTATTTATACCAAAATACATAAGAGGAAAATTCATTCAAAAATATGTTCAGTCATTAAGTTTCCTGATTGGTATGCTGTTCTATTAATTATATGTTATTATTCTTATGAAGAGTTAAATATGTTTAATTCCAGGTTTTAGTCGAGTGGTTTTCAGCAAGAACAGGTAGATCGACAGTAGAATCTTAAGAGCCTTTCTCTTACTTGAGGTGATGTGTCTACTGACTGGTGCAGTGAGTAGCCAAGTTGGCCGAAGTCTAGATGCAGAATTAGTATAACTTTTTTTTCAATAATAATAAAATTTATTCAAAAAAAATTGCAATCTCCTATGAAAATGAAAAAAAAAAACTTAAATCATTTTATTTTAAGGAGTGCCTGAATCAGAATTTGTATGAATCATGTTTAAACATATTATGTGTGTGCAGATAAACATAAGATTGTAAATACCGAGTCATTATCAGTTACAGATACTCAGTGGTACCTACTATTGGTTTATTAATTCCAATTCAGAATATTATCACGTCGATTCCCCTATTGACAACCTAAGCACCTATATAGGTAATGGGACTTAGGGGCCCAGAGCCTAAAAGATAAACTAGTTGCTATAGACTTTTTAAAAAACTGAATAAGTGTAAATAGAAGTACATAGTCATAAAACAGTCTTAAAATTGGGCCAGCTGTTAGTTCATAATTATATACATACATGTCATACATACTAATTTAATAATAATTATACTAAATGTAACACAGTTACGAATCCTACTTTAATTAATTCGTTATTTATACAAATTAACAACTATGAAGGTGAAAGTATGGAGAATAAGAATGTACATAAATAATGTTGTTTGGGGTTGTTATTATCTTATTTTTTAAACAATCAACTCCCCAAAACACCGTAAATCAAAATAACTTTTATTCTAATTATTAAATTAGAAAACCTGACCCAACTGTTTAACACTTGAAATATTTAATATATTGTAATAATAAAAATATATTATAATAATTGTTATGAACAAAAATACAAGTTGATAAGGAAATTTTAAAAAAAGCTGTCTGCATGCAGCAACAAGTTCTATATTCAAAATGACAATAACCATTGGTTCAAAGAATGTATTTTCTTACCTCCTGAAGAAATATAGAACCCACTCGGGGAGTACTTGGCTACATTCACTTGGCAAGAATGCTCCGTGTATGTATCGGCGATTGCGGGGTTCTCAATATCTCTGATGATAACGGAATTGCCGTTAGTGTACAGGAAGTTTCTGCCCTTCGGATCGCCGCCTAAAACTAACGGTGTACCTCTCTGGGTCCTCGGCAAAGCCGCCCAAGTATACTCTGCGGACACAAAACCACACTGTAAAACCACTGTACACTGATAATTTCATACACAACCTGATTTATCATGATATTTCACCCACTAGTCACTACTACCATGCTGTACTAAAAAAGACGAAAATAAGAACTTACTATGAGAATAAGACATTTTGATAACAGTCTTTATTAACTAAACAATAATTAGATAAGGTTAAAACTATTGGTCACTCAGTACTTTTAATTATTTTAAGAGAAACACAGTCAGCCGCTATACCCCATAGCCTACCAAAAAAGTGACGTACAATAATATTTTTTTGCAATGTTGGCACGATTGTCGCCCATTGGAATTACCTTATATGGGCAGAGGAATACCATTCATTTTTATAGTAACATCTAATTTACTCCTTTTTAATTATTTATCTCCATTTGCATTTATTAATCAAAAAACCTAGTAAAATTATCATTACTTTACAAATATACTTTTTTAAATAATGTAGTTTGTAGTCGAGTTTTGTCTATGGGCAACCAAAAGTTGTAGTCATAGAGTAATACGTATAGAGAGGTCCTTCGCAGAATTTAATGAAGACCGCTAATGTCATAAATAGCGCTGTCTGGTAGCACCATCCGCAAACTATTTATGGGCAATCAAAAGTTGAAGTGTTTGTAGTTATAGAGTATTAAAAGTAATACATCGGGTATAGAGAGGCCCTTCGCAGAATTTATTGAAGACCGCTAATGTCAATTGATCGGATAAATAGTGCCGTTTGATCGGATAAATATATCCGCAAACTTAGTACGTAAATGAATGACGTTACTTATTACTAATCTCATCTACTAATAAAATCGAAAAGTCGAGTAGTGTAAATAAACATACGTGATTTTTGTTCTGTAGTGCGACACGTAGCGTTTTTTTGGTGGAGTCTTTTTACCGTAAGTTTACATATTTTTAGATTGTTGTTATTATTTAAATGATTTCAAATGAAATGAGCCAACCGACTACCTATTAATGAATAAAACGAGCGACGATTGCTAACTAAACCGTTAGGCGTTCCGATTCGCGATTCTGACTACTAACTATTAGTAATTACTAACTTGTTATAATTAAGATAACTTGAGACGTCCATATAAACAAATTATTTCATTAGAATATCTCATATTCGCACCACTCGGCTCGGATAGGATTTATAGAAGTTGGCGACACTGATGCATAAGTTATTGAATTTGAGTATTCGCTTACCTCACTATTCTAATCATTATTCAGTATTCACTCACTTCAGTCACTTCACTATTCTATTTCATTCATTCCATCCATTTGTCAAAAATGTTACGAACGACGAGCTTGCTGCGCTGTGTCGAAATTAATTGAAATATTCTTTTGAGTGATATTTATTCGGCATTGTTGTGTTATTATTGAATAAGAAGAGTGATGCTTGCGTGTGATACATTACAATTTTGCGACAGATTCATTTTTGTTGCATTTTTCGGCTTCATTATTTGACACTTGTTTCCACGTGGTTCACGTCAGGATCGGTCGACGTGTTAATTTTCTAGTTATAATTTATTTTTTGACCACATTTGAAAGAAGAAATGGAGTCATTAAACATCTCGAAACTGAACTTGTACAGTGGCAGAAGCCGCAGCTCTCAGGAAAACGGCATTAAGTTCGAAAGGACTGAAGAAAAGTTCGAAACAAACGTAAGTCATACCATGCTCTTTAAAAATTGCTACAAAATGTTACTATAACTGAATAAAAAAGTGTTATTGAAGTCGTCAAATTGTACAAAAGCCTTCAAAAACGTGCTTACACAATTTGGGAAATGTTTTCTAAGTCGGACTCGTGTTAAGAATTGCAAAATCAGATCACTTTTCATGACCAAATAAAGATGTCAACATTTTCGATGATCAGGCAAAAATACTTTTTACGTTAATTATTTTTTGCAAATTTTTAAAGAGATAGGCAGAAATGACACAACATGCAAACAAATTGCATTGTATAATGCAATTATAAAGATGATGACATAAAACAGCTGTTTTGCGAAATGCTTGTTACTGTAACAAGACTGATAAAAATACTGAAAATTAATTCTATACTGGATAAAATCGAAATAGGTATTTCTAGTAAAAAAAAACAATCATGCATCTAGTTTTTACATGTTAATGTTACATTTCTTTTAAGTTGGGCTATAAAATACACTTATACAATAAAACTTGTGTCAATTTTATTTTGCATTTCAATAATAAAATGCCTAAACTGTTGTGCGCCTTAAAAAGGCCCTATACTTAATAAATTCCCTATACTTAATAAATTTTGTGTTAATTTTAGAATCAACAATGTTTACATTAGAATAATTATGATGAATAGCAATCAGTTATTTATTTGTTAGGTTTATATTAGTCAACATAATATAACAAGGTAACAAAATAAGGATACATAAATGACAGGATATAAAAGATAATCATAACAAAAGAGGTTTGCACTCCACATGAATGGTATTGATTTTGGGATTAACATGTTTCCTTTGTAAAAGTACAGAAAAAAAAACATTATGTGATAAGTTGGCAATTTACCAATGCCCATGACATTGTGATATTCAGATTAGAGTGATATTACTGTAGAAGCCTGAACTACGGTACATCCTTAGATTTTCCAGTAAAACCATTTACCAACTCTTCGGGTCCATTCAGGTCAGGTGGAAAAAAAAAAAAAAAAACATTGTAATTTTTTCAATTTGGAGCTCATACTTCTATTGCCTATTGCCTATTGCCATTAACTAAAACTATGTACTTACGATGCTATAACAATCATAGGCCTTCATGAGACAGGCTCAACCTAGTGTGGGGGCCATAGAAAAAACTATGTCTCCATACTATGCTTAACTTGATAAATAATAATGTTAATATATTATGTCAATGTAAGGAAATGTAAACATTTTGGTATATAAAATTATTCTTATTCTTACTATACATATATAAAAATAAATTAAAAAGCCATTTTCATTCCATTTGCATGTACAATTATTTTCTTATTCTTACTAAAAGACTGAAAAAAACATTGCTTTTTAAACATTCTTACATTTACTAATAAGTTTTGGTAAAGTAGTAATACTCATAGTATTAGCTATGAGTGAATACTACTCATAGTTAATACTATGAGTTAATAGTACTCATAGTTAATACTATGAGTTAATAGTACTCATAGTTAATACTATGAGTTAATAGTACTCATCATTAATACTATGAGTTAATAGTACTCATAGTTAATACTATGAGTATTAACTATGAGTAAATACCCAGTTAGTTAATACTATGAGTAGTGGTTAATACTCATAGTTATGTAGGAATATTATTCTAATATTTTAAACATAAAAACAATGATTTGATCTGAAAGCCTATTCACTGAATCGTTTTTTTTGTTTGTTTCATTTGAATCATATCAGGTGCCTCAATCAATTTGTTTACCGAATTCTATAAACTATGCCCTAAAAATACAATAGTGAGATTCTGAGTATCGATGAGTGTATTTCCCACCTCCATGCTAAAGACATGCTATGTTGTGGAGTTGCATATAACAACCATAAAATTGTACATATTATCAAGTTACTCTCTTACACATAATTATATTACTGTGTGGTGTAGGTCAAATGAATAAAACTCCATGTTAAAAACATTTATATTTCTTTACAGTCTTTAACGGACCAAGATGAGGAGTACCACTGTGAATACACAGAAGAAATATGGAAGAACCTACTGGAACAGGAAGCTGAGAAGCCAACTATCCACCTGCAATCACCACAGGTTTGTTTTTTTTGTTCCTACATACCTTTAGGGCCGGTGAGGCTAATAAGAAATAGGCTATTCCATGAAGCCAGGACACAAGCTAGTAATTCATATTATGTAGCCGCCACAAGCTCTTAAAGTAAAGCTAAAGTCATGTCTCCATATTATGTACCTTCCCTTTATTTATACTACTAAGAAAACCAACAAACAGGCACATCTATTTCTATTTCTATTTATCTTCGGGGACGCCTGCAGGCACCAGGCGGGCGATCAGTCCTCTTGTTGGGATTATTTCGCCCAGTTCCCCATTTTTTGGTGGATCCCTTCATGGGTTACTGGCGCTCGGCGTCGCGAATCTCCTAGTGCTTACAGGTGCTAACAAGCACATAGACTACCTGGTAGTATATTGAAACCTAACCATTGCTACTAGCTTTCCGGTAGTAAAACGGGTATAACACGGGGGTAAGCCGCTGGCGCCTTAGCCCGTGTTATACCCTGTTTTTGCAACATTTTTCATTGCTACTCTGCTCCTGTTAGTCGTAGCGAGATGGTATATGTATAGCTTATAGCCTTCCCCGATAAATGGGCTATCTAACACTGAAAAATAAATTAAATCGGTCCAGTAGTTTAGGAGCCTATTCAATACAATCAAACAAACAAACAATCAAATCTTTCCTCTTTATAATATTAGTATAGATTAAATCAAATGTTTTAATTGAAAATAGTAAATACGGTCCTGATGCATAATATTTGTAACTAGCTTTTGCCTGCAGCTTCACTCGCGCCAAGTTTTATTTTCTAAATTCTGAACACAAGTGGTGAAAATAAAACATATTTTTTTGTATAACATAATTAGCAAATTTTTATTAGGTAGGTAGAAGTTATTCTTAATCTTGATTCAAAAAAATTCCAAAATTTTCTTTGACTAAAGGAGTAGGTAACAAAATTTTAAATATTCGCTTATTATGATTTATAGTTTATAATTTTGCTATAATGGTGCAATATCGTCAACATTGACGGAGTATGAGAAATAAGGACATTTTATTACCCGTCTATTGAAATAAAGTGAATGCAATTACATGATTCATATCAGTTGCTATTTCATCATGCAACACTAACCACATGACATTCACTCCTATGTTGATACGGTTAGAGTTCCAAATCGCTTGCGAATCTTGCGATGGTTACTATTTCATGATCTCCGAAAGTATTGCAACAGATTAACTCGTATAGTTGTCTCCCCTAAGGAAAATACATTGTTCGAATAATTTAAATAAGGCCCCTGTAAATATAAAAGAAACGTTTTTAAATAAAATAATAAGTATTCAGCATAGAGTCCTTCAAGAAGGGTTATAGGTGAAGGGTCAGTAACGCGTGTGATCCTTCAGTCTTGTAAACTTCCATAGGCGGTGGTAACCGCCTCGGCCTATCATCAAGCGGGCCGCATGCTTGATTACCACCCTTGTGGTTTTTTTTCCGACTGCGTAGGCAGTAATTGGAGGCAAGGTTATGTGTAGCGAGAGCAATACCCGTGATCCCACCACTAAGCGGAAGGAGTTAGTGGCCGCATTCCCGAGCGGGACAGTATGCATAATATAAGGAGCATTTCCCCGCTCAATTAAAAAAAAAGGCAAGGGTATGTGTAGGTGTACTGACGCGTGAATCCGTTTATTTCAGCATTTTCAAAAACATTTATTTCAGTTACTCTAAAAATGTATTATGAATGAGATGTCATTGGACATCACAATAAATTATTCCTGTAAATGGTTTTATCGTTTTTATAGTGTAGGCATCGGCATACATACCATCAAACCTGGATTCCTCCAAGGTTTAAGAAAAGATTTGCTACCAATCGGGCACAAATTCAAACTCCGAGCTGCTGATGATTTGATGCTAAAAACCCAATTACACTACCGACCTGGGAATTGGACCTAGGAACTAAAGAGTAGCAGCCGCGCTACAATCGCATTGGTTTACACCAGTAGGTACACCAATCTAATCCATAGGTTCTGAATACATTAGGTATTTTTTTCTAAAACCTTAATTTTATACATATATTCCGGCCGCTGCCTATAAGAATGTCTAACTCATTAATGCTTAAATTGCAATGAATAACCGTCCCAGGCAGGTGTTACCTCGTGGCGGTTGTCGTCCCTTTAAAAGCCTTGCTTGGGAAATTTACCTGCGTAAGACCCGCTTAGCGGACGTAAGATGTAGGGACAAAGTGTTTTGCATCTGTCTGTCTGCAGTTCCTTTCAATATTGCAACACGAATAACCCTCGTCTTATTGTTAGTAAGCAGCTGGTCTTGAAAGATGCGTTGTGTTTTTTTTGTCAGAACAAGTAATATTTGAACACACCAAAACCCGACTGCTTATAATACAATGCTGAGCACCAATTTGCCCCCGAAAACTTTGATCACTATCACGTCAGTGGTCAAAATTCATATTTGTACAACTTTATTTGATACTAGCTTCCCACCAGCGGCTTCGCCCGCGTGGTCTTATAATTTTTTCCCCCGTTTTTGCAACATTTTTCATTACTACTCCGGTCCTATTAGTCGTAGCGTGATGATATATAGCCTATAGCCTTCCCCTATAAATAAATGGGCTATCTAACATGGAAAGAATTTTTCAAATCGGTCCAGTACTTTTTGAGTTTATTGGTTACATACAAAAATACAAATCTTTCCTCTTTATAGTATTAGTGTAGACTAACTGCTTTATTTACAATAACTCGTTTGAGGGACTCGAGTTCAATGACAATACAAAGTTTTCTCAAACTCACTGGGCCAGTGAACGCTTTACATGAGTAAATTTCCTTTTTTTAGTAGTTTTAGTTTTTTCACTGCCCAATTTTTTTTTTCTTTGACATTCCTTATGAATCCACTCCACAAGATGAACTCATGGCTGCTGTGGCTCTTTCCTCCTTTGCCAGTTGCAAACATAGTCCTACACTGTGATACACACAATTGATACTAAAAAAAACTATGTCTGGACTTTAAAAGAGACCATTCTTTTTATTCTATTTATCTTCGGGGACGCCTGCAGGCACCAGGCGGGCGATCAGTCCTCTTGTTGGGATTATTTCGCCCAGTTCCCCATTTTGGTGGATCCCTTCATGGGTTACTGGCGCACGGCGTCGCGAATCTCCTAGTTGCTTTGCAGAAGCCCACCAGTTGTCTGATGGATATTTCTGCAAGTTGCTCTTCGTTTGCTTCGTCAGTACCTAATATTTCCCATCTGAGTAGTGCATACATGCATACATGCACAAAAGAGACCATGATTCTCTGAGTTTGTTTCGGCGTTTCTTCTCTGAAGTGTCTGAAAAAATCTATTTGCAGAATAAATATCATTTCATTTCACAGGGAAGCAGAGTTTCGGACTCAAATCTACTAAAACCGCACTTGCCTTGCAATTGCCCTGTATGTATCTATACTTCTATACTAATATTATAAAGAGGAAAGATTTGTTTGTTTGTTTGTTTGTTTGTAATGAATAGACTCCGAAACTACTGGACCGATTTCAAAAATTCTTTCACCTTTGGAAAGCTACATTATCCCCGAGTAACATAGGCTATATATCATCACGCTACGACTAATAGGAGCGGAGTAGTAATGAAAAATGTAGCAAAAACGGGGAAAAAATTATAAGACCACGCGGGCGAAGCCGCTGGCGGGAAGCTAGTATGTTATATGGCTGGCTTTAAAGGCTTAGCCAAACAAGATACTCTACTTCCATTATGTCTGTATTGTTACAAAAGTAAATCATGGTTTAGTTACCTGAGCCACTGACATGGTGTGCCAGATGACGTCATTGAGGGATATGATTAATTAGTTGACTTCTGCTCATAAATTCTAAGTTCAATAACCGATAGGAGGAAAACATTTTTTTTATCATGTTGATAACTTGATATTGTATTCTCATGTTTGGTTAAATTATTCTAGATAACAGGCCCATGATTATAAAGCAATGGATTCTCAGTGTTCTCATAGAGGAGCTTTTTTTTTATACCACAATAGTGTGTAAATAAATATCTTGGGACATTTTTACACAGCACCATCTAGTCCCAAACTAAGCAGAGCTTGTACTATGGGTACTAGACAATGGATATATATAATACTTATATACTATTTTTGTAAATACATACCTTTTTATAATACATAAGAAGCACCCAGACAAACACAAACACCTAAGTTCATCACATAAATGTTTGTGCCACGACCTCGTGATCAGTAGTCCGGTACTCGAACCACTAGACCAGAGACGTCGTCAAATGTACTTGGACGTAGGCCTCTCCTAGTCCTAAACTAGCATGTCTGGCAAACGTATATTTTATTTCCAGTTGGAGTTTCGTGGCGCATTAGTGCAGCAGCTTCGTGATGTCAGCAAGAAGTTGGGGCTGAGCATCGCCACTTTACACTCGGCGGTCGCTCAGCTCGACTTGTTCATGGACGCGCACAGACTGAGGGCGGATCGACTGACGCATGTCGCTCTGGCTTGCTTGAGTTTAGCAGGTAACATATATCTTAGATTCTTTTAATTCAGATGGATGGATGGTTAAAGGGAGACCCAGAGAAAGCATGGTTCTGTGTTATTATTATTTTTTCTTTTTCTGTCCGTTCGCTAACCATAAACATACTGGTATAGTCAAGGGAAACCTGTAATTAGCCTTACTTTTAGATTATGCCTATATGTTAGTTTTTATGTATCGCTGTTGGTTTTCTGAATAAAATCAAATCAAAGGTAAAAAAGTTATACAATTGAAGGTAAAACGGCATAATCAAATCTATTAGCTGATTTGTTTTTGGAAACGGCGCTAGAAAAGTAGTGGTTGAACGTAGAGAGGTGGTTGAGGGACCAAAGAAAAATATTCATGGATTGAATTCAAATCATATCGGTCACTTATAAAACTACTTATTCTTCACATCTTTTACAGCAAAAAGCGAAGAGAAGTTCAGTAGAGCGCCTACACTGAAGAACTTATCAAAGATAAGTGGGGTACAGCTGTGTGGCAAGACTTTCAGGCAGTTGGAGTGGATGGTGGGCCAACATGTTCGTTGGAGGTTATTGGCGCCAACCCCCGTCACGTATGCGGCATTGTTGGCCCAATATGTGGTCACAGATAGCGACCTGACGACACGACATCCGAAGTTCGTGAGGCGGTTCAAAAGGGATGGCGCTAAATTGCTAGAGGCTTACTTGGACCTGACACTATCTGGTGAGTATATTTTTTTTAATCACAAAAATTGTATTGAAATGTTGTAGTTTTTGTTACTTAAATCGAAACATATTTTGTAATAAGTACATAATATAAGTGCCTACATAATAGTTTTGTGATTCTCATCACGATTCTCATGAATACCAAACTCTTAGAAACGTCGGAGCGTTTTATTCGTTGCAGCATATTATTGAGGAGATGCCGTGATGTTATATATACATATATTTGGATTTTGCCTTGATGGAATTGCGAGACATGTCTAAGGGCCTGTTTTGCAGCTTACTGATACATTCCCGTTAAACTTGGCAGTTAATTTCATACAAATGTTGTTCAATTTTTGAATATATCTGTTCGATACGTTAGTTTTTACTAGTACGGTAACCATCGTTAACCTAACATTTTTCTATCACAATAAATTATTATTATTATAATCCGTTGGGTAGTTGCTACCATAGATGGTGAAGCAGGCCCTAATGTATGTAATGTTGTCAGACGTGCGGCTGAAGGTGGTGGAGTGCGTGGACGTGGGGTGCGCGTGCGTGGCGTGCGCGCGCGCCGAGCTGGGGCTGGTGGGCTGGCCCGCCTGGCTGGCCGCCGCCGCGCGCCGCGCGCATGCGCACGTCGCGCCCATCGCGCGCCTGCTGCAGAGGTACGTGCCGCGCACAACACAATATAATACTATCTCTATCACATACACTTCTTTGCACGAATTAGTGTTTAGATCAGTGGTTCTGAACCAGTGATCCGTGGACCAATATGGTAGTCTCTGTAAGCGGTCGAAGTGCAAAGACATTATTAATTCTCACCAAATGTAAGTATTTATGACCTCCAAACAGTTGGTGGTCAGTCAAAAAAAGTGGTTAAGAGCCACTAGTTTAATGATGATCAAAGGCCGAAAAGACGCTCACAAGAGCTTCAAGGTCGATATCCCTTTTGGTTGATGTCCCTCCGTGGTTTTAACAACGAAGCGAATTCCTGAACAGAAATCTATATCGTACTCGACACGATATATGTAAACATCATGCATGACATAATTGTCATGTTACAGGATGATGCAGATCCTGAAGTCTCGTGAGACATCAGCGGAGTCGGAGATCGACCAAGGCTACAGCAGCGCCCGCACGTCGCCGAACCAGACGCCCTGCACTTCGCCCAGCCTACACGTATCGCCGGCCTCGAGCACTTGCAGCACTTCGTCCCGGAGCCACCTCAACGTCGACACTTCCTACCGCCAGCGGCCTGTTGAGCGCAGACCAGATAGTAACTATTCAGTCTTAGATCTAGACGATTCAAATGCGCCCCAGAATGTAAACGTTCAGGAGTACTTCACGCTGCCAACTGCCGTCGATATGACACTGCAACGGGTCAATTCAACGGCAGATTACAGATATTGCAGGTCCCGTAGACTTGTGGAAGCTAGTTTAGACACGGTACAACCGTCCACGAGCATGGCTGTGAAGCGTGGCATCGATTCCAATGTCGATATTGAGAGGAAGAGGTACCGGCTTGCCTCACAGATGTCGCAAGTCGTTCTATGATCATATCTAGTCTCTATATAAGTTTGTATTCATGTCTGTGACCTTTTATTGTTTAGTATTCTGTGGTGATGTTGACAGTTGACCTGTTTTGTGTTGTTTATTTATTTATTGTTGTTTTTTCGATAAATAGTATATGTTCTTATACATGACGTTTTTAACCGCAGAATGCTATACAACATAATGTAATCAACACGTCATAGCCGTGAAATATGTCATGAATGCAGGCTGTTGAGTATAAATACTTTTGATTTCAGCATTTAAATTGTAATGATGTACGTGTCTACTTAAACTTCTTATTTATTATTCCAATCGGAAGTATTTGTAGTCAAAGTATAGGTTAGTATGCATATTCCATAATATGTTAATTGAAAGCGTAGCTGATTATTACGAGTATGCTTTAGTAACTGTTACGCAAGTGGGAATAATATTATTTGGTTATACTTGCTTTTAACTGTATAAAATGAAGGATAATATACCCAACACAACCTACTAAACTTTAATAATTGGCTCCTAATAGAATCTTGAAAGTACTTATACATCCTACGTACATTTTTCAGCAACAACTCATGTTGTTTTAACAATAATATTATATCCACTTGCATTATATTATATTGTCATATAGAAATAATAGTTGAGAAGTAGTTACGATGCTTGGACAGTATTGAAATAGCTTTTTTGTAAATTTAATTGTTTGACGAAACAGTAAACAAGTCTAAAATAATTCACCGGCATAAATATACACAATCAAAAATCGGAAAGGGGGTGGCAGGAAGGTAAGGTTATCTTCGCCAGGTGGCGGTGGTCGAAACGATACTAGAGTTAAAAAATTCCAGAATAAAATAAAAACCACTGCCAAAATTTTAAACGTGGCGCTATTTTGTATTTATCACATAAAATAAAATATGTGACATGAATTCTGTCAAAAATGACGTTATTTTTTTCAACAACCAGGCATTTAATTAAATCAGTTTATAAAGAGGTTGCTTAGTTTGGCATTTCTTACTGTTATAAGATTGGAAACTTAATTTCTGAAAAAAAAAAAACTTTTTACGGATTTTGTCGCGTTATATTGATATTATTTTAATCCCGACGTTTCGGACCCTTTTATAGCGCCCATGGTCACGGGTGACATCTTAATCTCTTTTATTTTCTCCAGAAAATTTCTTAAGTGTTCAACTGCTATTCTAGATTCTAGACCCATTTAAGGAGTTTTACAAGAAGTATTTTTTGACACTGGTATAATATGTAACTATTCAGCTTAAACCCCCTTCCCGTCTAAAATAATATACCAAGCCTTCAACTTCTCAATTATTCCTTAGCAATAGTTAGTAACAAATTGTTAGTCAATCACCAAATCTCGAATTAGCTTCAAACGCAGTGCTGATCAGCATTTAATGGTGATATTGACATAGCTTTTGAGGTGTAGCAACGAGATTGACATAACATATATTGAAGTGTGATTCAAAATATTTTGCTCCGAGGCAAACGAAAATTTTTAAATGTACAACACGGATGCAAATCACGCCGTGCGCAGACGCAGTCCACCAGCATAAGCGGACCTCGCATTGTATACGCTTACTGTACAACGATAGGTCCACTTATGAAATGGAAATGTTTAGCTTGATTTGTAGCTGTGTGGGTATGTGTACAAACGGCCGAAGGCGGGATTAGTCGTAGTACAGCTGTAGAATTATCCCATCGTCGTTGAAATAGAACTCAATTACCTTATGTACAAAGTACATATTCAACTATGGTAGTATTTTGAACAAAAGTATTCTAACACTGTTATGTCAATCCGGTACTGAATAGGTAATAACTTAATATTGTAACGTATCAGTAAACAAGAAATGATTGCCAAATTAGATTTTGACGATCATTATTTCCTATTTAAAATAATTAGTACTTTTGTAAATATACATTGTTAAGGTGAAATTTCTCAATTAAAAGGCGAATGTTTGTTGATATTAGAATGGACAAAAATGTAAGTGAGAATAGCATTTTGTTATGCTCTATTTGAATAAACTTACATTCGTTTATAAACGACTCAATTTCACCTTAACATAGATATACCATTCTAGTATATTATTTTTAGTTACTGTATCCGAAATAGCAATTAATAGTAGATTATGCCAATTTCTTTTTAATGAGTCATTTTTTAAATAATTTTATTTGATTTTGCTGTTTTGGGTGTAGAGAGGTTGTGATTACGTACATTTTAAATTATTGTTATGGTTTTGTTCTGCTTATAAATGTTGTTCTATGACATGACACATATTTGCTTTAGATAAGGCCACCATATGACACGCTATATAGCGTGTTATTTTAGCCATTTTTATTATAAATTCAAAACGAGGGCGTCCGACATTGCACGGAGTATAAACATTGTATAATTAAAAGCGGTTAGGTCAAAACCGAGTATTGTAAAGCCATATCCTTCCCGCCATTTAGAATGTAATGTAAATGGTAACATTTATAAGCAGAAACATTCGGATCGTGTTATGGAATAGAATCTTGTTTAAAATGTTTTTATTGCTCATTTATTAGTTCCCAATATAAGTTGTTTTTTATTTTTTTTATTGCAAAAATCTAAGATTCCGTTCCATGTTCACATTTTTTAAAATGTAATATGACAAAATATGTGGTGTTGATGCTAAGTTGACAAGTGATATTTGACACTCGAATGTACGTTCTTTTGACTCATACACAGTAAGAGGTAGATTCATCACATATTTGGCCATGTTACTTACTATTATTTTTTATTTCATTACCTTAATTTAAGGATTTTTACTATATCTTTTGTTGAAGGGAAAAGGGGATAAATTGCGAACATGCGATTCTATATACCATACTCTAAAAGTCATTCTCACTATGGGATTGATGACAAAGCATTATACAGGGTCATTTGGAAAAAAAGGTACACCTAAAAGATAGGATATCCACAAAGATATCAGGTTGTCAATTGAACGACAACTTTACATAAAGATGGCAACATATCCTCAATCGTATTACGAGTATTAGGATATCGGAAACCTAATTCATTTTCTTTACTTAGGAAGTTTAGAAATTCCTTAACTTCCTGGGTGTGTTATACCATACCTTGGGTGTGTTATACCCAAGCTAGAATTATGGAGTAAATATGCACACACATCATGTTAACTCCTTAATTCTAGCTTGGGTATCTTCTGAAAGCACCAATCCAAGCCACCGCCTTTTTGGACGCGTCTTAGGCCCCCCGATACCTACAAAAACATCTAAAAATAAAATATATCCCCTTTACCCTCCTATGTTTTATGCGGGTTTATAAGCGGTCTCGTTACTTCTACAATTTTACCAAATTATTGTTTTTTATCTCAAAATTTTGTTGAATTTGTTTTTGTAACAAAATGCAAATTTCCGAAGACAATCGGCGGTATCATGACACACAACTACCTAAGTACGTATTCAGTGTGTCAATTTGTCTATACTCAGGGCCTAATGTAATGAAGTTACCAAAACTATTTTTGTATTACTGTAATAGGAACGTTATTTACTTTTCCTCATTTTCTACATAAACTTGTTAATCCCATTGTTTAAAATGATACGATAATAATGATATTGAAGTAATTGAATTAATATATTAATAACAGAGTTTCATAAATTATACTGCCTTATGATTACTTGATTTGTCGTTAAGAAGCTTCAATAAAAAGGTAATTATGCCAATCACTAAAGACCTATATTTATTTAACAATTACTTTAAATAATTCTAAATAAGTATTAAGACGCCAATACCATTTGTACTGTATAAATTTGCGCGTCATACCAACTATTTGACCAGAGGGCACGTATGGCGCATTGCCACATATTGGATCCCACACGAAATAAACTTGTCGAAAAATCAATTAATCTAACTCTGTTAGCTGTTGCAAATATATATCTGCTTGGAATAGAAAATTTTCATTGCGTTTCACTCGCCGCCAATTGTTTTTTAAATAATAAACTTGGTGGTATATTCGCAATGCAAATTGTCTGGCATATCAAATAATAAAAAGCTTCAGAATATAATAAATTGAATGTATTGCAAGTACATAATGATAAACAGTGTAGAAAATGATTGATTGTTCGAAGACTGAAAGGATATGTACCTAGTATACATTGGCATTGGACTGAACTGAAAATGAAAATTATTTTGTACCTATAAAAACTTAAGATAAAGACACATTATAAACCTTGAAATAAATATTTTACTTCATTATATAAGGTTTTGCTTTTTTGGCCTATAAGTGACTCCCAATACCTTACTTGATCCAAGACGAAGTTGTAGGTAATGTTTGGGTAGTAAAATTAAAAGACGAACTACTTATGGACAATATATTAGGCAATATAAGTCAGTTACAGGCAATCTTATAAATATAATTTCTTGGACTAGACATCAAGAGCATTTTCAGATAAAATTTAATTAGCTTCATTCTATTTTCCCATTGGTGAAGGCAGAGACAATAGATTTGCACTTACTATGGTCCTGGCCTACACCATCAGATAAAATTAAACTAATAGTTTTGTTTAATGTTTTATTGGCATCTTCATAAATAAATAAAAAACTGACAACTTGACATGACGAAGGGATTGAAATAAAATATTAACATCGATGTTGCTATATACACATATATATTATTATTATTTACATCTTTGGACTATCGAAAATATAATTTGTGCTTGTTTTATTTTACACTAAGGTAGTCTGTAGACCGAGGTTTCGTCAGGGGAGAGGGTGGGCAAACGTGGGGGCCGACGAGGTGGGCGTCGGCGGCGCCGAGGCTTGCATTCGCAATGCAGTGCGCACAGACCTATCCCTGCACAACCAGACAGAAACAGCGGCACGGCGAGGGTCCTCGTGACTGTCGCAACTTGCTCCCCTCGTGACCAACGAGGCACCACCACAGTTGTATCAGCTCTCGACCAGTAACATGGGTACTTCGCGCCGACATACCCGTAGCTCATTGTAAAATTTTCGCAGTCAACAGAAGGTGGATATCCACATCCTTTTATATTGACAAACAATACTGCTGGACGCCATTCTTCGGAGTGAGCTTTGTACTTAACATGTAGCTGTGTGCACTTATATGCGTCGCTGGTACATCCTTCTCTGCAGGACGCCCAGGTGCAGTTATCCAAGCCAAGCCTGTCGTCGCGTCTCTCCGTGACACACTCCGCGGGTATGGGATCGAAATCCGCTGCTAAGGCGCTCAAAGCCGGATCAGCATATAGTGGCACCAGGAAGAGTAGAGCGGAGCCACCTCCTCCTAACAAAGTAGCTAATATCACGGTAATATATCGCGTAAGTTTAGCACGCGTATCGCCTCTGCGCCGAGATGGTCGCACGACCAAACGTTCCGAACTTCCACCCCTCATTTTATGAGCACTGCGTCAACCCATGCTGAATTGGAAACCTTGTCCCAGATATAATTTCTTGGTAAGTCGGGCCGGTACGCATGCGTCAAGGTGGATCATGCGCGTTAATTCATTTTAGTTCTCATGTATTCTTGTAATAAAGTAATAAAGGTATTTCTTTAGAATATTTCTTGAAGAATAAGTTAATAACTAGTAAATCAATATTATAGAATATTATATTTGACCTAGGCCCTCAACAGGGGTACCTACCAAGGATCCGCGAATTCGAATTGTCCAAAATTTATAAAACTCGAATTTTGTTCATCTGAGCCTACACAATTATTATTCAAGCATGAAAAAAAAAATACATTTGAAAATCAATGTTTTTTTTAAAATTAGTTAATTAAATTAATTCTTGCTTTGTCCCATTTTTAATAAGTAATAAATGTATACAAACGGATACATTAACTTAAATTCTGGTTGATAGTCGATTACGAGTCGATTATTTAGTCACAGAGACACAGAGTTTATAACGTTGGCAGCTCTGATTCCGTTTATTTACGGTTTTTCAATAGTTGACACTGTGACAGTTGTGGTTGGTGGTTGGTAACAAAAAATGCCAAAATCCAGAAAATAAAATTACAAAATGGCTGGCTGAGTGGCTGACAACGAAGAGCGACGGTGTCCGGGTGTCGGTGACTTCAATCAAGTGTCGTTCGATCTCGAAAAGTGTCTGAAACAGAATAAATTTTGATTTGTGGTTATTAGAATTTTCTTTCGTAGGTATGTCCGTCACGTTATTCAGATTATTCGTTAGTACATTGAGACAAAATCTACCGAGACATCCCATTAGATCAGGTAAAAAATAACACATGGATGGAAAATGGCGATTTATTTTTTGTTGTAAAAGTAACAATAGTTTTTGTAATATTCTTCGTCTTATTTTGTTTAGGTGTTTAGGTGAATGTAAAACAGAAATGTTTTATGTGTTTGATTGTGGTGACAACTAAGTATAGAGGATTTCCCGGCATTTTTTTAGACAATACAATAACCTCCTTTGGAGGTGCTTATATTTTGGTGAGATGTGGATGTGGCCAGATATGCAAACCAATCTTTTTTTGGGCCTTGCTGTTTTATGGCGAACCTGACTTTGTGGTTCCATCATTCGAACGTGTTTTGTGTTATACTATTACACCCCTAGGTTCTAGCTCTATTTTTCCACGATACCTAGGTACAGTTCTTGCCAAACTTATTGTCCGGGTTGAAGTTGGCACAAGCTAACTTTAACCCGGCCGTAAAAATCGGAGAAAGAATAATATTAGATTGTAATAAATAAAAACAAAAGCTCAAGTCGTGAGCTGTCGTTCTAAATCATTCTAATCCAATATTCTTCTATCTCCGATTTTTACGGCCGGGTCAAAGTTAGCTTCTGCCAACTTCAACCCGGATAATAAGTTTGGCAAGAACTGTACCTACCTACTTTTGAACATTGAATCTGAACATTTTATTTTTCTTTAGCACTACAAGTTCGCCAAATATCAGTAATGGATGTTGCAACAGCAGAAAATAAAGGAGATGAGGAAAGTTCAAAAGAGTCTCCGGAGATAGTACTTAACAAGAACTTGACAAGGTTCAAAAAACGATACATGAAACGACAATGGGAGCAAACAGACACAAATGAAAATGAGGAAACAAAAGAAAAGAAAATTTGCGATAGACCTGTGGAACGAATCAAGAGAAAGAAAATGGCACTTTTATTAGGCTATTGTGGTGTTGATTACTATGGAATGCAACGGTGAGAAACTGAACATGGTATTATTTATTGTAATTCTGATGGCCCATAGTTAATCCTTACTAATATTATATATGCAAAAGTAACTATATCTGTCTGTCTTTCGCGCTTTCACGCTAAAACTACAGAACTGATTTAAATGAAATTTAGTACAGAGATAGTCTAGAGCCTGAGAAAGGGACATAGGAATTTTTATTGTGAAAAAAGGGCTGCAAGAGGATGAAAGTTATTAGAATTACCCAGACCATGTAGGTGAAGCTGGTGGTGGAAAGAGGTCTCTAATAAAAGAATTTCTTTCTTAGTATTATTACATAATCTTTTAAAAGAATATCCTAACTACCTATCCTATTACAGTTGACTGCTGCAGTATTAGGGAGGAACTTAGTCATCCATTTAGTGTCCTGACACTTGGAAGTTCCTGGGCCATTTGTTTTTTGTCAGTTGCTTAAGATATAGTTTCATATTCTTTATTTAATGCCACTATACCCAAGTAATGTCACAACAATATCCATTGATGTGAAAAAAGCAAGCTTAAATACTATCAAGAAACTATTTGTTACTAGTAATCCAGGAGTCAGAACCATAGAGGAGGACTTACTGAAAGCCTTAATGGAGGCAAAGTACATAACTGAAGAAGACTTCAACAACCAACAGAACACTCAGTTCCAAAGGAGTTCCCGGACGGACAAGGGAGTCTCCGCTGCCAGACAGGTTGTGTCACTTAAACTACGTTAGTATTCTCTACATTTCTTTTCATGTTTGTGTTATAGATTCCAGGATAATAGTTGTTATAGAGCATACTATTTTTTTTGCGGTTTTAGTGTCACTGCAGCCGTAATTGGTACTATAGTGACTGCCACTTGATAAGTTGGAGAAAAGCTTATGTTATTATAGTGCATACTGTAATTTTGAATATACCAGATTGACAACCATTGAAAATTATTAAAATGTGTGTGCTGTATCAGAAGATTTGATAATGAGTAACAAAATAGGTCGAAAGGAATAGCTTGCTTGATATGAGTTATGTGATGAATAAGTTTTATAGAAATGTTAGCCTATTCCTTAAACAGTTGGAGCAACTTTGTGTTATACTACTTATGTAAAGGTGCAATAATTATAAAGCCATACTTAAATATCAATTTTCTTGACACCCAATCAATTAGTGCTGTAAGGTAACTGGCAAGCTAAAAAGTGGTTGATATTGTTGTGTCTCATATTTTCCTTGACAGAATATTTATGTTTTGATCATGCTAATATTTTTATTTTATTTCAGCTCTTGAAGTGGATGTAGGAGAAATAAACAAAAGACTGCCTGATTGTATCAAAGTGTTTGGTATTAAGAGAGTGACAAACAGGTTCAACTCCAAATCTAAATGTAATGCAAGAACTTATAGCTATACTCTTCCCACATATGTGTTTGAACCTAGTTTAGTTAGTGATGAAGAGAGGAAGCAGTACAGAATAACAGAGGAAAAGCAACAACAAGTGAAGAAGGTTCTAGAAGTTTACAAAGGCACTAAGAGTTATCATAATTTTACTGAAAAAAAGTGAGTTTCATAATAATCATTATTGCTAATAATTGTATCATAGAAGAATTAATTGAAATATTAATATTAATTTTAAAGAGCAGAGATCAGAATAGGAAGTTTTCATCCCAGTATTAAACTGTTGTAAATTATTTTTACACATTTTACCTATTTACTCTCTCCTCTTTGACACTTACTTTTAGTTTCATAAAAATATTCTATCTACAACTTCTGTTCTGTCTTCAATTTCTGTTAACAAGTCGACTTGTTCCAGACATTTTCAAGATCCCTCATCACTGAGATTCATGATGGGATTCACTTTGGACAGAGTATTTGTTGATTCAGATATGGAATTTGCTGTGCTATTAGTGAAGGTATGTAAAGCAGGATCTTGTAATTTTCAACCGACTAAAAAAAAGGAGGAGGTTCTCATTTCGTTTTTTTTTTATGTTTGTTACCTTAGAACTTTTGACTACGTGAAGCGATTTTGATGATTCTTTTTTTATTCGAAATCTGGTGGTTACAGATTGATCCCATATACATTTTGTAGAAATCTGGTAGGCGGTTGTAAAAATATCGACGAAAATTTAAAAAAAATTACACAGATGATATTATGGTTTACTCCGAAACCTCGCTATCTGTCCCGGGCAGTGCGTTTAGTTGGCCTCCTCATATACTTTAATGGGTACAAAACAAAATACATCTATATTCCACTAAAACTTTTAAAATAAATTATTTTTAAACAAAAAACGAACCGCCTCCAAAAAACACCTGGGAACTAAAAATAAAAAAATAACATGTACATATTTATGTAGCATCGGAGGTTTACTAAATATAGGTAAATTTTGTCGATGCTATTAGTGTATAGAGATATGACGGTGTTTATCTCTATAAAAGGAATCACAGGTCAATTATAATTACAACTGCAACTTTATTTAATTCGTCTTAAATTGACAAGAGGTTCGTTTTGCCTCAAGTCATGTCTTAAAATACTCGTCTAATACTAACACTTACACACTCTAATACCCGGGTTTGTTTTTGTTTAAAAATAATACTCACATTGTAATAAAAAAATAAAAAAAATATTATTTGTGTGTGGTATGTTACACAACACGAGAACCAAACATGTGTGTGCTTCAAAATAATGAAATATAAAAGAAACTCGGGCGCCAGAAGCTCACACTTTAAAAATGCTACCGGATGCTTACCTTCGGTTGGCTTGGGCTTTTAATCTGCCGGTGGGAGTAGACAAATAAAAGGCTTAAGATCTTTTGTCTGTCTTTAATGCACTGTAGGTTATAAAATAGTAGATTATAATATTAAAATTTAGAGCTTATATTGTCACAATTAAACAAAAGGTTGTGAAATAAGGTTTTACATTTAAATTAATAATTATTGGTCATTATTGGTCACTATTGCATCCTGATTATATGTATAAAATAACGTACCTGGGAGGCACTTAATTTAAAATATAGTTTTATATCACCATCCCAGTAGAGCGCGATGAGGTGGTCAGAACTCCCGTCGTTACGTGGGGATTCCAAAACCCATGAAATGTTGGATTCCAATTAGGAATGAATTAAAGAAAAACTAAGGGTATAAAAAAAACGCCGAGGCTGTAACAAAATAAGCCTGGATTAGACAAAAATACGATGACAAAGTACTAGTCGACAACGTGGTCATGATCAACGTAATCTTACCGTTTTTATAACAAACAAGGATTCGTCACCACATTGAGTGAGAACACAGCTAGGCCATTGCCTGTAAAAAAATCATAAGCCGAATAAACAAACCAGAACAATTTGGAAAACGAAGTTCAACAATGTGTTTCAAAGAAAACTTTACTCACCAATAAAATATGTATCACTCACATGAGAACAATGCCAATAGGCTTTAATAATAAAAAAATTATATCATTGTATAAAAATAGTTACGAAATGTAACAGGATTAAAAAATAATTTCGAAACTTTAAAAAATAATCACGCCATGATCGTTACGGGTCGTAGAGTGTTGGAAGACGTAAAAATTGACAACTCGTTGACACCTGTCAAAACCAAGTACTGCGTACTTGCCATCACAAAAAATATTAAATTTATTTAAAAAATCGACTACCATGTAACGGGTATAAAAAAACACGTTACAACATGTAGAATTAGGGGGCAACTAGGATTTTTATTTATACATATTGTGTTTCTTAGGGTCAAAGTTTTATGCTGCACCAAATTCGCAAGATGGTGGGGTTGGCGATAGCAGTATTGCGTGGACACACAGACAGTTCCATTCTGGAAAAAGCATTTGGCAAGGAAAAAGTCATGATACCTACTGCACCAGGCCTGGGACTAGTTCTCGATACGGTATGTATTTATGAATTATTATTTATTGATAATTTTCTTCATTAGAATTTTTATAACAAAACTTTATATAATGTCTTCTCCATAATTATGTCCAACTTTTTGAAACCATGCAACTAATTTGACTTTACAAGTGCTTATTTTAATGGTCTAATTAAAATAAAATATTTTGAATTTGAATTAAAAAACATGCAATTATAATGTGGGTTTGTGTAATAGTTTCTTTTGTTTGCCTGAATGTTATAATTTTTTCACACATAGGTGCACTACGATAGATACGATGCGAAATTTAAAGCCAGCCATGATAGTTTGAGTTGGTCGGCTGAAGAGGAGGAGGTCCACAAATTTAAACATGAGCACATATACCCAGTGATAGTAAAGGGTGAAATAGAGGAGAATGCTATGGGGTTGTGGCTAGAAAAACTGAGTCGCCATTCATATGAACCATCAGAAGAGACACCAGAGAAAGTGGATGAAGCAGAACTGGCTGGTGATGATGAGGATGATGCTGATGACGACTGTGACGATGATAAAGCTGATGGTAAAGTAGAGAGTAACATTAAAGAGAGTGTTAATAGTGATAGTGACAAAGTGGATGACAGTGCAAAGAAGAAAAGTTACCAGTAGTTGTATTTAGTGGGTAGGTATTCCTTTATATGGCATGTTCAAAATGATGTTGAATTATTACCAGAGATCGGCGAAGGTAGTGCTATTCACGGGAATTAGTGACCGTTAACTTAACATGGATATGCCGTCTAAATCCCGGCATACATGTTACATACTAATTTATATCACATTGACGAGCAATTGTAAAGTAATTGTAGTTGTACACATGACGACATATCATGCCACCTGTTTCGGGTATAATCAGATCCTACCTATTGACCAGTAAGTAATATGGCAAACAGCACTGTGCGGGACCAGTTAAACCAGAAATAAGTAGTCTGATATGACGCAGTGCATATTCATGGTATCTTTAACAGTATAACTTCATCTACATCAACATTCCGAAAAATATCCCCGTGAACCCCGAAAATCCCGGGACATGTCCATATTAACATAATCATTCAGGGTCATTGACCGAAAATAGCACTACCTACGCCGATCACTGGTTATTACATACATTTTTGGTATATTTTCCAGTGAAGAAAGAGTAATAATGTCTTTTTTTAAAGGAAAGTTCAAAACCTATCCGAACAAAAAGATTGGTGAGAACTGTACACTAATTTTGTTATAGGTAATCATTTTGATTGTGCCATCCTTGTTTCTATTTATATATAAATAAGTTGATTTACATTCACACCAAATATTTAAGACTTAATAATTGATTTTGGATTGTGTAGTCTACGACTAACTTAAGTTAGAGAAATACTTTCCCCTAGCGATGCATAGCAATTTTTTTACTTCACTTACAAGGAGATTAAAAACATTTAGGGCCTGTTTCGACACCTCTGAATAGCTGCTAACAACTGGATAAATCTGGTTAAACAGGCCCTTAAAAATAATATCTAAAAATTATAATTTCAGATGCTTTTTTAAAACTTTCAATGCATATAATTTTTTTACTAAAGTAACATTTTTGTTTATAGTATATATTTTGCATTCTCACATATTGCCATCTTAAATAAAATCTGCAACATTCAGGATCAGTTTACGAGTAGGTGAAGAAAAAATTTAACATATTATTATATGCAGTAAACATTTCAATCAACAGCTACCATTAAGTTAAGAAAAAATTTACTTTTTTGTTTTTATAATTACAACATTGATATTTAATATTTATGTGTACTTGACATAATTGTGTAATATAAATCAATTTGCCAAAATGGCATCCAAGAATAAATGGCTGAGCCATAATCAGAACAAATCGTGTTATTGCATCATTTTTCTATTTATACCCTATCATTGTAAATACTTAAAAGAAGAACATATGCAGAAATAGGAGAGGGAGACGCCTTCATATTTTTTTTTAATTTGAAAATATTTAAATAAAATTCATGAGTTTAAAATATTTATAATAACACTTAATCTTTTGAGGTAATATCCATATCCAGGATTCATAAAATGTCTATTGAAAGTTTCTGCTACTATAACTTGTCATCTTCTTCTTCGTGTCGATGGTCCGAATTTTAGTTGTCTTGAAATGCCAGTTGATGTATTGCTATTGTATAATATTGTATAGTCCCAAAAACTAAACGATACAAAAAGGAAACAATGTTCAACAAATATTTGGTTCGTTTTGTGTGGTCTTGTGAAGATTGTCATCATTGTGTAGGCACTTGCTTATTAAATTCAAAAAATTGGTTGATTTATGTCAGGTTCAAATTGAATCATCAGCATGAATTGTCAGTTGGTGTATTGCTATTGTATAGTACAAAAAAAATACAAAAAAAAGTGTTTAATAGACATTTGGTTTGTTTTGTGTTGTCTAGTGAAGTTTGACATTGTTGTGTAGGCACTTGCTTATTTCAAAAATAGGTTCATTATATCAGGTTCGAATTGAATCATCGGGTAGTTGGTGTCTTGGGTAACTAAGGCTAATATTCAGAGACGATGCTCAGCGTAAAGTAAGGCTTCCGTATGTCAAATTTGTATTACAATTTGACATACGGAAGCGTAAGTTCATGCTGAGTCTCTTCTCTGAATCTCAGCCTAAAAGTTTTTGTTCACTGTTAGTCAGACTTGTCTCAATAAGTTTCTTTTTGATTTTGGTCCCAAAAAATAATTGAGAAATTTAGAAATAAAATAAATAGTGTGAAAAAAAAGTGTAACGAGTTTTGTGTCTTTCCAAATTTGCTACATGATTCTGCCATCTTAAATCTCTTGCCAAAGAAATATTTTTGTTTCCTATTAAGTAAATTATTGTTTTTCGCCGTTTTTATTATGAGTGGTGCGAGGTCTGATCTATTGCTGTTGACTGTAGATGTGGCTTATATACCATTGTCGAATATATATTGCAATATTTCATAGGATCTGGAAAAATTTACGATAAAGCATAGTGCATATTTTTCGACACGTGTTTGAAATACGTATCACTTAAGTTCATCTCGTGCTTGAAGTTAATGGTTTAAATTATTAATCTCTAGAAGGATATTTTTTGTATTTTATGAGGCCGCACTGTGGGGACAATTTTGTTTATGAACGAACAGTTGTCAACACTTGTCCCGCCTGCAATACATTTTCCAACATCACAGAGCTTGTTTTTAGACTTTTAGTTAGGACTTTTTACGCAGTCGGGTTTTTTGTTTCATTTAATAATTGGTTTTTTTTGGTGCTAGGACTTTTCTTGGCTTTATGCACTGTTGATATTCCGGTCTCATCAACATTATATATGGAATCAGGTGCAAAGCTATACTTCTCCAGAACTTTTTCGAGATTATTATAGAAATTTGAAACATTTCGTCGTTGCGACTTTAAGACCTCCTATGTGTATAAATGACAATTTTGAGAAAATGGATAAAAACCGTCTACTGAAAAAAAATACTAGTATCGATTAAAATAAAAAATATAGGTATCATCTGTATGCTTTGTTACATTTTCTTTTGAAAGTTGTATTAAAAAATAAATAGTGAATGTTGTATATATAATAGATTTTTACTTTTATTAACCACATAGGAGATTTTGATTGCGCATTTTATATTACATCTGAGCTCTTGATCTTAAATATCTCATATAAATTGAAATAAAAAACCAGAGTATGTATAAAAATGTTTATTTTTTAAAACATCCTAAACTGCTTTATTGAGTGTAAGTAATCAAATGATAAGATAAAGATAATTTGGAATAAAAAATCGAAATAATAGAAAACAAAACAAAAAACAACGCTGTAATTTATTAAGTACCTGGAATGTACACCAAAGAATTGTAAAATGGGTGATAATCTTGATCAATCACCACTTTCAATTCCTGTAAATGCTTAAATTTACTGTCAGTAATATTTAACGGAGACATGTATAATCGGCTTGGTGATACCAGGCGTCTTTGGTTACATCTTCGTTGTGGAAGTATAGTCCACTCATCGATATGTCTCAATCTATAAAATATAGACCCATTCGACAAATATTTAAGACCCCTGATGTTTACCACGACAGGTTCTCCTTTTTTTTTCCAGGCCGTATAGACTTCAGATTCGATTCCAATTCTTCAAAATTTAGGAAGAAATCATAATGTATAAATAAGAGGAGCATCTGTTCAAAAGGACGTATTTCTATGATAAACAAACTTCACAAAAACAGACAAAAACATCTAGTTTCTATTATAAAAATGCTAAAATTTAATTAAATGTAAGCTCATTGTGAGGATTAAGACTACAATAATACATGCATATAAAAAAAAAAAAAAAATACATCATTTTTTTTTTAAATTTAATTTTAGTTTAGAAATACGACTTATTGATCGGACAAATTAGAAATACGACCTTTTGATTTGTCACTTCTAGAAATATGCCCTTTTGATTTAACACTTTTAGAAATAAGGCTTTGTGAATGGACTTTTTGGAAATACAAAATAAGACTTAATCGTCAACTGGCGAGCGCGAATCTCGCGAGCGCGCGCGAGTTGGCACTTTTCGATTTTGCCTACTTTTTTTGTCGTCAACTCGCGCGTCTATATAATTTGATGTTTTAATGTATAGTCAGCTACAAAAACGTTATAACAAATTTAATTTAGTTAGGTACTTACCTACTATAAATGTATAAGAAACTTTATGAAATTTGATTTTTAAAATAAAACAAAATATACATCGTTTTGAAATCAGTTTATTATAAATCAACAGGACAAAATATAAATTATTAGTAGTATTTCCCTTACTAATTATCAACAATATCACATTGATTTGAGAATTTGGCTTATTATCTTATTATCTAGTATGTAAATTGTAAAAAACGTAAGTAAATAAAATAGAAACAACGAAAACACTCCCCTCACATACTCGTATACTGAATATTGGTAAGTATAAAATAGTAAAGCTAAACATAGTAATTGACAACAAACTGACTTATTATTGCTCCCTAATAAAATCAATCTTAGGAACCATAGAAAGAGTCTTAGAAACTATAAAATCACAGATCACATATGGTTGTAAATGATTTTTACAAAAAACGCTAAACACTATCAATAAGTAGATTCATCAATTGGCTAAGTTATTACTGACGACCTACTAATAAAACTAATCACAGACTATACAATCACAGATCATGGTTTGTTATAAATGATTTTTATAGCAAACGTTAAAATAAACAGACTATGCTAAATTAAATCAAAAATCACAAGATCAAAAGTTCGATACATAAGTCAATATTTATAACCCCATGGATAAATTCGTTAACAGTGTTGGTAATGTGCTCGTCAATAGCACAAGTTTCTTTACATTTTGCAGTTATATTAGACTTCTTTAAGTATAAAGTCTGATAATAATTATCTTCTTCTTTTAAGATGGTCAAAAAATGTGCAATACTTTTGGGTTTGCTATTAATTTTTTTATTTACCGTAGAATGCCAGCTCTCAACCATGTTCGTAGTGCGGTGTTGGCTAAAATTACAAGACCATTTGTCTGCAAAAATGGAAGTCTCATTCAACCAAGTTCTTACAAAATAATCATTAAATTTTACAATATTTTTATCATTCGGACATTGAGACATAATATACAACCAACCATTCTCAACAGCTTCTTTGGGCAAATGTGCCAAAACAACGCACCTCTTTATATGTTTTCTAAATAGTACAGATTTTGTTATGCCTATTTCGTCAGCTTTCCGCCACAAACTTCGCGAAAAATGAAAGAAACACCCTCTAACGCTTGTTTCAGGGAATATGTCTTTGACTGCTAACATTGCAGCCTTCTCGAAGTCTAGTAGAATGGTTTTGGGATTAAACTGAGGAATTTGGCTCTTGATAAGGCGAAACAAAATTTTGTAAGTTGCTCTTGTTTTGTTACCCAACAACGCATAAATAACGGGTATAATATTATTATGAGTTTTACTACTTCCTAAATCAACATGTAAAGTGTACAACTGCTGGAAAGGTTTTAAACAAAATTTAAAAGTACCATCGCATAAAATGGTCAAATTTGGTTTTGCTAAAATTGTTTTACAATTTTCACTAGCGAATATTAAAATTCTATTGATTGTTTGGTAGTCGGCTAGTAAAAAGTTTGCAAATATTTCGGGCACAGTAACATTCTTAATCGACTTAAAACATACCTTTCTTACCCCCAATGACTTATTCCGTTTTCGGTAAAATTTGTTTTTAATATTTTTATATGTAGGTATTTTTTTTATGAGGTCAATTCCTTTATCTTTAAGGGTTGAGACCGTATGTCGAAATGCATTTGGTATGGGTATAGTACAGTCACTTTTTACTTTTTCCATGCACTTGTCGAAGTTAAGCTCCAGTTCATTTGATACAAAATCAGGCTCACAGTCGTGCTTGTCATCTCGTTTGATGCAGTTATTGCTATCAATAATTAATCTTGCCTTGCAAACAGTCCTCTTCGAACACCTCCAGATACAGGAACCATCTTTATTTTCTCGGTCTTTATTATATTTGTGTCCTGCACGAAGTAGTATCGAACTTCCTCGCTGAGATGTAATGATGTCGTGTCCAGTTACATTTCTGGACGAACCTGCCTGTGGTCCACTTCCTAAAAATATTGTTTTTAATGACAAACATTTTCTAAAAAGCTAAATCACAAAAAAATATAAATTATCTATATAAAAAATGGAAAATCAACGTATATTTTTTACTATGGAATAAATATACTGTGTAAAATTGCCACGTGGTATTTATTTTAAAGTGCAATCGCACTATAAGAAAGTAAACGACAATCAAGTTAAAGTGAACAAAACAATTAAGTAACCGATAAACTGCTTAAGGAAACAATTTTTTCCAAAATTGAACACCCTTGACTGCTTCTGGCAACAATCGTTTCCAACAACCAATTTTTACTAATCGACTTTAAACTTTATGTTGTAGTTCATAAAGTCCTCGTGAAACGTTTCTAAACCATAGACTGATATATCATCCGACCTTCAAATACAAGTTGACAACATTATAAATCTAATTCTTAGTACACGATACGAAATAAAGTTGACGTCGCCATTTTTTTTTTTCAAGTTGTAGTTCCCTTAATGTTTTAAATATTTTATTCCACATGAAATATATCCATGTGTTATTAAATGTATCTAGTAATTAATCTAGTTTATAAATAAAATAAGAAACAATACTCTTGTCGATCTTAGTTTTTAGTAAAACGCATTTTTCCATACAAGTAGCTAATATTTGGGTAGTTAAAGTTTCAAGGTACATAGGAAAATACGGAAACAAGATCTATTAAAAAACAGACACAATGTTTAGGCTTATTTTAATGGCTATTCAGAGCAGTTAAAACATTTGAAGTGCGCTTCTGGAGCGAGTCACAGTCAAATTTTTATTACGGCGCGTCGTACGCTCAGATGCGGTCAAAAATCACTGGCAAGCGACCCTCTTTGCATTTTTTTGCGAAGCAACCGAGCGGGTAAAGCCATATGTTAATTCAAAAAAGTAAAATAGTAAGAACAACGAGTTAATCTAAGGTTTAACTAATCAAGATGCCTGATAAAAGTAACAGAACACTTTGAGAGTATTACCCGAAAAGTTTAATTGTTATAAACTTACCCCATTTTCACACCAAATGGCATTCTTATAGACTTAATAAAAACATTTATACTCTGTAAGTATGTTTACTCCGTAAGTGCACTGTAAACGTCAGCTTAGCTTACGTAACACTAACGTCACTAAAATAATAACTAGGGTGCTTACTCCTGATGAACTTCGAACGGCTAAACGATGTACCCGTCCCTGTCACACACACACATCACTTCCGCCATGTTAGACGTGACAGGTACATCGTTTGTAACTAAGTGCATAAGGAGTAGGCACTCAGTTTGCAAAATGAATTAGAAAGAGATAGCGCTATGACAGCTATACTGTTGTGCGCATGCGCGTTAGACGAGATAGTATGTGTCATTGGATGCGTTCCCCAGGCCTTCTCATTTCGGCCCTCTAAATCGTAATCTAAGTCAGTACTTCACAGAATCAGCTAACGCGGTCAATAAATAATTATTAATAGTTTTTGTTTTCAATCTCTTTTTATTTGACTGTACTTTACATAGACGCGCGAGTTGACGACAAAAAAAGTAGGTAAAATCGAAAAGTGCCAACTCGCGCGCGCTCGCGAGATTCGCGCTCGCCAGTTGACGATTAAGTCCAAAATAAAGAGAAATACTAGTGAAGTTTTTTGGCATTCTGTGAAAATAAAAAAATCAATCAATTATGAGCAATACTTTGATGTTTATTATCTACTTCTACTCTGAGCTGAAATTAGATTTTATAATGAGACAGATACAAAATTATTTTTCACATCATTTATTTTTTTATCATTAATCATTACAAAATATTATTCAATCCCTTAAACTCTAATATCCCCAATGTCAGGTTCCATGCAAATGCATTCACTGTCCTCATTATGGTTATGATCATGATCCTCATCCTCATTCTCATTGAGTGCGTTATGCTCATGAAGAATGTTTTTATACCATTGTAAATCTTCAATCAAGGCCCAATCTTCACCAAATTGTTTTACTAATAATAATGTGACATCTTTTTTTTGTTTCCAGTAAGACCTTTGCCTGTTGGTTGTTCTTGCAGTTGTTTAGGATGTCGTTTACCACGTTTCAATAATGATTCAAATTCTTCTTGACCCGATTCAAACAGGATATCGAACTAAGAACCTACATTAGAATGTCACTTACGTTTTACGGTATTCCGAACGTTCTTTACGCTTTTTTTTCCTTGAACCAGCATTCAAGGTCTCGACTAAACCTTGCTCATCCATTTTCACTCTGATTTTTACTTTATAATAACTTCCAAACTTCAAAATTTCACAAAATCCATCAACTCGCATCGAAAGACAAAACGTTAGGAGTAACTTCTGTCAGTGTCATCTGTCGACGTCGTTATAGAGATGTAGAGTCATAATTTTTATTTTTTATTTTTTTAGGGTTGCTATTGGCAATGACATTCAACGTACAGCCGTCATGTTTTGACTCGATACCGTTTTTTAGTCAAACAAATCGATTTTTATTAAAGTTGTTATGTATGGAAAAAAATATGACCTTTTGAACAGAAAAATAAATAAAAGATGCTATTTGTAGAAGAAATATGCCTGTTCTGTTTAAAACAATCCAAAACAACATTTTAATGCAGAAATACATCCGTTTTGATTGGAATCCAATTTTTTAAGATTTTATTATATGGGAAATACGCTTCTTTTGAACAAGTATTTAGGCTCATTCAGTGGAGTTTTTTGTTATGAGTTCAAAAAAAAATAAAAAAAATAAAAACTTGGAAAGTGAAATACGACCTTTTGAACAGACGCTCCTCTATTGATTTGACGTCGTAAGGCTTTTGTGGTCTAGCTTGTCTCATCCGGGTTATGTAATCACTGGGAGCGTATATTGGGGGCTTAATATACTGCTCGATAGTGGAGTGAACACTGTCGACCTCCATCATGGTATGCCCTTTTTCTAGGTAAAGCTGTTAGTGTTAGTTAGTGATTTAGCCCAAAAAAAGAACATTAATATTGATTAATGTTTTTTTTTTGGGCTAAATCACTAAGCAAGCATTAGACAAAACTCGATTCCGGTTTTGATGTGCGCATCCGTCAGAAATAATAATAATACGTTTTGTCGAAGGTGGTACATTTTGACAGTAATCTATTAAATAAAATAAGTAGCATCAATATTAAACAATGGAATATATTAGTATCACTGTAGGAAGTTTTATAATAAAAATGAAATGGTTCTGATTTCACCATCTGCAAAACCTTTACATCATTCCAATTTACAGTTTTCCCATCTATGTCTACACTAAAGTTGTAACCCCACTGCTCTTGAAGAGACTAAGTTGATAGAAGAGTCAAAGGTCATTTCCTGAACATTAATTGCAGGTTTACTTTGTTTTGCATTTTTAATAAGGGTAACATACGGGTCTGGACTATAAATTGGACCTGCTTTTAAGTTTTTCTTTACCTCTCTTTCTATTAGGCTGTGCACACTGTCTGCTTCATTCTGTGTATGTCCCCTTATCATAATTTATGTGTTATACTGGAAATATTTAAATTAGTTACCGCATACAAATATAATGTGGCGATATATTTATTTTTATTCTGCCCACAGCAGTTGTCTGAGTAAAATATAATTTGTTTTGGTTCTTCATCTTTTGCACACAGATTTTGTAAATATTCCCAAATACAAGAGCCAATTTCGTTAGCATCTCGTTTAGCATCTACTTCAGTCCAAAAGAAACAGTAAACATTGTCATATGCTTTTTTATCTCCATTTAGTAGCTCTGTCAAAGTCAAATTATAGCTATTTAGTTTAGACTAATAATAAAAAGCCGAAGTATTACCCCTCGGACACTGTAAAACAGCTTCTAAGTCATAAATAACTACTCTAGTCTTTGGTTATATTTTGACGATCGGCAAATTTTTCAGCACGACTCAAGGTTTTCTCCTGCATATGCTTACAATATTTATCTTCCAAAACTTGTTTCTGTTCAACATTAATTTGAATTGTGGTATGATGTGCATAGATCGCACTGATCTTTCTTTGGTTGGTAAAATCCCAAATTAAATTCATTGTTAACATTTTTGTAATATGCCATATAATTACCTACTTCCCTGTTAGTATTACTTTGCTGTGCAGCAAAATCATTGTAAATCCTTAATAGTCTTATCACCGCCAATGTACTGCTTTGACGTCGAAGCTCGAACATAATGTGATTCTAGTTTTGGAATTGTATTAACGTTGGCTGCGGCCTAATATCGCTCTAATTATCCTACGGTGCGGCCGGCCCACACGCTGCGCGTGTGCGACAGCACACTCGTAACGTATTTTTATTATCCAAACAAGAGTGCGGCCGCACGCGCGACGCGTGTGAGCGCGAGCGCTACAGCTGTGCGGATTACGCGCTAGGCGTGTAAGCGCCGAGCGCTTCAGCAGTGCGGGATTACACGCTACGCGTGATTTAATCTTCTTGAACATTCTTGATAAAAATACTTGAAGAAATGACGACGATACGGAGTACGTAGGTATATGAAACTAAGAAATAAAGGAACTACAATGAGATGCCACTGAATCCAGTTTTTTTCAGGATTACTAGGCACCTAATATAAAAATATTGTATTAAAATTTGAGGAGGTACTGTGAAGTTATTTCTAACTTATAAAAATAAATACATATTATTTTATAATATATCATTTACCCAGAACTTAGGAAAAGCGACATCTATGAGACATCGAAAGAACTACCTAGCGAGTCATTTGAGTGACCTTCACGAAAAGATTTTTTTCTCTTATTAAATTATTTCGTTTATAATTCTTCGTTTTTAATTCTAAATAATAATTTGTTCTCGAGAACTTTTATTGATGTAAACCGTTGATTAAATTTTTTACTGAAGTTGGCGACGCCGGCGTCAAGATTCCATAGATAAAACAAGATAAGATATAAATTAATTTCCAATTTCATTTTTGGAAATTAATTTGTTCTTTAATTTAATTTTTAAATGTGATACCTACCTATAATTAAATGTCGGCGATCTCTTTTATAAATAAAATAATCCCTTCCATTGAAGTCTCTAAATGTTGGCATTACTTCAAGGTCAAAAACTTCAAGAAGGGAGTAATTTTTGTAGGTACTGGTTTGAAAAAAAACCTAAGCTAAATTTTAAAATTTTAATTTTTTACGTGCACATTTTTTTGCGCATTCCGGCCGGTTACACTTGACGGGATTGTGGCAATGCCAATTTTGGCACCGGCGTCGGATTCGCTTCGGCGGAGGCTGACCCCGGCGCCTTGGGACCATTTCGGGCGAAAAATTTTGCACCTGCTGTGCCTCCTCCTCCGCCTCGCTTTCGGCGTCCGAAGTAGTGGGCTACATAATACCACAAAAGATGTTATCCGACATGCTGTTAGTAAGCGAATTACTAGAAGTAAATGCATACTAATAACCAAGATACACATTTAATTTTGTTTCGCTATTGGAGTCAGAGGAATCTGAAGTTGATCCTTCAAAGAGAAAGTTCTGTCTCCTAATGTGCTTTTTAGGTATTGAATTAAAATCTATGGTAGGATCATCGTCGCTGAGATCAATGTCACTTTCATAGTAAATAGGGGAAATATTATAATTAGGCACGCTGTTCTTATTTTGACGCGCTCTTTGCTGAATAATTTGTTGATCCTCACTAACTTTTGGAGTATCACTAGAGCTTGAGGAAGTGGAACTAGACGATGAAGATGAGCTGGAGGATCGAGAACGTTGCGTATTATTGCCTGAGATCGGCAAAATTTGAGGATCAGCAGGCTCGACATTGTTGTTTACGTGTATACTATCATCATTTTCACTCACGGTTAAATCACTGCTATAATCAGGTACTAAGCTAACGATTTTTGTAACAGTAGGTGAATCCTTTTTCAAATCAGATTTTGGCTCTTCAGCTGTTATTGGCATCGGCTCAGACTCCGGAGATAGATTTTCCTGATTTTCAATATCTACATGATAATATTCTCTTCTGGTCTGAAATAAAAGTGACAAAACTAATATCAATATTAGTTCAATTCATCATCAACAGGCAATTATTCAATATAATTTAAGTTAACTAAAATGTGCACCCTGAGGTAGGTAGGGTACTCCACGCTGTATCTGTTTCCATAGGAATTTGGAGATAAAAGTAAACAGACTTTAATCTACCCCTGTACCAATTTTAATCTAAATCCGTTCAGTAGTTTTGCGGTGATTAAGTAACAAATTTAATATTAGCATGTAGGTATTATTATTATTAGTAAGATTATAGATTACAAGTAACAATAAAGGGCAAAATTAGTATCTTAAATGACAGCTAAAAACTTTAATTTCTCGTATTTTGAACCCGTAAGGATTGGCTATGATGTGATTTAAAAGCACGCAAGAATCTTTTTAGTGCGTTGTCCTTAGTATTTAACAGTTGAGCTAAAAAGTTCGTAGGCATAGAAAAAGGCCGCGCTCACTTTGGATGCGAATTATATCGTACGTAAACGTATGAACACTGTTCGTACGAATTGAGTGCGCACACTGAATACTTTTTTCTCGGTCAAATAGACAGAGTACCGGTGTTAGCGCATACGTGAAGTCATCTTTGCTGCGATGAATAATCTTTATCTTTATCTTCTAAAACGTAGATTACGACGCCGTCGTCGTTATCGTAGAACCGAATAGGTGCGCGAAATATTTAAAAAAAGAGATTAATTCGGTGAATTTCATCACATTATGGAAGATTTGTATAATGACCCCAGACTGTTTTATGGTTATACACGCATGGGGAGAGATACTTTTGAGTACATTCTTAATGCAATACGACCTAACCTGACTAAATACAGCAACTTTCGCGACACAATATCACCTGAATAACGATTAATTGTCACTTCAAGGTAAGAAAGTAAAAAAATGCGATATATTTTATATAATAATTCTTTATTCAAATGAAGACAGTCGTACATTAAATATTTGAGTCTGGATTAAATTGCATAACATAGTGAGTAACAGCTGATGGTTGTTGTGACGTTAAAAAAGGTTGTTGCGATTGTCCTAGTGTTGAAGTATTTGGTGACATATTGAATTCATCACTGAACTGAGCCAAATCAGTAGAACTTTCTTTCTGTACCACAGATGAAGCATGAGCATTCTGTTCATCAATAAGTACTTGTTGTAGTCTTGAACGTACAATTAACTTACGACTTTTAGGTATCTCTTTTAAAAATGGGAGTAGACTCATTAGGAACTGTACATCAGGATCATTCGCACTTTTTTAAAGTACTGTAATTTCTCCTCTTCAATTTCCAATAGTTTTGCATCGATTTCCTCTGGCTGACGTCTTTTACCTTTTTTTTTCAATGGAGATTTAAAATGCTTTGGAATTTCTTGGTCACTTTGGTTAGAAGATGGACCAGGTAATGGCGAAGGCGTATAGTTAGAACTTAAATTTGTATTTACACTATCCTCCCCATCACTCTCTCACATGTATCTGGCACGCTACCTTGCAGATCCCTTCGGGACATTGTACTTTGGAGGAACATCAAAAGCTGAAAATAAGGCCACTTGGAGAATTGTTCTGAATTGGCTGCTTGGCCAGATTTTTTGTTGTTGAGTTTTTTTAGTTCCTTCCCGAAAGTGTCTCGTAGTCCCCGCCATTTTTTTTAACTCGTCCACTAAAAACAAATCTCTTATTATTAGTACTTAGCCACTGGCTCATCATTCAGATCACTTGGATAAACATTTAGGATTTCAAACAATACTGTTAGTTATATCGTACATGATACTTGTAACTCTATTTGGGAAAATCTTAATGAAATTCATATAAAATTTCCATCACGTGCAGATATGGTCAATATAAATAACGACTTTTGGAGAAAATGGCGGTTTCCTAATTGTTCTGGTAGCATTGATGGAAAACATATACGAATAAACGCGCCAAAACATTCTGGCAGTATGTACCGTAATTACAAGTCCTTTTTTTCAATTGTATTGCAAGCTGTTGTGAATGCAAACTACAGATTTATTGCTATAGACGTGGGAGCCTATGGCAAAGAAAGTAACTGTGGAATATTTTCACATTCAAACCTCTCAAGACTATTGGAAAATAGTGCTCTCAACACAAACCAGGAAAAAGTATTACCAGGAACTGATATAGCTTTGCCTCATTTCTTAGTTGGTGACGAAGCTTACCCTTTGAATACATACCTATGCGCCCCTATCCTCAAAGAAAATTGGGTCCCGAAGAGGAAATATTTAATAAACGCTTATCAAATGCAAGACAGGTTGTTGAGTGTGCCTTTGGCATTCTGAGTAGTAAGTGGAGATTGTTGTTGAAAGCAATTGAAGTAAATCCCAACCGTGCAGATGTTATAATAAAGTGCATATGTTTACTTCATAACATAATTATTGATAAGGAGGGTATCCACGATTTGCCTACGGAATTACCACAATTACAAAATGAAAACAGAAACCGATTCACTCAGAAAGTCGGGAATGTTCGTGCGTGTTCGTACGTTTCTGCACGAATGGAATTCGTACGAAAACGTATCCAAAGTGAGCGCGGCCAAATTCTGTTTTTTCTTTCTCAAGGTCGATAAAGCTATTATAACGGTACGATTGTCTTTAGTCTCGAAATATACTTCAGTTTCGGCGATTATCTCTTCATCGGCGCAAAATTTCTGTCTATCCTCTTGAGGTCTGAGAACAGGAAAATGTCGCTGGGAGCCAGATCGATCATCCCATTCGAATTTCTTGTTGATTATGGTCACTCCACAAATTCATACTGCATAAAGCGTTCTTGGAAAAAATATCTTACCTTAGCATCGATTAATAGTTCAGTAGTGAAACACAGAATTCACACCATTCTGTGTTTCACTGACCTCTTATATTGTATACTAAGTTTAGTGAGCTCAAATTGACTCATCGGTCCATAAAAGTTCGGGTCCTCTCTATTTATTGCTTACTTAGCTCGACAAAACACCACACGTCTCGGATATTCTCAGATTTTAGCACTTGTATAGATGTAGATGGTTTCTGCGAATTGTTCTGTATTTATGGTCTCGGAATTCCTGTACCTTTCGTATTCGTCTATTCGTGGTGTAAGGTTGTCCTTGCCTCGAGTGGGAGCAACGATACAACTTCGGTCTTGCCGTAGTATTGTTGCTCTGCTTTGCTTGACTGAATGGGCGTCGTGATGTTGTAAATTTGTAATGTTGTTGTCCGTTACTTATTTGCACTGGATCTGGGTTCTCCGTCTGCGACAAACTTAGTTTTCGCTTCGCCAGCCAATAGGAAATTTCGACGGCGGATGTAACTTACGAGTCTTCGCTTCGTATTCCGTGACGGAGAATACAAAAAATGGCGATCCGGGTTTGAAGTATCAAATAACGACTTCCTGGTGGAATAATTCCAGTGCTCTTCCAGCACACATAAATTTAAAGTTATTAATAATTTTAATAGCATATAATGTTACCCCTGATTATTGTAGAGCGCGCGTGTCAGTGTCAGGAAAGTGAACAATGAATATTGAAAATAATATTCCAAATTATGGAATTATACATATTATATTCGATGAAAGGTTGGTTGTGACGTGGGAAGGGGTCCACCCTCGTTAGGCATTAGCTAAAACCCTGCGTCGGTACATCTAATCTGGAGAAACGGGGGTGAGGCATCATGGAGCCGTACAAGACCCATGCCGCCAACTGCGATGCTGTGGACAACGCCACAGCCGGCACTTTTCCCTCTCCGGAGGTGTCCGCAAGTATGTTAGGAGAATGTGAAGCTGTGGACAACGCCACAGCCGGCACCTTTCCCTCTCCGGAGGTGTCCGCAAGTATGTTAGGAGAATGTGAAGCTGTGGACAACGCCACAGCCGGCACCTTTCCCTCTCCGGAGGTGTCCGCAAGTATGTTAGGAGAATGTGAAGCTGTGGACAACGCCACAGCCGGTACCTTTCCCTCTCCGGAGCTGTCCGCATGTATGTTAGGAAAATGTGAAGCTGTGGACAACGCCACAGCCGGCGGCACCTTTCCCTCTCCGGAGGTGTCCGCAAGTATGTTAGGAGAATGTGAAGCTGTGGACAACGCCACAGCCGGCACCTTTCCCTCTCCGGAGGTGTCCGCTTGTATGTTAGGAAAATGTGAAGCTGTGGACAACGCCACAGCCGGCGGCACCTTTCCCTCTCCGGACGTGTCTGCAAGTATGTTAGGAGAATATGAAGCTGTGGAAAGCGCCATAGCCGACACCTTTCAGTCTCCGGAGATGTTCACAAGTATGAAAGGCAAACACAGTGCTACTTTTGCGAGTACTTCAGCTATTATAAGCAATGTAAAAAGTGAGGTGCCTGTGACCTGTCTATCACGCCTAGACGCATACAACGCTTTTGTATCTAAAAGCCGAAACCTCTACCGAAATGGAAGACCAAAACATTTAAATAACTTTGAAAAGTTAGAGGTCGTGATGACTTTATTTGGCAATAAACTAAAACTTATAAATTCATTTAAGGAATACAAGATAGATCTCCTGAAGGCTATTGCAAGATTTTTATCCAAAACTGAAAAGAAATACATAGACTCCAAAAGGAATATTACCTTTTTCAGAAAGAAAAATAAAGACTGGCTAAGTAAGTCATTTTTTGAAGATCTACCAAATCCTGATAAAATGCAACATTCAAGATTACCCTTAAGTCCCAGGCACGTTGAATATATTTTGTTTAAGCAGTGCCAGGAGTTAAAGGAAAGCAGTACTTTAGAACTAAATCTCTATGAAGAGCCCTCTGCAAAATTAATAAAAACAGAAGAAACAGAATCAGTCACGTCTTCGTCTAGCTCAGTGAATGTTTATCAAAGAGCTTTACACGAAATGGATTTTACAATAAATACTAAAAATTCATCTCCCATTCAACGACACCCTTACAATTCCGAAGAAGCCTTAGCTTTAATTATTGACGCGAAATTAAGTGCGAATACTTACAAAATGATGCGACAAGAATTAATACATAGAGGATTTGCAGCTTATCCACCTTATTACTTAATACAACTATCTAAAGGCGAGTGTTACCCGGATGATAAAATCAATATAAGTGAAAATGAAATTTCTGTCTCATTGCAAGGGCTTATTGATCACACTTTCGAAAGAATAATCCAGACGGTAGATAATTACGTAGCCCAGTATTGCGAACAACAAAATCTTTCCCGATTAGAATGTGTATTTGAAGCTTCATGTGGGTTCGATAGGAGTTCAGTACCTTCTCTTCACAAGCAAGAACATTCAAAGATTCATTCAAAAATCGATGAAAATTGCGTCTTCGCTACTACTTTTGTGCCCTTACGAATCTTTCATGAAAACCAAACGATCTGGAAAAACCCATGTCCTCAATCTTATCGCTCGTGCCGACCACTGCATATTCAATACCGAAATGAAACATCTGAACTTATTAAGTCAGAAATAAACTACATAGAAAACCAAATGCATAGCCTAAATTCTTCCTTTACCTACACATCAAAAAATCAACTGGTTACGACCTCATTTTCATTAACAATATGCATGCCAGACAGTAAGGTCTATAATACGATTACAGACACAAAATCGCCACCAACGTGCCCTATTTGTAAATTGACTATGACAATGTTTAACAATCTAGAACGAGGCTTTCCTATACTATGCGACCCAACCACATTAAAATATATACTGTCGCCTCTTCACTGTTGGATTCGAGTGCTAGAATTTCTATTGACCCTATCTTATAAGAACGATCCGGCTGTTCGATTATGGAGAGTTCGCAGTAATTCACCACAAGGCAAAATTGTTCAAGAACGAAAAGCTAAAATTAAAAAAGACATAAAGCAACAATTCGGATTATTAGTGGACGTTGTCACGTCGAATGGCACTACGAATGATAGCAACACTGCTCGTATTTTATTAACCAATGAAAACCGCGAAAAATTTGCACAACTCTTGAAAATCGATCAATGGTTGATAGATGGCTTACACAATATATTAGTTGCCATCAGCTGTGGACTGCCTATAGACGCTACTGAGTTCGGTAATTATTGCAAACATATTGGCGATAAATACGTAGCCACATATGGATGGCTTCCAATGACTGTAACCATACACATGTTACTCATACACGGAACAGATATATTAGATAACTTGACTTTGCCTATTGGGTTGCTTTCGGAACAAGTGACAGAATTTAGGGAAGAATTTCAGCAAGAGCATAACACTAGAAAAATAGATAGGAAAAAAACAATACTGGATTTGTTTCATCACGCATTGGAATCATCGGATCCAGTTATCGCAAATTTGCGTCTAAAGCGGCGCGAACAAAGTTTGCAACGGATACCGTTGCCCGAACAAGTAAGAAATATGTTAAAAAACATTGAGGCGCAAAATGATTATGATGGTGAAAATGACACTATTCAATTTGACGTAGAAGATCCAGTCCATTACCAGAGCCAGGATGCTATAGTTTTGTCTAGGGAAATAAATATTTTTGAAGATTAGTAATTTTTGCATATATACGAGAAATTTAAATGAAAATTAAAAAGAAAAATTAATAATAATGTATAATCTTTATTTACGCCTGACCTTTACTTGACTTTAAAAGGTCTGTGTCGAAATGTTAATTTAATGTTTTCGAAGTGTTGTTAGTAACAAAAATCTATTCAACTCGTCAATGTTCTAAATAAAATAATCATACTATAAGGGCGCTTGTACACGCTAAGAAAATTTGCCGTGCCTGCGGCAGACTAGACAAATTCTTCGTGTAGATGACAAAAATTTTCTCAGTTCCACACACGAAAACTTTTCGTGTCTTCCGCAGACAAGACCAATCGAAACGTGTACACGACACGATTTTTTTCGTGTATTCGTTAGTCGGGCGTAGGGCGCGCAAGTAATTACAAGTGTGACAATCAGTGGAGATTCGTTTATTTATAAAAATGTTAACTACAAAGCAAAAAAGAATGATAATTGCATATTATTGTTATAACAAAATAAAAAAGGAAACAAAAAACGGGTTAGTGTCCATTCCACCTGTTACCGATTCCACCCGTGGCAATTCGCCCCGTTACCGTTTCCACCCTATTCGTTTTTTCTAGTAGGTACAGTCAGAGACAGAAATAATAAACCATTTATTGGTTAATCATTTTATATTTGGAATACATTATAAAAATCACAATATCTATTAAAAAGGTAAATCACAGTACTTTGGTTCGTTATATTCTAATTTCGTATCAAATAAATCACAGGATTCCTTAAATTTAAAGTCATTTGGAAAATCGACAACGCGAATATAATATCTAAATTAACAAAAAAATCAACTAAGTAAAAAATAACGGTAACATAAAATCAACTATGTAAAAAATAACGAAAGTCTAACAATTATATTCTGAACGTCTACATTAATCATTATCTTGAAAAAACAAATTCAAATCAACAAAGGTATAAAATAGTCCTGTGTCGGTCGGTCATTTTATGAGATCTCGGTCGTTCGTGACCGACAGGCCAAGTGACCGAGTGAAAAGATTCGGTCAAAACGTCGGTCATCGGTCGCGGTAAATGGAGCAATGTGGGTTCGGTTGTTTGCTATGCAATCGATATTTTATTAATTCAGTCGTTAGTACAAAAGGCGCGGGAGTGCGCCTACCGCGCCTTTTACACCCCAGAGATGATAATAACGTGCATAAGGAAAATTCACATACAGAGAGAGTTTTTATATAATTTCAAAGACGCACTTTTTTTAAATACTGGGAGTTGGTGAGCAAAAGAGACAAGATAATTAATATTTGTTGGAAAATATTCTAGCTACTCTAAATTATAATTAAGAAATATCACTTTTGACGCTTTGCTGGGCTTAAGTGAACTTCTTCTGGCGCTTATTGTCATCCCGGCCTTCGAAAAGATTCTTTCGCTCGGGACAGATGTTGCTGTAACGCACAGCCTACGCTTCATAAGTATATATAAATTGGGATACAAGAGACGGCGATCATGCCACCACTTCAGGGGGTCATCAGTCCTTTTGAGCAGCGGCTCGTTTATGTATTTATCTAGCTCCACGATAGAAGCTGCCGTTGGATTTCTTACCAACTCATTTTCCACCTCTTTGTCAAATTCTGCCCACATGCTTGACGATTGAGCAGATGTTTGTAAGTGTTGCACATCCATCGGTGCCTCATGCTCCTGGGTATTTTGCGCCAGTAATGAACGTAATTTCGTTTTAATAGCACGCAAACATTGCTCATATCTCTCTCTCTATTGTTAAAGGCGTGTTTTTTAAATCTTGGGTCCAAAAATGAACCCTCAGACGTCAAAACATGGCCTTCAACATCTCGAAATCGGTGGTTTAGTTGGGTTTTGAGAGCTTCTATCAACTTCTTACTGGATTCAGAACTACCTTCCAGCAAGCATCTAGACACGTGGCCTTTCATTATTCTAACAAAAACAATTACTTTGGAAATAGACACTGTTTTTTCGGCACTTATTTCTTCAGTAACTTCGTAAAATATTTTAAGTATATTTACACTCTCCTCTAGAGTCTGCTAGTCATCAAGAGTTAGTGTATTAAGTCTAGGTTGTTCCAGAGCCAACGTGCTCACAACAGCATCTTTGATTTTTAATAGGCGTGCGAGCATATCGTACGTCGAATTCCAGCGCGTAATGACGCTCTGTTTTAACTTAAGCGGAGGTAGCTCCATCTGAGCTTGCATTGCTTTAAGTTTGTGGTCGGCGTATGGACTATGTTTAAAATATTGCACTATTGCTTTTACCTTCTCTAGTTGCTCCTTGATGACGTCTAGACTATGAGAAACTACAAGATTTATGTCATGAGCGAAACATGATAAGTGTCGCCAGTTGGTTAATCGTACGGCCGCCACTACATTAGCTGCATTGTCAGTTATGATACCTGTTATTTTGTTGGTGATGCCCCATTTTGCTACTTCCTCATTTAAAAAGCCAGCCAAATTTTCACCAGTCTTTCGGTCATCGAACTGGATGCAGCCCAGCAAGACAGATTTCAATTCTGTATTTTCATTTATAAAATGAGCTGTGAGGGAAATGAAACTTACATTGTTGATGGATCCATCCATCGGTGGTAAGACTTATCGCATCGGCAGAAGTCAGCTGGAGAAGAACTTTCTCTTTTGTTGCTTCATATAGTTTTGGTATCAAGCTTTCCGATAGAGTCTTACGTGTAGGTAAGACATAATTTGGTAAAATCAATATATACATTTTTTTAAATTCTGTTTCTTCAACTATTGAAAACGCGTGGAATCCTTTTACTATAAATTTGGCTATTTGTTCGTCTAGCTGTTTAGTTTTGCTAACTGGTAATGGCCTTGTGGTTCTAGCGTAACTATCAATCCGAGTTTGCACAGGTGCTTGGACTGGACATATATTCGGGATAAGAGCAGCAATGTTTTGCGTCAAAGTAGATGCAGATTCATCTGGAACTACGGGTACAATATTCAAGCCATTGGAATATGATGTAGACGGTCCAGCGGGAACATCAAGGGAGGGTTTCTTCAAGCGATAGAGTTGTATTTATTGCTATTGGTGGATGAATTTGAATTTTTTTTTTCATGTGTCTATTGAGGTTTCCTGTAGCACCACCAGTGTAGCTTATAAGTTTTGCGCAATACTCGCATTTAGCTTTATCTTTGTTAATTGGTGTAAAATGCTTCCAAATAGCGCTCTTCTTTCTAGCAAGGTCTGACATTGTAATAATTGTAGTTAATAGGTAGGAAAAAGCTCCACAACCGTACAGCCAAAAGCAACAAGTACTATAAAACGGTTAGTTTTTTTATAAAAAAGTAGAATAAATTTAGTAGGTGTTAGTCGGTTTATAGGTTATAGCGCCAAAAAATATGTAACTCGTACAAAAATGTAGACCAAACTCAAAATTAATCAAAAAAGCCTTGTTTTGATAGTACGCAGTCAAATAACAGTTCAACCACAAAAGCACAAAAACAATAAGCAATCACAATTTTCAAAGAACTTTCCAAAACTTTCCACTCAAGTTGCAGACGCAACGCATGTCCCACAAAGTACAAACTTTTCTAAGATAGGGATAGGGATTACGATTCTTTCCGAAAAAGATCGTTTTTTAAATCGATTCGAATCGTAAGATAATAATATACTGATTCACAAAAAAAACAAGGTTTAAAAGATCGATTTAAAAATTAGACTTTTTTCGAAACTAAATAAATAAGTCTGTCAAGTTCATCTACACAAAAATAAGTATTTATTTCGATAATCACAATAGGTTTATAAACAGTTTTCTTAGCTTATCTTAGCTTTTGAGTAATTAACAGCGTAATATTATGGATACATGGTTTTTACCAAAACAAGAAAAAAACTAATGGCGATTTTCAAGGGTGAAATATCAATTCACTGGATCGATTCAGTACTGCATAGTGCATATCGATATAAAAAAATCGATCTTTTGGGTCTTAAAAATCGATTCTTTGATTAATCAATCTCAATCGATCTTTTTAATGTGATTCTGTCTAATTCCGGGAGACGAAGCCGAGAGTCGGTCCTGAGTATTGGTTCGATACCTATGGTTGTATCAATCGCGGGGGTCGCACGCCGGTCACCGGTCATTCGGTATTGGTCGGTCGTAAGCACACGCGCATGTGCCGCGTATCGTGGGTCGCGCGTCAATCACGAATGACCCGGGTCTTTAGAGATTGACGACCCGGTCGTTCACGCAGAGAGCGAGATTCGGTCATTTTGATTCGTTCAATAACGATCGACACAGGACTAGTATAAAATCAAATATTTTTTTTTTAAATAATTAGATTTTAGAGCGCAAAGTTATGATGGAGCTGATTTTTTGCTAAAAATTGAGAAGCATAATTTCTTTTTTCTCATACTGCTCTGTCAGTTGGAGAATCATTTGAAGTACTTTTTTTCTTCCTTTTGTTAATATATTTTCCTTGAGTGTGCCATCTGAAATAACAGGTTTTAATTGTGTTAAAATCAGTACACACAGAAATAAAGACAAAAATCTAAAATAAAAGTGTTTTTGAAGAAATAGACTTGTTATTCGCAGCCTAATATGCATCCGTCGCCTTTCAAACCGCCGAACTATACAATAATAATATTATACCTTTCCTGAGCTGTGTCATAAGTAGAAATGTCTAGTGCAATCATATCCAGAAGTTGTAACAAGCTTTGTTTTCTATGTATGAACTGCTTAAGTCGCTCATTCCAAGCTTCCACTAAGTTTGTGCTTCTATGGCGTTCTTTATAACAACATCACTTGGATATCATGTCAGTAGGCAGCAACCACTGGTCAACAAAATAGTCGTTAAACTTGTTAATTTGTTAAACGGAATTGCATAAGCTCATTCAGATGATCATAATTTTTTCAGTTGAAATACAAATCTGGTATATAGATACCAAGGTTAGTTAAACTGTCTAATAACACATGCAAATAGTTGCATTTGTTATTAGACAGTTTAACTAACCCACATCCTTTCTATTACAAATTCTAAACAGAATACGTGATTTTACGACATTTTAATAAAAATATTAAAAGTGGTGAATAGTCCGCTTGTGTTGCCGACTTAAAATAAAAAATATTTCGAAATGCAAGAATAAATAAATAAATATAAATATTTTTAGACATTTTACACAGCACCATCTAGTCCCAAACTAAGCAGAGCTTGTACTATGGGTACTAGACAATGGATATAATACTTATATACTTTTTTTTTTTTTTAATACTTATTATACATAGGAAACACCCAGACAAACACAAATACTTATATTTATATTCATCACATAAATATTTGTGTTCTGTGGGAATCGAACCCACGACCTCGTGATCAGCAGTCCGGTACTCGAACCACTAGATCACAGACGTCGTCGAATAATAATTGTCTGTACACTTACCTGTTTTCCATTATTAAGAGCCATTCATCTTCTATGTCTTGCAGCTTTGGGGCTGCAAAACATAGCTACTTGTTTTAATCGCTCATGTGTCGCAGGTCGCTTCGCGGCTTAATGTAGCCTCAGCCTAAGTGTCTTCATAGGTCTTTTACTTTTATTTGTAATCATAATTGATGTAGCAAATTTATTTTCATTTTTTTTTTCTTATTAAATCATTACCTTTATTAACACCCGACGGCCCTGCTTGTGTTAAGAAAGCACCATCAGCGGACATAGCTGGGTTGGCTATTATAATGTCTGATAAGATTTTTATGTTACTAGAATCTGAATTAGCCTGCGTTCAGACTTGTGGGAATCGTGCGTTTACGCATCGCGCGGTTTGAAACCGCAAAATTGTGATGCTATTCAGACACGCGCGGTTAGTATGCGATTTCGTGCGGGTTAGCGTCAGTTTCAAAATGGAGGTCGACGAAGAAGTGTGTTTACTGTGGTTGCTCCTTAAAAAAAAGAAAAGAAAAAGGCGGTATTGGGTGCATCCAATATTACGTGACCGACTAGTACATGGTCAGTTCGTAACGTTATATCCCAAATGAAGAATGTATGATAACAAATTTTTTGACTATTTGAGAATGTCAATAAAATCTTTTGATGAACTAATTGAACTGATCAGGCAAGATATTTCATGCTCTGAAACGCATTTGAGGCCAAGCGTGTCACCGGAAGAGAAACTCGTAATAACTTTAAGGTAAGATTTATTTATTGTTCTTCAAAATCAGCATAAATATTTTCTATAACTGTAGAGGACTGAGAGCCAGAACTAAATTGTGATGGTGACGGTGACGGTGCCGGAACAGGAGGAGATGATCCAGATGTAGTAAAATATCCTTGCGGGCTTGTATACTGTTGTCCTTGCCAGTACGTAGGTGTGATCTGCTGAGTATTGTAGCGAACAGGGGGTGGTAAGCTTTGTCCTTTTTGTATCACTTGAAGTAATTCAATTTTGGTTGGTAAACGCCTATTTTCTGGTACTTTTTTGAGTTCTTTATACAGGGTGTTTGGCAGAACGTTGAACATACGAAAATGGTGGATAGGTGGGGTCATCTGCTACTTACTCAGACCTAATTTATTTGGCCCTGGCCCACTGGGTATTTTTAAAAAAAAAAATTTTCTTTTTTCTTGTTTCACCACTTTCTTAACTTTAAAGTGTAATTTTTATTAAAAATGGGTAAAACAGGCAATATTTTGTTTTTTATTTTAATCGTTGATGTTGGCAGATTCTTATAAAATTATTGCTTTGTTCAGATGTTAGCTAGAAAAAAAGTTGTGAGTCCTCAAACTTACAGAAAGATGTAAAAAATACTTAAATGTTAATTTCAATTTGCAAAAAAAAAAAGACGAAAAATGATTGAGGAGTTCCAATTCTAGCAAAACATCCCTAGTGTGTGAGCTTTCTAATGGTATGTAATTTGCTTTTATAAAAAAAAAACTTTAAGAGTTATTTTATAATTTTATCAAGTAGGAAATTTTTGACGAAACTCTACCTTTACGGAAAGTTAAATGTTTTGCGAAATTTAATACTGCAAAGTTGGTAAAAATTAAATCATCGATTGAAATTATGCTGTACCAGTTAGGTGCGTTAATAAAACAATTAAATAAATTTAAATAATTTATTTAAGTAAAATCACAGATGTTCAAATTGGCGCCCTTCATTTGCAATACAGGCGCGGCATCTACGTCTGATTTCTACAGTTGTTGTGCGCAGCAGCATCTCCTGTCGCATAACTTCGAAAGCAGCATTAATTCGATTTAACAAATCTTCTCGACTTTCTACTTCTGTAGTGTAAACTAGTTCCTTTGCCCTTCCCCACACGTGAAAATCGAGCGGAGTGAGGTCGGGCGATCGTGGAGGCCAGGGAATTGGTCCTCCCCTGCCAATCCACGAATTTGGGAAACAATTATCCAAATGCTCACGTACAATTAGACTAAAGTGAGCTGGGCAACCATCGTGTTGAAAGACAATAGGCCTGTTTATGTCTACTTGGAACACTTCTTCCACTAATGGTGGTAAATCATTTATCAAAAAATCCAAGTAGCTGTTCGCATTGATGTTGTCGGGCAAATAATGAGGCCCTATTAGCTTATCGCCAATCACTCCTGCCCAGACATTCACACTGAATCTCCTCTGGAAGGCCCTATGTCTCTTCACGTGTGGGTTTTGATTTTTAAGTGCCCAATGGTGAAGATTGTGATAATTGACAATCCCTTCTTTGTCAAATTTGGACTCGTCCGTCCACAGAATACTTTTTAAAAAGTTTACGTCGTCCACATCGGTATGCAGCAAATGGCGACAAAATTGCACACGTCTCCCAAAATCACTGTCATCGAGACCTAGAACAAACAAAACACGTCTAAGAATCGATTTCAATACTGAATCTTTTCTTCCTCCGAGTTCAAAATCTAAATTAAACTAATAAAGAAAGTGACAAAATCAAGGTTAAATGGAACGATCAATTGAACTGTCTCATAATTTACTACATTCCACAAAATCGTATCAGATGCAGTGCATAAACGGCTTAATCTTACCTTGCACCGGAGTGTAGTGAAAAGCATGCCTACCATCTTGCCGGAGAACAGACCACACTTTCCATATGCTTAAGCCAAGTATTGAAGCTATCTGTCTAATGCTTTTGGTAGGGTCCGCGTCAAATTCAGCAAGAACTTGTTCGTCAATGGTAGTATCGGGTCGTGCTGCGTTCACTCGTGGTTCTTGTAAGTTCAGGTTACCGGTTTGTCGTAAACGTCGGTAAGTACTCGCAAACGTCTGATGACTGGGTAATCGGCGGTTGGGATAACGCTCTTGATAAATTCTTCGCGCTTCACGCGAATTAGTATTAGCGCTTCCATACGCTAACAACATGTCCGCGTATTCCTCACTGGTAAAAGCAGCCATTTCTTTACCAATAACAACAGGTAACAGTAATAACAAAAAACTTAACTAACAGGTTATAAAACTAGTGATAACAATAAAAGAAAACGAAGTGAACAAAAACAAACGTAAGCGTAACGGGCACGTGAGATCGCAGAGGCAGTTAAGTCTCGACTGAATAAAAGAAAACAATTCATTCTGAGGCGTCACGGTGCCACGAGAGCGAAAGAGAGCAAAAATACCCTATGACTGCGCAAGAGTGAAACAAAATTTCTACCTGCTTTGTGTTACCATCTCAAGGGAATAGTGAATGTCAATTTGCACCACTGCCACTGGCAAGCCGTCGATGATTTAATTTTTACCAACTTTGCAGTATTAAATTTCGCAAAACATTTAACTTTCCGTAAAGGTAGAGTTTCGTCAAAAATTTCCTACTTGATAAAATTATAAAATAACTCTTAAAGTTTTTTTTTTATAAAAGCAAATTACATACCATTAGAAAGCTCACACACTAGGGATGTTTTGCTAGAATTGGAACGCCTCAATCATTTTTCGTCTTTTTTTTTTTTGCAAATTGAAATTAACATTTAAGTATTTTTTACATCTTTCTGTAAGTTTGAGGACTCATAACTTTTTTTCTAGCTAACATCTGAACAAAGCAATAATTTTATAAGAATCTGCCAACATCAAAGATTAAAATAAAAAACAAAATATTGCCTGTTTTACCCATTTTTAATAAAAATTACACTTTAAAGTTAAGAAAGTGGTGAAACAAGAAAAAAGAAAAAATTTTTTTTTTAAAATACCCAGTGGGCCAGGGCCAAATAAATTAGGTCTGAGTAAGTAGCAGATGACCCCACCTATCCACCATTTTCGTATGTTCAACGTTCTGCCAAACACCCTGTATAACGACAAACAAAAGAGTTTGTCGTCATCTTGCTTGGTAATACTATTTTCTTGAAGTTCATTCTGAAAATGTTTTCGTGACTCGATACTTTTTTCTATTAAAACAGCTATTTTTTTCTTCTGGCACTTGTGTTTTCTTACGTTTAGGGGGACGTATTTCAGTGGCTTCGGTTGCATTGGCGTTTAGTTGACTTGTCTCCTCACTTTGCCTTTCATTCTGTTCTTCAATATTAGTTGTAGTGTCTTTATTACTTACACTATTCTGCAGGAAAGATAATCTTGAAAAATACATATATCGGGCTCCTTTACGAGCACCTGAACCAGAAGGAGTTGTTTTTTCTTTTTTGTATTCTTTATTGTAGCAATCTCGTATGTTTTTCCTTTTTTTTGGAGTTGTGTACCTAAAAATAATAACATTATTAATAATATTCTTGTTTCAGATATCTTGGTACGGGTTGTTCATTTGGAGAACTAAGCTACAATTATCGCCTAGGAAAATCGACGATTACTGGAATTGTACGCGAAGTATGTAAATCATTGTGGAATAAGTTGGTAAACATAGTCATGCCCGAAGCGACTGAAGATATCTGGAAGACAATAGCACGAGACTTTGAGAGATATGCAAATTTTCCAAATTGCATTGGTGCTATAGACGGCAAGCATATCCGAGTTATAAAGCCTGTTGATTCGGGTTCTTTGTATCATAACTATAAACATTTCTTTTCCATAGTGCTCTTAGCACTTTGCGACGCCAACTATTGCTTTACTTATGTTGATATTGGGGCTTATGGCAAAAGCAGTGATTCTGCTATATTTAAAAATTCAGTTTTTTATAAACGCCTGACAGAAAAATCATTAAACATACCAATAACTAAACCAATATCTAATGTAGACCTAACACCAATGCCTTATGTTATAGTTGGAGATGAAGCCTTCGGCTTAGCAGAAAATTTAATGCGCCCATGCGCAAAAAAGGATTTTTAACTATAGGTTATCGAGAGCCCGACGTAATATTGAGTGCCTATAAATGTAAACATAGATTTTGCCGAAGACATAAAAGCCTCTTGTGTTCTACATAACTATGTGCGGACTAGAGATGGTCTAAAATTTAAAGATACTTTATATAATGCACCCATGACTAATCTCAATACCTTGCATGCGGGAAGAGGGACACCGTCATCTTTGAATATCAGAGATAAATTCGCTCATTACTTTGTGAACGATGGGCGTGTTCAATGGCAAGACACAAAGATATAGCTGCAACTAACATACCGGACTTGTAATGTTTAGGTACATAACTAAATGTAAACAAATGAAATATGGTAATACCGTTGTGACCTTCATTTGAAAAATACTCGAAATGTCTGCATAAAACAGCCGAAGTTTGTTTATATTTATTTAAGTACCTAAAGTATACGGAGAGTATAATATACGCTTCATAACAATAATTATAACATAATTCTGTCAATTATTTTTTGGTGAATAAACCTACTTACTTAAAATATTCTTTTTTTCCATCGTGTCTTCGCAATTTCCAAATATCTCCACCAACTCTTGCCAAGCTCGGTTCTTGATAATTTTATTTGAGTAATCATCACACATAATATCCCATATTGCAGGTCTCTTATCCACCTCATCAATAAATAGTTCAGTGTCGAAACGATCCATGGCGAACTCACGAGCAGTGACGTGCTCACCGCGCGGTATCCGCAACGCAACTGAACGCGAAGTAAAGACTCCATAGTAATAGAAACGCGCGGGAGCAGCGCGATTCTATTTTCTGGCGGTTAGGTTGCGGTAACCGCGCGGTTATGTCTGAACGATTACTTTATAAAGCGCAATACACAATATTGAGCCCGCCGGGCCGCCGACATATGTCGGCAACTTTTTGTCGGCGGTATAGTTGGCGGCTTCACTTATTACAAGTCGGAAAATTTGGTCGGCGGCATGTCGGCGGCTTGAGATAAGAAATTTATTTGGCAGTCAGTGATTGCCCCGTGTCGATAAAGGTTGTGTGGTTGTGCGATATAATTTTGATGGTGTATCTTCGATAATTCAGTAAATAGAAATAATCTTAAAAATGGACGATGGCAGTGATCTGTTGATAGCAGCTTGTGGAATGTTTATTGCTGGATCGCTACAAAAGGAACGAAGCTGTTGGGTTAGACCTAGTTTACTGAGTCGCAATTGTTATAGCAATCATGACAGATTAAGAGATTTGAAAGCAGATGACTTGATTGTACAAAATCCCATACATTTTAAAACATTCATGAAATTAACCAATACCGACTTTGAATATTTATTGAATATTGTTGGGCCGAGAATAGTTAAAAAAAATACAAATTGCAGAATTGCAATTTCGTCACAAGACAGATTAGCAATAACATTAAAATACCTGAGTACGGGCGAATCATTCATTAGCCCTTGTGATGTGTTCAAAGTATCTCCTCAAATTATATCATACATTATCCCAGAAGTATGCCAAGCTATAATCGATGGCCTTTCGGAGTATGTAAAGGTAAAATTAAATGTTTAACTTTTTTAAATAAACCTAAATGTTGATAAATATAAATTTTAAATAGATTTATATTTTTTGTGCTGTTTAATTTAGTTCGAAGTATAATTTAGTTAATGTTCTTATTTTAGGTTCCGAGAACTTCAAACGAATGGAAAAAAGTTGCAGATAGATATCTGGATAGATGGAATGTTCCTAATTGCCTTGGATCAATGGACGGAAAACACGTAAAAATTCAATGTCCACCAAGAAGTGGAAGTGAATATTTTAACTATAAAACTTATTTCAGTATTGTACTATTTGCATTAGTGGATGCAGATTACAAGTTTTTATACGCTAATGTTGGATGTCAGGGTCGCATTTCAGATGGCGGTGTTTTTAATAACTCTGCGTTATGCAGAATGTTAAATAACAATTCTTTAAATTTGCCGGACAACAAACCTCTACCTGGGAGAAATGTACCAGTGCCATATTTTTTTTTGGGTGATGATGCTTTTGCATTACAAACCCACATTATAAAATCTTACGATGGTAATCACACAAAAAGATCTCCTAAAAGAGTTTTCAATTATCGTATATGTCGAGGACGAAGAGTAGTTGAAAATGTGTTTGGGCAGTTAACCAGCAAATTTCAAATATTCAAGAGACCTATCCAGTTATGTCCACAAAAAACTGCTATTGTGACATTGGCCTGTGTACATTTGTTCAATTATATTAAAAAAAATATACATCGAAACGAATATGATTCTGAAAATGATAACGGAGAAATCATACCAGGTGAATGGCGCACAATAACTCCTGAAAATAATTGTTTTGTTGCCTTGCCAAGAGAGATCAATACAAATCTGTGTCCTGAAGATACAAGGAACGAGTTGGTTGAATATTTTCTCTCCGATGTCGGAAGCTTAGAATGGCAGTATGATCAATGATCAATTTAATCAAAATCTAAATATAAAGATTTAATAAAAATCATAATAATAATAGTTATATTTTAATTTGTGTTTACAATTAGGCAGTTGTCCCACCGCCAGCGAGAAAACGATGAACTATCGGCTATTTTCTCGCTCAAGAAACGTACAAAAGATATACATTCCGTGTAAACAAAAGAGATGCATATACAAATAGTTGATCGCTGACTGTTCACACTGCCGGCGAGTACTCGCTTCACTAGTTTGTCGCTGAGCGACAAGAGCTATGAAAGATAAAACTCGCTCGGCGATACTCGCCAAGCGATTAGAACTCACGCCGAGAGAGCAACCAGTGGTCATTTCTCTACAGTGCGTATCTGAAAGTACACGTTTTTTATTTATTTAATATGAATAACGAAAAATCATTTGAATTATCATTGTTATCTAGTTCAGACGACGATGATGATGAATTATATGATAGGATTTGTGTAGTGGCTGCGGCAATTCTGAATAAACGTAAGGAAAAAATGAAGAAAAAAAGAAGAATATGGATGGAAAATATTAATTATTTCAGAAAAGAATGCAGTGAATTCAAACTATTCTATGAATTAACAATTGATGCCTTTCGCACATATTTTAGAATGACAAGAGACGAGTTTGAATATTTGCATAGTTTAATAGAAGATGACATTAAAAAAGAAAATACAAATTATAGAGAAGCTATTGGTACAAGAGAGCGTCTCGTCATTACATTAAGGTAAGGCTCCATCGCTTGGAGTGATTTCAGCGGCAGACATTGAATCTTGGATCTCTTCGTTTTGGCTACGAGTACTTGTACGAGTAGTATGTTCTCCAATTCCAATTTGCTGCACACCAGAACCGCTGGGTTCAGGTGAGGCAGAACCGTGTCCAGTAGAAAAATTAGTCTGACTCGTAGAAGGGCGAGAGTTGTAAGAATAATCGTTTGAGTAGTAACCGGTATATGAATAGTTTGTATTAGCAATATTGTCTTCAGCATCCATTACCAATTGAAACAACTTCCTTTTTATTGTTCTTTGATAATACTCCGGCATCTGCTTTGTACTATGATACATTGAATCAAAAAAAGCTTTTAAAGGATCACTTGATGTTAGTACTTCTTTACGTAACTCATCCCTCTGTGCAGTTCGTTTTGCTCGATTATCATCCATATCTTTTAAAAAATTTAACAAATCCTCGTCATTATGAATTATTTCATCCGTCTTCCTTTTTTTTGGAGCTGTTATCGTATCTGCTGAATCTCTACTAACATCTGTATTAGCTGTTTCCTCGAAACTTGTCGAAATATCAGGATGTGGTGTAACATTTGTATCTCGTTCCGCATTTGCCATATATGGAAGCAAAAACTCCATGTGACTCATGTACTTCCAGGGTTTTATTTGTTTTTGTGACTGTCCACTTGTTGTCTTCTTGATTTTTTTCAATTTTTCACGGTGCGTGTCTCGCAAATTTTTCCATTTCAATTTTGCCTGTGTAACTGCAAATAAAACAAATGATTATAACACACCACATTAAAATTAATTTTATGTTATTAACTAATATTATTTGATATTTTTATTTATTTTCAGATATCTTATAACCGGAACTACATATACAGCATTGTCAAAAAGCTATAGAATAGGCCGTTCTACGCTCTCCGAAATAATACCAGTAGTATGTGAATCTTTATGGATCAAGTTGCAGCCAAAAGTAATGAAGCTCCCTACTGAACCCGAATGGAAAGTTATAGCAAAAGACTTTTATGATTTGTGGAATTTCAATAATTGCCTTGGTGCAATTGATGGCAAGCACGTGGTAATTTTTTCGCCCCGTAAATCGGGATCTCAGTACTTTAACTACAAAAAAACATTTTCGATTGTACTGTTAGCAATTGCTGATGCTCATGGAAGATTTATAATGATCGATGTTGGATCAATGGGCAGATACAGTGACAGCGGAATATTCACCGATAGTAATTTCTACAATGTGTTGCAAAACAATGGATTGAGATTACCCGCAGATGAACCCCTATATGAAGGAGGTTTGCCTCAGCCTTATGTTTTTATTGGTGACTGTGCATTTCCGTTGATGACACATTTATTAAAACCATATCCTGATCATGAAAGGTTGAATAAAGACCAGTTAATATTTAATTATAGACTAAGCAGAGCACGCCGAATGGTAGAAACTGCGTTTGGTATGTTGGTGCACAAATGGCGTATCTTTTTTAGGCCATTAGATGTTAAAATAAGTACCGCCAAAAAAATTGTAAAGGCTGCGTGCGTTCTACATAACTATGTATTACGCAATGAAATCGAAAAGGCGCCTTCACAGTCAGTTTTTTCTGATAATATGTCAAGAAATTACTACGAGGTATCTGAACAAAACTCAGCAGATTTTGAAGACGGCTTTTTTGTGAGAGAATATTTCATGGAATATTTTAATTCCATTGGAACAGTTTCGTGGCAAAATAACCGTGTGCAAAATGTATTAGATTCTGATAGGACAACACATAACTTACATTAGACTCTGCAAAATAAATATTGATTTAACTATAGGTAGGTATATGTTGTGTTAGATAAATGTTAAATAAAAAACTTACCACTTTCTATGTTTGTTTTCTTTAAAATCTCTTTCCAAGCTGCGTCCTTCACGTCTAATTGTTTATATGAAATCAGTTTTGTGTCCCAAAGACACGGATATTGTCGGACACATTCAATAAAAAACTCATCCATTTTTATTGGAAAATTGCGAACACGTGTATCGCGTATGAGGCCGCAAGACTGACTGACTGTACGCTTGACTGCCACGAGCGAGTGATGCGAGTAATCGCCCGCCTCACTCGCACACTCGCTTATAGCCGAGCTACACAAATATCGGAACTACGCACTCGCTCCCCGCGTCTCGCTAACTCGTTTCTAGTTCTAGCTTTACTCGTTACTCGTTAATCGTTGCCGGTGAGACAAGTGCCTTAGTGACTCTTACTTAATCATAAAATTTCAAAAGACAGATTTATTTCGTGACTTTTTTTCTCATACTAAGCTATATTTATTTCAAATTATAACAATATAATAAAGATAAAGAAAGAAAATTATTTTTCATTTAGGGATATAAAAACATTCTCAATATCTTGGCTGCTTATACGTTCACTATTAGAACTTTCATCAAGCGCTACTGGTACCGATGGTTCAACTCCAGGAAGGTGCGGATGAGGGCTTATGTTGATGGGATATAGAGATGAAGGGTTTGTATTTGGCTGATTATCAGAATTTGTGGGGGTAGAATGCTGATGATCCGGGCTCGTAATAGTAGAATATACAGATGATGAGCGGTTAGAAGGATATGCATTTGGCTGATCATTTGGAGAACCTGTATAGTACCCTGGATGACTACGAGAGCTAGAGGGTCTTGCGTAATCAACATACATATCTGTCTGATATCCAATTTCGGTTTCAAAAAGAATGTTATTAATTCGATGTTTTACTATTGCATTTGTTGATTTATCCATTTTTCTCAGTTTTGCTGCAATATATTCTCCAAAAAGAGTGTCTTCGTCTTTTTCTTGTGTTTGATTTTGACGATCGGAGACAGATTTCATAATATTCAGAGCATGTGAAATCATTTCATTGTTTAGATTTTTTCTGGGACGTTTAATCGTGTCATCGGCAAATGAATGAGATGAATCATTTTGCTGGGGTTGTACAACACTGCTCTCGTTTGATGTCTCCTATTAAAATATTTTAAATCTGTTGTATTGTGTTACATAGAAAGTAAAATAAAAAAGGAGGCGGAGCTTAGCGAGGGGGAGGAGGGGAGGGGGAGGGGGCTTACTAGAAACACGTTGTCTTAAATTCGATGAACCTTGTATATTTATATTATTTACATTTAACACTATGGTGGGTCAGCACTTTTGAACTTGTTCTGTTCAGTACAATAAAAAAATTTGGATAAAAATAATAAATGCATTTTTACTTACAGTATCGATCGTGGCTGTAGGAGTATTCTTGTTTTGCAAAAAACTAAATGATTTATATGCAAACCACTTGCTCTGATAAACACAATCTGTACCGATACCCGACTTTTTTGAGTCAGTCACTTTTTTTCTCTCTCTATAATACTGACTTGTCAAGTTTTTAATATTTCTTTCTATTTCTGATACATTTGTATTAAAATGGTTTGCTATTTCATTCAATGAGTCGAAACGCTTTGGTCGACTTTTATGATCTGGGTGTTTTGGATTCCACAATACCTCCTTCTCATGATAAAGATTAATTAACGTAAGACATTTTTCGTCGTCCCACTCCATGTCGTAAAAAAAATACAAGCACGTCACTACAGGTCGAGCGTCGCCGGGCAACTGAGTGCAGGCGTACTCAAGCCGCCAACATGTCGGCGGGTAACACGCGCAGACGCATGTTGCCGACATGATTCTTTTCGTACAGGCCGCCGGGTTGTGTCGCCGGGCTTTGTCGGCGGCCCGGCGGGCTCAATGTGTATTGCGCTTAACTCATACAAATAAGACCCGCGCGATTTCCATGCGATTCTGAAATCGCGCGGTTCCTCTGAACTAGCGCTTAAGAGCTCGTTCAGACATGCGGGAACCGCGCGGATGCAAATCGCGCGGTTCTAAACGCAAGTGTTCAGACAGGCGCGGATGTACATGCGGAGTGCCGTTATTCGCATAGGGTGACAGTCCAATCATGGAAGTCGAAGAAGCAATATGTGTGTACTTGTTGCTCCGTAAAAAAGAAAGAAAGAAGAAACGGCAGTATTGGGTGCATCCAATATTACGCGATCGGTTTACTCATGGTCAGTTTCAGACTTTATATCCAAAATTAAGAAGTTTTGAACCAAAATTCTTCAATTATTTGAGAATGTCGATAAATTCATTTGATGAATTATTAGAAATGATGAGTAAACAAATTGAATCTAATGATACCCATATGAGGTCAAGCGTGTCCCCAGAAGAAAAACTCGTGATCACATTAAGGTAAGATATTTATTTTATACGTCAGAATATATATTTTGTACTATAGAAGACTGTGAATCGTCAGTGCTATTGCATGATAAAGGCGATGGAGACTCCTGGTACTATTGTAGAATATCCAGTGAAATATCCTTGTGGGTTTGAATATTGTTGGTTTTGCCAAAATACTGCATTAGGCGTGTTTTGCTGGCTCGTGATATGAATAGGCGATGGTAATTTCTGCCCTTTCTGTATTACCTGGAGCAATTCAATTTTAGTAGCCAATCGTTTATTTTCTGGAACTTTCTTTAACTCTTTATACAATGACATGCAAAAAAGTTTATCATCATCATCTTGCTTTGACATACTTTCTTGTATTTGTCTTTGTATTTTATCTCTTGATTCAATACTATTTTCTAATATGTTAGCCAATCGCTCTTCTGAAGTAATTTTAGTTTTCTTCCTTTTATTGGGTACCGGTTGTATTTCACGTGCATTTACAAAATTATCTAGCTTTTGGTCAATGTTCCGAATTTCTTCATTTTTGGCTTCATCTATGTTTGTGATAGTTTATTTGTTTTCTATCGTCTTCTGAAGAAAAGAAAGCCGGTCGAAATACATGTATTTTGAACCTTTACATGCACCAGAACCAGAAGGAATTGATTTGCCTTTCTTGAATTCCTTATTATAAGCATCACGGATGTTCTTCCATTTTTTTTGTATTGATACACCTGGAACAGAAATCACTATCTTTAACAAATATAAATACAGTAGCGGTTAGGTAATTCAAGACACTCATTATGCTTTAACTAGCGGACCCGGCAGACTTTCAAAACGATACAGATTAATATTTTATTTTTCAGATATCTGGGTACTGGTTGTTCCTTTGGAGAACTACATTACAACTTTCGTCTTGGCAAATCTACAATCACAGGAATTGTCCGTGAAGTATGTGAAGCATGTGAAGCTCTGTGGGAAAAAGTCACAAAAAACGTCATGCCTGAACCCAGCGAAGATATATGGAAGAAAATAGCTAAAGATTTTGAAAAATATGCAAATTTTCCCAATTGCATAGGCGCCATAGATGGCAAGCATATAAGGATTACAAAACCCAAAGATTCGGGTTCTTTGTATTATAATTACAAAACTTTTTTTTCCATAGTACTGTTGGCACTTTGTGATAGTAACTATTGTTTTACTTTCATAGATATCGGATCTTACGGAAAAAGTAGTGATTCTGCAATTTTTAAAAATTCAGCATTTTATAAAAGGTTAATAGAAAAGTCATTACACATACCAAAACCTAAACCAATATCTGAAACAGATCCTAAACCATTGCCATACGTCATAGTTGGCGATGAAGCGTTTGGTTTATCCGAAAATGTAATGCGACCCTATGCAGGTAAAGGGCTATCATACGAAAAAAAAAAATTTAATTACAGGTTATCAAGAGCTCGACGTTTTATTGAATGCACTTTTGGAATTCTGGCAAACAAGTGGCGCATTTTTCATAGGCCTATAAACGTGAATATAGACTTTGCCGAAGACATAATAAAGGCCTGTTGCGTGCTACACAATTTTGTTAGAACTAGAGATGGTATACAGTATGAAGATACTTTACATACTGCGCCAATGAGTAATCTTATTACATTACATGCAGGAAGGGGTACACCATCATCATTAAACATTAGAGACAAATATGCTAATTACTTTGTGAATGAGGGTCGTGTAGAATGGCAAGACACGAAAATATGAAATTAAAATTGTTACAGTTCGCGCCAAATAACTAAACTCAAGATGGCGCGTCGCGTTGGTGGGTTGTACATATTACAGTTAATAGCTATACGTTACTGTGGTAACGTGATAGTTTTCCCGCGCTCGTTACGTACCGCCAAACAACGTTATACACATTTCAGTTATTTGGGGTGGACTGTCTATTACAAAACATGTAAACTACCCTGGTAAAATGTATAATTAAATGTCTACTGACCAAAAAGAACCTTCTTTTCCAAAGAATCCTCATTTTCTCCAAAAATCTCCACCAGCTCCTGCCAAGCTCCGTTTTTAATCGTTTTGTTAGAATATTCTGCACATTGGATGTTCCACAAAGCAGGTCTTTTTTCCACCTCATCGATGAATAGCTCGGTGTCGAAGCGATCCATTGTCACCGTCCGATACGCGCGGCTTCCGCGGAGCAACTGAACGCCCTCTAGGTACGTCAAGTAAATAAAACCGAGCGGCGACCGCGCGAATTCATTTTCTAGCGGTTGAGTGGCGGGAGCCGCGCGGATTGTCAATCCGTGCGGACAGGTATGAACGATTTGTAAGGCGCTAATGTAATTAGGATCCGCGCGGTTCAACCGCGCTGTTTGAAACCGCGCGGAATCCGCCGTGTCTGAACTAGCTCTAAGCCTTTTATTTTGTAAAGCGGTCTACACACCAAAGCCGCTGACCCGGCGGCACAGCCCGGTGGCTTAGTGCCGGCGGGTTAACTTCAGAATGTCCAAGCCGAATGACTTTGCCGGCGGCAATGCCGGCGGCACGACAGCCGCGGCATGTGGTGTTCTAGTAATTGCCAAATAGTCGTAGAGATTGGACGTGTGTGTTTCGAATAATTCAGAAGTAGTATTTTCAGATTGACATGGAGGAGGACGATAACAGTGATTTAATAATAGCAGTTTGTGGAGTTATTATCGGTGGATCCCTCAACACACGAAAGTGTTGGGTTAGGCCAAGTTTAATGAGTCGCAATAAATACAGTACTTGTCAAAGATTAAGTGATTTAAAGGAAAACGACTTGGTTCTATACAAACTAGGGTTGATGAGGAAGTGGCTATGAGGATGAGGAAGAGGAAGAGGAAGAATTCGGCATTGAGTTTGAGGAAGCGGATGAGGAAGAGGACTTTTCTGTTAGGAAGAGGAAGCGGATGAGGAAGAGGAAGAGGAAGCGGATGAGGAAGAGGAATTCAAATAATCATTTTTTTTTTTAAAGTTATGTCAAATTAACAAATACATGGTTATTTTTTTATCACCTGCATAACTTTCAGATGTTGTTCTACCCATCAATACGAACAACTTTTACTATGGGGGAAACATCGAAATCGCGAAAAAAAAATCAGCTGTTTGATACATTGCGTCGGGTTGGTCATTGAACTTTTCTATGGAACAGCTGATTTTTTTTTCGCGATTTCGAAGTTGTGCGTGTATATGTATAAAAAAAAATATTATATTCGGATAGAATACACAATTACTAACATTTTTTACTATGGTCCCCATAGTTGAACTTGAAAGTCGAAACTTCGAAAGTGCGAAAAAAAAATGAGCTGTTCCATACATTGCGTCGAGTAGGTAGGTATTAAACTTTTCTATGGAAAAAATGTTAGGAATTGTGTATTCTATCCAAATAAATATTTTTTTCTTTTCTAGCCGGCATTTTACAGTACACTATAAAAACAAACAGAGACGTGCGCTCGCGAACTGAATACGAACGAAATAAACGGTCGGTCGGCAACAAGGGCGCGGGCGGGTGGCGGGCGGCAGGATACCGCTTGTCGGCTGCGATCGGTAATTCGGTAGGTAGAGGTACCTTCGAGCAACGCGGCGCCCGGTGCGCCGCCGCCGCCCCGAGTACTGGCTGTCGAGCTTGTTTAAACGTGATTAAATTCCTCTAAAATTCCTCATAATTTATGAGGAAGAGGAAGCGGAAGAGGAATTTTTCATTTTCGGTTTTTAGGAAGCGGTAGCGGAAGAGGAAGTGCAAAAATTGCGGAACTTCCTCATTATGAGGAAGCGGAAGAGGAATCCTCATCAACTCTAATACAAACCCATTTCTTTTAAGACTTTCCTATCATTAACCAGTACCGACTTTGAATATTTACTGAATATTGTTGGACACAAAATAGCTAAACAAGACACAAATTACAGAAAAGCAGTTTCACCAGTGGAAAGATTGTCAATAACGTTAAAATACCTAAGCTCAGGAAATTCTTTTAGTAGCCTGTGCGACGTCTTTAAAGTATCTCCTCAACTAATTTCAAGCATTATTCCTGAAGTATGTGATGCTTTAGTTGAAGGACTTTCAGATTATGTGAAAATTCCAAGAAGTCAGGAAGGATGGAGAGAAATTGCAGATGAATATTTAAAAAGATGGCAAATACCCAATTGTCTTGGGTCAATGGATGGGAAACACATAAAACTTCAATGTCCCCCAAAAAGTGGAAGTGATTATATAAACTATAAAAAATATTTCAGTATTGTGCTCTTTGCTTTAGTAGATGCTGATTACAACTTTTTGTACGCTAATGTGGGATGTCAGGGTCGGATTTCAGATGGTGGGGTTTTTAATAATTCAGCATTATGTCGATTGTTAAATGATAATGAATTGAATATACCACATAAAAGGTCTCAGCACACATATGGGATCGGAAAGGGATCGTAACCGTAACGCCTTTCGCCTCGCTGTCAACCAGGCGTCAACCTACCGTATGCACGTAACGAAAGCGTATCAGCAGCGCCTGTACGTCAACTCGGCTACGGCTAGGCGACACCGCGCTTACGCCTCGCCGCCCCCTGGCTGACCTGGTTGGCACCAGATCAGTTTGAATCCAAACGTTAAGTGGAGCGCACGGTTATGTCTTGGTTTACAATACGTGAGTTGGCTATCATAGCCATAGCACTTGATGAAGAGGAAAAAGAAAATAGCAAGAAAAAAAGAAAAAGATATTGGGTACACAGTATGAATAAAGCAAGGAGTACTGAAGGGGAATTTCGGACTATAAAAAAACATTTGATGGATGATGAAGAGAAATTTTATATTTATTTTCATATGCCGAAATATCTCTTTTATAACATATTGCAGTCTATAGATGAATGTATAAGGAAGAAGAATACAACATTCAGAGAAACAATATCGCCCGAAGAAAAACTAGCTGTAACGTTAAGGTGAGAAATTGCATTTGTTTTTGGAATTTTTAATCTGGTCTACATAAATATTTGTACTATAATTTTAATGTTTGTATTATCTCTATTGTTCTTTTTTTTAAGTGTACAAAAAAAATACTCGGTTCCGAAACTACAAGATAGATTAATTTTTATCCTCTGTCGATAACCCTCATTTGCGATCAGGTGTGCACAGGGGATGTACGTTTTATGTCTGGTGTATGTGTGTATATATTTTGTGTGATTGCGTAAGGTATTTTTAGTAAATGCAACTTTTTGTAGTTTAGGTAAAAAAAAAATACTCATAAATCACATATTTTTTTATTATACAAAACTATATTATTAAATCCAAAAATTATGTCAATTAAACAAAAATAGCGCCACAACAAAAATACAATCATTGTATAAATTAAAGATTGTTTGAAGTATCAAGATCGTCAGCATTTGACGCGCCATTTTCTTCTAAGTTTGAAATATTAAAATCATGAATGTTTGAAGCGCCAGATGTTGATTGTATCTCGTGGCTAATGTTATTTAGAGTGGTATAACCTCGAGGCATGTCATCTTCTCTTTGGGGAATGTAAGGGTTGCGATAACTATAATAGCTTTGTTTCTCTGCGATTTCTTTTAACTCCATTTCCGAAACTGCGTTATATATTTTACTTTTCATAACAGCTTGGTTATATTCTGAAAATTTTTTAACCGTTGCCGCAATGCTCTTAAAAAATGTATCTATCTCATCTTCTTTTTTGGTTTCGTTGTGATTTAATAAATATTTCATTAAAGTTTGTGACGCTGAATTTTTTTCAATATTAAGATTTTTTTTTTTTGAAATTTTGGATGCAACTGAAGATGCAGAAGACTGAGGACGCGGCGAAAGTGGAGTAGTTTCCGCTTGTAAGTTTTCTGGAGACTGAATTATGTTTATTGAGTTCTGTGAATCATCATTACCCAAGAAACTGCTAACATCTGAACCGTCATCATCATCAACCGAAGAGATCGTATTTCTTTCTTTGTAATGAGGTACTAAAAAACTCATTTCATCTTCAAAGGTCCACTTTTTCGTCGTCGGGGCTGCCTGACCACTTTTAGTTTTACGCTTCTTCATAGCTCGTCGGTGAGACTCTCTAAGATTTAACCAAGTTTTCTTGCACTCAGATTCTGAAATAAAATAAATCATGGTTAACTATATCAAGCGCATGTAGTTACACATGTATGTGTGAAAGGGAGTACGTACACACACATTCACATAAACATATACACGTATTATAAAACGTATATTAAATATACATTTATTGTTGCAGGTACTTCATAACTGGATCTACATTTACTAATTTATCATCGAGCTTCCGTTTAGGAGAATCAACTATTCGTTTGATAGTAATAGATGTTTGCAATGCAATAATAAATAAATTAATGCCAATTCATATACCTCAACCAACTACAGCCACATGGCAAGGAATCGAAGAAGGATTTAAAAATAAATGGAACTTTCCGAATTGCATAGGCGCCATTGACGGCAAACATGTAAATATAATTGCACCTCCCAATAGTGGATCGTTGTTTTTTAACTATAAAAAAACATTTTCTATTGTTTTGTTAGCTATAGTTGATCCTGAATACAGATTCATAGCGGTTGATGTAGGAGCCTATGGAAAAAACAGCGATGGCGGAATCTATTCATCATCTACATTTGGAAAGGCACTTGAAAGAAACACATTCAATATTCCATGTGACAAACCATTACCAGGAACTAATCATGCAATGCCACATGTATTTGTGGGAGACGAGGCATTTCCATTGAAGACACATTTATTAAGACCATATCCTCGCTCAAATACACGGAGACTATCAGATCCTGAACGGCAATATAATTACCGCTTATCACGAGCTAGAAGGGTTGTTGAAAACGCTTTTGGAATTTTATATCAAAAATTTGCGATTTACAACAAAAATATTAAATTGCATCCAAAGTTTGTAGATAAAGTGGTATTAACAACTTGCATTTTACACAATATGATGAGGACATATAACATTGAGATGAATTTACAGGAACCGAACAGAACAGAACAGGAAATTACAGTTGAATTCGGCGAAGACCGATTGTTAAGTCAATTACCAAGTATTAGTGGTGCCCATATGGCTACCGCTTTTAATGTACGTGAAAAGTTCAAAACATATTTTCAAACTTCTACCGGACGAGTTCCATGGCAGTAGCTTTTAGCTTTAAATATTAATGTTAATTCTTAATGGATATTCCAGTTAAATTTTTCATTATAATTATATTAATCACAACTGTTTTATTTCCCATACATACCTACATACGCGAAAAACATTAAATAAATAATTAAATAGGAGTAGGTACTTACCAGATTGCTTTAAAGTAATACTTATTTGTTTCCAAGCCTCGTCCTTTTTTATAGTATTGCTGTATTTAGCATCACTTAAGTCATATAAATATGGATATTTTCTCACTTCTTCAATAAGTTTCTCCCTTTGCATCGTTATTTTGTGTTTGAATCGAACTTAAAATTTTAAATAAAACATACGCGCAACACGAATGAAATACTCCTTGCGAATGGCGGCGTCTTTAGCAGGCAAGTCGCGGGAGGGGAAAGGGGAAAGGGTGGACGAAGAGATGTGAGCTCGGGTACGGAGAGACGTAAGCGCGGGGACGGAGAAACGTAAGCGCGGGGACGATGAGCCGTAAGCGCGGGAATTCAAGTTCGGAGCCTGTTCCGAGGCGAGGCGATTACGTTATTATTCCGATTAGTGTGCGTTGCAGTAGGGAGTTTAATACAAACCATTCTGAACGGCTCGAGGCGATACGGTGACGATCCCTTTCCGATCCCATATGTGTGCTGAGACCCAAAACCCCTTTACCCGGAAGGAATCTACCAGTACCGTATTTTTTTTTGGGTGATGACGCGTTTCCTCTGCAACCCCATATTATAAAGGCTTATGATGGTAATCACACAATGGGATCATCTAAGAGGGTTTTTAACTATCGCGTATGTCGAGGGCGAAGAGTAGTTGAAAACGTGTTTGGGCAGTTAACACACAAATTTAAGATTTTTCATAGACCTATTCAGCTAATCCCAGAAAAAGCTACTACTGTAACTTTGGCGTGTATACATTTATTTAATTATATCAAACGAACCGCTGCAACTCAGCAAAACGAAAACGATACTGAAAATAATCAAGGAGAAGTCTTTCCCGGTGAATGGCGTAGACATCTTGAAAACGACAGTTGCTTAGATAATATGTCAGGAGAAGACAATCAAACCTCGGATACTACAGTGACCGCTGAGGATACAAGAGTGGAGTTGACTCATTATTTTCTTTCTAGTGTCGGAGGATTAGAATGGCAATATAACCAATAACTCAACTCATATAATCAATATTATTTTTAATCATTAAAGTAGTTCCATGTATTATCCATTAAATCTAAAATCGTAAATTACACATAGTGAGATACACTTTTATTGTGATTCGTATAATAAAGTTTTAAACAAAATAAGAAATGTGTTTTTGTAAACCAATAACATGATATTAACTATTGGTAACAGTAGAAGTGTCACTAAACTAAAATTAAAACCTTGCTATTCCTTTCGCACATATGTCAAGCTCTACTCGTGTGAAGGGAATAGTCAACACTAATTTTAAATTTAACTTTAATGGGGCTACCTATAGCTACCTTTATTATACCAAAAAGAAAATTAAATATTTATAACATATTTTGAAGATTACTTTATAACACTATCAGAAGGATTTAGAGCTAGGTATTCTTCAGCAAATGTTTCTAGTGACGAAGGTTGAATTGTTTGTGGATCTGGGTTTGTTTGGGCAGAGTATTCAGAAGAAGTTAAGTTATTTGTAGAAGGGCTTACAACCGTCTGTTGAAGTGAAGATGCTGTATAGTATCCTGGATGACTGTGTGAACTAGAAACACTACTTGGTCTTGCAAATTCCGTAAATGTATCGGATCTATATCCAGTTTCGGCTTCAAATATTATATTGTTGATCCGATGTCTCACAATAGCTTTCATTTGTCGATCCATTTGTCTTAACTGACCCGCAATATAATCTCCAAATAAACCATCCTCATCTTTTGTCACATTTGGTCGTTGGGAGACATTCTTCATAATATTCATTGCTTCGGATATCAACTCTTTATTAGGGTTGATTTTAGGACGTTTATTTCGTTGCCAAGTTGTATTTTCTGGCGACATCTGTGGTAAATCATTTTGATTTGATTGTGAATCACCTGGCGACATCTGTGGTAAATCATTTTGATTTGATTGTGAATCTCGTTGTGAATCGTGGCTCGTCGACGGTGTGTCCTGCGAAAAAAGACGAAAAAGACTGCCCGTTTAGACGTTTTACTTTTATTTAATAAAAAATAAATAAGTATATCTAGTCAAAATCAACATTTATTGTGTATTTTTTTATTATTATGGTTTTTATTAAAGGCACTGATTAAAATGTAAATACAAAGATACACTAATAAATAAACTAATATAATTATATGTCTATGGGGCCCTAGTTGCCTGATTATAAATTAAAAAAAAAAAAATCTTTACTTACAGTATCGGTGGTTCCAGTAGGCACATTTTTGTTCCGCAGAAAATTTAGTGATTTGTAGGCAAACCATTTACTATGATAAATATCATCAGTACCCGCACCAGACTTATTTGAATTATCTTCTTTTTTTTCTCTCGGTAATAATGACTAGTTAAATTTTTTATCTTTCTCTCGATTTCCGGAACATCAGTAGCAAATTCACTGGCAATTTCATTAAATGCGTCGTAACGCTTTTGTAGTCACGGTTTTTTGGGTTCCATAATATTTCTTTTAAATGATAGAGGTCTATTAGTTTTATAACTGTTGCATCGTCCCACTCCATATTGGTTAGTTGATAAAAAATAAAAGTGCCGACACTTCACAACAACAGAGAATGAATAAGTGATACGTCACTACTCTATGAAAGCCGGCGGGCAACTGACTGAGTGAGTGGAGAGGGATGCCGTCGGCATCGGCATGCTGCCCCGCCGGCTTGCGCCCGCGCGGGCATGATTGTACAAAATAAGGCCGGCGGGTTGGGCCGGCGATCCGTGCCGCCGGGTCAGCGGCTTTGGTGTGTAGACCGCTTTAGCAACTGAGTAGGTTTTCATTTGTTATTACGGAAAATGGTTGCATTTCAGTTTTACTTTTTAGATTCTTACTTAGCAAAATTACATCGCTTTTTTTTTTCGTTTTTTGTCATTTTCTTGCTTTATATTTTTAATTTGCTTTTCTATTTTTGACTTTATGACGTCAGTGTGCGTGATCACTTCAGCGCCTGGGGATCTACTCCGAAGTGACAAATCCGAAATATCGGCCGATTGTTCGGACGTTTCTTACTCCAAACTTCATTCTATTCAGTCGGTCGGTTCGCATCCGACTGAACTTCGTTTGACGTTTGTTGGATCGTAAACCCTACTCTGAACTAAAAAAGTCCGACCGATGATTTGAGTTTGACAAGAGTTTCATCGCGAGATTTATGTCAAAGTTCACGACAGCAAAATCGCTACTTTTTGATATAGTTTTAACTCAGTTTTTAATTAATTATTAGAACTAAGTTGTGTTGTACATTTGTTTTATGGCAGTAAAGTGACTGCGATTGAGTGGTAGTGTGTGTGTGGTAGTGGTAATACTTATTAATAACAGCGAAATGGCAGCACGTATGTTCTTGGTGGAAGAGGCTCTAGAGGAAGAGCGTTTAGAGCGTAGAAGGAATCGCAGACGCCTTCGTGACTCGTTTAATGTTAATTTAGTGCCCGACCTTGAGTTTATAGCTAATTACAGACTCAGTCGGACACTTTATGAATAACTCTGCCAGGAGATAGTACCCCTGTTACCAAGGAAGCGTAATAGTCGAGCAATTGAGCCTGCTACAAAGGTATGTTTAACTTCCTGTTGTCTTATATACAATAACTACTTAATATTGAACTATCTATATGTTGATACATAATAATATGAAATTACACTCCTACCGCAGGGCACTTCTCAGATTGAGAGGGCCAATAATTAGGTATCATAATATAATAATAATATTTTTTTTATTTTTTTTATAATAATATGTAATTATGTATTCTTAAATTTTAGATACTTGTTGCCATAAACTTTTATACACGGGGCAGCTATCAAAGCTCTGTAGGGCAGAATGATGATGCCCCAATGGCTCAGCAAACTGTCTCCCGATGTATACGATAGGTTTCCTTGGCAATTAATACACCCGATATACTCCGAAAGTACATCAAATTTCCACAAAATGCCATGGAAAGAAATGTCATCAAGAGGAAGTAAGTTTGAATGTTGATTAATTTAAATGAATAACAATTGCAAAATGATTTATTGTTCACCATTTTTGAATGAAACATACTGTAATAAAAAAAAGAAAGCATAAAACTTGTAACTTAAACGTTTTAAATTATTGTTTCCTTTCAGATTTTATGAAAAATATAATATACCGGGTGTATTGATTGCACTCACATAGCAATTGTGAGGCCCAGTCAACAGGAGGAGCGGTTTTTCAATAGAAAACATTTCCACTCCATTAACACCCAAGTCGTAAGTTCCTTTTGTGAAAAAAATACTAGATTTTGAAAAACATGAAGTTTCATAAATGTTTGTATATTTTCAGATATGCGATTCTGACTGCCAAATATTAAATGTCAATGCATCATATGGTGGGGCCACACATGATGCATTTATATGGTCTCACTCTGAGATCAAGGGCCATTTGGAGAGTCTCACAGAGACAACATATCTGTTAGGCAAGTATAAATAAGATGTTTATTTTAAGAATACCTACTAATTAAACAAATATATAAAATTAAACCAATAATATTTCGTCTTTAACAGGTGATTCTGGACCCTTTAAGAGAATATCTACTGACACCTATAGATAATGTTGTAGAAGATAGTCCAGAAGGCCGTTTTAATGCTGTGCAAAAGCGTGCCCGCCTCTACCATTAAGAACGCACATTTGGGGTACTCTAAGGTCGATGGAGGTGTCTCTTGTCAGCGAGGGAACTGCATTACCATCCAGATACAGCAGGCAGAATAATCTTAGCCTGCTGTGTTTTACATAATATGTGCATAAGGGCTGGAGTGAGTGCTCCGGAATTAACCCAAACTGATTTTCTCAAAAGTGAAGACTGCCGGCAGGTCACTTATCACCCTTCTACATCTGCCACAGATGCTTTAAGGAGAGGACAAAGAGAGAGAGATAGAGTTGTACATATATTAGAAAATAATTCATAAAACATTTCTTTAAATAAATGTATTTTTTTTTATCATAAATGCACTTTTTACTACTTTTTTACTTAAAAACTATTCCAATTACGTTCATTATAAAATATAAAGTGTAAAACAACAACAATACAATTTTACGTCAAAAAAGAATAGAGCCACTTGTATAAAGGCTCTATTCTCTTTTTGACTGCAATTGCTCTATGATCTGCTGCATATGCCTACATAACTCTTCAAAAACCATACTTATGCCAGCTAGTTCCGCGTTTCTCCGTTCCTCAGATTCCACACGGCGTTCCTCTAATCGAAAAAGTCTGTCTCGTACAGAGCTTGCAGCTAGAGATGTCGAATGCCGCCGATATTCTCTTCGCCGTCGTGTGGCTGTAAAATAACAATAAAGTAGGTTAAACATAAACTTAAAATACAATAAACAAGTAATTTTTTTATAATATGGTGTCCCAATACTAACTCTATGAAAAATCAATAAGAAAACCTGAGTATTATTTTAAGCTTTATGATTGTCAACACTTACAAGTTTGGTTGGGCGTTACTGCTTCATTACTGGCTGGTATAGCCGACATATTTTGTTGAATGGTACTTGGCTGGCTGTAGTTGTCCTCTGTGTGTTGCATTTCTCCTGGCAAATCTACAAATAATAAGCAGGAATGAAAAAAATACTGTAGATTTTGGTCTTATTTAAAAAAAAAAAAAAATTTCGTTTAACATGAAATTAAATCATGATTGGCTTTAGGCAATTTTCATATATAATTACATATTTTATAACTACACCCTACAACAATTTAGCTGCCTTAAATATTTCATTGTACTATACCAATTTGATAAGAATGGTCTCCTTCTTGGGAGATTTGCATTGAGGCAGCAGTAGATGTCTCTTGAGTAGTCTGAAAAGCAAAATATGTGGGTTGAGATAAAAAACACATTATTTTACTAGTGTCACTGTAGCTGATGATCTGCCACAGGAATACTTTTGGTTACTTAATAGTTTTGTATGTGCAATAAGGATATTCTATGTATAAATTACATCATATACAATCAAAAACAATACAAACAAACGGTTGATGGTAATAGACTGACACCCTATTACATGGGACCTAAACATACCCGCGAACTGTGTGGGTTGGAGTGTACGTAACGGGGCACTGAGGAAAAAAGACAGATTTTTTTTCGCAGATTTTTATTTTTCGGAAATCTTTTATTTTCTCGATGTTATCTTATATAACACGTAAATATAAGGCTAAAAGCCTCTTGGTGTTTTTTGGATCCGACAAACCGTTTGTCGTAAAAACGATGTCGAAGGGTTCCACTAAAAAGGCGTCAGGGACTTAAAAAAATTTTAAAATTGTTTTTTTTTTTATTTTCGCAAATCGTTGATTTCGTGATTCTATCGTATATAACACATAACTATAAGGCTAAAAGCCTCTTGGTGTTTTTTGGATCCGACCAACGGTTTGTCGTAAAAATGATGTCGAAGGGTTCCACTTATAAAGGCGTCAGGGACTTTAAAAAAATTTTAAAATTGTTTTTTTTTTATTTTCGCAAATCGTTGATTTGCTGATTCTATCGTATATAACACATAAATATATAAGGTTAAAAGCATCTTGGTGTTTTTTGTCTCCGACTATGTGTTTGTCGTAAAAACGATGTTGAAGGGATCGGTACAAAATGCAATAATATTACTGTACTAGGAGAATTTAGGATGCAAGAGCGAGCGAAGCGAGCTCGGAACTTGGGGCACCCCGACTCGGACAGTTTAGGTTAGAAGGGGATGGCGGGGTCTGCAAGACCCCGCCATCCCCCATACCAAAAGGTCAAGTACCATGACATTGGCCTTTTAGAACAACTTCTAGAACAAATTCGGCGGCATCTTCTTTTCGTTGGTTGAACTACGTCTTCATCAGAATCTATATGGAAACTATGGTTCAGAAGATTTATCTCGATGTTATCTAACTGGTTTAACTCCTCTTGCGTTAACTCAAAATCTTCAAAATCATTCAAGTTTGGCGGAAAAAGCATAACAAGTCCTCACTTGTCCACGCGATATTGATCCGCGATATTGATTGGAATTGAAATTAGTGCCATAGCAGTTAGAGCCGACCAGTCCCGACAGACAGCACTCGTTCACGAGCATGGCGTGTGTATCGGCGCCGTTTGACTCAACCATGTTGCAGGGAATAAAACGACCCGACAGGCTCGCGCGACGTGAGCCGTATCATGACCCCCGCGGCCCCCGCTAACGGAAAAAACATAATCCTTTAAACAAGGCCACGGGACCCACCCGTGAGCCTTTTACAATATTTTAAAAACTAGACCGTAAAAGTTGCTCCTTTTTATTTTCTGTACCAATTACCGCATTTTATAAACTTTGGAATGAAAATCTCAAGTTAATGAAAATTACCGATTTCCTGATTATGACTTGGCCCGAATGGTATACTACGCTAGGCCCACCGGTGGGTCGTAAAGCACACAACGTGTTAAAAGGTTCCGAAACTTGTGATGGATGTTTGCCGTTGGAATATAAAATTCGAGCTTTTTTCGATGTATATATAGGTGCCATTTAATATCAAAATAGCTTTGGTGTTTTTCTCATTTCCGAAAATCTGCCGGGGAATTAAAAGGTTTCTTTCAATAATATTATTTCTGGAAACATGGTCTATTCCAAATCAAATCAAATCAAATCAAATCATTTATTTGTAAGAATATGGTAGGTAGAATGGGTCTTACAGTGGTATATTATGTTTCAGCATATTCTGCCACGTTGGGCGTACAAATATTTATAATTTTAGTTAGGCACAGACAATCAGATCTATTATGTTTGATTATATTATATTCTAACTTGTCTAAATAATATTATATAAATCATAGAATAACGGATATATTACAGTTTGTCGGATAGATAATCATGTACACTGTAGTAAGCCTTTTTAACTAGAAATTGTTTGAGGTTGCTTTTGAATAAATTTACACTGATAATTTCATGACAGTGTTTAGGCAAATGATTATATACACGAGGAGCCATGCAGTAAACACTATTATTTAGGAAATGAGTTTTGTTCGATGGAATACATATTTTGTGTTGATGCCTTTTGATAGAGAGGGTTTCAAACAGTGATATGTTCTTTTTAACAAATAGGATTAATTCATAGATGTAAATACAAGGTAATGTCATAATTTTCAGATTTATAAAATAAGGCTTACAACTATCTGTTTGTTTTAATTTACATATAGACCTGACACACTTTTTTTGCGCCTTAAACACGGTTTCTCTATCTACGGAGTGACCCCAAAACATAACACCATACTTTAGAAGAGGCTCGACATATCCATAGTAAGCTGTTATTACAGTCGAAGTATTAGCCGTCTTTGATAGCATATAAAGCGCAAAAGAGTATTGGCAAATCCTAGCACATACTGATTCAACATGCAGTTTCCAATTTAAACAGCTGTCTATGTTTAGACCTAAAAATTTTGTATTTTCTACACGCTTTATATGTTCGTCTTGATATATAATGTTTAAATTAGTCATCTTATCAATTCTATTTCTAAATGTCATTAGATTTGTTTTTGTAAGATTTACTTTTAAATTATTTGATGTCAGCCAGTGTATTATGTCATATAGGGCAATATTAATGTCGTGTTCCAAAATTGATTTGTCATTACCTTTAAAAATTATAGTACTGTCATCAGCAAATAGAATACAACGTTGGTTTATTGCTTTAGGAAAGTCATTGATGTAGGCTAAAAATAACAGAGGACCCAAAACACTACCTTGTGGCACGCCGAATTCAACTTCTCTATATTTGGATGCATAGAGACACTCTTTTTTGGTCCTTGTACAAATTTTAGTAATCTGCGTCGATTGGGTTCTATGGCTAAGATACGATTTAATTAAATCTAGCACATTTCCTCTGACTCCATAGGCAAATAATTTATTGCACAGTATTTGGTGGTCAACGTAGTCAAAAGCTTTGGTTAAGTCCATGTAAAGTGCACATGCTACAGTTTTCCTATCGACACATGTCATAATTTCCTTCAAAAATTTATAAATGGCCAGATTTATAGATTTCCGTTTACGAAAACCGACTTGTTCCTCAGCGAGTATATTATGAACTTCAAAATAATTGTACAGACTCTCATGAATAACTTTTTCGAAAATCTTTGATAGAACAGGAACGAGCGCAATGGGTCTGTAACAGTTCATTTGGGACTTATCATTTTTCTTAAATACTGGTTTGATTATAGTGATTTTTAATTTATCGGGAAATACACCATGGGCAATACAGAGATTTATTATATGGCTAAGTATATGCGATAATTTTGTGGATACGTGTTTTAGTATTTTGGTCGAAATATCATCATAACCAGTACTATTTGAGTTTTTTAAATTTAATATAATTTTACATATGTCATTAGGTGTAGTCGGGTACATAAATATGGAATTAAGTCTATTAGGAATGTCAAATTTTTCATGCCTAGGTTGTAATCTAGTAATTTGGTCTATAAAAAAATTATTAAATGAGTCAGCAATTTCTAAAGGGTCGCTAATAATATCACCGTTAATGTTTAATTGATTTATTTGCTCTTTTGGTTTGTTTACGTTCCTATCATTTATAACAGCCCATGTAGCTTTACTTTTATTGGTAGCAGTGTTTATATAGTTGTCATTTCTTGACTTTTGAGTTAGCTTTATAATGCGGTTGAGTCTAGAAGATAATTTAAGAAGATTAGACTTGTTTTCCTCAGTGCTTTCTTTGCGAAATTGCCACAGCAGTTTACGTTTTCGTTTACAGCACACTCGTATGCCTTTAGTTATCCATTTTGGACGAGAATTAACATATTTTTTTATTAAGATCTTAGGAAAGCAAAGGTCACATAAAATAAATGAAATAATTCCAAAAAATTATTATACGCGATATTCGGGTTTTCAGTGCTGTAGACCTCACTGAAACTGAGGGCATTAATGCATTCCTTAAATTTGTTAATATTTTCTGTACAGTAATCACGTTTTTCAATGAACCAGTATTTAAGGGCCAAGCTTGATTTCACCGGGCATGTAAGCAATTGAGCTGTGTGATCTGACAGAGCAAACTCATGGATTTCACTGGTACAACCACGTATGTTATGCAAAAAATTGTCAATACATGTTCCACTTGATTTGACTTGAGTTCCAAGATGTCTTTGAACAAAATCTTGAGTCAAACATACCCTAGCAATTTTCAGATGGTCTTCCAGTGTTCGACGTGACATACGAAACAGTGTGGCTAGCCTTTCGTTACTTTCACCCGTTCGTAATTTTGTAAAATATAATCCAAGAACTGTTCGTGGATGCTTATGACTCTGGCTTAAGCTTGGAGATTCTATTATAGTAGTATTGAATTGATCAATAGTAAGACTAGTCCAAAAATGAAGCTCACTAGTATTTAACCCACCTATTGATTCGAAACTGAATCTAGGAGAATTAAGAGCTTCAAGTAACATTGTCGTCATGTCCGAAATAAGTTCACCGTTAAAACAACTGGTAACATTAACACTATCCAGCAATTCCTCCCAATCAGTGTTTAACAAATGTTCTTGACATAGTCGTGAACTAGGTGGAAAATATAGACGATAGTTAGTGATTGAGTTGAGTGTAGTTTAAAAGAGGATGGGATTCACCTTAGATTCGGATTTCTGCAGTCCCTGATAAACGAGTACGAGAAGAATTAGGTTCACATAATTTGGAATGAGAACTTCGTTAAGTTCTGCGGCTTCTGGAATATTAATAGGTTCTGGAGCGGCTACGATATTGTCAACCATATTTTCCTGACGGCGGTTGGCCGGATGGCCTTGTTCTCCGCACAGAACGCAGCTGGGCGGCTCTGTGCAGAGCGTCCTGTTCTTGGGACGACTGCAGTCCACGGTAGCGTGATTGCCTAGGCATTTCACGCGGATTTTGCGTGATAATTGCGGGCATAGTGACCGTACCGTGTTGTATTTTATGCCTCCGCGGCCACCGTGCATGCGATGGCTCTCGAGGGCGGGTATGTTTTGGGACTTAAGGTAGCTAAGGATGTCCTCCGTGTCTATCTCCTTGGGGATACTTCGGATGATTACACGTAGGGGTTTCTCTGACGTGAGCGTATAGGCCCTCTTGTATTGTCCTGGCCTGGGTGTAGTTGATCTTGCGATCAACGCAGGCCTTTGAAATGTTTAACCATGACTCATTGTCATGGACAATGGCGGGGGGTGGGGCTTTCCCTTCTTGGGGGTAGTCGCGGAAGACCGCGAGGGCTGGGGGCGGGGGAGGGGTTGACCTGCGACGAGGTATTGAGGTGGGGAGGGGCTGGAGCGGTGTTGACCATATCGGTCCTGGGAGCCTTGGAGGTTGAGTTGGCCTTGTTTTTACGGGGCCGTTTTTTCCCTCGGGAGTGAAACCGTCAGAGGCTTCGGAGCTAGAGCTAGAGTCCGAGAGGGACCACGAAACAGTGGATTTTACCCGGAAGGGGTCTAAAAACGCGAGCGAACCATGGCTTGGTAAAGACAGAAAATCAACCGCCGCCTTGAAAAAGGCAACTTTTGATCAATAGGGCGCAGTTGGGTCGAGTTGAGCGAGACAGGCAGAGTGGGAGCGCGCAGCGCGACCGGTGCGTCCTCTCACGGCGAGCGTCAGCGGCGAATGAGCATGTGGTCTGATGAACTGCGCTGGCCAATGAGCGCTTCCTTATACTATACAATGGCCGCCATTTTTCTAGAACAGTCTTTATAGCACTTAGGATCTACCTAACGCTTTACTATTGTACCTAGTACATAGGAAAACATTATTTTCTATCATATTCTTATGCATTATTTAGCTTTGTTAAATAAAACGACAGAAAAAACATTACTTTATTGCACAACATTGAAAACGTTAGTAATTTCTTACATTCTTAGTTCTACTTAACAAAACTTATTTATTTATGTAATTTACCTTAATTTCTAAGTATTTACATAAGAATATAGACAATATCCTATTCACTTATGTTAAAAATAACAAAACATTAGAATTCGCGATATACTTAATATTCCTATAGATACTTAAACAAATATTATTAATAGCAAACGTTTTTCCCCCGAAGGAATAAAAAACGATATATTTCATTTGTCTTGCCTAGGCTTGACCTGTGAGATTACATCCCACGATTTTACCTTAGAAACATACGTGTCAATGCTCCCCGCGCCGCCCAGCCGCGCCCGGCGTCGCAACTAGCAACGCTCCCTGTGCCAGAGGCTGCGCGGGTGGCTACGCCGAGCGTGGTACTCAACAGTACCTTGAGATAGGAATAGTCGTCAAGGACTTACCTGGTCAAGCTTAGGCAAGACATGAAATATATCGTTTTTTATCCCTTCGCAGAGGAAAAACGAATGCTATTTCATGGTCTGTGCCGTTGGCTTGACCTGTGAGAAATCTTTGGGTTCTGGCGACGCGGTTCCACGCTGACTGTCTATGTGTACGACTATCTGTTTTTGATCCGAAATCTGGCCAGAAAGTTACTGAACATTCGTCTAATAACATGCTGTTATCATCGATCTGAAGCAAAGTGAGATCGTGAATCCTTCGTCCTGATGGTAATAATAACAACAATGCCAAATGACTTGAATGATGTATTCGCCAACGCTTCTCTCTGAAGTAATAAGCCGTGACTAATAGTACCCACACTATAGGGTGTTTTTAATATCGTGCGGATTTCGTCACGCGTGCGGTATTGCCCCGCATGCAGAAAATTTCACGCAGCGTGAAACCCGATAGTCTATAATCTAGTTTGATGCGGGCTGCTATGCGTTGTGGTTGTGTACAATGGACGACAAACTCAGAAAGTTGTTAATCATTTACTTAATTTACAAAAGACGGAATAAGAAAACAAGATCACAATATGGCCTATTATTTGAAAGGAGGATTCTTGCTGGAACGTTTGTCACGCACTATGGCAATTTACGAATGAATGAACGGAAGTTTACGAGTTATTTTCGAATGTCCATTCGTACTTTTGATGAATTGTTTGGAAGAATTGAACACAGACTACAAAAATACAATTCAAGAAAAATTTCCATCCACCCAACAGAACGTCTAGCTGTCGCTTTGAGGTAAGTAAATTCCTAAAATGTTTTTAGAGTATTCATTTGTTTGTCAGGATCAGTGCCAGATTAAGCCATCGCGGGGCTTGTAGTAAATTCTGTCAAGGGGCCCTTGGTTTGCTTTTGGTTCTTCGGAAGTTCAGGGTATTAAATAAAACAAAACTTTTACAAATAAACTTTTCTGGATTTAATATGGGCAAAATTAGAGATAATCCTTTCAACATGCGTTGGAGTGCAGCGGGGCCCGTAGCATTCACTCTTGCTATATGGCTAATCTGACAATGGTCAGGATCGCGGGTGTACTTTTTCAATTTTTTTTTATGTTGAATTTAATTTTAACTCGTTCTATACCTTGCAATCACAATATGAAAGTGAGACCTTTTACTATTAATACCTCACTAGGTAGACTCAGGCTCAGTGCTTGATAGCACTATAGACTCACTAGTCTATAGACTCACTAGTCTATAGTGATTTACTATTAAAAATTTGAAATTCTTTATTCAAAATCACAAATTCTTTATTAAAAATCACAAATTCTGTATTCAAAATCACAGTTTCCTTATTCAAAATCACAAATCCTTTATTTAAAATCACTGTTTCCTTATTAAAAATCACAAATTCTTTATTTAAAATCACAGATTCATTATTCAAAATCACAAATTATTTATTTAAAATCACAGACTCCTTATTCAAAATCACAAATTATTTATTTAAAATCACAGTTTCCTTATTCTAAATCACAAATTATTTATTTAAAATCACAGTTTCCTTATTCAAAATCACAAAATCTTTATTTAAAATCACAAATTTTTTATTCAAAATCACAAATTCAACAATCATTTCACAGCAAAGTTTTTAATCAATATTCGAATTATGTTGCAGACTATCAGTTCCACTAGTAGTAGTATCCACTATGTCCTGATTTACTAAAGCAGAGACTATGATATTTTCGTCGCCTTCTGAAGTATTGTGAAGTGTTTGGTTCAAATCACCAAATGGCGACATACTATCATAGTTACTCTCATTATTGGTACCTATCGACTCCTGCTGATAAAAGTTGTTCAATGATTGAATTTGGTGTTCCATTTCCATGAGCAAGTTTAACACTTTTGTTCTAAACATAAGTTTCTGATACGAATTAAAACGGTTTAATGCCGGTTGTATCGACTTGTAAAAAGCTAAATCGTCTGGTGCTATCTCCAATTCACTTGATTTTAATAATTTCAGTAATTCTGCTTCGAATTCGGAATTGGCTCTTTTTGGTTTCTTTTTTGCATTTCCTGTCCGTTCATTAATTCCCTGAAGTCCTGAAGTACTTGGTTGTGTTTCCGTAGAAGATTGCTCTTGAACTAGTTCGATGGTTGAACTTGGCTGATGCTTGTTTGCGCTTGTTTGTGAGTCTGTATTACCTGATTGTAAACTACTGTCTTGAGTATGTTCTTCAGATAGCGTCTCATCTACATCTATATCTGTTGTTTTATCAAGAAAAGTCAACATATCATAGAAACTGTATTTTTTTTTCTTTTGGCTGGCTGAGCCAGACGGCTGCTTCTTATCGGAAGACTTCTCTTTACTATAAGTGTCTCTGGCTGTACGCCAGCGCTGTTGAATTTTCTTATCTGAAATAATAACAATATTGTTTTAAATTAATAATAGGTAATCATGACATATAGGTTCATACATTAATATACTAATTATTAATGAAAAAAATATAGGATGGAATCTATTCTAGAAATACTCATGGAAAACAAAGCTTTTACTTGTTCTTATTAAAAGAGAAACACTTTTAATAGAACTCTTATAAAAAGAGTTATAATGTATATTAATAAAATAATTCGATTCAGTAAAATGACAAATTTGTCCATATATTTTTGAAATTTTTATATGCATAAATCTACCATTTTACAGAATCATATTATTTGTCAAGGTTTACATTTTTTTTTTCAGATATTTGGCGACTGGGAACACATTTACTGATCTACATTTTTCCTACTTTATAGGAATAGCCACGATAAGCCAAATAGTAAGACAAGTTTTTAGTGCTATTGTCATTGATTTGAAATATGAATGCATCCCAACACCTAGTGAGAGCAAATGGAAAGAAATCGCACAAGGATTTTTCACCAATGCAAATTTCCCAAACTGCCTAGGTGCAGTTGATGGGAAGCACATACGAATAATTTGTCCACCGCAAAGTGGGTCAGTAAATTTTAATTATAAGAAATATTTTTCTATAGTACTCTTTGCGATGTGTGACGCTGATTATAATTTTACATACATCAATGTTGGTGCGAGCGGAAGTAATTCCGATGCAGCTATTTTCAAAAAGAGTCAACTATATGCCAGACTTGAGAATGAAACTTTATGTGTACCCGATCCTCAAGAGTTACCTATTATTTGTGCAGATGAAGCCAATCAGTCTAATGTGAGACCTAAGTTACCATTTGTTATAGTGGGAGACGAGGCGTTTGGTTTATCATCGCATGTGATGCGACCGTATTCTCGTGATAACTCATCATATAGACAGAAAATATTTAATTATCGTCTCTCTAGGGCTAGACGTTACATAGAATGCACATTTGGAATGATGTCTAATAAGTTTAGGCTATTTCACAGACCCATTAACGTTAAAATGGATCTTGCACAGATAATACTCAAGGCGGCATGTCTACTTCATAATTTCATAAGAAAACGCGATGGTTACAGAGACAGAGATACATTAGTAATTAATGGTTTCTCGGGTTCATTACCTAGGCAGCAGACTGAACGAAATATTAGACAGGCAAGTAATACCAGGGATTTATTTGCTGATTATTTTATAAAAGAAGGTAAACTTTCCTGGCAAGATAGATATGTGATTGGTTTATGAAGATAAAAGAAACATTTCAGACCGGCAGGCATGCTGTCATTTCCTCTAGAGGGCGCGAAGTTCATTTTCATGTGACGTCATAATATAACCTAACCAGCGGACAATAGGTAACGCATTTGTCAATTTATGACTATTACTACTGTGATCGAACTTAACTAAATGTGAGGGTAGAAGTTCAATGGTAACTTCAAAATTACTTTTCATAAATTGTCTCGATTTTCCGCTGGTTATAGGCTAACTAATATGTACCCAACCGAAAATATTAATAATACAATCGTATAAAAAGTACATACCTGCATTTTTCTTTTCCTCCTCACTTAAACTTTCGAAATTTGGTGCTAGTTCCTTTAATATCTCTTCCCAGGCAGCACTTCTAGCATCTCTATTTTTATATAGTTCATGGGATTTATCCCATAAACAAGGCCGCAAATGTACTTCAATTATGACACGTTCCGTATCAATTTTCATTGTGACTAACTGTATTACGCGCGCGTGCACTCCGCACGACAGTAAAATGCTTACTGTGTTTCATAGACGCGCTCACGCACGCGGGGGCCCCGCGCGGTGCTGCTGCCCCCGCGTCCCGCGTCCGTATTCCACGCATTATAATAAATACTTTTATGAAAAGGACATTTGCGGGGCTTACGCATGCGGGGCAATCCCGCACGCGTGATGATATCCGCACGATATTAAAAACACCCATAGTCCATGCGAACCAGCTGGCCTTTACCTGAAGATGAAGACGGCCCATATGTTGTCAGAACTGGATTAACTTTCAAAGGCCCAAAGACTGGACTAGCGTGTAACTTTTACTGGATTTTTTCTGGACTTCAGCGTATCTGATTTGATTAAAAGTTATGTCACGCAATCGCTGACACTCGGTACCTTGTATGGCAATTTGTGGTTTCGGAGCTGGAATTGTTGGTTCTTGCTGTTTAGTGCTCGGTGTCCAGTTGAAGTCTCTCTGCGAAGGTTTCGGGTGGAACCCAAGGCTTAGGTGAAGACGTAGTAGGCTGAGGAATAATATTCTCTTTATCGTCTGACTGATCCGGTGATGGAGTACCCGAATAAGAGTCGGAATAATTCTCTACGGGTTGAAAGTTCTTTATGAATTGTTCCATCATGTCTTTGAGTTCATGTTGGCTCTTTTCCAATTTGTCAATGCGACTCAGCTTCTTGCCTTTTCCATACGATGTTCTAGCAGATGTTTTGGTAGACACAGACACATCATCTTCCGATTGATCCGACTGTACCGATAGTTCTCTATTCGCAGCCTCTCTGCTACCTTAAGTAAAGGCTTCATATCTACGATTGCCGCGATCACCAAGTCGTTTTGTATTGCAGATCCTCAGACGCGCGCAGCGAGGTACATTGGATGGATAATCAGGCCCACGCACAGTGGCCATTCCAAAAGTTTTATTTTTATATCTTATTTATGGGTTATATATATATATTTTATTTATAGGTTTTTTTCCGATAACGAGGTACAGTCTGGAGAAAAAGCTCTAGCCAGTCCAACAGTAGGTATTGTGAATCTGATTTTATTTAAATTTTGTGGATCCAACTCGCTTCCTAATAAATCTTCTTTGCTGAGGACTCTAACTTTCCACTCCATCAAACCGGTTGGTAACTGGCTGCTAACTAAACGTATTATGCGGTTTAGTATTATGTTATCATCAGGGTCGTCTGCTTCCCAAGTAAGTAGAGATTGTAGCGTGGACATTTCTGCCAAAGATGACGCCTAAAATAAGACAGTATTTCCTTAGTACTGTAGATATCAATTTATAACATGTCATGAGAGTATGAACACGTTAAGTGTCGTAACATATAAGTAAACTATAGGTACTTATAATTCGGAACTTTGATCTATATGGCTCGCGAAACTGAGCAATACGGCTCGAGATATTGACCGAATGGCTCGCATGATCGACCTGTACGGCTTGCAAGATTGACCCATAGTGGTCGCAAGATTGACCCATACGGGTCGCGAGATTGACCCGAACGGCTCGCGAGATTGACCCGTACGGCTCGCGAGATTGACCCGTACGACGGTTAGAAAATACCTAGATACACACTACCAATACCTACAAACACATTCTTGAATGATGAAAACCAAGAATTATCACCACAAAACAGTTCCATGGGAGACTGACTGTATTGAAACTGAAAGATAGGTAGGTACCTACACGTGCGAGCGAAATAGATATAAACCTACCTGTTTTTTAAACTTGACTAAAAATAATATAAACAACAAAATTAGCATTTACGTAAAAACTAAATATTTACTTACCGTTGTAACAATCCGTATTGAAAAAAAAAGAAGGAATTAATAACACTGCAACTCAATTAAAGTGTTATATTCGAACGAACACACGTCGTTATTACAATATTTTACGCAAAATGACACGCTTGTAACTAGTAATGTAATGGAAGGCGTACTGTTGAGTACCGCGCTCGGCGTAGCCACCCGCGCAGCCCATCCCGCGCGGGGAGCGTTGCTAGGGGCGACGCCGGGCGCGGCTGGACGGTGCGGGGAGCATTGACACGTATGTTTCTAAGGTAAAATCGAGGGATGTAATCTCACAGGTCAAGCCGACGGCACAGACCATGAAATAACAGATTTAGGTCTAGGGATTTACTTTCAACTATTTTCTACATAAATCGACTATATACACAACAAGGTAATCGTTATTTATCACACAGCACATAATAAAATCACTTCACTTTGCACAAGTTCCTAGTCCGAGCATGGGCACAACTTCTGCCAATGTACAGTGAACGTTCAAAAGTTCATAGGCACGCTAAGGATTACATTGCTATGAACTGTACGAAGCGAGCACGATACAGCCAGAGTGCGTGCGCGTGTGCGTGTATTAGTGATGTCTCAACATTTTATAGATATTCAAATTCAAAACATTTTATTTCAAATAGAACCATATAAATAGGCACTTTTGAACAGTCAAACTAGTTGCTCGATTCCAATAACCTAACCTAAATTAAAAATTTAGAAAACCCCCGACATGAAATATAATTTGCCATTTTGTGGTGGCGGCCATCTTGGATTTGAAATTTATCATAGTGTATAGTATTCTCCTAGTTAAGCCCTTTCATTTGATACCCATATTGAGGGAGTTGTGAAAGAATATGTAATCCGCTATTTTGTAGCGGCGGCCATCTTGGACCGATTTTCATCAAACATAGCCAAGAACACTCCCCACTAATACAAAATCCTTTCAAATAAAAAAATCAAAATCAAAATCGGTTCAAGCGTTTGGGAGCTATGATGCCACAGACACACACACACACACACACACACACACACACACACACACACACACACACACACACACACACACACACACACACACACACACACACACACACACACACACACACACACACACACACACACACAGACACGTCAAACTTATAACACCCCGTCGTTTTTGCGTCGGGGGTTAAAAAAGTAGGACTTATGGAGTAGAGCCGGCAAGAAACTCCATAGTCACTCTTTTTAAAAAAGATAGTGAGACAGTAACATTTTTTTGTTGTGAATAATATGAGCCTATTGCAGTTTGATGTGTAAGAAAATAGCCATAGCAGTAAGAGCTGACCAGTCCCGACAGACAGCACCCGTTCACGAGCATGACGTGTGTATCGGCGCCGTTTGACTCAACCATGTTATAGGGAATAAAAAGACCCGACACAAAACGCCACTATCAGCAGAACATTTAAGTGAGCATGACAAACTCAAACTGCAGGGCTAGGCTGGTTTATATTATATTATACATCAATGGGTAACTAAAAAAACATCAAGGCCTGCAGAATACTCATACTTTACAGTTAATAATGTTCGTTTTTCAATAAAAAAAAAATGACAGTAAAATTTCTCAAATAAAAAAAAATCATAGTAAAATAATCAATAAACATAATTAACCCTTAATGGTTTGTGAGTGATCTAACCATCATAAAGTTATGAATTTTGGAAAATATACTTATTATGAGGTCTAGAATAATGTTTTCTGAGTTTGATATTTATCATTTATTGCTCTAATGGGTTTTACCATGTGGGAAATATTTTCCTGTTGTCCATATAAAAATATATGTTTTTGAGATACAACAGGAATATCATTCCCACATCTGGGTAGGGAAGAATGATAGATATTTCATTACAGGTCACCATATTTATTTATGAAAGTTGTCAAAACATTCGGGGCAAATAGATACTTTGCAAGTTTTGCATATGAATCTGGAGCGTTTCTCTTTTACGCGAGTAGAACAAAAGCGGCATCTGCGGAATTTCAAATTATCTTGAGGTAGATGTAGTCCCACATTCCACATTCACATTCAGCAGTCATCGGAGGACATCATTCTACTTAATTCCGATTCAATCTGTGCATCTTTCAACTCTCTCCTCAGTATCACCTGTAAGAAAAAACAAAGATGTAGTTTCGTAATGATCAGTAGGAAAATAGTTCCCACATATTTTGGAAGCCCATAAAAGTCGAACCAAATAACTATTTAGGTAACTTTTACATAAAATGTACAGCAAATATCATAATTATAACAAATCTGTAAGAAAATTATACTTACGGTATTTTTTTTCGACATTTTCGACCAAAAAACTCACAAACACGCATAAAATTAACATTCAGCTGATGTTTTGACAGGAGACGTCGGGGTTCTTGTTTTTTTTCTTTCGTAAAGTGGTGCGTTCCAATTCACGCTATTTTTTTATCATAGACAATTTTACGTAGTTTTATTATTTTGACAGATTGTGGGAAACTATTTCTTCCTGACCCTTTGAGAACACATATAAAGATGTGGGAATAATTTTCCTACTGCACATTTAAGGGTTGCAATGTTTCAGCTTTTTCATGAAACGAAACGACACGGTTGTATTAACCCAAAAAACAGTTCTCTAAATATTGTAATATGCTTTTCAAATTTATGAATAACATCTAAAGGTGGTCCATAATTTTCAGTTTTAGTCCAAAAAATGTACTTTCTGCCGTCCTCAAGCTAAAATGCCGTTATGCACCAAAACTATTTTTTGAGTTATGCACAAAAAAGTGGTCAGTTTTTAAAAATGTACGCTTCTTAATAATTAGAAGTCATATTTGAGACTTAGAAGTACTGACTAACAGATCTCACGAGGAGATCTCACGCCTTCTGATTGTGTTGGCATTAAAAATTCAAAATCGGACAGATGTCAGATAACGGCATTTTAGATTGAGGACGGCAGCTTTTCCATCCTGTTCATAGGCGTTAGGAGTCTTACACCATTCAAAATACTTCATGCGTATATCGTTGCTAAATCCTAAATACTCAATAATCTTATGTTAACATTTAGAACATTTACGATCTAAGCATACCTCATTATATCTATTTTAATATGATGTTTAATAGATCATGATTCGTTTTTATATTTATGATTTCTGCCTTATTCAAAGCCTTTATTAGTAAGTCTGTATTGCAATCATAAATACATTCGCATTGTTTCTGTTTGTTTTGGGAAATAACACCCAAAATGCTTGCCTTAATTTGTTATGTATGCCCGTTTCACTGTCTTAATAACGCTAACAAAGAGACGTTTAATTGTATATATTTATAAATAAAAAAAAAAAGATAGTTAATAGGTAATGTGACATCATACGACATCGAACTACCTGTAAAGTTAGTCGTGTCGGTTGTGAACCATTTTTCACAATAGTTGCGCTATGTCACCTTAAAAGGCGTAAGTTTAGAATGTGAAGGAAGATTTCGTCAGGCGACCGGGGCTCGCGATAGCTTAGCGGTTAAAGCGTCTGGTGTACTGAACCAGAAGACGCAGGTTCGAATCCTGCTCGCCAGCCGATTTTTTCCTTCATTAAAAATAACTTGTAATCTTAGCATGGAAAATGCTTAAAAATACAGAAAGATAACATAATATATATTTCATTTAGGCGGCCCCTAGAACTACAATAACATTGAACAATATATTTAATTGTACAATAAGATTGAATTGCGTTTTGAATCCAAACGTTCAATTATATTGCACAATAATAAGAACTTCGCAATTTTGCAATGTTTTCGTGTTCAGTCGGAGAATAGTTTGATCCAAGCAACATGTCCGCACAAGATTTAGCTGCAGCTGTAGTGTTATTGCTTGTGGCTAAGCGTAAACGTAAACGAACACGTCGTTGGTCGAAAGATTGGTAAATGAAAAGGCCAAAATACACTCACGAAAATCTCTTAAAAGACTTGATGTTAACTTAGGAAAATGACTTCAAAAATTGTGTACGACTGGACTTGAAACAGTTTCAAGAGCTACTAATATTGGTCACGCCATTGATTGAGAAAAAAATACAAACATGAGGGAAGCAATACCACCTTTTCAACGGCTTTCAATAACATTACGGTTTCTAGCTTATGGGAATACTCTAGAAGATTTAAAGTTTCACAGTGCTATTTCCCCACAAAGTCTTTCCTTAATAATTATGGAAACCTGCGATGCCATAATAAATGTTTTAAAGAAATTGAGCAAGGTAAGTAAAGACATCTTTTCATTTATTTAATAAACTCTATATATTGAGATATGTCATTAGCATCATTTTCCTGTTGAGAATTGTCCATGTTCTGCTGATTATCTTGTTGGGAGTAGTACATGTTCTGCTGGTAATTTGGCAGTTCCTCGGATGGAAGTTCAGAATTTTGCTGTTGAGAATAGTTGATGTAATTTGTTGGAGTTTGCGTGGATCTGATGTATGTCGGATATGGAGTTATTGTTGGAGTATTTATCTGCTGGTAATGTGGCAGTTCCTTAGGTGAAAGTTCTGAATTTTGCTGTTGAGAATAATTTATAAAATAGCGAGGCGATGGCGTGCTGCTGTAATTTGTTGGAGTTGGCGTGGATCTGGTATATGTCGGAGATGGAGTTATTGTTACTGTTGGAGTATTTATTTTAACCGAATTGCGATGTAAAAGACCTAATGGTCCTTCCATGATAATGGCAGAAATAGCACTCTTAGCAAAGATTTGTTGTGTTGGTTCCATTTTCTTTAAATCTGCAGCACAAGACAAAGCCCAGTTTTCATATTCGTCTGGTTTCTGTCTAAGACGGTCAGCTGCCAACTGCATAAGGTCATCTTCAGATTTTCTCTTTCATTTTTTTTCTGTTGTCTTCGGAACTGCATAGGATGTAGATGCCACTTCATCAGCTTCAACGGTTGAACTATTTTCCTGAAAAAGAGAAACAATTTGTTTTCAGCTACCACAAACTGCCGAGGGATGGAAACAAGTTGCCAAGGATTTTGAGAGCCAGTGGAATGCTCCTCATGTAATCGGTGCTATAGATGGCAAACACGTGGAAATAAAGAAACCTCCTGGTTCTGGATCATACTACTATAACTACAAAAAAACATTCAGTATTGTGTTGATGGCGGTTGATGTTAATGGACGTGTATCATATGGGGGTGTGCTGCAGAATACAACATTTGGACAGCAATTAAAAAATAATGCTTTAAATATCCCACCACCTGCATTGTTGCCTGGAAGTTCCCGAAAACTTCCATACTTTTTTGTTGGAGATGATGCCTTTCCAATGTCTCAAAATTTACTGAAACCATATAGCCAAACTGGATTAACAAAAGAAAAAAGAATATATAATTATCCAATATTGCGAGCTAGAAGGATGGTTGAAAGTGTTTTCGGTATACTAGCTACTCGTTTTGGAGTATTTCAAAGAGCATTTCCTTTTGATCCTACAAAAGTAAGGAAAATTGTTTTGACTTTTTGTTATCTATGAGGAAATCCCGTTCATACTTATCTCCATCATTTGTTTCGTGAAGATAACGAATCAGCAATAATACACCCATGTATTTCAGTTGACACTATTGAAAAATATTAATTAAAAAAAAACACTGAATATCGCGAAACAAGCACGGGACGAATACAATGGATTTTGTAACAACGAAGGTCCAGTTCCCTGGCAAGAGAAAATGGTTTCATAAAACATACCTACAACTCTATGTATACATTTAAATAAAATAAATTAAAATTTACCTGTGTATAATTATTGTCCAAACTATGTTCAGTCTCTCCTCAAGGACTACGTACAATAGACTGAGCATCCATACTAGACTGTGAATCCGATGCGGTTTCCGATCGATCTTGTAAAAAAACCATTTCATTAAAATACCATAAAGTAGGTTAGTATATGTAGCGCTCAAACTTTCATTCAATCATTGCGCATTCTTCAATATTAGTCCTAGACGATTAATTATATTGCACAATTCACAATATTGCACAATATAATTGATGGTCTAGGGATCGCCTTAGTCTTCTTAATTTTGTCGAATATGACAGTATTAATTCCTTGACATAATTTGGCTAAGTAAATTTTTCATAGCCTTTACTGATGGGAGAATAAAATATTTTTGCAGTAATGGGTAGCATCTTGGGCTTTTTTTATATAGTGACAAGGACAAAATCTTCCCTTCTAGAGTAAACCGTATGCCCTTCGGTTTTTTTGACGTTTGCAATTGCATATGCATTAGTATTTGTGCAGGTTTGGTCATGCGTTGTACGACTTGTTGAAAATTAAATTAAGATAAGATTAAAAGAAAATTTAATTAATTAAGAAATTATTAGAATCTGATGATGCTAATAATTTCTTAGATACCAGTCTTGTTTTGAATGAAACAGATTTCCTTCTTACGCAGATATTTATTTTTTGTGCGCAAATATCCAGTTTGTACGTAATTCACTCCAGGCGTCATCTTCATTATCAAATCTGTAAAGTAACAAAAATACGAATATATATATATTATTTTTATTTATTTACAAATATACACGCTTATTATTTACAGACACGTACATTTATTATGTAAAAGTTTTTTAACCCCATCATAAGCAAAAATACTTTCAGTGCCTCCTTCCCGTATCTTACTTTAAAAATGGGTATTGAAAATTTCTGAGAACAGATTGTCTTTTATTAATCGGTACTCATATTCTATTATTACTGGAATTTTTAACGTATCCATGATGACGAAAAAGATTGAAATGCGATGAAAATGTAAGGCTTCGTTCACACGGCATTGTCCTGCACGTTTTTTTCGTATTCGTTTTTTTAACGTACAATCATCCGGGTCTTCACACGGTAAATTATCATTCGTGTAAAAGACGAATAGCAGGATTCGACAGAAGACGGACTTTGAAGAGAAGCTGCTGTAGTTAATTCTACAGAGGCTGGACTTTGAAGAGAAGTCGTTGTAGTCATGTTTGTACTAATAGAATTTGTAGCTTCTTGTATATTACTATTTTGGTATTGTTGTGTAAAATATCCTCTGTGAACTGATGACAGATTGAAAGACGACGATTCACGAATTTGGCGACTGTTTTTAATTTTTTTCATTAACTGTAACACACCCATTTGGAATTCAAGGACTTCATCATCGTCATACTTATCTAATGATGGTAATATCCCATTAAAAAATGAAAGATGCCGATTTATTGTTTTAGGTTCGTTATTCGAATAAGAATCCATAAATTTCATCATCTTCGCATCTACAGGACTAATCATATTCTTTAGAGATCTTTTAGGTACACGATTAGGTATTGGGCTCTTTGCCGCCATTGTGTCATGAATGTGTCTCTATAGAGTTTGTTTCCAATGTTTCATTTCCACACTCAGAATTTTTTTTCTGGTTTTCGGATTCTGTGTTATTATTGGATTCCGTGTTGTTATTTTCGGTAGTAGCATTATTTACTGTCTTTTTAGGTTCTATTACTTTCTGCAGAAAAGATAACTGTTTACTATATACATAAGGATCTTTTATCTTTTTATACGATCGATTATAATTATCTCTTATATGAGTCTACCGTTGAATAATCATTTTATCTGTAAAAGACAAACAAAAACGGTAAACAAAAAAGTAATACGGTACAGACAATAGCACGTCCCTCTTTACACTTCCATTATAAACTGATCTTGTCAAACCACTCTGTGTAATGATGCCGCGTGTCAGTTTATATTGGATCTGTATAGAGGGACGTGCTGTTGACTGTACATATACATTTTTTCAGGTATTTAGCATCGGGGTGCTCCATGAAAGATTTACACTATTCATACAAAGTTGGAGTATCGACTATAAGTGGTATCATCTGGGATGTTTGCTGGACTCTATGGCATGTCCTTCAGGGAGAATATCTTCAAATGCCTTCTACAGAAAGTGAATGGATAAAAATAGTGGAAGGTTTTGAAAGAAAGACTAATTTCCCTTATTGTTTAGGTGCAATTGACGGAAAACACATAAAAATCTTAAAGCCTCCTCATAGTGGATCCATGTACTTCAATTATAAAGATTATTTTTCAATTGTGCTACTTGCGGTGGTTGATTCGGAATACAGATTTATATATATAGACATAGGATCATACGGAAAAGATTGTGACTCATCCATTTTGAAAAATTCCGTCTTGTGGAAAAAACTTAATGATGGTTCGTTGAATATACCCAAACCAAAGCCATTATTAGAAGGTGGAGAAAGTACACCTTACGTATTTATTGGTGATGAGGGATTTGCTCTACATAATAATTTACTACGCCCTTTTGGAGGAACACATTTAGATTTACGTAAAAAAATCTTCAATTACCGCCTGAGCAGAGCAAGGAGGTACGTGGAGTGTGCTTTTGGTATCTTAGCGGGAAAATGGAGAATTCTACATAAGGCTATTGATGTTTCACCAAGTTTATTGACAGAAATCATAAAAGCATGCATTGTATTACACAATTATTTTCGTGAAAATGATGGAAACAATTTTGAAGATGTGGCAAATGCTTCATTATTTGAAAATATTCAAAGTACGGCAGTTCGAAATGTTCAAGCAAACAGCGTAAGGTCCATTTTTAGTCACTATTTTTTATCAAACGAAGGAGCAGTCCCATGGCAAAACGAATACATTTAGAACTAAGCAGAGCAAGTTAAAATATGTTGTAACTCAATTGTCTTGTTTTTTCTTCCTTTGTCTCAAAATTAGGATCAATTATTACCATGATTCCCTTCCAAGCCGCTTGAGTTGCGACGCGATTTTTATAAAGTTCCAAAGTTTTATTCCATAAAACGGGACATTGTTCCACTAAAAAAGAAATTAATAGTTCGTTGTCTATAGAAGATTCCTCAACCATTTTGAATATCAAACCAAATCAAACATAAAATACGTGCCACCGGTCCAAAAGACGCTCAGGTACTAAACGCTTCTTCGGTTGCTATTCGATAAAAAACGTGTGAACATCGTGCCGTGTGAACGAGACAGAGCTATATTCTGGGCCACTGCGAACCGAATACGTCAAAGTTCATTCGATTTGCTTGACAAGTCCGTTGAGTATGCGTTTAAACGTATGGGCCAGGCCACAACAGTGCGTTGCGGCGTCGCATCGCTAAAACAACATTGCACAGCTATGCGATGCGATGTCGCAACGCAAAAATTTCATCGGATACGACATCGTACGACAAGACGCTAACCGTCAGTTCAGTTTCTAGTGAGACATGGACCGCACTGCGCGTGTTCTACTTCTGCTTGCGTTAAGGCGTATTAAGAAAAAGAAACAGAAAAGAAAGTACTGGGTGCACCCATTACTGACAATTATGAATAAAGATGGAAACCACTTCAAAAGGAAATATGAGGCGCTAAAAGCGGACGAGGTTAAATTTTTCGATTACTTTAGGATGAGTGTAGTAAGTTTTGAAGAACTTCTTAGTTTGATAAAGCCTCATTTACAAAAGAAATACATATTTAGAAAACCCATCGAACCTCTGGAGATGCTGGGATTAACTGTAAGGTAAGAAAAAAATAAACTATTTTTACTATAATCATACTGTTTAATCATTTTCATAATTTAGTGTTATTCAAAACTCGTATTCCGATTGTGTGTCATTCGTCAAATTTGTTAGTTCCTCATCGAAATGAATTTGTTCTGGCTCATTTACATCATCATTCCTTGGCGTTTGTGGAGACGATTGCATAGGTGCCGGTGATGTTTCGCATCCGCTTTGGAAGGCACTGCGTTGAATGGATGTTTGATAGCCACTCTGCATAGGCATTTGAGCTGATTGGTAGCCACTCTGCATAGACATTTGAGCTGTTTGATAGCCAGTCTGAACAGTTGTTTGAGATGTTTGATAGTTTGCTTGGACGGATGTTTGTGAAGTTTGATAGTGGCTGGGATAGTATGATGGTTGGTGTAAATCACTTAATATCTGTAGGACACGACTTTGGAAAATTATTGTTTGATTATCATTCAATTTTTCCAATGATGGCAAAATTCCTTTAAAGAAAAGATAAATGTCTACTTTCAGGTGTTTTTAAAGCAGCTATAATATTCTTCTCAAATTCGTCTTCGTCAATTTTTCTTTTACGCGATGCAGGCTGGTAACGTGGCATGACAGGTTGCTGGCTTTGTTGGGTTGAGGTGCTTGGTCTTATTCTTCATCGTCAAGACTTGATGTTGTTTTATTTTGAGAATTCTTTTTCAGAAATAGGAGCTGGTCGTATAGATGATATTGTTTAATTTTTTTGGCCCCAGCTCCGGATTTACATTGCTCGTTTAATTTTTTTTCGTATTTTGTAAAATTATCCTTGATTCCTCTCCATTTCTTTATGACATCGTTACCTAAAAAAATATGACGAATAATGATTTATTTTGTTTTCTTTCAGGTACCTGGCGACGGGAAATACTTTTAAAGATATGCATTTCACATATTATCGTGGAAAATCTACAATAACAGGAATAATAAAATTTGTTTGTCGTATTGTATGGAACATTCTTAAAAGGTTGGAATTACCAAAAATTACAACAGAGCTGATGGAACAAATTGCTCAAGAGTATGAAAAAAAGACCAACTTTCCTAATTGTATAGGAGCGCTAGATGGAAAACACATTCGTATATTGAGCCCGGATCACAGTGGATCCCTATTTTTCAATTATAAAAATTATAATTCCATTGTTCTATTAGCACTTGTTGATACGAATTACAAATTTATATATGTCGATATAGGTGCATATGGTAAGGAATGTGACTCCACTGTTTTTCAGAACTCAAATCTATACGACTTATTAAAAAAAGGTCAATTATCTATACCTCCGCCAAAACCGTTACCTGGCTTTCAAAAAGAAATTCCTTTTGTCTTCGTGGCGGATGAAGGATTACCACTGACAAATAATATAATGCGCCCATATTCTGGGAAGTTTTTATCGATAGAAAAACGAGTTTTTAATTATCGTTTGAGCCGAGCCAGACGATATGTTGAGAGCGCTTTTGGCATACTCGCAAATAAATGGCGCATATTTCATCGACCCATTAATGTTTCTTACGATTTCACAATAGACATTATAAAAGCATGCTGTGTATTACACAACTTTGTATTGAATCGAGATGGCGCACAAACGTTTGAAGAAATGATTATTGACGATTCTTTGCAAATTTTACACGAAACAACACATGAAAGTAGAACAGGAGCTAACATAATCAGAAACGAATTTTGTAATTATTTTAATAGTAACATTGGAGGTCTTAGTTGGCAGTTAACAAAAATATAAATGTTTATAAGTACTTACCGAGTTTTGTTTTTTCAACACTATTTAACTTCTCAAAATTTGAATATAAACTTGTACACACTTCCCTCCATGCTTCTGTTTTTAAAAAATTGTCTTTGAATTGTGATATAGTTTTGTCCCAAAGGACGGGACGTTCGTAAATTAAAGATATCAGGTGGTCGACATCGTACTGCGCCATATCGCTTAAAAAACACGTGCAGGTCGTTCAAAGTATGGACACCGACTAAACGGCAAAGCGTTGTCGCATCGCAGATTTGTACGCTGCGGCAGCGCATCGGAAATTTCCACGATGCGTTGTGCGGCGTCGTTGATTTTTGCGATGCGACGCCGCAACGCACTGTTGTGGCCTGGCCCTATAAGACTCACACGGGAGTGTGAGTCTTATACGTTTAAACGCATTTCGTTTTTTTTACGTTTAAACACATTTCGTTTTTTTCAAATCAACTAATTTTACTGATCATAGTATCGCTTAAAGAAGAATATAAAACATTTAAGTAATCGCATTGACAGACCATGTAGATACATATTTGAAAATCAAAGGTAATATAATATTTTTAGTGCAGTACGAAATCCGCATGTAAAATTAAATTAAATTTAAAAATGGTATGTTGTTGAATATAATGTTGCAGCAAAAACAAAATATATCTATAGTAAATAATTATAGTTTCGGTGTTTTAAATTTAATTTCAGCGTTTTATCGATTTGACTGTTAATTTTTTAAGTTAGAATTCGATTACCAAAAGCGGATTCAGCAACAGTTACCCCCTGGCCACAGCCAAGCGCGGCGCGAATTGCGGCGCGGCGTGAGGTGCGGCAAGCGGTGAGCGGCGAAAACAAATGGTAGGCAACCTATGAAGTATGCCACAGCTACCGGCGTCGCGAATCGCGGTGCGACCAGCGGCGCGGGGAGAGTCGCGCGGCACGCGGCGGCGACGGGCTGCGCGGTGTGCGAGTGAAACAAATGTACTAGCGAGTATAGAGGTGGCCACAGCTCAGAGCGGCGCGCGCGGTGGCATCGGTGGACGCATTCAGTCATCGCGCGACCGAAACAAATAATTTCGTTTTTAACGCGCGTTCAGCTTATAAAAATAATGGACACGGAACAATTTATTAGTTAAATACTGAGTAGACCAGCAATATGGATGTCAAAACATCCACATCATAAATATAGGCATTTATAAAAAAAAAGTGGGAAGAAATAAAACAACAATTTCCTGGTAATAGTGGTAAGCCCTCGTATATTCAAAAAATTTATCGGGACAGTTCCTATATTCATAATAAAGAGTGTGAAATTCGCCAAGTTCTCTCCTTCTCTGATAAATTATGTGCGCTTCTATTCTTGACTGAATGATATTTTGAGCTAAGAACGCCCTTGATTCAAGGCAATACCGTGCCACTTTTGATAGGGCCATTTTAATTGTTCAACCGTTCTCTAAATACGTCCACCGCTGACGCCGCCGCGGTCGCAACTAGTCGAGCTATGGCATACCACGCAAATCGCGCCGCCCGCCGAGCCTCCCGCCCCGCCGCGCCGCGCGTCGCAACGCCAGAAGCTGTGGCCAGGCCCTTACATTTTTAGTGACGCATGAGATTTAAATGTGTAAAATATGTAAAATGTTCACTAATGACCAATTGTTTCATTATATGGTTAATGATCGTTCTTAAAAACATATTTTTTTACTCAGTCACTCTCTAAGCTTTCTTCTGTTATGTTGTATAGTACGTTCTGCGTTCACACGCTCATTCGCGTGAGCATGCTCAAGTGGATATAAATGCATCTATGCATTGGTTTTTACACCCCTACCAAGTCTATGGGTCATTTTATGCCTATCAATTTACCCCAAGTCACTTCAAATTACCGGCAAAATACTTTTCTCTGGCGAGCTGGCAAGACCCTAAATGGTGTGTGTAAGTCTCATGAAATTGACATTTTTAACGATAATATAACTTCTATAAGGAGGTTGCTGAGCCGGGACTTCTTCCTTAAATACCAAATTTAATATTACTAATTGGAGATATATTGTATTTATTGTTAATAGGTTCCTAATATTATTTTCACCACAAATGTATTTGTAGTGTCACTTAAGAGTGAAGACCTGTAATTGGCTATCTGTAACATATGTAAGTTGCTTAATACACTGTTAATGCTGTTGGTTTTCCATCAAATAAATAAATAAATCTATAATGGGCAAGTCAGTTACCGAGTCAAATCGTTTCTCATGCGATAGATTTTTATAAACTCTCGATCCATTATAATGGTTCCATTGAAATCAGTCTTGGTCTTGGTTCAGCTGTTGTTGACGTCCGCGCTCATTTATTTAGTATAACGGGCTAGGGATATAATGGCCAAACCAAGACTGAAACTGATGTTCAGTAGAAAAATATGATTTAATTTAAATGAAACTAACTTAAACATGTCTAAATTTTGGTCAGTGAGTCGCCTTAGGAATCCTACTGTAAGGAATCTGCAAACTGCGGTCTTCTAGCTAGTCGTGAACCTACGCAACGCTCATCTGTCGCCGTCAACTACGTGACTACGAGCTATCAAACTACGAAATCCAACAATCATCAACATGGAGAAACTGGAACTGCAGTCTACATGCTTCGACAACATCAAATCCTTGTGTGTCAACTATCGCAAGGACTCTATGGCTCGCAAAACTGCGGACTATTTGAACAAGCGCTTGTCATCGCTGGAGAACCAGTGGAAGGACTTTGACAGCAGACATGCACTGCTAGTACTAGAGCTAGAAGATAAAACTATTAACTATTTCGTGGATGACATCTACGGGAAAACTAAGGAATTGTACTCAACAACCAAAACGGACATGATCAACAAATTATCAGACTTGGAAAAACGACAACAAAACGTAAGGTTTGATTTAGCCGGGACGTCAGAAGACACTGAGGCTCCAACCAATGGTGGTGATAGTATTCAACTTTTACTTAACAAACAAGAATGTCACTTCAATGCCATATATCGTGTCATGTCCAAGATCAACAGTGCATCTATTTCTGAAAAATGGGAATTAGATGATCATTTGACTACATTAAAATCGAAATGGGAACCCATCGATAAACTTCATTGGCAAATTGATTTTCAACTAAAAGGATCCAACGATAGCTATTACAAAATGTTTACAGACGTCGAACAAAAATATGATGACCTGAAGAAAGCTCTCAACTCGAAAATTTGGTCCACTGCCCACTACGAGAAATCAGCTCCGAAGATCGAGATTCCTGAATTTTCCGGTAACTATAGTCAGTGGATTTCGTTCAAGGATCTTTTTCAAGAAGCAATTCACAAGAACCCTATGATCAACAACGCGCAGAAAATGCAACACCTTAAAACCAAATTGCGAGGGGAGGCTGAGCGCTTGGTGCAACATCTGACCATTAGCGCTGACAATTATAACTCTTGTTGGGATATTTTGAATCAACGGTATGACAATCGCCGTCTACAGTTTACGTCGTTTATGAATACCATGCTTAATCTTCCTACTATACAGCATCCAGACTCCGCCAACCAAAAATGTATGAGCAGTTTGCCCGTACACTGAGATGTGTTAGTTGTTGACGTTGATGTTGATGTGAGTTGTGTTGTGTTTGTTGTCACCGAAGACGGGATGTTCACAGAAATAAAAGGCCTGGTTTTGTATCCGTAATCGGTGACAACAAACACAACACAACTCACATCAACATCAACATCAACAACTAACACATCTCAGTGTACGGGCAAACTGCTCATACATTATTGGTCCTTCGAGCCGGATACTCAGTAAGTAGTTATTCTGTTTACGGTAACGTGTCATTTCTGCTGGTCTGCCAGACGCGGGTCGAATCAGTTTATAGAGAAGGCGCATACATCGTGGATAGAGTACAAACACGGAGTATTCAACAGCGACTACTGTAAGGAATCTGCAAACTGCGGTCTTCTAGCTAGTCGTGAACCTACGCAACGCTCATCTGTCGCCGTCAACTACGTGACTACGAGCTATCAAACTACTCAATCCAACAATTCTACAAGTGTACGAACCGTACAGGCGGATTATATTTAGAATATTTAATTTTAAACACAATGAGGCACTTAAGTAACGTAAGTAACTGCATGTTGGCGTTATTACATTGACATTTTAATTGAAGAATACTGAATACTGATCAAGTTGCGATAAGAATGACGCACTAATGCTATGCCGCAGTAAATTATTGCGCTCGCGTAACCTGAAATTGACGTGAACGTACCTGAGAGGTTAAGGGCGCGTTCCCACTATGTCGTAACGACTAATTTATCGTTCGACGACTGTCGTCTCTACCTGTTCCCATTATAACGATTGTTTGTCGTCAACATTTTTTATCGTTTAGCGACTGTCGTATCTAGCTGTTCCCATTGGATCGCGACGACATTTTATCGTTTCCCGGCAGTCGCTTTGTCGTTTACACATCATCAGCAAGCTACAAATCTAGTCGCCTCTGCGTTCGCTTGGTGATCACTAGTGCGTTTACTCTCCTGAGTTCAATGGACGAAGATGAAATTTTAATAATGTATTACTTTTTGAAAAGAAGGAAAATAAAGCAAGCAATGAAAAGAAAGTACTGGGTACATCCAATGTTAATGAAAAGAATTCCATTAGGATTATGTCAGAGTTATATAGAAGAATTAAAAAGTGATGATGGAAAGTTTTATGAGTATTTAAGAATGACTGTATCCACCTTTGATAGCCTACTGGCACGACTTGCAGACAATCTTAGAAGAGAAAACACACATTTCAGAAATTGTATAAGTGCCGAAGAAAGACTAGTGATAACTTTAAGGTAAGTAAATAAAATGAAAATTCTTTATTAATGTATACATTTATTTATTTAGAGATTTATTTTAGAGTTACACGTTTTATAAGTAAAGACATCTTTAAATTATATATTGTCAAAATTAAAAGAATCTTGTGTGCTATCAGACAAATTATTAGTATAAACTGAATTTGGTGATGCAGCCGGTTCCATAACTTGATTGCTAGTCGAAGTTGATGCACCTGGATCTTGTGTAAAATATCCTGTCGGTTGTGATAAATGGTTTTGATAGTCACCATAGTTTGCATAAGTATCATATAAATTATTACGGCGTTTCGTTTTAATTTTTTGGATCAGTTGCATAATACCCGTTTGGAATTCAAAATTGTCATCACTGTCGAATGATGCCAAAGATGGTAAAATTCCTTTAATAAAGGACACATGTGGGTGTTCTTGATTATTTAATTTATAATCTAGAAATTGTGACATTTTATCATCTAATTTGTCAGCCTTAGTTTTTTTTTGAGTAGAAGGTGCTGCATCACTTAATGTATCAGAGATAGAATTATTAGGCTCATTAGATGAATCAGAGGTCATACGGGGCTCAGTAACTTTTAATAAAAAAGACAGCTGATTCTTATAAACATACGGCCTAGTTGTTTTTGCGCCTGCACCAGATCGTTTTTTTTCTTTTTCATTTTTCAGGGATCTCATAAATGCATCTCGAATATGTGTCCACTTTGTAGATATCTGTGTAGCTGTAAAAGTAAAATAGACTTAAAATTAAAATTTGTTTGTGTATAGATTTAACATTATATGTATTAACATATAATCAGTCTAATACGTAGTCAAATTATTGTTCACGCAAACATCTGCACGTTTTTCAGAGTTTAAAAAACTATACTAAGATCGAGTTTTTCCACTAGTATCCCCGGATGTTTCCGTGAACAAGTAAGGGACTACGTATTAGACTGATTATATGTTTATACATAATTATAATGTTAGGGCATTGGTCCTCGAATATAAGCGTATTATAATAGCTGTTGTATTTATTTACAGATATTTGGCGTCGGGATGTTCGTTTAAACAACTGCATTATAATTTTAGAGTGGGAATGTCAACCATCAGCAAAATAATCAAAGAAACGTGTTCTGTTATTTGGAGCGTATTAAGTGCAGAATATTTAAAGTTGCCCAATACCGAAGAAGAATGGAAAGCGATCGCTGAAGCATTTAAAACGAAAGCAAATTTTCCTCATTGCCTCGGTGCGCTGGACGGCAAGCACATAAGGATTACAAAGCCAATAAATAGTGGTTCTATGTTTTTTAACTATAAGGATTATTTTTCTTTTATTTTATTTGCAATTGTTGATTCAGAATACCGTTTCATTTACGTTAGTATTGGTTCATACGGAAAAGAGTGTGATTCATCTATCCTAAAACAATCCAATTTTTGGAAGAAACTAAATGATGGTACTTTAAATATACCAAGACCCACGCCATTACACGAAAATATGCAAGAAGAAATACCATATGTATTTGTTGGAGACGAAGCCTTTACATTGTCACAAAATTTATTGCGACCTTATGGCGGTACTCATTTAGACAATAAGAAAAAGATATTTAATTACCGTCTAAGCCGCGCGAGAAGATATGTTGAATGCACTTTTGGTATCTTATCCAATAAATGGAGGATCTTGCATAGACCATTGGATGTATGTGCAGAAACAGCTATTGAAGTTGTAAAGGCTTGTACGGTATTACATAATTTTTTAATAAAAAAAGACGCTATATACTTGGAGAATACCCCAACCGTTATGCCCCTGGTAAACATGCCTGCAACACAGCTGCGTTCAAACGAAGGTGGTGGAAACGCAGTGCGCTTACAATTTTCCGACTATTTTGTATCTGAAATAGGCTCCGTACCTTGGCAAAACATTACAGCACACGTATCATAATAAATAAAAAGTTTCAGAAACTTACCGAAATCTTTTCTTTCCTTTTCCTCCAACTTCTCAAAATTAGGTTCAAAAACGCAACAAATTTCTCTCCACGCGGCTAATTTCAAACCTTTGTCTTTATAAATGTCTAAAGTTTTGTCCCAAAGGACAGCCCTTTGTTCCACAAGTGGAATTAAAACTTCCGGTGTTATATTTTTAGCCATTGTTATACGTCCACAATGCGCAGAAGTCTGACAAGTTCTAACACGCACAAAGCAAATCGAGTACAGACGAGAGGGGCGCGCGGGTGCGAGAGGGAAGGGAAAACACGTGTTCGTCTACATAGAGTTGCCGTCCACGATTTTTTATCGTTTTACGACTGTCGTGCTTGCCGTTCCCACTGTCACGACAAAGTGTCGTCACTGCACTGCATGTCGTAGACGACATTAAATTGTGTCGTTCTAAATGTGAACACCTCCATTTAAACATATAAGCCGCGACACTTAAAACTACACGATTATCTGTCGTCACGACACGGTGGGAACGCGCCCTAAGAGAGTATAAAAAGCGATGTTTTGTTCGAAACTTCACTGCAACTGCACTTCTGTAAATTATGTACGTGAATTAACCACTATTAAGTATTTACACAAGCAAAAATAATAAAGCTATAATATTTTAAACAAAAAAAAAACCGCCTCCAAAAAACACCTAGGAACTAAAAAGCAAAAAATAACATGTACATATTTACATTATGATTTCTAACTAATTTGGAGTAGGTGCCAAACAGACATTAACGAAAGTGATATTTAAATTAAATTAGTAGTTTAGCACCGCCACCAAATTAGTTAGAAATCATAATGTAAATAGTACATAGGGGAGGTCAGCTCAAAGCGGTCATCTTAACTTTGAGTTTAAAAAAAACTATAAAAAGATAGACTTTTGAAGAGAATTTGATACTAATAGCTTGAGAATTTATGATTTTTTATAATGTGAATATTAAATTCTCGCAAATTTGAAAATAACCTTGTGAATTGCAAATTACGAAAACATGTCAACCGCTTTGCCCGCTGCCCAAAGCGGTCATAGGGGTAGGGGCAACGTGGCCAACCCAAATGTGCACTAGAAAAGTATTAGTTTATCGTGTAATCAAAATAATAATATTTATTAGTCAACAATAGTTATTATTATTGTCAATTTTATAAAATACAAAAAATAATACTTTCTAATATCATTATTATTTAAATCACAATCAGTCTTGCGGGTAGCTTCACTTAATTATATTGTTATTGTTATTTTAAAAACCTACTATTAGGAATTTTAAATCAGGTTTCGTTTGTTATTTTTTTACAAAAAGGTATTTATTAGGTTGAGTTTGTTTCAGTTTTTAATATTTAACATTATAATGAACAGTAATATTCTCTTACGTTTTTAATTTACAGTAGGTCAACTCTTTCAACAGTCTTAATAACTTCTATAAAAACTTTCTTAGAAAACAATTAATATAAAAAAAATCTCAGTTATCACAATAGTAGGCTCCAACTCCAGAGTATGCCGTACACGATTCATGAGCCCATAACTGACAGTTGACGTTTTTCATCGACCTCTTTAATTACTCTACCCATCAATCACATCTTCGTCGGGTAGTCTTCCTTTTGTAGTTGTTAACCATCTAAACAAAATAATTAGGTATTATCTAACGGATCATAATAATTTTACCAAGGGCAAAGCGGTCAATGGCCGCTTTGCTTTTTTTCGGGCATTTTATTTTAATGATGAACTGTTCTCACATTATCTATACTAATACTAATACTAATATAATATATATATATATATATACTATATATTATATATATATATATATATTATATAATATATATAATTATAATTATAATATTATAATAATATTATAAAGAGGAAAGATTTGTTTGTTTGTAATGAATAGGCTCCGAAACTACTGGACCGATTTCAAAAATTCTTTCACCTTTGGAAAGCTACATTATCCCCGAGTAACATAGGCTATATATCATCACGCTACGACTAATAGGAGCGGAGTAGTAATGAAAAATGTAGCAAAAACGGGGAAAAATTATAAGACCACGCGGGCGAAGCCGCTGGCGGGAAGCTAGTTTATTATATTTCAAAGAGAATAGAAGACAAACAAAGCCAAATACATAAGTAACAATACACGTGTAATAAAAGCAATGAAATATAAAGAGGTTTAACCAAAGCAAATTAAACCTACCTTGCATTTTTTTAACAAATCTCGCCAAAAAATATATTCCGTCACTGCAACCACGCGCTTGGTCCCACCGCTACCGAATAATTGAGCGGCATGGGGCGAGAGATTCGTTATGCAGACAGAACGGCAACACCGCGCTAATATTTTAAATAACCGAAAAATTAAGTGTGGCCGCTTTGCCTCCCATGGCCGCATTGAGCTGAAGTCCCCTATGTTATTTTTTGCTTTTTAGTTCCTAGGTGTTTTTTGGAGGCGGTTTGTTTTTTGTTTAAAACATATTTATTTTGAGTTTTAATGTGGAATATATGTAGATGTATTTTGTTTCGTACCTATTCTATTATATGGGGAGGCCAGCTAAACGCACTGCCCGGCACAAACAGCCACGTTTCTGAGAAAACCAAAATATCATCAACGTAAGTATACATTTTTTTAAACATTCGTCGTTTTTTTTAAACTGCTCACTGTATTTCGATAAACTTAAATGGGACCAACCTGGAAGCACTAGCTTTCGAATAAAAAAAGAATCATCAAAATCGGTTCATCCAGTCGAAAGTTCTGAGGTAACAAACAAAAAAAACGATTATACACACTTTGTCTTTCTGAAGTATGTTCTAGTACCTAATTTCAACAACTCTTCAGCCATTGTACCATTTTTGATGATGTTCTATGGTTGGTTTGAAACTGATAGGACAATTATACATTTTGCGTTCGAGTCTTTCATTTTGTATGAAGGGGAGATTTTTGTTGTAGATGCCATTGTAAGTGACCGTGATAACCTTTTGGACTGGTTGAAACTGAATGAGAATCCTACATATTTACTGTTGAAATGAAATGAAACTATGTTTTCATATTTACAAAATATATTAATTGTGTCCCTATCATAAATGACCGTGTACTAAAAGGGTGTGCTATTTTTGTAAGGGACAGTACCTCCGTAATGTCTGTATAAAATCACTTTATAACATACTAAAATAAATTATATTCTAGATTACTAATATATAAAATTAGATTTTAGGGATAGTATCACGTGCAATGGCGCTTTGTAATATTAAATTATGCCCATAACAGCCATATTGCTTGCAGCCGATGTTAACGACTCTCTGAATGATAGCAGCATTGTCTGTTACTATAAAATTGGTTTTGTTTTCCAATCCGTACTCATTCACACTTTCATTTAGCACAGTCTGAATATTATGGAAGTTTTGTCATTTTTAGGTAATTTAACTTAAGACAAAACTTAAGGCAACATATTCTGCATCAGTGAATAAAAGAGATACAGACTTGCATTTTAGAAACTCATATAATAGAAACCTTTAAGGTGGGTACTGACCAACGTTACGAGGTGTAATGTAACATTCGCATCGAGCGTGTTACGCATCGAGCATGTTACGCTGTGTTTTAAAATCGGCGTAACATGCTCGTTAAAACTGTGCTCCGCTTTCGCCGTTAGTTCACTCAAGATGGCCGACAGCGAGGACGCGTTGGTATCTTTGATTCTACTTAATTATTGTTTCATCCAAATTAAGAAGAAGAAAAAACGTTACTGGACATCAAACTTTTTAAAACAGAGGCGTATGTGGTGGTTTGTCATTGATAGCAATTTTAAAAAACCCAAATGATTACTAAACAGTATAACTTTGTACGCATGTCTCCGACCGATTTTGAGGAACTCGTGAATTTTATTGGACAAAGTGCACATAAAAAGGATACAAATTATGGAGAAGCAATCAGTGTCACGGAACGATTAGCACTAACACTTAGTTTTTATGCAACAGGAGATTCCTATACTAGTATGCAATATCTTTTCAAGATATCAAAGCAACGAATAGGATTTATAGTAAAAGAGGTCAGCGAAGCCGTAAGCCGACGTATTTGATGCAGGTGTTTCAGGGCTTTGCTGTGGCATCGGTAAGGCTCTTGAAATTGGTCGTGTAGAGTATCCTTGTGAATAATAATTGTTAGTATTCATGCCAACATAGTCAAATTCTCCGCGATCAGTACTAAACAATATATTTGATATGTAATGTTGCACATGTATTTTTGTTGTCTTTGAATAAGATCTTAATGTATTTGACAAAAAAATACCATAGGCTTCACATTCGTCAAGTTTGTGCGAAGTTGACTCCGTTTGCTCGGTTTTCTTTTTTAAAATATTGAAAGTAGATGCCATTATCTCTTCCGGGCTTGGGGCGACTGCTTTCTTCCTTTTATTGGCAGGTGGAGGGCAATCATTGTCGCTTTTATTGGCAGGCGAAGGGCATTCAGTGTCGCTTTTATTGGCAGGCGGAGGGCAATCATCAGGCGGTTGTTCTGAAGCACCTTCACGTTCACGTAGCTGAAAATAAATATAAATCATTATTTCAGAAGCCAGAAACACCGAAACTATGGCTGGTTGTAGCAAATGACTATGATACTTTGTGGAATTTTCACATTGCTTAGGCGCAATCGACGGTAAACATAAGAAATTCCGTTTTACTTTGTTGGCGATGAAGCGTTTGCTCTTTCCGAAAATATGATGAAAGTATATGCACTATATCATGAACGTGGTTCAAAGGAAAGACTATATAACTACCGACTTTGCAGAGCTCTTAGAGTGGTTGAAAATGTTTTCGGCATATTGTCTGCAGTGTTTAGACTTTTGCGAAAACCTATGTTGTTAGAACCGAAAACCGCGACATCTGTCATAACAGCAATAACATGCCTTCACAATTTTTTAAGAAAAGGTAATAATGCTCAGGTTTTGACCCCTGCAGGTAGCTTTGACGAAGAATCAAACGGCCAGGTCAGATTAGGAAACTGGAGAGAAGGTAACAATGACATGACTAGTATGTTACCCTTGCAAATAAGACCGCGAAGGGCTACAAGATCTGCTCACAATATTCGTAATGAAGTTGCTGAATACTGCATTCAGCAAGGGTCTGTAAGCTGGCAAGATATTTCAGCATCCGATAAATTGTTTTTTTTTTACGATTGATATACCGGCAACGTCATCACGGTAAATTTTTTTGGTCATTTTAAACATTAATTTTGGCCTTTTAATGGTTTTGTAAAATCTAACAGAATAAAAATATTCGCCATTTGTAATACTGATATTTTCTATAATACCGACACAGTAGGTCCACTTATTTATTTTTATTATAGTAAGTATATAACTAAAACGTGATCTTTGATAGAATATAATTTTTCGAGTGCCTTTAGTTTTACTCTACGGTCACGATTTTTACACATATTCCTTAAATTAAACCTTAAACTACATTTCTTTCAGTCTTATTACTTATTTGAGTTTTATTATTTATTTCAGTCTCATTATTTATTTTATTCTCATTATTTATTTTAGTCTCAGTATATTCAAAATCAGGTACATCAATTTTATTTTTATATAAAGTTCGCGAATAATCGTCATCAAACTGCTCATAATCGGAACTAATATTTGCTATGTCAGAGTCACTATGATCGCTATATGTACCATATACAGTAGTAGTTGAACTCGATACGGAAATGTTTGTTTCTTTTGTTTATTGAATTTAGTAAATTTACAATCGTCAAAGTTGCCATCAGTCTTTATCAGTTCAGGTCTTTTATTTTCTCTTCCAATACTCCTCTTGCCGATTCCTTTTCCTTTATTTGGGGTTGTGTTTGGTAACTTTTTAGCAGAGATTTTAAATGAAGCAGCACTACCGTTCATAATTTTCGTCTTATTAGTATTTGTCATTTTTATTCCGGAAGGTCCTGCTATTGATTGTAAATGATCCTCACTGGGCTGTATTACTTAGGCTGGCTGGGTTACTGATAAGAATATTGGATAGAATTTTAACTTTAGGAGAGACAGGTCCATGATTTTGCAAACAACGAGGCAAATCGTCCATATTTTGTGTGGAAAAAGGTAGCAACTGAGAGTTATTTCTTAATATGTCACTTAACAGAACTACATTATCTCTATGTTTCGTTGGTGGATTAGGTTGTTTCTTTCCTTTTTTATTCTTTCTATTATGCTCTTCTCGTTTAAATTGAATCACGTCATCGTGGGTATTTATTTCGGCACCTGGAGCCACTTTTCGCCTTTTTGTTTCAGTAGTGTTGTCACAACGTTTTACTTTTTGTAAAAGTAATTCTTCAAATGAGATATTTTGGTCTTCAGAAGTTTTAAGTCATCGTTACTACTATGATCTTCATCCGTCCGTATGTCATTATCTTTGCATACTGCATGTAAGTTTTTATTAAGATATTTTAGCGCAATACACTGTAACGTCTGTGGTTCCTTTTTAGGTTGCGCAGGTGGACATAAAATACTTTGTTGCCAACGCTTTAACTGCAAAGGATCGAATATGCGATGATCGATTTCATTGCGATTAAAAGGGTAAATGCCTGCTTTTCTGAACCCATTGCGCAGCACTTGAGAGATTCATTTGTGTCCATATGGTACCGATCAATTTAGAAAATTGCTTCTTTGGGAGTGGAGTGCCTATATTCAATCTTTGCCACTGAACTAACTTCAAATCCTACTGGTCTTTGAAGGATTTCATAACAGCGAAAGCCAGTAGTTGAAGGACATGACTAGCATGTGCTGGTTTTTTAATAATTGTAACATTCGATTTCTTTGCCTGTAGCCCAAGCACGAAAAACTATCGAATTCGTATCGTAAGCGTATCGAGTCCTCGATTCGTTTACGGAGTGTGACGATAGTTGGTAGCACGAAGCACTCTCTTTCGACTATCGAGAGCTCGATACGATTACGAGAGTGACGTCATTCTAATGTAAGTAGAGATGTGACCATGTGAACAAAATTAACACATTGTTGAATGAATGAGACGTTCGAGAACTAAACTAAATATTTAACATGATGCTTTCTTTTAACAGAGCGGGCTATTTTTAGACATTCAATTAAATTATATATGTAAAATAAAGAAAAACGTAAAATATAGTAAAGGAGATTATAAAATTGCGTATTTTTTGAAGATCAATGATATGAGTTTCTCTGCAAATAAAAAAAATCATGGTGTTCAAACGACTCCACTTGACATCGACGGTGACGCCACGCCAAGGTTAAGTTTGTTTATGTTTTCAAACATTGAAATTGAAATTAGTCGTATTAGTCGCCGCATCGTAGATCCTGTTTTATTTTATTTTTATTAGTGATTTTAAACGTTTTAATTATGAGAACAAGTCACCTACAATACGTGATAATGGTGGAGTTTATGGAATCGTGAGTACCAAAGTTCCTAATAATAATTGAATCTGAATGAAGTAATTCTATGCCGTGCTAGTTATTACAATGCTTTTTCGGTCAGTGGATACGAAACGGGGCACTATGAAAAAAAGACTTAGAAAATTTTTGACCAAACACCATCGCCTAGTGAAGCCTTCGGGACTCGGTGGGATGTGGGAGTAGTAGGGTGGGGGAACACAATGGGACACCCCAGGGTCATTGACCTTGACCTCAGGGTCAGGGTAAGATCATGGTCATCGACCCTAAGGTTAAGGTCATTGTCCAAGGTCAAGGTCAAAATTCCGAAATTCATTGTCCGCTATTCTCAGTTGTTCTAAAAGGTCAATGTCATGGTACTTGACCTTTTAGAAGTGACCTTGAGGTCTAGGTCAAGTTGCCTTTGGGGTCAAGAACAAGCATAGGTAATAGTAATAAGGCGTAGTTGACGGAGCCCCGCTCCGCGGGGCTCCTACTTCCGGGTGGTTTAAAAAAAAAAACCACGAAGGGGATGGCGGGGTCTTGCAGACCCCGCCATCCCCTTCTAACCTAACCTGTCCGAGTCGGGGTGCCCCAAGTTCCGAGCTCGCTTCGCTCGCTCTTGCATCATAAATTCTCCTAGTACAGTAATATTATTGCATTTTGTACCGATCCCTTCAACATCGTTTTTAAGACAAACACATAGTCGGAGACAAAAAACACCAAGATGCTTTTAACCTTATATATTTATGTGTTATATACGATAGAATCAGCAAATCAACGATTTGCGAAAATAAAAAAAAAACAATTTTAAAATTTTTTTAAGTCCCTGACGCCTTTGTACGTGGAACCCTTCGACATCGTTTTTACGACAAACGATTGGTCGGATCCAAAAAACACCAAGAGGCTTTTAGCCTTATATTTACGTGTTATATAAGATAACAACGAGAAAATAAAAGATTTCCTAAAAATTAAAATCTGCGAAAAAAATTCAGTCTTTTTTCCTTAGTGCCCCGTTACGTACACTCCAACCGCTTTTTCTTTTCCCAGCAATGGTGATTTGTCAAAACCCTCCGGCGGTCCACGAGGTCGCCATTTCATACAAATGAAATGGAAGGAGCTGACAAATAAACTAAATAGCGATGGTACAGGAGACCCTAGGTCTGAGGACAAATGGCGCAAGGTATGTTGACACAAAGGACTCCATTGTATTTTTTTCTGATTTTCGAGTTTTGTTAAGTTTGCTTTGTTTGGAATGCCTGCTTAACTTTTCTATTTTGTTGCAAGGTGTGGAGCGATTACAAAAATAATTGTAAAAAGAAACTGCATAAAATAAATAGGGCAGCTGGTGGCACAGGTGGAGGGCCAGCACTCAAATTATCTTTAACCGATCTCGAAGAGAGGGTTATAAGTATAATTGGGTTGCAAGCGGTTACGGGTATGGCGTTGGAAGAGGCTGGGTTTCAGCATGTTAGTATAATAATATATATTTTCAAATTACTTATATTAAAATTATTTAATTACTAATATTAAAATGATTAAATTACTATTATTATTAAATTATTAATTTTCATTTCAGGATGAAGTGGCTGAGTCTCCTCAAGCCCAACCTGAGAAAGAACCAGAAGATCTTGGGGAAACTTTTGAAGTAGGTCAGTAAAAATCTTTATTTACCCCAATTCCCCAAACATGATTTGATTTGAAATAAATTTAATCAATGTCACTCTAATACAGCAAACGTTTCCACACTTAGAGTTAGTTTCATTATCAGTAACTATTGATTTGTAAATTTTTAATATAAACTAAATAACTTACCATCAATCCACTTTGCTCAATCTGGGAATCGATGAGGCAGTAAGAGAGCATAAATTCAGTAAATGTTGTTTTTTTTTTATAGATTGGAATACTCCTGGTACGAGCAGTCAACCAACTGTGGTACCTCCTACACCACCAAGCGAGGTACCTCCTCCACCACCAACAGAAGCCCATCCTCCATCTCCTCAAGTCCCTCCTGTGGATGAGGAATGGAGACCTCCACAGCAGAAAAAAAATAAAAGAGATTTAACTAAATTTTTTATTGATAGTGATAGAAAAGCAAGGGAGTATGCTAGGGAGCGTGACAGAGAATATTATGAATTAGAAAAAGAGCGATTGCGGATAAAGGCTGAGGAATTTAGAGAGGAAGACAGAGAGGAAGGAAGAGAGGGTAAGACAGAGGGATTTAGAGCTGCAATTGCAGGCTCAATGGCAGGATTTGATAAAGCAGGCTATGGAAGTTTTTGTAAGGTTTATGGAGAAAAAGTCTTAGGTTTAGTATTTTATAAGTTTTTTTAATAATATTTTATTTAAGCTTTTTATAACATATCACAATATTAAACAATTACAATTATGTATGAAGTCTATTAATTCTATCAACTAACATATTTCTTATCGCCCTTCCCCTAATTAGGGCGTCTCCGGAATAATTTTCTTGAAACACATGTTCAGAGAATGATACTGGCATGACTGGATTTTGAGGTTCTGGTTCAGGCACGTTGAAATTAATGGCTAAGTTGTGCAACACACAGCAAGCTGTAATTATTTTTGCACATTTCTCAGGTGCATAATGAAGTGTGCGATCTTTACATAAACAACGCCATCGGTTTTTTAATCGCCCAAAAGTATTTTCAATTGTCACCCTGGTTTTTCCATGAACAGCTGTATATTTATATGCTGGAGTTCCTTCAGCGGCATCCGGAATTGGTGTCATTAACCAAGGTCTTTGTGGATACCCAGAATCACCTGCAAATATTATACTAATAATGTAGTTTAAATATTTTTTTTGTAATAATAATTTAATACAATATTCTTTGTTTTACTAACCTAGTAGCCACACTTGTTCACTATTTCGATGTTAATTCCTGCATATAATTGTTGACTAAACTACTTTCCCATATGAAAGCGTCGTGGGTAGCTCCTCCATATTTTGCGTTAACATTTAAAATTCTGCAGTCACTGTCACATATCTAAAATTAAAATAATTTATGTTATTATATATTGCATAATATAACATTAATTAAGTACATTTTATGAATTATAATGCTCACCATTTGAACATTTAGCGAATGGAAATGCTTTCTACAATAAAATAAATGTTCTACATCTCTGCTAGGTGTAAAAATATGAAAATGGCATCCATCAATGCACCCTATTACTCCAGGGAAACCATATTTGCAAAGAATCTGTAAGATAAAAATAAATGTTATAAATGACTATACGAAAATCTCTACATCATAGTAAGGAGGTTCATAACATTCTCTGACGAAGAGGATAAATACCTATGTGTATAATTAAATAAACTATAAAGTATCTTACTTATTTTGAATGATATCCCTATCAGCTCTTGTAATTGGAAATTTAATAAAATCATTTATTAATCCAGGAGTGTTAAGAGCATTAGTCACTTCCTTAATACATTTGCTGACTGTGGTTTGGCCTAAATATTTACCCATTCCCACTATACGCTGATAAGACCCTGTGGCGTAAAAAGATAAAGCACAAAGAACCTGTAACATGAATTAATATTGAAATATTTTCATTATACTAAGATTATACCTTTATGTATTGTAGGTAGGTACCTACCTTAAGCTCCAGACTTACTCTGGAATTCGATTTTATAGATGTTTTTTGACGAAGCTGCTCACAGAGAAATAAGAAAGATTCTTTATTCAATCGATATCTATTTTTGAATTCAGTATCATTTATGTCCATAGGATTAAAAGTTTTTCTTAGCTTAGCTCTGCGTGTAATTTCTCTATAATAAAAAAAATACAATACTTAACCGATTCCGTGCGGAGGTCTTTTTAGCCGTCTTTAGTGCCTGGCGTCAAACATAAATTCCGTGATGCCTCTGGGGCATCAAGCGCCAGAGACTTTGATGATTCCCCTGGGGAATCATCCGCCAAGAATAGTAACTTTTAGCTTGTTTTCGTGTTTCCACTTGTTAAAGAGTCATTTGCCATTGTGTATCGAACGTAAGCGGTCAGTAAATTCGTTCAGAGCATTTAAAAGTGACGATCTGTGTGTTATTATGGAAATGGAAGGTAAGTAATTAATTTCTATCAGGTGTTGTAAACCTTTTTGCATTATTTTATGGATTTATTTATTCAAGAGTGTTCTAAAGAATTGGTTCACCTACCATTTGAGTTTGCAGCGAGGTGATATTTATTTATTATACAGTGTTTTGTAGAGAAACAATGTTAAATCCGCTATTTTGTTGTAGAGTTACCCAGAAAAAAAATTAAATATATTCCTCAATCAGAAGTCGAAACTCAATGCGACGACGACGACGTGTTTTATGAGAATTCACAAACCTATGACGATTGGGAACCAGAAGTGAATAAGGATAGTGGAACTATAAAAAAAACAACGAAGGATTGTGCAACATGCACAGAAAAATTAACAAAAGATAATTTCACGTGCACCGAAAAGACCCGGGAAGAAATAGATGAGCGGCGAATTCCAACAACTATTGATTTGCATGGTTGCAAATTTTTTGGAGAATTCGTCTCCAACGAATTGCTACGATTTAGTATAAATGAGAGATATGCAATTATGCAAAATATTATAGAAATTCTGAAATAATCATTTACCAACATTATAGTAATGTGTGGGGATAGAGCTGATGAATAAGAGTAAAATGAAACCAAGTTTAGTGTTTATATAGATTTATTAAGATTTTAGTTACGTATAACGTGATACGTATAAGGTGAATCATTATAAGTATGTAAGAGACTGATTTGTCATACAAATCAGTCTCTTACATAATGATGTAAGAGACTGATTTTTCATTATGTAAGAGACTGATGTTTCATTACAAAAATAACTTAATTATTGTTAATTGTTCTAATTTCTAAATAATAAAAAGTAATCAATTTAATGTGTTTCCATTTTTCATTGAACCTCGACACTTATAGCTACACATGTCTACAGCGAAACATTACTCACAAACCCATATAACATTTTTAATATTTATGGTATTCCCGGAAACATGGGGTGAGACACAATCCTGGGAATCCTGGGCAATCAGGACACCCATACAGAACTTGGTTGCTTTTCTTTGTTTTTTGGTAGCATAATCTACACCGCTTTCTACTAATCCTTCCGCCATGCCTTGGGAGTTGTATTGGCAAATGTATTCTTTCATTCGATGATCGAGCAAGCCCTGGGACATTTGGCAATAAATTTTCTAATAAACCCTTTCATACTGGTAGGATTACCAGGATACCAGGTATTCGGTGCTTCAGGCGTGTTCTCGTGCGTCTGTGTTATCAATCCTTCGTCATAGTCGCCTGTTTCGGCTTCTGGGTTTTCATTGACCCATTCGTCAATGATGTTGTCCATATCATCTGCTAAAATCCCGTAGAGATCAGCGTCACTTAATTCATCATTTAAACCTGACATATCTTGTAAATCAATATTTTGGGGAGACATTATGCCAGACAACTCCGCAGACAAGACATCCCAGTTTGACGGCCCAGGTTGAGGAGATGGTGGACTCGCAGCCATTTCCGTTAGGAACTGAAAAATAATATTTCTAATGTAATAAATAATTTTCCGACTCATTTAACTTCATAATACCGCAGTAAACGACTATTATACCATGGGCGACAGTGGCGGCTGTACCTTAAGTGCACTTGTGCGCTGAACCACTAATTCAAAAGATTAAAAAAATACTGAATATTACTTCGTCTTTATTTTTAAATAACCATGACGGCGCGATTGGTGCAGCGGTATAATGCTGCCTTTTGTGGTGAAGGGGGAAGTTCAAATCCCGGTAGGAGAAAATGTTTGTGTGATGAGTTAGAGTTTGTTTGAGGATGTTTCTATGTATATTATGTGTGTATTTACAAAATAAATGTTTACATGTAGTATATCAACCATCCAGTATCCGTAACACAAGCCTCGTTGCTTAGTTCGGAACTAGATGGCGCTGTGTAATAATGTCCAGAAATATTTATAATAATATACATTTGTAAACATACAAATACAAAATATTTACATATCACGAAATTTGCCGGCCGGGGCTAGCTCATGGGCGATGCGGTCAACGTTAACACTATGACTATCACTAATAGCGTTTCGCTAGGTACTGTTTGTTTATTGAACTTATTGCTTTTTTTTTTTTTTTATTCTATACCTACTGTTTGTAGTGTGTGGTGTGAGTGAAAATGGGCATAAACCTTGATTATAAACATTTCAAAAGAAAGTTAATAAAAAAAAACGTTTTATGTAAAACGTCTTTTTGCGTTTTCTTACGATAAATAGGTAAAATGTATAAATTATGGGTTTCTGGGGAATATAACGTCAATTATTATAAATATATGTCCGGAGATATGTTATTTATATTATTATAAATATATGTATGTATATAACCAAAAACTTACCTTTTATGCACGGCACGTAGCGAGAAAAACTGGTTTCGTCCAGGTTCCAGATAGCATGCGGTTTATCTTTTAAATCCAGTTCGTTGATAGTTTTTTCTAATATAATCGATATATGGGTCTATTGCTGTTTTTCGGGCATACTCGACCGCTTGGGGCTTTTTTATTGACAAGTTATTGCGTTTTGTAACGGAAAAAAATCAATCCTTTCCTGGTAAGCCATTTTTAAATGTGTTGATAAATTATTGGTACGTATGTATTCTCCAACCATTTCCAAAATTTCGACCCTAGTGAGGGTTTTACGGTTTTGGCCTAATGAAATTATTGTATTTTTATATTTAAACAGATTTTTGTATATTTTTTAAAATATATAAGAAAATAAAACAATTGTATGTATATTAACTATTCTTTTAATCTTCTTAATTCTAGTTGTAGTATTTCAGTTAATTTTTTTCATGCTCTGTTTTTAATTTTTCTTGTTACAATATTTCTAGTTCTTTTGCTTCTTGAAGCTTCAATATTCTGAGCTGTACCCTATGTTCTTCTTCTGCATGTGTGTTAACATTCATCAAAGTGTTTGTACGTTGTTGAGTAAGGTTTTGGGTCTCTTTGTCGCGCCTTAAAATTTGCCTCCTGCGGCTTGTGGGTAGCTAAGGTAGAAACAGTTGCATTGGTCCTATAAAATAAAAATAAATATATTTTGTTCAGGTTGTTATATTTTACAAGTATCTAAATTAAAGTATCATCATTATAAGCCTACAGTTGTTACAAGTTGTTACTAATATATTAAACTATTTCAAACTAGTTCTTGAATTTTTATAAATCCCTTAATGCACTTGATTAGACTGTCTCTACTAATAACAATTTATAATACTTTACCACAGTAAAAAGTAGTTTTTGCTACCCACTGAACTACTATAGATATTCAAACAAAATTTTAATGGAATGTTGTAAAACTGACCTTTGTGGAGTGCTAGGTGCTTGGGCTTGGTTCATCATATCAACTGCCACATGTGACAGATTATGTGGTGATGGGCTTGGTGATCTGGCTAGAGCTGGATTCCTGGCTTCCCTCAGCATACCGGGAGTATACTGAGACCAGTCCTGCATAATAATAATAATGATATTTTAGATCAATAACAACATGTAACATCATCACACCTGTGTAAGGCCTGGGGAGAGGTGTAACAATGTACACCCACATTTTTCCAGGATGTTTAGTTTCATTTAATGTAATAAAGTTAAGCATACTTACAACTGTAAATGTTTCAGATGTCTCAGTTTCTATGGCCCCACCACTGACCTGAACCTCGAACTCACTAATATTAGTATCTGTAAAAAAAAGCATTACACTAATTAATTAACAGTACATTCACAATTAAGTATCAAATTTATAATTAAGTAATCAAAATCACTCTCAAAATGGAAGACTTTCTCATGAAGATAAAAGGGTAGTAATGGAAGTGGTTCCTATAGAAAATACTTACTATCGGTACACAATAAGTTCGGTTCTTGTGACAGGTTGTGTGTGTCCAGAGGTGGTGCAGTACTACCAGATGCTGAAAAATGCAATTTTGTTTTCCATAAATCTATTAAAATATTCAATTATTTATAAAAGCATAATATCACCTTCATATCATACCTAAAATATGAGTTCCATCCGAGTCAAAAGTTTTGACATAACCTGTCACTCTTGCCTGTATGAGGAGCTCCAGGACCCGCTCAGTAGCAGGGTCTTCGGCAAATTTTTTCGGTGGCCCTCCTCCTAAATGAAACCAAAATTACAAATTAACAATAATAATTAACAAACTATGGAAATATCATATAGATATATATGTAGGTGCATAACTGTGCCCAAAAAATGCTGGTTGCGCATTTTCATTTTTGGCCCTTTTTTTAAAATTTCCCAGCAGTTTTTTAAAACTGCCCAGTCCCTGGGATGTATACTTGATAAAGAGTTAAATTCATTAGCGATTATTTTCCACTCTTCTGTTTTTTTTTTCATGGTTATCGCATCTGATTTTTTATTTTCAATAATATTAAAATGTCTTTCGACTAGATCGATAAGCACCATTTTCTCGCTAAAAACAATATAAAAAGAATAAATTAATTTTTAAACATACTTCAAACAAAATAAAAATATCAAATTAAAATACAGTATTTATCACCTATTTACATACACATTATCACTATACTATTTTTTGTCTTTCACATATTATGTATTACTAATATATATTTTATTTTTATATTACATTTACTTTTAAGTTAATATTTATTATCAGTACAATAAAACTTACATTACATTTTATTTATTTATACCTAGATAGATAGAATATTCTTTATTGCACACCAAAACCAATGTGAAGAACAATTTTATAAATAATAAATGGTACAATGGGCGGTCTTATCGCTAATAGCGATCTCTTACAGACAACCTTTGGATGGACTCATGTGAAAGAAAAACGATACCTAGGTATCTGGCGTACTTAGGTACATAAAAAAAAGAGAACGTAGGTAATTTTAAGATGTAACTAGAACTTTAAAATTGAAATTACATTAAATATATCAGTTTAGAAATATATAAATACATACCATATATATAAATTATAATAAATATATATATATATAAATAAAATATACATATATAACGGCGGACTAGGACCAGCAGGGTTTTTAAAAATAGTGACGTCAGCTGAGCTGACGTCACTACCCTCATCACTAGGTACAGACATTTTGCAAATGAATCAACAATTCACAAGAAAAACACTTATAATGATTTTCGATTCTTTTGACAATAATTTCACAGTAACAATAATAACAATAGATTTTACAAAATCACTCACACCTATTAGGAGACGTCCTGCTTCCTTCGAGGCTCGAGCAAAAGTGTCGCTTCGCACCGAACTCGCCATACAAGTTAAGATGGCGGGCGTTGCGAAGTCAATACACTTTCTTACAATATTTAAACTGTTTAGGTTTTATTTTAACTTAAACAATTTTGCTAAGCTATTTCTATCATCTAGACAATTATCTTAACATTTCTATCATCTAAATGATTATCTAAACATTTAGGTAATAATTTAAACATAAACAAACGCTACGTAGGTAGTCGTTTGTGTACTCTTAAAATTAGTTTCAAATCAGATGTTAAGCTAATAAAGAAATCACAATACTTTATTACCTCAACCAAAATACATAGGGTAATTCCACTATCGTTTGAAAATCAAGATATGAATTTTTAACAATAAGGAGTAATTGTTTGTTGCCTAGGATAACAACAAACCATTACTCCATATTTCAACACAATACAAGTAAAGCTTGCATAGAAACCTAATGATCACTTTAATTGTGACCGTAAACAAATATTAGTTACAATCAATGGTTAATAATAATAAATGTCTACGTATAAGTAGTTACTGTAATGGTCTTACGCCGACACGGCCATTCTGCGAGACGGGTTGCGTGCTCAGCACCAGTCGCGGTTCTGAAAAGTAAGAAATTTCTTTTGAGCTAGGTATCTGTTAACAGGTACACTAGCTTTAACTTGGTTGGTGTCGTTACAAAAATCAAACAGCGTGTATGTCTGTGTAGCCATTGTATGTCTTATAATAGTAACCTGTTCCAGCAACCAAGTTATCAGCTAATTTGTACCATGATAGATATGCAAACTGCAATCGTATCGAGTACATAAAGATTGAAAGTAAATAATTTGGAACTGCTGTACATAAGGACGTGAGCATGGTTTGTTATATTTTTAATGTGTCTACACATAATCGCACAATTTATTTCAATGCAAACGCTCCACGCGTACTTGCATTTTTTTTTTTTTCTCGTAGCGGATGTTGCTGTGGTGCTAAGCGGTCTTGTGCGCCGTGGTCCACAGAGGCTCTAAAGGACTTAGGAATAGGTCGATGCTGGGGCCTGGGCCTTATTATTTTGACCGTGGTCCCCAGAGGCTCTGAAAAATTCGAAAGGCTCAAAAGCTCACGGGAAATTGCTGCTGTGGTGCTAAGCGGTCTCGTGCGCCGTGGTCCACAGAGGCTCTAAGGGATGTGGGAAGGTCGATGCTGGGGCCTAGGCCTTAATATTATGACCGTGGTCCCCAGTGGCTCTGAAAATGTACAACAGGTAGGGAAACAAAGGATGCGGTTGGTTGTGTACAGTCTTAAAACAGATCAAAGATAAGTTTGTTAGCACATAAAAGCCAATGACTGCCTTTTGGCGATTTTATAAGCCATACTCCATTTCCTTGTAAAAATGGGAAAGACATTATAAGAGTTGTACAAAGAGAACTGACCTTTTATTTTAAGCATCCAGTACTTGAGCTGCTTGTGATGTTGACGGCTGCTGTTGGATACTTTCAGCCAAGCCACCCGATATGCCCTGAGGTGGAGTTTGTTCTTGGGGGTTATCCTCATTGGCCGACACGGTTTCCTGTTCACCTGGTTGCGGTGCTCGGCGTAGCTGTTGATCGTGAGCAACCTTACGTGGTCGCCCTCTGCCCGTTACCCGCCTGACCATGTAGCGGTCATTTTCAAGGACCCTGTATACCTCGTATGGTTCACTGTATTTAAGGTCTAGCGAAGTCTGGTTTCGGGGATTATTTTTGATAAGAACATAGTCTCCACGCTGGAACGGACGTATTCTTGCCTTAGTTTTGTCAAAGCGTTGTTTGTCATATTGAGCCGCTGTACTCATTTTCTGCAAGACGTGTTGTTCAAGCAGTTCAAAGTCTATCGATTCATCATCAACATTCACCAACCTCAACAGTTCCGGTGGAACACACTGCTGGCGGCGAGTCAAGAGTGTTAGTGGTGCCACACCAGTTACCCTATGTGGGGTGCAGTTAAATGACAACTGTAAAGCCCCCAGTGCTGTTTGCCAATCTTCAGTGTCATAGTTCTTGATCATGGTCAATGCATTTTTCAATGTACTCATAGTGCGTTCCACTTGCCCGTTTGCTCGGCTGACTCCTGGCGCGATCGAATGTACATTGATTCCGAAACGATCACAATAGACCTTGAACTCGCCCAGAAACTCGCGTCCTCCATCAACCACGATCTGTACCGGCGTTCCGAAGAGATGAACAACGCGTTTTAGTGCTGCCAGACTGCTACTTTGGCTTTTGTCGTTTGAGTAGTCTAGTAGCATGTATTTGGAAAATGCATCAATTGTCACAATTACATACTCATCTCGACCCTCGGCGTTCCTCGTACCCAGCTTACCAGTGATGTCCATATGGACGACTTGGAATGCTGTGGTGGGCTTTTGAATCGGGTGAAGCTGCGCTTGAACAGCACCCGACGGTCCTTTTGAAGATTTACATACAATGCAGTTGTCTACAAACCTTCTGACGGTTGTACTCATTTTATCAAACCAGTAGGTTTCTTTCAACTTCTGCAAAGTTTTCTCCCATCCTGGATGGTGCAGTGCGGTATGGAAAGAATTTATCAAGCTCCACTGGAATGACTTGGGAACAACTGCTACTGCTGTGTGGGTCCCGAGTAAAGGATCTGTGAGCTTTCTCTTCAGTATACCTTCTTCAAGAATATAGTCTTCAGGGGGGCTGTCACTAGTCATTCTGTCTATCAATGGGCGGAGAGTGTCGTCACGCCGCTGCTCAATTTGAAGCCATTCGGTATCATTGGTCATAATATTGACAGACATTGTAGTGGCAGGGTTTCTACTAAAGAAATCTGCGTGCTGCAGACGCTCACCTTTCCTATATTCTACCTCAAAGTCGTAGTTCTGTAGAAAGGCCCACCACCTATGTATTCGTGGAAGCAGATCCTTTTTGTGCTTAGACGCCTTCAAGGCGTTACAGTCGGTTATTACCTTAAATTTCCGACCATACAGGTAATGGCGAAAATGTTTTACTGCCCTCACCACTGCCAGGGTCTCAAGTTCGTACGAATGATACCTGCTCTCAGTATCAGTGGTACGCTGGCTCATGTACGCAACCGGATGTTGGCGGCTCCCGACAATTTGGACCAGGACTGCACCGTAACCGATGCTACTGGCGTCGGTGTAAAGCTCGATCGGTGCGTCTTCCTGAAACAGCATAAGGGTAGGCGCAGTAGACAAATGTTGTACAATATGGTTTCTAGCCTCTTCGTGCCTTTCGTTCCACTCCCATTTTGCATCGTTCTTTGTCAGTTCATAAAGAGGAGCCATCACACGCGAGAAATTAGGAATGAACCTTCTAAAATACCCAGCAAGACCGTTAAATTGCCTGACCTGCTTGACCGTTTTTGGGACTGGCGCCTTTGTCAGAGCCTCCACTTTTCTTGGGCTAGGACTGACTTGTCCGTCTGATATAATATTGCCCAAATATTCAATTGAGCGTTTGAAAAATGCACACTTATCCACATTAATAGAGAAACCGGCACTTTGTAAAGCAGTTAATATACGCTCCATACGGGATAGTCCTTCAGTGAATTCCCTACACTTTGAGAGCACGTCATCAACATACACCTGACAAACCTGGTCTGTCGAGCTCAGAAGCTGCGATAGTGCCCTATTTATGCAACGTTGGTAAACTGAAACTGCGTTGCTAAGTCCGAAGGGCATAGTCAGGTATTCAAATAAACCATCTGGCGTGACAAAGGCAGTCTTTTCAATAGAATCCTCTGATATAGGGATCTGGTGGAACCCTGCTGCCATGTCAAGTGTAGAGAAGTACAGGCCACCCGCCAGTTGGTCAATTTGGTCAGAGATTATTGGTAACGGGTAATGATCTCGTAGGGTATTTCTGTTAAGCTCGCGGTAGTCCACGCACATGCGATCCTTACCGTTTTTCTTCTTAACTAATATTATCGGACTGGAAAAAGGAGACTTGCTTTCACGGATAATATTATGCTCAAGTAGTTCACTAATAATAGTACGGACATTTTCTCGCTCAATCGGACTGAGCCGATATGGTCTGCGTTCGACGCACTTGTTACAGTCTTTTAACCGTATCTCAAGACTACCTGTATTAACGCGTGAGCGCGGGTATCCGCGTATGAACAAGTGCTCGAATTTATTCAACAAAATTTTCAATTCATTGATTTGATCATCATTAGTTAAGTCGCAATCTAGTTTATCAAATTTCTCACTTTGGGATCGCATATGGTAGACCACCGGTTGACGGACTAATTTAGCACCCTGAGCGTCAACTATTACACTCAAATTTGTGTTCTCAACAAGATTCATCCCTATCAAAATGTCTGAACACACTTCGTAATCCGGGACTACGTGGAACTGAAGTTCAACTTGTACACCATTGATGACACAAATTGTCGTCAATGTTGATAGTGATACTACCGTGAATTGTCCTAAGCCCTTCAAATACCTAACCGTATCAATTCTTTTACCGGGTAGTTTCGCCACTAATGATTCGCGCATTACTGAACATTCAGCTCCGCTATCAAAGATTGCGAGCATATTCAAGTTACCTACAGTTATTGGCATCGAATTCAGTTTGGGCAAACCTACACAATTAACATTTGACACTACCGCACGCTCACGTTTATAGCAAGTGTCAAAAGTGTGACCTATCCTTGAAAAGAATGTGCAAGTTGGCTTGGTAGTACCTTGAGACGCAGCAACAGGTCTACCGTCATGCTGACGCGGCTGAGGGCTCTCAAGTTTGTCCCGATAACGACAGTCACGTGCATCATGACCCGCTTTCTTACATACATGACAAAACTGCGAAGGTTTATCGAACCGTGATCGTTTAGCAGGGCACTGATGCGCAGCCGCCGCACCAGAATGAGGCCGCTTAATACTTCGTATCGAGGAGGCGACCGAAATTAGCTCTGGTACAGATGTAGCCCTCGCATTGAGTAATTCGATCCTCAATCGCTCATCCCCGACACAACCAATAACGGCCTCAACAGCGTCATCATTTGACAACTTATCCTTAGTGATACGTCGCCAAAGTACCCAAGCTTGTGACAAAAATTGCGCAATGTCCTTAGAATTATCATAAGAATGTTCCCTGAAGCGATAAATGTCGCGAGAATACCTATTTTTAGGCTCAAAAGTCGTTATTAAGACATCACGCAATTCCGGCCACGTAGCTGTTGATACAAGCCAATTGTCAACCCACAACCTTGCGCGGCCCTTGAGCAAACTACCTGCTTTCATTCTGACTTCATAATCGCGAAGGTTATAGGTTTCCATGGCGGTGGTCACCAACTGACACCACTCCCTAACACCGATGTTTGAATCCGGATCATACGACGGCAAAAACACATCACTAATTTTGACTCGGGGTCCAGATTCGGAGGCTTGTGCAGCCATTCGATCGGACACGTGCTTCATCATTTGCAACATCTCCGTAAAAAACTCTGCTGGTACGGCACTGACAGCAGGAAGGTTATTTTCACTATTAGCACCAGATGGACGAGCAGAAGTGGGCGGTGATCCCACTTCTGATAACGGCGGACTAGGACCAGCAGGGTTTTTAAAAATAGAAAAACACTTATAATGATTTTCGATTCTTTTGACAATAATTTCACAGTAACAATAATAACAATAGATTTTACAAAATCACTCACACCTATTAGGAGACGTCCTGCTTCCTTCGAGGCTCGAGCAAAAGTGTCGCTTCGCACCGAACTCGCCATACAAGTTAAGATGGCGGGCGTTGCGAAGTCAATACACTTTCTTACAATATTTAAACTGTTTAGGTTTTATTTTAACTTAAACAATTTTGCTAAGCTATTTCTATCATCTAGACAATTATCTTAACATTTCTATCATCTAAAAGATTATCTAAACATTTAGGTAATAATTTAAACATAAACAAACGCTACGTAGGTAGTCGTTTGTGTACTCTTAAAATTAGTTTCAAATCAGATGTTAAGCTAATAAAGAAATCACAATACTTTATTACCTCAACCAAAATACATAGGGTAATTCCACTATCGTTTGAAAATCAAGATATGAATTTTTAACAATAAGGAGTAATTGTTTGTTGCCTAGGATAACAACAAACCATTACTCCATATTTCAACACAATACAAGTAAAGCTTGCATAGAAACCTAATGATCACTTTAATTGTGACCGTAAACAAATATTAGTTACAATCAATGGTTAATAATAATAAATGTCTACGTATAAGTAGTTACTGTAATGGTCTTACGCCGACATATACATAAAGTAATAATAAATACCGTCAGATAAAATTATGGACAAGGGCAACATTCCGATTATAATGTCAGATAATGCTCCTTAACCATTCTTCTAAAAACAGTAAGTGTTTGTGCACGCCTAACCCTTTATAAGGCATAAGGAACTAGGGATGATAGAATAAAACTTTTTATATATTCAGAAAGGATTTTTTTTTTAAACTGTGGTAGGAATTTTTTTCCCTTTGCCTGTGCAGATCAAGATTTTTTGTGGAATGCACTAAAGCACGGTGTAATGCAGAGTAGAACCCCACATTTTTCGCACATGATTTTTGATCGTTTATTTTTTATCTTTGTGCTGCACATTCTGCATCGTTTATATGAAGGTATTTCAACGGGCATGTGGTCTCCAACGTTGGTATAACGAATTTCTTCAGATAAAACATGTAAAACCTTTTGGCGATTCTCCGACAAAACTGCTTTTCTTTTGCATACATAGCAGGACAAGATCGACGTTTTCTGCTTGAATAGCCACTGATCAGACCTCTAGCAATAGAGACCCGGAATTCCAGGTTACTCAATTTAGTCACATTCTCATTTTGGCAGTACAACAAATATGCATTTGTTATGCTCGTGTCAAGGAGAAAATAGAATATACGAAGCCACCATTTTTTACTCCTCCTGCCAATTGAATAGGTGCTATTGATTTGATCGAAGCGATCCACACCGTCCATCCTTTTCGTATATTCTTTTACAGCTAATGGACATTCCAGTGCCATTTTTGAGCCATCTTTTTGCGTCCGCATTATTGTGGTTTTATCCACTTTTAGGTGGAATGCATTTGTTAGTAACAACACTTATTTGCTATCTTGCCAGACTATGAAAGCTACATTACCCTTCACTCTCCATTTGTATTGTCCTTTTGCAAGCTTCAATTTCTGTTTTACTAGTTTAGGTAGATTTTTCCTATGTCTTTTTCTCTCTGACGTTTTCATATAAATATTGCAATAAATTATAGTCGCAGAAGAAATAGTCAAATGTGACAATAATGTGATATTCTTCCACTGCTTTATCAATTAGCTTTTCTGTCAACATCTTCACAACTTTATATCCTAAACCTTCCTCTGTTTCAGTTTCTAATTTTCCTGTATAAAGGTAGAACTTGTATAGGTACCCGGTGTAATAAAAAAAATAAAAAATATATAATTTGTATGTATGTGGTATGTTACACAACACGAGAACCAAACATGTGTGTGCTTCAAAATAATGAAATATAAAAGAAACTCGGGCGCCAGAAGCTCACACTTTAAAAATGCTACCGGATGCTTACCTTCGGTTCGCTTGGGCTTTTAATCTGCCGGTGGGAGTAGACAAATAAAAGGCTTAAGATCTTTTGTCTGTCTTTAATGCACTGTAGGTTATAATATAGTAGATTATAATATTAAAATTTAGAGCTTATATTGTCACAATTAAACTAAAGGTTGTGAAATAAGGTTTTACATTTAAATTAATAATTATTGGTCATTATTGGTCACTATTGCATCCTGATTATATGTATAAAATAACGTACCTGGGAGGCACTTAATTTAAAATATAGTTTTATATCACCATCCCAGTAGAGCGCGATGAGGTGGTCAGAACTCCCGTCGTTACGTGGGGATTCCAAAACCCATGAAATGTTGGATTCCAATTAAAGATGGATTAAAGAAAAACTAAGGGTATAAAAAAAACGCCGAGGCTGTAACAAAATAAGCCTGGATTAGACAAAAATACGATGACAAAGTACTAGTCGACAACGTGGTCATGATCAACGTAATCTTACCGTTTTTATAACAAACAAGGATTCGTCACCCATTGAGTGAGAACACAGCTAGGCCATTGCCTGTAAAAAAATCATAAGCCGAATAAACAAACCAGAACAATTTGGAAAACGAAGTTCAACAATGTGTTTCAAAGAAAACTTTACTCACCAATAAAATAAGTATCACTCACATGAGAACAATGCCAATAGGCTTTAACAATATAATTTTTAATACATTTTATAAAAATTGTTACGAAATGTAACAGGATTAAAAAATAATTTCGAAACTTTAAAAAATGATCACGCCATGATCGTTACTGGTCGTAGAGTGTTGGAAGACGTAAAAATTGACAACTCGTTGACACCTGTCAAAACCAAGTACTGCGTACTTGCCATCACAAAAAAATACAAAATTTATTTAAAAAATCGACTACCATGTAACGAGTATAAAAAAACACGTTACATTACATCCCTCCCCGAAAAAATAAAAGAAAGGAACTTTCTTTTATGCACTAAGGCAACGACAAACAAAAGACAAAAGAGGACAAAATCTCTTTTAAAAAAGTTAAATATAAGATTTAAATATTAAAACAAAAATTAACTCCTAAACCAACATCAAATAGTTCAGTTAAGCACTAACGCAACTGACTACAAACAAACAAAATCTCCGAAATAACTAACAAAATCTCCATTGAGTACAGTTAGGCACCATCGCCACTGACTAACAACGAACATCATCTCCTTTGAGTACAGTTAGGCACCATCGCCACTGACTAACATCATCATCTCCTTTGAGTACAGTTAGGCACCATCGCCACTGACTAACATCACCAAGTCCTATGAGTACAGTTAGGCACCATCGCCACTGACTAACAACAACTTCACTATGAATTCAGTTAGGCACCATCGCCGCTGATTATCAACTTCATCTCCTATGAGTACAGTTAGGCACCATCGCCACTGACTATCAACAACTTCACTATGACTTCAGTTAGGCACTATCGCCGCTGACTATCATCACTCCTACAATGCGAATCGAATTGCAGATAAACACAATACGATTCGTAAGCCTTCAAAACTTCTAATTGCGAAGTGAAAACTCCTGAAAAAAGAGAATGTTGTGATTGGCTCAACACCACCAACTTTCCAAGCACAAACAATCTAAAAAGCATTAGAACAAACAAAGCAGCTACAGTAAGTAACTGTAAAAGAATATTCATATTGTGATCGGCATAACACCACCGAACTTCCGAACACAATAGAAAAGAACAACAAACAAAATACTTGCATATTGTGATCGGCACAACTCCACCGAACTTCCGAACACAACATCAAAAGTAACAAACAAAATATTCATATTGTGATCGGCACAACACCACCGAACTCCCGAACACAATAGAAAAAAAGGACGAAATCGAGGAAAAAATAATACCAAGATCCGTATAAAAGTTCAAGGATCTCCACAACAAGGCGGCAGAACATCCTGAAATAAAAACAAAGAGATAAGAACATCTCAGAAAAAAGTCTAAGTCCGAGTGGAATTATTCCTATAAAAGTCATATCCGAGGAACTATAAAAAACTTAAACTTGAGTTTATAAAGTATAAAGTTGTTAATTAAAAAATCTATACTTATTCAATCTAAGGAAACAGTATGATTTTATTAACTTATAAATAGAAGATTATTAAATCTTAACCAAGAAATATTAGAATTTAATCTGAAACAGACTAAAAACAATATCAATAAAATTATAAGATGATAATATAAAAAGTCAATTATCTCTTATTAAACAAACAAAAAATATATAAGATCTTTTGATGTAGAAGATACAAATAGGTATTGTGTGTGTGGAAGAAGGAAGCACTTTAAATTATTAACCAAAATTTCCTAAGTTAAACTTTAGAAAGTTCAGACTTGAATTCAATAAATTGATATGAAGTTACCTCACATACTATCATCACTCATAGGGCTATAATCTTTCATTCACTAGTCATTCATCACACAAACAAAATGCCCACTCCAACAACTTTATCAAAAACAAAACTTAAACTTGAGAACCAAATAACAATTAAAATTTAATTATATCTTTAACATGATAACGTCCTACAGAACCTTTATTTAAATCTTTTAACACATAAACATTATTAGAAACTTTTTCTATAATTACACATTTAACAAACTTAGGAGCAAGTTTTGCCGAAAAATAAGCAGGAGCACTAGATTGTACAAAACTTCTCCTCCACACTACATCACCCACATCAAAAGAAATGACCCTACGACCCTTGTTATAATAAGTGGCATTACGCTTATAAGCTTTTAATAAAGAAGCCTGAATTTTAACGAAAATGTCACTAAGTGAATTAAGAGAAGTAGCAAAAATACTTCTATCGCCAACTTCAAGTTGATTTAAGTCGTCAATAGAATTACTAAAATGATGTAATGAAGCATCAAAAACAAGTTCTCTACCAAACATGAGAAAATTAGGTGTAAAATCTGTAGCAAGATTCACACTATTATTTAAAGCTAGCTGAACATGGGGTAAAAATGTTGACCAGGTTCTATGATCATCTTTTACAAAACAAGAAATGCAAGTTTCAACCGTTTTATTATAACGTTCCACAGGATTGTTTTGAGGCGTGTATAATGTATTATAAAATATTTTAGTGATATTAAAACCTTTCATAAAATCTACAAAATGTTTTGAAGTAAATTGTGTTCCATTATCACAAACTATTATTTTGGGACAACCAAACTTAAGAAATATTTCTTTTTCAAAATGTTTACAAATTATTTTAGTAGTAGCATTAATCATGGAAAATAACCAGCAAAATTTTGTAAAAACATCAACTACTGAGAGTATATATTTGTGACCAGAATAAGTTTTAGGTAAAATTCCAATAATATCTACTGAAAGCATTAACATAGGGCGATCAACTTTCTTAGGATTAACCATGATACCAAAAGGAGGGGAATTAGTATGTTTATAAGCTTTACAAACATCACAAGATAAAATATGTTTTTGAACATCATTAAACATTCCTTTCCAAAAATAATGTTGTTTTAATTTTTTTAAAGTTTTATGGATACCAAGGTGACCAGAATTAATATCATCATGATTTGACTTAATTGTATCTAAAATATGTTCTTTAGGAATAACAATTTTCCAGTTCAAACGACTGTTAGGATCAAATTTATTTTCACAAAATTTATACAAAGTATTATTCTCAACTCTAAAGTTTTTATATCTACAAGGAGATTTCTGACAATTAACAAATATTTTTCTATACCAAGGATCATGAATATCATCATCAGGTGAAACTAAATTATTCTGTGCAACAATTTCAGCGACTTCAATTCGAGATAAAGCGTCTGGAACTAAATGTAAGGAACCCTTTTTATGTATAATATCAAAAGTAAATTGAGAAATTCTAGCTGCCCAACGTGCTAAACGTCCACTAGGATTACTAAGACCCAAAAGCCATTTTAAAAGCGATATCACTAAGCAAGTCCGAAAAAGATCCTACTAACAAAAACTCATTAAAATTCTTATATAAAAAATACTCCTCTACTTGAGTTATAAATTCCCTAACACAAGACTTTCCATTAAAATTAATCTTACTATTTTTCAAATCTAGCAATTTTGTAAAAGAAGGCAAATTTTTCTTTACATGTTCATTCACAAATGCATTCATAGAATTAAATGAAGGCAAGGCATTAGTAGCAAAAGCTGAAGAAGGATGTGCAATGCGGTCATTATGAAATGGATTGTGCACCTCAGTCAAATTTATCATGTCCTGAACAGCATTAGCATTAGCAACCATGCTAGTATCAATAGAAACCTGTTTATCCTCAGCCACAGAAAGCGGAGGACACTGTACTTCCTTATCCATGATGAAAAGCTAAAAGTTTCGAATAAGCAAAGCAGAAAAACTCAAACTCAAAGTTAATTAATATTTAAGGTTATAAAAAATAAGTTATGTTGAAGTTAAATTATTCAAAAGAATAATTAAAAGTTGATTTTAAATTGTAAAGATGCAATAATAACTCACAAGATTGAAGCTTAAAAGATAATATAACAATGTAGACTTATTGTATTCAAATTGTTTTATATAAATTTACACCTCAAAAGTTATGTTTATAAGTTCAAAGATTGATAACAAAAACGGTCTATACCATACATTTATGTTGTTGCTATAAGGATAAAAACAATAACATATGCTGTAATAGTACACAGTTATAAACAAAATACAACAAAGTTCAATAGCTATATTGTTTACAAGATAATAATTAAAGTTGTAAATAAAAGTTATTTACTATAAAAGTTTCCAACTAACAAACAATATGGTTTGTAAACAATATAATAACAAAGTATTAGATGCAATAATGTAAAACAAGTGACAATATAAGGCAAACCTACTTCATGTCCCTGAACGCAAGCGCCAAATGTAATAAAAAAAATAAAAAATATATAATTTGTATGTATGTGGTATGTTACACAACACGAGAACCAAACATGTGTGTGCTTCAAAATAATGAAATATAAAAGAAACTCGGGCGCCAGAAGCTCACACTTTAAAAATGCTACCGGATGCTTACCTTCGGTTCGCTTGGGCTTTTAATCTGCCGGTGGGAGTAGACAAATAAAAGGCTTAAGATCTTTTGTCTGTCTTTAATGCACTGTAGGTTATAATATAGTAGATTATAATATTAAAATTTAGAGCTTATATTGTCACAATTAAACTAAAGGTTGTGAAATAAGGTTTTACATTTAAATTAGTAATTATTGGTCATTATTGGTCACTATTGCATCCTGATTATATGTATAAAATAACGTACCTGGGAGGCACTTAATTTAAAATATAGTTTTATATCACCATCCCAGTAGAGCGCGATGAGGTGGTCAGAACTCCCGTCGTTACGTGGGGATTCCAAAACCCATGAAATGTTGGATTCCAATTAAAGATGGATTAAAGAAAAACTAAGGGTATAAAAAAAACGCCGAGGCTGTAACAAAATAAGCCTGGATTAGACAAAAATACGATGACAAAGTACTAGTCGACAACGTGGTCATGATCAACGTAATCTTACCGTTTTTATAACAAACAAGGATTCGTCACCCATTGAGTGAGAACACAGCTAGGCCATTGCCTGTAAAAAAATCATAAGCCGAATAAACAAACCAGAACAATTTGGAAAACGAAGTTCAACAATGTGTTTCAAAGAAAACTTTACTCACCAATAAAATAAGTATCACTCACATGAGAACAATGCCAATAGGCTTTAACAATATAATTTTTAATACATTTTATAAAAATTGTTACGAAATGTAACAGGATTAAAAAATAATTTCGAAACTTTAAAAAATGATCACGCCATGATCGTTACTGGTCGTAGAGTGTTGGAAGACGTAAAAATTGACAACTCGTTGACACCTGTCAAAACCAAGTACTGCGTACTTGCCATCACAAAAAAATACAAAATTTATTTAAAAAATCGACTACCATGTAACGAGTATAAAAAAACACGTTACACCGGTATAGCTGTCGCAACGGCACCACACCTTGTAGCTTCTTTTGATAGGCTTCAAAGGCATGTATTGTTTCATTGAAGACCTGCCTTTGAACAGAATCATAGACTCGTCAATGCTTTGCGTAGAAGATGCCTTAGCATTCGTCAGGCAAGCCTGATTGATAGAATCTAATAATGGTCGTAGTAAGTTTGTCGGTAATATTCGCTGGTTGTCCAAAATTGGCATCGTCATTGAGATGAAAATATTGCAATATTTTCTTGAACCGCTTTATAGTCATAATTTCAGCTATCTCATCAACTCTGAAACCAGGGTCAGACGACCAATAAAGATCAATGGACGGAAGAATATTGTATCCCATAACTATTATGATCCCTAAGAAGGCTTTTAGTTCTTTTTTGTCTAAGGCTGTCCATCCTTCCGCATTGCTTTGCTCAGCGTATAAATTTGGTTGGAATACTATCGATTCGTAGACATCGTCCGTAAAGAATTTTTCAAATAAAGTTACAGGCCTTATGCGGCTGCTAAACATAATTATGTGTAGGTCCCATTGGGATTTCATCATAAACAGATGGAGTGGGTCGATATGTTGTCCATTTGGTTTTATTCCATACTTCTTCTTCTCCGTCGGAATCATCTGTTTCTGAATCTGCGTAAACATTATGTGGGGATTGTGTTCTAGGCTCTGCGGCCTCTTGATTTGAAGACTCAGGTAAAACTTGGAGTCCCTTAGCCCGTCTTGGATGATCTGTATGAGATGACTGCGTAAGAGGACTTCGCGGGAGTTCAACAGTTGCTGGACCACTACTTTCGTCGTGGAATGATTGGGGAGATAGGTTTTCATAATATTCAACAGGACTACTTGGTGGATTGGACGATTGTGGTAGAATTCCTTGGCTAGGTTTGTCTATATCCTCTAGAATCCTTTGAAGTTTCGCAGTACTGTACTGTATTTCTTCTTCATCTGACTGCAAATCATCGTCTGACTGAGCAGGATCATCAGGAAGGCCAAAAATCTCTTCTAATGCGTGGGTTATTTCCAAATTATTGAGAACTTTACTCTTACTCATATTCAAAAAAATCTGCAACAAACGGGCAAAGGGAATATATTTACCACCACACTAAGCCTTGTATCTAAAATATCCCAAGACCCAGAATGAAAATATGTATCTCTATATGTAGAATAAACACTAATAAACAACATCTAGAACAACTTACCGTTGCAAAATTGCAAAAATGGAAGATTCATTAAGATTTGGTAAATGTTCCGATTTTCCTTTGTTTTATAACTGGCGGACGTCACAAATCAGAAAAGTAATATGGCGACCTGTCACTGTCTATGAGAAAAAAATGTTGCCATTATGAATACGAAAGTGTTGCCTTAGACAAAATCCGATAGCACTTTTTGTTTTTTACATTGGTGGTACATATATGGTGGTAAAAATATTCCCTCTGCCTTATAAAGGGCTAACAGCCACTGGCAATTCATTACAAAGTCGTACAGCTTGCACTGTAAAAGATTTATCTAGGTACATCATAGCGTGTGTTAGGATATGTAAATATATATATCGGATATAATATAATTATATCATATTCTAGCTGAAATATTACTTCAATGTTTTATTCTAAATCATTTCTGCAGCATAGATCATAATTTCTGAACGAAAGTTATGATCTATTACTGTTTATTTATTACAAAGTACATGTTTACTTTTCTATTTATGTATGATGAATATAAATTACGTAATGATATTTAGAATGATCCTCAGGTTTTATTTTGTTGATTCAATTTAATAAGTACTTTCTTACTTCATACAGATTTACTTACAGTAAAGTCAATTGATAAATGTTTTTATTCAATTGAAGTTAAATTTAACATTTTGTTGGTTTTAAAGTTACTTAATTATTACACCATGTTTTAAAATAGTTTTACTGAATTGGGTCTGATTATCATTGCCCATGTGTATAGTTATTTAGCTAAATTGTATAACGAATTGTGATTGGCATAAAATGGCGCCTTATAGGTAATATTGTGCTATTGTTTGGATAAAGTATTTAAAGGGAGGTAAGCCTCTAAATCAGTTAGTCAAGGATCGATCGCTGGATGTTAAATCTAAGTACTCTGATTGCTACTATGCTGTTATTATGCTGTTACTGTGCTATTGTTGTGTTGTGCATTTCTCTTAATATCTTTATACTGCTAAGAGTAGGCTGATATAATAGGATTAATGTATGTTTAAAGATACTTATGTAAGTGTCCCTAAGTTATTGTATCAATGTCATTGTGAATAGCCAAATATTTGCAAAGAGTAACCATGGAGTTTGTTGCCGGTTCTTCTCCATAGGAAACTACATTTGGAACCGTGCACCTAGTTTCCACTTGATTTTGATTTTGTTATTGTACCTACCAGAAATAATAACTGATTCGTTGCGATGCCTAATTTCACTAACTTCTAGCCGTGGCGTCGAACAAAAATAACGTGACACTGATCAGTGCCCAACGCCATACGATTAAATGACACTCATCTGTGTCTTCAGCCATGCGGAAAAGAAAACAGTGTTTTGACATTTTTTTACGTATTCAAAGCTCGAATACTTTTAGTTTACATGTGAAATCTAACGTGAACGGTCAGGCACGTTGTTTTAAGCGATAAAAAGTGGCGAAACAAGTGTATTTGTGGAAATGGAAGGTAAGTGACTTATTTAATACAGATGTGCTCAACCTTTTCAACTTATTTTGCATTTCCTAGTAATTTGATTGATTATGAGGTATTAAATTGGGTCTAAAAATTTTTGCATAACAAATTTCAATTGTTTATAATTAAACTACGCAAATAAAAACTGCTAAGTTAGATTAAATAGTAATAATAATGATAGTAGTACATTCTCACGGATACACAACAAATGTGAAAATTATTATTGTCAGAAAAAAATAATATTTGGCAAGATACTGATAATGTTTATTTATTGTTTAAGAATTACAGCGAAAAAGAAAGTACATTCCCGATACAGAAAATGAAACTCAATGCGACGATGACGAAGAGATAGTACAGAATTCACAACGCTGGGAAGACTCAGAAAACTGGGAACAGGAATTTATACCAAACCAAAAAACATGTAAGGATACTTCAACGTACACAAAAAAAGAAATGGTGGACAGTGCAACATGCACAGAAAGAGATGATGGCCCGACTATATTGGACGTCCATGGATGTAAATATTTTGGCCAGTTGGTTTCAAATGAATTATTGCGCTTTAAACCATATGAAAGAAATATAAAGATGCAGAAAATATTAGATATAATAAAAAAGTAATTTTAATATCAAATAAAGACCGGACAAAAGTTAAATAAAACCAAATTTTAATTCAATTACAATTTTAATTTTAACCAAATTTTGACTTAGATGATAATATTTATTAAAAATCATTACATCAGATCCGATTAACTAACATAGAATTTCAATATTTGTGAAATTCTCTGAAACAATCATTAAGGCACAGGCCTGGGAATCCAGGGCAATCGGGACAGCCAGTTATAACAGATACCCTTTTTTTAGTTTTTGTGTAACAAACTCTGCATCTTTTTCTTAGGGTATTATTACTTCTCTTTGGTAAATTGGCGGGTAAATGTATTTTTGACTGTGATAGAGGACGAGAAAGTTCTGATACATTGGGCATTGGTAACAATTCTTGCATTACACTCTTTATAAATTTATATAATGAAGTTTTATTTGTAGTGTTTTTTGCGTTGAAAAGTAAATAATAATAATAATAATAATAATAACATTTAATTCAGGCAAAGTAAACCCATATACACAAATTATTAACTGATACATAAAAAAGAAAGAAAATTATACAGAAAAATTTTAAAATAAGGTCTGACGAACATAAACAGCTAAATTTTTTTTTTTTTTTTATTACTACTACTTTGGCGTCAAAAATTAAAACTTTCGCTGCGACAGTTGCACCATTGTATGTTTGTCGCAGCAATGCCTTATGATGTAGCAGTCAAGCCTGCTCGCAATCATCTTTAGGATGGTGTTCGCGCTCGCCCGCACTCTGCGTACCAGTGACATGGCACGCTTTCGCATGGTCGCGTAAAAGCAGTCCGTGCGCGCGTCTGCGAACATGCCAGAGGCACTACAAAAACGCGGGAGCCTCAACACCACCCTAAACGCATTATTGTATTGGACACGGAGGGCATGGTAACTTCTTTTACTGTAATCAGCCCACAGGCTGCAAGAGTAAAGCGATGTACAGTAGGCTTTAAAGAGCGTAATCTTTACCTCTCTAGAGCACCTCGCGAACCTACAAGCGATCATATTCGCTCTGACAGACAACGCCCTCCGCTCCCGTTCCATATCTGCGTGATCCTTGAGGTCACCAGTAAGTATATGCCCCAGGTATTTGAATTGCTCAACCCTTACTAGGGGAACATCATACAACTTTACCGGGGGAATATTTGTAGGACATTTCGCACCAGCTCCCTCAAAGACCATGCATTGGCTCTTCTTGACATTGTACAATAAACCATTCACCAAACATATTTGGATTATGTGTATTATGACTTTTTTGTACCAGCGCAGGGTCTTGTGCTCACAGCAATAATAGCTTAGCATCTGATCATGTCGATCTATTGCCCGCATATATTTATTATACTTTATTTGTACGGCCGGCTTATATTTTATTGTGCGTACACGGCGACTAGTAGTCCCTTTATAATTACTTTTGTGTTCAGTACTTATAAATAATACTTCCCGTTTATCTTGCCATTTGGTGACGACAATTTTTTTATTGTTTTGTAATATACACGATTCACCAGGCTTTAATTTGCACATTTTTAATTCTCTTGGATTTCCTATACGGTTTGGTCTTAGGGTACCAGTCACATACGTGTTTTTGCCTATTAACTCATCAGCCAACCCTACGCTGGTATAAAAATTGTCCAAATACAAAGCATGCCCTTTGTCAAAATATTTTTGCATGAGCAGATGCACCACTTTTTTAACGTGGTTTCTACCTCCTACTTGTACGTCTTGGGATCCTGCATACATGTGAATTTTTAAAATTATACCGTTGGCGTCGGCTAAAATGTACAGCTTAATGCCGTATCTATGGGCTTTGCCTTTGATATATTGACGAAAATATAGTCTCCCTTTCCACAAAATAAGAGATTCGTCAATTGTCAACTCTCTCAATGGGTAATATACGGCGTCAACTGTCTCATTGAACAAATCGATCAAAGATTTTATTTTAAATATACTCTCCGTCCTTTCGATATCTTGTACGTTCAAAGCTCTTAAAATTAAAAAAAACCTATCCCTAGACATAAATAGGCGTGGACTAAGACGGAAAAAATAATGAGTGGACCAATAGTCCACCATTCTGTTCAGCTTTATGGTGCCCATTAGTAATATTATGCCAATAAAAGTTTTTAATTCGGCGACACTTAGATCGGTCCACTTGCTAAAGCGAGAACGTGCAGTTGTCGCTTCTACTTTCAATTTGTTACCGTACTTGTTTGTACATTTTAATATTAAATTTAAAAAGCGGGCATTCATAAATAAAAAAAAATAATCCAAAGGACTTTGGACCTCTGCGTCATGTGGCTGCAATATACTACTTGTCCCCGTAAATGGTATCTGTAACATCTGACTGGGATTACCCGGAAACCAGCCAGTTGTTTCTTCTAAAGACTCTTCCTCTGGATCTTCGTTCTGTTCATTGGCGTGAGAATCGACAATGTTTGCATCCTCGTTCGCACTTGCATCGCTTAACTCATTTAAGAGTTCTTCGTTATTCCCGGTTAGAATTCCATACAGTTCTTCGTCTTCATATAACTGTAAGCCTGGAATGTCATATAACTGCTCACTTTCTTGAGGAGACATCATTCGTTCCAATTCCACGCTTACGGGATCTATGGCCGATGATGTACCCGGAATTGGCGAACTTGGAATATCCATATATGGATTCTGATGGTACATGCCAGATGATGGTCCAGGAACTGGCGCACTTAGAAAAGGATCTACGCTAAATAATGGTTCAGGTTCCGGAGAACTCGAAGAATGGTATTCCATTTTCTTCAAACTGCAAAAGAATGAAAACTCTATTGGAAACGAAAATAAAAGAGACACATATTTTTGGTCGTGTTTTTCATTGTGTTGTCTATTTTAATTTGTAAAAAGTACACCAAAAGAGGTTTATGGAGGTTTTAACAGTTATTTTAATATTACAGACAGACACTCCAATGTTATTTATTTGTATAGAGTAATAGACGTATAGATTATATTTAGTAATAATACTTATTTAGTTACATAATATTTATCAGTAGATCTACAATAAAATGATTTGATTTGAAAAAACTCATCATTTTATGACTAGTACGATAAGCTTATGTTATGGGATCTAGACAACCGATAAATATACATATTTACTATTTTCTTTTATAAATATACAGCCTTGGCCAAAAGTATTGAGCACCTTACAAATTTCGCTCGTTCACGGAAAGTATGGGAGTAAATCAAATCTATTGTTGAAGAATTCTTTTGTCGGCCATCTACAAAGGTTTAAACAATGACCCACGCCGCACAGCTAGCAATAAAACACCTGGGTGCAATAAAATGTGTTTTTTACAATTTTTGTATTTATTTATCAGTTCGCTACCATCGCTCGTTGTGAACACATCCAGTGATCTAGTGCGCCTTTTGTATTTTATTTCAGAAGTTTTAAGTGTTATTGTTGCAATATGCCAAAACAAAACGAACTTTCTTTAGAAAAACGTGTGCAGATACAGCTTCTGTATGAGCAAGGGAAATCACAAGTAGAGATTTCTAAAACTGTGAAATGTTCGCGCCGATCCGTGCAATATGCTATTCAGCGATTCTCTACTACCGGATCACATGAAAATAGACCGAGAACCGGGCGCAAACGCATCACCACAGACCGTCAAGATCGTCAGTTACTGAGAGAGTCGTTAAGAAATAGGAAAAAAACATCTTCAGAGCTCGCTGCTGAGTTGTCGGAACAAATTAAGAAGCTAAAAAGAATTTCTGCCGTAATTAAGGCAAAGGGTGGACCCACAAAATATTAATTTTCTATTAATAAATAGTAAAATAAACCCATATAAAACGTTTTGTTTTATTTCTATTTGATACTCCGCATAAAACTGAAAGATATCATGGGTGCTCAATACTTTTGGCCAAGGCTGTAAATATATTATAGATAATGACAGCCAGACACAGAATAAACAATTGTGCTCATCATACAAAGTTTGACCTGCATGGGAATCGAACCCACCTCACTAACTACTAGACCAACAGGCCCGTCAATTAGCAACAATAACTTATGTATAAAAAAGAATCTTACTTGAAGTTCACGGCAAGTAGAGATGTGTGCACAGGCTGAAGTCGCACGGAGTCCAGTTCAAAGCCACAATTGTCACAACGCAAAATCAGAGTCCACTTTACACAGCCAAAATCGTCACAAATGCAAAACCAAAATCGATAAAAACACGAGAGTCCAGTAAACAAGCGAAAGTCATCGGTAAGGTAAATAACAAGAAAAGTAAGCACGTCTGATAACTAAGGATAGTAAACCAGAAGTAATTCAAAAAACAAGATGCGCGAAAGAAAAAAATTTATACCACGTGTTGTTACAATAAACAATGGACGGTCCCGGCCGCTCCTAGACCGACCGTCCATTGTCTGTTTCCATTTTTTTGTAAGTCTATACAATTTTATCCAAAATAAACCTTTAATTTAGAGTGAATACAGTCCTTTTTCGAAGCGCTTTTGGCAAATGCAATTTTGTGTCGTAGCATCATGCATGAGCATGACATGACTCATATTAGCCACAACCATATTGATACGCGTAGTTTAAAATAGCGTGGTACGACGCACGGTGATATTTTTTATGTAAGTAGGTACCTACCATATTTCGAGACATAAAATTTACCCACTATCGATACCCAAATGTGATTACGACGTATATGCATATTTCTTTATAGATAAGGATTAGAGAGTTGTAATTAAAAGAGGAGAAGAAACATCTCTATATAAATACTTTTATTGTTTAAATTTTATCTTTATTTAGAGCGGGTGTAAAATTTTATAGAAGACAAGCTAAAGACAACCGCAGCAAAGTGATTTAGCTGCTTTACTGTAATACATTTATAATTTATTATCATATGATGATTTAATATCAAATACTTCAACTTCCAAAAAGGTTGGTGCCCCCTATTTTTTTAAAAATATTACAGTATCCAGAAACGAAGGCTACGAGCTTAATATACGTGAAAAATGAAGATAGTTTGGTTTCAGGTAAAACTTCCATAAAACTTAATTGAAGGAGTTATCATCGATTTCAAAATGACACATATCCGTGCCTGACGCCACACTTAAAAAGAAGTGATGGCACTGAAACGTGCCATCCGCAACGAATCGGATAATGAAGTGAATTCAGATATGTGATCATATTTGCGCAAGCCAAATATAAATCTTATGCAGAAGTTCTGGAGTCGCTCAAGTTTATTTAATTGTGCTTCGGTGAGAACGAGATAACTGACATCGGCATAGTCGACCTACAAAAATAATGAAAAAGCAATTAATTTGTATACATATATATTCATGTTTTATTACTTTTACATTTAATATTGTAATCAAATTTAATTTTACTCACATACAAATATTTTTATTTATACAAAAAACTTAAAAGCTTACTTAGCTACTTACTAATAACAATTAACCCCACAAAGTTTTTTGGAAATTTTGTTTATTAACGATTGTGTCTCTTCCATAACATACTCCACTGCTTCACTCACTACGTATTGCGCACTCATTACTATCGCTCCATCATTGTCAGATTCTTAATGATCACTAATGTTGAAGCACTTGTATCTGGATTAATCTGTCCTTTTTTCTTCTCATTGTTAATAACATATCATTGACAATTGAGCTGCTTCCGCTTTTGACCTTCTCGTTTAGCTCTTGGTTTTTTATAAGTAGACCCCTGTTGGTTAGGTACATGCCAACTCAAACTTGGGAGTCGGGAATCCTTGACCGTATTGCGAAAAGACAACGAATCCTACGAATTCTTTGATAATGTTGCCACCCATTTCATCCTTAAACAGTCCTGGAACCTTATTCATAATTGGCAAGTTATAGTCCTTGTTACAGTCATAATTGCTGGTATTAAAATATTTTAGAAATTGGAGCTTGAAGTCTTTATAAACGTCATTACTGTGTAAATCATAGGCTATCTGTGTCAGTATAGCACAATTCTATAAGAAGCTATACGATTATGAAATGCAGAATGTACACTCGCGAGCAACCAAATCGACTCAACCTGTAAGCACGCATACATATACGAATATCTTTTTTCATACGATACTTGTACATAAAATTTATATATGACTAAAAAGGATAAGGCCTCAGCTTTAAATTAGTACCAGTATTGTCAATATTCATTCAGTACTTTATAAAATAATGGTACCTGGATAGAGATGAAGCGAAAATAAGAATTTAAAAATATGATTTGTGGTTAAGTATTTTAAAATTTAAATAAAAACTGTCAAACATTCTTATAAAAAGTTATTGTAACAATACTTGGTATTAACTTCTCCAGCTGTTATCATGGGTCGCAGTCGGTTCTTTATTGATCTTATGATTTTTTTGACGGTTTCCTGAAAAACACTATCCCGCTCCTCTAATAACGCCACCCGTAATTCGCTAAAGGTCTTACGAACTTGATTCTAAGCTCGAACCTTTCTCTCAAGCTCGGCTCATAGGTGCTCAATAGGATTCATGCCTGGGTTGAATGCAAGCCAGTCCATTGGACGTATACTCATCTCGTTTAAGAATTTCTGAGTGAAACGCGACGTGTGACAAAGGGTTTTACAGTGTTTTAACAAAAACTAATCACCAATAAACCACGTAGGGAACCACGTGGACTTGAAGAATGTCGGCAATGTGCCGATCAGCCTTCAACCATCCTATTAGGCCTCCTACGAGCACGTAAACGAGCGCGACTTTTCAGTTTAAACAGATACCAAATTACATCATGCGTGAACCGCCGATGTATGCAATATTTTATCAAACCAGCACTGCACAAATCACTCACCAGGACGCCTTTAGACCCTACCTATCCTGTCATTCCCATGTAGGCAAATTTTACACTTATCAATGAACAAAATCGGCTACTATGGGTCAGCGTTTCAATGAAGACACTCTCGTACAATTTAAAGGCGCGCTTGCCGATGACCTATGGTCAATTTCAGGCCCGTGGCAGGCCGTTTTATAGAGACATTAGCTTCTCTTAAGCGTCTTCTAATTGTTGACTACCTGACAGCCACCCTTCGAGCGCGTCTCAGCTCTTGCTGCAAATCAACACCCGTCAGGTGTCGATTTCGCAGCTATATTGAGGCGATACACCGGTATTTTTTTTCTAAAGTGCAATGTTGGCGGCTGGTTCTCGGTGTCCGATTAAAGGCACCAGTCTCCTGAAACCTTATGTATACCAATTGATACAGCAGACTGGTTCAAGTGAAGCTGGGCATCTAATGTTCACTAAGTCCCTCTTGCAACAGGGTCCCATTTTAGCAGCTTTTCCAGGCTTAGTATTCATAAATTCGTCTAAACAATGCATAGATTTTTTTTTGATAGTTGTCTTACTACTGGATCTTAATTTCAGTAGATAAACTGATTGTGGAGGTTTTTATAGGGGTAATTCAGAGCGCAACTCGTAGGTACGGTAAAGTAAATTTTCCTCTGCGCGCATTAAAGCCCGGCAATTAAAGCTAATTAATCAAGCTTTCAATAAACATATGGTTTTTGTGAATAAAATATATTTTTTTTTAAAAAATCACAAATGTTTACGCGGTTGTAGGTTGAGTCGATTAAGTTGCTCGCGAGTGTATTATTTCAATACCTTCGCAAAAATTCGAAATAGTTTTGTTTTTATGATTAGTACTACGCAGGTGACCTATCCAGTGACTGCGCTCAACAGATGTGTTACAACATAAACACAGTACAGAAAGACATTTTAGATTAAAATAGTTTTACACTTACTATTAGATGTTGCAAAATATTATTATTACGATTATGAGGTACGATCGCAAAAATACAATAGAATATAGGTGTTTGGTGCCCCAACAACTTAAATATTTATTGTATATGTATTTTATCGCTATAAAAGACTGGCTCAGAATTATCGAATAATTCATGAGTATATCTCATAAAAACTTGTAGATCGTCCCACTGCGGCGTGTTACGGTTCAGCTGGACTTTTAGAGCCACCGAGGCTTTCTTCCACCGATCCTCTTTAGGGGTGGAGACAACTTCTGCCTTGTTGTAGACCTTTACCTCTACATAGTTAAAAAACACTGTTTCTGACTGTGACTGTTGTTGATGAATAAATCCATGAAGAAATGCAAATTTTAAACCTAAATGAACACTTAAAGCTAACAATAATCTAAAGGTAGAAAATTTTAACACTAGTGAAAATGTCTCATTAAAGTCTATGCCCTTTACTTGAGTAAAACCCTTGGGTACAAGTCTAGCCCTGAAACGTACTTCACCTTCACTACTATACTTTTTTTAAGTACCCACTTATTTTTCACAGCTGTGCCTTCTTCCGGCCTGTCTACTAATTCCCATGAATCACACAGGATTTGAGTTCCTCTTTTATCGCACGCTGCCAATGATCTTTTTCAGACCCAGCCATAGCATCACTAAGAATCTGGTCTTCTTTTCACAGGTTTTTCTGGTAGATCAGTGCCACACTGCACTAATGAGATCAGGTTATCTGCCTCAGGTGAGGCAGTGGAACAGTTTTGTTGATACTTTGTCAAGACAAAGTGTCAACAAAACTGTCTTCTGTGTCACTTTATCATCATGTTGATTATCTTCATCTGAACTTGTCACAATTGAACTGTCATCCATTGTTTCCATGACAACAACATCTCTGGCTACAGTAATTTCTCTCGAAATAGGATCATACAATCGATAACCCTTGATATTATCAGAATATCCAACTAGAAACATTTTCTTCGCCTTCTTGTCCCATTTCTTCCGTCTCTCTTTAGGAATTTGGACCATTACTGGACTGCCGAAAACCCGCAGATGACTTAAATTCGGCTTTCTGCCTGTCCATATTTCGTAAGAAGTAGTATTTTGGTCTAAGCCTTATGCTGGTGACCGATTTTTTAAATACACTGCTGTATTAACAGCTTTTGCCCAAAGAAACTTATCAAATTGAGCTTCATAAAGTAAACAAAAGTAAACATCGTGCCTTCTCAACTATGGATCTATTATTTCTTTCAGATAATCCATTTTGTTCAGGTGTATAACTGTTTGTTTTCTGATGGAGTATACCACATTGCTTCATGTAGTTTGTCATTTGTGCAGAACAAAATTCCCCTCCGTTATCCGATCTTAAGATTTTAATTTTCTTTGATAGCTGATTTTCAACAAACTCTTTATATTGTTTAAAATACATAAATGTTTCACTCTTAGATCGGAGAAAGTACACACTGCACATTTTGCTGAAGTCGTCTATAAATAATAAGTAGTATCTCGCCTTCCCAAGAGACATGTTCTCCATTGGCCCACATAGGTCTGTGAGAACTAGCTCTAGAACCTGTTGACTCTTGTTTGTGTGGTAATCTCGTTTGCTTTCCCTCACAACAAACTATGCAACTTGACTTACTGGTATCACATCTTCCATCAAAACTAACACCTTCAACTGCTCCATTCTTCAATTTATTTAAATCATTGGCATTAATATGACCTAATCTTTTATGCCAAGCAGTACTTGAGACTTTTACTGCAGCTACTAAGAGATTTTTCGGGCTCACAATGTTTAATCTGTATACACCATTTTCTAGACATGCCGCACCAATACAATCATTCTGTGAGTTGTAAATTAAACATCCATGACGGTTAAATTGTATTTATTCTATTGCCATTAGCAATGATCCTACTCACTAATAGTAAGTTCGAAGTGAGGTTAGGTACACACAAAACATTGTTTACATCAATTGTATACTCTTTGTTACCAAACACGTGTGGTGAGCTGCGAAGCATAACACTTGCACGACAGTTTGATTCGCAACAATTATCTCTTTTGTCTTAGGTTGATAACAAGTATTTGTCAATAAGTTCACGTTCGATATATGTGTGCTTGCGCTGGAATCCAAGTGCCAGTCTGACTGACTGAATTCTTTTGTTAGAAATACTGCACTTAATGCATTTGTCTTCGTGTTATCAGCACCCGGACATTGATATTTAAAATGACCTATGTGTTTGCATTTACGACATCAGATTATTTTCCGCGACATGTTTGACTTATTTTCACTGGCATTGACAGATGACGTTCCCGGCGTTCCTGTATTACCAACATGACGACCAAGTTTTTTGTCCTTTTTGTGAAAATTTCTGACGGCATGCACTTACATGACTTAACCTCAAAATCTGCACTCATATCTAGCAACTTCGTCTTGATTGCATCCGCAGTTATTTCGATGCCCGAATGTTCGATTGCCATAATCATGGACCAAACTTTTCGGGTAATCCGACCAACAAAAGTGATCCTATCCATTGGTCATTGATCTCGAAACCCGTGTCCCATCAATTTTTGAGCAGTCTCGATGATTTGGCTTACATAACTCGTTATCGACTCGCAGTTTTCTAGGCGTATACTAATAAATTTTTTAATAAACTTATTTTTCTGGAAGATCCAGAATCATCGAACATGTTCTTCAAGGTCTTCCATAAGTCGTAGATTGTTGACGCTTTCTTAAGGTGTCTGCCCACTATCCCGTAGCATACCATGAGCGTGCTAGGAACGTTTCCGGCACGGAAAGCAGTCCTATACGCTCTATTTTGCCCACTGAAGCGGGCCGACAGCGTTCTGAACCCGTTTACAACCCGTATGTAACCCGTATGTAATCTATATGATGCCCGTATGTAACACGGCAGGAATCCTTTCAATACGCTCGTAAAGCATCGGATCATTCTCGTACAAATATCAGTGTTGCGTAGACGCGTGTGGTGAAATATTGAAATAGTTATGGCTATAAGGAAACTAACGATTGAACAACTAGCAATGATTGCTATCATTTTGGATGAAGAGGAAGAGGAATGCCCAAAAAACACTCGACGCTACTGGATTCACGATTCTATAAAAAGACGCAAAACGGAAGGAGAATATTGGACACTATTCAGGCACTTAGTTGATGACGAAGAAAAGTTTTTTCAGTACTTCCGAATGAGTACATTCCAATTTAACGATTTGCTGAAAAAAATTGAAAATGACATTGTTAAACAAAACACAAACTTTAGAGAATGCCTGCTACCTAAAGAAAAACTTGCTGTGTGTTTACGGTAAGTAAAAAACAATTTGTTTATTATTAATATTTAATCAACTTTTGATCTAGTATTCATGGTAAAGCTTTATGCTTGATTATTATTATGCCACTCGTTAGTGTTCCAAAGCTCAGGAGACGGAGGCATAGGTGTAGCACTCGCTTGTACACTCGAAGAAGTCGACGCTGGAGATGAAGCATAGGCATACTGTGGTGTAGCTGTAGCAAAGTTAGGTGCTGCGAGCTGCTGTAACTCCATTTCGGAAACTAAACTGAATATTTTGTTTTTTGCGATGGCTTGTAAGTAAGGAGAAAACTTCTTTACTGTATCTGATATATGCATAAAAAATCGGTCTAATTCATCATCTTGTCGTGGAGATTTATTTTGCGCTTCTAACAATTTCGACATCAATACAGCGGATGCTGTTTGTGGTGGTTGAATTTTACCTCTCTTTATTGTCTTGGCCTTTTTTGCTTGACTGAGTAGTGGTTGTGAGGATTTGTTGCTGGCAGTATTGTCATCTTCGTTCTGAATTTCGGTGGCTGTAATATTTTCTGTAGCAGGAACATCAACAGTATTATCGATCTCATTGTTGAAGTGATGGTTCTGAATTTCAGTTCCTGTATCGCTATTCGGCTGTGACTCTTCATCGTCACTTGCCAGCTCAACGGATTCTAAAGATTTTCTCTCGACAAAGAACGAAGCAACAAAAGCCATTTCATCTTCATACTTCCATTTTTTTATGTTTTTTGCTGCTTGTCCACTTTTGCCTTTTTTCTTATTTAATGCTCGTCTGTATGCATCCCTTAGCCCTTGCCATCTTTGTTTGCAAGCTGCAGCTGTAAAAAATAATTACACGATTAATATTGATATTTTGTTTGCAGGTACTTAGCAACAGGCGATTCATTTACAACCATTGCTTTTAGTTATCGTTTGGGAATCAGTACTGTGAGACGTGCTGTGCTAGAAGTTTGTGATGCTGTAATAAAAAATGTACTGCGAGAAAGTATGCCGACGCCTGGAATCGAACAATGGGAAAAAAATATAGAAGAATTTTGGAATAAATGGAATTTTCCCAATTGTGTAGCTTCTATAGATGGAAAGCATGTTATTATTTTAGCACCACCAAACAGTGGTTCTTTGTACTTTAATTATAAAAAAAATATTTTCTATTGTACTTATGGCTAGTTGACGCTAATTATAACTTCATAGCTGTTAACGTTGGAGCTTTCGGTAAAGACAGTGATGGGGGTATTTTGTCAAAATCTAAAATGGGCAGAGCTATATTCGAAAATAAATTTAATATCCCCAGTAATAGATGTTTGCCGGGGACTAATGTCAGTGCACCGTGTGTAATATATTAGGAGATGAAGCTTTCCCCTTAAAAAACAATCTTCTAAGACCTTATCCCTCACAACAGTCCATAAACGATAGCAAGAAACGCCATTTTAATTATCGCCTTTGCCGTGCACGTCGTGTTGTAGAAAATGCTTTTGGAATTTTAAGTCAAAAATTTCGTATTTATAATAGACGTATGCATTTAAAACCAGAATATGCCGAAAAAATTGTACTAACTACTTGCATATTGCATAATTTCATAAGACGCGGCGAAACTGTATCCTTTACGGAAACTAATACTCCTGTACAGTTAAACAACCTAAGACACCAAGGAGGTAATGCAGTTTCTACTGCTTTTGAAGTACGCAATAAAATTGCCGATTTTTTCCAAACGACTCAAGGGCAATTAGATTGGATATCTACTTTGTAATTAAATTACTTACCTACTTAAATAAACGATAATTGAATACTTAATAATTGACATACCTGGTTGTTTTAGTTGCTCCGAAATATCCTTCCAAGCCTTTTTTTTTTTACACTATCCATATACTTCGGATGTTGTAAATTATATATAAACTCATATTTACGTACACATTCTATTAGTTTTTCGTCCTCCATTATTACACATCTATACGCATTCACGCCTCGCGTTGAACTAATGAACGGACTGGCAACGGAGCAACGCTGCTACAACGCATTTAAAACGGGTTTGATAGGCCTCTTTTCCATTACACGGTTGTTCAAACGTACGGTGTGTAAGCCGTACGGTTGAAAAAACGTGCTAGCTTGTACATGATACGGCAAAATCACCGCGCGAGACATTGGTAAGTACTGGCTAGTAGCGCTTTTTACTCGGGCTGTGTAGGACGTGCTGCGTCATGAATTTTCTTACGAAAAAAAAGATTATAGTTGCTTATTACATATATAGGAAAAAGAAAATAGAAAAAAAAAGGGAAGTAAGGTTTTGGATACATCCGATTTTAGAAAAAAGGGAGGAATATGGCGCGTTTCATACACTTGTCAAGAATCAATTGAGAGAAGATGAAGACAAGTTTTACAATTATTTTAGAATGCAGAAAACTACATTCGACAACTTGCTCCAAAAATTATCCCAGGAACTAAAACATCAAGATACTTTTATGCGAGAGAGTATATCGCCCGCAGAAAGATTGGCTGTAACTCTGAGGTAAGTAGGTACAAAATTAAATGACATATTTTAGTTTAAAATTGTTTATTGCACACAAACAAAATTATTACATGTAATTGAATTTTAATAATTATTAATTTAAGAACAAGTAAATCAAAAAATACACTACGCTGAAAATGCTACTCAAATGCGGTACTAAAATCGAATTCGTCTTCAATAGAAACTTGAGAATCTGCCGAGATACTTTCCGCATTTACACTATGTACAGATAATTGTGATTCGGGTCGGTAGTGGATTGGCTCTAAACCAGAACCGTGTCCAAAATCATGAGAAGACGTCTGTGGACGACTTATTCCATAGCCCGATCTAGCAGCTGTAGAATATCCATATGTTGACGATTGCGCATTTGAGGATGCTGTACCACTTAAATATCCTTGATGGCCTTGATCCCATTGGTTTCTTGATGTAGGTATATACTGAGTACACTGTCTTTGTTGAATATTTTTAATTATTGAAATTACTTGAAACTGAAAGTCTATCATATTTTCATCACTGAACTTGTCAACTGTATCAGCGATTCCCATAAAAAAGTTCATACTACGGCTTTTCTTTTTCTCATCTCGTTCTGCTGAATCCATAAACTTCATAAACCTAATGTCAACTTCACTTAGTTCATTTTTTCTTTTTTTTTTAGCCCTTTGCGTCTCACTCCGTTCAGTGTATCCCGAGCTTGATTGATTCGGGACTGCACTATCAAAATTTTCATTACTGAGGCTAGAATCATGAACATGTTCAGTCATGTTAGAATCGGTCTTGCGATGCTCAACATTTTTTTTTAGGAACATCATTTCATCATAGAACATATATTTTCTTATTTTTTTTGCTGAAGAACCAGACTTACATTCATTAATTTTTTTGTCATATTTTATCCAGCTATCTTTCATATTGGTCCACTTCTTCATCACCATTTGCCCTGAAAATAAATAAATAATAATTATTAAATTCAAAATTTATAAAAACCCCCGACCTAAACTGAATCGACCCCGACCTAAAATGGGGTTTTAGTATTTGAACCTGAACCGTTTTGTTTTATATTTCAGGTATCTAGCAACAGGAGATACCTTTACTGACCTATACTACAGCTATAGAATTGGAATAAAAACCATAAGTTGCATCGTACGTGAAGTATGCCACTACATTTGGTTAGAACTGTATAAAGAATATATGAAAATGCCATCTAAAGAAGACTGGCTACACATTGCAAGCAAATTTCAAGAATCTTCCAACTTCCCGCTGTGCTTAGGAGCGGTCGATGGAAAACACATCAGACTTATTAAGCCAATTGATAGTGGCTCGATGTTTTTAAATTACAAACATTTTTTTTCTATAGTTTTGATGGCAGTAGTAGATAGCGATTACAACTTTATATTTGTTGACGTTGGCGCCTACGGAAAGGAGTGTGATTCCAGTGTGTTTAAAGAGACCCCATTTTGGAAAAATTTAACAAACAACGGATTAAATCTACCCGATGCAACACGTTTGCCTGGAATTGACTACGATTTGCCATATGTGTTCGTTGCGGACGAAGCCTTTGCTTTGCATTATCACTTGCTTCGTCCATTTGGTGGTCATCAGCTTGATCAATTAAAACGTACATTTAACTACAGACTCACCAGAGCGCGAAGATTTGTTGAATGTGCGTTTGGCATTTTATCCAATAAATGGCGAATTTTTCACCGGCCAATGAATGTGTCCATCGATTTGGCAGTTGATATTGTGAAAACATGTTGTGTTTTGCAAAATTTTATACATAAGCAGGAAAACTTTCAGTTTCACAATGCGAGTGAAAATGAGTCCACCCTTGATTCAGAATCGGAACTAATCCAGTTACCTATCACGAATGCAGTTCGCGGAAGTTTGGCGGCTAATGAAGTTCGCAACAGATTTGCACAATATTTTGTATCTAACGAAGGTCGCCTCTCCTATCAAAACAACTATGCATAAGTAAAAAGTTAATAATTAAATATCTGTAACTTACCAAACTTGTTTTTCTCATCACCACTTAAATCTTCAAATGTGGGCTGGAAATGAATAAATATTTCTTTCCAGGAATCATATTTAAGCCGCTTATTTTTATAATCGTCGATGGTCTTATCCCATATTACAGGCCTTTCTTGAATCAACGTAATTAATAATTCTTGATTTATGTTCATTTTATAATAAAATCGCGAAACAGCGTATATAAGCGGTCACGAATCCGTGCGTACGTCCGGCACCGTCGACACACCCCGATAGACTGCCATACAACACTGGTGAAAATCACGCCGTGCGTAGACGCGGCGCGCCGAGGGGCAGTCACGGCGCACGCGGCCGCGGCGCCGTGCCTTGGCGCCACCGTGCATGTCGACAAGCTCATATAGTGATCCATACCACACTGACGACCGTGCCTACACGCGGCGAATTAACCGTAGATTTTCACGGCGAGAAACCGTGTAATGGAAAAGAGGCCTAACGGTCATACTCCCCGCTCAGTCACCGTTTAACCGCCTGCGCGCAGCGGTCTGGCAACGTCGCATGCCATGCACGTAGCGTATCCGCACCGGCAAAATATTCCCTCCGACAAATAGTTGACGGCCCGTGCTACGGTGTCGGCCGGTGACGGAACGGTCTAGTGGGCATAGTCTCATACTTCTCAATACAAAGAATAGTTTTTTGTCCGAAACGGTCCTAGTACGGTCATGGTATGCTACGGGATAGTGGGCAGACACCTTTAATGTGCACATAAAAAGACGTGTCGATGGTCAATATTAGTATTACTAGCCTTTAAATCAATAATTGTTTTTTCATCAGGTGTAGCTGTGGGGGATAATGGCGTGCTATAGCGTCCGCCATTTCCTCCAACACAATAATTATATTCTCCGCCGCGAAACCCCAGTCGTCATAATTTTCGCGGCCTTTTAGTTTCGGAATATTTATCAAATAATTTGTAGACATTTTTTTTTGCACTCGTTGAACTTATTACAATTCTTTCGGGTCTGGGCCCATAACCTATTAAAAACACTGTTGGTTTGGAATCAATTTTAATGAGAAGTGACGTAGACAAAACTATAAACTTAGTCATAGACATGTGACAATTATAGAGGGCGCTGATGGCGCTACAATATCATTTTGTTATACAATAATATTTAACACATAGAAGTCCCCGGTAAAGTCCTCCGTTCGCCGCACTTTACCGTTGGCGACACAACTGGTGAGGGTCGAACCGAAGTCTCCAATTGAGGTCGACGGCGGAATGTAGTCCTCCAAGCCAAAGAGGTCCGAGCCCGAACTGCGTCTGTCCGGGGTTGGATGGACAACAAAAAACTTCGGTTTTCCAGAGACTGCAAGTTTATTATAAATTTTAAAATATTATTACATCAAGTCAGTGGTGTAGGTAGGTACCGCGCGCGCGCGCGCGGTAATACAGATATTGTGCCGTGTAGCTCGTACGGTGACGCCGAGCTAGGGTTTCTGCTCGAGAATTCTCGAGTCGGGAAATCTCGAGAAATTTGTCTTTAGTCGAGACGGGAAAAAAAACTTAGCGACTCGGGAATTCCCGAGTCGTTGTGAGGAAAATGTTTTGTTTAATTAACCTACTGAAAATCGAATATTATCATTTCGAAGGTTTATCTAGAGGCATTGGCAGCAAAAGGTTTAGTTTAATTAACCGATGAAAAATCAAAGGTAACATTTTGGAGGTTTATATATAGTTTTTCACGTAATTATATTCTCCGATATTTCAGTCAAATGTGGACCGATTTCAAAAATTATACCAAAAAATTCCAAAGTGGTGGTCCCATCTAAAGTTATCCCTGATGGTAGAAAAATAGGGTATAGTTGATTTTTATCTACTGAATTTTCACATGTGAATCGATTGTACTGAAACTTGGCACATACTTATATATAGTTTTGATGATCCTAGGAAGACAGTCGAAGGAAACTCTCAACGGTTTACAGCGACTATCTCGGGTTTGGGTTTATTTTATTTAACTTTATGAGAACTAAGCAACAACATAGATATTAGCTACAAAAATAGAAAATAAATAACTTCTTGACATGAAATAAAAACCGACGAAAAATGTAACTGACAAGCGAGAACTAAATGCTTAATGCAATGTTATATGTTTTTATTCTTAGTTATCTAATGATAGAAATTTTGTTAAAATAATTTTACTAATTATTTTTGTTTGATTAAAGACTATTTGCACATTTGGGAACTGGTAGGGACCTAATAATTACGAAAAAGTTAAGTAACACCCTACTTACTACTACTACTTTTTACAAGAATATCGACCAGATGGTTATAATTTGTATAATTTATGTTAGGTGCCTACTTCTTAATTAATAAGTGCTAATTATAGTAACCAAAAATTTACCATTTCATTTAATTGATCTCATCTATCAGTCTAATTTGTATTAAAGTAAATATTTTAAAATAACATCGTGGTTTATAATAAAATACAAAATTTCTCGAGAGACTCGAGAAACTCGAGAAATCCTTGTCGAGAATTCTCGTGCCTCGGGAAATAAAAAAGGTCGAGAAATCAGAAACCCTACGCCGAGCGAAGTGGAAGAGTCGGGCGCGCCTCAGCACGCTGTCCTTCGCGTTGCCTCGTCCCTCGCCTCTGGCCCCGCCGTCGCTCGCGCTGACCTTGCATCAGCGTCAACAGCATCTTTTACTGCAAACAATTTAACATATTCTTTATAATAATTTACACAACACATTACATTGTATTAGTTTTTAATTGGCGAATTGAGGGTGTATTATATACTCCTCTGTCGAACCCTATGAGGATAGAAAGCATGATGTTATGTTATAATAATTTCATGAACTAACTGTAAACATTCCTGCAAGGAATATAAATGGAAATTGATTTCAGCGCTCGCTGCGTTACAGTTCTAAATCCACTAACCAACGTATAACTGTGTATAACATTTTAACTGACATAACATACACAACAAGCACCTAAAGGTACAAGCAGTAACACAAAATTACCTTGATATCGATTCTGATGGCGTGGTACTCTCGGAAGCTTTGCGCTTCGACACCTTTTTTTTGGCTTACAACGACTCAATAAAGACTGATCATACAAACAACATTCATCCCCCCCTACCAAAGGGCCCCCTGGAGCGTTAACTCCGGCCGCGCCGGTAGGGTGTTTTAGACCGGGGCGATGAGCCGCTGACGTCATGCTCTAAAAATAGATTAAAGCTCTAACTCCGCGGGAGGCTGCGGGCGAAATATACTCACAACCATCTAAGTAAAAAATTGTTCGTAATACCATATCATAATAAAAATATCTACTAGTAATTAATGGATCCTCATTAATACATGCAGCCGCTAACCATTGAACAACACCAATTAATTTTAATTCTTTTCTTAAAGTCCAATACTTATTAACACTCTTAATAGCTTTAATAACAAATTGAGTATTTAAATCGTTTCCAACAATATGAGCAGCAAGCAGTGCACGGTCAACATAAAAAATTCGCCCACACACAATAATAATTCGCACAAGCCGTGCAGTATGAGGATATCTTTGAATAAAATCAATCCAAGGCTGCTGTCTCGCTGGCATTACCTTAAAAGAGGAAGGGTAATTTAAACTTAGTTAGTAGTTTTTAGTTAGCGGGTATTATCTATATTTTGACAAGTAAAAGTCCAATACACCTTATAACTTAAATCATACATATAATAATAACCCTGATCATTTTTATCAGGAAAACCAGACGAAATAGATTCAAATATATAGCAAATCTAGAATACTTTATGCAAAAAGCGATAACAAAACCTATGTTAAATAACAAATGGATCATCAAATCTAAATCGCACAGTAAGCCTAGCCCAAAGCCGAACCCTCATATATTAAAATGTAACTCTGACTCCATACAATTATACAAAGGATTTACATCTTCCTTAGTAATATATCTATGTAAATTAAAACGACTACCATTAGCAAAAACATGAATATACTGACGTAATTCCTCAATATAAATTATATGGTCAAATTCCAAAAAAGCATGAAAATGATAACTAATTACTCGCTGAGATACCCGCGATTCTTAAAGAGCAACAACGTACGTAAAGGTGGCGGTTAGCGCCGCGACAGAGACAGGAGACCACGACCGGAGACCGCGACCGGCGACCGCGACAGAGACAGAAGACCACGACAGAGACAGAAGACCACGACCGGAGACCGCGACCGGCGACCGCGACAAGTGTCTCGGTCTCTTCTGCATGTACTGTAGGTCGAGACCGTGACAAGTATCTCGGTCTCAGTATCGGAGTGTGTGTCGATGGAGTCAGTTGTATTCTGTGTCATGGTGGAAAACCAAGTTGTAGAACTTCTATTGGAGGAAGAAGAAGACGATGATTTGCTCTTATACTATCATTACAAATACAAAACTAAAAGAAGGTGACCTATTAAGGAATTATATTTAACTAGAGGTCAAGAAGGATCATTTTCGCTATTAGTGAAGAAGCACCTAATGTGTGATGATAATACATTCAGAAAGTATTTTCGGCTAAATAAAACACAGTTTGATTATGTATTAAATTTACTAAAGAAAACAATGCGTGAAAAAGCGTTGAACGAAAAATTTGCTCTAACTCTAAGGTTTGTCAAATCATCTAAGGTATTCTGGTCGTATTCGTCGTGAAAAATGCTTCAAAATGGCACACTTGAAATATTTGGCAATTGGCCAGATGTTAAGTCAATCAATTCACTTTGTGATTGGTGTGCTGTTGACGCTACACTTATTGGCGAATATGTATTATACGATGAAGTTGAAGTACATGGCAATTGGCGACGTGATAAATCACTTTGTGTTTGATGTCCCGATGAACCTGCACTTGTTGGAGAATATGAATAACTTGTATCGGGGCGTTCACCTTGTCCATCGATATCTCTGATCTCATACTTGGAGATAATAGGTATTAAATATTTCGGTTTTTGCCATCGCTCTTGATCGAGCGCTCAATTTTCTTAGCATAGTTTCAATGTGTTTAGTAAATGTAGATATATCATCGAATGATTCTTGACCTTGACATTTCAATGACTCCAGCGTACTATTTCGGCTTTCATGTCAGTCTTTCAAAAATTTTATAAATTCATCTTCTTTTTGTCTTTTTCTCTTAGTATTCTTGCTAGTTGATGTTTTGGAACTTTTACTTTGTGGTATAGATCTTTCTTGTGTAGAAGTTCCTGGTACAGGTTCTACTAACTCCCTTGAAATAGTATTATGTACTGAAACGTCTGCGGCTACGGGAGGACTATCTTCATGTCCGACTTCTGAGGAGGTATTAGTAACTTCTTGTACTACACTGGTGGAGATTTGCTGTTCTTGATCTACACTGGTGGGGCTTTGCCGTTCTGATGGTGTGTTTTCTAAAAATCTTAGACGTTCATAAAATTGCCACTGTCATAAAACTGCCACCAAAAAATCTACCAAATTCGAACATAATATTACCACATTTTTTAGTTGGAGATGAAGCATTTTAGTCTTGATACTTTTATGATGAAACCTTACGCTAGAAGAGTTGCAAAAAACTATTTAAGCAAAGAAATATTTAACTACCGCCTTTGTCGTGCGAGACGAGTATCGGAAAATGCGTTCGGTTTGCTGTCTCAGGTGTTTAGAATATTTTACACGCCTATCGGAATAGCGCCAGAAACATGCACTGATATGATCTTAGTTGCCTGTTGCATGCATAACCTATTAAGAGATGGATTTTTAGGATCTGCTCGAATGTCCGTACATCAATGGAACCAAGAAGAAAATTTACCTTCAAATTTCGTTTCATTACGTGGAACAGGAGGGTTATCGAACAGCAACGGACTAGATATTAGAGCAAAATTAACCGATTACTTTATGTCACAGCAAGGAGCGGTAGACTGGCAAGAAAAACATGTCATGCGGCTTAAGTTGATTCCACATGTTTCCTTTCAAATATTAATTCTATGCAAAATAAAAAAAATAAAAATAACTCACCTGTTTTATTTATGCGTTCAGCTATGCTCATCCAAATATTGTTTTTCAAATTTTCGTTTCTGTGGGAGTCTAGTCGTGCATCGTATATCGGAGGGTGCTGTCTGATCAGTTCAATCAGCGTTTCACAGTCTTCGTCAGAAAAAGGATTCATTTTTAACACTAAACACACGTGCTTTTCGAGCGCGACACGAGACACTACTGGTCCGAGGCAGCGATCGTCTCGCTCGCAAACTTGGCGGTTGATAATCGCAAGACGGGCGGTTAAACGATCAGTTGAGTTCCACACCGTCATGGACACACACCAGTAACGAGATGTTTAACGCAACAGCTCGTTACTGGTGGTACTTACTTCCTTCACAGAAGAATTAAAAAAAGAAGGCCTAAAAGGTTCTGGATACATCCACTGATTGCGAAAAGAGATCGTTATGGATTATTTGTTACTCTTATTAATGACTTAAAAAAGGATGAAGAAAAGTTATTTAATTATTTTCGAATGTCCGTATGTAGTTATTTAGAACTTTTAAGAAAAACAGAAACTGCTCTTCAAAAACAACATACTAATATGCGAGATCCCATATCACCAGAGGAAATGTTGGCAGTGACATTAAGGTATGTAAGTTTCTTTTAATAACTCGCACGCACGTACGCACGCACGTACGAACATACACACTCACTCACTCACACACACACACACACATACACATAGGGGGTACCCCAGTTTTTGCGTCAGGTGTTAATGAAACAAGTGGTAATATTGAAAATGTTTCTTTATTGAAAATACACATCATCTGACAAATTAGTATTGACTGAAGAAACTGATGGAATATTTTGCGGACTTTGGGTAGTATTGCTTTCAGAAGTAGAATAGGTACGATAGCCGATATTTTCTTGACAGACAGACAGGAGACCACGACCGGAGACCGCGACCGGCGACCGCGACAGAGACAGAAGACCACGACAGAGACAGAAGACCACGACCGGAGACCGCGACCGGCGACCGCGACAAGTGTCTCGGTCTCTTCTGCATGTACTGTAGGTCGAGACCGTGACAAGTATCTCGGTCTCAGTATCGGAGTGTGTGTCGATGGAGTCAGTTGTATTCTGTGTCATGGTGGAAAACCAAGTTGTAGAACTTCTATTGGAGGAAGAAGAAGACGATGATTTGCTCTTATACTATCATTACAAATACAAAACTAAAAGAAGGTGACCTATTAAGGAATTATATTTAACTAGAGGTCAAGAAGGATCATTTTCGCTATTAGTGAAGAAGCACCTAATGTGTGATGATAATACATTCAGAAAGTATTTTCGGCTAAATAAAACACAGTTTGATTATGTATTAAATTTACTAAAGAAAACAATGCGTGAAAAAGCGTTGAACGAAAAATTTGCTCTAACTCTAAGGTTTGTCAAATCATCTAAGGTATTCTGGTCGTATTCGTCGTGAAAAATGCTTCAAAATGGCACACTTGAAATATTTGGCAATTGGCCAGATATTAAGTCAATCAATTCACTTTGTGATTGGTGTGCTGTTGACGCTACACTTATTGGCGAATATGTATTATACGATGAAGTTGAAGTACATGGCAATTGGTGACGTGATAAATCACTTTGTGTTTGATGTCCCGATGAACCTGCACTTGTTGGAGAATATGAATAACTTGTATCGGGGCGTTCACCTTGTCCATCGATATCTCTGATCTCATACTTGGAGATAATAGGTATTGTAGGAGGTATGTCGATGACGTCACTCGTTGCAATAAAAAAAAAATCCAGGAGTTGTGGTCGAAGTATTTATTACAGGCCAGGACTCGAAATACTGTTACTCTAATCCAAAAAAATATGTATATATCCAAGAGAATATATAGGTATATAGTATGGTTCACTAATATTCAACGAGAGTTCTGTGAAGCCGTCCCAAGTAGGGTGTGACCCGCAGATGCACCGTGAATGCAGTGTAACAAAACTTAAGATACTAGCTGAGGTCGTTAAGTCGCGGAGACTCTTAACACCGCGATTCAGATAGTGACGTCACACGATCAACGCCATCTAGCGCCGAGAGGCGGTACTAATTTAATACATATATTCCTTAACAGTTGGCGATTGTTGTACAAGTATACGTTATATTTAAATTAGGGGGGAAAAAAAATATTTGTTACAATCTCCCCCTCAGTCTCTGAAGACGTCTCGGCGTGAGAGACTGGATGGTGAGGAATTAATGTTTCCTGGGACGTCCACGTCCGCGTTTACCGATAGATGAAGGCTTCTTGACGTCAACTTCCTTTCTGGGTCGACCTCTTCTCCGGATAGGCTGGACGGGCTCAGGAACAGTTGTAGAGCTACCCTTATAGGGTGTTAATGCGGACGCATGATACACTCCAATTAAAGTATTGGGGTCGGTTGGTGAAGCCACTTTAAATGAGGCTGGACCATGCTGTTCTTTGATGACATAAGGTCCATCTCTACGGGGTGCAAATTTGGCGCTTATTCCTTGGGCCGCTTTACTAATAGGATGTACATTGACCAGTACCAAATCTCCTGACTGATATTGGGGATGTTTACGCCTATGGCGATCAATATATTCCTTACGGGTCTCCTCCTTCAGTTCTTGCACTTCTCTAGCTTTTACCAAGGTTTCGGCCATTTGTATAAGCTTTGGAGTTATTTCGGGTATAATATTTTCTGATACTATAATATTCCGGAAATCAGTTTCGTTATCCCGGGGAGACCTTAGTTCTCTTCCAAATGTGAGATAAGCCGGGGTTTTGCCTATTGCCGAACAATTGGTACTATTCATGGCAAAGCGTATTATCGGTAATAGTTCAGACCATCGATTATGTTTTTCCCCTTGTACTAATATAGCTAGCTGTGTCTTTAGGTCTCGATTCCGGCGCTCTACTGGGTTCGATTCAGGATGATACAATGGCGTGTAATGGTGTTTTATGTGTAAACTGTATGTAACTTGTTGCATAACAGCGCTCACAAACTGGGTACCATTATCGCTAATGAGACGTCGAGGTACTCCGTATCTTAAGAAAACCTCATTGATTAAAGTTAACGCACAGTTTTCGGCGGTTGCCGTGGTTAACGCGAAAAGTTCCACCCATCGTGTGGCTATATCTTCTACGATTAAGATCCAGGTCTTTCCATCTTCAGATGGGGGAAGCGGTCCAAATAAATCAAAGGATATAACTTCAAATCTTTGGGACATGGTAGTGGTTTGAAGTAACCCAGCCGGTTTCTGGTTCGTGGGCTTATAGCGTTGACATTCCAAGCAGTTCTTCACATAGCTGGTGATATAGTTACGCATCCCACTCCAAAAGTATCTATTAGCGATCTTCTTATAAGTTTTTTCACCGCCATAATGCCCCGCCAAAGGGTCATCATGATAGGCTTTTAAAACATTTCCCCACTCGTGGTTGGGTACTACGAGTTGAGCATCATCAACTTCGGAATCAGGATGTAACCGGTATAGCAAACCATTGTTCATTAAGTATCCTTTGCTACTCCAATAAGTAGCATCTTCTGATCCATTTGATTCTTCTAGAGCGTCGATGATTTTTTTTATTTTGGCGTCTTTCATTTGTTCTTCTCTGACTTCTTTTGTACTCCTTGTAGGCATATCAACCAATACTGAACATATATTACAATTTGAGGTGTCTTCACAACACGGAGGTCGTGATAACGCATCAGCCACAGTATTTAATTTACCGGGCTGGTAATTAATATTAATATTAAACGATTGAAGTTGTAATGCCCATCTTGCTAAACGTCCAGTTGGGGATTTCAAATTCATCAGCCACTTAAGGGCTTGGTGGTCTGTTACCACAGTGATTGGTAGACCTTCAATGTATGCACGAAACTTATTCAGCGCCCACACTACAGCCAAAGCTTCGCGTTCGGTAGTAGAATAATTCCTTTCAGCTGAGGTGAGCAATCTGCTTGCATACTCCACAGGATGTTCATCATCCCTCTCCCCCTGGACTAGAACCGCTCCGAGGGCATAACTACTGGCATCTGTCTTTATAATAAATGGTTTGGACCCATCTGCCTGTCGTAGTACCGGTGCAGTACTCAATCGATTTTTTAAGGTATTGTATGCATCCTCCTGCACTGTATCCCATATCCAAGGGGCCTTTTTCTTAGTTAGTTTTGTAAGAGGCTGAGCTATAGCAGAGAAATTATCAATGAATCGACGGTACCATGAGCACATTTGCAAAAATGACACTAGATGCTGGAGATTCCTAGGGACAGGCCTTCCTAAGATTGCTATTGTCTTATTTGGATCAGGTTTCAGACCCTCAGGTGTTATTATGTGACCCAAATATTTAATTGAGGAACAGAAGAATTTACATTTATCTTTGTTCACAGTGATGTTATATTCTCTCATTCTTTGTAGTACATCCTTCAAGTCAGTAAGGTGACTCTCAAATGTCGCCGAAAATATGAGCAAATCATCAAGGTATGCGAGCATATTCACATGTTCCAGGGTGATTCGAAATCTGTCGATTAATCGTTGAAATGTAGCGGGCGCATTCCGTAAACCGAATGGCATTCTCTTGAACTTGAATAAACCAAACGGGGTTATAAACGCCGTTTTCTCTTCATCTTCTTGCCTGATTTTAACTTGCCAGTAGCCGGATTTCAAGTCTAACGACGTCATAAATGGAGTAGGCTTTGCAGCATGGAGCAAGTCGTCTATTCGGGGAATAGGGTACGTATCTGGCACGGTGATGGCATTCAAGCGTCGATAATCGACGCATACTCGCATATCTCCATTAGGCTTGGGTACTAATACCACTGGCGAAGCCCAGGGTGAAGAGCAGGGCTCAACAATAGCCTTCTTTATCATCATGTCTAATTCAGCCTTAAGGATGTCCTTCTTCGCTTGAGATAAGCGGTAAGGAGGCACTGAGATTGGAATATCATTCCTAGTTATAATACTGTGCTCTCCAAGTAGGGATGGTTTATCATTTTCTATAAAAACATCCTGGTACTCTAATAAAAGTTTATTTAAATGAGAAGTTTTTATATCTAAGCTGTTTAATTGAATATGAGGAGGCGAGTCAGGAAAAAGTTCCTTTGAATGCGGTGAGAGAGTGACTTCGGCCTCTTCGACGTTTCTTTCTGCGTCTCGCATCATAAACTCGGCAAAGGCAGGAATGTATCCGTCGAACACCACTCTCGGCTTCTTCTGTGGGGACAATTCGATTGGGATCAATTTATACTTTGATGTGCTCTCGGGAAGGGCGGCTTCTTCGAATGTAGTAGAAGCCATCGACGCAATCTTTGGTATGTCCACCAAATCGACAGAGTTGCTTTCGAAGGTGACGAAGTCTTCCTTGTACAGTTCATAAGCAATACTTCTGTCCTCTAGATACTCCCAGGTAAATTGTGGCAGATTTATTACCATCCCAGCATCCTGTATGAAGCCGACTCCCAGTAAGGTTCGATTATCCCTGGACTCAGGTAGGATGACGAAACTGGTTGAAATTGCTCGTCCCTCCAGCTTCACAGATGCAGTCGTGGTTAACACTTTTTGCTTCTTTGCAATGCCATCTGCCAGCGTAACTTTTACCGTTTCTTCATTAAATTTATGACCTGCTTTCAGCAACTGCATGTAAAGATAGTAGGAGGCCACGCTGGTTTTCGCACAAGTGTCAATAAATGCAGTTCCCTTAACGCCTTCAACTTCAATAAATACTATAGGCCGGCTCTTTGTAATAGCGCGAACACTCACCGGACAAAACCCAAGATCGGCCGCCTGTATTGAAGTACCCTTTCCAGTACAGTTTGGGCAACTACTGCGAACTACTCCAGGTGCTCCACAGCCATAACATGACACGCGCGGTGTTGGTGAAGACGGCACTTGCTTCATTTTTGTAGATGCCGTAGCAGGGGCCTGTGTCGCAGGAACCTCCTTTGTCCCTTCTATGCCTAACTCCTGCTGTTTCTTTTTCAGCTTTCGACATTGATCTGTTTCGTGCCCTGGGAAGTGACAGTAACCACATTTTAGTTTAGCTTTTAATTTCTGCTTGGCACCAGGTACTTTGGGAGTATCAATCCACAGCTGTTCAATATTGCGAGCAGCTTCCAAGAGCTCATCATAACTGCGAATTGAATTGCGCGGAATCTTCTCGCGTATCCTATGTTTCAGTTGACCATAAATCATATCCAACTGATGCGATTCAGGATGTTCAGGAGCCGGGAGTTGTGCGAATAGCATCCTTTTTTGGGCTACAAATGTCTCCGTCGGAGTATCAAAACTCTGTTTGATTTCAACTATCTCCTGATATATGACGAATGCGGGCTTTTTCGGGGCAAAGGCATAGCGAAGACGATCCTTAAAGGTATCCCAGGTGACCACTTGATGCTTCACCCCTTGCCACCAGACTGCAGCTTCGCCTTTCAAAAGTAGCGGTACCCCGGTAAGTGCCTCCTCGTCACTGATATTTTCAATTTGTTTGAAGACACTTGCTGCCGCCAAAAATGCTTCCACATCTTCGGGATTCTTTGTGCCGCTGAATTCAGCATTGCAGGAAGAGAAGGAGCCGTGCCTCCCTGGCGATAGTCGTGCCAGAAGTGCTTCGAACTGAGCGTCGGACAGGTTAACGGACATCTCTGCTTTCTTCCTTTTCACAGCTGTCGTTGTAGTGCGGCCAGCAATCGTGACGTATTTCTCTTCAGTATCGGCCTTCACGTTGGTCGCCAGTTTGTAGGAGGTATGTCGATGACGTCACTCGTTGCAATAAAAAAAAAATCCAGGAGTTGTGGTCGAAGTATTTATTACAGGCCAGGACTCGAAATACTGTTACTCTAATCCAAAAAAATATGTATATATCCAAGAGAATATATAGGTATATAGTATGGTTCACTAATATTCAACGAGAGTTCTGTGAAGCCGTCCCAAGTAGGGTGTGACCCGCAGATGCACCGTGAATGCAGTGTAACAAAACTTAAGATACTAGCTGAGGTCGTTAAGTCGCGGAGACTCTTAACACCGCGATTCAGATAGTGACGTCACACGATCAACGCCATCTAGCGCCGAGAGGCGGTACTAATTTAATACATATATTCCTTAACAGTTGGCGATTGTTGTACAAGTATACGTTATATTTAAATTAGGGGGGAAAAAAAATATTTGTTACAGTATTAAATATTTCGGTTTTTGCCATCGCTCTTGATCGAGCGCTCAATTTTCTTAGCATAGTTTCAATGTGTTTAGTAAATGTAGATATATCATCGAATGATTCTTGACCTTGACATTTCAATGACTCCAGCGTACTATTTCGGCTTTCATGTCAGTCTTTCAAAAATTTTATAAATTCATCTTCTTTTTGTCTTTTTCTCTTAGTATTCTTGCTAGTTGATGTTTTGGAACTTTTACTTTGTGGTATAGATCTTTCTTGTGTAGAAGTTCCTGGTACAGGTTCTACTAACTCCCTTGAAATAGTATTATGTACTGAAACGTCTGCGGCTACGGGAGGACTATCTTCATGTCCAACTTCTGAGGAGGTATTAGTAACTTCTTGTACTACACTGGTGGAGATTTGCTGTTCTTGATCTACACTGGTGGGCCTTTGCCGTTCTGATGGTGTGTTTTCTAAAAATCTTAGACGTTCATAAAATTGCCACTTTCATAAAACTGCCACCAAAAAATCTACCAAATTCGAACATAATATTACCACATTTTTTAGTTGGAGATGAAGCATTTTAGTCTTGATACTTTTATGATGAAACCTTACGCTAGAAGAGTTGCAAAAAACGATTTAAGCAAAGAAATATTTAACTACCGCCTTTGTCGTGCGAGACGAGTATCGGAAAATGCGTTCGGTTTGCTGTCTCAGGTGTTTAGAATATTTTACACGCCTATCGGAATAGCGCCAGAAACATGCACTGATATGATCTTAGTTGCCTGTTGCATGCATAACCTATTAAGAGATGGATTTTTAGGATCTGCTCAAATGTCCGTACATCAATGGAACCAAGAAGAAAATTTACCTTCAAATTTCGTTTCATTACGTGGAACAGGAGGGTTTTCGAACAGCAACGGACTAAATATTAGAGCAAAATTAACCGATTACTTTATGTCACAGCAAGGAGCGGTAGACTGGCAAGAAAAACATGTCATGCGGCTTAAGTTGATTCCACATGTTTCCTTTCAAATATTAATTCTATGCAAAATAAAAAAAATAAAAATAACTCACCTGTTTTATTTATGCGTTCAGCTATGCTCATCCAAATATTGTTTTTCAAATTTTCGTTTCTGTAGGAGTCTAGTCGTGCATCGTATATCGGAGGGTGCTGTCTGATCAGTTCAATCAGCGTTTCACAGTCTTCGTCAGAAAAAGGATTCATTTTTAACACTAAACACACGTGCTTTTCGAGCGCGACACGAGACACTACTGGTCCGAGGCAGCGATCGTCTCGCTCGCAAACTTGGCGGTTGATAATCGCAAGACGGGCGGTTAAACGATCAGTTGAGTTCCACACCGTCATGGACACACACCAGTAACGAGCTGTTTAACGCAACAGCTCGTTACTGGTGGTACTTACTTCCTTCACAGAAGAATTAAAAAAAGAAGGCCTAAAAGGTTCTGGATACATCCACTGATTGCGAAAAGAGATCGTTATGGATTATTTGTTACTCTTATTAATGACTTAAAGAAGGATGAAGAAAAGTTCTTTAATTATTTTCGAATGTCCGTATGTAGTTATTTAGAACTTTTAACAAAAACAGAAACTGCTCTTCAAAAACAACATACTAATATGCGAGATCCCATATCACCAGAGGAAATGTTGGCAGTGACATTAAGGTATGTAAGTTTCTTTTAATAACTCGCACGCACGTACGCACGCACGTACGAACATACACACTCACTCACACACACACACACACACACACACACACACACACACACACACACACACACACACACACACACACACACACACACACACACATACATACACATAGGGGGTACCCCAGTTTTTGCGTCAGGTGTTAATGAAACTAGTGGTAATATTGAAAATGTTTCTTTATTGAAAATACACATCATCTGACAAATTAGTATTGACTGAAGAAACTGATGGAATATTTTGTGGACTTTGGGTAGTATTGCTTTCAGAAGTAGAATAGGTACGATAGCCGATATTTTCTTGACTATAATTATATGGTGGATATTGATAAGATGGCAATGCTGGAAGATTATTATCAAGATTATCAATAATTTGTACAACTGCTATTTGAAATCGTCTTGTTTTTGCTTCATCAAAATTTTGCAATGAAGGCAAAACTCCTCGAAAAAATGACAAATGTCTATCTTCGCGTTAAGACAACATCTCTATTATTGCTTTGTCGGCGTCGTTTTTTTTTTCTTTCAACACCTGCTTGAGAAGAAACAGGTGGTAGGTGTAGCAAAAGCTTCTGATGTTGATGCAACAGTAGTAGTGTTAGTAGTAGTAGTAGTTTGTTCAGTTGTAGCACCGCTTGTTAAGGTTGAGGAGGTATTTTCAATAGGTATATTTTTCTTCAAAAACTGTAACTGATCATCATATATGTACTTTTTAGTTTTTTTAGCTCCCGATCCAGATTTTGTTTCCCTTACAACTTTTTTGTTGGTTTTCATCCAGCAATCTTTCAATATTTTTCCATTTTTTAATAATCATGTTACCTGAAAAAATATATACGTAATTAAGTAAATTTATTTATTTCAGATACCTAGCAAGTGTTTTTATTGAAAAAAAACCTATTTTAAGGGACCGGGGTTTTGTTTCTGCCTTTATTTACCGCCATTTGTAAAGGAAGCACTGGTGAATGTCTGCATTAGATCAGCATTCTCCACTATGATTTCTAAGATGGCTTGACCGTTACCCTCATTGGCTGTGAGGGCGTGGGCCATGTTGATTATACGTTCATAGGGGACGAGGTTGAACGCCTTTTTACAGGTGTCCCAGGCAGACAAGGGGGGTTTCGCGGGCATAGGCGCGGGTGCAGATCGAGAGACCTTTGCGGGCTCGGCCGGGTGGGCTTGAGGTGTTTCCACGATGGTGGCCTGGGAGGCCGGTGCGCGGGAAGGAATACCCATAAGGGGTGGGATGGTGGCCACGTGTGGTGGCGTTTTTAGGGGCGGGAACGCTTGCTGATGGTTCAGTGCGCTCCATGGGGAGGGCCTTTGGGGGCTGAGACGGTTTGGGAGTGCGGCTGAGGAGCTTTCCCTCAGGAGCTTAGCAGAGGCACGATTTGCGTGCTTGCGAGGGATTTTCGGGGCTTTAGGGCAGCCTCGATAGTTGGCCGGATGGCCTTGTTCTCAGCACAGAACGCAGCTGGGCGGCTCTGTGCAGAGCGTCCTGTCCTTGGGACGACTGCAGTCCACGGTAGCGTGATTGCCTAGGCATTTCACGCACCGGGATTTTGCGTGACAATTGCGGGAATAGTGACCTGCGACGAGGTATTGAGGAGGGGAGGGTCTGGAGCGGTGTTGACTGTATCGGTCCTGGGAGCCTTGGAGGGGGCGGTTGAGTTGGCCTTGTTTTTACGGGGCCTTTTTTTCCCTGTAACGGGTGAAACCGTCCGAGGCTTCGGAGCTAGAACTAGAGTCCGAGAGGGACGACTCAGACTCATAGGCTGATTACACCTACCGAGTAGATTGGCGAGACAGCAAAATGTCTCTGGGCCGAGACAGCGCTGTAGCCGACTGAGTGTTTATATGTATCATTGCGGCGAGCGAGACAGTCAGTCAGTTCAGTTAAAACCCCGCTTCAAAGGACAAAGACGCTGATTATGGATCGAAAAATAATAATTAGAAAATACACTAAGTTACTTATACCTCTCCTGGTAGAAGAATTAACAGAGTTGTTGGCTCAACAGAAATACCGCATTTGAACGAGACCATGGATTTTAAGAAGATCTGAGTATGGTGCAACAAACACTATTTTTTCTGAATTACAGTTAGAAGACCCCGATGAGTTTAGGGCACTTCTGAGAATGACTGTAGAAAATTTTAATACTTTATTAGAAAACATTGGACCAATGATACAAAGAGAAGATACTGTCTTAAGAGAGGCTATACCTGCAAGGACTAAATTGCAAGTGGCATTATGCTACATAGTAACAGGAATAAGCTACCGTTATTTACAAGCATTTTATCGAATATCTCGGGCTGCAATATCATTACTTATCCCAGAAGTGATGCATGCAATATACACATATTTGGAGAGTTACATGAAGGTAAGTAATTGTGATTTTTAACCCCGACGAAAAAAGAGTGGGTGTTATAAGTTCGACGCTAATGTCTGTCTAATTTTCAATTTATTATCTAAATAGTTTCCGCCAGCGGCTTCGCCCGCGTGGTACTAAGATAAAAAGTAGCCTATATGTTATTCCAGACTATAATCTATCTCTGTACCAAATTTGGTAAATTCCGTCCAGTAGTTTTTGCGTGATTGAGCAACAAACATACTTACACACTTACAAATATACTTTCACATTTATAATATTAGTAGGATAGGTGAACGAAACGTTCGTTGCCCCGTTTGTCTTTGCGATTAGGTGACAATAAAAATATAAAGTTTTACAAATTAGTTTTATTATTTATTTATACAGGTGTAAGGGGAACGCTTCCGAATACGAAGACAGGTGATAGGTCAAGTGATTCTGGATATTATACAACCAAAAAAAAAATATTTTTGTAACTATTTTGGCAACTTTAAAAAAAACAAATTTGTACAAAATGACGTAGAACTGTTCGCACGTCATTTTGCACGAATTTTTTTTAAAGTTAAAAATTGTGTTAATAAACATGATTTTTTTTCTTTGTATCTTATCCAGAATCGCTAGCCCTATCAACTGTCTTCGTATTCGAAGCGTTCCCCTTACACCCTGTATTTAAGTTTGGAAAAGAACATACTTAAATTTTTTAACAATTTCAAACATTAGGCTGACAAGCACAACCGCATTCATTGCAGCAGTTATTATGTTATCATCAGAATTAAAATATTGTGTATCTGATGAGGTTGTCGTGGGAACTATTTCTAGTGCAGGTTGTGTTGTATAAATTACTTGTGCCGGTGACGAATCCATCACAGGTGCAGAGGTATGGATTATTTGTTGTCCTATGATTCGTCCTGGTGCTGAAGTTGGTGGTACTTGTGGTGGCGATGAAATAGATTCGTCAAGATAAATGATTGGTGAATTAACATAGCTAATATCAGTAGAATCAGAAAGTCCAGAAGACGGCCTATAATTGGACACAGCAGAATGAAATGCATTCTTTTCACTATGGTCTTTTAACCCAAATTCTGTTAAAATATTTTGGATCCGACATTGAGCTAACAAGGCATTCTCCACCGATAAGGTTTTGAGTTGCATTGCAACACTCTTCCCAAAAACGTCCCATGCTGTTTCTACGTCTAAATTAGTGTCTTCGTAAATTTTTTTTAGATCAGCTATTGCTTTTATTAAATCTCTCGGCCTCTTCTTTGGTCGCGGTGTAATTTCAACGCGGCTAGTATTACTTGTGGAAGGCGGTCTCGGTATTTCTTCGTTTGTGGGTGTTTCTTGGGAAGCTGCCGCCGCAAAAATGGAATTACTTTTGGATACTGTAATACCACTCGGTTGAGACTCTGTGACTTCATTCTTTGTTTGATTGATCTAAAAAAAAAACTATATTTATTTTTACAAATAAAACAAAAAGTAGGTATACAACGGGTTGGTTTAATTGGTTTTAAACCGGCCTCACATCTGTAATAAAATAATCGTGAATCAGCATCAGTGTGCAATAAATTATTTGTCCTTTATGTTTCAGGTACCAAAAAACAATGAAGAATGGAAAGAAGTAGAATCAGGGTTCAGAACTAGATGGAATTTTCCTGGATGTCATGGAGCCATAGATGGCAAGCATGTGACAATTGAGGCACTTCCTAACTGTGGGAGTGAATACTTTAATTACAAGGGTTCTAACAGTGTAATTCTGATGGCTGTTGTTGACCATGACTACTGTTTTCGCTATGTAAATATTGGTGCAAATGGAAGGAACTCAGACGCAGGGATTTTTAAAAACAGTAGACTGCGTTATGATCTTGAGAATAACTTATTGCCAAAAGGTGGATTTTTTGTAGGAGATGATGCCTTCCCATTAAAAACATACTTATTAAAACCTTACAGTGGCACAAATCTTACAGAAAAGCAAAAAATATTAATTACAGATTATCCAGAGCACGTAGAATTGTTGAAAATGCTTTTGGTATTCTAGCTAGTAGGTTTAGAATTTTTCATAAGCCCATACCAACTGATATTTCTACAACAGATAAAATTATACGCGCCTCATGTGCTCTGCATAATTGGTTACGTCTCACAAGCCCCGGCCATTATTTTCCAAGAGGCTGCGTTGACGAGGAAGATATTGATTCAGCGACCATTACTGAGGGTATTTGGAGAAGAGAACTCAAATCTGGTCTACCATCTATAGCCGACCATAACAGCAACTATGCGTCAAGAGCAGCAAGACAGTTGCGTGATAACTATGCAGATTTTTTTAGTGGAGCAGGAGCAGTGTCATGGCAGAACAGAATGATATCATAATTTACTTTATTGTAAAACATAATTATTTGAACAAAAATAAAGTACTCACGTTTTCATATACTTGTTTCTTTAAGTCTTTTGCGAAAACTTCCTCCATCTCATGTAGCCACTTTATATTTGAGATATAGACATTAGTAAGACCCGCTCCAGATTTTTTGGAATCTTGATCTTTTTTGACTTCTTGAGAGTAAGTGGACCGTAGGTTCTTTATTTTATTTTTTGCTTCTTGAACACCAATACCATTTATATTAATTTCTTCGATGATAGAAATGTAAGCTGCATCACGTTTTGCCTTATTCTTGTAATCCCTTGATGAGAACTCCCATAAACAGGGATGCAATTTATACAGTTGTATAAATTTAACTGTGGTGTCAAAATCCCATTTTCCAGACATTTTTTTAACTTATACACGAAATTATGGAGCGTGCACACCTAACGAGTACAGTGGCGAGTCAGTAAATGAGCTCTCGGCCGAGAGAGTCGTCGAACCGAGTGGGTGGTCACACGTATTTACTATAGTGTCGAGTCAGTTGTTTTGATCACGCTGGTGTAATCAACGCACGACTGCAATGGATCGCAAAAAAAATAAATTTAAACGAGTTTTCAACCGGCTGTTACCAGACATTATTAACGAATTGTGGGATTTATTAGAAGATGAAGACCGAAGACTTTGGACCAGAACATGGATGTTAAGGCGACCTGCCCTTGGAGCAACAAATACCTTTTTTAATGAATTGCAGTCAGAAGATCCCAAAGAATTCAAGGCACTTTTGAGAATGACTGTGGAACGTTTTGAGACATTACTGGAGAACATAACACCATATATACAAAGACAAGATACAATTATGAGAGAAGCAATACAAGCAAAGGTTAAACTGCAAGTAACATTAAGTTATTTAGCAGCTGGGATAAGCTATCGATATTTGCAAGCATTTTATAGAGTGTCTCGACCTGCGATATCAGTTTTTATACCAGAAGTACTAGACGCCATAATAAACTATTTAGAATTGTATGTGAAGGTAAGTGTTTTAGTGTGAACGTCCAGCATTGGACTGCTATAGGTTAATTATATACAATTTAATTAAACCAATATTTGACTTTATTCCGATTTATTGTTAATGAAAATCAGTAACTACACAAGTACTTACAACTATTGAATCGTATTACTACTAACAGAAGCTGCCTGCATAGCTGAATGAATGAGATCATTCGTGGCAATATTTTGTGTTTGATAATTCTGGTTCTTGGATAATATAAGAATAAACAGCATTACTATTTTCAGTACCAACTTCATATGTGTCGGCTGTCTGTCTTTCATCGTAACTTGAATAAGATGCTGGAGTCGCAACTGATCCGTAACTGTAGGTAGAGTTTGATGAAGCTGATCTCTCCCTATAATCTGTTATCCCAATTTCGGTTAAAACACATGGTATTTTCTGTTGTGCTTTTAACGCATTTTTAATTGACATTTTTTTTAATTGCATCGCAACACTTTTACCAAAAACGTCGAATGGTGTTTCTTCTTCTTCTTTAGCGTTTGATTTAAAGACGATGCACGATAAACGTGCATCGTCTTTAAATCATGAATGGCTTTTACTATTTCTCTAGGCCTTTTTTTGGTCGTGAAGGAGTAGCAGAAGCGCCAGTAGATGAATTATTTGTAGTATTGGCATCAGTGACTGTAGATTGTGAACAATTTGCTTGTGGAGAAGAGGCTACGCATTGTAAATCACTTTGCTGTTGCTCTGCATTTTGATGACCGTGAATTTGAGACCCCGATTGAATCTGTAATTAGCAAAATAAAATTGTTTCAGATACCAGATCATAATGAATGGCAAGAAATTGAAGATGGTTTCAGAACTAGGTGGAATTTTCCTGGATGTCATGGCGCCATCGATGGCAAACATGTTTTGATTGATGCGCCTTCAAATTCTGGAAGTGAATATTTCAACTATAAGGGTTCGAACAGTATTGTCTTACTGGCTGTAGTTGACCATGATTATTGTTTTCGCTATTTAAATATAGGAGCAAATGGCAGAAACTCAGATGCAGGAATTTTCAGACAAAGCTCACTACGTCATAGTCTCGAAAATAATTTACTACCCAAGGGAGGTTTTTTAGTGGGCGATGATGCTTTCGCATTAAAAACGTATTTACTTAAACCATATAGTGGTACCAATCTTACAATGACGCAAAAATTTTTTAACTACTGCTTATCCAGAGCGCGCAGAATAGTTGAAAACGGATTTGGTATTCTGGCAAGCAGATTTCAAATTTTCCAAAGGCGTATACCAACTGATGTCGACACAACTGATAAAATCATACGAGCCTCATGCGCTCTTCATAATTGGCTACGAAAGACAAGTCCAAATACATATTTTCGGCGAGATTGTGTTGATGAAGAAGACACTGATTCAGGCACTATAATTGAGGGGTCTTGGAGACGAGAACTTATTAACACCTTGCCAACCATTACCGACCACAACACAAACTATGCAGGGAGGGTAGCAAGAGATTTACGTGACAAATATGCAGAATACTTCTCCGGCCCAGGTGCCGTTCCATGGCAAAATAGAATGATTAGCTAAAAAAACATCTACCTATGTAATAAATATGTTATGATTTAGGTTGTAAAAACTTTTTAGATCATTCATGAATACCTCCTCCATTTCCTTGAGCCATTTTATATTTGAAACATAAACATTATTTAGTCCAGCTCCCGATTTCTTTGAGTTTTAATTTTTTTTCAATTCTTGGCTGTAAGTTGATCTTAATTTTTTGATTTTGTTCTTCACCTCTGTGACTCCAAAGTCGTTGATGTTCATCTCATTTACTATTGCAATTAGTGGTGCATTGCGTTTACCCTTGCATTTGTAATCAGGTGATGAAAAATGCCACAAACAGTCATGTATTTTGAAACACTGAATAAATTGTATTGTTGTTTCCAAGCTCCATTTGTTATTAGCGGACATTTTAATTGAGATTAGGATAATTTTAAAACATAAACACGCACACTGCTTGGTGATGGATGAACGAACGAGTGGCGAGTGGCCGAGTGACAAGCGAGTACGTGTTCATACGTGCCGAGCGGGATATCGAGTCGCTGCGGGGGCAGAAGAATGAAGCGGGGAGGTGGGTACTCGGCCTAGTAAACAGATTGGGATTCTAGTGACTCTCTCGCCTCTTTGCTCGACCTAGCACTCGGCCGAGCACTCGTTAAACTGTTTATACCTACCGAGTACTCGGCCGAGGACACTGACTCGCCACTGTACTCGTTAGGTGTAATCAATGCTTTAGCGGAAAATAACCTAAAAAGTGTCACAAACGCACCGAGTGGCGAGCGGTCGCCGAGCGCACGCCGAGTGCTCGCCGTGTACCGTGTTCAGATCCACCGAGTGAGCGAGAGAGACAGTGCGGGGAAGCGGGGGAGGGGTACTCGTCCTAGTAAATAGAAAGGGGTCCGAGTGACTCTCTCGGCCTGTTGCTAGGCCGAGCGCTAGGCCGAGCACTCGGTCATGCGTTTACAAATACCGAGCGCTCGGCCGAGGGTACTGTCTCGCCAGTCTACTCGGTAGGTGTAATCAGCCTATAATAGTCGCTCGGTGCCGATGTGTCCATCGGCGCCGGTTTGGGAGGGGGGCGGTGACTGGGAAGTCGACGCACGTGCGTCGGCATTCTCTGAAGCGGACAATAGGGACGCGAACCTATTGTTCTCGAGATTATGGTTCGGTTTCGGGGAATCCGGGTCGTAATAATTCTCCGGGCTTTCTGGAGAATCATATTGTTTGCGAAGGTGTCCCTTATGGGTGTAAGGGACATCTGGGCCCGGCGAGGCCGGGCTATCGGGGATGGGAGCGCGGGCGGGGCGGCGGACTAGCTTGGACCCATATTTGGTTACGAATTCGGGGTCCTTTAGGAGGAACTCGTTAAGAAAAGTTAAGTAAAGGGCTTCAGACATCTTGATGCCCGTAGCACACCTCCGCTGCGAAACCGCTGTAGGAATTCCGCTGCGATAAAGTGTAGTTTGAGTTGCGGAACAGGCGTCGGAACAGTCATCAGTCAGCCATCGGAGCGAAATGTCGTCGTTATCAGAGTCAGAGGAGGAGGAAATATTATTGTGGAATTGAACTTTGAAAAGGCGTAAATCTCGTAGAATTTGGGTGCACGAGATTAAAGAAAAAAGGAAGAAATTAGGAGAAAACCGATTATGTAAAGAACTAGAGTCACATGAAGATCGTTTTTATACATATTTTAATAATAATAATAATAAAATTTAATTCAGGCAAAGTAAACCCATATACACAAATTATTAACAGATACATAAAAAAGACAGAAAATTATACAGATTTTTTTTTAAATAAGGTCTGAAGAACATAAACAGCTAAAAATGTTTTTTTTTACTACTTCTACTTTGGAGTTTAATGGTGATGGTGTTAGCGCTCGCCCGCACTCTGCGCACCAGTGACATGGCATGCTTTCGCATGGTCGCGTAAAAGCAGTCCGTGCGCGCGTCTGCGAACATGCCAGAGGCACTACAGAAACGCGGGAGCCTCAACACCACCCTAAACGCATTATTGTATTGGACGCGGAGGGCATGGTAACTTCTTTTACTGTAATCAGCCCACAGACTGCAAGAGTAAAGCGATGTACAGTAGGCTTTAAAGAGCGTAATCTTTACCTCTCTAGAGCACCTCGCGAACCTACAAGCGATCATATTCGCTCTGACAGACAACACCCTCCGCTCCCGTTCCATATCTGCGTGATTTTAGAATGAGCCCAGGGTGTTTTGAAGATCTACATAATCTTTTGACGCCACATACTAAACAAAATACAAGGTTTAGGGAAGCTATTTCTAGCAGAGAAAGATTAGCCTTAGTTTTGTGTACATAAGAAGAACGAATATTTCTGCATGCTGTGCCAAATTTGTTCCATTCAGTTACAACCACATATGAGTAGGTAATTATTACTTGATAAAACAATAAAAAATTACCTTAGTATCAAAATTTAGATTACTTTAAGGCTCGTTTACACAGTGCGTGCTGCTGCCTGGCCTGTAGACAGCTACTCAGTTTGTCTACTCGTACGCCAGTAGCTCGGCTCGCCTTTGCTGTCTACACCACACCTAGCTACTGCTCAGTCCGAGTCGTGTCGCGATGTCGAGTGAACTTGTTTTAATAAAAAAAACGGTGATACGCTCTATGACAACAATTTTATGTCAGGAATTGGAAAATATCTATAACCATAGCCAATATAAGAAATAAAATCAATTATTAAAAGAAACAAAAAACCCGACTGCGTAAAAAGTACTAACTAAAAATCTAAATACAAGCTCTGTGATGTTGGAAAATGTATTGCAGGCGGGACAAGCAAAGAAACAATTTTGTTTATGAACGAACAGCTTGTTTTTAGATTTTTCCTTTGATACCCGTTTTGAGGGGGCTGTGAAAAAATATGTACCTAATTCGCTATTTTGTGGCGGTGGCCATCTTGGATCAATTTTCATTAAACATAGCGAACACTCCCGACTGATTCACCTTTTAAATAATAAAAAAAAAAATCTATTCATCAATCATCATCATTCAAAAATCTGTTCATCCGCTTGGGAGCTACGATGCCACAGACAGACACACACAGACACATAACTTATAACACCCCGTAGTTTTAGTGTCGGGGGTTAAAAATATAAACACAAAGTAATAAAAAATAACTAATAATAAAATTTATAATTTAACTTTATACAAGGTGGAAGGGACATCGACGCACAAACGTCGTAACAAGGTTTCACTCAAAATCAAAAATAAAATGACCTAGGTCATTCATGTAGAAAATGACCGGTTACAGATATTGTCATTTTTGAGCGTGCAGTGTATTGCTAACAACGCGATCACGCTCCGCGGTGAATGTTATCACGCGTGCGATCCGCAACTACCTACCTATTTACACACACAAGTCACCGCCGCGAGTTGCCGTGAGTCCGCGACCGTTGTTTTCGTGATACCTACCTACAAAACATCACGTAAACGTTGATACCACAATCATAAAATCAAGTTTATTAATTTTATAATCGATAACAGGTATTTTATACTGAAAAGGATATGAAAATGCGAGGAAATAAACTTATTTCCATAAAACAGATTCAGAGTAACTAATGTAGGTATTATTAATAAACTCACTGACCTTTTCCATGTAATTCGCCATAGCACATGAGCATAATTTCCATATTCACGGGCAGTAAAGTATTGTACGGAATGCATTTTAAATTTTTCGCAATCAAAACAATAACAATACACAGACACAAGTACACACACACTCAGAAAATTACTTTTGATTTTGATACCTTAACGATAAGATCGGATGGTATTGAATACGTTATCTGTAAATCCTCTTTTTTTAATCAAAATATTCAAAATTACCACCAAAAATACTGAATTGCACGCAAAATTTGCTCATTAAATAAATCAATTATACTATACTGTTAGATCTTTAAAGCTTAACTGTTTTACTGAATGACTATCTGTTAACTAAAAGTTATTCTAATACTTTTCTACCAGCATAAATAACGTTCTTCTTTTTCACTCAACTATAGGACCGATTTGGTTCTGGCGTTGTGGTCGCAGTTCTAACCTAACCTAAACTAAAAAAAAATATTTGTTATGCAGTATTAGAAAATAATTTTGGAAATTCCGGTGCAGTATTGAATAATTTGTGTGCAAATCAGTATTTTTGTTTTACGGTGAGTAATAAAAAAGCCATCAGATTTTGACGAATTTTAAACATTTTTTAGTACAACATGTTTAGGTAATCAAGTAGTTAATTTGTAGTACAGTCATTTATTTGATATGCAGTAGGTTTATTAGTGGAGAAATTTTGTTTGCTTAAATTTCTAAATAGAGGTGCAAAAGGTTAAAAAGGTTAAAAATTCCCCGATAAGATCGCAAATTCGCGACAAACTGCACATACGTTTGCACTCCATGAGCGAAAACTAGGAACTAATAAAAAATCATATCAAAATCGGCGAAATACAAAAGAATTTTGCATGCGCCGCCGCTCCCTTGAATTGAGCAGACGCGCCGCGCGCGGCCTTTGTCGGTGCCTTTAACGGTGCGCATAAAATAGGGGAGCGCTCGTCCTGTACGAGTACTCTTTTGAGTTTTATTTACATTGCTGTTTTGAGTGAAATAAATGAAATAATGATTTTTTAATTATAAATCTAATTTGGGTAGATAGAAATAATGTTTTTTTACACGTTCAAGTAAAAAAAACTCCAGAAAAAATTGGAAAATTGATGAAAAAAGTTACGGAACGCAGGGGGGTCCAGAATCATGTACTGAACTCATGGTATTCGGATGTGCGTCGATGTCCCTCCCTTCCACCTTGTAATAAAAACAATGTTAATAAAAACAATTATATGATACAATTTAGAATTTAATTTTATATAATACATATTATATACATAATAACAACAATTTATTAATTTTTCAATTTAATTTCAAACAAAATTAAGAAAATGTCATTTGTAATGCAACCGTAATTTAATTGTACCTAGATAATAGATATTTCTAAGCATGCTGTGATTTCCTGCAAGTGAAAAACATAAGGCCATTGTATTCATATTGTATTTATTTTAAATGTAATGTGTATTTTTCGTTGGAAATCCTAATAAATAAATAAATAAATAAATAATAATTATCGCTGACAATCAACAAGCTTTAATCGAAGCACGTCCAAAATGAAATGACCGCATGAATGATATAACAACATGCTTGCACTGTCAACACTGAAAAAAGTTTCAATTTAACAGCAAAATCCCCATTAACAAAATGATCCGCCATTTATTGAATTCATTTGTTACAAAAATGTGATAAATTAAGAACCGCTCGACCAATTTTGTGCAAACTTCACATAAACCATCTACTAAATGGTTCGAACAAAGCCAGCGTTTGGTTTGGATAGGTGAGCCCGTTCTTGAGTTATAAAATTACAACGAAAAGTGACATAATATATAGATATAGGCCGCACTCGCGGGTCTAACACTGTACTACAAGCGGACACTGATTGGAACGAAGACGTCGTTGTCGGCGGCGGCGGTGCAGACCGTTTTTCTGTACACACCGCGCAGTTTGATCGGATCACGCAGGGTTCTCCACATCTGAAGCAGGTGACGAACGGGTGCTGCTCCGACAGGGCAGCAACAGTTTAACTTTTTACAGGTTCGAACGAAGGGGTAACCTAACTTTTGTTTTGTAACTTGCGACAGTCATCATTGATGTGTCCAAACATTTTACAGAACTCGCATCGCGGCCTGGCCTTGCCTTGTGGTGTTTTCACACTATACTGCACTGCAGGCGCAGCTGAAGAAGACGTTGCACCTTGTCCGGTAAACGGCGGCGCGGGCGCGGGCGGCGCAGCTGTCTTAACTTTATAGTTCTTCGCAGGAGCAGCAGCGCATACCTCTTCGAGCACATCCTTCACTACTCGAGCCTGTTGGAGCAGCTCGGCAAAAGTGAAGGTCCTACTCTCTCATGTATCCTTCTATGGAGAAGTCCGTACACCATATCTAACTGAACCGGGCATTCCGGAAGTGTGTGCGGCGGGAGCTGGTTTGTTTCCTGCCAAGTCGCAACAGAGTGTTTCACACCTTGCCACCAGGTGGCGGCAAAATCCGTGAATAACATTGGCAGGCCTCTTAGAGCGATGTCATCGGTAATGCTAGTACACTCTTTATATATCTAGATTGCATCGATGAATGCTAGCACATCGCCAGTACCATTATATCTCGCCGTCCATTTAGATAGGTTTGTACCTCTGCTCAGATCAGCAGTTGAAGATCCACCAGTACGAGGAATGATGGTCATGTCATCTATGGTCATATTGCCATCACTTGTATCACGAATTTCTATATCAAGACAGGCCTTGTTGCAGATTTTATGCAAGACACAAAATGCATTTATTATTTTTGCAGCTACGTTTGGGTAATAGTGTAGCTTGCGATCGACAAATAAGCACCGCCATCTATTCTTCAGGACCCTAATGGTCCACTCCACAGTATTACGAGCTGACATATGCACTTTCGTACAGTATTCCTCAGGTGAGCCTTCAGTGGCATCAAGGATAGGAGTCATCATATGCTCTCTTTGACCATACCCAGAATCACCTGTAAAGAAAATAATAGCAAAAAACTAATCATAATCACACATCGTAGACTATAGGCCGACCGTTTATCTGAGTCCTCGCCTGCGAGGTACAGGGGCGCGGGGGTATCACGACAAAGGGGGCTGAGACAGGTGCGGGCGGCAGGGGCGCTTAGTGAGATATACACGAGATGAAATGCGCCAAGATAGTTCCTAAGATATGTGACGTCATAGTAAAGAAATAGTAATTTATTAAATGAAAAATTATTAATGATGATACAAAATTTTAATTAACTAACTAAAAGCTATGAAGGTATGTAAATAAAATATTTGGTAATAAACTATTGTACTATTTATTATATAGAATAATCATCAAAATTATATATCAATCAGTTATGTCCATATCAATGTCGGTGGAACTTGATTCTTCACTTTCGAAGGAGCTATCATCGGATTCATCAGAGTCGTCCAGAGTGTTGATAATAAAATCAACAGCATCATCCCGAATTCCATCATGTTTGCAGTACTCGTCCTCGATATTAATTACATGGTTATCACAATGCTCCCACTTCTGTGCAGAATATTTAGCAAATAATCCCTCTGACATAGTTTTTTTTTTGGTCTAAATTAGAGTCCACACTTTTTTGTGCTAATTGTCCCTTAAGGTGCGCTGGGGTAATACCGGATGGATCTTCGAATAGTTGCGAGGATGTTACAAAAACATATTTTTCTCAATTTTAGTGTACACCACATTAATGAAAAATGGTGCAAATTGATAATGTCTTAAACTAAAGTCGGTGTCATTTTAAATTTTATTTATTAATAAAGACTCAATACTTTTTGTTTTATATGCCTGTCAAATCAGGACTCATTTTTTATGAGTATAATGACAATTTAGCAATGAAGAGGTAAGGTCGGACAACAATTTAAAACTACTTCTACTGCTAGGAGCACAAGGTCCAAAACAAGAATTTATCCGATCTTTCCGGATCTTTAATATGACATCAACGAAATGTATACAGGGTGTTTGGTAGAACGTTGAACATACGAAAATGGTGGTTAGTTGGGGTCATCTGCTACCCACTTGGCCCAAAATATTTGACCTTGGCCGCACCGTTTTTTTTACTTTTTTTAATTTCACAAGAAATTACTGTTACTGTACTGTACTTATTTTTTTTAACTTTAAATTAGAATATCTTTACTTGTGACGGGTAAAACAGGCAGGATGTTGTTTTGTATTAATGTCTAATTGTAGCAGACTCTCATAAAATTATTGTTTGGTACAGATTTTAATGGGCAAAAAAGTTATGAGTCTTTAAAGGTACAAAAAGATGTAAAAAAATACATTTACCCGTCTGTCGCGGGTAGGACAACAGTCCCGGACCTGTCTTCACCCAAATTAGGTATAATTACTAATTACTTTTAACATGAATTATGTTGGGGGCGGACCGGTGGCTTTGTGAACTTGGCACCCGACTTTAAAAAAAATGTAAAAAAAAACGCAACTGCTTTGTTCAGATGTTTAATACCAACTGACCATGTAATGTTTGATACATATAATTCTAAAGCGCGTGATCGACGGGCGAGTAAGACCGTGGTTTTAAATACCGACGAACCTGGCTCGCGGCTCGTTGGTGCTGATCGATTAGCAAGCAAAACAGTCGCAAACATGTCTTGTTCCGAGTCTGAAGCCTTGTGTTATTTCGCCATAGGATATTACGCAGTTATGAAAAAAAAAAAAAGAAAACGCCCTAAAGTTTGGGTTAAAAGTTGGATTGAAAAAAGGCAAGCTTTGTCACATACCCATTTAATTCAAGAATTGGCAGCAGAGCCACTTGACTACCAAAATTATCTGAGAATGTCTGAAGAATCGTACAACGAGTTGTTATCTTTAGTGACACCTTTAATACAAAAACAAGACACTGTAATGCGAGAAGCTATTTCTCCACATGAACGTCTGACTGCTACAATCAGATACCTGGCAGAAGGGAAAAATCAAACCAGTTTGCAGTATCCTACTTTAATATCTAGGCAAACTTTGGGAAGAATTATTCCAGAGACATGCAGAGCTATTTACGGTGCATTGAAAAACGAATACATGAAGGTAAGTAAAATATTTACTTAAAATTTTTGACAGTAGCTACTTCAGAACAATACAACAATATTTGAAAAAAAAACTTATGGTAAAAAATTTGAAACAAAATATGACAGCTCGTTTGAGTTTCCTAAGTCAAATTGTTGATTATCTGTAGCTGTCTGAACTTGAAACTGTGGTAGAGTTGAGATTGTGGACGTAAAATTAGATGATGAGGTATTTACTGAAGCTGGAGCACGTAATAGTAGTTGATCATCTGTGGGTGTCAGAACTTGATATTGTGGTAGAATTGTCGAACTGGACGTACAGATGGAAGACCTAGTATTTACTGGAGCAGTTGCAGTCAAATAATTTACATTTCCATGTCCCACGTTAACTTCTGAATTTACAGAGAGCCGTTGCATTTGCCCATAAAAAATTACATCGTTGATTAGTTTCTCTGATAACATTTTCTGTTCTTTCGTCATTGTCCTTAATTTTATAGCAACGTTTTTCCCAAAAATATCAAACTCATCATCTTTCTGACTGAGCCGTTGACTAATCAAACTAAACATATGATTTACATTGTCGTCTTTTCGTTTCCTTGTAAATGATGGAGGTTCAGGCGTTGTAGCTGGAGATGGAGTTTGAGATGACTGTCCAGGCAATGAATTAAGCGATGGCGGTGGACTGATTTTCTGCAATAAAACAAATAATTAAAGTACCTCTTGTCTTGTTTCAGTTTCCTGGTAATAAAATTGTTTTAATTAAACTTAAATTTTAATTATTGTTTTAATTAAACTTAAATTTTAATATTATTACTTGTTTTAATTAAAATTAAATTGTTTAAATTAGGTAAAAACAATTTCAAAACAAGTGGCAGTTCCCCAATTGCCTTGGATCAGTAGATGGTAAACACGTCAAAATAGTTCCACCTCCTGGCGCTGGATCCCATTTCTTTAATTTTTTAAGCCATTTTTAAGCCAATTAATTTTAAGACATACTCAAAACGAGAATTGAGTGATCATGACAAGAGAATCTATAACTATCGAGTGTGCAGAGCTCGGAGGATAGTAGAAAATGCGTTCGGTATTTTAGCCGCAAGATTTCAAATATTTCACAGTGCTATCAACTTCCAATCAGTCGAAGATATTATTTTTGTGGTATTGGCTTGTTGCACTCTGCATAATTATTTATGCAAATCCAGAAGGGATTATATCACTCCAGGTGACATCATCATCATCATCATCATCCTCCTGCCCTTATCCCTATTCACTTGGGGTCGGCGCAGTATGTCTTTTTCTTCCATACATCTCTATTAGCCGTCATCTCATCATTCACTTCCTTTGTGGTCATATCCTTTCTCACACAGTCCATCCATCTTTTCTTTGGTCTTCCTCTTCCCTTATATCCATCCACATTCATGCTTAAAACCTTTTTGGTAACATGCTCTTCACTTCTACGCATCACATGTCCATACCACGCTAAGCGGTTACTGCACAACTTTTCAGTAACCGGTGCTACTTTCAAACTACCTCTTATATACTCATTCCTGACCCTGTCCATTCTTGTAACTCCACACATTCCGCGTAGCATTCTCATCTCAGCTGCATGCAATTGCCTTTCATGTATCCCTTTTGTAGCCCATCATTCCGACCCATACAAGACGGCAGGTCTTATCATGCTTTTGTATATTTTCCCCTTTAGTTTAAGGGGAATTCGGGGGTCGCACACTGTTCCCGTAACCTGCCGCCATTTCATCCACCCTGCGTTAATTCTGTGCTTAACAGTTCGATCTATTTCCCCATTGTTTTGTACCACTGAACCAAGGTATCGAAAATCAGAGCAGACTGGCAGTGGTACGCCATCCAGCGCCATGGCCACATAACCGGATAGACCGCCGAAATCACAGAACATGTATTCGGTCTTGGTTCTGCTGATTTTAAGACCAACACTTTCCAGGTTTTGCTGCCATTTTACCAATCTGCTCTGCACCTCGATCCCCTCTTCACCGACGAGTACAATGTCATCGGCAAACAGCATGCACCAGGGTGCCTCTTCCTGTATCTCCGATGTCAGTGCATCCATTATTAACAGAAAGAGGTATGGACTTAACGCCGACCCTTGGTGCAACCCTACCGCCACATTGAACTCGTCGGTGGTCCCAGCAGCCGACCGCACATGAGTCTTAGATCCACCGTACATAGCACGGATCAACTCCACATACTTTACAGGTACACTTTTCTTTTTCATTGCCCACCACAAAACATCCCTAGGTACCCTGTCGTATGCCTTCTCTAGGTCAATGAACACCATGTGCAAGTTCTTATGCACAAGTGCAAATATGGCATCCGTTGTCCCGCGGCCAGGCATAAATCCTAGTTGGTTTTGGGTGACCTCACTCTCCTCTCGCAATCGTTTTTCAATTACTTTCTCCCACACTTTCATAGTATGTGACATGAGCTTTATTCCTCTATAGTTATTGCAGTCTTGTACATCACCCTTATTTTTGAAGATCGGCACTAGTGAACTAGTGCACCATTCTTTTGGGATCGCCTCTTCCTGCAACAACTTATTGAAGAATAAAGACAGCCAATAATATCCATCTTCTCCCAATATTTTCCATACTTCTACTGGTATACCATCGGGTCCTAAAGCTTTTCCATTCTTCATGCTACTCACCGCCTTTCTTACCTCATCGATACAAATTTCATTCACTAATCCTATATTTACTTTGACATTCTCCAAAACGCCAGTCCATACATTTTCTTCGTTCATTAATTTTTCAAAGTATATTTTCCATCGCTGTCTTATTTTATTCTCTTCCGATAAAATCTTTCCTTCATCATCTTTTATACATTTTATATTTATTATATCTCTTGCTCGCTTTTCTCTAGCTTTCGTTATTCTATATATATCATTATTATTGTTATTATTATTATTCGTTATTCTATGTATATCACTCCAGGTGACAGTGACACAGAAAATCATATTACTGGTACCATTCAAGAAGGTCTAAGCCCGGGTGGTATTTTAGAGCCCATACAGGTGACCCGTACTGGAAATTCAAGCAATAATGCAAAAAAAGTTAGGGAAGATTTTGTGAAATACTTCAATACTTCTGGGGTTGTACCATGGCAAGAAAGAATGATAAATTCGTAATTATAATAGGTACTCACATCGTTCAGAGAATCTTGAGTTGATACTTGACTACGAGTCTCATCGTCGTCACTTCGAAGAGTTGACATTGATGCTGTAGCTGTAAAATAATTGTCTGTATTACACATTTGTTTCATTAGTTGATGTTATTTGTTTATATATCCAGGGTGTAACGGTTAGATGTAGTCATATTTTAAGGGCTTGTTCTACCCATCAATACGAACAACTTTTACTATGGGGGCAACTTTGAAATCGCGAAAAAAATGAGCTGTTGCATAGAAAAGTTCAATAACCTCCCGATGCAATGTATGAAACAGCAGTTTTTTTTGCGATTTCGAAGTTGTTCCCATAGTAAAAATGGTTCGTATTTATGAGTAGAATAAGCCCTTAAAATATGACTACATCTAACCGTTTCAATGAACTCGTTAAATTAATTGGACCTTCAATATCAAAGATGGATACACATTTAAGACTTTCTATACCTGCAGAGGAGAGATTGAGCGTTACAATAAGGTAAGTAAAACCATTTATTGCTTTTAAGTAATTAACTTTAATTATGTATAACTAAAATCACAATTATTTAAGCATTAGAAGACATTATTTATAAATCGTACATTTGCGAATCATCTGAAAAATTTGAAATATAAGATTGCACTGTCTCATTTGAATTGCATGGCGATTGAACGTACTGAATGGGAGATGGCGTCGAACTGGCTACATTGGTCTGCAATGGTTGCCGTCGTTGATATACAGGAAAAGAGGATAAAGGTTGCTGTAATAAGTTGTAACTACTGGTTGATTGAGAAGTAGCCTGACTTCTGGCTTGTCTTATCTGTTTAAAAATGTTAAGGATAGCAATCTTAGCATCAAGTTTTTCATCTGGAGTTAAATTCTTAAATGAGGGTACAAGAGATAAAACAAAACTTTTATCTTCATCTACAGTTTCATCCTTATTTAGTGCTTCTATTATCGCTTTATCTAAATCTGTTTGAGCCGGTGCTGTATTAGTTTTATTCTTTCGTTTAGTAATAGCTGTAGAAGTGGATGGAATAGGTTGGGCAACATCTTCATCCTCTTCATGAATACCCTCTGGTTCTGGGCAACCTTCCGATGGTCCCTTTTCCATGCATGGAAGTAAAAATAGTAACTGCTGAAAGTAGATATATTTACGCCTCTTAGTTGCAGCTTGCCCCGATTTGGTGTTTTTTTGTGCGTTCAATTCCCGACGAAAGCAAGTACGTAAATTTGCCCATTTTTTTTGACTTCGTGACCTGAAAAATATTAACTCTATTTATATCTTACAGATATCTAGCTACTGGAGTTAGCTTCAACGCGTTGTCTTTTGATTATCTAATGGGAGCTTCTACAATACGAGATATTATTAAAATTACATGTGAGCAAATATGGAACATACTCCAACCATTGTACATGGCAAACAAACAAGAACATGACTGGATTAAAATTTCTGACGAATTCAACAGTCGCACAAATTTTCCAAACATTATTGGAGCGATTGATGGGAAGCATATACGCATGATACTGCCAGAACATTCTGGATCTACATATTATAACTATAAAAAGTTCTTTTCTTGCGTTTTAACGGCATGGACGGATGCAGATTACAAATTTGTATACATTGATGTTGGTTCGTATGGAACATCAAGTGATTCAGAAATATTTAAAAATTCCGAAATGGGTAGACGGCTATCTGAGAATCTGCTAAATATTCCCACTGGAAGGCATTTACCTAACGACGAAGACGGAAACATTATGCCATTCTCTGTCGTAGGCGATGAAGCATTTGGGCTTGGTAATCATATATTACGCCCATATGCAAAAAGAAATTTAAATTACACCAAGCGAATTTTCAACTATAGACATACTCGACGCATGGTTGAATGTACTTTTGGCATTCTCGCTAACAAGTGGCGTATTTTCCACCGTCCAATTGATGTGAATATTAATTTTTGTATTTGAATTGTTAAAGCTTGTTGTGTCCTTCATAATTATGTACGAATCAAAGACGGAGTAAAATTCACAGATACTCTCTACAGTTGTCCCATGAATGACGTAACAAGAAATGAAAACAACCGAGGAAGAAATAATATGGATAATGTGCGGCAGTACATTTCATCATATTTTATTTCTCCAGCGGGCGCAATTTCCTGTCAGTATAATAAAGTGATTTAAAAAATGTAGTTATTAAAATAAAAATGATCGATCTACCTTGTTTTGTTTTATCCTCGGCACTAAGCTCATTCCAATTAGGAACAACTGCTTCACAGACGTCCTCCCATAGTTTTTTCTTTTGATTAACATCAGAGTACTCTTTTAAGTTTTTTTTATAGAGTGCGGGCCTTTTTTCAATTTCTTGAATCAAGTTTTCTATATACGATTCGACAAGCAGAGACGAGGCGGAATCCATCATGAACGTACAGACTGCGCACGACCTTCCCCGCGTCCGACGCGGAGTGAACTGAAGCCATCGGTCGAGTCGGCCGATCAAACAATCGGCAAGTGTGCGGGCGGGGCTTGAGCGCCATACTGATCAAGCAGTCGGCCGATAGTTCGCCGATGGTTTAGTTTGAAGGCAGTCGTGAAGCCCATCAAACTGTTTTATCGGCCGATACTGAATCACTGTAATGTGCACATCTGCGTACATCTTCATACTGATTAAGAAGCCGACCAAACTATCGGCCGATAGAAAGTTTGTAGTCTGCGGGTACTCTAAGACGTATACTGCAAAAAAACGTGCAGGACAATGCCGTGTGAACGAAGCCTGAATGTCTTAAGAAAAATGCTAAAATTATACACAGTTCAGAGTTTATAGAGTCATTTGAGAAAGCCAAACAAATCTTATGTAATGCCCCTATATTACAGTACCCTAATTTCGAGGAACCGTTCATGTTAACGACCGATGTATCCGATGTATCGATAGGCGCGGTACTTTCACAAGGTACAGTAGGCTCAGACAAACCCGTCGCTTAGGCGTCTCGTACTTTGTCAGACACGGAATCGCGATATTCTACGATAGAACGAGAGCTCTTAGCTATCATATGGGCTACGAAATATTTCCGTCCATATTTATATGGTAGAAAGTTTACTATATACACCGATCATGTCATCATCATCATCATCATCACCGACGCTAAATCAATTGTACTAAAATATTGAGCTCTGCCTAGCTTGTCTAGGATGTCATTGATATTTGGGATGGGATATTTATCATCTATTGTTTTTTCGTTTATTTTCCTGTAGTCGACAACTAGTCTCCACTTAACTTTTCCTGAGGCATCGGCCTTTTTCGGCACTAGGTGCACAGGGCTAGACCACGGTGAAATACTTTCTCTAACTATTCCCTTTTCTACTAAACTATCGACTTGCCGCTGTATCTCCTGTTGTTGACACGGGGGACGTCTATAGTTTTTTACGTATATGGGTGTCGAATCTGTCAGTTTAAGCGAATGCTTAACTGTATGCGTGAAACTTAAAGGTAAGTTTTCTGAATAAAATATGTCTCTATATTGGTAGCACAGTTTCCGAATTTCTCGCTTTTCCTCTGAGTTCAGATGGTCAAATCTGAGTCTATTTAAATTTTCTTTCAATTCGTTATCTATATCTACTGGATCTATATCGAATCGATTTAATTTGGTTTTGGTTTAATTTTGTTTTAATGGTGACATTATGGAAAATAAAGTCTATATAATTATGTACCATTTATATATAATTTCTTTGTACTGTAGTCTATGGTACAACCTAATTTGTCTAAAATATCACTTCCGATTAAGCCGTTAAAGTTTTGATCAAAGTCTACGACTAAAAATTTATGGGTAACATTAAGACCAAATGTGTCCGGTAACTTAATGTATGCTACTTTATCATGTTGCGATCTACCGTGAGCAGTTGCTATGGTGTACGGTTCGCTTTTAATAATGCTGTTACGGATCTCTTTTATTACTGCTGAGCTAATTAATGAATGTGTGGCTCCGGTGTCGATGACAAATTGGCCACCAAGTTCTGAGATATTTATGTGCGGTAGACTATGTATAATATAGTCGATTTCTGTATTTTCTATATCTGGTTTTCTGGGAATGTCCCTATGGGAAAATCCTGAGGGGATTCGTCCTCAATATCTGGTGTGGTCTCTATTTCTGAGTTGTATTCGTAGTCGTCACTAATATTTATATTATTAACCTTTTGTGTTGGAACTAACGCTTTGCTCTCCTGTTCCTGCTTAACAGGTGGGTAACGTTGGTTAAGCCGGCTCTACACTCGCCCGCGAACCGCGGCCGTGAATCACGGCCGCGGTTCGCGCATTGACACGCCGCGATAAATATAGCCCTCTACACTCGCAACTTTTCGCATTAACGTTCGCGCATTTGACTAAAATGGACGTGGAAGTTGCTGCTGCTCTGACATTGTGCGCTTTAGCGAATTACAATTATGCATTTATAAAGTCCAAAAAACAAATTAAGAAGAAATGGAGGAGAAGAAGGTGGTGGATGACACAAATCCATCGCAACAGAACCAGGCAAGTCTAGTATGACCTTAATAAGTTACTACAAATGGGGTTGGCCGGGCGAAGGTATTTGCAGATGGCGCCAGCATAGGATGAACCTGTCAGTCTTACCAAAACTCAAATTCTTGTATTTTTCGGAATTTTCTTGTTTAAGCCAAATCCCATAGAAAAAGGCTATTGACAGATCTATAATGGCACCATCAGTCAAATATTTGACAGTTGCCAACCCCATTTCCTTTAGCAGATTATATAGCATGGCTTGTTGCTGACTGTAGATAGCACAGCGAAAAAATATTATTAGCCATTTAAAAAAATATGTTTTTTTTTTCAATTATTTATTTCAGTGCGATTATGGAAAAGCAGCTGGCCGAATTAGTAGGAGAACCTTCGGGTGAATTCAAAAAGTTTACAAGAATGTCTCTCTTAGATTTCGAGAAGTTATTATGTAAAGTTTCTCCACTAATTGCTAAGGAAGATACGCAATTACGAAAAGCAATCCCTGCTAAAACACGCCTCGCCATTACATTACGATTTTTGGCAACTGGAGATAGCCTAGAAAGTTTACACTTTTTGTTTAAAGTGTCACCTCAACTGATATCGCTGATAATACCCGAAGTGTGCCAAGCTTTGAATCAAGTACTGGAGACGGAAATAAAGGTAATTTAATATAAAACAAATACATAATAATCAAAAACATTTATTACGATAAGTGTCATATTAGCTTTTACAATTTGTAAACTAAACTTAGTAATTCAAGGAACCTGTGTGCCTAAATGTGATTTGGTTTCAATATTAAGAGAACTTGAAAGCCTTATCAATCAAATTGTCATAATCTGTTGGACCTTCATTAGGTTGGTCGCTCGTGTCATTAGTATAATCTGTGTAGTCTTCAGTAGTTTTTGGAATCAACTCATTGCTTATTATAATCACTGATGAATCTCCTGCGGTTGCTGCTTCTTCTGGAATATGAATTACTGGTGAATGAAATGGTAGTGACTCTGAGTAGATGCGCTGTTGAATAGGTGCCCTCTGTTGCTGCATTGGCTGCTCTGAATAAGTGCTGCATGAACTATGTAGTTCCCCTCTGTTGTTGCATGGGCGGCTCAGAGTAAGTACTGCGTGAACTAGTTCCCCTCTGTTGTTGCATGGGCGGCTCAGAGTAAGTACTGCGTGAACTAGTTGCCCTGAGTTGTTGCTGTGGTGATGGAGACTGTGATGAAACATACGTTTGAGCAGGCGAAAAATATCCAGGAATTTCTGATCGAGCTAATGAAAAATAGGCAGGGGATTGTGGTTCTTTGCGTCGGTTATAACGCTGGAACATTTGATACATTTCACATATGAACTGTTCTCTTTCTTCTTCAGATAATAATCTCAACTTTTTGGCAATTATTTTACCGTGTAAGTCACATTCAGCATCTTCCTGTGGCTGTCGAGCGCTTAATGTCGTTTTGAGTGTCGAAAGACAATCTTCAACCGTTTCTCCAGCAATCAAAAGCTCAGAGGGGTTGTTACGACGACGAATCGTTTTAGATATCATTTGTTGACTGTTTATATTACGACTCGGTCCAGCCTCCTGAGCCTCCTCATTTGTTTCATTATTTGCTGATTGTTCCTGAAATATAAAAAAATAATAATATTATAACTACTCGAAAATGTGCAACTTGTTTGTTTAACTTTATTTAAATACCTAAAAATACAGACTATAACGCTAAGTTGAATAAATTAAAGAAATTTATTTTCTTTTACAGATACCGACGTGCGCAGAAGAATGGCTTGAAATTTAAAAAGGATTTAAATTTCCTCGAGCTCTTGGTTCAATTGATGGAAAACATGTCGTTATACAATGCCCACCTGAAGCAGGATCGGAATATTTTAATTATAAGAAAACACACAGCATAGTATTGTTAGCTTTAGTTGACAGCAATTATAATTTTATATTTGCAGATATAGGATGCCGGGGCAGAATTAGTGATGGCGGCGTGTTCAGAAATAGTTTACTATGGAAAAAAATATGTCTGAATACATTAAACTTGCCTACACCACACCCCTTGCCTGGTTCATACAATGATGTGCCCTATGTATTTTTAGGAGATGGTGCTTTTGCGCTGTCGACACATGTAATGAAACCTTATCCGGGTAACCATGATTCAGGATCCCCAAAACGTATATTTAATCAGAATCTATCAGATCAAGGGTTGTAGTAGAAAATACGTTTGGAATACTTGTCACAAAATTTAGAATATTTAAAAAACCGATTCCATTTAACCCGGAAAAAGTCTCACTTATAACAATGACGTGCATTTTACTGCATAATTTCTTACGAAAAAGTACCACTTCTTCACATATATATACACCGCCTGGAAACAGACATTTATGATGAAAATAGTGTACTAATCGCACCTGGCTCATGGAGAAACGAAATCGAAACTACTTGTGCTGTTCGTAATATTCCAATCACAGCACGCCGATCAGCTCTGAATGCCCATGAAATAAGAGAAGAATTTACGAAGTACTTTGTAAGTAGGTACCTAGATAGATAAGTATAGATTATAATTAGGTATAAGATCTTTTTTTAAATTATCAAATAAAACATACACTATTTATTGTTTTATTACATGCCACTCCTTCTCCGAGAAATGAATCCATAGTTTCATAGGCGAACCATATAGGTTTATATACTTCATCTGTGCTGGCACCACTGTGGATAGAATCCTTCACTTTTTTTCTGTACGTTCTGTAGCTGGACATTAGGGAATCCCTTTTCTTCTTCAAATCTGGCACTGGAATTTCCATGATTGCACTAATTCTCGTCCATGCATCGTGTATCTTATTTTTATTTTTATGTCCTTCATGTTGGGCGTGCCAAAGCACGGGTTCTGCTTGATAGCACTCCAGGAACACTAATTCGCGATCGTTGCTCCACTGGGTGCTCATTTTGACGTCCGCTTGCTACTGCGTCTCGCACACAACTGTGAACACAGCGCGAGTGTGGATGCGTTCGCGTTCGCGCTTTGTTCGCGCTTCGCAAACAATTTGAAGCGGACCAAAAAACCGCCACCGGACGGGGAACGCCGCGAAGCGCGAACGCGATGTCGCGAAACCATCCACACTCGCGGTTCGCGGCCTTCGCGGGCCTTCGCGGGCGAGTGTAGAGCCGGCTTTAGGGTAGTTCTGGTTGGGGAATGTACGTGGGTATTGAGCTTTATTTTGAGGCGGGCTCCATTTAATTTGGGGTTTTGGTTGTGATGGGACACTGTTACTATTACTCATGGCTTTTCTATCGGTACGCTTTAACCTTATCTCCTCCTGTCTGGCTAACGCTATAGCTCTTACTAGGGTATCTGGTTTATTTATTCGTACGCCTAGGCCTATGTTGTAGTCTAGGTTATCTATGTATGTGTCTATCGCGATTGATTGGTAATATACGCTAGATTTGTTTGCCGACTGCCCTATTCCACATAATGCATCGAGTAAGTCTCTGATTCGTTTTCCGAATTGTTCATACGATTCCGCGGCCTGTTTAGTGCAGCGCATCAATTCTTGAAGTAGTTGTACTTCCGTGCGGTGTTCACCAAATCTATTAACTAATGCTAATCTAATTGACTTCCAGTCCTCTATATCTACCTCCAGTGATATAGCCTCCAACGCCTTGCCTGTAATTTTATTCCTAATCATGCATATCGCAATGGGGTCATTACTCCCGATATTATTCATCGTCAATACACTCTCTACACTTCTGACATAGAAGTTCAATGATTTGCTATTACCATCATATGTGGGAATTGATTTATTTAGCAATTCATAATTAATGGGTTTACTGGCTAGACATGCTGCAGCAGCAAGGTCTGCCAGTGGGTTGTTGTTCTGTGCCATTTTTTTTTTAAGATCTAGATAGACTTTAACACAATATAAATTAAACAGAAGTAGGTATCTGTTTCCCGATTTTTAGGGTTATCAGATCCTTTTAAATAATAGTAGGTGTCTGTTTCCCGATTTTTAGGGTTATCAGAACCTTCAGGCGAAGTTCACGGTTAGTGGGACTTAGATGGGACACTGAGCAATGAGAAAGTTTTATCTCTCCTCCAGTAGAGCTCCATCCGCCTGGTTGAGTTGGTCAGCCGATCCGCTTGTAGATTCTTCAGATTGCTGGTAAGTACGGGCACAAAGAGTTTTATTCGCGCACTGCACTTATTATAATCTTAGATCGAGAGTTCTATCCACCTTCCGATTTTTCCAAACAATCCTGGACTGCGCCAATTATGTTGGGGGCGGCCCGGTGCGTTAAAAAAAAAGCAACTGCTTTGTTCAGATGTACACATCTGAACAAAGCAGTTGCTTTTTTTGGTCAGTTGGTATTACAATACCAACTGACCATGTAATGTTTGATACATATAATTCTTACAACTAACTTATCTCTACGGTGTACTGTTACCGGTTAGTGGTAACAGCCTTAATTTTAACGCAAACTAGGGACTTAACCTACATAACTCATGTAATCATAAAAATATTAGTTTCCATCCAGCCTCGTTTGCTGGCTGCATACGAAAGATGGAAATCGTATTTTTCAGGATTCTCTAACATCCACTGTTCGTACATATGTTTGCCCTTAAATACGATCAAGGGGTCTAATTTTTGTCCGGCTGCATTTACGTATGTAGTCAACACTGTAATATTTTCTTTAGCGCTTCCAAACGTTGTTCTTGTACAAGGCTTTTTTGTCTGGCAAAGTTGTAGGTGCCAGAGGGGTGGCACCTACAACTTTCGTTTTCGTGGGATCGAGACAGACTGACGTTTCATCAGATTCCAGATTCGCTTGGGATCCGTAAGATTCAAATCGTGGAGCGTCTTTTCGAAAAGAGTAAAATACTCATTAATGATAAACGGATCAGTCATTTTTTTTCTGAGGTATTCTACAGGTTGCGGCTTTTTTATTGACAAATTGTGGCATTGACGAAAAGAAATAAACCAGTCTGGTCCCGGTCTGTCATCATTGAAGGGGGTCATCTGTCATCATCCTGAGTTACATTAAGAACTTCTTCTCTTGATAAGCCCCACCCCCATTTTTCCAGTGTTCGTAGGCAATTTGCTAATTTAGATTCTAATACTACTGGGATGGCTGTCGGCCTACCAAGGGTGTTACTTACTATTGCTGTTTTCTTCAGGACTCTATCACTGAGTGTCGATGTAGGTATGCCGTATATTTTTGAAGCCACTGCATAGGTGCTCCTTATTCTTTATTCTCTGCAGGGCTAATTTGCAGCGCTTCTTTTGTATAGGAAATCGCCCGCGAAGAGGTTTGTGAGTATTTACGTGGCATCTGCAAGTGAATAATTTATGAAAGTAATATTATGTATGACCCTGATAAAAATAGGCGCAAACCCTGACAAAAATAGGCGCAAACCCTGACATATTAGTAAAAGGAGTGTAATATGTGTTATAACAGAATAATATTAGTGAAAATTAAATTAAACAAAAACTGTAAGAAAATAATTATTCGCGAAACCCTCAAACTAAAAATAAAAATTGTGTAAGAAAACTTTGACAATCACTACCAATTTTGAAACGAGTTAAGATCGGATATTTATGTCCGGTCTTCACCCACGAAGGGAAACACCGGATTTCCGCCTACACAGGCAGTAGATATTTCTGCATTAGTTCTATCGGGTTATCAGTGCTTAAAACTTAGTATTTAGACAAAACTGTAACGAAATAATAATTTAGCTAAAATATGCAAATAATAATGAAGGTGCAAGACCGGATAGACATTTTTTTTTATAAAACTTACCTTTTTTTCTCTAACGGCGCGTAATACACGTCCGACTCACCGGAGCGATTGGCGGCCACTGCGGGGCGGGGCGGACCATAATGAATTGGCGCGCAATGTGGCTAGCATTAAAAATTGTAGCCGAATCAGTTGGAAATTCGGTTTCTACGTTCTTACCCCAGCGCCGAACTTACCCCAATGCACCTTAATGTCACCCCAAACTAACTCAATAGGGTTCAGGTCTGGGTGATAAGGAGGCAAACGCAACACTTCATGCCCGCTTCTTTTCAATCACTCGTCAATTTTACAAATATCTTCAGTTTCTGTCTTTTTCATCAATTTTGATAAGTCGTCCTTTTTCAGTTTATCATCGAAAACCACGTCGTGTCGTCGTAACCATGTTTGCATAACTGCCTTGGTAGAAGCCATAGTCGGCTTTTTTTCTTCTCGAACCGAATGGTAAGCTGTGTTATCCATCACGATGACGGAATTTCGTGATATATTGGACATTAGCTTTTCATTTATCATCAATCACCTGTTTTACATTTGGATTTAAATATTACAAGTGCTCCGTCTACAAATCCAGTTTGACCTCCACAATGTACGATGATCAAACGGTTCCCTTTTCCAATATGAGATAGCACGTCATGTACATCCTTGGATTGCCAGCATTTTGAAACGTTATGAGACTCATTTACATATGTTTCGTCAAGATATAAAATATGTCTTCTTTCTCTACGATATTTTTTGATAGTCCTTAGGTATTTCCACCTCCACGATGTTATATTTGGCTGTTCAATAAGGAGTTTCCTTTTAGAACCGCATTTCTTTAATTTAAAGCCTAGGTCATGTAACAACAGCCTTAAATATTCCCTTCCGCAGTGTAATATATTCTCTTCTCTAAGTACAGCATTCAACGTTTTCAGAGTAGGTATTTTTTATTATTTGTTTAACTGAGTGACTTTTCTTCTTACCACTCCTTTTGTGAAATCGTCTATTTCTTCTCTTTTTTTTCCAACCTGTTTTGATTTTTTCGGTGATTTGAATCTTTCGTTGTCTTTCAATAATTTCCCTTGATGTACGATTCTAGATACAGTCTTTTCCGATAGCCCAGTAACTTCTGCTACGGTTTTGTTTAAATCTATGTCTTGTTGATATTCAACAGAATTTGGGTCCAGTTTCTTTTTTTTTTATATTCGTAAACGCTTGCACTGACTATTCACTATATGACTGAAGATCTTACGATTCATCTTGAGATTGTTATCACATGTGTATCTCTCACAAGGCGTCCGCAACAATTAACACGTACGATCGCTGTCCGCGTTGCGATCGAAATGAGCGCAGTGTTGCCACCTTGGATTTTTATAAAGCGCTAGGTCAAAAGTAAAATGTCGCCAGATTTCACAAACTTGGAACACGAAAAAAACACCAAATAACGCTATATTATTGCATTGAAATTATCACATTCAAGAAACCCTAATTCACATTTAAAACGAAGGAATATGTTGCATGTACGTGCCAAAATTCGACAAAAATATTCTCTACAGCACAAAATTTATTTTAAAAATTATATTTAGTACATAATCTAGAAGCAATGAAATAAAACGACTTAACTATGTTGATTTGTTATTTATTTGTAACTAGTCAGTACAATATGAATTAAGACCGAAGAGCAAGTAATACAATTGAAATTAAAATTCAAGGTTATCAAATGTTATATCTTCCATAACATCATCATAATTCACAGATGCCGAAACTACTGCCGATGACGTCGACGTCGATGCAGATGTTGTTGCTTGTGGTTGATTTTTAAAAGCGTACTTAGTGTTTTTTCCAATAGCTGCAATGACATCGCTTGGTAATTCATAATTGTAACATTTTGCATCCGTAACTTTTAATCTATTTCTGATAAAAATTATCGCATTTAGAAGAGGACCAGCCATCTTGTTCCGTAGTTTATTTTTTACGATGTTCATGACACTGAAAATTCTTTCGATACCTGCATTAGATTGGGGTAAAGATAACGATGATATGGCAAGATCAACTAGTTCTGCAAAGTCATTTATACCCGCTGCGTTTCGGTAATCATCTACCTCAACCCAAAATTTTATAACATCGTTTGTATTTTTCCATTGGATAAAACAGATATTGTGCCACTGATTCAATATCTTGTCAATGTCACTAGCAGTATAGCCAAGTTCTTTAGCTAGTTCCGAAATGGAATTGTCCTTACCTTGGCGGAGTATTATCTCTGGGTCTAATTTTGACATCGATTCCAGCACATTATAATTGGTCGGCAGTCTTTGTTGAATTTCCTTGGCTAGCTTCACATTAAACTCAATACAGCGACGTTTTATGACTGATATAGTGTCAGTTGTTAACGATATTTTTTCATGCTCCGATTCAAAGAGGTAGCCCATGTATGGGACCGGGTTAAGGTTTCGGTCGATATCAATATTTAAAAAATCCTTATCTGTAATAGCTGCATTCGGTAACAGTATCCTGTTGCAAACTGAACGTAATAGTGTAATCAGCACATTTAATAATTTAAGAGGATTTGCACTTTCGCTTTCAAAGCTTTTCAATGCGATCTGCACATCGTTTAGTACACTTTTCAAAAATAGCAAATATAAATAACTTGATTCATCCTTGTATATAGAATATAATAGATCTGCAGTGTAACATCGAGCAACAAGAGCTAATAAGCTACGTCATCCGTCTACTGCCGTGTCGATCACTTTCAGTTCAGTAACTCAGTAACTCAAATTGAAACCATATCTAAAGATTAAGAGATATAATTTGAAATGATCTGAGCTAAAGAGAGCTCTTTGGTTCTCATATATATCTTTTTTGTCATTAGCTCGCGAGCCCATCAACACATTGTCTGCTGAATAATTAGCGAACAATTAGCATGTGCTAATTAAATAGCACAAAAACCCTGTGCGGCAAACGCTCTAGCCCGTTCAATAAATATTTCGTGTGATGCTATGAACGCCTATGCGCGTTAAAGAAAGTCCACGCAGTGCGGCTGGCCGCATTAGTGCGGCGTTATATACTTTGTCCAAGGGCGCACGACGCTTATGTGCGTTTAAAATTTTTCGAGTTTTATGACAGTCATAAAATAATTACGGTACATAAAAAGGTGTTCATCATCATCATCATTGAGAGAACCCACTCCAGTGTGGGTTCGGTTTCCGCACTTAGTCCTGCAGTGGACCATTGTACGTAAGCCGAGGGGCCGAGGGGGGGGGGGAGGGTGAGTCTTCCCGGCCTCCTCAGTGTGTCCGCTACAGATCTTGGTGATCCTAGGTTTTTTCTTATCTGGGTGACACCTGTGCATGTGCAACAGTATTATTTGTAATAGTTTTTTTCAAGTAAATACTATACCGTAATGTAACCTCACGTATAATGCGGTATCTGTTATTTATTTCTCTTTTGTTAGAATTTGATTTGCGTTTGTTTACTTACGACCTACATAAACAAAGAGCGAATGAATGAATGAAATTGAAATCTTAGTGTTGCCATTTCGCCGCATACGATTGTACCATAATTATCTGAGTAAGTTCTGAATAATTTAATTGACGTATATTTTCATACAATATCTATCAAATTTTTGAATAATTTATCTGGCAAGTACTGCTGTCACAGACATGGTAAAACAGCTTAATATTTATGACTGTTTTTTGGTAGTGGATAAGAAGTAGAATAAAACTAAAGTATTTTTTTATAATTAAAATATTTATTTACACATTAAAATTTAAAATACATTAGGTACAAGTTATAAAGTAATTTCTGAGTGGTGTGGACCATAACAGGAAAGACAAAGACCGACATCACAGTCGGGGCACATTATTTTGGTATCTTTCTTTTTTTTTCTTTTACCCAGCACCTGACACATTTGCGCCTTTTAAGACACCCATTGTCATTTCTATCAAATGTATCGGGTATAGGAGGAAGAAGTTCAAGCAGCACTTTTTCCCTATACGACTCTAAGGAAAGAGTGCTGCTTGTACCTTTCATGTATTTAGTGTAATTTATAGTTATATTTGGTTTGTTGACGACACGACCACGCCTTTTTTCCACTGGCATCTATTGGCTCAATGGAAATAGTGAGCACATCTCTCTTGTCCATTTTGCACGCATTGCATTTTGTCCGTTTCCATTTACAGACACATACACCTTTTCCATTGTACCTAAAAATATGTCCACCTTTGAAAAGTTTTTTAATTACAACAGATTTTGGGTAATTTTTTCGTTTTGCAAGTAAAGTCCCAGTACAGTATGTTTTTTTCGCTAACAATAATTCTGCCAACTGGACACTATTATAAAAATTGTCCACGTAAACGGAATGGCCGTTATTCAAATAATCTTTCAATAGTGTCATAACTACTTTATCCACATGCCCTTTACTACCAACTTCTACGTCTTCGGAACCTCTATACATGTGGATCCTATGTACAAGTCCCTTAGCATCGGCCATAACATATAATTTAATGCTATATTTGTGCCTTTTATTTTTTATATATTGCCGAATATTTAATCGTCCTCTAAATCCAAACATTGATTCGTCAATACTTGTTCCTTTTCTGGATAAATTAAATTTGTCATTGTATTATTAAAATAATTCAATAGATAATCAATTTTCGAATACTTAATTCTATTCAGTGTTAAAAAATAGGCACCTCAATATTAATAAAAATTTGTCCCATGACATATTATATTTGTTAATTTTAAAAGTAACACAGTTATTTTTTTCAAGAAATCTTATTATTATATCCGCCTAAGGTCCGTTTCCTAATAATAAATAATACATGCCCCAATATTGCATCAAGCCCTCGTGTAGCTCTCTCTACTAGAGATAATATAAATAATAAATAAAATAGACTTATAAATCAGTCTAATCACGTACGGCTGCAGTCGAGGATGCAAAATGAAAGCGATATATTTGAATTAAAGATTTAAATTAGATATATATTACATATATTGGTCTAAAATTAAGGTGCGTGACAAATGTTCGATGTAAGAAACAAGTGATTCACAGTACACAAATTTTAATATCGATTCATTGATTGTTGAAATCAGTACTTATTTTCACCGATAGATGGCACTGTCCAAATGACGTCATTTTCTGAATGGCGGTGTTAAGATTCTCCGCCATTCAATGACACGGGCAGTGTCATTTATTGTAGTCAGTCTAAAACCAAAAGCCAAGAAGAAAAGTAGTTCACAAGAAGAAGAACAAAATAGTGTGTAGTTAAAGCAAGTTCTAAATAAAAGTAGTTCAACGGTCAGTTTGGTTTCCTTGCTATAGTGCGACTAGTGCATCCCTAAACATTGGTCGTACGAGCCCGGATTGACGGAAACATTGGTCCGTCGGAGCTGGATTATCGGTAGTAAGTAGTTTGGGAACACCGAAGGAGTTGTGGATCGCATCTCAGGTGTGGGAAGGGTTTTCCTTGTGAAGGGAAACAAAGCCAGGTGACGTCATCCGCCTACCCTGAGAAGAGGAACCAGAGGACCGACAACAGAGGGTCGGCGAAGAGGAGGATAGACATTATAATTGTGTGTGTGTGTGTGTGTGTGACGAGGACAAACTGAGTACAATTTAAAGACTTCAAAATTTCATTGACTTAGTCGTTTACACGTTATTCTTGGACTTAGAATTTGTGAAGTAGTTTAGGACTTAGAAAAATAAGCAAGAAACGGGGGAACGAGGAGACTATGCCCGATTTTGCTTAAGTTGTCACTTGTAAAAATTTTAAGATTTTACTTCCGAAAAACAGTTGCATTTTTAATTTACAATAGAAAAGTACGCGAATTTACAAGTTAATTTAAAGACTACGATTGAAAAGTCGAGAGTTAACTTTAAGAAGGCACCAAAAGATCGCCTGAATTATCAATATATAGAAGCGAGATTAGAAAAATTAGAACAAGATTGGCAAAACTTTTCTAAAAATCATTTTGAAATATTGGGATTGGATGCAGCAACTTTAAAATCTCTGGAATGTATTACGTGTGAGATATATGAAAAGACAGAGGAAACTTACATCACCTATAAGTCGGAAATTAAAATTGTATTATGCAATCAACCACAGCTAGTAATGTTTCCATCAGCAGCTAAGAATGCACAAGAAGGTTCTGGATCATCATGTGGTGCTTCTATAAGATTACCTAAAATAGTTATCCCAAGTTTTTCCGGAAAGTATTCTGAATGGACAACATTTCGCGACTTATTTATTTCATTAGTTCATACTAATAAATCTTTAGATTCTGTACAGAAACTACATTATTTAAAGGGTCATTTTACAGGAGAGGCAGAACAACTGATTAAGTTTGTACCAATAACAGCAGCAAACTATAGCCAATGTTGGTTACAGTTAGAGTCTAGATATAATAACAAAAGATATTTAGCAAATTGTATTTTAAAGAGATTATTTAGCCAGCGTAATTCAAATGTTGAGTCAGCTACCGCATTAAAAGAATTGTTAGACACTGAATGTTTAAATGCACTTAAAAATTTGGATGTTGATGTAAGTTCGTGGGACATAATTGTAATTCACATTGTTTCCTATAAATTAGATCTTGAAACAAGAAAACAATGGGAATGCACGTCAACTCTCTCTCTCTCACACTCAAATGAGTTGCCAAAGTATACACAATTTTTATTTTTAGTTGCGTAGTTATACGTGATATAATTTTGACTTCCTACAATTTATTTTGATTTTATTTGAACGATTTTAGGTAAGGTGTTTTGAATTAGTATACTTTTTCATTAGATCTGTTATTTTAGATACTATGGTTAGGGGATAAATAAAGCAAGATAGAAGTCAAATATTGTATTTATCAAAAGAAACCATAAAGAAACCATAGCTATGGCACTTGCAACAGTGAATATCAACATTATGAAGTACGTATTTTATATTAATTAAAGTTTCTTATTTATTTATTATTCTTAGGCAATTCTAGTTTAGTCATTTTACAAATATTCACTAATCTTTGTAAATTCTTATGTTATGAAAACATATTGGGCTTATAATTAAATTTAAAAAAATATTGTAAGGGGGTAAGGCTGACAGAAACTCCAAGGCTCGGTAGGATGAACTTTTATTCCCAATACACAAGGGGCGGGGGAGAGAATTTACAGAGGCCCGGTATCGTGCTCACTACAAGTACAATAATACTTAAAACGTAAACAACAATAATAATTACAGAAACGCTAACTAACACAATACAGAGGCCCGGAATCGTGCACAATGTATGGTTCCTATCGCTAAGTGAATCTTATCAATCCGAAAATCACACAATGAATCTTTGTGAATTCAAAATGATATAAAAACATTATGGACTTATATTTAAATAATAAAATAATCCTTTTTAAACAAAACAAGAACAAAAATCTTTTAATTACTTATTATCAGTCTTAAATCACAAATCACAAAATTAAATGCTTTAAAGCAGTATACATAATACCGAATTGAAATAATATCTGATAGGCGCTAACTAATAATCAACTGTGTAACCTTTTCTAAATAATTTAAAATGCATGTTCCTATTTCAATTGCACCTCGTTTTCCCTCGATTTCATTCCAGAAGTAACATTCAACGTCTTTAGCATTTAAGTCGCTTACAGTAAAGTTAAAACAATTAATTCTACTTTTGTAGTAAAAAACTGATATTTGACCCTTTGGTACCGGCATGACAGCCTGTAAGTCGTACACAGCAACAATTGTGTTATCGTTCCTCGTCTTGTCTTTTTCTTTCTCCCTTCTGGCCAGTTCTTTTTTTTTTAATGCTTTTCATAAGCTTGAATAATTTTCTACTTCCCTTCTTCGTCAGCATTGTTGAAACTTTCACATAGATCACACTGATCTTTCTTTGGTATGTGGAATGAAATATTGAAATCTCTAATGAAAATACGGTTAAAAGTAGAATGAGATGCAACAATAGGCTATCTTTTGTACGAATGTCTTTGTAATCCCTGTATAAGTCAGCTAAAGATTTATCACAGGAAATGTATTCTCTTGATGTCTGGGCTCTAAGGTAATGTGATTCAATTTTTGGTACGCTATTTATAAAAAATTTCACGCTATCATAGACCTCTGGATCCACAGTGCGATGATTATTATGTTTCCCGCGTAATTTCACCCTCTACAAAACCAGTCTGATTTTTTTGATAATGCAGTAGCAATCGGTCTGTCATTTATTGCGACAGTATTTTTAAAATTTTTATTATATTTGTGTGATTTAGCTCGAAATAAAATGCAGTATTTAATTTGCGGAAATTTTGAGTAGATGAGTATCTGTATTTTGGTTTTATTTGTGAAGTAGGAGCTATTATAAATTGTCTTTGTTTTTGCAAGTCTCCCAAACGCCAGTAATCATTAAAAATGTTTTATCTCGAGGTCTCATCTATTTTTGCTCGACAATTTATTCGACATTTATCTCCACACAAAGGACCCATCTTCCTTGCTGGGACTTGTTTTTTAACATTTGATGTGTAGTCCTTACCTGTGTTTCGAAGTGTTTTTGCAATTTTACTTCTCCAAGTCTTTTCATTTCTCACCCTTTTCTTGCCTCGTACAATTTCCTGTACCTCTGAAGCATTTGCCTCTGTAGTTATTTGACCTGCTGATCCACTAGTAGAAGCAATGTGGTCTGAATTATTTCCTGCTTCATCATCTGAGCTACTTGATGTAGATGAACTGGAACTACTTGCAGAAGAGCTGCTTGAGGAAGAACTACTTGGAGGTCTCGTGGCTTCACCTTGAAGTAAACGGGGAACATTACCTGTTGACGTGGGAATAAAATGAGGGTCGCAGTCCGAATCGTCAAAATCACTCTGATCACTGTGTAGGGGTGAAATATAGTATTTTCTTTGGTCAGATGCAGTGTTTTCTTCGTTAATATTATTTTCCTTGTCCGTTTCATCGATGGAGGTCGTTTTGGTCGCCATATCTACGAGAAGACGCCCACGGTTCATGTTACACATAAACAAAAATTAATGTACCTATTTACGTAGCGAAAATATTTTATCGTCACCTAGGATGTGGTAACTCAAAATTATTTTGTAAATTATAGAGAAATGTTTTATTTTGACTTTAATATAACTGATTGAACGTGCGGTTTTAAATACTATTAGTGACAGCAATTATATTATTGAAATTTGAATAATTTACCCCAAAAAACGTAGTATACAATTTTTTTTTATTGTTAAATTTAATTCTCTATGCGTCAATAAAATTACGCATAGAGAATTAAATTTAACAATAAAGGATGAGTTATCTCGAATTTGTCTTTTTTGACAGTCTTATGTTAGCAGTGCGATATGTTTAAACTGCTTAGGAGCGAATCATACGGTTAAACGCTGTCAATAAGTCTCCCCCACAGGCGAGGGTCATCGTCATGTAACAGTCTTATAAATAATCAAGTAACACATTAATTAGATTTCGTTGCTGATTTAATAAATAGGCTTTTAAAAAATCATCAATGGTCCTGCAATCAACCGATAACATGGCGAGCTTAAAGTTTAAAGGCGTTTAAAAGCAACTTTAAAAACTACTATACGGACAAAGCATTATAAATTATAATTTATAACATACGACTATAGGATTTAAATAAGAAATAAGAATTTACTAGAACCTCTCAAAGTGCTATGCAGGTGTTAGAATATGTAGATATATATATCGGATATAATATAATTATATCGTATTCTAGCTGAAATATTACTTCAATGTTTTATTCTAAATAATTTCTGCAGCATAGATCATAATTTCTGAACGAAAGTTATGATCTATTACTGTTTATTTATTACAAAGTACATGTTTACTTTTCTATTTATGTATGATGAATATAAATTACGTAATGATATTTAGAATGATCTGAGGATCATTCTAATTATCATTACGTATTATATGAGGTTTTATTTTGTTGATTCAATTTAATAAGTACTTTCTTACTTCATACAGATTTGCTTACAGTAAAGTCAATTGATAAATGTTTTTATTCAATTGAGGTTAAAGTTAACATTTTGTTGGTTTTAAAGTTACTTAATTATCACACCATGTTTTAAAATAGTTTTACTGAATTGGATCTGATTATCATTGCCCATGGTTATGTTATTTTGCTAAATTGTTTAACGAATTGTGATTGGCATAAAATGGCGCCTTATAGGTAATATTGTGCTATTGTTTAGATAAAGTATGTAAAGGGAGGTAAGCCTCTAAATCAGTTAGTCAAGACAGTCAAGACAGTCAAGTTAGTCAAGGATCGATCGCTGGATGTTAAAGTTAAGTACTCTGATTGTTACTATGCTGTTATTATGCTGTTACTGTGCTATTGTTAATTGTGTATTAATCTTGTGTGTTGTGTATTTCTCTTAATATCTTTATACTGCTAAGAGTAGGCTGATATAATAGGATTAATGTATAATGTATTAATGTATGTTTAAAGATACTTATGTAAGTGTCCCTAAATTATTGTAATGTCATTGTGAATAGTCAAACATTTGAAAAGAGTAACCATGGAGTTTCTTGCCGCTTCTTCTCCATAGGAAACGACATTTGGAACCGTGCACCTAGTTTCCATTTGATTTTGATTTCGTTATTGAACTACCTACTTACCAGAAATAATAATGAAGTGGTAATATAAATTGATATTTGTGGTTTTCTTAAATTATCTATAGCATATTTCTAGTTTAGCACCCTTGGTTAAATACAAAAAGTAATATTATCATCCTGGCACTTTGAAAATAAATATCTTTCGTAAAACTAATTACCCCGCATTCTGACACAGGCGATAATAAACATTCAACACGAACTAAAAGTTGCACAAAAGCATGGATTACCGCTACTAGTTGTACAATGGTGCTCATATAAGATCTTTGTATAGCACCGTTTTCCTAAAGAGACTTTTACCTCTTATATTACTTAAAATCGAATAGTAGCAACATTTTTCGCTATTATAGAACTGCTTAATGTATATTGAATTGAAACTTCGACGTATTGCAATATATTGCCGTTTATAAATCAAATTAAAAACAACATTCATTACAAAAGCCGTGTGTCATGTTTTTCAGGGAAGAGGAACCAACAGAGACTGCCAAACTCATATTAGCTGCTGACAGATGATAGTGAGGTGCCGGACATTTCGACATTCTCAACACTCCTCCTCGAATTTAACATTCTCAAATTTAAATTAGGTATCAAGCACATCACTTATCATATAATATATGATAAGTGATGTGCTTGATACCTAATTTGATTCTGGTTGTATCCAACATATTATGTTGGATACAACCAGAATCAACAATAAATGTTATATTAGAAATTAGTTAATCCGAATATGTATTCACTGGCAAGAAATCCAACATCTGCCTTACCAACTAGGGACATTTCCTGGGCTTGACCACATTATCTTCTGGGTGTAATGGCGGAGTGTCCTCGTGCAGCTCTGTGACCTCGGCCAGCAGCTCTCTCCCACGGCCCCTGCCTCGTCCCGTTTACTTGTTTTCGCTTTACATTCATAGCTTTTGTGTCCCGGCTTACCACATGAGAAGCATGTAATGAATACTCTCTTCTCTCTCGGATGTATCCTTGTTGGTTATTTTTGTCTCGGCGTCCAGCAGTCTAGCCTTCACAAAATCAAACGTCAGGCTCTTTTCTGTAGTCATGGTTTCGATGTTGTCACAGGATCATCCTCCTTAGGCAGCGATGACAGCAGGTAACAAATCTTATCTTTAAATCTTATCTTTTTCATCAATTTTGACGTCGACGTCATACGTTACATTAAGTAATTATAATTTTATTATTTAATTCAACTCGTGGATTCTTAAGTAAGACATGACTGATTAGATAACGAAACTTATTTGAATTGCGATAGGAGACTGATTTTTTTTTGTTATATTTTAAAGAATAAACTCTGATTGTGTAAGACTTACGAGATTTTATTTACTTTATCTAATGAATTTTTATTTATTTATCTTAGAATAATTTCATTACCAGCAATTTTTTTCATTACCTTAGTCCCTAATTTCATTACCAACTCCACTGTTTTCATTACCATTAGCAGTACAGAATTTCATCGGTCAATATCTACTATTGTAATGCGTATAATGTTGTATAAATTACATAAATAGTTTATGTTCTTGATACTAATTCTCGCGAAAGTTGAAAACAAAGAATTGAAAATTTTCTCACATTTCTGTCAGAATTGCACTAAATCATAGAAATACCCTCAAGCTTTTCAGCCCATGGTATGATAATTTTCTGAAACCAATCTTCGAACACGGTGGCATCAAACCAGCCAGATTTTGTCCGATTATATCGGGCATCGTTTGGTCCATTTTGACACCACGAGGTCCACAAATGCTCTGCCTTAAAAACAGTATAAGTAGGCAAGAGTGTTCCATCTGCCACCGCTGCGAACATTATTGAGATATTGCCTTTGGTGTGATTGAATACTCCTTCAGGATACTTTACTTCGCGCTTGAAGATGCACTTGGACGATCCAGGATTATCAGATAGATTGGTTTCGTCATAATTGAGTATATTACTTTTAGGTATGTCTTGTAAAGTATTTCTTAAATTATCGAAATCTTAGAAAAACCGAGGTCTTTGCCCAGCAGTGGGACAAAGAGGGCTAGTAAAAAAAAAAAATGAAATAAATGTTAAATTCATCTGACGTTTTTGCAGCGCGAACCCTTTTTATATTTTGTGCAGCTCTAACTGTTATTTATCTTTGTGTTGAACGAGAAACTTTTTTATCGTGTCCCTTCGTCCAGCATACTCACCATGGAATCCTGATATTTCATGAATGTCAAAAAACTGTTCTGAAATAGTGCTAAATAGTGCCCAAAGGAAAAAAATAGTGCTCTTGTACTTGCGAAGTTATAGCCATAGTTCGATGAGTATGCTGGACGAAGGTTTCGCCCAGCATACTCACCTCCGTCCGGAGAATCTGTATACGCTTCAAACATAATTCATACTTCAAAAAATAGTTCCCAAATAGTGCCAAACGGTGCCCAAAAAGAAAAAACAGTGCTCGAATAACTTCGGAGTTATAGGCTTCGTTCAGTGAGTATGCTGGGCGTAGGTTCTACGCCCAGCATACTCACCTCAGTGCGCGAATATCGAACGAGCTATAGGTACAATTTACGTCTCAAAAAATTGTGCTTGAAATAGTGCCCAATATCAGTCCAATTTTTGCTTGACTTTTGACCTAGAAAACCATTAAATTTTAATGTAAACTTCTACATACTAACGTAAAATGGGGTACAGTCGTCGACACATGTTTTTGGACAAAAATATTAAACTTTCTAATTGTAGACTTCATGTTATTGGAAATAATTATGGTATTTTCTCACATGTCAAAAACTTTCGATTAAATGCATTATTATATATTTTATAAATAATAATAAATGAATGAAACTTTAAGCGTAAATGAAGTCTATTACTTCATTGCATTGTGTGTTTGTCTGAATAAAAACAGTCATTTGCAGCCAATAAAATTAATATCTTGAAAAATTGTAAAAAGGAAATTATACAGTTTCTTTTTGTATATATGTTGCAGGCAAAACTTATAACCAGTCAAAACTAGTACTGTGACATAGTTATACAAATTTTTAAAACTCTTTCCAATAGTTTCATCAATGAAAGGTTTAGCAATAAAAAACATTTTTAATTACTTACGTTATTTATTACTATTTAAAGGGCCAAAGTAATCAGAATTCTAGTTAACTAGTTCACAGCTTTTGTTAACATTCATAATATAATCAATGTAAATAGAAAAAATTACGTACTAGATACACAATTTTATATAGGTAAATAATGACATCACCAACACATTGTTTGGTTTTGCAACCCACTATGTAGTCAAACTCAAAAGCCGGCGTTATTATAATGATGTGCGACGAAGTAAACAAACAAAGAAACTGAGAAGCGCTTGTTCGTTTCGATTGCTTTGTGACACAAAATGGACCCTTATCACCTTCAAAATACAGATCAGTCTTGTCTAATAATCGTAAGATGTTAGGGCAGCGCCATCTAGTATTTAAACATAAACATATTCATTTGCGTCGCGGGCGCCGCGCGTCGCTTTGTGACACAAAATGGACCCTTATCACCTTCAAAATACAGATCAGTCTTGTCTAATAATCGTAAGATGTTAGGGCAGCGCCATCTAGTATTTAAACATAAACATATTCATTTGCGTCGCGGGCGCCGCGCGTCGTAAGCCCCATACCTATTGACCGTACGTGCATCCATTACTGCCACACTATATTGAACTTTATCACATGAGGAATACAGGTCAATTCCGTAAACGTTGTGGTACCGTCCTTGATCCGGAAAATGATTATTTTGAATAATTTTGTCAGTTGTAATGTAAGCATTAATAACAGCAACTTTATTTTTCATGCATGATTTACTTCATTTGATATCTTAATCCTTCAAGCGCCGTGATCTAGACAAAATATATAAAATCATTGTTCCTAGCTACCGGGGTCCCATGCGACGCGCGAAGGCTTAATCATATTATTATAAAGTATTATTAAAATAATGTGTAATTAATAATATTGCGATTCTAAAGTAAATACTCCCTTACATAGACAATTAATAATTTACACAAGACAAAAATTGTTAGAAAGAAAGTTAATAATATTGTATTCGACTGTACTCAATGTAATGTATGTAGAAGTTTACAATCAAATTTAATGGTTTTCTAGGTCAAAAGTCAAGCAAAAATTGGACTGATATTGGGCACTATTTCAAGCACAATTTTTTGAGACGTAAATTGTACCTATAGCTCGTTCGATATTCGCGCACTGAGGTGAGTATGCTGGGCGTAGAACCTTAGCCCAGCATACTCACTGAACGAAGCCTATAACTCCGAAGTTATTCGAGCACTGTTTTTTCTTTTTGGGCACCGTTTGGCACTATTTGGGAACTATTTTTTGAAGTATGAATTATGTTTGAAGCGTATACAGATTCTCCGGACGGAGGTGAGTATGCTGGGCGAAACCTTCGTCCAGCATACTCATCGAACTATGGCTATAACTTCGCAAGTACAAGAGCACTATTTTTTTCCTTTGGGCACTATTTAGCACTATTTCAGAACAGTTTTTTGACATTCATGAAATATCAGGATTCCATGGTGAGTATGCTGGACGAAGGGACACTTTTTATCCACCATTTTCCCGGCGGTTTATTATTGAAAATATGTTCTCTATTGTTACCTTTAAGGTAGTTGAACACAACGAGACTTAGATCGAAACGAGAAAGAGGTACTCCGAAATCACCTGCTGCTCTCAGGACATTAACAATATTTTGTTCTTCTGTTTCAAAATATTCTGTTTATAAAAGTTTCTGTGATAAATAAGAAACGTTAGTGAAATATTAGGGATTACTGAGATTTAGATGAGTAGGTAATATGTATCGGAACGAACTCACAGACTTTACCCGTCCCCGGTACGAGATTTTGATGATATTGTTGAAATTTATCTGGAGCGTGTTTGTCTTGAATGTCTTGATTTTGAATCGATTCGATGGATGAGCACAATTCCTTTCCCGTTGGCACCTCGTCTCTTGTCGCCTGCTTTGAATTTGTTCTTGTTCTTATGCGGCTTCGAAGGACCAAATGTTCGGGCGACTCTGATGTATGGTGATGATGGATGTATGTAGAAAGGAAAATGCACTGTTGAACGTTTGAAAGGACTTGGTTTAATGAAATATAAAAATAAGATAAAAAAATGGCGCGCGACGCGCACAAGACACACGGTGGGTCTGCGAGACTGTCCTTGGCTGAATGTCGTGAGGCGGCCGGCGGGAGCGCCGCGATGAGCCGGCGCGCAGGACGGCGCGCAGCGGGACGAGCGGGCGCGAGCCGGCCGACTCGCGCGGCTTGGCGGTTGTGTGCGTGTGTTAACAATAACGATTCTTTTCTTAATATAAAAATAATTTTGTCGTTTTGGTATTAAATTTATTCTATTACTTTGAATTATGTACGTACCTAATTGTACTAAAGACCATACACTTTATGTAACCCGGAATTTAATTTAGGTAATACATAGAGCAAAACTAAAAGTGCAACACAGTATCAGAGTATTCGACAAAAGGATATGCAAGTCAATTGTGTTTTCAAATACACGCGCGCAAAATTACATTGCGCGCGCAAAATAAAGTTATTAAAGCGCTGTTTCAATATTCCAAATTAACACATACTTTTACGGTATACAAAAATACTAAAATATTCAACCTCGAGCAAATTTACACAGAAAACATATGCACCTTAATAAAAAATATGCTTGCTGGGCACATCCATACGCAGACTTCTTTTACCAAACGCCAATACACACACCACCTAAGAAGTACAAACAAACTGACACTCATTATGCCAAGAACCGAGTACGGTCCTATACGACGGGGTAAAGAGGTACAATAAACTTCCAAATGAAGTGAAAAAGTGTGAAAGTGTGCCACTATTCAAAAAAATATAAAAACATTATATACCTACTTGACAAAATATAGACTAATATACATTTAAAAAAAACGCAATTGCAACTAAAACCTTAATATAATGAAACATAAAGAAAATAACAAACCATTTAAAAATATTCCTTCACAAATAATTTAGATAATACTAAACAATACTAGCCCCTTTTATGAGTCATTAGCTTAGCGACCCATGGTCGAACTATTGTTATATCTCTATTTTTAAATAATTATGTATAATAAATACTACTATTATTGGGTTTCTTGATAGAAAACAATCTTCAGAATGAAGAATACTGTTTATTATATTTATTAGCACATACAATAAACCGGCAATAAGACATGTTCTTTCTAGTACAAAACAAAAGACAGTGTAGATAATTAGACAATGTTGCCCTCATACAACAAAGTTAAATTTTCATTTCTCTAACAACTATGCTCATAAGTGAAATATATATAATGTTCTTGAGAAAAAAAAAAGTTATTTAAACCTATTAAGATGATTTTTTTTCAGACAGATTTTATTAATTACTTGAAAAAACGTAGGAAAATATTTTATATATATCTGTATATGTGATATTTATAGACGGTTATTAATTCCATCAACATTTTTTTCGCCATCGTTCTTTCAGAGAAAATATAAAAAAAAAAATGTAGGTCCACCAAAGGTTTACCAAAGTTGGTATAAAAAGTTGCATTTAAATACGCAATAAAAGCAGATGAACTCGCTTAAACAATTTTCTTAAAAAACTGCAAAACTGGTAAAATAGAAAAAATTACATAACAAAATATAGGTATAAAAATAAATTGTGTAAATTTTGTTGCAGGATCTTAAATGCCGCCTTTCCCACAGCCGCTGAACAAGGGCACTCCAAGTAGCCAAACCCTGCTGCAGAGCAATGTTATTGCGCCGTGTCTGTTCACTGGCATTAATTTGTAGCTGTAACTGGACTTCTCGAATCACATCTTCATTGTTTAATTGTTCCACAGATATGTTAGCCTTATTGCAGATGTTGTGTAATATAACACAAGTATTTACAATAGAACCAGTTACTTCTGGTGAGTAATGCAGGACTCTGTGCACAAGTAAGCAACGAAAACGTGCTTTGAGAAGCCTAATAGTGCGCTCTATAATGTTCCTTGCACGGACATGTAAATCGGTGTAGTGTGCTTCTGTGAGTCAGGTGCTGCATCCAGTATTGGTATCATCATAGTCTTTCTCAAAGGATATCCAGAATCACCTATTAATAACAAAGTTAATTTAATAATTATTGATCAAAGTTGAATACGAAAATATTGATGATGAAGGTACTACCGCGGTCAACTCTGTGAATGTTTACGGCGTAGACCGATGGGCATGTTCCGTTTCATCAGTTACAGACTGTATTTGATTAGGAGCCGGTAATGTTAATGCATTCAATAAATTCATACCTGCCTCGTTCGTCATGATTTGACACTGCATATTTTCAATTGTAACAGTATAATCAACTTGTGAATCAACTTCCATATTTGTAGCATCCACCTGTGGCGATAGCTATTGTGGGTAGTTCAGAATATGTTTGGGGCGTCACTAAAGATGGTAACGTGCTCGTACTTAATTGCGTGGTAAATAACAGAGCATAAACCACAGTACCTTCCTCTTTTTAAGTCCCAAAAAGTTCTTGAGGGTCCAGTTTCGACATCGGATATGCAGCTTCATGAGGCAAAGAAGAATCGTCATAGGGCACAACATTACTGGGTAGACTTAAATCTTGAACATCTTCACTCCGGTCACTTATTAAAGAACTATTTAAGTTCGTAAAAAGTACCGAAGAATTCACATGACAATAATGTTGATTATTTTTTTGGGTTCGGTTAAAAATTAGTTTACTACGCTCTTTGCTCATTTTAGAACTTTTTAAACGACAAAATGTTAGTAAACGTCAGTTTTCAGTGCAATCTATTAGTTAAATAAACAAATCACAACATTTGACTTCAACTGAATGCACGCGGGATTGTTATGACAAAACATTGTATCTACAGATAGCGGGTGACTATACCGTAAGCTGTGTTTGACAAAACACTGTAATTGATGTTACAGTGTTTTATCAAAACTGATCCTTATAATTTTAAGTATACAGTGTTTATTCCATTTGGTTTTCTCAGTATTGAGAATTCGATTTATTCATGTTACCACAAAACACTGTATCTGAAGTTACAGTGTTTTTTCATGACACGGCAGTAACGTCCAATAGGCAGTCCTATTGGACGTTGGTATGAACCAGTTGCATAAAATGGTAATGCAATTAACACCTACAAAAAAGTAATATAGTAACTTACTATGTAGAGGTACTTAAACATCGTAAATGGCACATCTACACTACTTTCCTGTTATTCGTGGTAGAAATAAGGGCAGTTACTTTCGCCTCTACAGACAAGTCTGTAGATTTAGTAGGATTCTTCATCAGTGGCCTCAACTCTTCGCACAGGTTATGTGCTAAATCTTTTGTGAGTCTATACCTCTTAACAAACTTCGCTTCGTCTAATAAAATGAAGGGGTCGCATTCCTTACGTAGCTGCATACGACCGCGCTTTCTTGTGGTGATGGTTTCTGCGTTATCGGCTTCCAAAAACTCAAATAACTCGTAAGCATAAGCCATCTGGAATCAAACAAGAAACTAACTATCCATTTGCGAAACTCACTAGACAAGCGATTCATTCGGCAAGTTTACATAAATCAATACATTTTACTTACTTACTTTTTATGACACGAAATAACGTTTTTTTATATAAATTTGCAAAACACCTACTTACTTCAGTCGAGCCCGAGGAACTTTTTTATGATTGTAAAATTTTACGTAAAAACAATACTGCTAAGTGTCAAAAGTCACGTCGTGGTACGAATTGAATGAACTTTTAAAACCACAAAGATAATAATATTATTTCAACATTGTAATAAGGGACGTCATGGTACGAAAACTCGGAAGTAAGATTATAGTAGTTAGGGTTGCCAGATTGAGAAATCAAATTTTCTGGACAAAAGGATTTTAGGCTGGACAAAATAAAAATCAGCCTTAATCATCCGAAAAAAGGCATATATTTAAGTAATTTGTACTTAGGTACATTATCATAATAAAAACGCAAATATAAACTTATGAGCTGAACAACTGAAAAACAACCTTGCAAAACAAACAAACTTGCAAACAAAAACAAAGGAAACTTAACAAAGTCCATGGTACCTATCAGTTAACTTTTTTTGCCACATATATTTAGTATTTCCCTTAGCCGCCTTTATAATTATAGAACTTTTTTCTGTATTTAATAAAAAAGATTTAAAATTAGTACAGTTTTCTTCAAGGTTTAATCGAATTATTAATTCTGATTTGATTAAATCAAAGGACATTCGATTTCTATCCTTTGTGTATAAATTGTTCAAAAAGCTAAATACTCTTTCACAGTAAGCATTGCTTATTGGTATGGATAATACAAAACAAATCAGTTTTTTCAAATTCGTCAAATCATCGTTACAATTTTTAAAAATGTGAGACATACTGTGTCATTTGTCATGTTCTTTGGAACATGTGCATATATTTGGCGAAGGCTGTTAATCAGAGTGTAAACGACGTCTCTCGCTCCTCTAATCTGTATAAAAAAAAAAAAAGCAAAATGTCAATGTCTAGTGTCAAAAAATAATGTAAAAATGAATGCTATGTTGTCGTGTGTATGTCTGAAGTAAAAATCCGTCTTAATTTCCAAAAATTGTTGTTCATTGAGTTTCTATATCACCCACCTTCACAAGTGCCCAACGCCTACAATTTGGCCCTTCGTACCGGATACATTGTGAAACAGATAGTGATCCATGTTCAACACACCAACTAATCCGCTACGCCGTACGCGCCGCCATATTGACACCACGGTGCGCACTCGTAGCGTTTGGAAGAAAGAACAATTGCTTGGAACCGACATGAAGGAGGATCCAGCACACGAACACGACATACAATCCGAAGTAATAGAAAAAACTGCAAAAACAGTTCTCCCTAAACGGCCACAGACCGATGGGGATAGTGCTCACAATGTGATACCCGTAACCAAGAAAAGTAACAGTCATACCCATAGCCATAATTCTGTGAAAACTTCGCAATCCATTGAAGCGCGCAGGAAATTACTACTATATGAAGCTGCTAAGAAAAAGGCTAATATTGAGAAAAGGTTGATTGACCAAAAGTTAGCCGCTGACCTGGCCGCCCTAGAAAATCAATCCAATAGTGATAAGAGTTCGAGGAGAGAACAGGGAAGTGAAATTAACTCTGTGGAAAAGGTGCAGCAGTGGCTCAAGAGCAGCCACATATCAGAAGAACATGCTTCTGAACAAAATTCTGTCTGTGGTGGCACTCAAATTAAAAACCTTGTTAGTGAAATATCAAAGGCCAACAACCATAACAGCCAGTTGATGGCTAGGTTTGCATCATCAAAAGACTTACCGCAATATTATGGTGATCCTCTTGAGTGGCTCGCGTTCAAACAGGCTTATGAGGAATCAACAAAGCTTTGTAAATACAGTGACGCTGAAAATATGTGGAGGTTAAGGAAATCCCTTAGAGGAGAAGCTAAGGAGACAGTTTCATCACTGCTCATTGGCAACACAGCCCCGCACACTATCATTGAAGCCCTGGAACTCCGCTACGGCAGACCTGAAACAATAATAAACAAAATTACATATCAAATAAGAAAAATACCACCACTATCACAAAATTACCACCATGAAATTGTGTCATTTTTGTGGCAGCAACACAAGCTATAAAGCAAGCAGATTACCTGAGAAGTCCAGAATTGGTGTCTTCAGTGTTAAATAAGTGCCCTAGTGTACTTGTAAATAAATGGGCTGATTACTACAGCATATCTTGTGACACAGGGAAAGCTAAGCTTGAAATTCTTTCTGATTTTTTATATATTGAAGCAAATAAAGTATCTGCTGCGGGGTTGACCCACCTTCAAGGTCAATCAGAACAGAAAAGGAAACCTGAATACAGCAAACATTCTGTTCATTTAACTAGGAAGCAAGATTGTGATACACCTAGTTGCAAATTCTGTCACATTAACAATCATAAGTTAACTGAATGTGCTCGATTTAAACGTGCAATGACAAGAGATCGCTGGCGGTTCGTGCGAATGAATAAACTGTGTCATAAATGTTTGCTAGCATCCCATAATCGTGACACTTGCTCTGCGGCTACCTGCGGTGTAAATGAGTGTGCCCTGCCACACCATCGCCTCCTGCACTGGAAGTCTAAGACTAGTGAAAGTGAATAAAGATACAAATACAAATGAAAATATAAAACCTAACAGTGACAATAATGTGGAATTGAATGACAATATAACACCCAGTGGCTATTCAAAGGATAGTGAGACAGTGGCATATGCAATTGACAGTTCAAAAACATCTGTGTTCCTAAAAGTAGTACCCATAAACCTCCACGGACCCAAATGTGTGATAAGTACGTATGCCTTGCTCGACGACGGCGCGACTATATCGTTAATATCAGCTGACATTGCCGACCGCGTCGATCTCAATGGACGTGAACAAACTCTATGTGTACGTGGTGCATGGGACTCAGAACTTATATGCAAAAGTGAAATAGTAGACTGTGTTATAACTAATATGAACTAAGTGCCAGAAAAATCAGTGAATTAAAGGACCATGGGGGATTTTGTATGGACACCGTCCCCACCCACCAACAGACATGGGATGACTTTTAATATGATCATTAGGAGCCACACAAAGAGAAATTAAGGGTTTTTAAAACGAAATCGATGGGGTTTTAAAAAAAAACGCAATAACGTATCTACAAAAATGGGGATAATTTTGTACGAATATCAATTATTCTCTTATAAAAAAACAAATGCATATTACTATCATATTCTGCAGATAAATAATAATAGAACTTGTACAAAAAATTGGTCATCGATCACAAAAAAAAATTTTTTTGTTACTATGATTTTTCTTATTTCTGTTGCTAACACATTTATGGTCTACTTAATTAGCCTACTTCTATTGGTTGAAAATGCGGCTGAGCGTGAATAGGTCCTGGGTTCAACTCCCAGGTCGAGTTTTTTTTTTATTGGCTCTAAAATTGAAAAGAGCAACTTGGAGGTTGGTTTTCTGACCGGCTAAAGGCAGAATAAAGGCTCACCCACTGTTATATGTTGCTTTAAGCATATCGCCGAAATGTTAGTACATAAGAAGTTATGCCTTTGCCTAAACTAACCTAACTTTTTCTGAGCGTGTAAAAATCCTCCCGTGAAAGGCGACGCTTTGCTAGGGTTACAGGAACGACGTTTTATCCCTCCGCGAAACATAACCTAACCTTAACCTAATTAATCGAACCTAACCTTAACCTAACTAATCGAACCTAACCTTAACCTAACTTCATTCTTTGGAGAACACAAATCCCAGTACCGGTAATACCCCTCATATTTGAGAATTATCGCCATAGCAAAAAAATCTCTATCCAATAAGACTTTTCAGATGAGATTGTTTAGAATTCTGTTGGTTAGTCGTGACGAATGTTCTAATCCACACTTGAAATATTTTAAAATCCAAATACCGGCCAAACCCTACTTATTTGGGGATAGTCGTCATAGCAAAAAAATCTCTATCTACTAAGATCTTTTATATGAGATAGGATTGAATTCTGTTGGTTAGTGGTAACGAATGTTCTCTAATCCACACTTAAAATATTTTAAAATCCAAATACCGGCCAAACCCTACTTATTTGGGGATAGTCGTCATAGCAAAAAAATCTCTATCTACTGAGATCTTTTATATGAGATTGGTTTGAATTCTGTTGGTTAGTGGTAACGAATGTTCTCTAATCCACACTTGAAATATTTAAAAATCCCAATACCGGCCAAACTCCACACATAAGGAGACTATCGTCATAGCAAAAAAATCTCTATTTACTGAGACCTTTTACATGAGATTGGTTTTAATTCTGTTGGTTAGTGGTGACGACTGTTCTAATCCACACTTAAAATATTTAATAATCCCAATTCCGGCCAAACTTCACATATTAGGGGATTGTTGTCATAGCAAAAAAATCTCTATCCACTAAGACCTTTCACATGAGATTAGTTTGAATTATGTTGGTTAGTGGTGAAGACTGTTCTAATCCACACTTAAAATATTTAAGTATCCCAATTCCGGCCAAACCCCACATATTAGGGGATTGTCGTCATAGCAAAAAAATATCTATCTACTGAGACCTTTCACAAGAGATTGGTTTGAATTCTGTTGGTTACTGGTGACGACTGTTCTTCTAACACACTTAAAATATTTAAAAATCCCAATTCCGGCCAAACCCCACTTGTTAGTAGATTGTCGTCATAGCAAAAAAATCTCTATCCACTAAGACCTTTCACATGAGCTTGGTTAGAATTCTGTTGGTTAGTGGTGACGACTGTTCTAATCTACACTTAAAATATTTAAGAATCCCAATTCCGGCCAAACCCCACATATTAGGGGATTGTCGTCATAGCAAAAAAATCTCTATCCACTAAGACCTTTCACATGAGATTAGTTTGAATTCTGTTGGTTAGTGGTGACGACTGTTCTAATCCACACTTAAAATATTTAAGAATCCCAATTCCGGCCAAACCCCACATATTAGGGGATTGTCGTCATAGCAAAAAAATCTCTATTCACTAAGACCTTTCACATGAGATTAGTTTGAATTCTGTTGGTTAGTGGTGACGACTGTTCTAATTCACACTTAAAATATTTAAGAATCCCAATTCCGGCCAAACCCCACATATTAGGGGATTGTCGTCATAGCCAAAAAATCTCTATCCACTAAGACCTTTCACATGAGATTGGTTTGAATTCTGTTGGATCGTGGTGACGATTGTTTTAATCCATACTTAGAATATTTAAAAATCCCAATACCGGCCAAACCCCACATATTTGGGGATTGACGTCATAGTAAAAAAATATCTATCCACGAAGACCTTTCACATGATACTTGTTTGAAATCTGTTGGAGGGTGGGGACGTTTCTTCCCATTGTCCTTTACCATTACAAAAATTATCAAACATTAACATAAAAAGCTACGACCATTTGGAACAGCTCAGTGATTTGATAATGTGCAGTGAGGACATAAAGCCACAGTTATTAATTGGACAGGACAATTATCATCTGATCGCTCCTATAAAAACAATAATAAAAGGTAAAAATGAACCATGTGCAACACTAACACCACTAGGATGGTGTATACACGGTGTGTACCCTACATGCAATTTAAAGTCTGAATATGGTATGATAACAATAGCGGAGTACCATCAACAATGGAGAGGAAGATGGCAGCTGATGAAGGATTTTCATCACGATATAAAGAGAGAGTTGATCACTTATTCACCAACGACTATGCTCGCAAAATAAAACCCGATGAAGATAAAAATCAATTCGATAAAACTTGGTATCTTCCCCACTTCGGGGTCGATAACCCGAACAAAAATAAACTAAGATTAGTATACGACGCCGCTGCTACTTCTGCCGGACAGTCATTAAATGATTATTTACTGTCTGGACCCAACTTGCTCGAGTCACTTTTAGGCATTATGTTCAGATTTCGTGAAAGACCTATCGGACTCACAGGCGATATAAAAGATATGTTTCTTCGTGTAAAGATCAAACCAGACGATCAACACGCGTTGAGATTTTTGTGGCGGGAAGGTCCCAAAAACGTCATAGAAAAATATGTGATGACGTCACTCATCTTTGGAGCGAATTGTTCCCCTTTTATTGCGCAATATATTAAAAATAAAAATGCGCAACGATTTATAACTGACATGCCGGAAGCTGTCGAAGCTATCGTGAAAAATCATTTTATGGACAATTACATAGACTATTTTGACAGTGAAAACTTTGAAAGAAGTCTCCTATATCCATCAACAAGGCGGTTTTAAAATGAGAAATTGGACTTCAAACAGTCAGGCTGTGTGTAGCGGCGCACCGAAAGAAACCTTAAGTGCAGCTGCCGTAGGGTTCAAGGTCGAAGAAGACACTCGGAGCGAGCGCGTTCTCGGACTTTTACGGTATCCAGACTCTGACACATTCGGTTTTAGCCTTTCCCTTAACCGAATTCCTATTGTCAGGTGAGAAGAGACCAACAAAACGTGAATTATTACGCATTGTAATGTCAATATTTGACGTGTACGGCTTACTTGCGCCCTTTACTATTCAAGCGAAAATAATTATGCAGTACTCATGGAAAACTAATTTACACTGGGATGATGAAATCGGACTGGCGCAATTCGAGTTGTTCAAAAGCTGGGTTGAGCAATTGCATACACTTAAATTGCTACGTATACCCAGATGGTATTTTTATAAGTCGACCAGTGGGACCGAAGAAAATTGTAAGAGACTTGAACTACACGTGTTTTGCGACGCGTCACCAACTGCATACGCCGCGGTCGTATACTGGCGCGCACAGACAAGCGATAATGTGTGCGTGTCGTTCATCGCCAGCAAAACCCGCGTAGCGCCTTTAAAGCCAGTGACGATACCGCGCATGGAGCTACAAGCCGCAGTACTTGGCTGCCGCCTCGCCGACACAATACAGAAGGAGCACAAACTGCAACCTATAAAAAGAAAGTTTTGGAGTGATTCGACGACTGTACTTCACTGGGTTCAAAATAAGTCTCGAAATTATAAACAGTTCGTAGCAAATAGGCTCGGCGAAATTGACGAATTAAGCCAAGCAAGCGAATGGCACTATATACCTACAGATAAAAACATAGCGGATGTAGCCACAAAAAATAACTCGTATAAACTGCACAATGAATGCGAATGGTTTCAAGGACCGAAATTCTTATACCAGACGGAAGACAGCCAATTTATATTCATACCTGAAAAACAAAAAAATTAAATTAATGAAGATACTTTAGAGAAAATAAATAACATACATGTAATTGAAAATAATAACTTACCTGTGCCAAACCTTGATAAGTTTTCGTCATGGCTCCGCCTAAGGAGATGCACAGCTGCTGTATTATTATTTATAGAGAAATGCAGAAGGACCGGTAGAACAGAAATTGAACCGGATATTCTCCAGCGAGCTGAGATACTATTATTACGTTACTCGCAAAGCCAGTCGTTCCCCAAAGAAATCATTCTTTTGAAAAATAACGAACCTATTCAGAACGATAGCAGATTGCGAACGTTAACTCCGTACTTAGACGAAGTGGGACTTCTGCGAGTAGGCGGTCGTGTGGAAGCAACATCTGACGTTACGTCACAAACAAAACACCCAATAATTTTGGACGGACATCACCGTATCGCATTGATGATTACTAGAAGTTATCATGAAAAGTTTGCTCATGGCAACAATGAAACCATTGTGAACGAGCTGAGACAGAAGTACTGGTTACTAAATATAAGACCCACAGTACGTTCCGTCGCTTCAAAATGTTTAATTTGTAGAATTAGAAGAGCTGCACCCAGTGTCCCACGTATGGCTGATTTGCCTGAAGCGAGATTGGCGCATCATTCACGCGCCTTTACTCATTGCGGCGTGGACTTATTCGGGCCTATGGATATCGTATTAGGCCGCCGCAGAGAACGCCGTTACAGAGTACTGTTTACGTGCATGACGGTCCGAGCGATACACATTGAGATGGTGCCATCATTGACAGCTGATTCATTCATTATGGCATTAAGGCGAATGGCATCGAGACGTGGTTGGCCGCATTATATGTATTCCGATAATGGTACGAATACGAACCTGCGTGGGGCTGAAGCGGAATTGAAGAGGTCGTATCAGGATCTGCAGGATTCAGTAAAGGGGGAAATGACAAATCGGAGCGTGACGTGGAGTTTTCATTCGCCGATTAGCCCTCATAAGGGTGGGGCCTGGGAGCGCTTAATAAGAAGCGTGATGACGGCGCTGAAAGTAACCTTGAAAGAACGAGCGCCATCCGAAGAAACTCTGGCGACTTTACTGGCAGAAATAGAGAATATGGTGAATAGCCGGCCATTGACACATGTTTCCGTCAATTCTACAGACGCTGAGGCTCTTACACCAAATCATTTTTCGATTGGCTGCTCCTCAAATATGCCAGTGCCAGGAGTCTTCGATGACAGCGATTTATATCTGAGAAAGATGTGGAGGGTTGCACAAAGACTTGCTGACATGTTTTGGCGGCGCTGGATAAAGGAAGTCTTGCCCACTCTCATACCAAGACAAAAGTGGTACCAAGAAAATGAGAACCTGAAACCAGGAAACGTGGTAATAATAATAGATCCTAACTTACCACGGAACATTTAGCCAAAGGGCATAATACAAAAGGTATATCCTGGAAAAGACGGACGATTGCGTACAGTAGACGTTAAAACTAGAACTGGGATATTTACCAGACCTGTGACTCGCTTGGCACTACTTCCCTTAGCTGATTAGTGTCCCAGAAGTGACACTGGGCGGAGATTGTAAACGACGTCGCTCGCTCCTCTAATCTGTATAAAAAAAAAAGAAAAAAAAAGTAAAATGTCAATGTCTAGTGTCAAAAAATAATGTAAAAATGAATGCTATGTTGTCGTGTGTATGTCTGAAGTAAAAATCCGTCTAATTTCCAAAAATTGTTGTTCATTGAGTTTCTATATCACCCACCTTCACAAGTGCCCAACGCCTACACAGAGTATAAGCCATCGCTATTAACATCTTGGGAAATTTTTAATATATCTGGTAATTCAGAAAGATTTTCCCAACTGAATAAATCATTATTTTTTGGTTTATTTAGTGTCAAAATAGAAAGTTTTTTATAAATCGAATTGTCTGCAAAATTATATCTCTCTTCTAAATATTGTATTGAATTTCTCAGAAACTGTTCAGTATCGCTTGTAAATTGGGCTTTCTCGCTAGTGCTCATTTTTTTCAATATTTCTCTGTTTTTGCTGCCACAGAACTTATCTTCCAATCTATTTTTAAGGTGGCTCATTAGGTTTCGCATTATGTCGTCTATTTCCGTAATAGTGCACGATTCAGTTTCTAAGACAGTTATTGTTAAATTAAATTCAGGCATAATATTGTGGATGAAATATAAATAAGCCTCTGAAATGCCTTCACGAAATTCAATGCTATCTATATCAGTCAAATCAGCTAATGTAATTCCTTTGGAAACAAATTCCCATATTTCTTTTCTGCAATAACTTTCTCCTTTTGTCAAAAAGTACCTTTTTACAGCAGGCCAACAGTAAACCAGTCTATCGATAGCGGGTAAGAGAGACAACCATCTTGTCGGTACGTCTCGGAGAAGGTTTTTATATTCGACACTTGCAAATTCAAAACACTCTTTTAGTTTTTCAGTTTTTGTACTGGATGAACTGAATTCATTAAAAGTCTTAATTACCATGCTTTCGACATCTACGGATAAAGCTTTTAGAGCGTGTTTAACGCAATTGTTTATGACATGACAATTACAATTGGCCTTCATGATATGATAATTTATTCTTGCCACCTGTGCTAACTCCTCTACCATCTATTATGGGCTCATTACTTCTAAGTTTTGTTAGTGCAATGGTAACTTTTTGAGTAGTAATTTGAAAAGTATTTAAAAACATATCACGACATACCTTTGTACCATTAATAGAATAGACACGGCTGAATTGCTTTGGCTTTTTTTTACCTCAGGAACATTAGTCATAGTGTAACTTCGTTTTTTATTTTCTTCTTTAATACATGATCCTAAGTATAAACATTGTGCATTGTAGGACCCTAGACACACAAATATTTCGAACGCTTATTTTCTTTTCTCTATTGGAATCAAGCTAGCACAATTTTTTAAACGCTTACAATTATATTCTATAAAGGTTTTTAGTTTCACTAATTTATTTTTAGTGGTCGTGTATTCTACATTATTGTATTTATTATGTTTTCTCTCAGATCTAAGTTGAGGATTCATTCTCTTACGGCCCCTTTTCGGTCTACCTGTTCCCAAATTAGATCGTAAATCTTCGTCACTTATAGGTGGAATAAGTTCTGTTGATTCTTCATTGTTAGGTTCTAGCATTTCTATACCCTCATTGTTGGGCTTTTCTTTTGATGGAATTTTCTTATTGTTACTCTCCTCATGATCTACACTATCGCTAAAAGACGAACAAGTGGTTGTCGACTCATCTATATGTGTTACTTTGCTATGTGAGACATAATCCGGATCTCTTACGCTGTCATCACTATCATTATAGTCAGGTGCATCTACGTGTTTTGAAATATCATTATTTTCGTTAATGTTGTTAATTGGTACATACTCAGCTAATATATTAAATAGTTGTTGCGTTTCTGGTGACATTGGTCAAAGAGGTGATGATAATGGCGAAACTTCATCCTGTATTTCTTGTAATATAATAACAGGATCACAAAACGTATCGTTAGAAGTATCTAAAACAATGTACATATTCACGTAAGTTATCTATTGGCACAATTTATACAAATAATAACTGCCACCGGCGGTGTTACCTCGGTAAAGTGTAGCAAATATATTTAAAGGTTTTAATAATATAATCTGCATCAGGTGTCGGGTGTACCTTTGGGGTTATAATATTAAATAATCGTCTTACCTAGTAAATTATTATCCGTACTTTTTTTATTCATAAAATTTAGTGGAGTATGTGGCGAATATGGTGGAGGAGAGATTGAAGGCTGCGTGTTTGAATATGGCGTAACTGGATTAGAGTCAGCTGAAAAAAAAAGCAATGCAAACTGACACATATCTCATCATATCCAATCCCATCCCATCCCTTGTAATATACATATTTTTCATTTAACAGTAAATTTATTAGTAAGCATAAGTCGTATATCCAATGCAAATAATAAAATTATTAATAATATTTTTGATAGCCCCACCAAGAACAATAATCATGCTCGTATATCATAGTAAAGCACCAACAAGAATATACACAATACATGCAGAAGATACGATTCATATTGCACCATGCAACCGAAACCGATCTGCGGGGCTTATTTTGTTGACTCGTCGACCGCTTGGATGTGTAAGATACGTAAGAATGGACCTAAGAAATGGCGATACAATAAAGTTAATACGCTGTCAAATTCATAAAAAATATTATGTGTCTAACTAAATTCCAACATACCTCTGGAGTCTGCAACTTCGACATGACCTTTGATCTGTCCTTGAGAGATAACTTTGTTTTTGAGTTCCATTAATTTTCGTTTTTTAGCTAATAACTGTTCTAATTATGAAATCTAAAAATAAAATATAACCAAAATTATGTAGTTAAAATCGTCTTTCGATGAAACTAATGACCATAAATATATTATGTAGTACGTATTACACAATCATTTAATACTTACATCTGCATTAGCTTCCATTGTTTACTCTAATTATATTGACACACAGTACACTACAAATTCACCACGGTTCACTGTTATAAACGTAATAAAGATATTATTTCAAACAAAAGACGACGGCAACTACCTCTTCCACGACGTTTGTTTCAATAATGACCGTTGCGAACTCAAATAAGATTCAATGTCAAAAAGAAAATACTCCGTCTCGCTTGCACTAGTAAAAAGTTATTGAAAGATGCGTTCCCGGTTGTGCATAACTTCAGATTAATGTCATTAGTATTCTTTTTTTTGTCTATGATATTAAAAGTTTCAAGTTATATTTTATTGTAAATAACTACAAAGAAAATAAACTTTTTCTATAATATTCTATAATAATAATATTTTTAGTGGTCGTGTATTATGCAAACAGTTAAGGATGAAGCTAATTAAAGTGTGTTAAAAATGAACCCTTTAAAGTTGAAACATTTTTTTTAAAACAGGTTTTTAATTAGGTATATAATAGTACAAAACTCATGAAACTTTTTAAATTTTCAAATTATGGTATTTAGATCTGAAACATAACGTACCACAAATTTTGGATCGTTTATGCCTCGCTATTGTAATTTTGAAAAAATGTTCCAAATATAAATGGAACATTTATTACAAAATAAAATGGTTTAACATGGTTTTGCTAAAACGTTACAAGATGGTTGTAGCGTTTTAACAAAATAAATACGCTGTTTCGTAAAACATTAAATGTTCCTATCCTCATAGTACGTTCTAGTTAATTTACATAAGTTATTATTTGATAACTCATAGTTGAATTTCCAAATCGCTTGATATATAGAAAGATATGTATAGTTATAGATACTTATGTTAATATTTTCTAAGTCTTGTATGATATTATAGAATCGTTTAAGATATGTTTTGCATAGAACATATCTCATACGATTCTTAATAAATGCCTTACAATTCCTACAAGGGAAAAGGAAGAAAATACAAAACATATTCATTTAAAACACGAAAAAATGCTCATACACATCAAAACATTCAACATACTGCAGCCATCTTTCTTACTAGGGATGTTGAAAAATAGAGAACAGAAATATCGATATATCGATATTATTTTTTTCAATGTATCGATATTTTTGAGCGATATTTAATATTTCGATATTTTTTTCAGACCAATAAACATTTTTAAGGTAAAAGATTACAAATTACCTTTTTTTTGGCTGTTTTATAATTTGGTTATCAAGTTGGCCGATATATTGATATTTTTTGAAAATATCAATATTTATATTTTTAGATTACTTAATACTTTATATATATATTTACATAATGTACAAATTCAATAGAAAAATAAAAAATAAAAATAAAAACCAAAATTTCCGCACCTAGGCGTCAAAGTACTCCTCATCGCTGTCATCTGGTAACGTGCCCAGAAGACTGGCAGCATTGCCACGTTGAATGGCAATGCTGATTCTTTGGCCCAAAAATAATCCAGCAATATATTGATATAAAAATATAAAAAAATCAATATCAATATATTGATATTGATATATTTTTTTTTAAATATCGATACTTTTTGAATTTCCGGCATCCCTATTTCTTACTCAACATAATGTTGCCGTAATAAAATAAGCTGAAATATATTTAGAAAATTTGTTAAATTAAGCCAAATTTATTACTATCACCATCGTTTTGTTAACAATAAATAAAATAATGTATTCCCCCGTGATTACTTTATTTTAAAATAGCCTATGAAGAAAAATAAATATATTATTATTTTATAAACTAACATGGTTTTTAGGAATAGCAACATTGTCAACCATTTGTTCTAAGGTGTTTCAACTATCAACGCTAGGTGGCGCTAGGTGAAAACGACTCTAGTAGATTTGTTCTAAGAGAACACACCATGACCGTCACTACACGCTTACAAATTTTTACTATCTTTGTTAATTGAATATACAAGATCAAATTTACTTACATCGCATTTTTAATCTGCACCCACAACTTGCACATAATTTGGTGACCCCGACGGATGACAATTCTACACAAGAAACAAAACTACAAGTATGCAACGGCACGTGGCTTCAGAAGACCAATTTCCGTACGTAATGTCGTACCCATTCCATGTGTAGTTTCTTTTTTATTTGGAATTTAGTGTCAAATTTTGGGTAAAGATTGAAAATCCCCTAAAATTCAAATATCCCGAAAACTATTGAATTTCGGCCATACATAGGTGGTGTTCAATTTATTGCATTTTGGCCCCCCGATCAGCTCCTGGCCGATATAAGTCGAATTACAAGTAACCCTGTATATCCTAACTCGACACATTTACTCCAACCAATGGATGTTGCGGTATTTAGACCTTTGAAGCTATCGTGGAAGAATCAAGTGAAAAGTTGGAAAAGAGAAAATCCAAAACAAGTCATGAAGAGAGAGCACTTTGCTCCGAACTTTGAGGCAGCTTGCGCAACCTTGAGACGGATACAATAAAAAACGGATTTCGAAAAAGTGGCCTTTTCCCCTTCAGTCCAGAATACGTCGACATGAATAGAATAAGTTCACACAACCGTGCCACTGTTTCCATATCAGCATTGGGAAAAAATATTGATTCGACAAAACAATTTATGAATACTTTGGAATCAGAAATACGAAACATGTTTACAGATGAAAAACTGAACTTATTCGCCACGATGTATTATACACCCAGAGCTAACGTCGAGGACTTGCTTCCTAATGAGGATCTCGCGTTATACCATTTGGGCTAAATCTAAACACTATTTGGCAGAACATTCATCTCAGACAGCAACTATCGCGGAACAATCGATACAAGTCTCAGATTTTCCCGAACCTGAACATGCAAGAGAGTCCGAGATTTTGGCACCAAAAACTCCTGAGGCATATGTATCCGAGAATCCAGATTCTAGTTTCCCTGAACACACAGTGGACGTCGCTGATCGCATCAGCAATAAAACACCAGAAACGTTGACCACAGATATGCAGGAAAGTAAATATCAGCCGAGTACGTCACAAGTTTGTACAGACTTGAATGCTACCGATGGCGATGGTGGCAATCCAGATCTACAGTACAGTACAAACACTACACTACAGTAAAAATTAATATGTTATAATTAAATACGAAGGAGAATACTTTCCGGGGTTGAATAAAAATATTGATAATAATATATACGAAATAAGTACAATGGTAATTTCGAAAGGAAATACATTAAGGTGGCCTGATACTCCAGGTCAAATTTGGTTTGGTAAAGAAACAAAAAACCCGACTGCGTATGTATGCAAATGTATTGCAGGCGGGAAAAGCAAAGAAACAATTTTGTTTATGAACGAACAGCTTGTCCCGCCTGCAATACATTTTCCAACATCACAGAGCTTGTTTTTAGATTTTTAGTTAGTAGTTTTTACGCAGTCGGGTTTTTTGTTTCTTTTAATAATTGATTTTATTTCCTTCTTTTTAGTTTATAAATCATCATAGAATCACTAGATAGATCCTAAATGATGATTTAAAATATAAATTGATACAACTGAAGATCATTTTCAGAATCAGTTCGCACATTAAAGCGTATAAAATCCGCCATATTGTTTTTTTAAAATTTCATGTACCCAGTGACAATCGTGCCATCAAGACGAATCTAATGAGGTGTCATTTATCTAATTCGGTTGAGCCGTTGAGTAGTTACGACCGGACATAGGAACGGACATACATACGCGTCAAACACATAACCCTCCTCCTTCGGCAGTCGGGTAAAAAAGGTGATTTATGAGACTTTTTTTTCTAGTTATATTAAGTTGTTGTTATGTTATTTCTAGACTGATGTTTATTAATACATCTAAACTCAAGGAAACATTGATCTCTGTCGAATATGAATGTTTATTTTTAATTTCTATTTAAACTGTAAGAAAAAAGTTGACTTTTGATAGCTATTTACTATCGTATTATCTTGATATAATAAGGTTGATTTTGATAATTATTTTCAATTACTTAATAATAATTGGCCGGTCTGTTAAAGATAAGCATTTCTTTAAAAAAATTACCTTATTGATTATTTATATGTCCATCGTCGTCGTCCAGCGGTCCATGATTGGGGACAATGTTCATTATTGGGGGTCCATCACTGGAAAATTTGGTTACTTTTTATATTGCACTGTGTATTAAGCCTAAAATTAAACCTCGAATACTGATTAAGAAAAGTACTTATAATTTAACTACAAATCCCAAAGAACGTGTATCGAAAAATAAAGAAATTACAAAGTAAAAACAAAAAAAATAGCTTATACTGTCCATGACTGGTGATTTTACGTTACACAAGAAATTAATTTGATTGCTCATAACAATTTTCCAACAGAACATGCATCAAAAAGGCAATTACTTATAAATAATTACTTTAGTACATAATTATAAAATAAACAAGATCTAATTAATAAACAGTATTTTATTTTTCAAAATAAACAATGAGTATTGTGCACTTTTATAGTTACTACTATTCTATTACACTATTTAAATCTGCTTTTAATTTTATATTTTCTAACCTAGCATTTTCTATTTCTAACTTAGGTTTAGCTATAGAAATATCCTTTTCCTCATTTTCTAAATCTAGTTTACAAAATTAATCCATGTTTAGGACACAGACATAAATTACCACAACCATGCAAAGAATACAACATCATGTTAATTAAATAAGAATAACAACCACCTACCTAAAGTACCACTGCCACTAGCCCGATTTAAAAAAAAGTTTTTATGTTTCGGGGAAGGTATTTCAGGAATTTGCATTTTATTCACCTCTTCCTGACTAATACCTCCACCACAAAGACCATCACTATCACTTTAGCCATCACCATTTATAATTACTGCTCCCTCATCAATAACATGTACATCTACTTCACCCATAATTAAATTTAGCTCTGTGTTATTGTTGGCATCTCCACCAAACTCCATAGAGAAACCTTGGTATGTATTGCCTGAAAGTGACGTTACTTTATCCATGACTTCATCTGGTGGAAAATAGTCCTTGCCGCGTCCAGTCTGCAACAAAGAGCTGTTTTACTACAAATACACACCTATTTATTAACTAAAACACTAAATCCAACTTGCTAGTAGTGCCAAAGTACATCTGAAATCTATACATAAAAATAAAAAATTGAAATGTTCCTATATTAACCTTATTTTGGCTACATGTTTGCGCAGCGTTTGCGAGCTGCTTTCTTGAGGTTCTCCCATTTTAAACGCAGCTGCGAAGGAGTTCGTGGGAAACTTGTGACTGACGAATTGAAATCAGTCGTCAATGTTTGCCAAGACTGCTCCTTTAATTTATTATTAGTAGCATTGGTTGCTTTATTGTTTATAATTTTATTCGAGGCTACAAGTGTTGCACTAACAACATCGTCTCATCCTTTGTCATTGGCGCTGCTTTTGAAGACAGAAGATTCTGTCAGATATTTGCACAAATTTTTCCTATATTCTACTATCCCTATTTTACTCTTCGTGGTTTCTTTATAAATTATGTAAGAATTCAGTAATGCAGTGTTCAACAACAGTTCAACAGCAAGTTTTCTGTACCATTTTACAGTTTTTCTCAAAGGTGTTGAGTATGCGATCATCTGATCAGATAGGTCTACAGAAGATTTTGCGTTGTTGTAGTCGACTACAATTTTTGGTTTTATTATTTCTGTTCCTCTTTTGTAAGTCCTTGTAAATCCAATAGAATGTTTCGAAGACAGCAAATAAACATCCCTTTTATCCTTCCATTTCATACATGTCCTACCATCTTCATTTTCTTTAGCTTGAAATTCTCCTTTCTTTATCTTTCCTTTTATAACATCTTTAGGCAAATATTTTCTATTTTTACGAGTAAAGTACCCACAAGATGCGTTTCTTTGTCCAACAGTTTACGTCCCAGATCAATACTGGTATACCAGTTATCGGCATATAAAGTATGACCTTTTTGAAGATATCCTCACAACATTGGTTGGGGTTGTAGTTTCGGTCTCGCCTCTTCTTCCCGCATATATTTGAATTCTGTTACTGTAGCCTGGATTAGTGCATAATTTAAAAACTTTAATTCCATATTTGTGCCTCTTCAATTTGATATATTGTCGGAATATAATGCGACCCCGAAATGGTACCAGAGATTCATCAATACAGAGATTTTCTTGAGGATAGTAATATGTTTCAAAGTTGAGATTCAAAGTATCGACCAATTCACGTATTTTGAACAGACGGTCGCCGTATCTTTGGTTATCATTGTTAGAAAAATGTACCATTCGTAATTCGTAAAATTTCAAACCTATTACGAGACATAACTGTACGTGGGAAAGATTGGCAAATCAGGGGGTCTGTTGACCAATAATCAGCTATCTTAGGCAATCGTACAAAAAATCGTACAAAAAACCTGCAATCGATATAAACACAACTTTTCAAAATATACCGTTAGAAACTGTAGAGACATTTAAATGACTTGGAATAAATATAGACACACACATAAACTGGAAAACACATATTGAATCCGTTAAATCCAAACTATTCCGATTTACTTATGCTCTCTTCCAACTCAAATGTAGTACAGACGTGAAAACGGCGCTATCCGCATACTATGCCTATGCTTACTCGTGGCTGAGGTATGGTGTCATGCTATGGGGTAATAGTGTTAATAGTCACGATCTATTTATATTACAAAAAAAGTGTATCAGAATAATAGCCCAAATAGATAACCAAGATAGCTGCAGACCTTACTTTATAAAGTACAATTTATTAACACTCCCATCCCTATATATATACATGATATTAGTTTATTTGTGTTCAAAAATATACATTTCTTTACAAAAGTTAAAGACACCCACAGTGTCAATACCCGCCATAAAAATAGTCTTTATTTGCCACATTCTAGAATAAAAATGCTTAACCAGAGCCCATATTATATGGCAGTAAAAATATATAATAAATTACCAATAAATATAAAAAAGGAAATAAAAATAACACAATTTAATAAAAAATTAAAAGCATATTTAGTCAAAAAATTCCTTAGAAGAATATTTTGAGACTACAAAAACTAATAAATACATATATACATAGCTTCACGCCTGATAAAAACGAATACAATACTCAAAAATACCAAATTAGAACTAAAATAAATAAATAAATAAACAAAAAAAGGTAGTAAAAAAATTAATAAATAAAGAGGTATCTACATATTAAACAACTAGCTTCCCGCCAGCGGCTTCGCCCGCGTGGTCTTATAATTTTTTCCCCGTTTTTGCTACATTTTTCATTACTACTCCGCTCCTATTAGTCGTAGCGTGATGATATATAGCCTATGTTACTCGGGGATAATGTAGCTTTCCAAAGGTGAAAGAATTTTTGAAATCGGTCCAGTAGTTTCGGAGCCTATTCATTACAAACAAACAAACAAACAAACAAATCTTTCCTCTTTATAATATTAGTATAGAAGATAAATTAATGCACATATATTGAATTAAAAATAAAATATAACTATAGATACACAGTGAAGGTGATACCATAACAAACAAAATATATTAAATACTACATATATATTTAGTAGTTGTTAGCATATATATTTTGTTGTAGTTTAAAAGTAAGAATAAACTAGACTAAATATGTCTTAATATATAACAAAAACTGTTATAATACATTAATATAATATTAAAAATACATAGTTTTATATGCTAAGTTTTATAACGTTAATCCGTTAATCCTTAATTAACGAAGTTAACATTTTGATTAACGAATTAACTTTTAAGTTAACTTTTAAAAATGTTAACGGACACGTTAACTTCCGTTAATATGCAGAAGCCCGTTAATCGTTAATCTAATGCCTACTATTTACCGCACGGCACCGCGGCGCGGCGCGAAAAACAGGTTCAGACAAGTATGAAACGAATGACAAGTGCCGGGCGGCGCGTGGCAGCGCGTGAAACAAAAACAAAACTAGATATATTTTGCCGGCACGTGCGAGCGAGAAAACTGACTGCGAAGATATTTTTTCGTTTGATCATTTCATTACTTAGCGCCAGTGCTTAGAGTGACGAATGTTTTGTTTGTTGTTATTATAAATTACTCTCAGTGATCATTTGCGTGTTGATAAAGAAGAGTGAATGTAATTTAGTTAGAAAAAGTGTAGGCTGTGCAGTGTAGTTATTAAAACCATATCATGGAAGACATGGAATCGGATTCCAGCGGTCCTGATGAGAATCCATGGCCACATTTGACTGAGTATGTGGAATTTGTATGCAGATCGGGCCAGCAAATACTTTTTACGTGTAAGCGATGCTTGCCGAAAGACACCAAAATAAAAGTTCATGTATCAAGCCTGAATAATTTGAAACAACATGTAAGAAGGGTACATGAGTCACAGTACGTACAGTTTGAAGAGATTTTTAAGGCAGGCTCTAACCGGGGCAAGACAAAAAGGAGAACTCATTCTGCCGATGATGATAGCACAAGTAGCAGTAATCCTAATATTCCTAATCCCGTTAAAAGAAGAATTCAACAGGGTCGACAGCTGAGCATCGGGGAATCGTTCGGGATTGCAGCTACTGGCAGCGGTGTACCCCAAGCCAAAGTGGACAAATGTATAGTAAATTTATTTTTTTCAAACATGATTCCTTTACATGTTGTCGAAAGCAAGTCTTTTGGTGCGTTGATAAAAACGTTAAAGCCGAGCAAAAATTCAATTTCAAGAAGAACTTTGGGTAGACGCATTACTGACGAACACATTGAATTGAAGCAACACCTGATTAGGTAAGTAACTAAAATAAATACCTATTTTCTATTTATTTTTAACAGATAAACGTCGCCTTACGTATACCTACCTACGTAGGTATAATTTTATTTGAAAAAAGTTAAAATAATTAGGTGTTCATAAAATAGGTATGCATGCATATACATATGTATATAATTTTCATTTATTAATAGTGCATTTTTTTTTACGTGATGTGTTTATAATTTTAATTTCAGTTTACTTGGAAAAATTGATTGGGTGGCAACGACGGCTGACTGTTGGTCAGCTCACAACAAAAGTTATTTGGGCATGACAGTTCACTGGTTAGATGCTATCACAAGAGCCAGAATGCATGCAGTATTAACGTGCATACGCCTAAAAGGTCATCATACATACGACATCCTGGCCCAAGCAATGATAGATATTCACTATGAATTTCACATAGATAAAAAAATCACAAGGTCAGTTAAGTCTATTTTTCGTGATGTGACCTACGGTGATGTGGATCGGTTACGTAATCCTTACTTAACATTATAAATGTGAATGTGAGTTTGTTCGTTTGTTACGCTTTCACGTAGAAACTACTTAGCCGATCAACATGAAATTTTGTACACATATTCTCAACGTAGGCTACCTTAAAAAGCAGGCATAATTTTATTTTAGGACTACTACGGATAATGGCAGTAACTTTGTAAAGGCATTTGTGCAATTCGGCTCGGAGATCGACATACTTCCAGAGTTGCCATCATGTGATTTAGAGTCTGAGTTTGACCCTGATATTGCCAATCTTCTAAATCCAAACTCAGAAGAAAATGATGACTTAGAATTTATTGATGGGTTTTTGGGAATTAAAGAAGAGAATAGACGGATTTAATTAGATTTTAATAATAAGAGCACATAGTACATGATTGTTACCGTATCCACGGGCAGGCAGAGAGAGAGAACAATACATACGTCAATGTCAACGTTGACACTGACTTGACATTGACAGATGATTACTGACAAGTGACTATTGTATTCGTTTACATAAAACGCTCCAATACTAGGCCTTAAACTAATACAATATTTATTATCAAATATCAGACCTACAGAAAAAACATAATCTGCAAAAATGAAACAAACAGATTGTAAATTAAAACAATCTACAAAAATGAAACAAACAGATTGTAAATTCACTAAGTTAACATTTTAGTATTTTAGATACTTTTAAATGTTTTTCAGCACTTAAAGGTTTTGTCAGAATATCAGCTAGCATTTCATCAGTACTAAGATATTTTAATTCGACCTGTTTCTTTGATACCAAATCTTTTACAAAGTGATGTCTTATATCAATATGCTTTGACCTGGGATGAAATACAGAATTATTACAAAGTTTATGTGCTGACTGATTGTCATTTAACAACAAAATTTTACTGAGCATGCCAGTACATTCAGAAATAAATGTTTTCAAAAACACAGCTTCTTTACTAGAATCTGAGATAGCCATGTACTCAGCTTCCGTGCTAGAGAGTGCCACCGTACGCTGCTTACGACTTTCCCATGACACTATAGATTTTCCAATACAAAATATATAACCAGTGTAAGATCGACGATCTACCTGATTGCCTCCCCAGTCTGCATCAGTGAAACCCACAATATCCATTTCACCTTTCTGAAAGACAAGACAATAATCTATTGTTCCTTTCAAATACCTCAAAACCCTTTTTGCAGCTTTGCAGTGACTTTCACCATAACAGCTGTTGAACTGGCTAAGGTAACTGACACTGTGCGATATATCAGGCCTGGAACATACAGATAAATACATTAAATAACCAATAAGGCTTCTATAATCAAAGTTACATTTTGAACCATCTTCCTTCTGTAAAGTTACAGAAGGAAGATGGTTCAAAATGTAACTTCCATAGGAGTTTTCATTCTCGTTTTTTAGATAAACCGCTGTGTTAGCTGCTTCAGCCCAATACTGCTTGCCCAGTCGAGCATCTTGCAGCATACAACGGGTTTGTGGAACCTATATCCACATACGTCATACCAACAAAACATTCCTGCGGCAACACGACGACGCGTCTACTCCGGAGCCGTTGAGTGCACTGGCGGACCAGCGCGAGCGCCGCAATTAGAAGTTTTGTCAAAGCAAATGGAGCAGTTTCTCCATTTCACAATCACAATTGTTTAGAAGTGGCGGCGCTTCGAAGTCGGCCGACGGGACGTTTCAGACCTCACTTCCGGCCCCGTTCTCGGTCACGGTCGCGGAGGCCGAGCAACAAACCATCGGTTAAATCCGGTGATCCAACATGGGAGTGCAGATATCATTTTCGTTTCGGAGACAAGGCAATACGTTGCGAGTCACCGTGCTGTAGAAGAAAGAAGGCTCAAACGCCGTTAAACTAGCTTCGACATCGGCGGCGGCGGACGTCGATGTCCCGTTCTTCACAAACCGCCTGTGTGTCTTCGATCGTGACACTAGAGAGCGTTTCCTCGTGGACGCAGGCGCTGACATCTCCGTGTTAGCCGCTACAAACAAAAGAAAAATTAAGGCAAGAAGTGCCTACCGACTGTATGCAGCAAACAATACGCCCATCGATACATATGGTGAAAAAACAATGCGACTGAACCTTGGCCTGCGTCGCAGTTTTCTATGGAACTTCATCGTGGCTGACGTCAAAACCTCAATTTTGGGAGCCGACTTTCTACGTCACTTCAAGTTGCTGGTCGACCTCCATGGAAAGAAGCTCGTCGATAATACTACTCACCTATCAATCGACGCTTTTGAAGTAACAACAAATGAAGAAACAGTGCATGTTATCAGCTCCGATCAAGTCTACTATGACATCTTGAAACAGTATCCTGAGGTGCTTCGACCTATGAGCTTGAAGGAACCAGCGAAGCATGACGTGGTGCACCATATTGAAACCTGTGGCCCCCCACTCTTTGCTCGAGCTCGACCCCTGCCACCAGTCAAGTACAAGGCTGCAAAGGAAGAATTTGATCACATGCTAGAACTGGGCATATGCAGGCCCTCAAATAGTCCTTGGGAAAGTCCGCTGCACGTTGTCACGAAGAAAGATGGAGGACTACGGGTATGCGGCGACTACCGAAGACTAAACGCAGTTACTCAGCCAGACCGATACCCCATACCCCGTATTCAGGACTTTACGTACCAGCTAAACAACATGAGGATATTTTCGAAGCTAGACCTCAAAATGGCCTACTACTGGATACCTGTAGCAGAAGAAGACGCTCAGAAGACGGCTATCATCACGCCGTTTGGGCTGTTTGAATTTAAATGCATGACGTTTGGGTTACGCAACGCCAGCCAAACGTTCCAGAGGTTCATGCACCAAGTTCTTCGTGGCATAGACAGCTGCTTTTGCTACATTGATGACATTTTACTGTACTCGGAGAATGAAGACAGTCACAAACGTCTTCTACGTCAAGTACTCGAGCGACTCAAAGAATATGGCGTCATGCTGAAAGTGGAAAAATGTGAGTTCGGAAAAGATAAAATTAATTTCCTCGGTTACGAAGTGTCAGGAAATGGAATCAAACCCACTGAAGAGCGAACCAAGGCTATCTCAAGTTACCCGAAACCTAAGACGATCGCAGATTTACGGAGATTCCTGGGCATGCTCAATTTCTATCGCAGCTGTTTACCCCGTCAAGCCGAGCTACAAAACGAGCTAAACAAATACCTTCACAACCAAAAACAGAGGCAGAATTGGCTTTTGAAAAGTGCCGACAAAGCATTTTGGAAGCAACTGAGCTGATACATCCAGTTACCGGAAGTCCCCTTGCTTTGATGACAGACGCTTCAAACTTCAGCCTTGGAGCAGTGCTGCAACAGAAAATACACAATGAGTGGAGACCTCTCGCTTATTTTTCGAAAGCGATGAGCGCAACCCAGCAACGCTACAGTGTATATGATCGCGAGTTACTAGCGATATATACAGCTGTCAAACATTTCCGAAGGCTGATAGAAGGAGGCAACGTAACAGTGTATACAGATCACAAGCCACTGGCGAATGCGCTAACACGAGCACCGAGTGACAGCGACACGCCTCGTCGAGAACGCCAATTGCACTTTATCAGTCAATTTTGCACGAGTATTAAGTACATTCAAGGAGAAGATAACGCGGTGGCTGATGCATTGTCACGCATAGAGGACATACACTGCCCCTCAGTAATTGACTACGACAAACTAGCCAGCGAGCAAGACAAAGACCCAGTGTTACAACATATGAAAAGACAGTCAAACTTACACTTCACGAACGTCACTATGCCTGGGACTCAGCGACCAATCACATGCGAGATGTCCACTGGAACGCCCCGACCATACTTACCGACAACATATCGTTTTGCTGCGTTCAAAGCGCAACACGATTTATGTCACCCAGGCGTTAACAGTACAAGAAAGCAGATGTGTTCGAAATTCTTTTGGCCTGACATGAACAAAGAAGTTAGCGATTGGACAAGAGCATGCATCAACTGTCAGCGGGCAAAGGTTCATCGCCACGTCATCATGCCACTCAGCGAGTTCCCACCGTCAGCCCGCTTCGAACACATCCATGTTGATATAGTTGGGCCACTTCGATTATCTAACGATTGCCGATACTGCGTGACAATTATCGATCGCTGCACCAAATGGCCAGAAGCCGTGCCGGTTCATGACATCACTGCCGAGAGCGTGGCAAAAGCCCTTTATGAAAATTGGATTGCACGATTTGGCTGTCCGCTTAGAATATCAACGGACCAAGGACGCCAATTTGAATCTGCACTATTCCGGTCACTGATGATGAAATTTGGCATATCACGCATACGGACCACGGCGTATCATCCGCAGTCAAACGGCCAGATAGAAAGATGGCACAGAACGCTGAAGTCAGCATTAATGGCTCGCGGCAATACTGCACAGTGGACAGAGGAGCTTCCCACTGTATTATTGGGTCTACGTACTGCACTACGCGTCAACAACAACTTGAGCCCGGCAATGATGACGTACGGAACTACTCTTCGCTTACCATCCGACTTATTCGTGCCAACCCACTCAAGTATTGATGAAAATGACTACGTGCGTCGCCTGACAGAAACAATGGCATCAATCAAGAGCGCGCCTCGATCAAACAACAGTCAGCGACCATTCATACACAAGGACCTCGCTACGTGCACACATGTTTTCGTGCGCAACGACACAGTTCGTTCCCCGTTAACTCCACCGTACGAAGGCCCCTACGAAGTTGTTAAGCGCTACGATAAGTTCTACAGAGTTAAATTACCACTTCGTACATCAGTGATATCACTCGACAGACTCAAGCCAGCTTACACATTCAATGACGCTGATGCTGATGTGGATTATCGGACCCCAAACGAAGCTGTCCAGCCCTATACGACGAGGTCAGGAAGGACTGTCAAGCCCGTTGTACGCTTCGCTTAGGGGGGAGTGATGTGGAACCTATATCCACATACGTCATACCAACAAAACATTCCTGCGGCAACACGACGACGCGTCTACTCCGGAGCCGTTGAGTGCACTGGCGGACCAGGTCACTAGTCGTCTCATCACCCCGCAAGGGGTGCGAGGAGTCGGTTTCGGGGCTATGGCCCCCTGACCGAGGTGTCCTGCGCGGGCCAATAATTTGGCCCGGTCATTGGGTTGGCGTTTTATTGCTCCAAGCAGAGTGTAGGTGGCGTGCGTGTACGCTATGATTGGGTGAGTCATTGCTATTTGTTTTTCGACAGGAGCGCCCTAAGTGTTTCACGCTGCCCGTGCGACCAGGTCCCCGCTAGGTGAGACCCCCGGTTACCCGGGGGAGGCCCGGCGAAGACCGATCAAGCAACAGGGCAGCGACTTTAGGTGGCGCCCCCTGCGAAATCGGTGTTTGACCTAGATTTTTACAACGAATTCAGAGCTAGCCAAACGCGTTGCAAAAACCAGGACGAGTGGTGTTCTGAGCGACATTGTGAGTGTGTGTGCGTCGTTCAGTGGTTGCTACAGCTTGCCTGCACTAGCCCGAGGGTGCCGTGTCGGTAGCCGCGCGTTGTATCTTCGCGAGTGCGTAGTAATGTTATGTATGCGCCGCGCGGTCGTTGCGCCTATGTGAACTTAGGTAGCAACTCGCGCGGCGGGCGTCGTGTGTAATGTTTTTATGTGGAGTCTAGTTGTTTGAGCGGGTCGCGTGTAGGGTGTTTGCGACCCGTTCGGGCGTCAAGTCCGGTGGGTGGCCCGCACTCTGGTCTACGGGCAGGAGGTCGCGCGGGTAGCGCCGGGCATCAGGGGGGCGCGCGTGCCAGGGCGCCATGCCCTTGATGTGCGTGCAGGCGGAGGAGTCGGCACGCGCGAACATCTTCTTCGCCATCCCTGCGACGAAGTCCTCGATGCTCTCTACCCGGAGGTCCCTGTGGATCACAGAATTCCTCACGTAGCGAGCCGCGTGAGTGAGTTGGCGTAAGGTAGTGTTCTGGAATGCCCTGAGTTTCTTTCTGTGCGACTCGCACGTGAGGGCGAGCCAAGCTGGGGCAGCGTATGTGAGCTGCAGGTAGGCCTTGTACACTCCCAGCTTGACTCGCAGCGGGAGGTTTGAGGAGAGCACCGCCCGGAGGAGATGGCGAGTAGTTTTTACCCGCGCAACAGTCTTCCGGACGTGCGGGCCCATGGTGAGCCGATGGTCCAGCGTGACCCCCAAATACTTGGCGGTACGCGACCAGGCGATGTCGGCTCCCATGAGTTCAAGGTTGTGTGGGTGAAAGTTACCGCGTCCTGTAACTATGATCGCCTGTGTCTTCCCCACATTCACCGACAGTCTCCACTTGCGGAGCCAGTCGGGGAGGTCGTCTAGCGCGCGCTGCATCTTGATGGCCGCGTGGTCGGCCGAAAGTGACGTAGTAATGTACGCGGCGTCATCCGCGTACAGCGCGAGCGTCGTGGTGTGCGTGGCGGGTATGTCGTCGGTGTATACAGAGTATAACACAGGCGATACGCAGCTGCCTTGCGGTAACCCCGCGGAGATGGGGTACGCGCTGGAGAGCTGGTCCTCCACAACAACCTTGAACCGTCTGTCCTGTAGGAACGAGGAGACCACCTGTACGAGTCGACGGGGCGTGGTGGTGAGGCTGAGCTTGTAGAGCAGACCGGTGTGCCAGACTCTATCAAACGCCTTCTCCATGTCGAGGAATACTGCTGCGGCGTACTCCCGCTTGTTCACAGCCGCGGTGAGGATGTGCAGTACCCTCGACAGCTGGAGCGTCGTGCTATGTTCGGCGCGGAACCCGAATTGTTCTGCCCGAGGGGTGATGTGGGGTGTAAGGTGTCGCAGCAGGAGTGCCTCAAACACCTTGGAGGTGGTGGCCAGCAGCGTGATCGGCCGATAGCCCTCTGGTTTTCTCGAATTCTTCCCGGGCTTGGGGATCATGATGATCCTCCCCAGCTTCCAGGATGTGGGGAAGGTCCCCGTGCGGAGGATGCCGGTGTACAAGCGCGCTAACGCCGCCACCGTTCGGTGGGGGATGTGGCGTAGCGCGGTATTCGTGATGTCGTCCGCACCGGGGGCCTTCTTGGGCTTGGTCCTTTGTATGGCCCTTTTTACTTGGCCCGGGGAGATGTAGATGGGGTTCTCTTCGGGGGCTATCGGCGTGTTGAAGTACTCTCCAAGGTGCCTCTCGACCGCTGCGACGTGTTCCGCGGCGTCGGTCGGGTTCGGCGTGAACTGACGCTCCAGGTGAGAGGCGAAGATCTCTGCCCGGTCTGCGGCAGTGTATCTTAACGCCCCGTCGCTGTTTAGAAGCGGTCGCACCGGAGCTGGGGTATTCTTTAGGCGTCGGCATAGGCGGTGTACCGACGGCCAGTCGCTGTCGGCGGAGTGTATGTAGTCCTCCCAGCTCTCGGTGGTGTGTGCCTGGAGCTCGGCCTTCACCTTGTCCGTCAATGCGTTGAGCTGGGTCTTGAGTGTGGGGCATCGTGTAGTTTGCCACCGCTTGCGTAGACGCGTTTTGTCGACGATCATGCGCGCAATGCGAGCGGGGAGAGCGTTTAGTCGCCCCTGTGGCGTGGGTGAGGATGCAGTCGCCGACTCTAAGGCGTGCTGCATGCAAGCGGTGAGCTCGTCCGCCAGCTCATTGACATCTTCACCCGTGGTGATAGGCCGAGTGGGCGTGGTGGTCTCCAACTTCGCCGCGAAGGCTTCCCAGTCCGTGCGGCGACGTGGCGCTGGATGAGCGAATCGGGTGGGGGGTGCTGAGACGACGATTAAGACGGGTTGATGGTCCGACTTTAGTTCGTCGTCCAGCACGTGCTGCGTGATCTGGCAGCTGAGGCCTTTGTGCACGACGATGTCCAGCACGTCGGGTAGCTGGGTAATGTTGTCCGGGTAGTGGGTGGGCGCCTCGGGGCCGGACACCCCGTAGCCTCGGGCCTCCGCGTCGGCGAAGAGCCTGTTCCCGGCGGTGTTGCTTCGGTGTGAGTTCCACGCTGGGTGCTTGCTGTTCAGGTCGCCGGCGATGATGGTGGGGTGGTCGTTCTCGGTTTCTAACAACCTGCGTATGTTGTGCGGCTCTAGCTGCACGCTCGGTGGCTTGTAAGCCGCGTACACACGCAGGTGTTCTCCGGCGGCGTGTAGCTGTACACCCAGCGCGTTCATCATCAACATCTCGTTGCTCAGGGTGGGGATGGGGAGCTCTTGATGAACGACTCTTCGCCGAACAAGTACCGCCAGACCGCGGTATTTGTGGTTGTGCGCCGATCGCTCATCTTTCCTATAAACGATGTAGCCAGGGAAGCGGATTTTATCGTCCGCTCCTAGCATCGTTTCGTTTATAAGCGACTGGCGGACCAGCGCGAGCGCCGTACATATTTATAGTGTGCGAGTAGACCGCGCTATGCAGCGCGCGTGTGTGGGAGAAGGATGGGTAGCTCGCACTTTATTTTAGCATTTAATTAATAGTTTCTGTGTTCAAGTTTGCCATTGGTTGATTTTATATTGTCTAAGGGTGTACAATTATAACAAATTGTAAATTAATAAAATTATACTTAAGAAATGCTTATGTTGACAATACACGTATATTATCATCAATCGCCTTTCATTTTTCTCTGAATCATTACAGGTTTTATCCATAATTGTCCGGTTAGTCCTCTCCGCTACACCATTCTGTTGACTGCAGTGTGGGACCGTAGTTTCATGCCTAATCCCACAGGACCTTAAGTACTCCTGAAAATTCAAATTAATATATATATATAATATATTCACCACCATTGTCACTTCTTAAAACTTTTATTTTGTTGTTAGTAGAATTTTCAACAAGTGCTTTGAATATTTTGAATATTTCAAACACTTCATCCTTTTTCTTTATAAAATAAATATAAGTTTTTCTACTGAAGTCATCAGTGAATGTTACAAAATATCGTGCTCCACTGTATGATGGCACTTGCATAGGGCCACACACATCAGTGTGCACCAGCCCTAATATTTCCGTAGACCTACTGTGACTTTTCTTAGGAAATGGCATTCTAGTTTGCTTTCCTTCTATGCAAGCTACACAAGGACTAAACAAAGAATTATCAAAATTCATACCTTGTAACTAATCCATTCTTCATAGCGTTCATGCTCCTTGAGTTGAGATGACCTAACCTCTTATGCCAAACCTCCTGTGAAACAGAGCCCCCGGCAGACACTAAAGCAGTCATGTCTTCACCATACACTGGCAACTCCTCAGATTGAACCTGCTCACAAGCTAAGTTCATGGCACACTCAGATCTCTCCTTACAATTTACATTATTTAGAGTATCTAGTTGATAAATACCACTATAGCATGTACCAGTAGCTATGACCTCATTACCATCTAAGATTTTACATCCTTGTTTATTAAAAATAACACTAAAACCTTTCCTATTCAACTCACTAACTGATAATAAATTTGCAGAAAGTTTAGGAATATAGTACACATTACTTATTGTCTTTAAACCTTGTTTCAACTTAACTTGCACACTACCAAGTCCTTCGGTTCTGACTTTTTCTCCATTTGCCACATTGACTTCAAGCGATTTAGTACACTGAAAAGTCCTGCATGATGTCCTTGTTGTTCGTCATGTGGTTGGTCGCTCCACTATCCACATACCAGATATCACTCTGCAGTTTTACAGATAATGCAGTTAACAATGTCTTCTCTGACTTTGGAGTCCACTTTGGTTTGCTTTCAGCTCGCTTTGGGCAATCCTTCTTTAAATGACCATTTTTCTTGCAGTGAAAACATTTCGGAGGTTTCTTCACTGCCAATGCATTGAGCTCTGAATGATTATCCTGCTTACCATCACGTCGCTGCTGCTCTTGTAGAAGCTTAGACTTGACCATATCGCTAGTCAAGTTTGAGTTAGCATTCTCCAAAGCCATGATAAGGGGGTCAAAATCCTCAGTCAAGCCGCTCAACATGATTACAGCTAAAAACTCATCATCTAAAGCATTCCCAATATCAGTAAGCTGCTGCCCAAGCTCAGTTATTTTAGTTAGGTAGCTTTGCATGCTCTCCGCCTCACTCAGCCGCATACCAAATAGCGCTCTTAACAAACCTAATCTCCTGCACAAACCTTTGTCTTCATATGCGCGTTGCAGGTTATTCCAGGCTTCATAAGGCGTCTTCGCGTTTCGAATATGTTGCTCTGCAGACGGACCGACCGACAGGCATATTTTTGCTAACGCCTTATGATTTCTCTTAGGGTCTTCGTTCCCTTTTTCTGTTTCTATGCAATCATATAAGTCTTCATGCATTAGGACGTTCTTAAGCATAAACTTCCACCTGTTATAATCTTCAATACCTCGAAGCTTTTCAATGTGCAGTCCTATGGAAGCCATATTCATTGTACCGATCGGCGTGGTCATGACGACTCGAGAGAAGAATTTTGTTTTCTCGCGAAATAAGTCAAAATATTTACGTTACACGGTGCAGTTAATACTCTGGGCCCATAACCTGATGGGTTTTTGGGAATTAAAGAAGAGAATAGACGGATTTAATTAGATTTTAATAATAAGAGCACATAGTACATGTTACCGTATCCACGGGCAGGCAGAGAGAGAGAACAATACATACGTCAATGTCAACGTTGACACTGACTTGACATTGACAGATGATTACTGACAAGTGACTATTGTATTCGTTTACATAAAACGCTCCAATATTTATTTCAGTAGAAAGCATACTGAATGCTCCTGATTGTCTCCAGTGCAATAAAATCAATGATCAGATATTAGAAAACTTGAATACTTTGCCAGTTCACATGAGATGTGCTGCACATACGTTCAATCTGGTCGCTAGCAAAGATGCAGATGCTGCTCTACAAATAACTGTTTTCAAGACTCCCTACAGAAGTGCCTTAGCCAAGGCACGTACTCTCTGGAATCAGCAATCACGTAGTACGGTAGCGGCAGATAGCATTCATGCTGAATTAGGCAGACGACTTGTCCTTCCAAATACGACGAGGTGGAACTCTTTGTATGATGCTATTGTCGTTCTCAACAGTATATTGGAAACAAAAAGGCCTTCTCTTCACAGGGTTATGACTCAACAAAAAATTCTAACTTTCAATGACCAAGATGTCACTGTAATGAAGGAGTACGCAAAGGTAATTTCATATATGTTTAAATTAACGTTTTAGTAAAGTTAGGCTGGAAACGTATGACAGCAGTAGAGTGGATGCAGTAAAAAAAATCATGGAAAAAAAGGTAGAAGATGCTTTACGACAAGAAGCAGCGGAAAATTCGAAGGACAGAGATAGTTTAACTGGCGGAGGGAGCAATGCGAGTAACAACGATGATGACGAGGAGGAAGACTTTTTCAATTCTGTCACTCAGTCTATAGAAAAACCAAAGAGCTCCAACTCTTTAAAGAGTAAAGCGCAGTCTCGTTAAAATGTGGCTGGATATGAAATCTAAAGACTCGTTCAACGATGCTGCATTCCTCGGGGAACAGATATTCATAAATCTATTTATTAAATACAATACTGCTATACCCTCAAGCGCTGCAGTTGAACGTCTGTTTTCCACGGGTAAAGACATTTTAACACCAAAACGAGCCTCGCTTTTAGACGAGAACTTCAACATGTTAATGTTCATGAAGGGGAATATGCACCTTATGCCCGACGATTAAATTACACATTTGAATTATACAAGTATTTTGTTTTATTCCTAACCTGTTAACTTCCAGAACCTAAACCAACAAGTTGTATAAGTTCACTAACGCAACGATATAAAAATGCAATTTTACACATATTAACGGATTAACGATTAACGTTAACTTGCGTTAATTCTTCCGAAATGTAACGCTTTAACGCTTAACGTAGCTAACTTTTTTGTAGCGGATTAACGATTAACGAAGTTAACTATTTGATTAACGGTGCCCAGCTATGCTTAGTACGCAATAAATCTTTTGAATTTGAATTTGAATCTAACTATACCCACAAAAAAAATCTGACCAAAAAACCTTTTGATTTCGTCTTGGTTTGTATCGGACCGACTAAGCAGTCGCGATCCTCGCTTTATTAGATTTTTTGAACTAAGTTTAGTAATTGTCTAAGCAGCAAATCGGTTGGTTTCCATAGCTATATTATGAAACACACTATCTGGAACTAACAAAGAATAGAAATCCTCAGGTTTGGATTTGCCCTCGTATTTCTCAAACTATAAGGTTTCAAGCCAGGGCACTCTGTGAAAGGTATAATTCTTCTTTGCTTACCCGCTGGTTCATACCATAAATCGGTCTCAAGCCTGGTGCTAACCTGCTGTTCTGGGTTTTCATCTTCATCGCCACTTTCTATCACATACCGCCTCTTTCTATTTCCTCGACTATGCAAAATTACTTCTGTATAGTCACATATTTCACTACAACATGGAACTTCTAACAGCGGGGAATCTCTTTGAGTCAGTTGTTTTTCTAGTTCGTCAATTGCTTGCAGATCTACTAATGATAATTCAAAATCACACGTATTGTCAATAATTTAGACATGATTACAATAGCTATCGTTACACAAAAACTCTAAACACACAAAAAAAACTAGAGCAATGAGTGCGCGCCCTTACTTCCGCAGCTAATTCGAAGCGACTAAATAAACACAGTAGGTACATACGCATTGCACGCGCCGCACAGGTTGCAACCTGCAAGGAATGAACTATGACACGCGTGGGTAGGTACTTTTGTTCAAATGACCGAGCGCGGCACCGAGTGATTTCCCGCGCCAATAAATTGGTGGACGGCGGACGGTGCCTGACAAAATGCTTGACATGGCGCAATAGCTATGTTTTTTTTCGTTTGGGCCTCGTCAGGCACATATGCCAGACATTTTTAATTTTTGCTTTATTTTACATTATTATCACCGAGTAACAAATTAAAATAGTCATATAATGTGATTTACTTGAATATACGACCAAAAAACAAAAATAAAAAAAAAACGTTTTCAAAATTTTACTATGGCAGTTAACGTGTTAATAATACTTTAGGTACAGCTCCTATGAAGTTAATATATTATTATGTAATGACAGAATTTAAAAATATTTTAATTAAATTTACAATGAATCAATTATTTAGTAATAGCATCTAGTTAGCAATTTCGTATTGAATTTGGGTTACATTGTTTTAGCTACATCTGCTTATTTTCTATACAAGTATTGATACAGGGTGTGTCTGAAACATTTTTAACATTTTGGTACTTATTATAAATTATGTAATAATGTTTTACAAATTAAACCTGACTGGTTATTTAATCACTCTACCTGTTCGTGTAGTACGAATATTTGGTACTGGTGTTAGTAAATTTTTTCGCGTATCTTCCAAACAATTATGTATAGTAACAGTAGGTGTTTCTTTACTTATCCCTTTATAAGGCACAAGCATCTAGGGGCGGAAAAATAAAAGTAATTATGGTTTTACATTCGTTTTATTAAGCTTTTTCAGAAAATGAAAAAATTTTTTTTAAAAAACCATGGTGGGAAGTCACTTCCCTCTGCCCGTGATACGTAGGTTAGGTGTCATAGGCACCAAGTCTGATTGAAGCGGATTGATGTTGTATTACTTATTCCTTGTGAAACGCAGTAAAGCATGGTAATATGCAAAGGGCAACTCCACACTTTGAGCACATTATTTTGGAACGTTTGTCCTTTTCTTTAGTGCTGCACATTCTGCAGCGCTTGTAGCTCGGCAATTCCACCGGCATATGGTCCCCAACGTTGGTGTAGCGAATTTCTTCGGCAATAACGTGTAAGGACTTTTGACGGTTCTCCGATAAACAAGATTTCTTTCTGGAGACGTAATTTACCAGACCAGAACGTCGTTTTCTGTTCAAGAATCCACTGACCAGTCCTCTAGCAACAGATACTCGGAATTCAAGAGTGGAGAGTGGAGAGTTTTGTCACATTTCTGTTTTGGCAATACAACAAGTATGCATTAGTTATACTTGTATCTAAAAGAAAGTAGAAGATGCGGACCCACCATCTCTTACTCCGTCTGCCAACTGAGTAGGTACCTTTTAGCTGGTCGAAGCGATCTAGCCCTCCCATTCTTTTCGTGTACTCCTTTATGGCTAAAGGGCAGTCAATTGCTGTCTTGGTGCCATCTTTTTGAGTCCGTAAAATAGTCGTTTTGCCAGACTTGGGATGGAATGCATTACTCATCAGAAGGACATATTTAGTATCTTTCCAAATCAGGCAAGATACATTGCCCTTGACTCTCCATTTGTACTGCCCTTTTTGAAGCTTCGGGTTAGATTTTACAAGTTTGGGCAGCTCTTTTCTGTGCCTTCGTACGGTTCCTGTAGCAAAGATGCCATTCTCATAAAGATATTGCATTATACTGTAGTTACAAAAGAAATTATCAAATGTCACAATGACATGAAATTCCTCCAATGCTTTATCTATCAGTTTCTCTGTCAACATCTTCACAACTTTGAATCCTAATCCTTCTTCTGTACCCACTTCTAATTTTCCAGGGTAGATGTAAAATTCGTATAAGTAGCCAGTATTACTATCGCATCGGCACCATACTTTGTAACCCCTTTTGATGGGCTTGAGGGGCATATACTGCTTCATCGAAGACCGCCCTTTGAACAAAATCATAGATTCATCAATACTTTGAGATGAGGAATCTTTGGCATTCTTTTGACAAGCGTGATTTATAAGATCCAACAACGGGCGAACTTTGTAAAGCTTTGTAAAGTAGTTACAAAAGAAATTATCAAATGTCACAATGACATGAAATTCCTCCAATGCTTATCTATCAGTTTCTCTGTCAACATCTTCACAACTTTGAATCCTAATCCTTCTTCTGTACCCACTTCTAATTTTCCAGGGTAGATGTAAAATTCGTATAAGTAGCCAGTATTACTATCGCATCGGCACCATACTTTGTAACCCCTTTTGATGGGCTTGAGGGGCATATACTGCTTCATCGAAGACCGCCCTTTGAACAAAATCATAGATTCATCAATACTTTGAGATGAGGAATCTTTGGCATTCTTTTGACAAGCGTGATTTATAAGATCCAACAACGGGCGAACTTTGTAAAGTTTGTCATAGTTCTCACTTGACCTTTCTGGATGTTGGGTGTTATCGTTTAGATGTAAATGTTGCAATATTTTCTTGAAACGTTTTATAGTCATAATGCCTGCGATTTCGTCTACTCGGAATCCAGGGTCTGTAGACCAGTCAAGGTCCATCGAAGGCAGAATGTTGTACCCCATTATTATAAAAATAGCCAAGAAAGCCCTCAGTTCCTTTTATCTAATTTTGTCCAATTTGCATCATTCTTCTGTTCAGCATATAAGTTTGTTTGATATATTATCAAATCATATACCTCATCAGTAAAATATTTTTCGAACAAAGTCACAGGTCTAATACGGCTGCTAAACATATTTTCGGGCTGCAATGGAATTTCATCGTAAACGCTAGGGTCCGGTCGAAAGGTGGTCCACTTAGTCTTTTTCCATGTTTCCTCTTCGCCATCTGAATCGTCAGTTTCTGAATCTGAATGGGAATTATCTACTGGAGATGCTGATCTTGAAGTAGTCTGCTGCGTACTAGTAGAACTTGGTAAATCTTGGGCTCTTGCTACTCGTCTAGGGCGATCACTTTCGACTGATGGTTTAGGTTGACATTCAACAGAGGGTTGAATTTCAAGGGATGCTGGACTGTTAGGTGGATCGGGTGTAGGTGGTAAAGGTCCATCGTTAGGCTCATCAAAGTTTTCTAAGATCCTTTGAAGTTTTGCGATACTTATTTGGTTAGTCTCTTCATCAGATTCTAAATTGTCATCTGACACTTCGGGATCGTCGGGTAAACCATAAAGCTCATTTAATTCGTTGATTATATCCAAATCTTGTAGTATCTACTCATTTTCGAACAAATCTACAAGAAACAAAAAAATAACATTTACATGTGCCAAGGCAAAGGGAATATTTTTCCCACCACAACCAACCCATATAATCAAATTATGCAAATTCCCAAGTTGAAAATATGCCTAAATTTTAATTGAATAAACATTTATCTTTAGAAATAATAATATTTTACCGTTTTTGATATAATTGATCGTCCGGCGCATCCTGGGCAGTCAGCCTCGATATATCAACATGCTGACTGGCTAATCTTTTTATCGGGGCATGAACTAAATGCCAAATCGTAGACCAGAAGGATGGGCAGCAGCATCCTTTTCTGTGGAACAACACCCCTACTGCGCTCACCAACCCGCCTGCCAAGCGTGGTGAGTACCGGCAATTACCCCTCAAATGACGACACAAACAAATAACCGGCCCCTAGTCCCCGGCGGCCTCGCTGTTCCAGGTTCTGGTAGCAGCCATGGTAGCGGCGAGGCAGGGGGTGCTAAGAATCTCCGGCAGAGATCCAGCTACCAACACAAACGACTTTTGGCCCTGGTAACCTACAACGTACGCACACTGAGGGCAGACGGAAAGATTTTTGAGCTGGAAGAAGAAATAGAAAAGATGCACTGGGATGTCATGGGTCTGTCAGAAGTCCGAAGAGAGGGCGAGGACACGATAACCCTGAGATCTGGCAATCTTTTCTACTACCGGGAGGGCGACCATCAGTCCCAAGGTGGTGTCGGGTTCCTCGTCCGCAGGTCCCTCATCAACAATATCATTACCATCGAAAGTGTGTCGAGCAGGGTTGCATACCTTATACTCAGAATATCTAAGAGGTATTCCTTGAAGGTCATACAGGTGTACGCACCGACCTCGACACACCCAGATGATGAAGTGGAGAGTATGTATGAGGACATTAGTAGGGCCATACATACCACCAAAACACACTTCACAGTTGTTATGGGGGACTTCAACGCAAAGCTGGGCACACGATGCGATGGTGAGCTGAGAGTGGGGCAATTTGGTTATGGGCAACGGAACCCCAGGGGACAGAAGCTGGCCGATTTTCTGGAAAAGGAGGGACTCTTTATGATGAACTCCTTTTTCCAGAAGCCGCTTCACAGGAAGTGGACCTGGATGAGTCCCGATGGTTTTACGAAGAATGAGATAGACTTCATTATGACCAATAAAAGACAAATATTCAATGATGTCTCTGTGATCCACAGGGTGAAAACCGGCAGCGATCACCGAATGGTAAGAGGCACATTGAATATAAATCTCAACGTTGAGAGGTCCCATCTAATGAAGTCTACGCTCCGGCCCTCTAGTGCTCATATCCAAAACCCCGGGAGCTTTCAGCTCGAACTCCAAAATCGCTTCGAGTGCCTAGAACATTGCGTTTCTGTGGACGACATAAATAGTAGGTTGGTAGAAACTGTCCAAACGGTTGGGTCTAAGTTCTTTAAGAACCACCGTAAAGGTAGACCAAAAAAGCTCTCCGACCATACCCTCAATCTTATGGCAGAACGACGCGCTATGACGCTCCAGTCTTCTTATGATGCTGAAGCATACAGGCTGCTCAATAAACAAATTTGGAAGTCCTTACGTCACGATATCCGCACCTTTAATACTAACAGTGTTAAAGAGACCATTGAGCGGAACAAGGGCTCCAAAGTTTTCGCAAGAACCATGTCTATTGGGCAAAGTCGTATTATGAAGCTGAAGACTGAAGACGGCAGTGTAGCGTCGACTAAGCCAGAGATTTTGGAAGAAGTCGAGAAGTTCTACCGACAGTTGTATACGAGTACCTCGGCAACTAAACCTACTATTGGCTCGCCAACAGACCCCCGAGCCAAATTAACCCGACACTATACCGAAGATATCCCGGACATCAGCCTGTACGAGATTAGGATGGCCTTGAAACAGCTGAAAAACAACAAGGCGCCGGGTAACGACGGAATTACAACGGAGCTTCTGAAAGCGGGTGGAACACCGATACTTAAAGTCCTTCAGAAGCTATTTAACTCTGTTATACTCGAGGGCACAACGCCAGAGGCATGGAACAGAAGCGTGGTGGTGCTTTTCTTCAAAAAAGGAGATAACACCTTATTGAAGAACTATAGACCCATCTCGCTTCTGAGCCATATCTACAAGTTGTTTTCAAGGGTCATCACGAATCGTCTCGAGCGCAGGTTTGATGACTTCCAGCCTTCCGAACAAGCCGGTTTCCGAAAAGGTTTTAGTACCATAGACCACATCCATACGCTACGGCAGATTATACAGAAAACCGAGGAGTATAACCTGCCACTTTGCTTAGCGTTTGTGGACTATGAGAAAGCCTTCGATTCGATTGAAACTTGGGCGGTGCTGCAATCTCTGCAGCGGTGCCACATTGACTATCGGTATATCGAAGCGTTAAAGTGCTTATACAAAAACGCCAATATGTCGGTCCGAGTACAGGAACAGTGTACGGGAGCAATTCCATTGCAAAGAGGTGTTAGACAGGGGGATGTCATTTCCCCGAAACTGTTCACCACCGCAATGGAAGATGCCTTCAAGCTACTGAAGTGGAAAGGATTCGGCATCAACATCAATGGCGAGTATATCACTCATCTTCGATTTGCCGACGATATCGTAGTCATGGCAGAATCGCTGCAAGAGCTCAGCACAATGCTCAATGACCTCAACAGAGTTTCCCAGCAGGTGGGTCTTAAAATGAACATGGACAAGACGAAAGTCATGTCAAACGCCCATGTCATGCCTATCCAAATATCCGTTGGGAGCTCTGCTCTCGAAGTTGTCGACGAGTATGTCTATCTAGGACAAACCGTCCAGCTAGGTAGGTCCAACTTCGAGAAAGAGGTCACTCGTCGAATCCGACTCGGCTGGGCAGCGTTCGGGAAACTTCGCAATGTCTTTTCGTCATCTATACCACAGTGCCTCAAGACAAAAGTCTTCAACCAGTGTGTGTTACCAGTGATGACATATGGCACAGAGACGTGGTCACTCACTATGGGCCTCAGAAGAAAGCTCAAGGTCACTCAGCGAGCTATGGAACGAGCTATGCTTGGTGTTTCTCTACGCGATCAAATCAGAAATGAGGAGATCCGTAGAAGAACCAAAGTGACCGACATAGCTGAAAGGATTAGCAAGCTAAAGTGGCAGTGGGCGGGGCACATAGCTCGTAGAACCGATGGCCGCTGGGGCAGAAAGGTTCTCGAATGGAGACCACGCACCGGAAAGCGCAGCGTGGGACGGCCTCCAACGAGATGGACCGATGACCTGGTAAAGGTCGCTGGAAGTCGCTGGATGCAGGTAGCATGCGTCCGGTCCCTGTGGAAGTCAATGGGGGAGGCCTTTGTTCAGCAGTGGACCTCTTTTGGCTGACATGATGACCGTTTTTGAATCGCAGAAAATGAAGATTTATAAAGATTTATCTTGTAGTACAAAAATTCACCAGTTTTTCACATTGAGAACGTCAACCGAAGAAAAAAAAGTATGGCGACCTGTCATCACCATAGATAAAAATATTGAATTAAAAGTCAATTGAAATATTGCCATACGAATAAAAACCGTACCTTTACAATCTAAGCCAAAATACTAATAATCCTAGAATTACTTACTGATCTCGACTGAGGTTTCATTGAACTAATTGATTTACGTAACTGCTAAAAAATTCTGATGTTAATCTTAAAGGTTGTCCATAGGTCATTTCTGCGGCGCTTAATCCTGTATCAGATTTCAATGCTGCTCTTAATCCTAACATAACCGTTGGTAATTCGTTTGCCCAATCTGTACTGTCAGTATGTATTTTCTGTACGCCTAATAATTTCATAAGTGCGGTGAAAAGGTCGCTTTCAAATTGTCTTCCTTGATCAGTAGTGATTCTACTTGGGCAACCGAATCTACATATCCTTTCCTTATATATTACTTTAGAAACTGTTTCAGCTGATATGTCAGTGACTGGAATTGCCTCCGGCCAACGCGTGAAACGGTCCATAATCGTTATACAATATCGGTAACCTTCGCGTGACGTCGGCAACGGGCCGACTGTGTCTGCATGTATGTGTTCAAACCTAGTGCAATGTGGAAATTCGGTTAGCCCTGAAAGTGTATGCCTACTTATTTTTGATTTCTGACACGGTATGCATGCCCTGGCCCATTTATTTATATCTCTATTCATTCCTGGCCAGAAAAATCTTTCAGTTATTAATTTCCGTGTATTCCGAATACCTGGGTGACTTAAATTATGTATACTATCGAATGCTAACTTAGTAAATTTTCTCGGTAAATAAGGTCTAGCATTTTTAGTTGAGACTTCGCAATAAATTAGTTTATCAGTGTTAGGTACGACTATAATTATATTTGAATTCGTGCTTATCGTTAGGTACGGCTGTAACTAGACTCTGCATCCTGTGTACGTGCTAATTCCTCGTAGTCTATAGTCGTGGGACAAAATATAGACTCAACACGCGATAACGCGTCTGCTACTATGTTCTCGGAACCGCTAATATGCCGAATATCACTTGTAAACTCGCTAATGAACATAAGTTGTCTGGCCCTTCTTGCAATTTCTTTATCTTTATTAATTTTTGTAATAGCGTATATTAATGGCTTGTAGTCGGTGAAAACTGTTATTTGCCGTCCTTCTATCATATTTCTAAAATCCATGTATATAGCCGATAATTCCTTATAATAAGTACTGTATTTTTGTTGTGAATCAGAAAGCTTTTTTGAAAAATACCCTAATGGTAACCATTTAGTCAGCTGTCAGCTGTTCACCAGTCAGCTGTGAACTGCTGTTTCCGTAACACGCATTCAGTGCCATTTAGTTCGTTTATATTCATCTTCATATATCGTCAACATTTTGTAGTCAGGATGAAGTGCGATATTTGCAACAACACCATCTTAGACGGCGCGTCTGTTCAATGTGCCGGTTGTGGCAAACAACTGGACTTTGGATGTGCCAGTATCACTGAAGCCGGTTGGAAGCGACTTGGAGCTGAACGTAGAGGGAATTGGAAGTGTTCGCTATGCAAAGCGCCATCCCCAGTCCCTACACCTAGTAAGGAGCAAGTAACGCTTGAAGGTGTCATGAAGGAAATTCAAGATTTGAAGCTAAAATTAACAGGACTACCCATGGTGTTTGAAGATATCAAATGCATCAGAGCAGAGCTTGGAGACCTAAAATCATCGTGCGAGTTTGCTAGTAACAAAATCGACGAATTTACTTCTAGATTAGCATGCGCAGAGCAAAAGGTAGAAGATCTTGAGATAAAGTATATAGCTCTGGAGTCCAGTCTCAACGATGTGAAGCTTCAGGTATCAAATAATGATCACAGGTCACGTTTAAATAACGTCGAAATTAAGGGTGTACCTCAAAAGAAAGATGAGAATCTGTTCAACATTGTAGACACAATTGGCGTGAAGGTTGGTTATCAAATTCCTAAGACACAAATAAACTATATATCTAGAGTTCCCTCGTTTAACACCAAAGAGAAGTCTATTATAGTCGGCTTTATAAATCGCTACGTCAAGGAGGACTTCATAGCATCTGCACGGGCGTTGAAAACTTTGAAAGCTCAAGATCTAGGCTTCCAGGACTCAACAGCGCAAGTATACGTTAATGACCATCTAAATGCGGAATCTAAATTACTATTAAATAAAACAAGAGAAATTGCTAAATTAAAGAACTTCAGTTATGTTTGGGTTAAGTATGGTAAAATACATGTTCGTAAAAATGAAACTTCCCGCTCATTTATCGTAAGCAAGCTTCAAGATTTAAACAAGATTGCTTAAAATTTTGCATATTTATTTCCCTAAAAAGTTACATCTTGAATTTAGCTTATGTTATTATACTGAACATAATATATTATAAGATTCTTTGTTATTATAAAGCATTTAATGTAACGTTCTATGTTGACATTAGATTAAGTATCCCTTCCGTAAGGAATGCGCTAAAGCACCGCACTCATACTTGGACCCGTAGGCCTGTTCCACGCTTAGTAAAAAATCAACCACATACTATTATCTCGCTCGCTCTACAGTATATAGCATCTATTCTTCTTTGTCGGAGATGGAAGCTTGCGCTTACCCCTAATAATTCATTTTGCTCAAACCTTATTTATTTTATTAACTATTCACTTGTTAAATTATCAGTTTACCCACGCACCTTTATTTATGAATCTAGTAGCTATAATTTGCCGTCGTGTTTTATGTTTTTTTCTATAATGTGTTTATCATCACAATACCGCAATGGCTAACAATAGTTTAATTATGTGTCGCAATGGTGACCTGAAGATTTTCTATCAAAACGTCCGGGGACTTCGTTCCAAAACAATGACCTTTTATAGGAATTTATGTCTCATTTCATATGATTTAGTTGTTTTAACGGAAACCTGGTTGACCAATAGTGTGTGTGATTCTGAGCTGTTCGACAATCGATACATAGTGTGGCGGCGAGATAGGGACTATGAACGTACTAATCAGACCCGTGGCGGTGGGGTACTTATTGCAATACGTAAAGAAATATCGTCTAACATACAATCGAATTTTGCATCGACAGCGGAAGATTTATGGCTAGCCTTACCTCTTAGTCATATAGACAGCGGAACAAAAGGTAATATGTTTTTATGTGTCCTTTATCTTTGTAAACAAAATCTAGGTTTATCTTTTTCTTTACAGTTACAAAATTTCTTATCCAAATTAGACGACATTGTAATGAATAATCCAGACGACAGATATTTAATCATTGGTGATTTTAATTTAAGTGGAATATTATGGAAACAAAGTGACGTCGATCACATATTGTTACCGAGTAATGTAAATACCGTAGATGAGTATTCTTTGGTTGACGCGTTAAATACGCACAACCTGTTTCAATATAATCATGTAACTAACAACTATGGCAGGACATTGGATCTTGTTTTATCTAATAATCATGTAACCGTATCTGAATGTGTTGACCCTTTAGTACCTATTGATCCACACCACAAAGCACTTGCAATCAGAGTTAAAGCTCGCGGATTATCTTACCTCAATCATGCGGCGCGTTCTTGTTTAAATTTTGGTAAAGGTGACTATGCAAGTATTAATTCGCAAATTAAAAAAATTGACTGGTATAGTGTCATTTGTAGCAGGTCTTTAGACGATTCTGTTGACTTTTTTTATACGTATATTAATAACTTAATTCATAAATACATACCAGTAAGAAAAACAAACCACAATAATATTTTTCCTATATGGTACACACTAGCCCTAAAAAAATGCATAAAAGAGAAATACAAATATTTAGGAAAATTTAAAAAATACGGCAATAGGTCTGATTTTGAGACATTTAAATTGCTTAGGTCGAGGGCAAAGAAACTAGAATCAGAATGTTTCCAAAAATATATTTCTTCTGTCGAAGAATCTATTAAGAATAATCCCAGATATTTTTGGACATTTGTGAAAAACCGGAAATCATCATTGAGTATTCCTGGATCAGTAAAATATGGAGATATAGAAGCAAGCACTGGTGAATCAATGTGTAATATTTTTTCAGACTATTTTCATTCAACTTTTTTGCAACCTTCACAACTATCGACGGCTGTCATTGATTCTGCGTATAATACTTCTCTCTCCGATATATCCAACATTTCCATAAGTGCCACAGATATATTAAAGATATTAAAAACACTAGATCTAAATAAGTCGGCGGGACCCGATCAACTACCCCCTTTCTTCTTATCTCAATGTTGCGACTCACTATCCGTACCTGTAGCATTACTTTTTTCAAAATCATTGTCTGATTGTACCGTGCCTTCTATATGGAAGTCTGCTTTTATTACCCCAATTCACAAAAAAGGAACTAAGACAGATGTAACAAACTACAGACCTATCTCTAAATTATGTGTTTTGGCTAAAGTATTTGAAAAAATTGTTTACAACCAGGTATATGCGGGACTAAAAAATAGTTTCAATGATTTCCAGCATGGTTTCTTGAAAGGTCGTTCAACAGCTTCTAACCTTATTCTTCTGAATGATTACGTTTCTGACGCGATGAGCAAGGGTAAGCAGGTCGATGTCATTTATACAGATTATTCGAAATGTTTTGACAGAATTGACCACGTAATTCTAATTAACAAACTGCAACAGATTGGTATAAGAGGAGACTTGCTAAGGTGGTTCTCATCCTATATCTCAAATCGGTGTCAAGCTGTCGTAATTAATAATTACATTTCCAGCTGGGTTGAGGTGCCTAGCGGTGTGCCTCAGGGCTCACTTTTGGGTCCTTTGCTCTTCGTAATCTTCATAAATGACATCGATATCTGTTTTCATAATTCACAGTTGTTATGTTTCGCAGATGATATGAAGTTATTTGGGAAGGTTTCAACAAATGTTGATTCTCACTTACTTCAAAGTGACTTAAATAGATTGGATGATTACTGCACTATAAATAAGCTAGACTTGAATCCAACTAAGTGCTCAGTAGTCACTTTTAGTAGGAAGATCAATACTGTGTCATCCGACTATTTTATCAAAGGGCAGAAAATTCAGAGATGCTGTAATGTACGAGATCTTGGTGTAATTCACGACAGTAAGCTGCTATTTCATGACCACATAGATAGCATTATTGCTAAAGCTTCTCAATCGTTGGGATTTGTGATGCGGATGTCTAAAAACTTTAAAAATGCTAAAACTTTTAAAATCTTGTACTGCACATTCGTACGTAGCATACTTGAATATGCCAGTCAGGTTTGGAACCCCCGTTATGACATATATAAATCCCGAATGGAAAATGTACAACGTAAATTTATTAGATACATGTGTTATCGCTTAAAACTTAACTACACCCATGACGATTATTTTAAGGTTTGTGCCAAGTTTCACATCCTGCCCTTGGCAAGACGTCGAGAGATAGCTGATGTTACTTATATTTTAAAGTTAATTAGTGGTCTAATAGATTGCCCTAATCTTCTATCTCAAATAGCATTCAATGTGCCAAGAACATCGGCAAGGCATTACAACCCCATTCATCTTCCCTTGGTGTCCACTAACTATCGCCAGAATGCGTTTCTGTGGCGAGCGAGTAGTATTTTGAATGAATATTGTGTTAAGTACAACTTCGATATTTTTAATGCTAAGCTGGAAACGGTAAGACGGGTACTTAGTCTAGAATTTTTTGCAAAGCATGAGAGCTGAATGTCATCTGAGTGCTAAAAACTTTGTTCACAAAAATAGCTTTGTTTTTTTGTTTTAATCCGTATTTTACTCGTGAAGACCTATTATTGGCTTTCTGTTACCTTAAATTATTGTTTACTTTAATTGTTATATGCTGTTGGTCTTCCTTTGAAAAATAAAATAAAATAAAAATAAAAAATTTGTCCTTTATCCTTTGTTGTAGTACTGCACCGACGCATGTATCTGATGCATCCGTCATTAAAGCTAAAGGTCCTTCTACGCTAGGGTGAGACAATGTAACGGCGCTTTTAAGGATATCCCTACATTGCTCGAATGGTGTAATACTTTGCTCGTCCCAACAGATTTGCGTTTTGTCCTTTTTCTTAGAATTATGTAAAAATCGGTTGAGTACTGCCTGATGCGATGCGGCGTGTGGTAGGTGAGCCCTATAAAAAATTATCATGCCTAAAAATCTGCGCAATTGTTCCACTGTATCTGGCCTTTTATAGTCTGCGATTGCCTTAATTTTCTCTGGTAATGGGCTGATACCTTCCGATGTAACCAAATATCCCAAAAATTCAACACTTAACTGACCAAAAACGCATTTATTAATATTTATTGTAATTCCTAATTCGTTAAATCTTTTGAATAGGATTCGAACGTGTTCTTTATTACTTTCCACGGAATCCGACGCTATAAGTATATAATCTATGTAACAAAAAAGTGCTGACTCACCGTTTCCGTTTGCACTATCTATGCGTTCATACCTTTTAATCGGAAACGAACTCCGGTTGTCCGGTCTCTTACACATAGGCGGTGGTTCAAGGTGTCAAGTTCCAAGTCAAAATGCATAAGATCACATCTACTTCGGTACTGGTGTACCGAACCAGAAGGCGCAGGTTCGAATCCTGCCCGCCCGCCGATTTTTTCCTTCCTTGCATCCATTATTAGGCAATTTATTTCAATCATTAGGCAGCAGATAGCCGCACTAAAAAACTTGGGTTGCAAAATTGAACAGTGTGATGTTTGTCAGGATGTGATCTTATGCATTTTGACTTGGAAACTTGACATTTTGTGTAATAGAGAATTCCAACTTAATACAAAACATCCTACATTGGACAGTCTAATTGAATTTCTAGAAACGCGAGCCTTGGCTCTTGAGAATGCAGAGAGACCGCCTGCCATTAGTGAAAACCTCATTCAGGTGGCAGGGCGGCGGGGAGGCCACCGCGCCACTCATGGTGTCGTCGTCATCGTGGCCCGATTTACTTTTGCGGCTTTTTGGCGGCATTTTGGGCACAAAAAAGTCACTTTAACTGTAACACACGGTACACTTTAGTCACTATGATGTTTATGAGCCGTTAGCGTCTACTAGAAGAGCACAGAGTTCGATGTTCGCGTCACGTATTACGTATGTACGTATTTATTCCGCGTTGGAGCGCCCGTTTGTAGGGCGGTGTAAAAAACTTTTTTTATAGATATAAAAAAGTATATTAGAACACCAACACAATACAAAGGTAACAGTTTATCACCGTCATAGTCACTATACGATAACAACAGTTCATGCACAGTAAAAACTATAAGATGAAAGTGATGCGTGGCGCAACAAGGCGTATAAACTATTTTTTATTCTTTATTATCAGGTAACTAAAACCCATAGAAAACAATACACAAAATACAAACTGTGGGGGCACATGACGTAATCGAATGAATATGGCAGCTCGAGCGATCGACGCGAGCAACGGCTCGCCAGTCATTTCCCTCCCTCCATGGTAATAACTTGTGTATTTGAGATAATATCCGCGCAAATAAATTCGGTTCACTAAAGACTGTATTCATTCAGTACTCCTTTCAACATTAACCTTGAACACGCATGATAGTAAGGCATCACCCTTACACTGGTGACCCCGACGTGATGTGATTTGATTCCGATTAAGACTGTGACTATTAAGTGAAAATAAACTCAGTGACTTTAACGTGAAACTAGTTCGGCGGGAAGTGACTCACGTATCAGCCCGGGATACGTTATGCGGAGTGGACCGAATTAAATAGTGAACCGTATTTTAATTGAACTCATTTTTTCTTGAACCGGTGCGTGAACTTCTGCTAAAATGAATAATCCGATAGCGGGGCCAACGGGTACGAGAGACCCCTCATCCACGGGAATGCAACCGGTCGCGGATCTAGCAGCGATTTCCGTTGCTGCAAAAATTCCGGAATTTTGGAAGGACATGCCGAAATTATGGTTTGCACAATTTGATTCTGTTATGGAGCCGCAAAAGCAGGGCGATACAGCAAAATTTAACATGGTGATAGCGAAGCTCGGCAGAGACGCTTTACAGCAGGTGTATGACCTTATTAGTACACCGCCTGCTGACAAAAAATACGAGGCTATTAGAGATAGATTGATAACCGCATACGAAGAGAGCGCTGAACGCCAATTCAATAAGCTCGTGTCAGAAATGGACTTGAGTACACAACGACCGTCGCAACTTTTGAGGAGGATGTCAGAACTGGCTACTAATACCCAGGTATCCACGGAAGCACTGAAACGCCTATGGATATCCAGACTTCCAGGTTCGGTTAAGGCAGTATTATCAGTTGCACCAGACACCAAATTGGACAATCTTGCTGCATTGGCTGACAAGATAATGGAAAACTTACGCCCTAATGAAATCGCCGCAATTACGCCAACGCCTTCGACGTCAGCATATTCTGCACCAGCGCCACCCAACATGGCTGAACAGTTAGAACGAATGACGAAAGCACTCCAAACACTACGGGTTGAAATTAATGAAATACGAACCTGCGCCTTCTGGTTCGGTACACCAGAAGGCGCAGGTTCGAATCCTGCACGCCCGCCGATTTTTTCCTTCATTAAAAATAACTTGTAAAATGCTTATATGTTCAGTTTTAATTTTATACTCTTTATTATATCTTAAATCTAATATTTTTATGGCTTCATCATAGCTTTCATTTGTTAAAGGCAAATTTTTTATCAGGGCTAAAGGTTCTCGGAGGAGGAGGGTAGTCTTCCTTTTGTAGTTGTTAACCATCTAAACAAAGTAATTAGGTAACTATTAGCTACTACTATTAGCTAACGGATCATAACAATTTGACTTTAATTATACCGAGCCTAATAGATAAGTAACAATACACGTGTAATAAAAGCATTAAAATATTAAAAGGTTATTTTTAATGAAGGAAAAAATCGGCCGGTGGGTAGGATTCGAACCGGTCTTCTGGTTCGGTACACCAGACGCTTTGACCACTAAGCTACCGCGAGCCCCGCTCGCCAGTCGAAATCTTCGCACGTCCGGTGTACCGAACCAGAAGACGCAGGTTCGAATCCTGCCCGCCAGCCGATTTTTTCCTTCATTAAAAATAACTTGTAATCTTAGCATGGAAAATGCTTAAAAAAATACAAAAAGATAAAAGGTTATCATTTTTTTAACAAATCTCGCCAAAAAATATATTCCGTCACTGCAACCACGCGCTCGGTCCAGGGGCGGACCGTGAGTTTGTGGGGCCCTGGGCTAACACCTCTTGGGGGACCTACCTAATTAAGCAATGTAATTGCTTTTTTCCACATCACACACAGGTGATGGACCAGTGGCATATTTTAAGATTCAGCGCCCCGGGCTTTTAGGGTTTGCCGCCCCATAACTAGGAAAACAATTCTTTTTATTTCTCCCAATGAACATATTAGGTACTTATCCTTAGTAATACTGTGAATGTGATCTCCTTTCTTACTACTACAATAGTAAGTTATTAGAAGGCTAATTAAGTACAATCAGTTTGTTACTACCTCTAGTCGTCTGTATGTCACGTAAGAGCGAGCGAAGCGAGCTCGAAAATTTTGGCCACCCACCTCGCATAGGTTGAGTTAGAACAGTAACTACAATTAGTTTGTTTACTAGGTGTTTCAAGTAAGAGCGAGCGAAGCGATCTCGAAATTATGGGCCCCCAACCTCGGTCAGGCTGGGTTAAAATGATAACTACTATTGGTTTGTTTATTACCTCCAGGTATCTCAGGTAAGAGCGAGAAGCTCTTAGCTCTTAGCTCGAGCGAGTTTTTTTTATTCGTAATATCGTCCATGGTCATCAATGGGCGCTGTTGGGCCCCCTTATATCCGGGGGGCCGTGGGCTGCAGCCCGAAAAGCCCATCGGTAGATCCGGCCCTGGCTCGGTCCCATCGCTACCGAATGACTGAGCGGCGCGGGGCGGGAGATTGGTTATGCAGACAGAACGTGTGCGTTACCCCAACAAGAAAGTATCTCCTAGAGTTATATGAGTAGAACGTATAGTTGGTGCCTTATCTGCTGTAAATGTGCCCCCACATAAAAAATGTGTGCCCCCTGTCGTTTCGAAAAAAAATCGAAAAAACGATTCTTGCTGGGGTAACGTTTTTCTAGCAGGAAAATTCTAAACGAATGATCGGAGAGAGAAAAACTGTGCATGGCCAGATAGCTTATATGTGTGCCAAAATGTGCCCCCAAAAATAAAATCTGTGCCCCTTCAGATTTTCGAGATATTGCATTTCCTGCTGGAGTAACGTTTTGATGAATAGTATATCTCTAAAACCATTGCATGTGCCCCTGTAGAATAAACATACGCGAGTAGCTCTTAATGTGTGCCCCTTTGTGCCCCAATTAGATTTTAGAAAATATTTATAGTTTTCAAGTTATCGCGGTTTTATGAAAACCCGAAAAAACATCGCAGCGCCTAAATGAGACAAGGCATAACTTCGCTGAAAACTGTATTCGGTCTTTCTTGACGCTAATAATAACCATACAAAGTTTCAAAAATGTTCATGCATGCGTTTTTGAATAATCTTGCTAAATGTAAAAACGATGGTGTCATAACTTTGACGGCAAAATACAAGGAACTGGCACAATCCCAGATGTGTAGGTGTAAACCAAAATCTTGTGCCTTTAGTCAAAAATATATGGTGAAAATATTGAGCTTCAAATGTTACGCATTAAGTAAATATAAACAAAAAACCAAAATATGTAAACAACGGCTGGTTATCCGACCAAATCTTAATGGCTACTAAAAAGCGACGGATTCATACATATCGATGACCTTCTTTACTTTACTCACTAACCGGTTCACACGTGTTGTGCCTGAGTACACTGAAGTAGAAAAGTAATAACTAATAAAATAAAGTTGTTATTGGATTATATTTTAATAGCTGTTTCTATGACCTTACACATGATTAAGTACATTTATAAGAGCCATTTTCAAATAAAATGTACATGTGACTAACATGCTCAAAATCGTGACCAAACTGTTTTGTGACATACCTGTATTTTTATACTAATGTAAGTCACATTTATTGTAAAGCAGAGTTAAAACTATGTCCTACTGCTCAAATTGAGCAGGGTCCGGCAGGGAGCTAAAATGCAGGTTTAATGATCAAATTTAGCATTTATTCGAAACCTCCAAATTATTAGGTATTTTAAAAAATTACACTAAAACTCTTTTATATCTATTTTCCGTAAATGTCGGATTTATTTATTAGTGAAACGTTTTGTATGGAGATAACACCGGACGCCGCCGGCATATAATTTGTTAAAATTTTCAGCCGCAGTGTAAACATGTTTTAACTTTACACGTAGATGTGAGTTACGTCATATGAGTGACGAAATGTGACTCATATGTGTAGCATTTTCGTGAGAAACAACCTCAATTAGCCACAATATCAGAATAACTTGTAATATACAGATAAAGACGATACATACATGAATTGTATTAATAGGCTAATGCTATGAAAATAATACTCGCTTCTTTATTTGGAAATGCACTGTTATTCACACGTATTTTTTTTGTACAAATTGCAGCGACGTTTCGTGACAACAAATAAACTGACACTAAATATTTTCGTACTAAATAAAGGCGTAGGAAAAAAGAAAAAACAGGAAAACTCATTCCTACATCTTTATGAACTTAGAGCATTGTATTGATGATATTGATGATTATAATTTTGTATCTACATATGTCTTACAGCCGCGAATAATATTTTAATCAACATACAACCAAGCACTGGCCTGCAAATTGCAAAAAAACGTAGGAAAATTCGAATTTCGCAGGCTGGTTGGAGCATTTACCAGAAGATTCCCTTTTTTCGCCTCCCCACACCGCTACATACATCTCTGGCCCCGCGGCGTCCGCTGACGTCGTCACGCAAGGAATCGCTTTGTGTAGCTTAGAGAAAGTGAGACAGCTAGTACGCGTACGGTGTTAGTGTGACAGAGACAGTTACGTGTAACGTCGCTCTATTATGAATAATGGATACAAAGTGTTTATTGACTAGGAAGTGCGTTTGGATTATTACTTGGTATTGGTAAACAGTTGCAGTTATGTTATGACGCCAAGGACACTGTTACGTTGAGTCATGCAGTTGCACTGATACTGTTTGTTTACGTTTTTTTAAGTTGGTTGAAAGTGGCGTATAAGCATTTTATAACAATTATGTGGTTGTAGGGGTGGTGAATTTTATGGCACGATCTGCAGTGGTAAGTATTTAATGGCATTGTTTTGACTTATTTAAAAATACTTGTACCTTATCAAGCACTTGGGATTTTTTTTCATTCAAATTCAAATTCAAATTCAAAATATTTTATTTCAATTAGACCATATAAATAGGCACTTTTGAATTGTCAAACTAGTTGCACGGTTCCAAAAAGTGGGACTTATGGAGAAGAGCCGGCAAGAAACTCCATAGTTACTCTTTTAAAAAAAATATAGGCGAGTAACAATAAAATTTTGTGATGAATAGTGTGAGTATAATGCAGCATGATGTGTATGACTAAAAAAAAAATGGACAAAAAAACAAACAAACGAACATAGCCATTGCAGTAAGAGCTGACCAGTCCCGACAGACAGCACCCGTTCACGAGCATGACGTGTGTATCGGCGCCGTTTGACTCAACCATGTTGTAGGGAATAAAAAGACCCGACACACAACGCCACTATCAGCAGGACATTTAAGTGAGCATGACAAGCTCTACCTCGGGCTGGTTATAACTTATTATATTATACATTAATAGAATAACTAAAGCAACATCAAAAGCTGCAGAATACTCATACTGTACAGTTAATGAAGTTCACTTCTCAATAAAAAATGACACAATAAGACATACATAAAATCACGTAGCATAATTATTGCAATGTCAAATAGGTAATGATATTAATGATGCAAATTAAATGTCAGATTATTGTAATGTCAAGTAATGGTATAAATTAAATGTCAGATAAAAAAAAAACAATGAAATCAATAACCTGGTTCATTGGAACAGTTCAATCCCAAGCATTTTTGTCATCTATATAATCTTTCACCGTGTAGTAACCTTTATGATACAGCTTCTGCTTGACAACCGTCTTAAATTTGTTCAGGCTGAGGTTTTGAATATCGCTTGGGATTTTATTGTAAAAGCGTATACATTGGCATTTGAATGAATTACTTATCTTCTGGAGCCTAGTTGAGGGAACAATAAATTTATTTTTATTCCTGGTATTAATATTATGTGTATCACTACGTTTTTTAAAGAGATTAATATTCTTATGTGCATACAGTAAATTTTCATAAATGTACTGTGATGGAACAGTCATCACATTAATCTCCTTAAATTTATCCCTCAGTGAATATCTGGGACTTAAATTATAAATTGATCGAATAGCTCTCTTCTGCAACACAAAAATAGTTTGTATGTCGGCCGCATTTCCCCACAACAGAATACCGTACGACATCACACTATGAAAATAACTGAAATAAACCAGACGCGCAGTATCTACGTCAGTTAAGCTACGTATCTTTTTGACTGCGTATGCTGCAGAACTAAGCCTTTTCGACAACTTATCTATATGTGGGCCCCACTGAAGTTTTGAATCTAAAGTTATGCCTAAAAATACAGTGGTGTCCACAAGCTCCAATTCTTTGCCATTTATAGGTACACTGGTTTTCACCTGTTTTACGTTAGGTGTTGTAAACTTAATACATTTAGTTTTCGTTTCATTTAAAAGTAAATTATTAGCATTAAACCAGTGTACCACTTTTGAGAGGGCACCGTTTACATCGTCAGTAATCATTTGTTGACGTTTGAGTTTAAATAGTAGTGACGTATCATCTGCAAACAGCACTATTTCGTGATTATCCCTAACTAAGTAAGGTAAATCATTAATATAGATTAAAAATAAAAATGGGCCAAGAATTGAGCCCTGCGGCACTCCCATTGTAACTACAGACCCGGAAGATCTCTTTCCATTGACGTCCACTTTCTGAATCCTATTACCCAGGTACGAGATAAGAAGATTCAGAGAAGTGTTTTTAACACCATAGTGGTGTAACTTCCTGATCAATGTTTCGTGAGCAACACAATCAAAGGCCTTGGATAAATCACAAAAAATACCCAAAGCATCACATGATTCCTCCCATGTGTCAAATATATGACCTAAAAGTTCAACACCGGCATCGGTAGTTGAACGACCCCTTGTAAAACCAAACTGTTTAGAATGTAAGAATTTATTTTTGACAAAGAACCTTTGCATTTGCTCTAACATGAGTTTTTCGAAAATTTTACTAAAAGTAGGCAGCACGGATATAGGTCTAAAATTAGTGGGGTCAGTTGTGCTACCTGATTTAAACAAAGGTATTATCTTACTATTTTTCATAAGATCAGGAAATCTACCACTATCAATACAATCATTGAAAATAACAGTTAGGGTTGGTGCCACAATGTCAATGATTGATTTGGTAACGTCGACAGAATTACCCCAGAGGTCTGAAGTTTTTTTCACATTTAACATATTGAAAGCTTTAATAATATCCTTATAGTTAACATGATTAAATTTAAATTCATCATCGCTAGCTTTTACATTTTCTTTAAGTAAATATTCTGCGACAGTGGGTGATGAGTTTAGGGATTTAGTTGTTGAAACAGGAATGTCCGAGAAAAACTTTTCAAACACCGTGGCTACTTCTAAATCTGCATTAATTATGCTATTGTCGATATTGAGGCTATATTCACTATTTCGTTTACTAACCCTTCCTGTTTCACTGTTGATAATATTCCAAGTCATTTTGATAACATTATTGCTATTTTTTATTTTTGAACTTAAATAACGCGACTTGGCAATACAACAAATTTTCTTAAATAATTTTGAATAATTTTTGACATAATTATTAAATTCTGGGGTGTTGACATATGTTCGCTCATTATACAGCTCATAAAGTCGTTTCCTACTTTTATGAATACCAACAGTTGCCCATTCACTGAAGGATGCTTTACCATTAACTGATATCGTCTTGGGGGTAAAAATTGAATCAAATTCAGTACAGTAAGTTTTAAAAAAGGTAGCATATAGTTTGTTAGGATCTTTATTATATGATAACGATGGTAATTTACTAACAAGTTTATTTTTAAATGATTCCAAGCGATTTGCAGTTTTTGGGTTAACAGTGATATCTTTTTTGGCCACAATTTTATCATGATTGTAAACAGTAATCAGCTGACCACAGTGATCAGATTCTAATAAATTAATAACTTCCTTATGGTGTGGTATTAAGTTGGTAAAAATATTATCTAAACATGTGGCAGTAGATGCAGTAATTCTGGTTGGCTCCAGAAATAAGTTTGCCAGATTGTATGACAGAAACAGATTTTTTAACTTAGTACAGGCACTTGAATTTTCTAATAAATTAACATTAAAGTCCCCACAGATGATGATGGATTTATTAGACTTACAGATCTTATGAAGTACATCCTCCATCACCCTTTCAAAACAGTCATACAACCCTGATGGAGGTCTGTATACACTCAAAACAACATACCGTTCCAATTCCACACAGGCTATTTCAATTGTTCGTTCAACAGAGAGGCCCACAATGTCCCTACGTTCTTTAAATTTAAATTGATTACTAACTATGATTAAGGAGCCACCATGGATAGCACACTCTCTGCTGAAGGAACTACCAACCTGGTGGTTACTAAAATTAAACATAAATTGATGGCTTTTTAACCAATGTTCAGTAATACAAAGAATATCTATGTTATTGCAATTCATGAATAATTCAATTTCTAGGTCTTTATTATTCATTCCTTGTATATTTTGGTGAACCAGGTTGATAAAATTACAATGTTTATAATTAATATTGCAATCAGATATCGATGAACTTCTAGGTAAGTCTGTGCTAGAGGTAGTCTCTGTTGTCCTTAATGCTAATTTAAATGATTTGAAATGTCAATATGTACAATGTCAGGTAATGGCTCAATAAAGCCAATATATTTATTACTGTACCTATTTATTTATTTTTTAACTAATATGTTCTAAATCATGTTTGTTTTGTTTTCATCTGAAAGGATATACATACTTTCCGATTGGTCCAATAGAAATTTCGTCAAAAGCGATTCAGTAATTTGTTTACTTTTTTGTATAATACGTATTTAATTCTCTTCTTGTGGTAGGTTGATGACATATAATCCCTTAATAACTTCTAGTTACTATGTAAAAAAATAATTCATGACAAGAATTCATGTCTCCAAAACTAAGACTCGACCACAATCCGTCAACACTCAACATGTCACAGTCACAGGGCTGTATCTTTTTAGCCGAAATAACTAAATAATTGATTTGATTTTTACAGAATGTTCTATGGCAGCCATAACAACAATAATATAAACCAAGCAGGGAGGGGTTCCCATTGTTTATCTAGATGATGTAAGTAATAATTTTGTTGATCTATAGAATATATATATTTCAAAAAGTTCTGGCGGACCGATCAGGCTAAATGTATGTTATTCAGGGTTAAATTTTATCAGAACTGTATTATAAACTTAATTGCTGGAGTACTTCTGGAAAAAATTGAGCACAACATCTTATATCCACGGATATACACATAGAGAATTTATTAGTCTTTGGATATACACAAACTTACAACCTATAAAAATAGTGTAGAGTCAGGAAATGGGTAAATAGATTCAGGAGTTTTGGGCCAATTACAATACTTGGTTTGGGCCAAGTACAAAACCTATGTCGTCATTTTAAACGCTGAAGGCTGAACGTACATCTCAGACCTGAGACGTACCTACATAAATCAAGTTTCTCGTTTATTGCCCGTGGTCCTGGTCCCTTAGTAGGTACGAGTATTTTTTTGCTCGTGGTTCCTTCAAGAAATATATACTGCCGAATTAAATTGTCTGAAGAAAAAAAAGTCAAATAGAAATATTTCCATTATTTTTCAGTGTAATACCCACCTTCAAGAAAGTTCATATGGTATATGCCTCTTCTCAGCATACTACGGTCCTGCACCAACCTCACCCAATATGATACAGGCCCTCCTTCACAATGTCGTCCCACCAACGGGCGGGTAGTCTGCCCCAAAAAAGATACGGTAGAGAAAAGTAAGCCGCTTCACAAGTCTCTCAAGAGTTATTTTTAAGTTACTTTTATTTTCTTCTTTTTTTTTTAACACACCCGTTCTTTCATTCACATACGTACAATTTTGACAATTTTACTATACAATAATGTCAACTCGAAAATGAAATTTTTCTAAAGAATATTTAAAGAGAGTGATTAGTAAATATAAAGACAAATTCCAAGCAGCAATTCCTCCTAAAAGCAATAATGTTTATATTTGCATACAGCAGGAATTGCGTGAAAAATTTAACCACAATATGGCCATTAAAGCCATACAAATATGTATTAGAAGAAATAAAACATATTTTTTTGATTTCGATGATTGTATAAACCTATTTGAAGAAAAAAAAGATACTGACTCCGACATTATAACATTTCAAATGAGCCTTGCAGAATATTCGAACATCGTACCCCAAAATTCAATTTACCGTCTCCTACCAAAAAAGTGGACTAACGAAATTCAAGACCAAATCTTTTTTAGAACTAATATAGAGTGTACATTTGCTTTCAGTAATAGTTATGTACCTGCTGATCTTAACTTTAATGAAATCAAATGTACTGGCAGGTGTACCCAATGTGACGCGCTACTGTCATTGAATATCTCCCCCCCATCTAAAACTTACGTAAAGGTTACTTGTAAATTAAATAATTACAACAAAAATTATCCTCATGACCCACTAATTAAAAACAGACTTACTTCTGATAGAGTAAACCGAATCAAAGAAAAGTTAATATACGAAAAAGCTTTAAAAGTTCAACACACGATGGCAAACGAGGTAATGACTATAGATAATCCAAAAAAGCCAACAACTTTCCCTAAATTACCCAATTTAAGAAAAATGCGTCATGAAGCCAGAAGTGCGCTACAGTTTGACAAAAATACAATACTATCTTTGTATGCTATGGCGCACTGCATTCCTTACGATAATTTTATCCGTAAAATCAGTCTTGTTCCCTTCTTCACATATTTTTGGACGAATGAACAAAACCAATATTACAATGAAACTTTAAAAAATAGGTCGAAAATACTTTCTAATGATGCTACTGGCTCCTTATTTCAGCCAATTGAGCCACCACCTTCTAATGATTTATTAAAATATCGCACTCCTAAACATTTATTTTTATATGCAGTGGTTGCCTACACTCTGGATACCAGTGTACCAATGTGCTACATGGCCTCCGAATCCCATACAATGGAGACGAAAACCACATGGTTAAATACGTGGCAAATCGGAAAAGTTTTGCCAGATGAAATAATTAGTGACGACAGTTCTGCCCTGTTAGGAGCAATTACTAAAGTATTTTTAAAAATTGAATTCAATGATTATTTAAAACAGTGTTTTGATGTGCTTGAAGGAAATACCGCAGCAATACCTCTCTGTTATGTTCGCATGGATAAATCCCATTTTATTAAAAATCTTTATAAACAATCCTGTTTTGATAAAACTTCCGAAAAAGTTAAGTTATTTTACGTTCGCTGCTTGAAACATATTCAGCAGATCCGGTGCTATGAAGAACTTAAAACAGTTTTAAGAGACATAATCACGTTATCGCTCCATGAGTTCAGGAGTACGGACTTGAATGATTTGCAGCCCAAATGCAATAAAGCTTTTGAAAACCTAAAGGTCCAAATTATAAATCACACGAATCACGAAAATTTAGAAGATATTCATACTGAAAATGACATACAACCAAAAATCAAAATACTTCACAACGAAAATGACAAAGATGTTTCTTTACCTTTAATAAACTTTTATGATGACTTAATACAAACCGAAAAATTGTATCTGCAGTTAGTTGAACCATCAGATAACAAAAATGAATATTTCTTACCGGAATTGAACAGTACATTAAAACGACTTCTGAAAAAAATTCCACTGTGGGGTTGCGTTATGAACAAACATTTCAAAAATGCCAAACACTATGCATCAAGCTCTAATGTTGAAAATCATTTCAAAGATTTAAAAACTATATACTTTGATACGAAAAACCAACGCGTGCGATTAGACGAGTTTTTAGTACAGCACCATGGTTTTATAAATGGAGCTGTAAAACTTAGTTCCAGTGACGTTTTGCACAGAATAGATTCAAGTAAACGAGCTCAACAAACTGTGCGAACACAAAGGACAAAAAGACCAAAACCTAACCTCTTGAAGTGCGAAAATAATGATTTTGAGGCACAGTCAGTTTTTCAAGATAACCCGATAAAAATTGAAAATTGGAGAGGGCTAGCCGTATCCACACCCAGAAGTTTAAAACCCAAACCAATTTATATTTTACAAAACGGCAACGTGGCAAATTCTAAAACCGCTGAGAACAGGACTATAATAAAAAACACATGTGCTTTCGATTCTGTTTCACAAACGTTTGCGATAGCTTACAAAGATAGACAAAAATTTAGAGACTCTGTAGATGCACAGATTAATACAGGAGAATTTCATGATTTTTTATCATTAATTAAAGAATTATCGAATGCCAAGAATTGTGGTAAAAAATTATATGACCTGAGAGCGAAATTGTTCCTTCAACTTTTTAAACAATCAAAAACCCAATACGTAGTTGACTGTTCATGTAATACGACCAAAATATTAGATGAAATATGTACAAGTAGCTTATTCGTTTCCGCTATAAGACAAAGAGTTTGCTCTAATAGTATGTGCACAAGTCATGCAGATGAAAACAAATTGTACAATTGCAAGTATTTGCCGTTGAACTTGGATATAATAAATACTAAAGGTATCAACCACCTACAAGAAGCTTGCGAATCATGTTTAAGAACAGAATTTACTCCAGAGTGTCATATTTGTTGCGCTGGAAATATATCATTCATATACAATGTTAAAGATATTATCATTTATGAACTTCATGACGTGTGCGCTAACTTGGATGATCTGCCTCGTAACATTGAAGTAAATAATAAGGAGTACACAATTCTGTCTGTAATAGAATATGAACCCACTTCGAAACCCAAAAGTGTTGGACATTACAGGGCTCACTGCTACAGAAAAAATAGTAATTTATTTGAATGCTATGATGACTTATATAGTAAAATCCAACGACCTGGGAAATATAATATTATGCCACATGTAATAGTCTACATAGTAGAATAGACAAAATTGTACAGGGTCAGATAAATGCTCCAGGGTAGCCCGCGAAATAAAATTCTCTTACGTTTTTTTGCAATTTGCAAGCCAGTGCTAGGTTGTATGATGATTAAAATATTATTCGCGGCTGTAAGACGCATGTAGTTACAGAATTATAATCATCAAAATCATCAATACAACCTTCAAAGTTCATAAAGGTGTAGGAACCAAGAAAAACAGAAAAAGTCATTCCTACACATTTATGAACTTGGAGCAACCCTCCAAGTTCATATTGATGATTATACTTCTTAATAATATTTTAATCAACATACAACCTAGCACTCATAGCACTGGTGTGCAAATTGCAAAAAACGTAAGAAAATTTGAATTACGCGGGTTGGTTGGAGCATTCACCTTAACCAAATAAATGTTGGTACCTACAGTTTTGAGAGTTGTATTTAGTGTATACCTATAGTCAACCGCACAATGATCTGTGATGCAACAACGTGTTTCCATTTTGTATGTCGTATTACGTACCTATGAGGGATTTATAATTATTAACCAACGATTATATTAATGCTGATTATGTATTGTCACATAATTTTGATTTGATGGCGTTTTAGATATCTAAGTGTCATTCCACAGTCATGTGATAATGTTGTATGTATATGCAAGTTACTCGTAAGAATATTATTTATCTGTAATTTCAAATTTAATATTTTTTTACACAATATTATTCTTATACTTAATATTGATCTGTGATTTTTTGTGATGTTTACTAATTATAATTATGTTAGGCTATGAAAAACTGATCTGTGATTTAAATAATAATGACTACACAACGTGCAAATAATTTATAATATTTATAGGTAGGAAATTTGATCTGTGATTTGATGCAATAATTACTTTAAGAATTAAAATTAAGGGAATAAAAATAATAATTTCCACATCAACAAGCTGTTTCATTTATATAGTCACAAGGTGCATTTAATATATTTTTTAATTAGCCCTCAAAACTTTTGAACGCGACTGTAAGGACAACAGCTTAGGTATAATACGTCCAATAAAGAAGGTCCTCGTTAAGTATGAATCCGTCGCTTTTTAGTAGTCATTCAGATTTGGTCGGATAACCAGCCGTTGTTTACATATTTTGGTTTTTTGTTTATATTTACTTAATGCGTAACATTTGAAGCTCAATATTTTCACCATATATTTTTGACTAAAGGCACAAGATTTTGGTTTACACCTACACATCTGGGATTGTGCCAGTTCCTTGTATTTTGCCGTCAAAGTTATGACACCATCGTTTTTACATTTAGCAAGATTATTCAAAAACGCATGCATGAACATTTTTGAAACTTTGTATGGTTATTATTAGCGTCAAGAAAGACCGAATACAGTTTTCAGCGAAGTTATGCCTTGTCTCATTTAGGCGCTGCGATGTTTTTTCGGGTTTTCATAAAACCGCGATAACTTGAAAACTATAAATATTTTCTAAAATCTAATTGGGGCACAAAGGGGCACACATTAAGAGCTACTCGCGTATGTTTATTCTACAGGGGCACATGCAATGGTTTTAGAGATATACTATTCATCAAAACGTTACTCCAGCAGGAAATGCAATATCTCGAAAATCTGAAGGGGCACAGATTTTATTTTTGGGGGCACATTTTGGCACACATATAAGCTATCTGGCCATGCACAGTTTTTCTCTCTCCGATCATTCGTTTAGAATTTTCCTGCTAGAAAAACGTTACCCCAGCAAGAATCGTTTTTTCGATTTTTTTTCGAAACGACAGGGGGCACACATTTTTTATGTGGGGGCACATTTACAGCAGATAAGGCACCAACTATACGTTCTACTCATATAACTCTAGGAGATACTTTCTTGTTGGGGTAACGCACACAGACAGAACGGCAACGCCGCGCTAACATTTTAATAACCGGAAAATGAAGCGTGGCCGCTTTACCTCCCATGGCCGCATTGAGCTGAACTGGAAAAATATTTTTTGAACATATTTTGTGATCTCTTTCATGCCGCTATTCTTCAGTATAATAAGTATACAGTGTTATAGGAAATACCTTAGCTATTTTCGATCTTATGAATCAGAATCAGGAACCGAACACATTGGTGAAGAAAAAAAAAATTTTTTTTTTCGTTATTTTGTCGTTGTAATGTCCGAAATATTCTAAAACGATAGAGCGCCTAAAAAGTGAATGACCTTAAGGTAAGTGCCCCCGTCGGCCATACACTCGTAGGCATCTTTACTTAGATAAGTGTGCGAAAACGTTTCACTATCACGCACACACACACACACTACCCAGCGCAGGCCACGCGGGCGCACGGGGTAGAAATACTAGGAGCGGCGGGCGGGTGGCAGGGGGCGGGCCACGAGCATACCGGAACTCCGGAAGTAAACAGTTTCCGAAAACCTGTGACGCGGGCGCACGTGTGTCGGTAATTGCGCTCGCGACAATTTTTTACGTAATCCGCGCTCGGGTGTTATTTAAAATGTACAGTAACCGCGAATATTACGAGATGGTGCGAGTGTATGTACATTCAAAGTGGTGAGAGTCTCTACGAAGCACGTAGACTTTACGAAGCCGAGAGCATCCCTCGGTTACGGGGTTAAAGATAAACATAATTAGTGCATTTGACGCCGTAAAAAGTGACAGTGCAGTGCTTATAAGACTCGGAAGAAACGTTATCAAACGAGCAAGAGTGTATTAAAAGAAAAGGACTTCATTTCGAACAATTGCTGAAGTATTTATAAGATTGTAAATAAGTACTGTAAGTTATTTCTCATGTTGATTATTTGTTAATTTTCGTACGCTGATTGCATTTTTTTAAATACGCCTGAAAGCATCATAAAAGTATGAAGGGAAAATTGCACCTTATTACAGATGCATAGGTTAGATAATTGAATAGCGTACGGTGTGCATTGAATCTTCACAGCGCTACTGCGCGCCCGCGCCGCGCCGACTCGAGCGGGCGGGGCCGCTCGAATACAAGTAATAAATAGGTAGGTACGGCAGTACCGTAGGCCTCGGTTGTTGACCGCCCGTGCGGTGGCGAAAAAGCTAGTGGTTTTTAGGCTAACTTTGATACGGGCTAGTTTTTTTATTTTATTAATTAAATAAAATAAAACGAAAAAAATAAAATTTTATTTTAAATTAAGAACAGGTTTTTTTGAAATAGCTAAGGTATTTCTTATAACACTGTATATTGTAAATCTATGGCTTTTATAAAATAGATAAAAGCAATAATATCAGTCTATAAATAATGACATTGTCACATTGATTTATATTAACATAGTAAGGTCTGGGCGGACCGCACGTTTCGATGTCACCTGGAACATAGATTTAATATAATCCTACCTAATCCGAAGCAAACTAGTCCGCGATCGGCTATCTTCGGGTGCGAGTCGTAGATTATAAAATGACAAAATGTCAAGTTGTTCCGTGAAAGTTTGCGTAAACTACAACAAAAAGTGTAACAAAAAAAAAACTTTTAATACTACGTAATATCGGGCATGTTGACATGGGGAATGGCAACATAAATAAAGAAAGAAAGGCCGACAAGGCATTTGTTATCATGCTTGTTTGCATGACGGAGAACTGGAAGATTCCGATAGGATTCTTTCTGGTTGACAACATTTCCAGCGAAGACGTAGCCAGTACACCCATCTAATACTTAATATCTTTGTTATAGACTAGCTTTCCGCCAGCGACTTCTAAATTATGATTATGATTTCTAGACTATGTTACTCGGGAAAGATGTAGCTTTCTAATGGTGAAAAAATTTTCGAAATCGGTCCAGTACTTAGTTTTTGAGTTTACTCATTATAAACATACAAAAATACGAATATTTTCTCTTTAAAATATTAATATAGATAGCAAAATAAATAAATAAATAATAAACAAATATCCTGGGATATTTTTACACAGCACCATCTAGTCCCAAACTAAGCAGAGCTTGTACTATGGGTACTAGACAATGGATATAATACTTATATACTTTTTTTTTTGTAAATACATACTTATAATATATAAAAAACACCCAGACAAACACAAACACCTAAGTTCATCACATAAATGTTTGTGTCTTGTGGGAATCGAACCCACGACCTCGTGATCAGCAGTCCGGTACTCGAACCACTAGACCACAGACGTCGTCTAAACCCATCCATAATATCGATTTGTAATAGAAATTAATGAACAATCGATTAATATGAATCACCGTCCCATCGCTATACCATGAATGAATTAACACCAGATGATTTGTTTTCTAATATTTATAAATATGCCACCGCACAGCAGTGCAGTGACATCTGCCATGGATAAGTAATTATAAAATTAATGTTAATTTTATCGATGACTACGTGATTTTCAGTAAGTAGTGACTCGAAAAATATTTTTTAAGTTGTGCTATCAATGATCTACGTACTATTTAAACTATATAATGTCATCGCGTGCCACGTAAAAAAGGTAAATGTATTTTTTTGTTACATTCGATTTTATTAAATAACTTTAGAAACCATGTTTTGTTCACCAAAACAACATTTAAAGCAGTTAATAAGTTAAATGTAGGCTCTAATACACATGGTTTGACTTTAAAGCTACTTAAGACTGGATTCCATACATCAGTGTTCATGATCCTTTAGAAGAAACAATGCAAATGGAAGACAATGTTTCTTTTTTAACAATTGTGATATTTTTTCAAAAACTTTGGACACCTATTCTATAAATAACATAGATGTTGACATAGAATTAATCGTAGGATACATTGCTGGATGGGTGGCCAGAGTTTTATGTCATTCAGCTTAAATGTGAACCATGTGTCGACAGTTTGTTTAGCAACGAAAAACTCAGCTTTCATAAGATGATTGAACTTAAAAATATTGGAGGTGTTTCGTAATCATCAATTCAATTCAAACTTCGAATTCGGTCATATTGGCGCCAACACAAATCGAGGATTGAATGGCCATTGCGTGCAGGATTCGCTTATTCTGCGGAATCCCGAGCCAATCAGCAGAACGTAAAACCAACGTTCATACGTCTCGTCCAATCACGGTCCTCCGATGACCGTTTCCTTCGCGCGCCTTTAAATATGGCGTAGAAGTAGAAGAAGTGTGTAAGTTTCGCCGGTACACGCAACGCGTGCTCTCGAGTAAAATAAATCGAAAAGAGGGAGCTTTCGTATAAACTTTCTCGTGTGAGTGTCCAAGTGGAAGCCCAGGACCAGGCGACCACCAAACAGGTGCATCGCGATTGAATCAGCCTCCTCGACCGCGACACGTGGGAGCGCTCCCAGTCTACAGCTGGATTAGGTGATGACGTAGAAGACGTACGTGGCAAAGGTAAGGGCTTTCTTCTTTGGTTGCGGACTCTTCCGCGTAGCGGCCATTCATCCAATCGTCTTATTTCCATCGTGCGGCCGCACCCAAATGTGCAGGTGACGTGCTCCTCGCACAGGAGGCCTTAATTTTTCCTCAGTAGATCTGTTTACAGTATGTTTAGAAACCGAGAAAAACCTTAGGCGCCTGAGATCAAACCACCTGGATAACCGTGAGTTCAAACATTTAATTATAAAAACTTTGGAAAGTTTGAAAGAAAAACACATATTGTCCATTTTGGACTCTCACTCAGTGGACCAACCTGTGACACTAAATCATAGATTACATTTAATAAGATTAATAAATGAAAGATATTCCAATGTCAGGAAAAACTACGAATCCAAAATGGAAAATATGTCAAGAATAACAAAAAGGCAAAAGTTTCAAAAACTTGGTTTTTTCGAAGGCCAATGAAAAATGTACTATTTTTTTGTATATTTACATAAACTGTATTACATATATTCCATTGAAGAATACTTAAACACAAAAAAAACAATAACAAAACAATATTAATACATAAAATTATCTAATAATAAATATAAATTAATATGGCGATAGAATAGATATTTTAACTAACATTATTTTTACTAGTACATTATTAACTAAAAAAAAATACATGTCTATAAATTTAGCTATACCATACTTGAAATAACATGTTATCTCTCAAATTTGCAACGCCTGCAAAAGGCCGCTAAGTTCTAAGCACCACTATTGAGTAATAAGACCTGTTTGTACACTTAGTAAGCAAATAAATGATTTGATTTGATTTGATTATTTTATGAAAAATAAAAGTGTTTGATTTCCTTTATACTTCGAAAAATATAATAAAGTTTACGCCCCGCCCTTACAAGGTTACGTCTATAAGCAGCACACGCCGATCGACATTGTACGCTACGGATGACCAAAAAAGTCTGTTGTAACGATACATCGCTATTATCGTATCCGTTTGTATCGATATATCGCATCATAACCGATATACGTAAGTATATCGATTGTATAAAATATTATCATAACTTTTTAACTTATTTTTACGATACATGTACCTTATTTTAAGATATAACCGAAGAATGAACGCCATCTTCTAATGTGTTTTGGAGACTTTTGGATCACCAAAACTCAAAGATCTCGCCATGTTTCTACTTATTTATTTATTAACTCTTTATTGTACACCATTATTAAAATACCAATAAAACAAGGAAATTGGACTAATGTACAATGGGCGGTCATATCGCGCAAGGCGATCTCTTCCAGACAACCTTTGGATGGACTGGGAGAAAAGAACTAAACAGTGGGTAGTGTAGTGGTGTACTTTAACAATTAGATACATAATTATGAATAACTAATAACAGAAAAATATAAATAGGTATATTCTATATATACATACATGTGAGAATTGGGTTGTGGAATAAAACGCTTTAGACCGTTGCAGAAAAACTATTATTTTAAAATTCCAAACATGTTTCGTCTCGCCGTTTCTTCCTAGCACTCATCATTTTGTGTATACATTTAACGTCTACTGTATCTGTAAACTTCTTGCTTATCTCCGCCTTCAACTCGTCCCATGTTTTGTGCGGTCGTTCAGCTCGTAACCACAAAGCCGCCGTTCCTTTCAGCGAACGTCTTCCCACTAGCAATTGCTGCAAGGGTGACCAGGAGAATGTCTCAGCGTGCTCATCGACATCTTAGATCCACCGGCTAACTGGATGTCTTATCACGCCCGCTGAACGAAGGAACCAGTGCTGCCGTCATGTACAGCATGCTTCCTTGACCGCTAGGGTTTTCCAAATCGTCTTTCTGCATGATTATACGTCTTCGTCTTCAATTAGTTTTCCACGTTGGCCAATAATTCCCGAAACGCCAAGGGAATACAAAATGGCCGGTTCAACACAGCCGTCGTCGTCGTCTTCTTCAAGTTTTTTCACACGCCCAATCCAGAGTTTCTTTTACCGTATCCCGGACGAGCCCCCAAAATGTGGGAATTGGGTTGTGGAAAAAAACGCTTCAGACCGTTGCAGAAAACTATTATTTTAAAATTAACAATTACGAAATAAAAGTTTTACATGCACTTCGTCGTTATTCGTCATAGATTCATTTATTCATTTTCTTTTTTTTCCCTACTCCCTACCATAGACACAGATACATTTTTTTTAAAGCAAAACTAAGGAACTACCACAGACTAAATATCGTAACTCGACTAAATAAACCACACCACATACATATAAATTGAGTATAAATACATATATACATTATTATAAGTAAATACATAAAATAATAATACAAAGGAAATGAGTGAATGATAGTGCAAGTGAGTATGCAGATTATGCAATCCGGGGTATTAGAGAAAGGTAGTGTTCTTTAACAAGCTTCTTGAAAATAGGCAGTTTTTGAGCATTTCTAAGTGGCAAATGTTAAGTGGCAATGCATTCCACAGGCGAGCAGCTTGGATCGTAAACGATTTGTCAAAGAAGCTGGTGGAATACATTTGAATTTTCATTATCAAGTTTTCGGAGGATCTCAAACATTAAAATTTATTATGAGTTTTACATAGGAACTCAAAACGATTTTTTAGGTAGTGGGGTGGAAGGATTGAAAAGAACATTAAATAATAGAGAAAGAATGTCAACATTCCGGCGAAGGCGAATAGGCAGCCGTTTGAGCTTAGTACGAAATTCAGAAACATGATCATATTTGCGCAAACCTAATATAAATCTGATGAAGCTTATCAAACTGGTCCTCAGTAAGATCAAGATAGCTGGCATCATCATAGTCTAGGATAGGAAGGAGAAGAGTGTGCAAGAGCAGTTTTGGTGGCAATTGGAATTAAATTTCTAAGACGCCTTAAGGAGCCTGCTGCAGCAAACATCCTCCGACTAACCTCCTGCAGTTGCGCAGTCCAAGAGAGTGTCCGATCGATATAAATTCCCAAGTTCTTAACTTTATCATGAAAAGGAATTGAAATATTATTGAAAGAGACTTAGAGAAATATCGACCAGTCAATCCTGAACACCATCCGGGAACTTGCAATAATGGTCACTTGGGTTTTTGTAGGATTAATCTTTAGTCCAAATTCTCTACTCGTCACTTATTCGATTAAAGTCCAAATTAATTAGGTCAACGGCATCTGACAATTTTTCAAGCGGCGCTTGACTATATATTTGAAGGTCATCAGCATAAAGGTGGTAGGCAGAGGAAAGTCGATTAGACATTGAATTTATAAAAATTGTGAAGAGGAGTGGAGATAGAACGCCTCCCTGAGGTACTCCAGCAGACGTGTTGCACCAAGGAGAGAAAGAGTCTTCGATGCATTGGTATCTGTATATGCAAATCCAGCCTTTGGTCCCGGTCGGCAAGGATCAATGCTTCCTGAATCTGCATAACGATGGACCCACAATTGCACAGTTCTTCTCTGTGAACAATAATTAAATATTGTTACATAAAACATCAATAAACAAGATGTGTATTATTGAAACATAATAAACTTCTAAACGTAATAATCATATTTTGTTACTCACCGATATCTTTAAACGCCTCGCAATTTCACTAATTGAAACGTTTTGCTCATGCAAAATAATTATCTCAGCTCTTAAAAGTGTAGTTAAGTGATTCAAATTGATTCACAAATAATAGCACTTCTCAAAATACGCAGGGTATAATGTCTAAAAACGTAACAGAAGCTCGATAGTCAATAGCATTATGACGATGAAATTAAACTACTAACATATTATGATTTGTCATTTTTAGAGGGTAGACACCATTAATATAATCCAAACCAAATATAAAGAAGACTTGCTAATACTATACAATGAATTGAACAAACAAATGTAAAATATTTTTTAAAACATACAAAAAGTTGAATCTTTGATAATAAGATTCGATCTTACGGTGCCGGCGACAAGAAGCGCACGCTAAACTAATGCGCCACAGTGGAGTCTGCTTCATTAGCTAAATTTATGCATCATATTCCCTGCAACTTTAAAATTACAAGAAATTGCAAATGTGTGCGTGCTAACACTAGTAAATAGGCGAAGTAATGAACGCAGTGAGTTTACGCACACCAACATCTACGTTGGTGTGCCCTGTAAACCGATCTATTTTGTTTTGTGTACCTATAAATAGGAGCCATACATACATATTATTATATTATTATTCCCTTTATTTCTCTTTATACATATTATTTGTATTTTTAAATATTTTTATAAAAATACAGAAAATATAAAAACATTTAAAAATATAAAAAATAGTAGCCCACCGGTATCGGGAACAGAGTCCAAGCTACGGTCAGGGCTCCAGGGAAAGGAACCTCCTAACAATACGTGCCGTATCTAGGAGTACCGCTTTCTGTATCAAGCCCTTGATCCAGCCACTCAACGAGAGCCTCCTTAATGTTGTTATTATTATTTATTATTATAAACTTTATTGTACATCAACAAAAAAAAATACAAAAGATATAACACTAATGTAATTAAAACATACAATGGGCGGCCTTATCGCTATCTGCGATCTCTTACAGGCAACCTTTGGATGGACATACCGAGAAAGTACTAAAAATGGAGTTGAACACGGTGCAGAAAAAGATATATTAATATATAAACATATATATATACATAACAATTTAACATATATATACCATATACCAATTTAACATATATATTTATAATCGTAGAATAAACAATAAGCAACAAAACAATATTAGCAACAATAAAGCGACATAAATAAGACATAGATTAGCAACAAAAAAGATAAACTGTAATGAATTCGTTACAAAGATAAATAATGCTCCTTCACAAGTCTCTTAAATGCTGGGAGAGATTGAGCACGCCTGGTGGACACTGGCAATGCATTCCACAAACGAGCAGCTTGTACAGTAAAGGATTTGTCAAAAAATGTTGTGGAATGCATTGGCATCTTAAGCTTCAGGTTATCCGAAGACCTTAGGAATCGAGTGTGAGTATCGCCTAAGTACTCGAAACGTTTTTTAGGTAAAATGGTGAAGAAGGGAGGAAAAGTACATTATATAATAGTGAAAGAATATGAGCATTCCGGCGAAGACGGATAGGTAACCACTTGAGCTTAACACGAAATTCAGAAATATGGTCATATTTGCGTAAACCAAATATGAACCTTATACAAAAGTTTTGGAGACGCTCAAGTTTATCAAGTTGTTCTTCTGTGAGGTCAAGATAGCTGACATCGGCATAATCAAGGATGGGAAGGAGAACGGACTGAGCAAGCGCAACTTTGGTCGCAGTTGCCAAGAAATTGCGAATTCGTTTTAAGCCCGCGGCGGATGCAAATAACCTGCGGCTCACTTCCTGCAGCTGAGCAGTCCAGGGAAGATTTCGATCGATAAATATACCTAGGTTCTTAACTTTGTCACTAAAAGGTATAACAATATTGTCGAAAGAAACCTGAGGAAGAGCTGTCCAATCAATCCTAGAGATAGTTCTGGAGCTACCAACTACTATAGCTTGCGACTTTGCGTGATTGACCATAAGTCCATTCCTCTTACTCCAGTCGCAAATACAAGCTAAATCTTGATTCACCATATGTACATGCACATACATACATACATTACATATTTACAAAAATAAGAACATGCCGCAATAACATAATTAATTAAAGCTATTACTTTAACAAAACATCCCTGCTGTAATTACATTACCAGTATTTGTTCATTCACTTCATGTAATATTAGCAATGTATAATATACGAGAAAGATTGTGATTAAACTTACCTTGTTATAAACTGCAATGTAACCACCGTCAAACACAACACGTGCATTCGTGTCGGTGTCACTCATTCACTATCTATGCACAGACTGACCGAAAAACAAAATGGCGGTGGCGTGGCATAGTATAGTGTGACAAGGATCTAAATTAACGTGGCCGAAAAGGGAACTAATGCCGCTTTACCATCCTGTCCACGTTTGTCAGTGATAAATTCAATATCTTGTTTGGGAAAATTAAAGTATTATAAAATCAATAACAGGAAAAACAAACACGAAAAAACCGAAAAATCTGGATTTGTTTTCCTAAAAAACCGGGGTTTCAAATCAGTCGGTTATCCGGGTTTTTCGGATATCCGGGTATCCGGTTTGCATGCCCTAGTCATTGCGAAATACCGGAAACGTCTACATCCACCTTGTGGTGCCAAACGCAGGTTCCGAAATGGTAAGACAAGACATTTTTAAACACTTGTGAGTTGGGCGCTTTGAAGATACAAAGAGAATACATAGTAAGGTATACACAAGAAAATAAAGTTGAAAAATAGGTACATCACGTCGTCGCCATCTTGAAAACTTGGCTTTGAATTCGGTTGACTATTTTTTAGAGGATAATAGCGGGATCATCAGGGGGGTGCGTCATTTCGGAATCAATCAGCAAGTAGAAGTAAGTAGTAAAAAGCAAGTATTTCGAAATAATCAGTGACCTCTTGTATTTCAGCTACACGGTTTTGCGCAAATGTTTTGAGCTGATTTGAGCCCCTTCTATTCTCACACATTTTAGTCTAAAAAAGTCTCAATAAAATCACACAATTTTACTTTTATTGAGATGAGAATCTCAATAAAAGTAAAATTGTGTAAAATTGTAAGTAAGTATTATTTGTAAAACAGTACAGAATATATAAAGATGGTTAACTTTGTTGTGAATTTAAAGAATTGTTGTCTAATTTTAATTATGTAATGAATGAGCATAAAAAAGCTTTACCAGTTAATTGAGAATGAGCAATAAAAGGCAACTCAAAAACAGAGTGCAAAATAATTATAGACTGTTAACTTTGTTGGTAAAATCTCTAAATTCACAACAAAGTTAACAGTTTGGTTAACAATTCTCTAATTGTTGCCTAATTTGAACTATGGTACCTACATAATTAATATTTGACGTTGATTGTAAATTTTGTAACAGTAGTGTTCAGTTTATTTAATATACATAAATTATATTTCAATAAATAAAACATATTTTTCATGACAATTTATTAATTATAATATTGGTTCACAACAATTTCGAAAACCCAACCCTGAAGGAGTGGAGTTCACAGCTGACACTTCAATAACATCCGGTTCGTTCATTACTCTCTCAGGGCTCTCGTTCCAACTGATGAGGCAAAAGTGAGCAGATTTATATAAAGCCTTCGAAGTGAATGCGCGGTGGGCTGGGATAGGATATCAGTCAGTTTAATTAAACAACACATTGCAATTATAGCACTACTCCTTACCTACGTCTGCAATCTGTCCCTTATGTCTGGAATATATCCAAATGTTATTAAGAGATCCGTAATACACTGTCGCCACCCTTGTGGACAGAATTCCACAAGGGTGTGGACAGTGTCCAGGTTACCAACTACAGGCCTTTTGCACTCTTGCCCTCGCTGTCTAAAGTCCTTGAGCGTATTATGAATATTAGGTTGTTAAGCTTTTTAGAAAAATATAATATGGTGATATATATCCTATCACCGTCACAGTACGGTTTTCGTTCCGGCCGATCAACTTCAGACACAGTGCACGACCTAACGGATCATGTCGCAAAGAGTTTGGACAGTGGACTGAGAGTGTTAGGCATTTTCCTTGATCTGGCAAAAGCCTTTGATAGTGTATCTGTCCCCATACTAGTAAAAAAGATGGAAATGGGCATAAGAGGAAGTGGGAGTGGGAAGGAGGAGTGCGTTAAGGTAGATGGTCACGTTAGTACTATAATAATAATACAATCTTAATCAATCTTAATCTTAACTAGTTTAATCGATCAAACAGGGAGTATTTAAGGAGGAGGAATTAAACGACAACACAAATTCAATTATGTCGTTTTATGAATTCCGTTTGGAAGTAGTTAGAAATTTATTAAATATTAGGGAAAATACGGACAGACAGACTAACTCGACTTTACATAACAAAATCCATACTTCTACGGGAGAGGACATTCCTTTGCCAGAAGAGTTGCCAAAAAATGACAACGGCAAAACTAAGAGAAAAGACTGTCGCTACTGTTTAGAAACACGTAACATCCGTAAAGCCACTTTGTTTAACTCTCTGTTTTAAAAAACCAGGTTTATGTTTAAAAGTTTTGACATTACTTTTTATACATTCATTGAATAATATCATAGTATAATGAATAATTATATTTCAAACAAACCTATAAAATATAACAGTATTTTATTCTCAGGTACCTGTGCAAAATAAAAAGATTAAAAAAAAATTAGAATTATTATTGATAATTTAGCGTAATCTCACGGTCTCGCCAAACTTTGACTTTGACATTAAAAAGTAAAACTTCACGAAAAATAAACATTAAGTGCCAGTACATCATTAATATTATTTATGTGAATAAAATAGTTATAATATTCAGTGAGAGGATCAGTTTTATAAATTACGTAGATAGGAAGTTGACCTTTTTTGTTAGCATTATAATACAGGCCTACTTCGAATTTTTAGTTTACATTTTGTCCTATACTTACCTACAAAATAACGAATAGGTACCGTGTCTTATTTTTATAACTTTATTGTTAGGGATGACGACGAGGATACCAATCCCAGTGATTGGGTGCCGCAGCTGGAGCCACAGCTGGAGCCACAGCCGGAGCCAGGAGTTAGCAAGCTGTCTTGCTTGCTGCGGGCTGCCATGGCTCCAGAAACGCCGGCAAAGCGACGGTGCTTGCGGCATGTGGCAGACCCGCAGCAAGCAGATCCGCCAGCACCTCAGCAAGCTGAGCCGCCACCAGCACCCCATTACCCCTCGCCGAAAGGCAAAGGTGTGGGGAAAAAAAACAAAATCTAATAAAAATAATTAATCTATTAACGTCTTTTATTTATCTATATGCTCCGATTCTGTTGCCCCACCTTTAGTTATAATATAATTATTGTCGTATAGGGTGAGAGCGTAGGACAGCGATATTGTTTAAAATCTGGATAATCTTTCGTTTCTTCAATTTGATGTAGGTACCGACATATTTACACGGAAAATTACCTTTGCAACAGCCAATTGAGTTGAAGGGGGAATATTTTTTAACAACAGTCGCTAAATTAATTATTGTTATTTATATTAATAATTTTATTTATTACCCAGAATAAAACCACTACAAACGGATTTTTAAATGAAAAAATGTTTTCGTGAAGGTCAGTCAATGACTCGCTAGTTCATTCGATGCCTCATAGATGCCGCTTTTCTAAATTCTTAGTAATTTAGAAAAGCGGCATCATCAACAACAACTCCGACATATTATGTCAAAAAAGTGTCAATCCGACAAACATTTTCAAAATTTTATTTTAATCTAATTAAATAATAATTGAATAATATGACACCTATATAATAAACCAAAATCAATAGTGATGTGTAAAAATGTCCCAAGATATTTATTTTGACTTTCGAAATTGTGCATTGAAATTCGGTTGTGCTGACAATTTTAAAACACCATTGTCTTCGGTGCAAGACCATTTGATGAGCATTTTTAAAAGGCTTATTGTTAAAAGTGTGTTAGCCTTCAAATAGAAACTGAGTTAAAAAGTAGGAGAATATTTAAAAAATAATAACAAATTACTGGAAGAAGCGTCTCACAGTGAGAAAAGATTTGCGACAAACAGTACAATTATTTAATGTGTACAAGCGGCAGGCAGCGGGTTAAATAAAAATGGGGCCCCAACGCGGCTGCGCCGGGAGCCCCTGACAGCGTCGCGGCCGTCACAGTGATCGTGTCATTTTCATTGTATATTTTCATATTTTTATTGTTGTAGTTTATACGTTAAGGTAAACGCAGCTATCAACGACCCATCGAAAATCTGTAGTTATTACCGACCTATAAAAGTAATTCGAAATCTTTACGTGACCGAACTATTCTAGCTAAAGGTAGGTAAAGTTTACACACGCGTTTATTCCTTGAGCATCGTATACTTTTACGTTAGTGTGAGTAACTGTGCAAAAAAGACATAAAATACTTCAGTTACTGCGGGGCAGCGTGGACCCAGGATGTTTCGTACGGTTCCCTTGTTCCTTCAAGTAAGTACGTGACTTTTCTACTTAAGACATTTATACAAAGAAATGACATCTAATCTTTATCTTATATTACTAAATGTATTCATTTAAGTGTCAACTCTTAATTCCTTACGACATTTTTTTAATAAAAAGTAATTTGAAACGATAAAACTTTAAATTAAAATGGGATGGTGTTAGCTTCATCAGTTTTAGTCGGGGCAGCTATCGACGACCCATAAGTCGGCAATGGCAGAAACGTAACTTTTCGTTTTATATTTCTTTTATGTTATTATATCACACTAACAAGAGTATTTTTATGGACCAGTTTAAATCTAAGCTATCAGTCTATATAAAAATCTATTAGCGACTAAACTTTTTTGTCTAGTTTTTACCTTTTAGCGTTGTCAATTTAACCAAAGTTATGATATTTTTCGCGGATCGATATTGAAAAGTTACAGTAATAAATCACTGTTTTTGTGTTAAAAACAGTGTGCATTTGTTCATATTATTTGTGACATTAATCAATTACAATCAATTTTATAGTCCGAAGGTCAATTGAATTAAAATAACCATTTTTTTATGAGTCGGTAATACAATTTACGTTGATATTTACATACTGTATTACCGACCCATTAGGGTCGGCAATAGCAACTATAAGAAGCTATTACCGTTTCGGACCCTTTTCAGCGTCCATGGTCACGGGCAGACTAACATCATATAATAAAATATATATGTGTATATATATAATATATGTATAATAATATATATTAGTGTTTTAATAGTAATATGTTGATTAATTTAAAAGTTTATAATTATTTTGTTCATAGGTATTACTAAGAAGTACTAATTTGTTTTATTAAAAATAACGATAATAAAAAAATACGAATACATATTTGCATTTTTATTTTATTAAGATCGGTAATCATCATTATCACTAGCTTATATACATTCCATTGCTGGAAAAAGGCACGATCGGGGATAGCTGCATAAAAATCGTTAATAGCTTCACAGCCGTTTTTATGGGTCGGTAATTGCAACAATCGACTAAGTCACATTATAAATTATTTTTTACAAGATACTCCTTTTTTTAAATGTATTTGATTCAGTAAATACATTTTTTATACATAACACTAGCATATAAAATGAAACTATTAATCTTTAGAGGAACCAGTATACTAAAAAAATATGGTTGATTTTCAAATTGCCTTAGGAGGGTCGTTAATACCTGCGTTTACCTTAGATAATATAAGTATATGGTAGGTGACAGCAACAGCAATGCCGAGGTAAGTGCCGTCCAACCTACCTCTTCGCTGGATACCCTGGTGAGATGTCCCCATTGCTCCCAAACACGTTTTTTAAGGGTGAACGGGGTCTGAAGATACATTGTGACAAGGTTCATAAACCTCACAATGTGTCTCCAGACCATTCAGAAGCACCTGCTGGATTGGCAGTAACACCAAACATAAGTACCGGCCAACCCCTTTGGGAATCTTTGTCAAAATTCAAAAATTCAACACCGGTGTTAGAGAGAGTTCCCCGTGGAGCGAGACCTTTGGTTGCGCAAAGCTTGGCGCGATCTGTCCGCCTAGCTGCTCGGGAGAACTCAAATAAGTGCTTGGGAGCAATTACTCATCTTCCCTTTTAGAATTTTACATGTACAAAAATCATTGGCTAACAAAAAAACTCTAACAGCGCAAATTTAAGAAAATTGAAATATTTTAGACCCAAAATTACCAATACAGAAATACCAACAACACAAAGATTCGTTAAATCATGTAGAATCATTGATAATTTAGCGTGATCTCGCGGTCTCGCCAAACTTTGACTTTGACATTAAAAAGTAAAACTTCACGAAAAATAAACATGTAAGTGCCAGTATAATATTCAGTGAGAGGATCAGTTTTATAAATTACGTAGATAGGAAGTTGACCTTTTTTGTTAGCATTATAATACAGGCCTACTTCGAATTTTTAGTTTACATTTTGTCCTATACTTACCTACAAAATAACGAATAGGTACCGTGTCTTATTTTTATAACTTTATTGTTAGGGATGACGACGAGGATACCAATCCCAGTGATTGGGTGCCGCAGCTGGAGCCACAGCCGGAGCCAGGAGTCAGCAAGCTGCCCTGCTTGCTGCGGGCTGCCATGGCTCCAGAAATGCCGGCAAAGCGACAGTGCTTGCGGCATGTGGCAGACCCGCAGCAAGCAGATTCGCCAGCACCTCAGCAAGCTGAGCCGCCACGAGCACCCCATTACCCCACGCCGAAAGGCAAAGGTGTGGGGGAAAAAACAAAATCTAATAAAAATAATTAATCTATTAACGTCTTTTATTTATCTATATGCTCCGATTCTGTTGCCCCACCTTTAGTTATAATATATTGTCGTATAGGGTGAGAGCGTAGAACAGCGATATTGTTTAAAATCTGGATAATCTTTCGTTTCTTCAATTTGATGTAGGTACCGACATATTTACACAGAAAATTACCTTTGCATGTTTACAGCCAAGTGAGTTGAAGGGGGAATATTTTTTAACAACAGTCGCTAAATTAATTATTGTTATTTATATTAATAATTTTATTTATCCCTTTATAAGGCAGAGGTAATATTTTTCCCACCAACTTTTTCCAATAATAATAATAATAATAAAAAATATTTATTGACATAAATGAGCTTATACAATAATTGTGAATCCCTGACCCCTAAACTAGTATAAACTGTATCATAGGGACCAGTGGCTTCGCCTTAATTTCTTAACCATAGTATTACTTATGTCAGAAATAGATAACAAAAAAAAATATAAATTTAGAAATGGGTTAATTTGGAAATATTGTTAGATGTGTGTCTTTGTCTAGTGTGTAGGTGTGTATTAGGTTGTGTGTAGTGGATTTTGAGGGTTTGTATTTGTGTTATGGTTAAATGTTATGTTCGTGTGTGATGTTAATGTATGTATGAGTATGTTGTTGGTGAGTGTGAATGTATTTAATTGGTTGTGTGTGCGTAACTTCTGCATGTCTGTGTCACCTGTTTCTATAGGCAACCATTTTTTCTACTTCGTCAAAACTGTGATCCTTAAGCCAAGATATTAGTTCAGTTTTAAATTTGTACATATTATACTTCATACAGTCTTTTTGTGTTTTCATGAATTTATTATAGATTGTAGGAGCTAGAACGTTAATATGGCGCTGGGCAAACGTTGTCCTAACTCGTGGTATGGGGCAGCGGTTAACTCGTTTAATCGTCACAGGTAGGGTCGGTATGGTATGTTTATGATATCGTCTCAATATCTCAACTATAAAAAGCTTTCTCACAGATAAGACGGCTGCTTTTTCGTAGACGTTTGCTGTAGGGTGTCTATAAGGCAAGCGCATTATAACCTTAAGCATAGCTCGTTGCGCCCTTTCAACTAAGATAAGCTGTGTCCCACACGCACTTCCCCAGGCAAAGATGCAATATCTAACGAGGCACTCACACAACGCAGAATATGTTTGAATTAGAAGTTTAACGTTTGCCACACTGCGCAAGCTCTTGAATACATAAATCATTTTTCTAATCCTTGCGGCTATTGTGGTTGTGTAAGCGCGCCAGTCAAGCCTTTCATCTATCATTATGCCAAGGTATTTAATGGAAGATATCCGAGATAAAGAGCTGCAGGTACAGTTGGACCTATTGTTGGTGCGATTGCATGGGAACATATGCAGTTTTAGGGAATAGTTTTGGCGCGGACTAGCTAAGTGCGACTTGTAGAAGCAAATCAAATTAGTTTTTGATGTATTGAGCGAGAGAAGACTATTTTCAAGCCATTGTGTAACCTTAGCCAGACTATTTTCAGCCACTTGGCGAACTGCTTCCCAGGTATCAGCATGAAAGACTAAGACAGTGTCATCCGCAAACATAAGGAGCTCCACATTATTCAATGTAACGTTAAACAAATCATTGATATATATTAGAAACAGGGTTGGCCCAAGAGTGCTGCCCTGTGGAACCCCGAATGGGCAGACGACACTATCACTCTCATAATCATCAACTCGAACACTCTGAACCCTCTCCGACAGATAGCCCCTAAACCACTCCAGTACTATTCCACGTATACCCATATTCTCCAGCCTAGTTAGGAGTATTTTTGTCGAAACTGTGTCGAATGCTTTTTGGAGATCCAAAAAGACGCCAATGCACCTTTCTCCTTTATCTATATATGAGGTCAAAGTGCTTGTCAACTTGAGAACTGCATCCTCTGTTGATTTTCCTTCCCTAAAACCAAATTGGTTATCGTTCAGGAGCTTATTTCTTTCCAGAGAAGCTACGACACGTTTGTTGACCAATTTCTCTAAAATTTTGGACAATGTTGAGATTAACGAAATAGGTCTGTAGTTTGTCGGATTGTCCTTTGACCCAGATTTATAGATTGGACACACAATAGCCCTTTTAAAAATAGAGGGAAAGATACCTGACCCAAGACTCAAATTACACAGATGACAAAGGGGAGTAGCTAGAGATGCGACATATTGTTTGAGAATTTCAGTGGTAATTTTGTCCCAACCAGGTGCACTATGAGACCTTAGACCAAGCACAATTTTTGCTACTTCATGAGGGTCAGTTGGTATAAAGCTCATGGAGTTTATAGGGGAGTTATTGCTTTTCGCCGCAGATGCCAAATCTTGTTCGGATTTATTTAGTTTGCTTAACATGCTGCCCGCCAGGGTAGCTCCAACTGTAGTAAAGTATGTGTTGACTGTATTGAGGGAAGCTTCTGGTGAGGTTTCAATATTTAATAGTTCGTATGGTGTATGTTTTTTTAAATTAAAGTTACAAACTTCTTTTATAGTTTTCAGGTTTCTTTGATACTTGAATTTTTTGATAACTTATCTTGGTAGTATTGTCTTTTAAGTTTTTCTACTATGTTGTTACAAAGATTCCTGTATTTTAAGTATTTTTGTTTTAATGTTCCGTCATTAAGAGCTTTTTTGTGTTGTGCGTGTAGTTTATCTCTTCTTCTTATTGATTTTATAACACCTTTTGTTATCCATGGTTTTAGAGGCTGGAATCGTTTAGGTTTCGTATTGATCATGGTATTATTGCTTATAGTTTTTAGTAGTTTATTCGTAATTATATTAGCAGCAACATCCGCATCACTAGCTTCGTATATATTTTCCCATGACTCACTTGACAGCAGGCTTCTAATTACCTCATAGTTTATGATTACTTTTCTATAGTTGAGAACTTTTTTATTTACAGACGTGTTATTGATAAGTAGTAATATCGGAGAGTGATCAGTAATTCGTTGCTCAAACACAACTGTTCTCCAAGTATGGCTGGATTTCACCATAAAGTGGTCGAGACAATTGTTAAACCTAGTAGGTTTTGTAATTCCTTGGACCAGCCCGTGCATTGCCATTAAGTTTAAATAGTTATGTGTTGTACTATCTGCATTATCGAGAGTATTTATGTTTATGTCTCCAGTAAGGACAATGTTTTTAGAGTGTATGTTACTCAATACTTGGTCAAGAGAATTTAGGTAGTTCGAAATATTTTTGAAGCATGGTGGTCTGTACGAGCATATTATTGAGTATTCGTTAGAAATATTTAAAATTAGACAATTGCCCTCAGAGAACACGGGCTCATACGACAATGCTCCTATTTCCTCGCGAACGTAAGCAACTATTCCATCATTTTGATTGATTGTATTTTTTGTCCAAAACATGTCATAGTTGCCGACATTTGGCGGTGGATTATTTTCACACGTCCAGCACTCAGTAAGGACTAATAAATCGATTGGAAATTGCAATGCTGATACAAACGCTAAAAACAAGTCGAGGTTGCAATGAATACTTCTAATATTTACACTTAGAACCGACAGCAATCGTTTGTCGCTCTCAACATAGTTAATTACTTGAGCACACAACCTGGAGTCACTAAGTAGGATACATTCAGCCTGTTCTTCAGATTCGTCTAACTCAGTTGTAATAAAGTTAGTAGAATTATCGAATTATATATATATAAAAACACATTATCATATTCACAATAACAACATTGAGGTGGATAAGTTACGTATTGTGCATAGACAATCGTACTGTTGTCGATGACGATTAGATAGACAAATAAAGAAGACTGGCGGCATATACGGTAACTATGTAAAATTATATCGTCTGACTGTGGTATGATTGCTTGATGTGGTGATAATATTGTGTTGTATTTGTATCTATAAACGAGACAGGAACATCGCGATTTTGTATTGTTTATATTGTGTTTGTTTAGTATGTATAAATAGTAAATATCGTTAAGTATGGCATATTTTATTTTTAAAGTAAAATAAAGTATATTTTCGTAGTGTGGTATGAATGCTTGAAGTTTTTGTGGTGTGTTGTATGTATAAATATAGCAGTAACATCGTGATTTTTTGAGTAGACTGGTGAGAGATAATAATATGTAATTGTGGATGTTGTATTTGAAGTGTATTGAATTTGTACGATATTGTATAGTTAGTACATTGGAAAGTGTAAGTGGGTGATTAGATTTACATTTAGAGAATAAAACTTTAATTAAGCTAAGAAACGAGGAAAATAATGATTTTAAAATGTGATCAGATAGTCACAGATCTTGTTTCTGTAGGGATATGAGACATTTTTCTGAGCTTACTAGTAGTTGTTTGTCACCTTCAATTCTTCGCAGAAATATGTTTCCGTTGGAGATCCAACAGTATTTGTAGGCATTCTTAGTTGCAAATTCTCGGGCCATGTAGAAAAGCTTCTTGGTACTACCCGGTAGGTGTTCGGCAATGTATACTGGTTTGCGTTCCCCTGGTATTCCCATAAGTATGGTGTTCAGTTTAGCATCCTTCTCCCTTCCTTTATTATACGAACGAACAGCCAATATGAGGGCCTGTTTTGTCTGCACAGTAGTAAATTCTGCTATAATTGGACGTGGGGTAGTCACGGTGGTGTTTTTCCGAGGTAGACGATATATATCGCGCAACTCTGTCTCTGCTATGGGATCGCCAACGACTTTACCAATATTCTGTACTGTTTTAATTACACTCTCGTTGTTTTCCTTATTTTCTTGCGCAGTTCAATGCCAGATGATCGTGATTTATGCTGAATGTCTATTATTTTTTGTTCCAAACTTTCAATATATTTTTGTTGTTCATGCCGCTCTTTTCTTAATAACTCAACCTCTTTTTTCATATCTTCGAATTCCTTGTTAATAAATGCCATTGATTTCATAATCTCTGAATTTGAATCACGAATTTCTGTATTACTTGTCTGTATATGGGTATTTTGAATCTTAATGTCTCTTATATCAGACGCTAGCTTTGTTATTAAAGCTGTTTGTTCCGATAGCAAGCTCGCAATGGTACTGTCTTGTTCTTTCTTCCAATTTGCTAGAGTATGTTCAAGATCCTGGGAGCTTATATCTTTAGGCCCGCCCTCCGGGGAATCATTCTGGCGCAGACGTTTATTTCTATTTGTATTTACAAAATCGCTCATAGTAACGGCAGTGGTAATATCAGGCTCAGATTGCACGTTGGATATTACATGCGAAGTGTTTGGAGGCGGGGAGCGAGCAGTACGAGGCATGGTTAGCTAGTGACTATTCAAATGTCAGAAGCACACTGTCCACTGTCCAGCAATAGACCGGGGTGGCGCCACCAGCGCACGATCTCTTCACAATACTAGTCGCACTGTATTTTGATAGGTCGCTGGAACGCTTACTCCAACCGTACCGTCGGATGGTTGGTAGCACTGACAGTGCAGCGGCCACTGCACGGTTACAGGAATTTCTACGTTGCACCGTTCGCACAACCGTGATTATTCCGTGCACTCGCGGGTTAAGCACTATGATACGGCACTTTTAACAGTTCTTCCTTTATATTTTTATTGCCAAATTTGCACTTCGTGAAGGTCAAAAACTATAATTTGAGGATTACACTACACTAGGTTTCTGTTTTTGGGAAAAGTTATCCTAATATAGGCTGGTAATTAATTTTATTAATTTAATACTATGGACTTGACAGCGAGCTCAGGGCGCGTTCCAGGCGATGATAAAACGAATGATTACACAACAACAAATTTTAATCACACACAACAATATTTTTGGCTTAGATTGTAAAGGTACGGTTTTTATTCGTATGGCAATATTTCAATTGACTTTTAATTCAATATTTTTATCTATGGTTTTTTTCTTCGGTTGACGTTCTCAATGTGAAAAACTGGTGAATTTTTGTACTACAAGATAAATCTTTATAAATCTTCATTTTCTGCGATTCAAAAACGGTAAGATGTTATTATTTCTAAAGATAAATGTTTATTCAAGTAAAATTTAGGCATATTTTCAACTTGGGAATTTGCATAATTTGATTATATTATTATGGGTTGGTTGTGGTGGGAAAAATATTCCCTTTGCCATGGCACATGTAAATGTTATTTTTTTGTTTCTTGTAGATTTGTTCGAAAATGAGTAGAAAGATACTACAAGATTTGGATATAATCAACGAATTAAATGAGCTTTATGGTTTACCCGACGATCCCGAAGTGTCAGATGACAATTTAGAATCTGATGAAGAGACTAACCAAATAAGTACCGCAAAACTTCAAAGGATCTTAGAAAACTTTGATGAGCCTAACGATGGACCTTTACCACCTACACCCGATCCACCTAACAGTCCAGCATCCCTTGAAATTCAACCCTCTGTTAAATGTCAACCTAAACCATCAGTCGAAAGTGATCGCCCTAGACGAGTAGCAAGAGCCCAAGATTTACCAAGTTCTACTAGTACGCAGCAGACTACTCCAAGATCAGCATCTCCAGTAGATAATTCCCATTCAGATTCAGAAACTGACGATTCAGATGGCGAAGAGGAAACATGGAAAAAGACTAAGTGGACCACCTTTCGACCGGACCCTAGCGTTTACGATGAAATTCCATTGCAGCCCGAAAATATGTTTAGCAGCCGTATTAGACCTGTGACTTTGTTCGAAAAATATTTTACTGATGAGGTATATGATTTGATAATATATCAAACAAACTTATATGCTGAACAGAAGAATTATGCAAATTGGACAAAATTTGATAAAAAGGAACTGAGGGCTTTCTTGGCTATTTTTATAATAATGGGGTACAACATCCTGCCTTCGATGGACCTTTACTGGTCTACAGACCCTGGATTCCGAGTAGACGAAATCGCAGGCATTATGACTATAAAACGTTTCAAGAAAATATTGCAACATTTACATCTAAACGATAACACCCAACATCCAGAAAGGTCAAGTGAGAACTATGACAAACTTTACAAAGTTCGCCCGTTGTTGGATCTTATAAATCACGCTTGTCAAAAGAATGCCAAAGATTCCTCATCTCAAAGTATTGATGAATCTATGATTTTGTTCAAAGGGCGGTCTTCGATGAAGCAGTACATGCCCCTCAAGCCCATCAAAAGGGGTTACAAAGTATGGTGCCGATGCGATAGTAATACTGGCTACTTATACGAATTTTACATCTACACTGGAAAATTAGAAGTGGGTACAGAAGAAGGATTAGGATTCAAAGTTGTGAAGATGTTGACAGAGAAACTGATAGATAAACCATTGGAGGAATTTCATGTCATTGTGACATTTGATAATTTCTTTTGTGACTACAGTATAATGCAATATCTTTATGAGAATGGCATCTTTGCTACAGGAACCGTACGAAGGCACAGAAAAGAGCTGCCCAAACTTGTAAAATCTAACCCGAAGCTTCAAAAAGGGCAGTACAAATGGAGAGTCAAGGGCAATGTATCTTGCCTGATTTGGAAAGATACTAAAGATGTCCTTCTGATGAGTAATGCTTTCCATCCCAAGTCTGGCAAAACGACTATTTTACGGACTCAAAAAGATGGCACCAAGACAGCAATTGACTGCCCTTTAGCCATAAAGGAGTACACGAAAAGAATGGGAGGGGTAGATCGCTTCGACCAGCTAAAAGGTACCTACTCAGTTGGCAGACGGAGTAAGAGATGGTGGGTCTGCATCTTCTACTTTCTTTAAGATACAAGTATAACTAATGCATACTTGTTGTATTGTCAAAACAGAAATGTGACAAAACTCTCCACTCTTGAATTCCGAGTATCTGTTGCTAGAGGACTGGTCAGTGGATTCTCGAACAGAAAACGACGTTCTGGTCTGGTAAATTACGTCTCCAGAAAGAAATCTTGTTTATCGGAGAACCGTTAAAAGTCCTTACACGTTATTGGCGAAGAAATTCGCTACACCAACGTTGGGGACCATATGCCGGTGGAATTGCCGAGCTACAAGCGCTGCAGAATGTGCAGCACCAAAGAAAAGGACAAACGTTCCAAAATAATGTTTAATCGTGTTTACGAAAACTAAGTTTAACCAACAAATCTAAATATTAAATTATTGATTCATTCATTGCGAGTTTGCGACGAGTCTACGACTTCCGTGTCTGTGTGACCCTGCTTTGCTATACTGGACTCTGATAATTGCCTCTCGTACCACGAAGACTTGCTATAACGGACTGAATTCCTGCCTAAACGACTGACCTCTGCTTTGCTCAACGGACTGGATTCTTGCCTGAATGATTGACCACGGCTTTGCTCAACGGGTACTGAAATGTCCAAAAGGAAATGGGACCCGACCTTTGCCGCCAGCGAGAAAATGGCGCTTATCGATATAGTCGAAAGACATTTTAATATTATTGAAAATAAAGAAACAGATGTGATAAGCATGAAAAAAAAACAGAAGAGTGGAAAATAATCGCCACTGAATTTAACTCTATATCGAGTATACATCCCAGGGACAGGGCAGTTTTAAAAAACTGCTGGGAAAATTAAAAAAAAAAGGGCCAAAAATGAAAATACTCTGCGCAACCAGCATTTTTTGGGCACAGGTATGCACCTACATATATATCTTTATGATATTTCCATAGTTTGTTAATTATTATTGTTAATTTATAATTTTGGTTTTATTTAGGAGGGCCACCGAAAAAAATTGCCGAATACCCTGCTACTGAGCGGGTCCTGGATCTCATACAGGCAAGAGTGACAGGTTATGTCAATACTTTTGACTCGGATGGAACTCATATTTTAGGTATGATAATTATGAAGGTGATATTATACTTTTATAAATAATTGAATATTTTAATAGATTTATGGAAAACAAAATTGCATTTTTCAGCATCTGGAGGTACTGCACCACCTCGGGACACACACAACCTGCCACAAGAACCTAACTTATTGTGTACCGATGGTAAGTATTTTCTATAGGAACCACTTCCACTACAACCCTTTTATCTTCATTATAAACTTAATACTCAATTGTGAATGTACTATTAATTAATTAGTGTAATGCTTTTTTTTACAGATACTAATTTTAGTGAGTTCGAGGTTCAGGTCAGTGGTGGGGCCATAGAAACTGAGACATCTGAAACATTTACAGTTGTAAGTATGCTTAACTTTATTACATTACATGAAACTAAACATACTGGAAAAATGTGGGTGTACAGTCGCGCTCATAAGTGCAGTAGCAATCCTACGCAACTATAGCGTCAACACGAGCACTACTTGTGACCTTTTTCTTTTAAGACAATTCACACGCATACATATAAATTGTTCTTCCGTAGGAATATTATCGATAATTTTGTTATAACTACTTAAGCGACCGGTGGCCGAGTGGTTCTAGCAAGAGGTTTATAATTAAAAATATACTAAGGTAGACGGTTCGAATCTTCTATCCTGCTAATATTACAATGTATTTGTTAAACTTTAGCAAAGATCAACATAAAATGTAAAAAGTATGAAGGTAGATTTGAAATAAAATGGAATAATTACTGGCTTAGAGAAAATAAATGACGTTGTTGGTTGGTGAACTTAGTTACGAGTGCTTGTATTATTCCCGTCATTCGATTCAATATTAATTTCAACATGTCTACAAGTAATATAAGTTTGAAAGTCAAAGCTAATATTGTGGCTTTACATATGAATGGATTAAATATAAGTCAAATAGCAAATGAAACTGGCTTATCCGTAAGTATATTATTATATTTTTATAATATATAATTATTCAAATAGTGGTGGTGTTTTTTTTAAATAACTTAATAAACCGTTACTTACATTAATGTGTAAAAACTTTCTTTTTAGAGGAATACTGTCAGCCGTTGGGTGAAGAGGTTCGAGGACGAGGGTAACCTGAAGGTTCGTGCAAGGAGTGGAAGGCCACCTTATTAAGGCTGATTAACCATACCCAGCGGCGCTATATGGTGGCAGAGTATGAAACCAATGGTTTCATACCAACACGTCGAGTTTGACACGTCATTGATGACTGTTCGCCGCGTACTCCATGCCGAATGCCTGCATCACCGGACGCCAGCAATAAAACAAAATTTTTAAAAATAAAAAATAAAATTTTTAACGCAACTTCATAAAGACGATAGGTTACGTTTCGCCCGTTTCGTTTAACTGGGAAACGACTATATTTTTGGCCGAAAAAACTTTTAAGTCTTGTCAGAAGGGAAGGATGCAGTTGTGGCGTAGGAACAATACACGCTGGTCTGACAGTAACATTGTTGCTAACACGGAGTCGGGCAGAATAAGTGTTAATATGTGGGGGTGGATCAGTGCGCAAGGACCGGGCGAACTAGAGTTTATTCCGCCGCGAGCAAACAGCACCAGTTACGTATAACTTTAGTTTTGTGCACGACAATTGTCCAATACACCGTGGCGTCATAGTTCGCGAATGGCTTAGGGAACATGCAGAGGTCAACGTTATTCCTTGGCCAGCACGATCCCCTGATTTAAACCCAATAGAAAATATATGGGGTATAATGGTCCAAAGATGGGACACACGGGACGAGAGATGTCCTGAATCATTAAAGCAACGTTGCATTCAAATATGGGACAATTTACGTGGGACAGATATTTGTCAGAATGTTGTGGGGTCCATGCGCTCACGTCTACTCAGCTGTATTGAGAACAACGGAGGCCACACAAAATATTAATAATTATATTAGTAGCACAATAACTTTAATTAATTATTACTATTTTTTTCCGCCTACAATATTATTATTGATTATACTTAATTGGATATTTAAAAAAAACTTTTGTTACATAACTTACAATAAATAAGTAAACTATATCTAATGATCTTTCCATTTATTACAAAAAATATATGGGAATTTGGTGAAAAGGGGACGTGCTGGCTATAGGAGAAGTAAGTTTAAGATTGTAAGATTGAGGTTTAAGTTTCAATCCTCTTTTCCTTGAGAAAACGAATACTTAAGCTATAAACCTCAATTGAGTAGGTAGATGTAAAAATGAAATAAATTAGTTACGAATCAAACATTTTGTCTCATTTCTTTTCATAACCCCATTATTAATCACATAAATAATAGATGATCATTATTACAAGTTAAGGTGTGTACATTAACTAATTTAGTATTAGCTGAAATGAAATTACATTCTAAACAAGTTTTACATCCAAGTAATGTAGGGATATGACCGTTTATCACAGTAAATTCTACTAAATATTTATTTGTATTCGGATGAGTGATCTCTAAGAAACATTTTCCATGTACTGGTACTTTCTGCCCATCCAGTTGTATTACTTTAACATTACAGGGTTTTATTTCAGAGTCAATTACTCCAAGTTGTCTACATACCTCCAGTCCAATAACATTACACGCTGCACCCGTATCCATCTTAACTGGTATTTTATTGTTGCGAACTGTGAAATTCTGAGTTATTTCATTAGCAGTGGACACTATTCCTATGAAGAAGTTATCATCCCCATCCTTGTCAGGAGCTTTCTCAATTAAGTTGATTTGCGGTTTTTTTATATATTTGTTCTGCCACTGCGACACACTGTGCTGAAATGGTTTGGCTTTCCACAGTTGTAGCACGCCTTGCCAAAAGCTGGACATTTGTTTAATTCATGAGAATTACCGCAATTCCGGCAGTTTTTTATGGTCTTAGATGTATTTTTAAATTTCTTTATTTTATTTCCGTATTAGACCTCGCTCACATTTTCATTTGCATCAGTTTGGTTTTGTTGAGATAACTTTTCTTTACATAGTTCCTGGATGTTTCAGAGCGAAGTAGGAATTTCATCACATACTCTAGTGGTAATTTCTTATCATCTTCTATGATAAGTTTTATTTTCAGATTGTTGTACTTAATATCGAGCCCCGAAATTATTTATTTGTTAGGCTTTCCCTGAGGTCGCCGAGTTCGGATGAGAGGCCTAAGTTAATAACTTTTTCAAAGTATTCTTCTAATCTTATCCCATCTTGTTTGATTGAGAAGAATTCGTGCCTTTGAATAGATAAGCTTTTCTTTGGACTGAAATATGTTAAAGTTTTCTATAATTTGTTCAAGGTTTTCGTCCCCGGTTGTATTGTAGATTGGAATGCCTTTTTAGTAGTAGTATATTTATGCGACGTTTATCGCTCGCTGTCTCAAGTCCGTTCGAAATCAAGTATATATCATATCTTTGGACCCACCTTTTAAAATTTTCTGCTAGATTGGCAAGAAATTGGAAATTCAAATTTCGAAATTCATAGGCGGAAGCGGCGGCAGGTAACCCACGCTTGACACCATGTTTGTGTTTGTCATTATGATGTTTCAGTTTGCAACTACACATCGGTTAATATAAAGCATTATTTTTATTTACTTATTGTAAGTTTAGTAATTACAGGTTACAGGTAAGTATACTTTTACTTTTCACTGCAGCCAGACAAAGCAACCATCTTTTGGCGTCCCGGAAACGGAAGATTGCTGCGCTAGGGATGTGTCAACATACTAAATTATGTAAAAATAGTGATGTCCCCAAACATAGTCCAAAAATGTTTCGTCTCGCCGTTTCTTCCTAGCACTCATCATTTCGTGTATACATTTAACGTCTACTGTATCTGTAAACTGCTTGCTTATCGCCGCCTTCAACTCGTCCCATGTTTTGTGCGGTCGTTCAGCTCGTAACCACAACGCACCGTTTCTTTCAGCGAACGTCTAGCCACTAGCAATTGCTGCAGTGGTGACCAGGAGAATATCTCAGCGTGGTCATCAACATCTTGGATCCACCGGCTAACTGGATAAGTCTTATCCCACCCGCTGAACGAAGGAACCAGTGCTGCCGTGCATGCACAGCATGCTTCCTTGACCGCCAGGGTTTTCCAAATCGTCTTTCTGCATGATTGTCTTCAATTAGTTTTCCACGTTGGCCAATAACTCCCGAAACGCCGTGGGAATACAAAATGGCCGGTTCAACACAGCCGTCGTCGTCGTCTTCTTCAAGATTTTTTACACGCCCGATCCCGAGTTTCTTTTTCTGTATCCCGGACGAGCCCCCAAAATGTGGGGATTGGGTTGTGGAAAAAAACGCTTCAGACCGTTGCAGAAAACTATTATTTTAAAATTAACAATTACAAAAGAAAAGTTTTACATGCACTTCGTCGTTATTCGTCAAAGATTCATTTATTCATTTTTTTTCCCTACCTACCATAGACACAGATACATTTTTTTTAAAAGCAAAGCTAAGGGATCTACCACAGACTAAATATCGTAACTCGCCTAAATAAACCACACCACATTCATATAAATTGAGTATAAATATATATAAATATATATATATGTGCTCTTATCATAGGGACTAAATTGTGAAAGAAAAATTTAAGTGATATATTTTTTTACTGTTACATAGAGTTTATGTATGAACACACCTTTAGAATGTTTTATAAATTAAGGTCTCCAGCAACTTTGCCTTACTTTCCTTTTGCATTTCTTAGTGCGTTGCGGCAGTTATTATTACGAGTACTAATTTTATTTGTGATTTACATTGCCAGAATCCTGCAGTAGTAAAGTATGTAAATACTAACAATATTTTACCATTTGAAGTAAAGAAATTTCATGTAATATTGAATATTCTCTACTCACCTTCTAATCTCCTAATTTTTATTATACGAGGGCTGCACTAAAAGTATCGGGAATGGAATATTTCCACTGTTCCTTTCATATTTAAATCTTTTTAATTGAAAACATCTTGGTTTTAAGAATCTAATACCATTTATTTATTTTAAAAAAGGTTCTCGGTCTTGTCACAAGGTCTTTTCAAACTTGTTTAGTCATTGAGAAAATGGAATTGACTCGAGAAAATTCAAGAGCGATGATTTATTATGACTTTCGAAGCCCTTTTTAAGGTAGCGGCAATTATTTTGCCACCATGTTTTTTATTTTTTTTACGAACTACTATGACTTTTTGGAAGAATTTAAGTCATTTGATGGCAACCCTAATATCCATAGAACCTGTGGATCTTTGTCATGAAATGTCAGATGTCAGGACTGTCATTTGAAGTTGACGTAAATTGCGAGTTTGTGAAAATTTTAAACTTTGTATCAAATCAAGTTTAATCTTGGTGTTTTGCGTCTGCTCCGGTAAGTTTTTGTTATATTTCAATAAATAGTATTGTAAGCTATAGTCTTAGGCAATATTTTTGAAGTTGAGCTCCTCCGAGCCTGAAATAATTCGTTTTGTTTAGGTGGCAATATATTTGCCACTGCCCTACTGTCCTACTGCCTTGTGAAATGTTTATTGGTTTGCTTTTACAGAATAATGCCGCATCCGTTGGAAGATGATGATATCGAGGAGGAACTACATCGCTTATTTGGCCTTCCTGACGATGCTGATATATCGGAAGACGATTTAGAACCGGAATCAGAGAATGTAACGGATGTAGATCTAAGGCATATGCTGAGTGGAATCGAAGAGGACCTTTTGCCTTTAGGCTCTGAAATAGAAGTGCTATACCAGGTGGCATATGCAGCAGGTCCATCAACATCAAGCTTTCCAGATCCCAAATGAACCTCATCTAACTGCCGTAACGATGAACGAACTCCATTGCCATTTCCATCTAACAGCTCCTTCGTAGAACAGCCATCAGTAAACACAGCTGAAGTCCAGTCGTCCTCTCCCGGTCTTCATTTAGATAGCCGCCGTCGTCGTATCAGCTCTTCTTCTCCAGAAGTGCCATCCATAAGTCGTCGTAATGCCCCAACTCCATCAGAACCATCAGCTACAAATTCATCACCATTGTCAGATACAGACGAGTCTGATACTGAAGAAACTCAATGGAAGAAGATTCTTTGGGCACAGAATCCCAATTAAGAATTATTTGACAGCGTGAAGTTGGAATCGCGGCAATTTACTCCAAGCAGAACCAGGCCAGTCACTTACTTCACTCATTTTTTTGGGGAAAATGTAATAAATCTCCTTGTTATCCAAACTAACATTTACGCAGAGCAACAACGAAGCCGAAGCTGGACATCTGTCGATGCTGCTGAGATCAAGGCATTTATAGGAATGGTTATATTGATGGGGCTCCACCCACTGCCATCCATTGATTTATATTGGTCGAGTGACGAATTTTTTCGTGTGAATGAGATAGCATCGGTAATGACTTGCAAACGGTTCAAGAAAATATTAGAAAACCTACATGTAAACGACAATTCAAAAATGCCTCAGAGAGGCACCAGATTACGATAAACTTTTCAAGATTCGTCCACTTCTAGAATTGATCAACACAGCTTGCCAAAAATCCGCAAAATCTACAACGTCCCAATCAATAGACGAATCTATGATCCAATTCAAAGGCATCTCTTCCCTCAAGCAATATATGCCTCTAAAACCTGTAAAAAGAGGATACAAGGTATGGACTAGAGCCGACAGTGAGACAGGCTATGTTTTCGAATTTGAAGTCTATATATATGGAATTCAGATTTTGGTCAGATAATTGTGTAGGCCAAAATCGCAATCGCATTGTTTATGCGATGTATATGTATGCGGCCGCTACTTGTCAGGTTTCTATTCGTCATTGTTTTTTAGAAGTTGGACACACCCAAAACGAAGGCGATAGTGTTCATGCTTTAATAGAAAGATCCGCCAAAAACAAACTTATTTACACTCCACAGGAGTGGTACTGTTTGGTACGTTGGGCTAAACAGGACGGTAAACCTTATATAGTGGAAGAAATGCAGTTCACGCATTTTTTAAATTTTAAGTCATTGTTACAAGGGAATTGGATCAAGAGTGACAGTGGAGATAAGGTACAATGGAACAAAATTAAAGAAGTTTTTGTAAAATCTGAAAATCCCCATAAACTGTACTATAAATATGATATGGCTAGTAATGATTATTATGTTCTATCGGTAAAAAAAAATACGAGGCGGCAATGTTCAACAGATTCTACTGTGTCAGTTGAACCATTATACCAAAGTAACCTTCCAATTCCTAAAGCTAAAAAAGACGATGTAATTAATATGTGTAACTCTGGAATTATTCCTAGTAGTTATCACGATTTCTTTACAAATCTCCCATCAGTGAATGTAAATGATAATGATTGCGATTCTGATCTTGATCTCATTTAGTTTAGGACTTATTCTTGATGTACACGAAGGTGAGATTTTACTTATTATTTACATTTTTTTTATTTTACAGGATTATTACGTATTGAGTATTATTTTTTTACCATTCAAATGAGTCTGATAGTGTTATTTTAAAATTAAGATTATTAGTAAACACGTACTAGGTGTAATAGTTACTGACTGCATAATAATTTTCTTACATCTTGAAAATGATTAGTCATATTACTTGCCTAACTAAAAAGTATTACGTTTATTAAAACAAGAAGGATTGATATTTTTAAGTTTATTAATGTTACTAGGAGATTTTTATGTTTAGTCAAAGTTTATGTTATATTGATGGATCTCAAAATTAGAGATTTAAAAAAATTATAAAGATTATATTATCAAGGTACAGTCAGCATCAAAAGTCGATGACCACATTCAAATTTTCAAAATCACTGTACATTATATTACCCATAAATCGCTAACAAGATAGGGCGCCAGTATTGAATGAACATCATTAAAGTTCAAAATTAACTTAACACTACTCGTCAAAGGTCACTGAACACCATTTTGTTAAAAATTGCTGATGGTTACATTATCCGAAAACATCATAACATTCAGTTTTTCAAAAGTCACTGAACAATATAAAATGCTTGTTTTGGTTATCTAGTGTAATCACGTCCAAAAATAACTTAACATCATAAATAACAAAAGTTCCTGAACATTACTTTGTTTCGGATACGTAGCGTGTAAACGTATACTATCAAAAGTAGCTGAACTGCAAAATAAAAAAGTGCTCGTTACTATCTTCAGAGTTATAAATCCAATCTTGTCCTATCCAACTAAATAATGTAAAAAATTGATGTAAATTTCAAATTTAACTTTTCAAAATATTTTTTTTTTCATAGTATCAATGAGAAATATTAGAAGTGGGTGTTCAAGGGGCAAGCACATGTTTAAGCCTATTTTTCAAAATAAGCTCGCAAGCACTAATACAAAGATAAGCATATTCCACTTAAAAAATATTCCGTCAACGTCGTATAAGCTATCTGTATTATCATTGAATTCTGTTTGCCATCGACGTAATTTATGATTTTTTTTAGTTCGATTGAATTGTAACCTTATTCGTAAAGCTATAAAACTCATTTTCAAAAATCACGCAGATTCTGTTCAAATTCATACCGTCGCCTTAGTTTATGATTTTTTTAATTATAATTGTATTAGAACCTAATCTGTATACAAATAAGACTCATTTTCAAAATTCACACAAATTCCGTTTTAATTCAATTCTTTGGGAAACATAGTTGTGGGTATTTGAAAAACAGTTTACCCTTGAATGTAAAAAGAATATTTCTACTTAATTATCACTTAGTATCGGATGTAGACAATTGCGGTTGCAACTATTTATCATCTATAACTATTGTATTAGTTATCAATTGCGCTTTAGTGACAAATAAACATTATAATGCCATTTAATGTTCATATTACTGCACATGAACGTCACAGAATAGTGATATTGCGAGAAGAAGGACTTTCTGTTGCCGAAATAGCTAGAGAAGTGGGAGTTGCTGTAAGTTATTTTATTTTATGTATTTTGAGATTATATAGGATGTAACATTGAGAAGATATTTTGAATATACTATGAATAATATGAGATTATCACATACATTGAAATTGTTGTGTTCCAAATTTTATCCAAATGTATACAGTACTTTTATCGTTTTATAATATTAGTAAGAAAGGATTGATACCAAGACTTATATAACAAACACACGTATTCGTTAAAAGAATGTTTGTCCAAAGTGGGAATCTAATAGGGTAGAATCAAAATCGGACGCATAGCATAGGGTCACTGCCGATCAATAAAGTGTTAGGTTCTAATGCAGGTTTATTTTTATTTTTGTAGCGTAACACCGTGTACTTGTGGATAAGGCGATGGGATAATGAAGGAAACGTTGATGAAATTAAGAAGACCGGTAGACCAAGAAGAACTTCAAGAACACAGGACGTAAATATCATTCGCCAATTCAGAGAGTCTCCGTTCCTTCAAACCAGAAATGTAGCTATAGCTAACAATATTTCTTTAAGCACCGTTCGTCGACGTCTCCACGAAGCTGGTATACATTACCGAAAACCGGCCCGTAAGTTAAAATTGACAGCTCGACATAAGTTGCAAAGACTTCAGTTTGCAGAACGATATTTAAATTTTGATTTTTCGAATGTAATATTTGCTGATGAAAAGACCTTTAAATCTTCTCAACACGGTCGAATAACGTTATGGAGAATTAATAATTCCCGTTATCAAGAGGAGCACTTAATAGAAAATAGATCCAGTGGAAGGATTTCTGTGGGTCTTTGGGGGTGGATGATTAAAAGTGGACCAGGGGAACTGATAGAAATTGGTGGTCGGCTAAATGCCGAAGGCTACAAAGACATCTTGCAAGATGTTTTACTGCCCACAGCACAAATAATGTTACCTGATATGGCCCCGTTACATTTCATACATGACAACTGTTCAATCCACATGGCCCGAGTGTGCAGAGCTTGGTTCCGGGATAATGCTGATCACATTGTCGAAATTCCATTCCCACCAAAGAGCCCGGACCTTAACCCCATTGAAAACTTATGGGGGCTCATGGTCCAGGCTTGGGATGAAAGCACTCCTCGAACAAGGGAAAATCTACTAAATCACGCCATAGAAATCTGGGAAGATTTTAGGGGACGAGATACTTGTGCAAATATGATAAACTCCATGCGCGAACGACTCCAAAATGTCATCGATGCCAATGGGGGACACACTAGGTTTTAATTCTAAGTAGTTTAAGTATAATCATAATTGTAATTGAGAAAAAATTAAACCTTGTTTTTGTTTATAAAACATTGATTTAATTTTGAAAGTTTAAATTTGTTGATTTTTTATAAATACAAATAATAATTAGGTATTAACTGTATTGATTTATCGAACCACTTAATTTAATTTTGTTGATAATAAATAAACGGGTGCGGCGATTTATATGTGCATGTGTCTACTTAATTTATATACCAAACACATATACCTACCGAAAAAAATACACACATTAAATCCAAAAAATATTTCATTTTGTTCAGGGACTTTAGGGATAAACGATGATATGCTATTTTTATCAAAAATTTGTTCAGAGACTTTAGAGACGAAGAATGTTATCCTTTTTTTACTATAACTTTTGTTAAGCGACTTTTGAAAACTGATGGTCACCTACTTATGCCCTTTTATGTTAATCATTTATTTCTGACGCTTGTCATGTTGAGTGATTTAGGCATAATACGGTGTACAGCAATTTTGAAAATCTAAATGTGGTCATCAACTTTTGATGCTGACTGTACCTTAAGATAATTATGATTATGGTTTTTTAGTCATTTGTATGAATAATAATATTATGTTTCTATCAATAAAAATGTTTAAATTTATTTTTTTATTGCTTTCCTAAAAAAAAAATCCTGATTATTTTTATTACAATAAGGTTACACAATTTACTATATTATTATATACAATTTTAACGAGGTAGAATGTATTATCTAATATTTACAATAATTATTTTCTCATTTTTACAAAGTAGAATATAGTATCTATGACATACGTCAAATAGTTTTGTATACTGTCCAACGTAAATCCAAGTAAGTATGACATACTATAATTTACTTGTTATGATGGTCGACGTAAAATATCTTAAGTGAGTTTTCTCAAAAACATGAAAAAATATGAATTAAACTACTACACAGGATTATTACTTACCTATACCGTAATTCACTTGCAAATTCTTAAAAATATTAGTTATCATCTCACTGAACAATCATCAATAAACATTGATCGGATCTTTGAACAGCTGTACTGTAAAGTTGTTCAAATGCACTTACGATATTATTCGTAGGAGGTGTCGATATGGTTTATTATACTTATACTTATTATTATATTATTTAATGAGTTACTTGTTTATTTCAGGTGCTCAAGATACGTATAAATCAAAGTGGTTTGCGTATGATGACTTCGAATTTATGGCGGATAAAAATGAACCCGGTACCACTCGCGATACTTTGGAACATGTGAGTCATTACTTTACTGATATTCATTTTGCCAAATTATTGTATGGTTTGTAACAAAGTGTCTTGCTAAGTGGGACCGTATTGTATTGGCATTTTCTGTTGCTCTTCTTGGTATGACGGCCATCGGTTGTAGTGATTGTGATGGTGGCTCATTCTCATTCTCCTGTACTGTATCAAACGTTAGAATGTAAAGTTAGAATTACTGCGTAAGTAGTTATATAGATGAACCGTTGCCAGCACGACTTTAGTTGCAGTTTCTGGTTCCAAAAGCATAGGTTTACGCAGAACTCTGTAGACAGAACTAAGTACTCCAAACGCGTTTTCTACTACTCTACGTGCTCATGACAGTCGGTAGTTGCAAATTGTTTCACACGAACTCCTTTCCCGAGTACCATCGTATGGTTTCATTGTATAATCATTCAGGCGAAAAGCTTTATCACCTAATGTACACAAAACAAAACGGATCAGTTTACAGGGCACACCAACGTAGATATTGGTGTGCGTAAACTCAACGCGTTATTACTTCGCCTATTTACTAGTGTTAGCTTTACAATAACCCGTTGTCCACTCACACACTTGCAATTTCTTGTTGCTTCACATTATATATGAAACAAAGAATATGAAGCATAAATTCAAAGGTATTATCAACTGATACCGTGGCATAGGTATACAAAGCAGGGTGGCATACAAAAAAAAAAAAAAAAAAATAGGTGTATATGCAAGCGGCTGGTGTGACATTAGTCGTAGGATCAAATCACGCCGGCCCGGCGCTAACTTTTTGCATTATTATCATTATTTTTTTTCGTTTTGTTGAATTTTTATTTTTGTTATTTAACCTGATAATAAGAACATTATTCCAGAAAAAATGATATATGGAAGAAAATATTAAACAATGTGTAATATGATAACAACAATATTTATTGACATGGTTTTTTTAAATTATAAATACAAATTATAAAGTATTGTAGCCGATAGCGCTGGTTTTAGGTAAATTAGCAAAGGCAATGACAGTGAAAGAGACTTTTAGATTGATTGAAAATGCAAAGATTTTAGAAAAAGATGGTTTAAATTTATTACACACCATTACAGTCCACAGACAACGAGAGAGAGAGAGAGCAGTGTTGCCACAAATCATAGATAAAATCAGTACAGACTAAACATCGTGTCATTTAGAAACAGAACAGATTAAACAAAGTTACTTATTCTAACTTTAGTATTTTTACTAAAAAACTTACAAAATAAATATAAATGAAATGTGTCGCCTACAATCCTCCCCCTTAGTGATGACTAGCCATCACTATTACACTCTGGAGAGAGTAGGGCGACGCGTGTAACGGGACGTCGCAGTATCCCTGTGCGAGTGCGCACATCTACAACACGGATGCGCCCGTCATCCCCGGAGAGTGCCGCACTCACTACACCGTGTCGCCACGAACCGCGTTCTAAATTTGGTTCAACTATCAAAACGTAATCACCTACTTTTAACGACCTATTCTCGCTAGCCCACTTCTGACGCGGCAGAAGGGTAGGTAAATATTCTTTAACCCACCTAGCCCAAAACATATCAGTTAGTCGTTGCGCTATTCGCCATTGTTTGCGTAGGTGGAGATCTACATTCTCATACTTTCCGAAGTTTGGTCCATTATAAGAAGTTCCAATTAAAAAATGATTGGGCGTTAAAGCCTCTGGGTAATTGGCATCAGACGATACATGAGTGATGGGTCTACTATTAACAAGGGCTTCTACTTCGGCCATCAACGTTGAAAGAGTTTCTGGACGGGGCGCGCGCTCCTTCAACACGACTCGCAGGGCTGTTTTGATCGACTTAATCATGCGCTCCCATGCTCCTCCCATTTCAGGCGCACCTGGAGGTATAAATCGCCATTCAATACCTCTAACCAATCCATCACTATGTAGCGCATCTACATCTAGCTCAGCGATGCTGCGCTTTAGTTCAGAGTCCGCACCTCTTAGATTAGTACCATTATCTGAATAGATAACTGACGGCGATCCCCTCCGCGCTATCATTCGCCGCAGGGCCATGATGGTGGCGTCGGTACTGATGCTCTCGGTTATCTCCACGTGTACAGCGCGAACAGTTAAGCAGGTAAATAGCATCCCATACCGTTTTTGTACACTTCTTCCCACGGTGACAGACATGGGTCCAAAGAAGTCAACACCCGTGAAAGTGAATGGGCGACGGTTGTGTTCCAGTCGTACGGACGGCAAATCTCCCATACGCTGTGGCTGCGGCGTCGCGCGTCGGTACTTGCAGAACAAGCAACGTGCTGCTACTCCACGCACAGTCGGCCGGAGCTTCAATATCCAATAGGTTTGCCTAAGCTCATTCACCACCATTTCCTGGGCTCCATGAAGTGCTCGTCTGTGGAAGAGCTCCACAATCATTCTTGACACCCGATGTTGGCCGTCGAGGATAGCTGGTCTCTTCACAGTCTCCTTAACACCATCAGCCTTGTCGATACGGCCACCAACTCGCAGTAAGCCTGCGCTGTCAAGATAAGGTGTTAGTTTTAATAATCTGCTATTTTTTTTTAAAGGTTTGTTCTGCTTTAAGCATATAATCTCTGGACCAAATGAATCGTTTTGACACTTTTTTATCAGCAGTTCTTCCGCCTTAGTAATTAATTCGGAGTTTAATGTGACGTCTCTGCGGCGACATTTATTGATAAAAAATAAAACCCTAGCAGTTGTCATAAGTAAGCGATTCCACGAGGAAAAACGATCCTCGTCAGGTACAGGAAACTTAGTCAATGTGGTGGAAGTTAAAACATTAATTTGTTTCCGCTCACAAATTGTGTCTTCTGACGGTTTAGAAACCTTTACATCATTAGGCCACTCACTTTCAGGTAGTCTTAAAAAGTTAGGCCCTTGAAACCATACATCCTGAAATTGTAGCGGGGTTGCATCTCCACGGGTTGCTATGTCAGCTACATTCTGACCAGACGGCACATATCGCCACTCCGTAGTGGCAGTCAATTCATCAAGCTCACCGAGTCTATGGGCAACAAACGGTTTAAAATCCCTGGGGTCGCTACGGATCCATTGGAGTACTGTAGTGGAATCTGTCCAAAAGTACCTCTTATCCACCTTTGTGTCTTTATGTTCGCTCTGTACAGTAGAAGCGAGGCGAGCAGCAAGCAATGCCCCTTGTAATTCAAGTCTAGGGATTGAAACGGGACGTAGGGGAGTCACTCTGCTTTTACTCGTTATAAAACAGGTAAGTACCTTTCCATCTGAGCGAATGAAACGCCAATATAGTGTAGCTGCATATGCCTTAGTGCTTGCATCACAAAAGACATGTAATTCTGTGCATAAAATAGTGGATTCGCTTACCAGATCTTCCTTGTCATTATAATTATAGCATGGTGTCCATACTCCCGCATTTAGGTAACACCTTGGTATCCGCAATGATTCTAATAGTTTCAATTCTTCAAGCCACTTTACCCATCTCTCATGTTCATCAATAGGAATGCAGGAATTCCATTCAATGCCACTACGCTGTACGTTCTGAAACATTATTTTACTTTTAATAATAAAAGGTGATAAGAATCCATGTATGTCATAGATAGACATTATTACACTAAGCATTTTTGCTTTAGTGGGACACTCAGTACCATCTAATATTCCCTGTGGTACCTTATTAAATGATATTTTGAAGCAAAATGTGTCATCTGATGGATGCCACACAAGACCTAGAGTGCGCTCAGTGGTGTTCATTACACCATCCTTGAATTGAACAGCTGTTTGCGCAAGTGCATTGGTTGGTATTGATTCCAATACCTGCTTGTTATTACTTGACCAACCTCTTATCTCAAATCCACCCTGTTGATGAATATGAGTTATCTGTTGCACTAGCTGTATGGCAGTACTAACATCACGAGTTGAATACAGACAATCATCCATATAATGACTATTTATTATTGCTTGTACTGCCTCTGGATACAAATCCTCATACTTAAGAGCATTTTTATTTTTTATATATTGAGCAATAAAGGGTGAACATGTTGCACCAAATACTAAGCTTTGCATAACACATATCTTAATAGGGGCCTCAGGAGATTCTTGCCATAAAAACCTAAATACATGTTGATCCTGTGACCTAATTTTTACTCTTAAAAACATGTCTTTAATGTCACCAATAATAACTACTTCATGTTCACGGAACCTTAACATAATACCCATAAGTGAGTTATACAAGTCTGGGCCGGTAAGTAAATAGTCATTTAAACATGTACCTTTAACTTTTGCGGCAGCATCGAAAACAAGTCTCAATTTGCCAGGTTTGTTAGGGTTTTGAACACCAAAATGTGGTAAATACCATATGGGATTGGCCGAGAGTTGATTTTCATGTAGTTCCCGGGCATAACCATCTGTGAACAACTTATTTATTTCTGCCCTATACCTGTCTGCATATGTGGGATCTTTCTTAAACTTATTTACTAAAGTTTGTAATCGTGAACTAGCAGTTTCATATGAATTAGGCATATTAAACTTGTCTTTCTTGAATGGCAAACCAACCTCCCACTGATTATCGACAAGACGCGATGTATCATCTAATATTTGCAGTGCTCTTAAATGATCACTGTTTTCGCGACATACATTTGAAATCCCTATAGAATCTAACGAAAAATAATGCTTAATTAGGTTATGTAATTCCTCATCATTACCTGTTTTTTCGTGAGCGACATTCAGAAACACATTGGCAACGTTGGAGTGAGTGCGACCACAATACCCATGTATTGTCCATCCTAGTAAACAACGTGATGCATATGGCTTGTGTTGGTCACCATGAATTATTTCAAGTGGTGCTATTAGACAATAATTGTCTTCCCCAATGAGCATATGTGGCACTACACGACTTTTACATACCTTATCTTTAACATTAGACAAATGATTACAATCTAGATTATTGATAACAGATAGATTTTGTTCAGGCAAGTTTAACTTTGACACTTTACGTAACTTAATGTCATAATAGCAACTGTCATTGTTTACGTCACATATTTGTGTACTCACGGTAGGCGCATCAGATTGATATACCTCCATCCCGAATGCATCAACAAACTTCACAGCACTTGAACATTCAGTTGCAAGACCCAATTGGTCTGCCAAGCTAGCGTCTATAATAGAAACAGAAGATGCATCATCCAACAATGCATGTGTTGACACTACACCACTAGGTCCATATAACTTTACACATACAACTTTCAGCATAACATCACCCGAACTATTTGTGCTTGTAATCGCATTGTCAGTATTGGTGTGGGCCACTGTTTCACTGCTGGGCGTAACACTCGACTCGGTGTCCTGTTCTGTCGTCGTAGTCGTAGTCTCTTCAGGTTTTTGAAGTTGTTGCGACTTCACCCAGTGTAACATTCGATGATGTGACATTCCGCAGTTGTCAATGTCACATAGTGGAGCTGGGCAGGTTTCTTTATCATGACGTCCTGCAAGGCAGATATAGCATAGACCCTGTATTTTAGCAAAACGCCATTTGTCTCTGCGCATTGCTCTTTTGAATAAACGGCAGTCCGGTAAGTTATGTGCTCCTTTCTTGCAAAACTTGCAAATATCTTTCTCATTTCTTGTTTTTGCATGTGTCATAGTGGTGGCAAAAACCTGTTTTGGCCGGCCTCTATAATCGTTGGTGTGCCGGGAAGTATTACACTCAGCTCTTTTTTCTTTTACAATAGTAGATACTCCAACTATTGACAACCGTTCTGCCTCTTTCTTCAAAAATTGTGATAACAGTTCCAACCTTGAAAGTTCCTCTGTTAGATTGATGTAAGCACAATCAGTCCATTTACCTATTAATGTGCTCGGTAATTTTGATAATATTGCTGTAGTGAGTTCAGGGCTTCTCAAATAGTCACCTTGGTTGAGAGCGCGTATGGTGGCCACACAATTGTTGATTTTACTGGCGAATTCGAAAATATCCAAATGGTAATCATTTGATAATGGAGGCAATTTTTTTATCTGAGTCGTTAGTTTAAGAATAATTGTGTCAGGCCGGCCAAATCTTAATTGTAAAGCATCCATTATTAGTGCCGGAGAAGTATTGCCAATCAGAAGATCTGTGACTGCATTCATGGCTTCTCCACGCAGGGCCTTCCGTAATCTCCATAAGTTTTCTGAATCATTGTACTTACAGATTTTGGTGGATTCATAGTAGGCACTTTTAAAATGTAACCACTCAATGCTGTCACCATTGAACACAGGTAAATCTCTAGGTGTGGCTAAGCGGCTAAGTAAGCGATCATCATGGTGGGTGTTAGAGCTTGTCATAAGATCTTTAAGTGATTCAGCAAGAAGCCTTATATCAGATTGTAGCACAGGGTTAGTAGTAGCAGTGATAGCATTCGTGCAGGGCGGTGGCAAGGGCGACGGTGGTGGCTGGTGGGACACTGGGTTAGTAGCCACCTCCGCCTTATTTTCATCAAGCCACTTTTCTACGCTGGAATGTATTTTATCAGGAACAGAACCATGACTGCTGCTCATTCCATCAGAATAGTTATCTTCTGCGTCAATTTTAGCTAAACCTACCTCTAGGCGCTTATCAATCAGTTCCAATTCAATTTTGGCTTTGGCTTCGGCAGCTTCGAGTTCCAACTGCTTACGAAGGGTAATGGAAGACGTAGTTGACCTTTTAGACCTGGCAGACTTTGCTTGTGACAGGTTTTTTACAGACTGATACGGCGAGGGACTGCACGCCGTAGTTCCCTTTGTGGGTTCCTTCTTCAGTTCATCGTGCGGCAATTTTACATCATTAGAGCCACTTTGTGCAACTGAATTAGTTGCTTCACTGAGTTCGCTGTCCTTCTTTTTCTTTTCCATGGTTTGCATCTGCTTACGAGTCATCACCTTTGCAGGCGGCGTGGTGAACATGATGTGGCAAAAATTGGGAGATCAGGCTCGCATGGACCAAAATAATATTGTAGCCGATAGCGCTGGTTTTAGGTAAATTAGCAAAGGCAATGACAGTGAAAGAGACTTTTAGATTGATTGAAAATGCAAAGATTTTAGAAAAAGATGGTTTAAATTTATTACACACCATTACAGTCCACAGACAACGAGAGAGAGAGAGAGCAGTGTTGCCACAAATCATAGATAAAATCAGTACAGACTAAACATCGTGTCATTTAGAAACAGAACAGATTAAACAAAGTTACTTATTCTAACTTTAGTATTTTTACTAAAAAACTTACAAAATAAATATAAATGAAATGTGTCGCCTACAAGTATGATTCATGACAAATATTCTAAGTGGGACAAGAATTCACTTTGTTTTTCATATTCAAGAGGGTAATTTATTTATTAATGATATGAATAAACATGTTAGTAAGTTAGATAATAAGATACTGGCGATCCTAAATTGTAAATTGTAATCTCACTAACAATAACGTCAATCATGTAATACAAATTACCCCCTGATATTTTTAATAGCCGATTGGTGCGCCATCACTATCTATTTTGTAAAACATCCAAGTAACCTTGACTGGTATTGCGACTATTACTTGTTGCAAACGTGTCCTCATGCTAGCAACCATATTCCAGCACAAAACCTGCACTAATTCACCGGGACCCATTGATGACATCCATCCCCAATAACCCAACGTAATGCGGCCACTAGACCTGCATGGAATAATATTTTTTTGTTATATCGTTCACCATCTTTTCGCCATAATATTTTACGACCGTCCTTGTCCGACTTAAAACATTTTTCATCGCTAAATATAACTATATTATTGCACCAATCAAAATCCAAATATTCTCTTGCGAAGCGAACCCGGTTTTGCATGTGAATATCAGACAGTAATATTTTCTTGGCTGGCCTACGACATTTCACACCAGCTGCACGCAAGTGGTTCCGCACAGTTTGTAACGTCACGTCATGTTTAGTCGCCGTGGAACGAGTAGTGAGGAAGGGCTCAGCCAAATGCGTAGCAACTATACCACGGTGCCGTGCATTGGTATCTGTATATGCAAATCCAGCCTTTGGTCCCGGTCGGCAAGGATCAATGCTTCCCGAATCTGCATAACGATGGACGCAAAATTGCACAGTTCTTCTCTGTGAACAATAATTAAATATTGTTACATAAAACATCAATAAACAAGATGTGTATTATTGAAACATAATAAACTTCTAAACGTAATAATAATATTTTGTTACTCACCGATATCTTTAAACGCCTCGCAATTTCACTAATTGAAACGTTTTGCTCATGCAAAATAATTATCTCAGCTCTTAAAAGTGTAGTTAAGTGATTCATATTGATTCACAAATAATAGCACTTCTCAAAATACGCAGGGTATAATGTCTAAAAACGTAACAGAAGCTCGATAGTCAATAGCATTATGACGATGAAATAAAACTACTAACATATTATGATTTGTCATTTTTAGAGGGTAGACCATTAATATAATCCAAACCAAATATAAAGAAGACTTGCTAATACTATACAATGAATTGAACAAACAAATGTAAAATATTTTTTAAAACATACAAAAAGTTGAACCGTTGATACTAAGATTCGATCTTACGGTGCCGGCGACAAGAAGCGCACACTAAACTAATGCGCCACAGTGGAGTCTGATTCATTAGCTAAATTTATGCATCATATTCCCTGAAACTTTAAAATGACAAGAAATTGCAAATGTGTGCGTGCTAACACTAGTAAATAGGCGAAGTAATGAACGCATTGAGTTTACGCACACCAACATCTACGTTGGTGTGCCCTGTAAACATATTTTGTTTTGTGTACAATAACCCTATTGTACACAAAACAAAATAGATCGGTTACCGGATACCTCGATTTTATAGGGAACTTGCAATATTTCCGGTGGTGGAATGTTTAGTTCTTTTTTATCGAGTTTTTAATATAAATTTGTGCTTTTGAACACACCTCCATCTGATATTCTGCCTTTAGTACCAATATTATCATAATCGTTCCCACTATTAAAAGGCGATTGCAAAGTGACATGTTTGCCGTCCATCGCTCCTATCACGTGTGGGAAATTCTATTTAGTCTCGAATTGCTGAGAAACTGTACGCCACTTTTCTTCAGTTGACGGCACCTGAAAATAAAGACACTGTGAGATCCTCAACAATATTATAAAGCTGAAAATAAGAGTAAGTAGTAATAATAATAATTTTGTTACTGGTAGAATCTGATACGACTGAACGGGAACTTGAAGTAAATGCTACAGTGAGCGAAAACGAGAACAGTAGCATTATTAGTAGTGACACACAACCGGAAAGAGCAACACAAACAACAAGCAAACAAACAAAAAAAAAGAAAGAAAATGCTTCTAATAATGCAGATGACATATCAGATGAAACTCTTTCAGAAGCTTTCTAACTTCTGCAACAATGTGCACATCCATCACAACCAGACACAGACTCTTACATAACTTTCGGACAGTATATATCTACTGAATTGCGGAAATATGATCCAGTAACATTAGCTTATGTCAAAAATGCTATATGCCAAGTTATTTTTCAAGCTGACACAGGAAGATACGGGGATAGCAATTATGGATATTACACTAATTCATATCCTGGCACACCTTCAGCCTCCTCGACCTCAGGATTTTCGATTTCCACCTCCACAGGCATCACCATCTGCTCATCTAGCCTAAAATTCATCGCAGTCCCAGTCTCTTCATCCTCAGGATTTAAGATTTCCACCTCCACAGGCATCACCATCTGCTCATCTAGCCTCCAATTCATTGCAGTCCCAGTCTCAACAACCTCAGGATTATTCAGTTCCACCTCCACAGGCATCACCATCTGCTCATCTAGCCTCCAATTCATCGCAGTCCCAGTCTCCTCATCCTCAGGATTTTAGATTTCCACCTCCACAGGCATCACCATCTGCTCATCTAGCCTCCAATTCATCGCAGTCCCAGTCTCAACAACCTCAGGATTATTCAGTTCCACCTTCACAGGCATCACCATCTACTCATCTAGCCTCCACTTCATCGCAGTCCCAGTCTCAACCACCTCAGGATTATTAACTTCCATATTCACCACCAAATTAAGTACCTATATCCTTTCTGGCTTTCTATTGCTTTCAAAGAATGTTGATTAATTGTAAACGTGTTATTTATTAAAATTATTATTTTAATACACTACTTTTTTATTGAGTAATAAAGTATGGTTTTCCTTAACTTCACATTATCCTTTAACAAGTCAATGATTGCTTCACAAACTTAAGGGATAATTTTCGATATAGATGTTTAGAAATGCGGAAGAGATACTGCAAACTGACGTACGAATCTCCAGTCGCTAAAAATCTCAATGTTAGTAGTAATCTTTCCTTCACAGTAATGGCATCTCTATAATTTGTATCCTTCTTTTTTAGCTAGTTATTCAATAATGAACACAATACCTCAAATTTATTAACACTCATTCTTGCGAAATTGTGTTCAACTTTATCTGACACTAACACCCAGTTTCTGAAAGGCTTGTCAAATCATTGTTCAACTAAAACTACTGTTAACTTAACATTACCATTAAATCAATTTGGGTTTCTGAAACGTTAATCAGAGGAAAATTAACTAATCTATGATTACTTTAATTTGACATTCGGTTTGTTTTCAATTGTGGCCACTCTGCTCTATATTGTTTAATAGTTCATTCTTAACTGTCAAAAAGCCAATAACCTTGTTTCAAAGTGGACAATAAAAAGTTACCAAGTGTCAATGTTGACAAAATATTCCGCAAATTTTAAATCCAATCTAAATGAAGATTACTGAGTAAAGCCTTATAAAGTGATATAGTGATATAGTGAGGTCAGTTTAAGCGCAGAACAGAGGTTCTGCGCTTAAACTGACCTTACGAGGGAATAATTTCACCGAAAGGGAAAAGCAAATACTTTTAGAACTAGTTCAAAAGTAAGTACAAATAACTTATACACTTTGCGTTCTTTAAACTTTTATTGTTTAAAAAGTATTCAATATCATTTTTTACATTACACATACTGCGCTGTAGCTAAGTTTGATGCATAACTCATACCATGTTTTATTCCAGATACAAACATATTATCGAAAACAAATGTACCAATGCAATTTTCACATTAAAGAAAAATGAAGCTTGGGAAACACTAACAAACGAATACAATAGTAATGCAGAAGTACCTCGCACTCATAAACAGCTAAGCACAGCATATCTATTTAAATTTAAAAAGTTTAATTCTTCAACGTACAAAACACCCGAACAAATCCATGTTCTCGATAATATGAATGTCAATACTGCAGAAAGTGTTAGTGTCATTGAAGACTTTTCTTTGCTTGACAAAGAAAAGTCTTCAATAACACTAACACTGATATCTCAATTCCGGGTGTTGGATCATACGTTTCGCTATTGTTTAATTTAAGTCTATACCACTTTAAACGTTTATAACTAATCAACAATCACGATTTCTGCGCATATGACAACTTAAATAAAGAACCAACAATAATGATCCCTTATATCAATAGGAATACATACTATAGAGAGGTCAAGCTCTATCTCAACATCTACGCAACCGAGTGGAATGAGATATACCTCATTTTTTTAGTTGAACGATGGACTTTTAAATAGAAAATCAAAAATCAAAAACCAGCAATGATGATCTCTTCTTTCTATGGGCTTGCATACAACAGAGAGGTCAAGCTCTATCTAAGGATCTATACAAATAATTGAAAAAAGCTTTACATCAGTTGTTACATTGTAAGTTGGAAATTATGCTTTACAACAGTTAACACAAAATTCTAATCTATTCAGTAGGTTTAGCGCCAACCCCTAACAAACAGACAAACAGACAAGAATTCTAAAAATCACATTTTTGGGTTCGCGATCGTTTATATACTCTAACCCAATTGTTTTTTTTTAAATATCTTCAATGTACAGACACGACTTTTTTACAATTTTATAATAGTATAGATAGTGAATAATTTAAAGATTTTAATTAAAATAGTTGATTTATTAAGTTTCTTTGCTTCTATTCCATTATAGAACCTACTGAATAGCAAATAGAGCTGATCATTTTTCATATAGTAGATTAGTGGCCGAAAACTAGCAAAATAGTGGCCGAAAACAGGCAAAGTGGCTATACTTCAGATATACTTTTTTTTATTATTTTACTAAGACGTTGACGAGTAAAAGGTCTCAAAATATCAAATCCACATGATCTTTTGAGTTCAAAAATATTTTTGAAACTGATCTTCGACTATATTACTAAGGAGAAAAATCGCCATAAAGTCATACATTCTCTAACTGGCCGAAAACCGGCTAAGGGCCTGGCCCACAGCTTCTGGCGGTGCGCGCGCGGCGCGGCGGGAGGCGCGGCGGGCGGCGCGATTTGCGGTAGTATGCCATAGCTCGACTAGTTGCGACCGCGGCGGCGTCAGCGGTGGACGTATTTAGAGAACGGCTGAACTATTAAAATGGCCCTATCAAGTGGCACGGTATTGCCTTGAATCAAGGGCGTTCTTAGCTCAAAATATCATTCAGTCAAGAATAGGAGCGCACTATTACCAGGAAATTGTTGTTTTATTAATTCCCACATTTTTTTATAAACGCCTATATTTATGATTGGATGTTTTGACATCCATATTGCTGGTCTACTCAGTATTTCACTAATAAATTGTTCCGTGTCCATTATTTTTATAAGCTGAACGCGCGTTAAAAACAGAATTATTTGTTTCGGTCGCGCGATGATTGAATGCGTCCACCGATGCCGCCGCGCGCGCCGCTCTGAGCTGTGGCCACCTCAATACTCGCTAGTACATTTGTTTCACTCGCACACCGTGCAGCCCGTCGCCGCCGCGTGCCGCGCGACTCTCCCCGCGCCGCTGGTCGCACCGCGATTCGCGACGCCGGTAGCTGTGGCATACTTCTCGAGAAACTCGGCCGCGCGGCCGAGTCGGGAAGATTTAATTATACCTATTATTTTATTATACATCTCGGCCGTAGGCTTAATTACTATGCGGGCGAGTCAATACAATTCATTTTTGTGAATTTGTTTATTCGTCATCTCGGCCGAATACAAGAAGTACATTCACGTTATAAAATATTTAAAACAAACAATTATTTTTTTAGCCAGAATAAGTTGAACGCTGATTGAGTAAAGTGTTTAGTACGTTTTTCTTCAAATGTACCGCAATAAAATGCTCATGCTCTGAGTGTGTAATACAGCGTATCGATGAAAAACGTCAAACCAATGTCAAACAGACAGGGTTACTGTAATTAACCTATCAAGATCACGCGTCACAAAATGTATGTATGCCGACGCTGCGCCAAAGTAACCGGTTTCTATAAGGGCGTTAATAATCTGTATTATTATTGTGATAAGGAAGACGAGAGGTTTGGTGTGCAATGTTGTAAGGCTTAAATTAAAAATTCAGTTTAATTAATTATTTACAAAAAATATTGAGTAAAACTCCTACCTGCAGAAACTGTTTTCATATCATATGAAATTACTACATTGTAATTTCTAAAATTGACAAAACTGAGGTCTTCGTCATTCGCCTTTAATTTTTCTTGAACGAGACATCAAATTTTCATTCTTTCAATATACTCGTACACTTGGTTAGCTTTTCTTTTTTAAAACCAATAATCTACTACCATAAAACCGATCTACGCCTAATATTTGTCGAAATTTATTACTTTTATCCCCATTTGTCTTGAAAAGTATTAATTTATTCCCTCATATATAATTATTTTTAATAGGCAAGTATTTAATTTTCCTAGCTGGCAACTTAGTCACCACACCCAACATCAAAGTGAATAACGGAAATTAAACCTTCGTGCCTTAAGATTCAGTACATATTCGCATGTGGTATATTTTATATATTGCGCCCGCGTCAATGATCCATGTCACTTTTACTCATCAGGCCGCCATCTTAAAGGCTGCCACAGAGCTTGTGTTGTGTTAAGTGAAAATTGTGAAGTTTTTAGTAAGTAAGCCAAATCATACTATTTTATAATATTAATTTTATAGCAATATTCCATTATAGCTAAGTATCTATTTTTTTTCATACTCCTGTTAACCACGATCGTATTTTTTGGTAATCCTAACTAATAAACAGTAATTTTGAATAGCAGATGGCCGCCATTTTGACTGCTTTGTTGTAACGGCGTCTGTTTTAATTTAAACTAAAATACTCTCTTGATTTCTATACAACTTATCTAAAACAAAATGTATAGTGTATCCAATTTTTTTTACAGCTAATGCAACCAGTCTTCTGATTTTTATTGGGTAGCAAATATTATAAACACAATGAATGCAGGTGAGAACAATAAAAAATTAAGTTTAGCGAATTTACGCTAGGGTTTATTAACCATCCACGTTGCATTTGTCTCTAACACTTTTTGTTTGCTATTTAAGGCTCCGTCCTAAAAAATCTCATATTAGCAACAAGTTTGTGCTTTTTTGTGTGAGGAAAAGAAAAATGTATTTTAAGCAATCACGTATGACTTTAGTACCTAGATATATATATATTTTCATATTAACTCGAAATTTGAGCGGTTCAAACCATGACGGTCCCTTAAATGCTTGCTTATGATTAAAATATAAAAGAATGTGCTTTATTTTGTTCATGCAGTGATAGTTTGCGTATAATAATCTGTGGCAAAAATTAAATATCATGCTAAAATCTCATGTAATGTAATTACTTTTCATTGTAATTGAAAATAATGCTATTTTGCTTAAGAAATTTCTATAATTACTTTTGTATTACAGGCGATGAATCACAACCAGGGCCATCTGGCTTACAAAATCAACCCCAATTACAAATATTGACATCACAAAGGGGTAAGCGATTGCTTCTTCGCGCGGGGCATAAATACAACGAAAAAAGAAATAATAAAGATGGTACTACCACTTGGTACTGTATAAAAAGGACCACGTGCAAGGCGGCACTAGTTACTTCTACTGACAACTCAATTAAAAGAGAGGATATACACAATTGTGAGCCTGATTTCGCATCCAACGAATTAGAAATACAACTTGGAAAGTGTATTGATAAAATTACATCGGACTATACTATTCCAGTGCCGAGTGCTTATAGAGAAACTGTATCAAAACTTAAAGACAGTGGAATTAATTTGATTAAAAAAATACCTGACTTTGTGAATGTTAAAAATAAGCTTTATAAAAAGAGAAATAAATCATTGGACGTCCCAAAAGTCTGTTTTAAATCCCCAAGTGAAATTATTGTTCCTGAAAAATTTAAAAATTTTGTATTAGCTGATTATAATTATAAATCAAACAGAATTCTAGTTTTTGCTAATGAAAATTGTAGAACAATATTATCTCGCTCAAATTTGACTATTTTATGTGATGGAACCTTCAAATGTTGTTTAAGGCCTTTTCAACAATTGTACACCGTGCATGTTGATTTAGGAAGCAATGAGATGTATAACAATATTATGCCAGTGGTATATGCCTTGCTGCCAAGTAAAACAAAAAATATCTATAACACTTTGTTTAACCTTATCAAAAGCCAAATCCCTCAATTTAATCCAAAATTATTTGTACTAGACTTTGAGCAAGCAGCAATGTCCGCAATTACAGAAACATTCCCTGAAACACAAATAAGTGGTTGTCATTTTCATTTTTCGAAAAGTTTGTGGCAAAGAGCTGACAATTTAGGCCTAACCAAATTTAAATTAGCCAGAAAACATATAAAACGTTGCTCTGTTTTGGCGCATCTACCTAAAGAAAATGTAGAAAGTGGTTGGTTGTATATAATGTCACAATGTCCAAGAACTCCAAATATAGTCTCATTCAATGATTATTTTGTAGAAACGTGGTTAAGTGAAGAATCATTTTTTTTTAATAAATGGAACTGCTACAATAAACAACATCGTACAACCAATATGATTGAAAGTTGGCATTCTACTATTAACAAAAAAATACCAGCCAAACCCAAAAGTATAGCACAATTTTTAACAATATTACAAAAAGAAGATGATTATTTTAATGTATTATACCAAAAAGGGTCTAACATAACAAAAAAACTTAAAGAAACACAAGAAATTGATGAAAATATATATACTACCATTAATGAATATAAACAAGGGAAAATAAATATAGATCTCTGTATCGAACGACTTGTTTTATAATTTTGTTATTCATCTATTGCATAATTATGACAAATAATACTAGTCAGTTGATTGTAGTGATTTTTCAAAAAAGTAAGTTTTTAATTAATCTGTGATGTTTAAAATGATCTGTGATTTTTTAAGTGATTTATATGATAGTATAAATATTAGTGTGTAAGTTAAATGATTTATGTGATAATAAAAAGATTAGTGTGTCTGTCAAACATGTACTTTAATAATTGTCCATACCGATTGTTGAATCCTATTAGACTAAGCTTATTTTTTTATACATCTATGTTGATTTTTTAAATATATACATGTTTTTATATTTTTAAGCTTGTTTTATTTTACCTATAGAAAAATATATTTAAAATCGAAACACTTTTGTACTTGACTGTACAATAATGCTTTTTATTTTCATTGACGGCCGAGTTGACGAATACAATATACGAAAAAATTACTTCGGCAACTCGACCGCGTGGCGCGGCCGAGTCGCATAATAAAAGAATAATTAATATTTTATTTTCCCAACTCGGCCGCGCGGGCGAGTTTCTCGCGTCCGAGTTGACGAATAAGTCTGCCGCGCCTCACGCCGCGCCGCAATTCGCGCCGCGCTTGGCTGTGGCCACCCTACATTCGGGTAAGTCACCCTACATTTGGAGTCGTACAGATTACTGATTTGGAAGACTTTGAGAGTAATTCTGTTTGATTTACGAACTGATTGTTAAATGCGTTTGCTATATCCCTGGGGTTAGTTACTGTGTTCCCATTACTCCTTATTTCTGTTATATATTCATACGAAGGGCAATGTCTATTTTCGTTTATAATTTTCCATGTCCTTTGATTTATTTATTTATTCTGTATAAAATCCACATTGCAATTATTTGGTTACGTTCCATTTTTAGACAAGAGTGAAAATTAAATTATGTATGCGTAGTCACTACGCGACTGTAGTCGCGTCGATACTAAAGGCGCTACTGGATATAAAATCGACTCGTGTGAAAGCTAAATGTGATACCGGACAGTCGGCGCCGGCTATCCGGCAACCGGTACGTGTGAAAAGGCACTTAGGACGACAGTGAAAATGTTTCTAAAAAAAAATATTTAACCCTTTTTTGAATCAGACCCATATTCCCTATTCAGGGAACGAACAAATGTCCATGAGATAATTCAAATATTTAATGAAAAAATATTTATCCACAATGAACTAGCTGAAGTAGTTCAAATCAATAATTTAAATATGCGATATACTATGTTCCATAATATAACATCATCAAATATACAGTTTCCTGAATTGACCACAAATGATTTAGACAAGCACAATCATACGTAGGTGAGCATCTAAGAACCCATGGAATGTATGCTATAGAAGTTTGCCGGGATGAGACACCTCTGGATATTTTATTGGATTAATATTTATTTTTATTTCTCTGGATTAATATTTGATGGCAGCCAACCATTTATTTTGCGTGCTAGAATTAAATCTAGGCACGTAGGAAGCAAGTCCTATTATACATACATCGCAGTAGATAGAAGCTGGAGGGGCGAAGTACTATATTAGGGTATTATTGCCATTGCCCTGTAGGATTACGGACAGTGGGTTGTTGCTCTCATGTAATGAGCATATTATGGTACATGGGCTATGTTGCTGCACCAGCTTCATTTTTAGATAATCTTTTATTAGATAAATAATGTTAAAATAAAACTACTTTTTACGGATTTTATCGCGTTATATTGATATTATTTGTTTACATGTGACGACCTACTGGTTGTATCCTATACTGTGTACTCGGGATTTTTGTACTGAAATTGCTTGTTTTTTTATTTTTTGTTGTTGTTAAACCTAGTAAATTAAAAGTTTTATAAAAAAATAGTAAGCATAGTATACCGAAAAGTATAGTATACCGGATGTCACTGGGTGTATTGATTGCACTCACATTGCAATTGTGAGGCCCAGTCAGCAGGAGGAGCGGTTTTTCAATAGAAAACATTTACACTCCATTAACACCCAAGTGGTAAGTTAGTTTTGTGAAAAAAATACTAGTAAAATACTAGTCTCATAAATGTGTATGTTTTCAGATATGCGATTCTGACTGTCAAATATTAAATATGGATGCTTCTTATGGTGGAGCTACACATGATGCATTTATATGGTCCCACTCTGAGATCAAGGGCCATTTGGAGTCTCGCGGAGACAACATATCTGTTAGGCAAGTATAAATAAGATGTATAGGAGTTGTGGTTGTGATAAATTAAAGGCACCTTTGCAGTACTGTGAATTTATTTCAATTCTCCCCAATGTTTACAAAATGGTTTTGCACTTTATTTATGTAACGACAAAATTAAGAAGGACACGTGGTATCGCAACTTAATCTTCCTATACACACTCTTAAAGACTGCTAGGCTATCGAATAAGAGGTGCTTACTGAATACGAGTGGACTGCGGGGCTATCGCACTCGGATCCGTCTAGTTAGCGAATGAATGGTACGCCTCTGCTGGCTTTATATAGTCGCCGCGTGAAGTAGTGGTCGCTTGTACGATGACACGGTGACTGGTTCTTTGTATGTGTGCGTGCGCCGGCGGTGATGCGTCATTGTATTGAGTCGTTTAGTACTTGGTTTGTTACAGATGTTAATTTTAAGAATACCTAACAAGTAAACAAATACACCAAATTAAACCAACAATATTTCATCTTTAACAGGTGATTCAAGGTACCCTTTAAGAAAATATCTACTGACACCTATAGATAATGTTGTAGAAGATAGTCCAGAAGGCCGTTTTAATGGTGTGCAAAAGCGTGCCCGCTCCACCATCTAAAGCACATTTGGGTTACTTAAAGGTTGATGGGGGTGTATCTAGGCAGCGAGGGAACTTCATTACCACCTAAATACAGCAGGCAGAATAATCTTAGCCTTATCGGAGTGAGTGCTCTGGAATTAACCCAAGCCGATTTTCAAAGTAAAATTCTGGGCAGGTCACTAATCGTGTGAGGGCGCCAACCTCAGCGGACCGGCCGACCCGCTGTTGGACGTAGGCTTACCCGGACACAGGGGGCACTGCCCGGGTGGACCTTTTATTTCCCCCACACTCGTGGGAATCATATGGATATTTCTAAACAACAAAAACGATGTTATGGAGGAGGGTGCCGTATCCGATACCGGGTCGGCATCAAGTGACATTATGGTGGTGGAGTGCAGCGTGCCTACGCTGTCTCCATCACAGTTCTGGAGGGAGGGGCGCAAGCGACTGCGCTCAGGGAGTGGGACGAGTCGCTCGGCTTCCGATTCGGGCGACGAGACGTCACCGGCACGGCGGGGGAGAGGTCGACCTCCCACCACCGGGGAGTATTTGGGGCTGGCCAAGGCGAAAGCTGAACTCGTGGCCGCCCAACGCGAGGAACTTCGCCTTCGCGTAGAGCAGGACGTGCAGGACTTGGTTGATGTGGCCAGATCCATACGCGCGAAACCAGGTGTTGTGCCTGGCACGGATGGAGAAACCCGCACTGCAGCCGCTCTTTATGAGCAGGTGGCTGCGGGCCTTAAGGTGGTTCCACATGTGGCCACCAAATCTGGGAACCTTAAGGGTACTTTCACCAGAAGCCTTAAGGAAGCTATGACGGTATTTGAGGGCGCTTCCGATGAGCTTCGTCAGCTCTCGGCGACCGAAGAGAACACCCGCCTGCAGAAGGAGCTCTCCAAGTTGCAGGCCGAACAAGAGAAGATGCGGCAGGAGCTTGAGAAGCTTAAGTCCGACGTGGCGCGGATTCAAAAGCCCGCTGCCCATGAGACGCCGCGGCCAGCTGAGCCAGACCTTGTCCAGTTGGTCCGCACGGAGATGGCGAGCTTGGCCGCCAGGTTCTCCGTAATCGAAGGGAAGATCCTGCGCCCGCCCCTGGCTGGCGATTGTATGGCGAGCCAAGCTCCGCCGCCGACATCATACGCGACGAAGGCTGCTGCGCCACGTAGCGCTAGTCGCCAGCAGGCGACTGCAGCGAAAGGCGGCCAGAAACAGGCCCCTCCGGCTAAGAAACCGCCGGCGGCCAAGACGTCCGGCGTTCCAGTCCCGGACCCAGCCCCGACTGCAGCCTCGGCTTCTGCCTTGGCCGCGCCCCAGAATGATGAAACCCCGATGGAGACCTCGGAGCGAGCCCCAGGACGGCCCCTCAAAGGCCGCCGCTCCCAAACCCAAGGGCAAGGGAAAAGGCAAGGGAAAGACTGCCCAAGACACCCCGACAGCTGCCGCTCGCAAGGAGGGCGAGTGGCAGACTGTCATTAAAAAGGGGAAAAAGAAGAAGCGCGGAGGGGCCAAGAGGTCCAACAAGCTGCGAACCCCGCGCTCCACTGCAGTGGTCCTTTCACTGCAGCCAGGTGCAGAGGAGAGGGGCGTGTCATACGTTTCCATCCTCCTCAAGGCCAAGCAGAACGTAGACCTGGCTGGCCTCGGGATTACCTCCCAAAAATTCAAGCCGGCCGTTACTGGCGCCCGCACCTTGGAAATTCCCGGGGCCACAAGCGGCGACAAGGCTGATGCTCTCGCCGCCAAGCTCAGAGACTGCCTCGAGGGCGAGGATGTCCGGGTCTCCAGGCCCACAAAGTGCGCGGAGTCACGCGTCGTGGGTCTGGACGATTCCGTGACTGCGGCGGAGGTCGCTAACGCGGCTGCCCACATTGGTGCGGATGCACCGCCGAACAGATTAAGGTTGGGGAGATCCGGGTCGGCCCTTCTGGTGTCGGCTCCGCATGGCTCCGCTGTCCAGTAGCGGCAGCTAATAAGGTCGCAAACGCGGGCCACATACTTGTGGGATGGGTGTCCGCCAAGGTGACACCGTTGAAGCCCAGGCCCCTTCAGTGTTACCAATGCCTATACGGCGGGCACGTGCAGCACACATGCTCATCCAGCGTCGACCGCAGCGATCAGTGTTATCGCTGCAGCCAGCCGGGCCACAAGGCTGGCCAATGCACCGCTGCTCCGCACTGCAGCGTGTGTGCAGCAGAGGGGAAACTCGCGGGACACCGCATCGGCACCAAGGCCTGCGTATCCCGCCAAAAGAAGGGTAAGCCCGGCGGGGTCGAACACCAGACCCCCCCGACGCGAAGCCAGCCAACGGCCTCCATGGCCATGGACGTAGCAGAGCCCGCCCAGCCATCGCAGCAGTGAGGCACTGGGCACACAACACCACGAATTGGCCACGAGCGGCAGGCTTGGGGAAGTCTGTCGCCCAGCACTAGGCCAGAGTCGGTGATGCGGTCGGAGTGTGCCGCGTCCCACTCAGTGGAGGAGAAGAGGGTGCACACCACACGCACCCTCCCAACAGAGCCGGGGGCCGCATTGGCGGCCCGTCACCGCCGGGGTTGAGGAAGAATGTCTACACGTACCCGTGACCCCGGCAATATGTGATGAGGCGAACACCCGTCTGGTTTTAGTGGGTAGACGTCCTTTTCAGGGCGCCTTCCCCAGGGCGGCGTGACGGTGCATAAAGCATTTCCAGACGCAAAAAGGTCACTTATCATTCTGCTACATCTGCCACAGATGCTTTAAGGAAAGAAAAAAGAGAGAGGGATAGAGTAGAACAAACATCTACATAAATAAAATGAATTGCAATTCTGTTAGTCCTGCTAAAACTCGAGAACGGCTGAACTGATTTTAGTCTTGAAATATTCGTGGAAGTCCAGGGAAGGCTTAAACAGTAAGAAAACTTTTATTGGCGGTACGAAATTCGCTGGGTCAGCTAGTAAGATAATAATTAATAAAACGTTTCTTTAAATAAATGTCTATTTTTTAATTATAAATGCTATACTAAACTTTTTACGACTTTTTTTTTATTAAAAACTATGCCAAAAATACCCCGCTTGACACTGCTCTCTGTCTGGCTCTGCGCACCACTCGTGCGCCACGCGAGCCGCGATCCCGCCGAATAGTGAAGAATAGATAGCGGTGTTTATTAGTTCGTTCGGCTCGTAAGTTTAGACATTGATCTTTTCTCTTTAACTCCTGCTAAATTTAGAAATTCCGTCCTCAAAGCAATTCAAATATCTGATTCGTTAGCTTAATGCCGACAGTATTTCAATTCTCTTTTCTTCTTCTTTTTCTTTTCTTTTAATTTTAATATCATTTTGTTATTGAGCACATCCAATTTTATTTTTATTTTTGTTACTATTTTTAGTTTTATTTGAATTACTACTATTATTATTATTAATTATTTATTTTTGCAACGCGAGATAATTCTTAACATGTATACCGTGAATAACGCTGTTGATTACATAATTGTTAGTTTTAAGTCTTATTTATGTATTTTTAGTTATGTAATTGTTTGTTATTCCAAATTAAATAAAATAAAAAAATAAGCTACACTATCACCCAAACATAGCTGCCAAAATAATATATAATATAATATTTATTTCATCATAGGTAATACAACAAAAAATAATAAATGCATGTTGTGTCTTGCATAACATCTGCAACAAGGCCCGTCTTGGTATAGAAATAAGTGGTACAAGATCACTTGTACCAGACATAGTTGTCATCAGACAACATGACTATTGATGACATGGCCTTTATTCCTTGTTTTGATGGATCTTTGACTGTTGATCTAAACAGAGGAATCGCAGTGCGAGCATAGTTCAGCAGCTCTGGGTGGCTCGAAGATAGCACATGTTTGTTTGACAGCATACATTGTAAAAAGTGCCTTACCAGTGGATTGATGTGAATAACGTTGTGGTCTACACAATCACATATTAGAATAGAATATTCTTTTTGCACACCAAAATGTAACATGTAACCTAAGGAGCAATCTATTGTAGATTGCTCTTTAATATTAGGACCATGTTTGTTTCACCGAATAAAATAAAATAAAAATAGTAATTGAAAGTCTGAATCTGACAAGATTTCTTTTTCAGAGTTCTATTTTTTAAATAAGTACAGGGTCGGCAGAGGTCACAGTAGTAGTTGCCCTTCGGGGAATAAATGTGTGAAATGTTAACCTTTTATTTATTAATTCAGCAGTTCGGATGACGAAATAACCGTGGAGCAGGAGGATGTTCTGAATTTAGAAAGAACGTAAAATATAATTTATATACAGGGTGTTTGGTGCATCGTGTGCCAAATTGAAATGGTCGACTGGGGGGGTCATTTGCTATCATTTTAGACCCCTAAACACTTCTCATGTCCTATGGATTTTTTTCATCGTCTTTTTATTATTTTATTAAAAAAGTACCCAAATTTTACATTCAAATACAAATTAATAAAAAAGTATAAGTCGTAGACTCTGAATTTTAATTTTGTTTAGATGTGTATTGTATGACAGTATTTTTGACATCAAAATTAGTGACGATTCACAATTCTAGCGAATTCACAAAGTTGTAAAAAGATTTTTATGCCATGTGGCACATCACTAGCAAGAGGATAGACTAGAGAATTTTTGAGGGAGTTCGAAGATCCCGGTCGCTTTTGTTTTTTTTTATAGCCATGTAAATAGCTCTAACATGGACATCTTTAATTGAAGTCCGAAACTTTGCGAGTAAATTAAAAACAAAACTAGATGGCTAATGTCACTACTTTTACACAAACAGAAGAATTAAAAACAGCCAAACAGTGTTTAACACTTTCACTGACCTCACGGCCAGAGGCGTATTTTTTTCGTGGTTGATATGACAGTGCCCACAGGCGGTTAATTTTACCAAGTCAAAACAGACAGACCGCCTATACCTGTGTAAATTTGCGTACATTACTATGAAGCCACGCGTTCCAGTGTCATATTGCACTCAATTAAATTTGTCTAGTGTCAAGGCAAAAAGAAATATAAATATATTATGAAACATCGACGCACATGTGCGTGCGACGACGCGCCTCTGGACGTTAAGCGCCTTATTCACCATCCATCTCGACGTACGTTCCGCCAAGGTCATACACGATGCACGAAGCAAAACGACTGTGAATATGCTTGACGTACGTCAATAATTATTATTAATTGCTTGCTGGACTTGCACGACCAATTTCGCATCCAGCGAGCGCCCCCACCACCGCGAACGTCGTGCAGATGGACAGTGAATAATGCGGACGTACGTCAGAGCGTCGTGCGTCGTGCGTGCTTGATCGTGTATAGATTTGCTGTATAGCCGATTCGCCATTTTGAGCTTGCATCGCCATAGTGACCGCACGTGTCGAAATGGATCGCGAAACGATAACAAGTTTTATCGAAAGATATAAATCCCACTCTTGTCTGTGGGACGTCTCAAGTCCTGATTATATGAATAAGAATAAAAGAATTAATGCATTGCAAGATATGGTGCCCATTTTAGGGGAAAGTGCAACGATTGATAGCGTTCGAAAAAAATTGACATTCTTAGAAACGGTTATTATAGAGAACATAAGAAAGTTAATGCCAGCTTGTCTACGGGCATTTCCGCAGATAATGGATATACGCCAACACTGTGGTACTATGATTTGATGTCTTTTTTATCATCACAAGAAGCATCTAGACCTGGGATCGATGGCCTTGCCGACCCGGTAAGTTTTTAACTGTGTTTTTTAATAAGATAGGCTTCGATCCAACTAGATACATAAATCCATACATACCATTGTATTTCATAATTATTCGTTCGGGTGATAGTTACAGTCGGCCGCAGGTCAGTGGAAACACTTGCACTGCAAATATCGCCGCTACTGCTAGGGAATAAGAGCGCTCTTAAGGTCAAAGTGTTTCTACGGACGTACCTATCTAGTTTTTATATTTGATCGAAGAAGATAGGTTAGGTATTAAATATTAAACACATTATATACTTAGGTAAAATTATTTATTAAACAATCATTCGATCTTGGAAATCAACTCTTCCTTCATGAGAAAAATATCTTCTGAATCCCTCCCTAATCACTTGTCCTTCTTCATTAGAAAAACTAAGTTTTTCTTCAATGTCCAAAAAATTGTAGTATTGACGATAATCCCCTGGTATCACAATTCCTTGCATTGTGTCTTCTCGGTCAAACAGTGAATTTGGTATATCAGATTCTCTACACATTTTTAACAAAAAATTATGTAACGCACAACCTGCTAATATAACATAATCTAAATAATCCACTTGAAGTGTTATAGGACTGTAGAACAATCTGAAACGTGTCGCTAAAATACCAAAGGCGTTTTCAGACACACGTCTTGCTCGAGATAATCTGTAGCTGTAATTTTTTTTTTGAATAATCATTATCTTTGTAAGGATACGGTACGAGGAGATTATGCAATAACGGAAATCCAGAGTCACCAATAATAACCCTCCTCCTTCGGCAGTCGGGTAAAAAGGTATGGAGCTGTAACTTGGGATTGTGGCAAAATACTTTGATCGGGCAAATTAAGGCTTTAATTTATTAGTTTTTCGTAAAATTTAGTTTTTTTCAAAACACCAGATTCAGCTGCTCGACCGTTAATTCCAGCATGGACGTAAATAAATTCATATTTAGCATTAACTACAGCAAAAAGTACGACACTGAAATATTTCTTGTAATTATAGTAAAGAGAACCACTGGAATAGGGTTTTGTTATACGAATATGCTTCCCGTCCATTGCTCCTACGCAGTTTGGGAATTGCCATTTATTCTGGAACTCTTCTGCAATTTGCTTCCACTCCTCAGCAGATGATGGGAACTGAAACAAATATTAAGAAATAAATAAATACCGTTACGTTATATCCGAAGAGGAAACAGATAAAATACTTTAGTTTAAATAAGTGTTTACAGAATTTAATATTTCATGTGACTGTAACATACACTAATTTTTGTTTTTAGGAGAGGGCAACACCTAGTGAAGGTATAAGCAGAAGAAAAAGAGCAAGCACGAAAGTTCAAGAAGAGTTAGTAAATGTTGCCAAAAAGTTATTGACCGAAGACAACCCTAAAAATGCTCCGGATCAGGACATGACATTTCGATTATATCTAAATAATCAACTCCAAAACCTGTCACATGATCAGAAAATTTATGCAGAAAAACTAATGTCAGATGTTTTGTTTTTGGCAAGAACAAACCAATTAAATGCTACTTCACGTATCTTCACGCGTCTATCCTCTCAAACAACCACAACATTAAATGAATACTCTTCATCACCTATTCAATTTGTCAACTCACTTGCTGAAATACCTCTTGCCTCCTGTGGCAACACTACAGCTAACAGCTGATTTGAATTTGTCTTCGTATTTTTATAATAAAATTAATGAATTAGTGATATAAATAGGTCCAATTGCGAGTAATTACTAACTAATAGGGGTAATAATTGTTTTTTGTGCATAATCTTTACTTAATCGGTCGTAAATAGTGTAAAAAACCGTGTGTGAATTTGTGACAGTTACCGGTGTACAGCCGGCGCTCATAAGTGCAGTAGCACCTCTAAGATCGTATTCGCTTGCACGGTAACTGCGTGTACACATACATGTGTGAGTGATTGCTACCTATACAAGCGTTTACATTTACGTCAAATAGTATAACTACGAGAAGGTATAGTGTGTGAGGTCAATACGAGACAAAGATACCAATATACTTGTTTTCTTGTTGTGTTAGCAGCGAGCGAATCAGGAACTAAAGCAAAAATTTAGACTCGTTATCATTAGTTCGTGTGGTTAAATTTAACTATGCATGACTTGGAAACAAATGTCCGTCGGTTCAAATCCGGGTGGGATTGGCTGGTTCGATTTTGTTATTAATTACTTTTTTATATTTTTTATAAGGATTATTATATATTATTTTTTTAAGTATGTAGTTAAAATTTATACAATTATCTTCTAAACTAACAATTACAAAGGAATCAAATAAAAAGGAATAATATTTTAGGTTGAAATAAAATAATATCTAGTACGTAATTTGAAGTAACATTTATTTATATTAGGTATTATTATCTAGTATATTCCCTGGTAGCTAAGTGGTTGAAGCAAGACACTATTGATTCATAGTGATTAGAGATATTTGTGGTTCGATTCCAGCTTATAACGATTTTTTTTATATTTATGACAAAATATAATTTTAAATATTGATAAAGTAATCTTGCATGAAGTTTATGGCATTAATTATTATTTATGTGATTAATTATGGGGTTATGAAAAGAAATGAGACAAAATGTTTGATTCGTAACTAATTTATTTCATTTTTACATCTACCTACTCAATTGAGGTTTATAGCTTAAGTATTCGTTTTCTCAAGGAAAAGAGGATTGAAACTTAAACCTCAATCTTACAATCTTAAACTTACTTCTCCTATAGCCAGCACGTCCCCTTTTCACCAAATTCCCATATATTTTTTGTAATAAATGGAAAGATCATTAGATATAGTTTACTTATTTATTGTAAGTTATGTAACAAAAGTTTTTTTTAAATATCCAATTAAGTATAATCAATAATAATATTGTAGGCGGAAAAAAATAGTAATAATTAATTAAAGTTATTGTGCTACTAATAATTATAATTATTAATATTTTGTGTGGCCTCCGTTGTTCTCAATACAGCTGAGTAGACGTGAGCGCATGGACCCCACAACATTCTGACAAATATCTGTCCCACGTAAATTGTCCCATATTTGAATGCAATGTTGCTTTAATGATTCAGGACATCTCTCGTCCCGTGAGTCCCATCTTTGGACCATTATATTTATTATTATTACATTTATTATTATTACCCCATATATTTTCTATTGGGTTTAAATCAGGGGATCGTGCTGGCCAAGGAATAACGTTGACCTCTGCATGTTCCCTAAGCCATTCGCGAACTATGACGCCACGGTGTATTGGACGATTGTCGTGCACAAAACTAAAGTTATTTAATTCTTCTCGGGGAAAAACATTACGCACTGTAGGTAACATTATATTATTTAAAACGTCCACGTAACTGCTGCTTTTTGCTCGCGGCGGAATAAACTCTAGTTCGCCCGGTCCTTGCGCACTGATCCACCCCCACATATTAACACTTATTCTGCCTGACTCCGTGTTAGCAACAATGTTACTGTCAGACCAGCGTGTATTGTTCCTACGCCACAACTGCATCCTTCCCTTCTGACAAGACTTAAAAGTTTTTTCGTCCGAGAATATGGTCGTTTCCCAGTTAAAATCTAGGTATTCCCGGGCGAAACGTAACCTATCGTCTTTATGCCGTTGCGTTAAAAACGGTTTTATTGCTGGCGTCCGGTGATGCAGGCCTTCGGCATGGAGTACGCGGCGAACAGTCATCAATGACGTGTCAAACTCATTAGCCCATCGACGTGTTGGTATGAAACCATTGGTTTCATACTCTGCCACCATATAGCGCCGCTGGGTATGGTTAATCAGCGGTGGCCTTCCACTCCTTGCACGAACCTTCAGGCTACCCTCGTCCTCAAACCTCTTCACCCAACGGCTCACGGTATTCCTCTAAAAAGAAAGTTTTTACACATTAATGTAAGCAACGGTTTATTAAGTTATTTAAAAAAAACACCAGATCTATTTGAATAATTATATATTATAAAAATATAATAATATACTTACGGATAAGCCAGTTTCATTTGCTATTTGACTTATATTTAATCCATTCATATGTAAAGCCACAATATTAGCTTTGACTTCCATACTTATATTACTTGTAGACATGTTGAAATTAATATTGAATCGAATGACGGAAATAATACAAGCACTCGTAACTAAGTTCACCAACCAACAACGTCATTTATTTTCTCTAAGCCAGTAATTATTCCATTTTATTTCAAATCTACCTTCATACTTTTTACATTTTATGTTGATCTTTGCTAAAGTTTAACAAATAATATTCTACTTAAGAATCATATTTTATTTATAAATGAAATACAAAAAGTGATTTGCAGGATTGAAGGTTCGAACCGTCTACCTAAGTATATTATTTTAATTATAAACCTCTTGCTAGAACCACTCGGCCACCGGTCGCTTACGTAGTTATAACGAAATTATCGATAATATTCCTACGGAAGAACAATTTATATGTATGCGTGTGAATTGTCTTAAAAGAAAAAGGTCACAAGGTAGTGCTAGTGTTGACGCTATAGTTGCGTAGGATTGCTACTGCACTTATGAGCGCGGCTGTACAATATTTTAAATTGTCATCTCTGAATCAGGTAAAAAATTACGATTACGTACGTTTAGATATTTCTAGTGCTTTTTAGTTATAGAACAGAGTTTAGTTAAACAGTAGACTATCAATAGATTGCTTAGTAGACTTTCAGCACCTACGTAAACTTAACCTAATTCTAGTTTGGTAACACAACTTCACTTCTTTATACTCTACTAGCTTTCCGCCAGCGGCTTCACCCGCTATCCCACGGGAACCATACATTTTACCGGGAGTAGCCTATATGCTATTCCAGACTATAATCTATCTCTGTGCCAAATTCCATCCAGATCCGTTCAGTAGTTTTTGCGTGAAAGAGTAACAAACATCCATCCATCCATCCTCACAAACTTTCAAATTTATAATTATATATACTCTATTTACTCCCTCCCTAGTTACTAATTACCCAACTACTTCTTGAATTTATTTATATCCTTAATGAAAAATTGATATCAATGACTAGTAAACATAGAAGCTCTGAATTGCAAATAAAGGAGTACATGTTGGCCATGAATTAGCTAGTAAGCGCATGTACATGTAACCATGAGCGCAGACCGTCAATAACAAGTAACAAGTCATTCAATGACCCTAACATCTCTCAGTCTCATTCACCATTGGCATGTGACACCACCATTTTACAAAATTTTACTAATGTAGCTAACAATTATAGTTCCTCGCAGACCACTGAAAACTAAAACACACCTGTAAGTGTCAATTCAAGTGTTAATAGTAGTTATGTAATAATTAGCGATGAAATTGGTCGAGGCATGGGCCAATTGGTGTCAAATTGTATGGGGCAAGTGACAACTAACTACTGTATGCCTGGACTACATTATGTGGATATTATTAATAAAGCAATTGATTATAATTACAAGTCAAACACCACATTAATTATTTTAACTGGTAATAGAGGTAATGTACATAAAAAGAACCTGATTGAATTCCATACAAAATTATGTGCCCTAAATGTTTATAATATAGTCTTATTTACATTCCCCTACTCAAATAGTTTGCCACAGGAAGAAAACACCATTAGATATAAGCTAAACTTAACATTGCATACTTTATCAATAAACAATGAGAAATTTCATTTAATTGACACTAACAACTATGTTAGAAAGTATTTTTACATGACGAAAGATAATTATTATCTTTCTACTTATTGTAAGAGACAGCTCGCTATGTCTCTTTCATACTATTTCATTACGTTAGCCAAGAATCTGGCTATAAGACATATTGGTTTAATTGAGCCATTATCTGACATTCCACTTATTGACTTTGTAAAAAATTTAAATTGGAAATTAGAAAGAAAGAAAAATGGTTTATTCAGCACATAATATATATATAAAGAATAAATCAAAAAAATGGGGCTTCAAAATATTTGTTCGCGCTGGTGTCTCTGGAATCGTATACGACTTCCTGATTTATGGAGGAGACGACACATTTAGATTTCACTAATTCACGGATGAATAAAATGGTATGGGCCTGGGATCAAAAGTTGTTATAGCTTTGGCGAAATCTATTCACCAACCTGCATACAAAGTCTTATGCTTTGATAACTTTTTCACATTTATTGAGCTCCTGCAATATTTGCGTAATGAATATGGAATTTTTGCACTGGGAACAATCCGATCAAACAGGCTCCGAGGAGCGGAGAAAAAATTACCCACGGATAAAAACCTAAAAAAAAGAGGCAGAGGATCTCACGCACAAGTTGTATGTAACAAAAATAAGATCGTTTTCGTTAAATGGTATGACAACAAATGTGTTACAGCTGCAAGCACATTTGTAGACACGCATCCCATACAGAATGCGGTTCGTTACAAGAAAGACCAAGGAAAAAAAAACTCTAAAAATGCCAGTAACATGTCCAAAATTGATAAAAGAGTGTAACACCCACATGGGTGGAGTTGATCTAGCAGATATGTTGATTGCTCTGTATCGTACACCATTCCGAGGCCATCGTTGGTATTTGCCAATTTTTTCGCAAATGGATATTTGCGTAAACAATGCTTGGCTTCTCTATCGGCGTGATAGAGAACCAAGACATGAAATCAACAAATTCAAATCGCTAAAGACATTTAGAATTGAAATTTTTGAAAGCCTTCGCAGATTTAAAAGAAGTAATATCAGGACTACCGTCAGCTCCGTCAAAACTATACAGAAGCCGGTAGTTGAAAGACCCCCAGATGCTGTTCGGTACGACCAAGTGGCTCATTATCCTACTATAACAAGTTAACAACCATTAGAGGAAGGTGCATGTATTGTACAAAAGGGCAGACTAAATTGTCTTGCCAAAAATGCAAAATAAGGCTGTGCCTATTACCAGAACGAAATTGTTTCCTAGAATACCACAATAATAAGATATAATAATTAGTCATTTGTAAGAGAAAAGTGACCGGCTATTTGATACGACATGACTTCTTTAACTACTACTTACTTTTTTTTTTTTTTTTTTTTTAAATAAAATCGGCAATCAGTCGCAAGACTATAAGCAGATAGGTTGAATGAATATGGCGTTCAGGCGAAGAGACCAATGTCTCGACTGCCTTATTAGAGAACATCCTTCCTTTTCAGCCTTTTCACTGTTAAGGAAGGTTTTAAGAGACCACTGGCCAGGGGATTTGGATGAACCGAGAGCCGATCAGCATATTTCCTTTTGAATTTTTCAATTTCAGACTGAATAGTGGGTACGCCAAGATATTTGTGAATCTCGTCATTCCTGGAGAACCATGGGGCACTTGTGATGGTGCGCAGAATGTTGTTTTGTGCACGTTGGATGGACATGACGTTGGTTTTGCTGGCAGAACCCCATATTGGGATTCCGTAGGTCCAGATAGGCTTTAACACAGAGTTGTAGATCAGTAGCTTGTTATCTACAGACAGAACAGAGTTTCTGCCCATAAGCCAGTGCAGATTTCGAAACTTGTGATTAATTTCGTCCCGCTTTTTCTTTATGTGAGTAGTCCAAGTTAGCCGTCTGTCTAAGTTAAAACCCAGGTATTTAACATTTTCGGAGTCCGGTAAAACTTCAGCACCAAGTTTGACAGGGGGGCAGTTTCCCCTTCTTAGAGTGAATGTGATGTGATTCGATTTTTGAGCACTTGCCCGGATGCGCCACTTTGTCATCCATGCATGGGTTTTGTCTAGTACATGTTGGAGCTTATTACTAGCCTCTGCTGGGACTTCATCACATGAGAGGTACGCTACATCATCAGCGTATGTTGCCACAGACACGTCCTCAGATACCGGTAAGTCTGATGTAAATATATTATATAGTATAGGGCCGAGCACGGAGCCCTGTGGGACGCCGGCTTTGATTTCTCGTAGCGTAGATCTGGAATCTCACTGTTTGACTTGGAAGAGTTGATGATGAGGTAAAGAGAATGCGGAAGTTTAGCTTTTACTTTGCACAGTAGCCCTTTGTGCCAGACTTTATCAAATGCTTGTTGCACATCTAGGAATGCCGCCGAGCAGTACAGTTTCATTTCAAAGCAGCGTCTAATCTCACGATGGACCCGGTGCATCTGCTCAATAGTACAGTGCTGTTTCCGAAACCCGAACTGGTGCTTGGGAATAATGTCGCGATGGTCCATAAGTTCTTTCAAGCGGACTAAAAATATTTTTTCCCATAGTTTCGAGAGAACTGGAGTTAAGCTTATTGGACGGTATGACGAAGCTTCATGGGGAGACTTTCCTGGTTTTTGGAAAGTATGATGTTCTTAAGGTTGCATTAAAGAGAGAGGCAAGAAATGTTATGCACTTCCTGGGAAGATTTTTTAGAATCGTGGGAGAGATTAAATCAAATCCTGGTGCCTTTTTTGAATTCAGTTGTCTAATTTCGCGCGCAATTTCCTTTGGGGATGTAGGTTTAAGTGGCAGGCACAGCTGAAGATCTTGGTTGAGTATGTCATCGACATCGGATTCATCGCCACCATCATTCGGCTTGAATACGTTTTCCAGATGAATCGCAAATACTTCTGCTTTCGCAGCGTCCGTTCGTGCCCATGAATTTGAGTATTTTAGGGGATGAAGGTGTTCTTGTGGCTTACCGATGGTTTTGGTAGCTTTCCAAAGCGACGTTTCTCCCTTTCCCTGAGGTGTCAAGCTTTCTAGAGTATTTCGGAACGAAGAATTTGCCGATTCTTGTAAAAGCGCTTTCAGTTGCTTCGCGGCCTGGTTGAAGGCTGATTTATCTGAAGGGTGCTGGGATTGATGCCAGATCCTCCGTAATCGCCGCTTTTCTACAAGTTTTGCTTTAATGTCTGCTGATTGGGGAGACATCATTGGAAGGCGAGGTAAGCACGGTGAATTTTTCCATACAGATACCTGAATGAGATTTGTGAGGTACTCGCAGGCGTTGTCGATATCATCTGGTGACTTCATGGGAATGTTTAACTGAATTTTTTCATCCAGAAAGCTACGAAACCCCTGCCAGTCAGTTTTTCCATTGGATAGGGAGTCCGATGGCTCAGCATATATGACTGAGGTGCTCAAGGTAAGGATTACCGGCGTATGATCAGAAGATCCATCTAGGCTAGATTCAACAGAGCAGTAAAGGTGACAGATCCCTTTGGTTACAAAGAAGTCCAGCAAGTCCGGAATCTTGTTGTAATCAGTTGGCCAGCTCGTCGGTTCTCCAGAAGATATTGGTGTTAGGTGGTAAGCATTAAGACAGCTTTTAAGTGATCGGCCTCTTGGCAGAGTCATGCGGGAGCCCCAAAACGTATGTTTTGCGTTCCAGTCCCCTCCTGATATGAATTTGTTTCCAAGTTGAGAAAAGTAGTTTTCAAACATTTGCTGAGTGATTTTGTGTTTCGGTGGGCAGTAGACGGCGGACAGGGTAATCGGGCCTGTTCTATCATCTAGTCTAATAGTAGTAGCCTGGATATGATGTGTGGCATATTCTTTCATTACGGTGTGCTTAAGGTTTGACCTGATTACTATTGCAGTACCCGCGTGAGCTTTGCCATCTCCAGGATGGGGCGTAAAGTAAATGTTGAAGCCTTTCATTCGGTAAAGACTATTTTTCGTAGCATGAGACTCAGAAATTAGAACTATGTCAAGTTTATTACTACTTACTAGAAGGTAAAATTGAAGGAAAGTGAGGAAGGGGAAGACCAAGCCGAAGTTTCATAGAACAAGTGAAGGTGAAAGTGGGAATCATGTCGTGTCAAGAAGTTAAGCAGAAGGCAGAGGATAGAGAACAGTGGCGATTGCTTCATCGACAAGAGCTGAGCTCTTAAATTAAAAAGGAACTTGTAAGACTGATAATTATTGATCTCATTATAATAATAATTTAGATATTATAAGGTTCAAAGGCTGTTGATAACTACCTACATTGTTGATTTTTAACCTCTCTGTTAAGAGGTTCTGTTTTTTAAATTATATATGGAAGTACAAAATAATTAGACCTTAAATTTTTATGTTATTCCACATTAGAAAGTAGTTTTTTATTTTGTTATAATATTTTTATATTTAATTCATAAAGCCTGGCGGTGCGGCAAATATGATACATAGATTTTATAAGGTTGATTGTTAAAAATCTGGCAATGTGCCTTATTTGATACAATTAATAAATAATAAATTAATATTTTTATTTTTCCGGCCCTCAATAAATACCTAAGAATTCGTTTTCCGTAAAATGTATCAAGATTTCCAAAAATAAATATCTTGCCAAGTATAGGGTTAAGCTCACGAACAAAATCGTGCATAAAAGGCATCAAATTAATGCCCAAGCTTACCGACAATCATGTTGATCCAACAAGGACAAAAATTAAGGTCAAATATGCAAGCCAAGTGTTCTGTAGAACTGTTTCCTCTACTATGGGATACCTTGCAGGTAAGAGAATGTGCTATTTAAAATAAAATGTCTGGATTGGTATAGAATGCCTAGGGTAGATAACAGATAGTCCACTGTTGTCAAGGTACAAAGGCTGACTGATGATTTTAAATAAAATAATGGGTTCCTTAAATACTATTTTTATAAAAAAAAAAAAAAACCTAAAACCTAATGATTGAAATTTCAATATGAAAGAAACATATTAAATGTATACTGGTTTTTTACAGGTATATTTAAAAATAACCTGCATTTTCCATTTTCACTTCAATAATAGCTTAGCTTCAATAATCGTGTGAGTGCAGAAGCAGAGTACCCTTAAATGCATCTTGTATCGATATCGATACATCGCATTCTAATAGTTTTTATCGGATTTTTATTTGAAGTACTGCGTAGGCTGAAGATTCATACATTTCTTTGCCTCATTACCCAACAAAAAAAAGTAAGTGTCAGGTGTCAATGTCATTTCTGTGGAATAATTTCTTTGTCTATGGTGTAGTCGTCAACGTAGTGCGCGTTTTTCTGAAATTGAAGTTTTTATATAAAACTGCGAGAACGAAAATAATTCGAATTGATGCCAACAAAAATCACAAAATGGATGGTAAGTCCTTCATTTACTTGAAAACAATCGAATATGCATGACTTTTATGTGTTTATCTGAGTAAATATCGCATTTTATGTTTGTCTCGAAAACGATAAAGCATGCGTTTGGTTCCCGCCTACACCCCATTCAAAAGTTTGTTCATAACGGTTTTGGTTTTGATTTTACTCGCTTTTGGGTATGGTTAAATGCTTTTTTTTGCTTTGTAGAGCGGAAAATAGAGGATATGCTTATGAGGTTGGAGAATGGTGAGATTTCAGAAGATGATTTAGAGTTAGATGGAGAAGATATTCCTTATTACCCATCTCGAGAAGCCTTGGCAGCTGAATTAGAAGATGACGAAGAGGTGCTTACGGGAGAGAATAATTTAGAAGAATTTCCAGACCCTCCATTGGTTCAAAATGAGCAGCCTATACAAGACGCACAGTCTTCGGAGCGAGTGGAAGCACAAGCGACTGAATCTTTCATAAATTTGAGGCATTTACTGTGCAAAAGCAGTCTTTTTTCACAGTAAATGCATCATATTAAAAAAAAAATCCTTTCAAATTTTCATCAAATGGATTGATGAGAATAATGTCAAATTCGTTGGGTCTGAAGAGTTACCTTTATCTATAATGGAATTGCAAAGTCCTTACCAGTTTTTTTACTATTTTTTCACGAATCAGTTTATGGAAAACATTGTTACTGAATCAACTCGCTACGCAGTCTAGAAACAACCTGACAGACCCGAATTATTCACAGTGGGCGAACTTCGCAAATATTTTAGGATCCTTATATTCATGTCTGTGTACCATTATCCGAGTAGAAGGTCGTATTGGTCCAATAAATTTGGCTTTAGACACATCAAAGAGGCAATGCCTGTGAATAAATTTGAGAAAATGCGAAAGTTACTGCACTTCAATAATAATGATGATCATCTACCAGTAGACCATGCGCAGCATGATAGGCTTCATAAATTACGTCCCGTAATAAACCATTTAAATGAAAAGTTCTCCAGCGTAACCATCGAACAGAGATTATCTATAGACGAACAGATGTGCGCCACCAAAGTAGGACATTTTCTGAAACAATACCTCCCCAACAAACCCCATAAATGGGGGTTCAAATTGCTTGTTCTATGCAGTTTAGCCGGTTTTGCTTATAGGTTTATAATTTACTCTGGGAAAGAAGCTAATGAAGGATTGTCAAACGAAAATAACTTGGGAGTTGTGGGACAAACAGTCATGAACTTGCTGAGTGTGGTACCCAGGCAAAGAAATCATATTGTCTATTTCGACAATTACTATACATCTTTGCCATTGATGTATACACTAGCCAAACAAGGTATACATTCCCTAGGCACTATTCAAAGAAACCGAGTAGGAAAATCTTGCAAGTTGCCAACCAAGCAGGATGTTATGAAGAGTTCAGTTCCAAGAGGGTCGTATGAAGAATACGTAACAAATTTTGAAGGAATTGACATGACAACAGTTAGGCCAGTCGTACACGGACTGCTTCAAGCAGTTATGACCGACTGCTTGAAGCCGCGACCGCGCGGTGAACTATAGCCATTCATTCGCTGCCGTACACACGATTGCTCGAGCAGCCGCGACCGCTTCAAGCCGTCAACTACATGATGAAATTCCATCGTGCTGTCGACCGCTCGCGAGCAGTCGCGAGGCATACACTGACTGCTCGAGCCGTCGGCGGCTCTAGAGCAGTCGACAGCTCTACGACCTCCCCCTCCCTTCTCTTCTGGCCTCGCGGCGTCTAGTGTCTCTCTGTCTCGTCTCATTTGTCGACTGATCTTTGAAAATGGCGGGTGTGTGCGATAGTGATGCGCTTATAAGTGCAATTAAAACACATGAAATAATTTGGAACTATAAGCTTAAGGAGCACAGCGACAAAATAAAGAAGCACAATGCATGGGCAATTATTTGCGCCCAAGTTATTGAGAACTTTGATGAAAAAACAAATCAAGAAAAAATAAAATTGGTAAGTAAAAAAGTCAGTCATTTTATTACACACACATTTATTAAGTTTATGTCATATTATAAAGTCACACACATATTTATTGATTTATATCATATGCCCGATTCCTCGTGTAAACACGTCCTCTGCACAAAGACACTATTCAGTCATAGCTCCTCGCATGTACAACATTTTAAACAAAACAATTATAACTAGGAAACTCAATAATAGACAAATCAAAAAAGTAATACTTTCATGGCTGATGACTCTGGACTATGGCGCTACTGAAAACCTGCTTAACATTAATATATAATAACTAAATTAACCTCACTTACACACTTGAAACACACACGCCCACACATTCACACATATACACACACACAAACACACACACACACACACACAAACTCATTTTTATTTTATTATTATTATGTTCTTTTTTTTTTTTTTTTTTTGTTTGTTGGCATGTCTTGCATACCTAGACTGGGCGGAAGCACTGGCTCCTGCAATACAGTTCATACTAGCGTAGGGGCCAGGGATTTCATTTAATTGTGAACAAAGTTTGTCAATAAAGAATTTATTATTTATTTATTTATTTATATTCCATATCCAATCTAGTTTGCCTTCTTCGCTCACAAAGTAATAAGCAAATTCTTCACGGATTGTTGTTAACATAGGCCCACCTGGGCGAACTTGCTGGGTTGAATGTACTATAGAGTGAGGAAGACCCTCAAACGTATCCTCAAATTTATTTCCATCTCGTTGTTTTACGTAGTTGTGAAGAACACATGATGCTTTTACTATATCCACTGCGAAATCAACACTGACGTTAAGTGGTCTATGGAAGATCCGCCATTTATTAGCTAAAATGCCAAACGTGCATTCAATATATCGCCTAGCACGTGATAACCGATAGTTAAAAAATATTTTTTTCTCTGGTAAATTCTTGCCACCATATGGACGCATTAAATTTTCCTGCAAGCTGAATGCTTCATCCGCAATAAACACATTCGGTAATACAGGTCCATTATGCGATATTGCAGAAGGTGGAGGTATATTTAACTTTTTTTCTTGTAACATTTCATATAGACAACTCTCTTCGAAAATAGTCGAGTCAGCGTGCCTTCCATACGAGCCTATATCCACGAAAGTGAACATATAATTACTATCACATACTGCTAGAAGTATTATCGAAAAATAATTTTTATAGTTATAATATGACGATCCACTTTGCGCGGGTTGTATTATTCTAATATGTTTGCCATCAACGGCGCCAAGGCAGTTCGGAAACTTAGAAGTTTTTTTGAAACCATTTATTATGTCTTTCCATTTATCTTCAGTTAGTTGTTCCATACACATATCCTTCATATGTATCCATATATTTCTGCAAATATCCCTCACTATCTTACCAATTGTTGTTGATGCTATTCTATAACTGTATTGCAAATCCATAAATGTACATCCAGTTGCCAAATACCTGTAAAAACATATTTTTAATCAATAAATTGTACCAATAAATATTTTATTTTTGTTGTTACAGCCATGTTAATAGAGAAAAAATGGAAGACATTAAGAGATGGGTACACCAGATATGCTAAAAAAATAAAACCAAAGAGTGGTTCAGCAGCCCTAAACATTCGGCCATATGTATATTATCAGCAGATGTCTTTTTTAAAGGTAATAATAGAAGATAGACCCGATAAAACAAACAGTTTAGAAGAAACTGAGCACGCTGAAATTACGTCTGAAGAAAGTGAAAATCGTCAAAATAAAATAAACAAAGAAAGAAACAAAAGAAAATTAAATACTACAATCACAGATGAGAACGTCTTAATTGAAAAATTAGCTAAACGCTTCGATGAAAAATCACAGAATTCGCGCATTGTTGAAGATGAAGATAAATTGTTTTTTCTGTCATTAGTTGGCGAGTTTAATTAATGAGCAGTATAAATTAGATGCTAAGACAGAAATACTTAACGTAATTAAATACTTTAAAGGGATGACAAATCACATATATCCTGCGAGCAGGGGATATTCATCACAGAATTCACCTTATGATTACCGTGGACAATATGGTTATAATACTGGCCCCTCTACCTCTGCATCAGCGACTGGCCCCTCTAAATCAGCGACTGGCCCCTCTACATCAGCGGCTGATGACCAAAACTCTCAATTTGAAGACCTTTCATCATCTTCAGTAATGTCTGATGAATTATTTTCCAATATTTTTAATGAATAAAAATCTAAATAATTGTTATTTATTTTTCGAACCTCAATGTTACTGCTAGTCTTTCTTCTGCTTGGATACTTCTCCTCATGATTGTGTCTTCACGTTTAATTATAGACCTTAGTATATTATTCATTTCATCAAACGAAGACACTGACATCCTAAAATAGTTGAAAAATTTTTCTTCATCACTTCTAAGTTCCATAAACAAATGATGGAATTGTCCATGTTGTGCTCTTAATTCCAAAATTGGATGAACCCAAAATTTTCTCTTTTGACGTCGCCGCCGTCGTCTCCGCTTGAGCAGAAGCAGCAAAAGCAGTGCTTCCTCGTCAGAATCCATGACTAGACTGCGGTAGAAATTCAACTGTTCGAGCGGTTGGTAGAGACAGCTCGAGCAGTCAACAACCGACTGCTCAAGCAGTCAACGCCGACCGCTCGAGCGGTCCGTGTACGTCGGTCAGCCGTTAACTGCTCGAGCAGTCCGTGTACGGCCGCCTTTAGTTGGAAAGACAACAAACAAGTCATCTGTTGGAGCATGCCCCGTGGAGAATATAGATCGATTCGATAAAAAAGAAAAGTATAGGATTCCTATCACGTGCCCGAAGTTAATCAAGGAATATAACATGCACATGGGTGGGGTAGACCTAATGGATTCCTTTCTAGGAAGATACAGAATTCGAATGAAGAAAGAAATCTAAAGATTGTTTCACCCATTTTCATAATTCTTCAGTTATATAAAATTTAATTATTTTGTAAAGATAATGCATAATGTACATATCGAAATCGATACAAACATATTTTTATAAAAAATAAATGTTCTAATTGATTTAGTTTTTTTTTTTTTTGAGTTAACTTAGATCTCTAAAGAAACAATATATTTTTTTGGCTAAAAATCTTTTATTATGCATTTAAGGGTTAACTATCCAAAAATTATTATTATTTTGCAGATTATGGAATTCTCCATAAAGAATGCAAAGAAACAGCAGATCTCTGAACGGAAGCTTTGTAAAAAATAGGTTCTCAAAACCTCTACTGGGACCGGTTACGCCACAATCAAAACATCACGAAATTTAGGCGAAATATAAAGTAATATTAAAATTGAAATAAAACTACTTTTTACAGATTTTATCGCGTTATATTGATATTATTTTAATCCCGACGTTTCGGACCCTTTACAGCGTCCATGGTCACGGGTGACTAAGGTGGTAGGCGTCTTGACGTTTCAATTACTAACAGCTACCCTACATTTTTGTTAATTGTTGGCAATCCGATTCACGCAGAACGAGCTCACCGTATCCTTCGGTCTTGCAGTATTTGGCTTGGATTTAGATTTAATTGAATCTATAATAGGGTTCCAAGCAGGTGGTAAGACCCAGCCATCTTCTCTATTGAAATTTGGATGTTTTTTAATTTCAATAGCCTCACGAATCATCCTGGGTAGGAATCGGTTTTCTTTTGCGAGGATTTGTGGTTGATCAAATCTGATGTAATGCCGGGCCTTGTCAAGGGTGTGTTCACAAATTGCAGACTTTCCGTCTGCAATTTGTGAACTTTGAAGAAGAAATGCAAGGGAAAGGGAAAGGCAAGTGCTAGGGAGCGTGACAGAGAATATTATGAATTAGAAAAAGAGCGATTGCGGATAAAGGCTGAGGGAAAAAGAGATATAAGACAAGGAAAAGTTGTTAAAAACAAAATTTTCGAAATTGACGGTGGCGAAATTATTCCTCTATACGATCCACCGCACCTTATTAAAGGAATAAGATACAATTTACCAATAAAAAATGTGAAGTTTAAAATAGATGGAAAAGAAAGAACAGCAAAATGGGATTACATTATACAATTATATAATCACAATCCTGCCTACAAGGGGATTAGGGTTATGCCAAAATTGACAGATCGGCATGTGATACCCAATAAGATATCAAAAATGAAAGTAAAATGTGCAACACAAGTATTCAGTCGCTCTGTAGCAGCAAATAATAATAATAAATTTTATTTGGTTTCAGTAAGTACAATAAAATGTGCAAAGTATTACAGTTCATTAAAAATATGGGGTACTTGTCAAGTAAGTAATAAACATCTCAGCAGTTCCGTAAACTAGACTTACCTTTGTAAGTCTAGTATACGGAACTGCTGAGTTTTAGGTACGGGGTACTGGTGTGTTTGTGTTTATCAAGGTGTTTTTACAAAAAAGAGTATCTATAGTATTATATCCATTGTCTCTATAGTAGAAGCTCTGCTTAGTTTGGGAGTAGCAGATGCTGTGTAAAATGTCCCAGAATATTTATTAATATTATATTAAAATAATAAATGTATTATTGCAATTCATAAATTTTTATTAGTTATTTGATGTGCTTTTGCTATGTTTTTTAGCACCAAACTAACTACAGAGGGGCGTGACTTAATTGTAACTACTGGTATATGTATGTGTATATAAAGTATTACCCCATGGGTTTCAGGAACAGGGTTCAAACAACTGATGGTTATGGCCCCACAGAGGGGAGCTATTTATTATTATTTAAATTTATAAATTGTCAATAATGTAGACCCCCAATACATGTATGTATCATAATTATAAATTTATTATTTTGCAGGTATGGGAATCTTGACACAGGAATGTGAAGAGACAGCAGACTTACTTTTATTTTTGGATAATTTATTTGACTCAGTCAACGGGAGCTATAATAGCTTCACTAAGAAAAGGACGGGAACACCTCTGCTGTGACCAGTCACACCCCAATACAGCTCACAAAAAGGTGTGGGCTGAAGCTAAAATAAATAATAAGTACTATGAAATTTTACGCTACCAAGAAATCAGGCGTTGTACCATCAATTACAAATTGGTTGCACACAATTGAAAATATTGAACATAATATGGTCGATGTTTTATTTAAAAGGTACAACTTGACGTCTATATGGATGAGACATTTCAACCAAGACCCTTTGGAAAACTTTTTCGGCTACATTCGAAGCCACTGTTATAGAAATACGTCCCCTTCATGTGCTGGCGTTGAAGCAGCCTATGCCTCTTTATTAATTAACAACTTAAGTTCGGCACATTCTCCAGGTTCCAAGGTTGACAATTGTACTACTTTTAACCCTTGATAAAAAGTATAGCTTTAATTTTTTTACCAGGCCGTGACTGCATTAATCCCATATCTTGTCATATACTATCGGTCATGGAGTATTTCCAAACGAATAAAAAAATAGAAGGTAACAGAGGACAATTGTCTAGTTGACAGTTCAAGATAGTTTATTAATGTACACCGGAGTGTTCGGCTTAGCGGCACGTATAGCTAAGCTGGGCAGGAGCCGTGCCGCAGCGGTTCTTGTTGGTACGTTGACGGCGCTTTCTTCTTTGCACCATCACGAAACCATCATCATCAGCCCACTTCGCTGCCTTCGCAGACACGGGTTTCGTGGAAGGAGCATCAACATTACTCCCGGCGACCCTAGCAGGATCTCTTCCTATAGCTGGCTCTTTTGATACAGCCAGCTGATCGGGGGGTCTTGTAATTCAAGCGGCGGCGCAGGGAGGAGCCGCAGAGGCGGGAGCGGGGACGCGGGGCGCACTCTGTGCGCTTTCTGCACGCTCAGCGTTCGACAGTGGAGGCGACGACATAACTGTTGACGCGAAACTTGCCACCGATATATCGAGGCCAGCTCCACGACGCGTGTTTACGTTCGATGCACTGGATGGTGACCCAGTTACTGCCACCGTCTTACGCAACTCGTAAGTTCGTTGCGCAAATCAGCGACAGTGTTTTGGAGGCAGCGATGTCGGGTTCACTGGAAGCGGGTTCGTGGAGCAGATCTGGATTGCAGACACCTCGTCCATAACATCCAGCTTCTGCTGCAAGAACGCTAGCAGCTCGTTCGCCACAAGTTGTTGATTCGTGGCGTTTAATTACAAGCAATGGCTTCCGCCGCGCTACACGACTTATAAAATTACAAGTGGCAACACGTCCGCATCAAAACGCGGCTAATGCGAGACTCGATTTCCATCTAGAAGATGCTTGCAACAGATATTGCAAACTGTAAATCTTTACCTGGGTGCAATGTACGCGTATTCAGTCATTTAAAGAAGCGTGTCTCTAAGATGCCTGAAAAACACAGACTGTGTACATTAGTGTTTGATGAGATGGCAATCGCCCCTTCATGCACGTTTAACAAAACCAGGGATATTATAGAGGGATTTGTAGATGATGGTGAAGAAAGACAGCCTCATTTTTGTGACCATGTTCAAGTTATTATGATAAGAGGCGTTGTAAAAAAATACAAGCAACCAGTATGGTTCTCATATTCTGCTGGTACCACTAAAACAGCTTCACTAAAGAGACAGATAAAAATGGTTTTGAAAAAGCTCTTTGAAGCTAATCTTTAAGTTGTTGCAACAGTTTGCGATCAGGGCACTACTAATATAGCTGCGATCAATAGCCTAATTAACGATACTAAAAGGGAAATGATCCTAAGTAATAAAGAATTTCCTGGTGGGTTTTTCATGGCTGAGCAAAGAAAAATATTTGTATTATATGACCTCTCATAAAGGGAATAAGAAATAATCTTTTAAATAAAAATCTTATATACACCATGAATGGCAAGGAATGTCTCGCAAAATGGTAACACATCCAACTGCTGTATGATAAGTCACCAGGGTACAAAGGAGTTAAAATTATGCGAAAATTAACCGCATTTCATGTGGTACCTCATTTAATACCAAAAATGAAGGTAAAACACTGCACGCAAGTGTTCAGCAAGTCTGTTGGTGCAGCTTTAGGATATATGGCAGGTATGTGAGATTATTTTCAGATATTAACTGCAATTTCAATAGTTTGATAGCTCAAAGCTAGCCTTTGTAACTATAGTGTGTTAGGTTTTTGGTGAAAACAAAAATATCAATCATAATAATAAAATAAAATTAATAATAATTAAATTGATCTTTCAAGTCGTGTTTTACAGTATTAGTATTTATTGACAAAAAGGTACTAATAATAATGATGTTTACATTAAGTTTTCTCCTATTTGCTTGCAGAATCTGGTTGTTTGCCCAAAGAATCCACGGACACTGCAGACTTGCTAATATTTTTCGACGAGTTATTTGATAGTGTCAACGGGAGCTTTCACCAGGCTATAGGAGGCAAAATCTATAGAACTGCGGTTACACCAAAATCACCACATATAAAATTATGGAACAAAAGTTTGCCTATATTAAAATCCATGAAATTTAATACTACATTAAGAGGTGGAGTAGTACCTACGTTAAAGAGCTGGATCAAAACAATTGAATCTTTTAAAGATATTAATTACCTTCAGAAAAAGGGTATACGCGGGTATAAGGAATTTCAACCAAGACGCTTTGGAGATTTACGGGTCTATACGAGCACATGGTCATGCCAATACAATGCCAACTGCCTCTCATTTCGAAGCCGCATACAAAACTTTAATTTTAAATAATTTGACTTCGCATTACGCAGTTGGCTCCAATTGCGAAGCAGATGGTAGCTTTGCTTTGGAGTCATTTAAAGATTTTTTAAATGAGGCAGAGGTACACTTGTACATAACAGTCAAAATGTTATAGATTTTGACCATGTGATCGTAGAAGACGTTACGTTAAATACCGATGTATTCATAAATAATGAGGACAAAGCGTTGAAAAATGCGCAGCGATTGGTTATTGCACTGGGTGGATAGCAGTTAAAGCTAAAGAAGCAGTTTATAAAAACTGCTCACAATGCAAAAATGACATGGAAACTGAAAATTTACAAAGTTTCCATGAATTTAAAAAAATTAAAGAATTCGAAAATAAAAGATGGCTCTGTTATCCAACCAGGTGTTTGTTCGACTTCTTCGCACAAGTTGAGAATATAACTTATATTATATTAAAAACCGAGGCCACTAAATTGAAAAGAATGGATTATATAAAATTAGCTGTGTGTGGTAATGAATGTCTACATAAGTTTTTTAAAATGTGAAATACACAGTACTGTTTTCGTACTGTGTATAAAAGCGATGCATTTAAACATACAGCTCGGAACGTTTATTTAAAAAGTAGAGGCATCAAAACACGAAGGCAAATATAATAATTAAATTTTTATTTTATTTAAAGAAAATAAAGTATATAATTTGATTATGCTGCTATTTAGTATTTTGACGCCTAGGTTCGCCTTCTTATGGGTTTCTTTTTTTTTATTATTAGTATATTTCTTTGTACACTGTTTGAATAGCTTTAGTATTATTTAGATTAGTTACTTTTAATCACTGTATGTATTGTTTCATAAGTTTTGCCAAATTCGACAATGGAAATAACATCTTCCATTATCGATTTTGGCAAAACTAATCGATAATGTTCTAGATGATTCTTTTGTGTTGGTAAAAAATAAATTATACGTGATTATAAATTTTTCTATGGTTTTATTTGTTTTTACACCTTGAATACATAAAATTAATATAAAAAATACATATAATGCTACGGCGAAATACTGCAATAAGCGACATCTGTCGTCAATCAAACGAAATAAATTTGCATAGCTAACGCCTGTAACGTTTACAGATGGCAATGAGGTCGCCTAAATGTCAAAGTTGCCAGTCTATTCCCAGTATAACATATTAGTCTATGAGCAGTAGTGAGGCCTACTTATGGTCTATAAAACGTGCCTCGCAAATTCACGCACACAGTCACACTTTTTGCCTGTATTAAACAACAAAACTGTGACTGTGTGTGTAAAAAAGTGCGCGTGTATTTGTGTTTTGGAAGTATAGCTTGTGCAATCCGGCCAAATTGAGAAGTCGTGAATGCACCGCATATTTGTTCATTGCAAAGGGTTGACTTGAATTGTAGGTATAATATTGCATTATTTCGCAATATTTACAATTTTTTTTAGCGCCATATAGTTTTGATTGTTTTACTTGTGCGTAAGTGATTGACTGTTTAAATAATTATTTCGTGAGTTTATTAGTATAAAGTTTATATTAACATGGAAAATTATACCTGTGAGACCTGTGTTGGCGAAGTGTGTTTAAATAAATTAAAAAATGCCGCGTTTTCGACGTTATCCTTTCAGCTGGTTCCCACTTGTCGGGTGTCGGATCCGTTTATTAATCGGAGGCTGTAGTGGCAGAACATTATATATGAAGCTATTCACACTTATCGGAAACCGATTTTGTGTCGGCTCCGACAAGAAATGTCGGGTGTTTTGCCAGCCCTCTACGCCCGAAAAAATATCGTGTCGGATCTCGCTCGCATATGATTAAGAATGGCGCTGTTCACATTTGTCGGATGTCGGGGCCGATAACCCTCTCCCCGCTTCCCCTCATTCCGTTCGTGCGTACGTCGTCGCTGCGATCGCGCACACAAACACTTCGCGGCGCGCAAGCAGAGTTGATTGTGTTTTTATTGTACGCACGTTTGGTGATTCGTAGGTAGTAATGGAAAGAAATATCGACCCCGAACAATTGATCACGCTAGTTCAGGAAAGAGGTGTCCTTTGGGACAAAACTCTAAATGATTATAGAGATAAAGCATCTGAAAATAGCTGCTTGGCGGGAAGTTTGCTGCGTACTCATACCTGAGTTTGACAATTTGGACGAAAAAGAAAGACAATCATGTGGTAAGTGTTTGAAATTATTTATTTAATAATATAGGTAGGTACTATATACGTAAAATTCTAAATATAAATACTAAACATGCGCTTCTGGTTGCCAAGGCACCGAGCCTATTGTTGAAACGAAGTAGTTTGCAAATTCAGACCGTATATCATTGGCAATAGGACCACCACGTGGATTACAGTTTTGCAGTTGTACATGTTCTTGCATCGGATTTTCTGCCGCATAGTGAATATCTTCAAAGTTCAGACCGTCCTTTTCTCTTACAAAATTGTGTAATACTGTACACGCTTTTACAATTTCGATAGCCGTGTCTGGGTGGACATCTAGTGGTCGATGTAATATTCTCCATTTATTGGCTAAAATGCCGAATGCGCATTCAACGTACCTTCTTGCCCGACTTAAACGATAGTTAAATATTTTTTTCTTGTAGTCCAAATGAGTGCCTCCAAAAGGTCTTAACAAATTTGTTGACAGAGGGAAAGCCTCATCGCCCACGAGAACATAAGGCATATCATTTTGAAGTGTTGCATGTAGAGGCCTTGGTTTTGGTATATTTAAACTGCCATCATTCAGTTTCTTCCACATGGTCGACTCCTTGAATATTGAAGAATCGCATTCTTTTCCATACGAGCCAACACTTATAAAAATAAAACGATATTCTGAATCAACAACGGCTAGTAAAACAAATACATCGAGCCACTATTATTTGGTTTCACCACTCTTATGTGCTTACCATCAACTGCTCCAAGACAGTGCGGAAAGTTGGCTTTCATATCAAAACTTTTTGCAATTTCCAACCATTTACTCTCATTATCAGGAATTTTCATGAACTCGTCTCTTAATACATCCCAGATAGTGGAACTAATTTCTTTGCAGATTTTACTAATAGTTGACACACCAACTCTGTAACAGTAGTGCAATTCTCTGAAGGAACAACCCGATGCGCAATATCTGTAAAATAATAAATTTGGTAAGATAATTAACATTTCTATATGTACCTATACCTATTGTAATTGCAGGTAAACTAGTATCTACAAAGTGGTCAAATCTACGAGATGCCTGGACTCGATCAAATAAAAATGAAGTCAAAAAATCCGGAGCAGGGGCTAAGCTTTCAAAGCCATATATATATAAAGAACAGATGAGTTTTTTGCAAAAAGTGGCTGAGCCTAATCGCACTCATGATTCTGTCAAGAAGCGTCCAACAGATACATCGCCAGAAGCATCAGCGGCCAATTCAACAGATATAAATTCAGAGCTGCTATTACCAAGCACTTCCAAAAAGCCCAAAACCCTCGATGACAAAATGAGCCAGTTTTTAGATAGCAGGCTACAGTCAGACAGAAGTAACGAACATCCAATGCTCTCTTTTTTTAAAGGTGTCTTGCCAAACATCGCGTCTTTTGACGATAGTGAAACTTTAGAGTTTCAATCAGGCGTGCTGTCACTGATTCAAAAGCAGCGTGAAAGTCGTTTATACTCATCAAACTATGGTTGGCATTCACACTCGAGAAATCACGTGCAACAATCTGTATATGAATATGGATATTCGACACGCCAACTCGTTGAACCAACATCACCTACTATGTCACAACATTAAAGTATTACTCAAGATTCGGACTTAGATTTTAGTAATATTTAACTACCTAACTACACTAATTTGTTTACGAAATTATTAAAAAAATTAAAGTTATTTCTTTCAATAAATATACTTATGTGAACTAAAAGTGACTGTTTTATGTCTTCCTTTATACAAATGAATAGGTAGGTAGGTATGTATAATTATATTACCTTAGAAATATCGCCAACCTTTCTTCAGTACAAATGCAGTCTCTAAATCTTGTATTTTGGTAGTTTATGCTCACTGATATTTGAGCCAATAGATGGTTGAATGTAGTTATCGACATTCTAAAATAATTAAAAAACTTAATTTCGTCACTCCTCAATTCTGTTATTAAATTCTGAAATGTTCCCAAACTAAATCTTTCTTTCAGTATTGGGTGCACCCAATATTTTCTTTTCTTTGCTGTCTTTTCTCGTTTTCTTCTTAAATAATAATACATCACAACAAGAGCTTCGTCGACGTCCATCGTGCAAATCGCTTCGCGTAGACTGATTAAAATTGGCACTAGCTTCGACCGTGGCCGACAACCGATTATTAATCGTGTATGTGAACAAAGACGCCGACACCCGATAAATAATCGGCTTTGACACCCGACAAGTGGGAACGGGCTCTTTGACGAAAAAGTTAAACTGATTTCAAAGGGAAGGTGTGTCCCGGGTTGAATTGAACTCAAAAAAAGGTAATACTACTAGTTATTTTAATAAAAAGTTCTATTATAATTATTCCTGGCTAGCAGGTTGTGTACACACACACATTGTATTGTTTCTCTTGCATATTGTTTACGAATCACGATAATATGAATATTTGGACTAGTAGTGGTTATGCAGACTTAAATAATTTTCACAAAGCGGCAACTAAGCACGATTCTTCAGAAAAACATCTGGAATCCAATCCTGCTTGAAGTTGCAAACTTTTGGCAAAAGTAGAATAGAGACTAGTTTAAACAGCCAGTTCAAATTAGATATTGAAAGGCACAACGCGAAAGTCGATAGAAACATTTTCAAACGTTTAATTGATGTAGTTTGTTTTCTCGGTAAACAAGAATTAGCATTCCGTGGTCATGACGAATCTAGTTTGTCGTTTAATAAAGGCAATTTTCTTGAATTTGTAGATTTGTTAGCTAAATATGACGGACATTTGGAAACCCACCTAAACTCAACATCGGGTAGCTCATTCACGGGGTTATCGAATAGGACCCGAAATGATTTAATTTCTAGTGTTGCGTCTGTGATGTACGATGCGTAAAAAATGAAATTAGTGATACCGATTTTGTTTCCATCATAGTTGACGAAACTCCTGACGCTAGCGGTCGCGAACAGTTAGTTCTCGTCTTGAGATATTTTCGGGGCTCAGAAGTAGTTGATCGATTTATAAAATATATTGATGTCAGTGCTGACCGATCTCGATAAAACGGCAGCAGGGTGTGGTTGTGGAACTGTGCCGCAAACAATGGTGCACCTCCTATCCTGTCCTTTGTGCCCCACAACCTGCAATCTAAGCGACCTCTGCGCTGCCACTGACGGTGCTGTGGAGGTGGCGAAGTTTTGGGCGCACCAGATTTAATTTGAAAAATAAAATCGTACCATCGACACGAAGAAGAAGAAGTGCTGACCGGACAGCAGTAACTTAAAGCGCATTAATTATCAATGTTTTAGAGGAATTTAATTGTTTACATAAATTAGTTGCTCAAACTTATGATAGTACGGCAGTCTTATCTTCCGAGATTAACTCGATATCGCGACGTATGTTTGGTGTTCAGCTCATGTGCTAAATCTTATTGAACATTAACGTAATTGCTACAAATCTTAGAACTTAATACGTATGTTTGAAGACATGCAGATTAATGACGATAAATGGGATGGAAAAACATTTCAGACACAAGTCTCTGCCTTTTTAAATAGTTTAAAGGAATTTGAATTTATTTATTTTTTTAAATACCTTTTCCGAAATCTTTTCTGAGACTGACATTTTGTATGAAATATTACAGAAAAAGACTAGTAACATTGTTTACTGTATCTGCGAAATTAAAGAGTTTGAAACTTTCATGGAACAGTACCGTACTAAATTTGATATTAACTATAAATCTGTATTAGAATCCAATTGCGACCGACGTAAAAGAAAACGCGGTATTGATAATGTTCAACAGTATTACAGGCGGGTATTTTACGAGATTATTGACAACGTTTTGAACGAGTGTCGTAGCCGTTATCAAAATTTTAAGGATTTAAAGTTTTTCAACCTGCTAGCTTCTGAAAACTTTTCAGAAGCTAAAAAAAACCAAGCATCCTACGGTTATAACGAACACAGCTAGTTACCGACAAGATGCCAGTAGTAATGAACGGTCGCCACTGCCAAGTGCACATTTACCAAGCACTTCAGCTGCCACAATTTCAAACGCTTTGCCTATGCCTGCGCCGAGTACTTCAATTATGCCTTCGACATGTACTTCAGCTTTGCCTGTTCCTAGCACTTCAAAGCAAAGTTATATCGGTGATTTTGTTGTCATCAAGAAACCAATATCATTATATAAAGTTAAATCAACAACTAATAAGCTTGCTAATTAAAGCTTATCTGCCATTCAATTTAGTAGAAAACCCAGAATTTAAAAAAATTGTGCATATGCTTAATCCGAACTATGATTCTCCTTCAAGAAAAACGATATCTAACAATTAGGCTGCCTGTCCACCGGAGCGGAGCGAGGCAGCGGAGCGGAGAAACGGAGAAATATTAACCTATTAGGACTGCACAAAATCTCCGCTCCTCTTCAGTGGATAATCCTATTGGTTAATATTTCTCAGTTTCTCCACTCCGCAGCCTAGCTCCGCTCCGGTGGACAGGCAGCCTTATATTCCGCAGCTGTATAATCAAGTAAAAAATACTGTCCAAAATAAATTAGATTATGCACCAGCAGTTTGTTTAACCACCGACGGATGGACCTCTTTGACCAACCAAAGTTACATCGCAATAACAGCTCATTTTATTGAATGTGAAGAATTACAGTCATATTTACTTGGATGCATTCCATATGATAATCGACATACGGCTTTAAATTTCGCCGCGTTTATGGTGGAATACAGCTAACATTGTAGCTGCAGTGAAACACACCCAATGGCGACATTTTCCATGTTTTGCCCACACCACAAATTTGGTAATTCAAGATAGCCTTAAGTGCATTGGTCATCAATTAAAAAAATTGAAGACAATTGTGGAATGTTTTAAAAGGAGCAGTTCTGCATTATCGAGACTGCGGGAAATGCAAACGCAGTTAAATGTTCCACAATTGAAATTAAAGCAAGACTGTCCCACAAGATGGAACTCTGTCTATGATATGCTGTACCGAATAAACACGGTGAAAGATGCTGTAGTTAGCACACTTGCAATAGAGAACCCAGGCATAAATACTATAGATGCCCATGACTGGATAGTTGTTAACCACGCCTTGAATATTTTGATTATACAGGGTGGCGCAATAGAACGTGCATATTGCATCATTTTTTTTTGCGGGGTAGAAGGGGCGTGGGCGAGGGGAGACCGATATCGTTGGGTAGCGCGGTTCATGAAGTTTTAGTCACTATGAGTCACTTCGACGGGAAGCGTCGCGCATTTTGCGAGCGCGCATTTTACGAAAACTCTCGTTCGTACGTAGTTGTCAGGCGACTATTTTGTTCTGAGTATGGTGTACGGCAAATTAGGGAGGCTCCGAGTGCTAATTTAATTAAAATCTGGATAAAGCGGTTTGAAGAGACTGGATCGACGTTTAAACCACACGCAAAAGGTCGTCCACGCACATCTAGGACCGAAGACAATATTGAGAGTGTTAAGCAGTCGGTACGAGAAGATCCACAAATGTCTACTCGCAAGAGATCGTCTGTCCTAAACATATCGCGACGAAGTTTGCAACGAATTTTAAACTTGGATCTTAAATTGCATCCATACAAGCTGCAATTAACTCAAGAATTGAAAGACTCTGACTTCATAGCACGGCTCACATTTGCTAATGAAATGCTCAATCGGTTTTCAAATTTTGAAAACATCCTTTTCTCTGATGAGGCACATTTTCATATGAATGGGTTCGTAAACCGCCAAAATTGTCGTTATTGGAATAGTGAGAATCCCAGACTCAAACATCAAAAACCGTTACATAGCCCTAAAGTGACAGTTTGGGCCGCAATCTCTGCCAAAGGAATAATTGGTCCTTATTTTTTTGAAAACGCACGGGGGCAAAACATCACTGTTAATACCGAACGCTATGTTGCGATGTTGGAAGGTTTTTTGGCCCCAGAACTTGAAAATTCAAGAATAAAGAACTCTAGGACTTGGTTCCAACAAGACGGAGCTACCAGTCACACATCAAATGACTCCATGGCGGTTGTGAAGCAGATGTTCCCTGGCAAACTGATTTCGAAAAGAGGTGATATCCCATGGCCTCCGCGCAGTCCAGACTTGACGCCTCCTGACTTTTTTTTGTGGGGATACCTCAAACACAAAGTCTACACCAATAATCCGAGAAACATCAGTCAGCTCAAGGAGAATATTCGTGGTGAAATGGCAGCAATCACACCAGCACTACTTAAGAAAGTTTTCGGTAATTTCCGTTTGCGGTTAGAGGAGTGCCAACGTAGAGAGGGTCATCATTTAGATGACGTTATTTTTAAAAAATAAACTTCAGTTATCACTTAATAATTGCTTAGTTTTATTTTAACTATACCTTTTGTATTTATTTTTTAATAATTATTTTAAAAATGCACGTTCTATTGCGCCACCCTGTATTTTATCAAATAACACAGGAAATCAGTGCCGAGAAACATTCACAAAAATAGACACAGTCACATTCTCAAAAATAATGCTTTTTGTAAAAGCCATGAGTGATCATATTAATGCCATACAAATCAAGGAAGCAAATACTGTACCAGAAATCCACGAACTCCTTCAAACATTGAAAAATGGTATATGTGAACGATTTAAAGACATAAACTATATGAAACTAACAACTCAAGCGACCTTCTTAGATCCAAGGAGTAAAAAATTTGGTTTTTCCAGCGACGCGAGGTTCGAATCTACGCTTAAGACCATCCGTCAAAAAATTTCTACCTTCCCAACTGCAAGCTTAGAAGAAGCTCCACCATCCTCCTCCTCAGGCATCCTCTGACGTTATTGAAAGGGAACCATGCAACTCGATGATATGGAGCTCTTTTGATAACAAAGTAAAACAGCATTTGGAAGTACGGAGCTCCGCAGCGGCTGCTATAATTGGCTATTTGACTGTTTTCAGAAAGTTAATTTAAATTATACGTTGGGTTATTTTATACCTCTTACGATCCTATTTTTCTCAAAAAATAACTAAATATTAGGTTAAAATACTACATTTCCTCCATTAATTTGAAAGTCGCACGAACACAGCCGATCACGTGACATTTCTGGCTGTGACGTCATCTCACAACAAATAAGTAAAGTTTACTACGGCGCTCCAACTGTTATTATATTTTGATTGGAAATTTTGTAAGTTTTTTACTGAAAATTATAATAAAACTATTTCTAAGCTTATAATATCAATATTTTTATTAATAAAATGTCATGCTACAAAACGTGTGCCGTGCGTTGATGTAAAAGTACTACAATTAGATATCCTCAAAAATTGTTTGTACACGTTCTCACATATTCCAAACGTCCAAAGCTGTGGTTACAATTAGCACGCCGAGTTCTGAATTTTACATCACTTTTACAATCTGTATCTCTATCTCTACTTAGTATTAAACAAAGTAGCTTCCGCTGTTAGTACGCTAAGATCTGTTTAACTTCGCAACGGATTTTAAAATGCAGTTTTCAAAATCAAATCAAATTGGATACTCTCTTAAAGTTGCATAGCGACAATTAAATTAGTCACTTGATATGCTTTTAGTATTTAAAGGATGCACCCAATATCGACGTTTCCTTTTTCGGTCTTGTTCTAAAGCCTCCCAAATGGCAATTATTTCGATAGGCTTCATTATAAAATTCAGTATCACACAACACAACGGCTCTACAGATGCTAAACGCAGAAACTGTCATGTGGCAGGACGGATGATACACGCGACGTTTTTCTGTTTGATATGAACATGGTTGTACTAAATAACAGTAAACATTTTTTGGTTTTTACTGGTCTTTGTAAACTTGGATTTTAACTTACCTATCTAATTATATGTATAAAATGGAATAAAAAAAACATGTATTTAGCTCGACAGAAAGAAAACACTTTTTAGATATATTAAAAAACTATAGCAATATTATAGAAAATAAGGACACAGATGGAGCTTCATTACTTAATAAAAACGAAGCTTGTATTCGTATTACTGCCGAATATAATGCAAGTCCTCTCGCTACGAGACAGGTAAGTGACTATTCTTTTCACAAATTACATACTTATTCATTACTTTACATAATATATAATCATGTTTTTATGCTTTGTTTATGCTGATAAACACACGAAGCAGAGCCGACTTAAGGCGCAGGCCCTTAGGTTATGTGTGATTGTATATACATATCATATTTAATCACGACCTTGATTAAATGTAAGTGGGTGTATTTATATCGTTTATCTATTTTAGGCAGCAACGAAACAACTACGGCGCTTGTGGATCAACACAAAGCAACGTCAAAGAGAGGCCTGGACCAAAGAACAGCAATATAGACTAGCTTCTGGAGGAAGGAGGAACCCTTGATTATAATTAATAGAACATTACTTTTTTAGATTCTCTGAAGTCAAACACTCCAGCCACAATTGAAATAGAGGATATAACTGTTTTATCGCCTGTATTTATACCTGGTAGCCCAGGGCAATAACAGCTCGACCTACAAATCGAGACCACTACAGCTAGCAACACCACAGAAAAAAAAGATTTGTATTTAGTTGAGTATAAACATGGATAACTCATCGCAGCAGTCATCAGCTTCAAAATCAAAAGGATTAACAGTATTTCAACAATGTTTGTTAAATTCCATGAATAGACAGGAACAGAATAATATGAACCCACATATGAATTTTCTTATGTCCCTTGTACCAGACATGAATACGATGTCTGAAAGGCAATTGTTTGAATTTAAATTTAAGATAATGAAGATAATACAAAAAAATAAATACAATAACGACTACATGTACGGATCTGGTCCTTCAACTAGCACAAATCAGCCAGAACATTATTATGATTATGATAGGGCGAGTTATAGGTACATGTCATCAACACAGAATAACCGGTCACAATATACACAGCGATATCAAGACAAAACCTCGCCTACGCAAAGAGACGCCAATGCACAAATGGAATCGCCAGAGAATAATATTGACTCTCCAGATAATGTATCGGAACCAGCTTCTATTGAAGACATCGAACGAATAGAGGATGCAAAATCTTGGTCCCACCTTCCAATAGCTATGTGTGTTACATCGCTGGGAAGGTATTTTTGAGCTGAATAAAAGTTACTATGGCGCCAAGTTCCAAATCTTAGTCCGTTCAGAGTTTATTAGAGATTAGTCTTCTAGGGTTAACTCTAGAAGACTAATCTACGCCTGCGAGGCGTACACGCATTCGAATATATTTTGTCTCTTTCTAACGGTTGAAGCTAGCGCGTCGTGCTCTTCTGTTACCTCAGTGGCCGACGGGAGCTAGAGGACGGTGCCCGTATCGTTAAGTCCCGCCATTTTTGATTTATCGAAGTGTTGCACGCTTGCGAGACGTATGTTTAGGCTTTGTGTAACTTTTAACTTAGGCCTCTGCCTCGAATTTTGCGGGCAGCGGGGCGGCGGCGGTGGCGGCGCGGGAGCGGCAGGATCTTATGCGTAAAATCAAATGGAACGGTTCTCGAAAACAGCGGGGGGGGGGGGGGGGGGGCAACGAGCGGTGCACTCCAGTCAAGCGGTGACCGCCCGCGTTGCGCGTCTGCATTGTAGTATAGTGTTGTACATTTTCTTTTGCCCACAATAAATCGAGCGTAAGGAATAAATTTGAATCAAAAAGATGTTGTCGTCGTTTTTCAGACATTTCGTTAGCGAATAAAAACAAATATCTCGACAACACAACCACGAACACAACACTACACCGCTATAGTGCCGCGCGATCTGCCCGCTGGTTTGGAGAACAGGTATGCGCTGCCCGCCCCGCTCCCGCGCCGCCGCCGCCGCCGCCACCGCCGCCGCCCCGCTGCCCGCAAAATTCGAGGCAGAGGCCTAAGATTGGGTGACTTGTAATCTTAACATGGAAAATGAAAATGGCTCTATTTGCTATGCTGGCCATCTTCAGTATTGCCATCTGCTACCTTCTAGTACGCGTATATAGAAGATGTCTTCGTCAGTGGATCCAGGAGGAGACGGGTCTCCAAACTATCCGATGGAATCGCACATCACTGCGAGGACGACAGAATTCGGAAGAACAACAGGACGATCAGTGAGTGAGTGCTAAGTATACCTAGTATACCACAGCGAAAATCAAAAAGAAGTGAAAATAAAGTGAAGATAATTAAGTACAGTGAAGTATCATTAGGAATATTTAATGTATTTTCTTATCAATACAACTGTGACATTTAACTTGTTTAGACATACCTACTTTAATATGTTTTCATTAGAGTTAGAAAAAAAATATGATAGCTTAGAAAAAATTACTACAGAAGTTAAAAAATTAAGAGAAAGAAGAAAAGATAGGCCAAGAAAAAATACAAAAGGCCGACAATTTATATATTTCTTATAAAACATTAATTACTTCTTATAGTGAGAGTTCAAAGTCATATAAATTAAAAACCTATGTATTGAAAGAAATATGTGACGAGATAGATCAAGTTTACAATAAAATTCTAAGCTATTATAAATTAGAAGAACTTATTGCCACAAATATGAGTAAAGAAGATACCATAGACATGGCAAAATTCGATGTAAAACTGCGTGTAACTTAATTCCAATTATGGATGGAAAAGATGAAACCACAGAAATAATTATTGAAGGCGTAGAATTTATTATTAGGTAATTTGTGGACTGATCAAAATTGTAAACTGATGTTGATTTCTTTTGTTTGTGATAAAAACCAGCTTGAACAAAGTTGCAAAATCTCTAACGAAGCAACTGCACAAAACTATATCAGCGCACCCCCGGCTCAGAAGGACAGTTCTGTGGTCAAAACCGCGAGCGTTTTTCCAGGGCCAGCAGGCAAAGGTCCGAACGCGGAGAAAACCGTTTTCAGGAGCAAACACGCCAACAAACGAGGGACCTCCAGTCCTTCCTCGAAGACTACGACGCTGGGTAAAACCAGTACCGGTCCTCGCACATCGCCGAAGGCTAAACTTAGCACCTGCTCTCTCAGGCGCCGGACAAAGCCAGTACCAGCCCTCTGCCGACAGGGCAGATGAGTTCCCCAACAAACACACAGCAGGCGGTCACCACTAAGTAAGGTAAGACGGAAGGGATCAGCCGCGTGGACGACGCGTTCTCTGTCTCCTGGCAGTTAGTCAGCCGCAAGGGTAAGGCCCTGGGTCCTGAGGCACCCCAACCTCAGGTCAGCAAACCCTCGACCGTAGCGGCTACTGACAGCGGGAAGAAGAGGACGAAGAAGAACAAAAAGCAGCGACGCCAGGCGCGACTTAACCCTGCTGTAACAAACGAGGCCAACACAACGATAAAATTCTTCAGTGCTGGTAGGCCAACGCAAGGACAGGCTGGTGAAAACCAGCCGAAGCCCAGCGAACAACAAACCGGTGCTGAAGAGGAACCCACGGCCTCAGGACCACGGCCGGCGAAGCCACTCGCAGGGAACGACCAAGCCGCGGCCAAACGGGCTCTCAATGAGACGTCATCACCCCGTGGAGAGCACAAGCGGTCGCATCATGGGTGATTACTTCGATTAATACAAATAAAAAATACATGAATAAAAAAATGTTACACATTATGGAAAGCTGCAAACAGGCAAAAATCGGCTGAAATTTTACAAAATATTCTTGGCCATACTCTAAATAGGCCAGTAGAGACAAGGTGGAATAGCCTTTATGATGCCTTGAAAAAAATCGCAACCATAAAAGATAAATCTGCAACACTTCAGAGCTTTAAACATAAAAAATCCACTTCGTGAATATGAATTTACCTATATAAAAGAATACCTGTCATGTACTCAACCTGTCGCTGATGCGCTTGACATTCTTCAAGGTGAAAACGCAACCTATTACGGAATAATTATTATTGCCAACTATACTCTCGTTGAAGAAAAAGTTGACAAATTTAACTGAAACAAGAGTCTATGAGTACTGCAACACTCTGACTGAAACTTACCTCAAAAGTGTGCAAACAAGGTTTAAAGATTTTCTGAAAATTTCGGGACCTGAAGCTGAAAATGCTGCTTTAGCTGCCGTTTCTCATCCTAAATATGAAAAATTGAAATGGACATCATTAATTGGCCAGGCAGAAGACAGCAGAGAACTTCAAATATTAAATAATCATAAGGAAATTAAAGAAATATTTTTAAAATTTAATACCCCTCTGGAGCGTATGTTTTCGTACGCGACAATGATTAGTTGTCCGAAAGCAAACCGTTTGTCAGGCGAAATGTTTGAAAAACGAGTGATATTAAAGGTTAATTTAAATTATAAATCGGAAAACTAATTATTTTTTATCAGCCAATGGTGAAAATTAAAACTAATAAAAGATTTAAAACTAAACAATGTTTGACAGATGATTACATTTTTTTTTATATAATCATGTGTTTTATTTTCGTATTTGTCAAAACTGTATTAAATAGGGCAGCAATGACTGGTGGACTTGGGCTCAAAATGCTGTTTATCAAGAAAATTAACAACCTGTTGTAGCAAATTTTGTATAAGCCCCATAATATCGAATAAAACATAGTTGGGATGTCTAGTTCCAGTTGTTTTGTACCAGGGTGTACAAATAGAACACCATATAGTGCCTCAGTAATTAGAAAAAAATATTCTAGCCAATAATAAAATGTATAGAGTATAAAACGTTGGGGTTTTTCAAGTGCACAAGACCACTTATGATTGGGAATATATATTACATTTGGAAATGTTGAATAATGAAATAATAAAGGTGTCGACGAAATTGAAAAAAATATGGAATAATGATCGAACTGGACACCTGAATTTTTCGGGTCTATACCCGAAATAAATATAAAATATTGATAACGATGTGTTTTGATATTGAAGCCCAGTTTTTAACTGTACTCAATACTCAATATTTATTGCATTCCACAATGTTAATAGTTAGGTGGTAAACAGTACAATATTTTTGTTCATTATGGACCCCGTCGGGCACAGCAATGTAGAAGAGAGGAAGCACTGTGTGTCTACAGTTACTTAGCTCCATAATTACTTACTCCTTGATGATAACTAATTATACAAAAAATAATTATCATATGCTATACTTATCAAAATAAAAATATCAAATCACAATGTCGTTTAATAATGTCCCTGTAACACCACATCGGCCGGCTACGACATCGAGCGCACGCCCCGCCGCATGCGCCGACCGCCGAGACCCTAACCGCCTATAAAAGACCTCGCAGTTACTAATTGAGCCAGTCTGCGTTCGGCACGGGGCGAGTGCACAGCTTCACCGATTTAGGTTGGTCTCCTTTGCCCCGCCTCTTGACGAACATAGACTGCCGTCATGTCGTGTATTGTTTGATAATTGCGTTGGCATTCGTTAGCGAAACACGTAATTGTTGAGTAGTGCACGGCGTGACGTAGGTAGGGATTAGTTGTAGTTTGGAAGATAGGCTAAACTAGTTAACCATACATTGAGAAACAGTTAGGTACTATTATTATTATTTGTTACCATCGCTGTGAGCATATTTTGTTTTATTGTTTCTTTTTATCAGAAATTAAATTTTGTTAATTGTTATTGCGAGTTTTAGTTATCTCCTCACACATAACCCCTACATCCCTCTTTTAAGAAAAAATTGCAAAATTCCAAAAACTGCCTTTAGAATATTCTTTGTAAAAGCTCGAATAGGAGATTCTCATGACAGACAAGCAACTTTATTTAGATTAAGTAGTCACAGTCTTACTTCTACTTAAGAAGCTTTATTGACACAATAATGATATTCCCAGCCATTTATGTTAACGGCAACATAAGCCGTGAAAAAATTATTAATAAAAACTTAACATTAACCGAGGGTGTGTTTGGTAACAAGGAATAAAGGAAACCAACAATTATTTTCGATGGAAGTTACATAAACTGTGCCGCCAAAAAATTACAAACTTTCCACATATAACATAATTTAGTGAAATCTTTTCTGTTAGTGAAACTACTTCTTCTGAACTGACGGTTACATCATAGATGTGTGCGGCCCATACCCTGTAACGGTAAGAGTAGTAGTAGTAGTTTAAATAAAAACGACCACCAACGTTAACAATATTTATTAATAGGGTCGCGGGTGGTAGGCCCGTCACTAATAAAATTATGATGTACACTTTCTAAAGCGAGTCGGCGCTGATACTCGGCTGAGTCGGCTTAGCCCCGTGGTGATGACCCGCAGCTCGGTAGCGGTAGGACGGGAGTTCTCGCCAGGATGATGCCCTTAGGGTTCATACGCATTATGCGGGTAGCCGCATTACGGCTAGCCGTCCGGCTGACCGCAAGCACAATTATGTACGTAATATTCATTTCTATGCGCACTGCGTTGCGGCTACCCGCAGACCGCTCCGGTCGCTCGGAGAGCTGCGGCCCGAGTGACGGCCAGCCGGACGGTTGCTATACGCACTGTGCGGTTCAGTCAGCGGGTGCCCGCCATTGAGTTTGCACGTGGTACGTCTGGTAAAATGGAATTCGATACCGAAAAATTTATCATCGAAATCCAGAGTCGGCCAGCAATTTGGAACACCAAATTACCAGAGTATTCTGATAGAATATTAAAACAAAGAGCATGGGAAGAGTTAGTGCATATTTATCACGGTACGGAATTGACAAAGGAGGAAAAACAAAAACTAGGTAATTATCAAAATCATTTTATTTTTTAAATGTAATTATATAGATATTAGATTATTATTAGATTATTAGATTTATTATACTAGAAAGGTTTAGGTACTTAACTAAAGGTAAACAAATCGTAGAAAAGGTTTTTTATAGTTGACACTTCCTTGTGTAAAAATACGTTACAACAATCAATTCTCATTTCGATTTATACGATATCATTTATTCGTAAACTACTCTTCATAGATGTCATTGTTTGGACACCACTTTTTTGTTAGTTTTATAAAATACTAGCGGGCCCGGCAGACGTTGTTCTGCCCTGAAAGTGCCCCACCTACCTACCTACTTACTTAAGTACCCTACCTACCTACCTGCCTACCTACCCCATCAACCTACCTACCCACATACTTACTCTACCTACCTACTCTACCCCTACCTACCCTACCTACCTACCTGCCTACATACCTACCTACCTACCTACCTGCCTACATACCTACCTACCTACCTACATACATACCCACCTACCTACCTACCTACCTACATACCATAAGAACAGAAAATGTTTAAATTAGATAAAATGATTGATAATACCACTGAACGTTTTATTATTAACGTGGCAGATAGTTCAACAGATTCTGATATAGACTAGAGCCTATTATTATACGACTTTAAATAATACGATTTTAAAATTTGAAGTAAAAGGTTTAGCATCCATGAGTCACGTGGTTTGTTTTGTTTACCTTTAGTTAACTACCTAAATCTTTCTAGTATAGATATTTATTTATTTATTTAAATGTAATTATCCTGCCATTCTACCCTCCCTTCATGCATAAAATATTCTGCAAATAATTCTCGATATCCGAAAGCAGTTCTATTGTTTCTTCGCACGTTATCTCGAGTAATAGTTTCAGTTAGTGGATTACTTAACGAGTCTCTAAAAGAATATCCGTCTCTGTCTCTTACAAAGTTGTGTAAAATGCAAGCAGACTTAATAATAATAATAATAATAAAGCCTTTTATTCTGGGATCAGAGAGTAACAATTCCAGTATTAAGTAGGCTTATAAGATGTCTCTGGTCTCAGTGTGCCTCTTGGCATAGGCCTCCTCTAACAGTTTCCATTGTAGTCTGTCCTGGGTTACACGTCTCCATCTTGGGCCAGCAGTCAATTTGAGGTCGTCCTCCCATCTCAGATACTGTCTACCCCGGCTTCTTTTTCCATCTCTCGGGTACCACTCGGAAACTGCCTTACACCATTTTCCTTTGTTATCGCGCATCATGTGTCCGGTCCACCTCCACTTTTGTTGGTCAATATGTAGAAGGATATCTTTTAGCTTAGTTCTCGTCCTGATGTCTGTATTTCTGACTCTGTCTTGACGTTTTGACCCTAATATGCTGCGCTCCATTGCCCTTTGACATGTTGCAAGTTTGTCCCTTAGAGACTTGGTAAGTGCCCAGGTTTCACACCCATAGGTTAGGCATGGAAGAATGCAAGTGTTGAAGGTTTTCCTTTTCAGTGTCATGCCCAGGTCTTGAGATTTCATGATTTCCTTGAGTGACCAGAATTTCTTCCAACCATTGGCAATTCTAGTATTTATTTCCTTTGCTGTTAGGTCTTTTGGGGAGATGAGCTGGCCTAGGTAGGTATATTCGTTGACAAACTCTAAGTTAACTCCATTTACGGTTATGTCTGCCTTTGTTGCATTGGTCATCATTTTGGTCTTCGCAAGATTCATTTTCAATCCAACTTTCTCACTTTCTTTGTTGAGGCTTTGTATCATTAGCTCTATGGTTTCTGGGTTTTCTTCAAAGAGAACTAGGTCATCTGCAAATCTGAGATGGTTCAGTTTAGATCCGTTTATGTTCAGGCCAAAGCGCTCCCATTCCAAGTTGCGGAAGATGTTTTCTAGGACAGCTGAGAATAGTTTTGGTGATAAAGGGTCTCCCTGCCTGACGCCTCTTCTTATTGGGAAAGCTTTTCCTAATGTTTCTAGTTGTATGCTGGCCTGGCTGTGTGCATATATGTTTTTGATAATATTAGTATAGATAGCAGGTATCCCTTGTTGTTCTAGAGTGTCCCATATGTAGTTGTGGCTTAAGCTGTCAAAGGCTTTGGCATAATCTATGAAAGCAATGTAGATGTTCTTGTTGTATTCGTTATATTTTTCTAGTATTTGTTTAACAGTGTGGATATGGTCTATTGTAGAAAAGCCTTTCCTGAATCCAGCTTGTTCTACCGGTTGCTATTCGTCTAACATGGGGCTCATCCTGTCCAGTATGATTTTTGCGAGTATTTTGTAGACATTTGACATGAGACTTATTGGCCTGTAGTTTTCTATGTCTTCTTTATCTCCTTTTTTGTGTATTAGGATGATGTGGGATTGGGCCCATTGCTTCGGTACATTGCCGCTCATAAGAATGTTGTTAAATATATTTGTAAGGATGGGGGTTAGCTCTGTCATTGTACCTTTCATCAACTCATTGGTGATATTGTCTGGACCTGGTGATTTCTCCATTTTCTGGCTCTTTATCGCCTTTTCGACTTCGCATGGTAGAATTGGTAGAATTTCTGGGGGAGGGTCTGATTTGGTTTCAGGAGGTTTTATGGTGTCTGCTATGTCTTTTTCTGTATTTGTTTCTTGGTTGGCATAGAGTTGGGAGAAGAAATAGGTAGCAAGTTCGTTGATGTTTTTCCGATTTGTAATATGCTTCCTTTTTCGCTTTAACTTTGGTATCCATTGCTTTCCTGCTACTCGTAGTTCTTTAAGCGCCTTCTTAATACCTCCAGTTCTTTGTATATGTTGTTCCAGTGTTTTTAGTCTTTTGTTTTTGCGGTCCTTTCTGATGCTTTCTCTGATTTTTTTGCTAATTTCTGCTATTCTTTGGATGTTTTCTTTGTCAGTTTGTTTGATTAGGTAGTTTTTTCTAGTATTTATAAGTTGTAGAGTTTGATCGCTTAGTTGGTATTTGTGAGTCTTCTGGTTTTTGTTTGCTGTGCAGTAATTCGTTAGGTGCTTTTCCAGGATTTCATATTTCTCTATCGGGTCTGTCAATTTGTTTATTTTGTTTTTGATTATTTCATAGTTGGTTTCGTTTTGCTTGTGAGGAACCTCAAGCTGGTTGTAAGTATTGGTTTTTATGTGTTTCCGTGATAGTTTTCCTGGAGCCTGCTTTAATGAGCTGCGTACCATACGATGGTTTGTATTGAAATTTAGCTTTGTTATGACCGTTGTGTCTGTGAAGAATTTTGTTTGGTTTGTAATTATATAGTCTATCTCATTTTTGTATGATCCGTCGGGTGAGATCCAGGTCCATTTATTTTTGTTGTTCTTCTTGAATATGGAGTTAAGAACTGTCAAGTTGTGTTCCATAAGGAATTCGACCAGTCTCTGTCCATTGCGGCTCCTTTTCCCGTGACCATACATCCCCAGCACATATTCGTTGTGGTTTTGTCTTACGCCTACTTGGGCATTGAAGTCACCCATTAAGATTATGTGGTTGTCTATATATTTCCTTATTGTTATTGATAGGTCTTCATAAAATAGATCTAATATAGACTGATCTGCTTGTTCAGTAGGTGCGTAGACTTGTATTACTGACCATGGCTTCTTGTAGTTTGGTAGTTTCAGATTGAGTATTGCTAGCCTTTCTGAGATTCCTATTATTTCCAGTATGTATTGCTTAAGATGTTTTTTGATTAGGAAGCCAATCCCATACTGCCCAGCTGTTTTTCCTTTTTGGTATAAGATGTAGTCTGTGTATTCTTCTATTTTTTCTTCGTGTCTACGCATTTCACTTAAGCCTAAAATATCGTATTTTACATTTTCTAGGGCATTATCGAGCTCCAGTAAACTTTCGTGGGTTCGGAGGGTTCTTGTGTTTAATGTAGCAATGTTGTATACTTTGCATCTGTTTGTTAGAGGGTGGTGGTCTGATTCTCCCGCGGGGACCAGCCGTACTGGGAGATGTTTTATTTGTTGTGGTTTATACAGTTGTTTTGAATATCCGGTTTCTGGTGGTAATGTATTAGTGTCTGTAGGTATTTTTATCTGACAGGGAGTATGATCGTTCACGCATGAACTGAAATGCATCTTTTCGCTGTAGTTTGTTTATGTTAGAGGTCTTGTTCGGGTTACCTGGGCTTGGTGTTTCAGATCTTTTCCTTTTCTCATTATCATTTCTGTTAATGTTTTTTCCATCCTTTTTTGATTGCAGAACTGATTTTGGTAAGTCTTGAGTGATATATGAGTTGGGCTTCATTTTTTGTTTGTTTTTAAGTATCTGAACTTTCTTGTGCAGGGTGGTTGTAGCTAGTAGGATTGGTCGGATTTTACCGGTTTTGTCCCCCTTTTTTCCGAGTCTTTGTAATCTGTCGATCTCCCCTTTCTCGATTTCCACATCTATTTCTTTTAATGTTGATGTAACAAGCGTATTCAGGACGTCGTAGTTTTCTTCCTCCGTTTCTGGCAGCCCGTGGAGTAGAACATTATTTCTCCTACTGTTTACTTCGAGGCTTTGTATTTTCCTGTTTAAATTTTCGACTTCACCTTTTAGTTTTTCGTTTTCTTCAATTATTGGTTGTAATTTTTCGTCAACCTTTTGGAGAACGGCCGCAGTAATACTTTCAGTTATTGTTTTTGTTTGAAGGTTAAGTTGTTCTGTCATTTTTGACAGGAGTAGTGACATCTCAGGTGACAGTTGAGTAGTCATGTTATTGACGTGCATGAATCGGAACGTAAGAGTGATGTATGAACGTATCGATACTCGTTTGTTGAGTTGGCAGCCCTGTATTTGTCGTCTTACGTCTATGTGGTGGAGTTGGTTGTCTATGACTGATGACAGTTGGATAACCTCAAAATACTCCGGTGTAGTCTAAATATCGAAGTTTTATCACTTTTTATTGTTGATTATTGCGATATTTTATTGTTTTTCGATGGCCACAAGCACAATGCACTGCCCGAATGGTATTATTTCGCGCACTGATCGTTATTTCTCACTTATTTTATTTTAGTTAAGAGAGCGTTTCGACAAAGCGGTTGACGTAAATGGCACCGAACCGGAAGCCTACCTACCCACATACTTACTCTACCTACCTACTCTACCCCTACCTACCCTACCTACCTACCTGCCTACATACCTACCTACCTACCTACCTGCCTACATACTTACCTACCTACCTACATACATACCCACCTACCTACCTACCTACCTACATACCATAAGAACAGAAAATGTTTAAATTAGATAAAATGATTGATAATACCACTGAACGTTTTATTATTAACGTGGCAGATAGTTCAACAGATTCTGATATAGACTAGAGCCTATTATTATACGACTTTAAATAATACGATTTTAAAATTTGAAGTAAAAGGTTTAGCATCCATGAGTCACGTGGTTTGTTTTGTTTACCTTTAGTTAACTACCTAAATCTTTCTAGTATAGATATTTATTTATTTATTTAAATGTAATTATCCTGCCATTCTACCCTCCCTTCATGCATAAAATATTCTGCAAATAATTCTCGATATCCGAAAGCAGTTCTATTGTTTCTTCGCACGTTATCTCGAGTAATAGTTTCAGTTAGTGGATTACTTAACGAGTCTCTAAAAGAATATCCGTCTCTGTCTCTTACAAAGTTGTGTAAAATGCAAGCAGACTTAATAATATCACTAACTAAATCGATGTGAACATTAATTGGTCTGTGAAAAATGCGCCACTTATTCGCAAGTATGCCAAAAGTACATTCAATGTAACGTCTAGCCACACAAAGTCTATAATTGAATGTTCTTTTTAAAAAATTAAAATTAAATTAAAAAGGTTTATTGCAGAAACTTGTACAACTTTTACAGTAAATCTTACATAGAGACCTCCTTTTAAGTAAATAATATACCTGTGATAGGAGGCCTCGCTCTTCAATGACAGCATAAAATGGTAAAAGTGGTGTACAAAGAGAAAGATAATAAATGTGAACAAAAATTACAATAAAAATCTAAAATTCAAAATTAATCAAGATAAGACTTGAACTATAACAAAATAAATGCAAAAAAGAAAAAAGATAAAACTTAAGAGATATCATCATATAGTGTTTGTGTGTTTGTGTGTGTGTTTGTGTGTGTGTGTGTGTGTGTGTGTGGGTGGGTGGGTGTGTGGGTGTGTGTGTGGTATGGGTGTGTGTGTGGTATGTGTGTGTGTGTGTGTGTGTTTGTGTGTTTGTCAATTCATATTGACATTGTTTGCAGCAATAATTCAATGTCATCGTAGGTCTTCCGCTGTAACCATTGAACTATTGCCTTTTTGCAGTCTTTAGTGGTCATGGGATATATGTTAATAATTTTATTCAGTTTGTTATATAGTGCAGCGGAATTAGCTTTGAATTGTCTTTTGGCATATGTAGTTTTGACGAATTCTATTGGTGCAACACGGTATTTCCGTCTTCTTTCCTGAAGGTGAGGGTCATAGGGCAGGACTTTGTGTAATTTTATGACAGCATGTAATATGTATAATTTTCTGACTGTGAGAATACCGCTAAGGGAGTATAACTCATTGGTTGGGAATCTGTACGGTTTGGTATACATGACCTTGATTAGAGATCTCTGTGCACGCTCTAACTCGAGAAACTTCGTTTTAGTCGCACCGCCCCACACGGGTATACAATATATAAGAATTGATTGAGCCAAAGAGACGTAAATTTCAGTTAACATTTTTTTAGTTGTCACATGTCTTAGGTTTTTAAACATCCAGATAAGTTTTCTCGTACGGGCCATGACCATATCTGTATGAGTATGCCAAGATAACCGCTGATCAACGATTATACCTAGGTATTTTATATGAGTTACTTTTTCAATATTTTTACAAGAACAATTTGTGCTAGCTGTATTATGACAAGTGTGGATTTTAAGATTTACGTTAGGTCCGGGTTGAGTGTTGTTGTAGTTTGTAAATGCAATATATTTTGTTTTAGATATATTTAGTGTTAGAAGATGTGAGTTCAGCCAGTTAGAAATTTCGAAAAGACCCTTTTCAGCAGATTTATATACGGATTCCCACGTATCGCCAGAGAAAGCAATAGCTGTGTCATCTGCATATGAGAAAACGCGGCCATTGTCTGGCATCATATTGCAGAGGTGGTTAATATATATTAAAAATAGAGTTGGGCCCAGTACGCTGCCCTGCGGAACGCCATAGCTCACGTGAGACTCCTTACTAATATACTCTCCTATCCTAACCTTTTGCCTACGATCCCGTAGATAATCTATTAGTAATCCTAACGGCTTTCCTCTTACGCCTATACCTTCTAGACTGCGCACAAGAATGGGGACAGAAACGGTATCGAAAGCCTTTTTTAAATCGAGAAATACAGTAACACATTTATTTCCTGAATCTACTAGGTTAACAATATGAGTTGTTAATGCGGTCACTGCGTCTTCCGTAGATAATTTTTGCCTAAACCCATATTGAGCTTGTGAAATAATGTTATATTTATTAGTGTAGCTGGTTATTCTTATATTAATTAACTTTTCAATTATTTTAGATATTGCAGGCAAGACAGAGATAGGTCTGTAGTTATTAACGTCGTCTCTGTCGCCACCCTTGTGCACAGGAGTTATTATAGCTTGCTTTAGAGCTGGTGGGAATTTCCCTTGACTAAAGCACAAGTTAGCAAGATGAGAAATTATGGGGACGAGCAATTCATGGGCAGTTTTTAAAAATTTTGTTGTAATATTATCCCAGCCTGGGGCGCTTTCAGATTTAAGATCCATTAGCACGTTATAGACTTCTCTAGGATCCGTTTCGAAAAGCACGAAGGAGGAAGTCTGTGATGTTATATTATTATGATCAGAGTCGTTTTGAAATTGTGATCTGTTTGCGAAGGTAATTTCTTCAGCCAGGGTTTTTCCGATGTTAGAAAAGTAATCATTTATGTGGTCTACTGAAGCATGAGGGGTGCTTTTTATCTCTAATAGTTCGGAGTTAACATTTTTCTTTGGTTTGCGATGAGTTATATTGTTAATAGTGTTCCATATCTGTTTCGTATTCTTATTTGCCTTTAATAATTGTTCCTTATCATATTTTCTTCTGAGTTTTTTAACTAAACTATTGCAATGGTTGCGATATCTTCTGTAAGTAATTTGTAATATTTCGTTTTGGGGATCAGCTCGAAGTTTTCTTTGCATATTATTCCTATTTTGTATACAGCGTAAAACTCCTAAAGTTATCCATGGTTTAATAATGCGGTTATTTCTCGGAACTAAAGTAGTAATAGTGTTTTGTTGAAGGCAATTTTGGAGTATGTCTATTAATTGTACAGTTAACGTACCTGGATCATTGATTAAATTAAGATCAGAAATGTTGCTTAGTTTTAAGGTCGTTATTGTTTTATCAAAGTCCACATGTTTTTTAGTTTTTGTGCATTTATAAGAGTTTACTAATTTTGATAATTTAAGGAAAATCATGTAGTGATCTGTGATAGTGGTATTTAATACAGCAACAGAAGCAGCGTTTTTACTCTTGTCTAGTTTCAAAATAAAGTGGTCTAAACAATTTTCGCCTCTAGTTGGTAAGGAGTGTCCCGGTAACAAACCATGCATTGCAAGCATATTTAAGTAGTTTAATCTGTTTGTGCGCTCATTTGTTTGTTCAGTATTTTTATAGATTATGTTAATATTTATATCGCCTGTTATAACAATATTTTTATATGATTTAAGTGAGTCCAGGTGATTATTTAACGAGTCTATAAAGCTATCAGCGTTAGTATTTGAGGGGGATCGATAAATAGCAAGGACTACCAGATTAGGCATTATTATTTGTAAGCATGATGCGTTAACTAAAATGATTTCCTTAACACTAACCTTGTAATCACACTTGATATATACAGCCACGCCATCGCACTGGTTTATATGGTTACTCGTGGTAAAAGTAAAATAGTTTTTAATTTGAGGGGTTGGTTTGTTTACGTCTAGCCTACATTCATTTAAGATTAATAGGTCTACACTAAATTTAAGTTGTGATAGAGTGATTAGTAGATCATCTAAATTACTATATATACTTCTAATATTTTGGGATATTATTGTAAGATCTGATTTATGTACATAAAAATGTTTTGTAAAATCATCCATACCAAATTCCTTAGATTGCGCTATAACTATGTCGTCTATTTCTTGCATAATTGAATGTGTGCTATCCATGATAATATAGGTATATTAACAGTCTGAGTCTTAATTCCATATTGTTTACGTAAACATATTTTAATCGAAGATCAACGTAAAGTATTACGATATAAAAGAGTACATAGCTATCGCAGTAGATGAAAATTTTAACGTTATATACGGTGTATATACTAAAATAATTGCTTAAAGAAGACGATATGAGTGTGTAGTATGAGTTATGTTCGCGTATGTGTTTTCGAGTTTTTAGTGTACGTACATTTATTTTAGAATATAGACAGTGTTTACGGTGTAAAATTTGAGTGTGTAGTTTATGTAAAAGTATGCATTTTATTTGTGTGAAGGTGTATATAAGGTTATGTGTGATTGTGTAATTGTAATGTAAAAAGTATTGGGACTGTATATGTGTGTATAATTCGTGTGAAATTAGAATGAGATAATTTGTATTACAAACATTTTTTAAAAAGGTCAATAAACAAAAAGAAATTATCAGAAAAAACATAAAATATAGACAACATAGTAGTAGTCACGCTTCTTGCATTAAGCTTTGTATTTGGGACTCACTTCTAATTATGTATGTCGGTGATTCGTCATGTCTTTTAACATATATTTTACCATAGGCGGTCCAGCAGTATTTATATCCCTTTGACTTAGCGAGGTCGCATGCAAGGAAGTGTAGTCTTGAGCCTTTTGCAGTGAGCTGTTCGGATACGAATATAGGCGTGTCTTCGCTACTTTTGAAGCCTAGATGTTTGGCGCAGAGCTTTCCTTTGTGCTTGGTGTTGAAAGACTTACACATCGTAAGTACCTCAGTCTTCAGTATAGTCGAGGATAGTTCCACTATTATGGGGGTAGTAGTCATACCCTGCTTTTTCCCTTTAATTCGGTAAATATCACGTATATCCGACTTCGCGATTGGACTGTTTACGGTCTCAGTTAAACATTTTACCATGTCAATAAGGTCTTCTTTAGTTTCTTTCTTCTGCTTGGGAACGTTTTTGATTTCAATGTTCGATTTTCGACTACCGCGCTGAAGATCCTCAACTTTTTCTTCCAGAAGGGTTATGTATTCTTTATCCTTCTTAGCTTGTATCTCCATCTGTTCTATTTTTCTCTTAAACTCTTCATTCTGCTGAGTTATAGCGGCCACTGAGTTTTCTATGTTAGAATTTGTGAGTTTTATTTCCATGAGCGTGGGGGTTATTTTTTTAAGCTCCATTTCTTGAGTTAATAACATAGACTTAATCATGTGAATCATATCTTCTCTAAAATGTTCCAAGTCATCCTCTCTTCTTTTTTTAGGTCTTTGGGAGACATAATTTAGTGGGGAGTCGTATATCTCTTCTTGATTGGTTAGGTTAGATTCAGAGTCGCTCATTTTGGTACTAGGGTATAAGCAATTAGAATGATACTTTTTAAGGTCAGCTTAGTCTGTGCGTTAGTAGTATTAGTTGTATGTATAGGCGTTAGTTATAAAGCGCTCACCAGGTTTTCCTAAGGAAACAAAGCATACGAAGTACCAGGGCAGCAGAAGTTGTGAGAAGCTGTAATTTGTCCAAGGGCCACTTTAGCGCTCACTAGATTTTCTTGTCAGGAAACCACGCTTAAAAGTACCAGGGCAGCAGAAGTTGTGAGGAGGTGCAATTTGTCCAAGGGCCAGTACATCAATATATATTATATTATATAAAGCGCTCACCAGATTTTCTTGTCAGGAAACAACGCTTGCAAAGTACCAGGGTAGCAGAAGTTGTGAGGAGGTGTAATTGTCCAATGCTCAGTACTCAAGGCGGGGGGGGCGTTGCGCCGCTGTGCTAGTCCTTACTCGTGGTGCAAGGGGGCGTGACCAGGGCGGATGCGCACATGCGCACAGCACAGGTCAGGTACCAGGGTATTATGATCAGCTATAGCTATAAGGCGAAACACTTGCGAGTTTGTTTAAAAATAACTCTTCTTATTTTATGCACTCCTATTTTTTATTACGGAATTAAATTTACTTAAAATTATTATAACTTTTTATACAAATGGTCTATAACACTGAGTACACGTCTACACCTTGCGGCGGTCCGGGGGGAAGAGGGGCTTTTTGTAATATTTAAATTATTTCTCGGATAAGGGCGCATCATACTCGTACTTAAAGCAAATGCCTCGTCTCCTACAAAAACGAAGGGGAAACAAGTTGCATTGTTTTCTGAAATAGGTGCTGGTTCAGGAATGTTTAAGCGGTTCTCTTGAATTTTTTTATAAAAGTTTGAGTTTTGAAATATTGCTGAGTCACCGAATCTTCCATATGCTCCAACATCAATCATCACAAATTTGTAGCTGCTGTCACAAATTGCTAGCAATACCAAAGAAAAATATCCTTTATAATTGAAGCACATTGATCCACTATTGTTAGGTGCTATAATTCTAATATGTTTTCCGTCACAAGCACCTATACAGTTCGGAAAATGTGCTCTAGTAGAGAAACCATTTGCAATTTGAAGCCACATATCTTTGGTTGGTTGTGGTAGGCATACATTTTTTAAGCAAAACCATATAGCTGCACATACTTCTCGAACCATTTCGGCGATAGTACTAATTCCAATCTTAAACATATAATGCAATTCTGCGAATGAACAGCCTGACGCCAAATATCTGAAACAATGTTTTTTTTTAGGTTTGAGTATTCAAAAAAAATGGAGAAATATTCGCGACTGTTTTGTGAAGGCCCATAAAGCGAAAGAGACTAAGAGCGGATCAGCGGCAAAAAAAAAAGACTTCATATGTTTTCTACGATAGTTTGTTATTTTTAAAAGATACTGTAACTGTCAATAGCACAACGGGGAATGTAACTACAGGAAATGAAGATGGTAACAGCTATGCAAAATGAAGAAACACTTCCATCAAATACTTCATGGGCACCAAAGAGAAACAAGAAAAATAATAGTGATGATCCTATCGGTAGAGAGTTAGTCGGGGCCTTGAATAGAATTTTAGAAAGAAAGAGTGTTGAAGATGACGAGGATCGCCTCTTTTTCTTGTCTCTAGTAAAAGAATTTAAAAAAATTCCAGAACATATGCAATTGCAAAGTAAATTAGATATTTTAAAGGTAATTAAAGATGTGCAGATTTTCAATTATTCGAACATTGATTATCCAAGGCCTAATTCTTACCGGGGATATCAAACGTCACATTATTCTGGTAATAGTCCTTATTCTCACCGTACAAACTTCTCGGAGGTTGGACGAGGGAATACCCATCATGGATATCAAACGGTACAGTATTCAGGAAGTAATGTCTACACGCAGCCTGTGCAGTCTTTGGAGTTTGGACGAGACACGTCTCAAGAAATTGTGAGGAATCCGACGAATGCACAATCGCCAATTTCCGAAAAATCTCAGGAGAGTGATTATCGGAATCCGACGAATGCACAATCGCCAATTTCCGAAAATTCTCAGGAGAGTGATTATATGGAACTTTTTAATTCCATCACTGACGATGATGCTTGAAATGTGTACCTACATTATTATTTTAATAAAAATTGAATTATACATATTTATTTTACTTACCGTAGCACTATTATTAACTTTGCTTCCGGTTTAATACTATTGCGAAATTGTGTGTCTTGCTTTGTTATAAATTTTTCTAAAATGTTCAATAATTCTTCAAACGTTTTTATGCTCATTCTAGTAAATCCGAAAAACTTATCTTCATATTTTTTTAGTTCTTCGAAAAATATTGCAAAATGCTTGCTCTCATCTCGTGTTTGCAAATAAGGATGCACCCAGTACTTCTTTCTTTGTTTTTTCTTCTTTACGTAACGTGTGTAAATGTAGTAAATAGCTGCAACTTCTTCCACGTCCATCTTTGAAATGGATCGACATGACCGCAAATCGCAACGGTTCTTCAACCGCACGTTGCGGTTGCGAATGCGGCTGCCCGTGATCCGGCTGGCCGCATTCGCAACTGTATCCTGCGGTCAGCCGCGCGGCTAGCCGTAATGCGGCTACCCGCATAATGCGTATGAACCCTTAGAAACCGGGATTTCAGGGTCACTCTGCCGTGCCGGGCACCCGCGAATACGTCGCGGTGATGGTGGTAGGCTGCTCCGGCTTCAAAAGCGCAACCACAGCGGTAGCGTATAACCCTGGAAACATGTTCCATCGTCATATGAGCGTCCTATCGTCTCTGCTGATTGTGACCACCAGGGCGTAAGCAAGCGAGAAGTTCTATTGCGCTAATGCTATGTGCCCGCCTTGGATGCTATCTCTGCACTGGTCTACGGCTACGCGCGACTGAAGATGACACCTCATAAAGAAGGCAGGGCTGGTACAAGCGAGTAGTGTGACGTATGGTTGAGTATACATATGTGAAATACTTATAGGTCACGAGCATCACTGGTAAACAGCTGATCGCTAATATGTTATTTTAAATAATGCAGATTTTGAAATTGAAAAGGAAAAATTGGTATTTTACAACATACACTCAGACGCACATTTAACCGTCCACTCATCTCGAATTCCATATCGTCTATTTATGTTAACTTACGCTTTGACTACTAGGCGTAACTTCCTAAGTGGGTATATCTGAAATAAACAAAACAATCATACCCACGTTTTATTTACTTTTGTGGTTTTTATTCAACAATGATCAGTTTAGTCGAAATTTGACAGTCTCGCCTCTCGTTCTGTGTGAAGGAAAGGAAACTAATGTATTGTTTTAAAACGTTGCGTTACCATTTATTCGAATAAAACCGAGGTGTTGGAGGACTGTTATCTCATTTGCAGCAAAAAAAAATGTCACTCGACGCAGCTGGAGCAGCCAGAGCTGTGGCACTTGCAGACGCTGGGTTCAGCTAGCGTTGGATTGGACGAATGCTTAAATATCCACGAACCACTATTCAAGATGCTATCCGGCGTTACAGAGAGACTGGTTCCTACACAAGGAGGCCAGGGCAAGGTCGTAGAAGGTGTACATCAGAAAGAGATGACCGTTACATCGTCTCGAACGTTCTTCGAAATCGGTTCACAACGGCTTCTGAGGCTCGTAACCACTTATTTGAGGTACAAAATGTAAGTGTGAGCCTAAAAACAATAAGAAGAAGGTTAGCAGAGAGGGAGCTGGGTTCATTTCGACCAGCTCGAGTCCCGGAACTGACCGCAACTCACAGAAGAGCGAGAGTTGCATTTGCTCGAGAACCTTTAAATTGGACTTCGAAACAATGCAGTTCTCTTCTCTGATGAATCAAAAATCTGTTTAAGAGGTCCTGATGGACGTCAGCGTGTGTATAGACGCCGTGGTGAAAGGTTTGCTGACTGTGCTGTGGTGGAAACAGTGGGCTACGAAGGAGGCTCAATAATGGTGTGGGATGGCATATGTTACGACGCCCGTACAGAGCTGGTCGTCTTCGACAGAGGCAGCGTTAATGCTCACAGGTACGTGACAGAAGTCCTAGAACCACATGTGATGCCGTTTGCGCCATTCATTGGCGATAATTTTGGTTTAATATACGACAACGCTCGTGCACACACCGCGAGAACTGTCTCGGAATACTTGGACGCCGTCAATACTCAACGTTTACAATGGCCAGCTCGGAGTCCTGACCTGAACCCGATAGAGCATGTATGGGTCAACCTAAAAAGTCGGATTCGGAGTCGTACACCAGCTTCTACGACCATCAGTGAGCTAAAAACTGCAGCTGTTGAGTGGCGGAACATTCCACAAAGCGACATCCAAGACATACCGGACGGGCTTTCAAATCGCTTACAAGAGGTCATTAGGGCCAGAGGAGGAAATACACATTATTAGTGCGACAGTTTAGAGCATACTTTTTTTAAATTAAAATTTTACAAATTTTTGTTTTTGGTATAAAAACTGCATATTGTGATTTTTTTAATTTTTTGCTTAACTAAACCACTTCACAACTTACACATGTTTCATTTGTTTTCTTAAATGTTCACCCAATGTTGCAATATAACACAATTCATTAAATTACGATAATATTTTAAAGAAATCGTCAAAATATAGGTGGCCGGTTAAATGTGCCCTTGAGTGTATAAATATATTGATATCTTCTAGACAATATAATTGAAAAAATAGCAGAAAAGGTTATTATTGTAGTTGCATTTTAGACAAAGCGCGCAAATCTCTTGTAATATTAATATAATCAATTGAATATCTCAAAGGTTCTTCTGTCTGACTCACGTGACATTCTTATCAAGTTGAGAAAAGAATAAATAGAAGCAAGACCATGTCAGTCAGTTTCCCGTACAAGCATCAACTCTATACTTTAGTTCATATAACGTTATGGGCACTAGCTACACTAGTATGCGTGACGAAAATTTTAATCAATACGATAACACGTTTCGCAAGTATAATAACTTGCTGCGTGTGACTGTAAAACCTGGCATCAACCTACGTCGAATGCCATCGTGGAATGAAATGCCGCTGCTGTCTCCAGAAACCATCTGCACGCGCGCACAGAAATTAGGCCTCATGATATATCATTCAGAACAGGCAGGTAATAATGACGACAACACGCGCCCCGAAGATAAAATCGTTAGTAGTTATATGTGTTGTTCCATTCTCAAATGATGACCCCTGACGATAGCCATTCTGACGCCATTGGCCCTCGGCGTAAGGTAAAGTTATTACACAACATATTTTTTTTTGTTACGGCTAGAATGCTTAACACAGCTAATATACCAAACTGGAAAACTTTAAGTAAGTTGGTGACAAACATGACACGTTCAATGTTCAATATTCATGCTCGTGGTACAGATACTGTCACCGCTACATTAACAGATACTTCTACTAAGGCAGTAGCTGCCTATATTGGCCCACAAGCTACGACATCCAGTTCAATAGAGCAGCAGACGGGGCGTAATAGCTTAGCCGGGGTAGAGACCATAAATTCTGTCTCAGTGGAACAGCAGTCGAAGAGAATCTAATAAAAATAAAACCATCGCGTCGTAAAGGAAAACTACGTTAATAGATTCCCATGACACATCTGAGGGACTATATGGAATCATCCTACCCCGAAGGGAACACTTGCGTCAATCGTTCAGAATCTCAGATACTTCCATAAAAAACGCTCACAACGCTACATTCTTTTCATGATGAGAAAAGAAGAAATAGAAACAAGACTCAACCATATTAGTCTGTTTCAAGTACTAGCGCCAACTCCATACTTTAGATTAACTAATGGGCACTAGCTACACTAGTATGCGTTACGGAAATTTTAATCAATCTGATAACACATTTGGAAATATAATAACCTGCTGCGTGTGACTAGAAAACCTGGCATCAAAACACGTCGAATGCCATCGTGGAATAAAATGCCTCTGCTGTCGCCGGAAACAATCTGCACGCGCGCACAGAAACTAGTTCTCATGATATATCAGCTTTAGAACAGGCTGGTAATAATGACGACAACATGCACCCGAAGATAAAAACTGTAGTAGTTATGTATTGTTCGATTCTTAAATGATGACCCCTGACGATAGCCATTCTGACGCCGAGGGCCAATTAGTTAAACTATTTATTACACAACATACAATGTTTATTTGTTACGGCTAGAATGTCTAACACAGCTAATATGCCATATGGTGGAAAAAATTTAAGGTACCATGCTTTTATTGCAGCCCAGTATCAAGTGGGTTCAAGAGTAGAACCAACGCATTTTCCCACGTTTTGGACACCATTACCTACCTACCTCGTACCGAACCCAATATCACTTAGATTTACCGCCTTTATTAATTAGACAACCACTCCGTATGGCCAGAGACTAGCATAACGACTGTACAACGAGAAGACGTGAATTTGACCATCTTAATAATACCTATCAAGTAGAAGCAAGACTCAACCATGTTAGTCTGTTTTCCGTACAAGCGCTAAATGCATACTTTAGATCATAATAACGTAATGGGCACTAGCGACACTAGTATGCGTGACGAAAATTTTAATCAATCCGATAACACCTTCGGAAATTATGATAGCATGCTGCGAGTGACTGGAAAACCTGGCATCAAACCACGTCAAAGCCATCGTGGAATGAAATGCCGCTGCTGTCTCTAGAAACCATCTGCACACGCGCACAGAAACTAGTTCTCATGATATATCAGCTTAAGAACAGGCTGGTAATAATGACGACAACACGCACCCGAAGATAAAATCTTTAGTAGTTATATGTGTTGTTCCATTCTCAAATGATGACCCCTGACGATAGCCATTCTGACGCCATTGGCCCTCGGCGTAAGGTAAAGTATTTATTACACAACATATTTTTTTTTGTTACGGCTAGAATGCTTAACACAGCTAATATACCAAACTGGAAAACTTTAAGTAAGTTGGTGACAAACATGACACGTTCAATGTTCAATATTCATGCTCGTGGTACAGATACTGTCACCGCTACATTAACAGATACTTCTACTAAGGCAGTAGCTGCCTATATTGGCCCACAAGCTACGACATCCTGTTCAATAGAGCAGCAGACGGGGCGTAATAGCTTAGCCGGGGTAGAGACCATAAATTCTGTCTCAGTGGAACAGCAGTCGAAGAGAATCTAATAAAAATAAAACCATCGCGTCGTAAAGGAAAACTACGTTAATAGATTCCCATGACACATCTGAGGGACTATATGGAATCATCCTACCCCGAAGGGAACACTTGCGTCAATCGTTCAGAATCTCAGATACTTCCATAAAAAACGCTCACAACGCTACATTCTTTTCATGATGAGAAAAGAAGAAATAGAAACAAGACTCAACCATATTAGTCTGTTTCAAGTACTAGCGCCAACTCCATACTTTAGATTAACTAATGGGCACTAGCTACACTAGTATGCGTTACGGAAATTTTAATCAATCTGATAACACATTTGGAAATATAATAACCTGCTGCGTGTGACTAGAAAACCTGGCATCAAAACACGTCGAATGCCATCGTGGAATAAAATGCCTCTGCTGTCGCCGGAAACAATCTGCACGCGCGCACAGAAACTAGTTCTCATGATATATCAGCTTTAGAACAGGCTGGTAATAATGACGACAACATGCACCCGAAGATAAAAACTGTAGTAGTTATGTATTGTTCGATTCTTAAATGATGACCCCTGACGATAGCCATTCTGACGCCGAGGGCCAATTAGTTAAACTATTTATTACACAACATACAATGTTTATTTGTTACGGCTAGAATGTCTAACACAGCTAATATGCCATATGGTGGAAAAAATTTAAGGTACCATGCTTTTATTGCAGCCCAGTATCAAGTGGGTTCAAAAGTAGAACCAACGCATTTTCCCACGTTTTGGACACCATTACCTACCTACCTCGTACCGAACCCAATATCACTTAGATTTACCGCCTTTATTAATTAGACAACCACTCCGTATGGCCAGAGACTAGCATAACGACTGTACAACGAGAAGACGTGAATTTGACCATCTTAATAATACCTATCAAGTAGAAGCAAGACTCAACCATGTTAGTCTGTTTTCCGTACAAGCGCTAAATGCATACTTTAGATCATAATAACGTAATGGGCACTAGCGACACTAGTATGCGTGACGAAAATTTTAATCAATCCGATAACACCTTCGGAAATTATGATAGCATGCTGCGAGTGACTGGAAAACCTGGCATCAAACCACGTCAAAGCCATCGTGGAATGAAATGCCGCTGCTGTCTCTAGAAACCATCTGCACACGCGCACAGAAACTAGTTCTCATGATATATCAGCTTAAGAACAGGCTGGTAATAATGACGACAACACGCACCCGAAGATAAAATCTTTAGTAGTTATATGTGTTGTTCCATTCTCAAATGATGACCCCTGACGATAGCCATTCTGACGCCATTGGCCCTCGGCGTAAGGTAAAGTATTTATTACACAACATATTTTTTTTTGTTACGGCTAGAATGCTTAACACAGCTAATATACCAAACTGGAAAACTTTAAGTAAGTTGGTGACAAACATGACACGTTCAATGTTCAATATTCATGCTCGTGGTACAGATACTGTCACCGCTACATTAACAGATACTTCTACTAAGGCAGTAGCTGCCTATATTGGCCCACAAGCTACGACATCCTGTTCAATAGAGCAGCAGACGGGGCGTAATAGCTTAGCCGGGGTAGAGACCATAAATTCTGTCTCAGTGGAACAGCAGTCGAAGAGAATCTAATAAAAATAAAACCATCGCGTCGTAAAGGAAAACTACGTTAATAGATTCCCATGACACATCTGAGGGACTATATGGAATCATCCTACCCCGAAGGGAACACTTGCGTCAATCGTTCAGAATCTCAGATACTTCCATAAAAAACGCTCACAACGCTACATTCTTTTCATGATGAGAAAAGAAGAAATAGAAACAAGACTCAACCATATTAGTCTGTTTCAAGTACTAGCGCCAACTCCATACTTTAGATTAACTAATGGGCACTAGCTACACTAGTATGCGTTACGGAAATTTTAATCAATCTGATAACACATTTGGAAATATAATAACCTGCTGCGTGTGACTAGAAAACCTGGCATCAAAACACGTCGAATGCCATCGTGGAATAAAATGCCTCTGCTGTCGCCGGAAACAATCTGCACGCGCGCACAGAAACTAGTTCTCATGATATATCAGCTTTAGAACAGGCTGGTAATAATGACGACAACATGCACCCGAAGATAAAAACTGTAGTAGTTATGTATTGTTCGATTCTTAAATGATGACCCCTGACGATAGCCATTCTGACGCCGAGGGCCAATTAGTTAAACTATTTATTACACAACATACAATGTTTATTTGTTACGGCTAGAATGTCTAACACAGCTAATATGCCATATGGTGGAAAAAATTTAAGGTACCATGCTTTTATTGCAGCCCAGTATCAAGTGGGTTCAAGAGTAGAACCAACGCATTTTCCCACGTTTTGGACACCATTACCTACCTACCTCGTACCGAACCCAATATCACTTAGATTTACCGCCTTTATTAATTAGACAACCACTCCGTATGGCCAGAGACTAGCATAACGACTGTACAACGAGAAGACGTGAATTTGACCATCTTAATAATACCTATCAAGTAGAAGCAAGACTCAACCATGTTAGTCTGTTTTCCGTACAAGCGCTAAATGCATACTTTAGATCATAATAACGTAATGGGCACTAGCGACACTAGTATGCGTGACGAAAATTTTAATCAATCCGATAACACCTTCGGAAATTATGATAGCATGCTGCGAGTGACTGGAAAACCTGGCATCAAACCACGTCAAAGCCATCGTGGAATGAAATGCCGCTGCTGTCTCTAGAAACCATCTGCACACGCGCACAGAAACTAGTTCTCATGATATATCAGCTTAAGAACAGGCTGGTAATAATGACGACAACACGCACCCGAAGATAAAATCTTTAGTAGTTATATGTGTTGTTCCATTCTCAAATGATGACCCCTGACGATAGCCATTCTGACGCCATTGGCCCTCGGCGTAAGGTAAAGTATTTATTACACAACATATTTTTTTTTGTTACGGCTAGAATGCTTAACACAGCTAATATACCAAACTGGAAAACTTTAAGTAAGTTGGTGACAAACATGACACGTTCAATGTTCAATATTCATGCTCGTGGTACAGATACTGTCACCGCTACATTAACAGATACTTCTACTAAGGCAGTAGCTGCCTATATTGGCCCACAAGCTACGACATCCTGTTCAATAGAGCAGCAGACGGGGCGTAATAGCTTAGCCGGGGTAGAGACCATAAATTCTGTCTCAGTGGAACAGCAGTCGAAGAGAATCTAATAAAAATAAAACCATCGCGTCGTAAAGGAAAACTACGTTAATAGATTCCCATGACACATCTGAGGGACTATATGGAATCATCCTACCCCGAAGGGAACACTTGCGTCAATCGTTCAGAATCTCAGATACTTCCATAAAAAACGCTCACAACGCTACATTCTTTTCATGATGAGAAAAGAAGAAATAGAAACAAGACTCAACCATATTAGTCTGTTTCAAGTACTAGCGCCAACTCCATACTTTAGATTAACTAATGGGCACTAGCTACACTAGTATGCGTTACGGAAATTTTAATCAATCTGATAACACATTTGGAAATATAATAACCTGCTGCGTGTGACTAGAAAACCTGGCATCAAAACACGTCGAATGCCATCGTGGAATAAAATGCCTCTGCTGTCGCCGGAAACAATCTGCACGCGCGCACAGAAACTAGTTCTCATGATATATCAGCTTTAGAACAGGCTGGTAATAATGACGACAACATGCACCCGAAGATAAAAACTGTAGTAGTTATGTATTGTTCGATTCTTAAATGATGACCCCTGACGATAGCCATTCTGACGCCGAGGGCCAATTAGTTAAACTATTTATTACACAACATACAATGTTTATTTGTTACGGCTAGAATGTCTAACACAGCTAATATGCCATATGGTGGAAAAAATTTAAGGTACCATGCTTTTATTGCAGCCCAGTATCAAGTGGGTTCAAAAGTAGAACCAACGCATTTTCCCACGTTTTGGACACCATTACCTACCTACCTCGTACCGAACCCAATATCACTTAGATTTACCGCCTTTATTAATTAGACAACCACTCCGTATGGCCAGAGACTAGCATAACGACTGTACAACGAGAAGACGTGAATTTGACCATCTTAATAATACCTATCAAGTAGAAGCAAGACTCAACCATGTTAGTCTGTTTTCCGTACAAGCGCTAAATGCATACTTTAGATCATAATAACGTAATGGGCACTAGCGACACTAGTATGCGTGACGAAAATTTTAATCAATCCGATAACACCTTCGGAAATTATGATAGCATGCTGCGAGTGACTGGAAAACCTGGCATCAAACCACGTCAAAGCCATCGTGGAATGAAATGCCGCTGCTGTCTCTAGAAACCATCTGCACACGCGCACAGAAACTAGTTCTCATGATATATCAGCTTAAGAACAGGCTGGTAATAATGACGACAACACGCACCCGAAGATAAAATCTTTAGTAGTTATATGTGTTGTTCCATTCTCAAATGATGACCCCTGACGATAGCCATTCTGACGCCATTGGCCCTCGGCGTAAGGTAAAGTATTTATTACACAACATATTTTTTTTTGTTACGGCTAGAATGCTTAACACAGCTAATATACCAAACTGGAAAACTTTAAGTAAGTTGGTGACAAACATGACACGTTCAATGTTCAATATTCATGCTCGTGGTACAGATACTGTCACCGCTACATTAACAGATACTTCTACTAAGGCAGTAGCTGCCTATATTGGCCCACAAGCTACGACATCCTGTTCAATAGAGCAGCAGACGGGGCGTAATAGCTTAGCCGGGGTAGAGACCATAAATTCTGTCTCAGTGGAACAGCAGTCGAAGAGAATCTAATAAAAATAAAACCATCGCGTCGTAAAGGAAAACTACGTTAATAGATTCCCATGACACATCTGAGGGACTATATGGAATCATCCTACCCCGAAGGGAACACTTGCGTCAATCGTTCAGAATCTCAGATACTTCCATAAAAAACGCTCACAACGCTACATTCTTTTCATGACGAGAAAAGAAGAAATAGAAACAAGACTCAACCATATTAGTCTGTTTCAAGTACTAGCGCCAACTCCATACTTTAGATTAACTAATGGGCACTAGCTACACTAGTATGCGTTACGGAAATTTTAATCAATCTGATAACACATTTGGAAATATAATAACCTGCTGCGTGTGACTAGAAAACCTGGCATCAAAACACGTCGAATGCCATCGTGGAATAAAATGCCTCTGCTGTCGCCGGAAACAATCTGCACGCGCGCACAGAAACTAGTTCTCATGATATATCAGCTTTAGAACAGGCTGGTAATAATGACGACAACACGCACCCGAAGATAAAAACTGTAGTAGTTATGTATTGTTCGATTCTTAAATGATGACCCCTGACGATAGCCATTCTGACGCCGAGGGCCAATTAGTTAAACTATTTATTACACAACATACAATGTTTATTAGTTACGGCTAGAATGTCTAACACAGCTAATATGCCATATGGTGGAAAAAATTTAAGGTACCATGCTTTTATTGCAGCCCAGTATCAAGTGGGTTCAAGAGTAGAACCAACGCATTTTCCCACGTTTTGGACACCATTACCTACCTACCTCGTACCGAACCCAATATCACTTAGATTTACCGCCTTTATTAATTAGACAACCACTCCGTATGGCCAGAGACTAGCATAACGACTGTACAACGAGCAGACGTGAATTTGACCATCTTAATAATACCTATCAAGTAGAAGCAAGACTCAACCATGTTAGTCTGTTTTCCGTACAAGCGCTAAATGCATACTTTAGATCATAATACCGTAATGGGCACTAGCGACACTAGTATGCGTGACGAAAATTTTAATCAATCCGATAACACCTTCGGAAATTATGATAGCATGCTGCGAGTGACTGGAAAACCTGGCATCAAACCACGTCAAAGCCATCGTGGAATGAAATGCCGCTGCTGTCTCTAGAAACCATCTGCACACGCGCACAGAAACTAGTTCTCATGATATATCAGCTTAAGAACAGGCTGGTAATAATGACGACAACACGCACCCGAAGATAAAATCTTTAGTAGTTATATGTGTTGTTCCATTCTCAAATGATGACCCCTGACGATAGCCATTCTGACGCCATTGGCCCTCGGCGTAAGGTAAAGTATTTATTACACAACATATTTTTTTTTGTTACGGCTAGAATGCTTAACAGCTAATATACCAAACTGGAAAACTTTAAGTAAGTTGGTGACAAACATGACACGTTCAATGTTCAATATTCATGCTCGTGGTACAGATACTGTCACCGCTACATTAACAGATACTTCTACTAAGGCAGTAGCTGCCTATATTGGCCCACAAGCTACGACATCCAGTTCAATAGAGCAGCAGACGGGGCGTAATAGCTTAGCCGGGGTAGAGACCATAAATTCTGTCTCAGTGGAACAGCAGTCGAAGAGAATCTAATAAAAATAAAACCATCGCGTCGTAAAGGAAAACTACGTTAATAGATTCCCATGACACATCTGAGGGACTATATGGAATCATCCTACCCCGAAGGGAACACTTGCGTCAATCGTTCAGAATCTCAGATACTTCCATAAAAAACGCTCACAACGCTACATTCTTTTCATGATGAGAAAAGAAGAAATAGAAACAAGACTCAACCATATTAGTCTGTTTCAAGTACTAGCGCCAACTCCATACTTTAGATTAACTAATGGGCACTAGCTACACTAGTATGCGTTACGGAAATTTTAATCAATCTGATAACACATTTGGAAATATAATAACCTGCTGCGTGTGACTAGAAAACCTGGCATCAAAACACGTCGAATGCCATCGTGGAATAAAATGCCTCTGCTGTCGCCGGAAACAATCTGCACGCGCGCACAGAAACTAGTTCTCATGATATATCAGCTTTAGAACAGGCTTGTAATAATGACGACAACATGCACCCGAAGATAAAAACTGTAGTAGTTATGTATTGTTCGATTCTTAAATGATGACCCCTGACGATAGCCATTCTGACGCCGAGGGCCAATTAGTTAAACTATTTATTACACAACATACAATGTTTATTTGTTACGGCTAGAATGTCTAACACAGCTAATATGCCATATGGTGGAAAAAATTTAAGGTACCATGCTTTTATTGCAGCCCAGTATCAAGTGGGTTCAAGAGTAGAACCAACGCATTTTCCCACGTTTTGGACACCATTACCTACCTACCTCGTACCGAACCCAATATCACTTAGATTTACCGCCTTTATTAATTAGACAACCACTCCGTATGGCCAGAGACTAGCATAACGACTGTACAACGAGAAGACGTGAATTTGACCATCTTAATAATACCTATCAAGTAGAAGCAAGACTCAACCATGTTAGTCTGTTTTCCGTACAAGCGCTAAATGCATACTTTAGATCATAATAACGTAATGGGCACTAGCGACACTAGTATGCGTGACGAAAATTTTAATCAATCCGATAACACCTTCGGAAATTATGATAGCATGCTGCGAGTGACTGGAAAACCTGGCATCAAACCACGTCAAAGCCATCGTGGAATGAAATGCCGCTGCTGTCTCTAGAAACCATCTGCACACGCGCACAGAAACTAGTTCTCATGATATATCAGCTTAAGAACAGGCTGGTAATAATGACGACAACACGCACCCGAAGATAAAATCTTTAGTAGTTATATGTGTTGTTCCATTCTCAAATGATGACCCCTGACGATAGCCATTCTGACGCCATTGGCCCTCGGCGTAAGGTAAAGTATTTATTACATAACATATTTTTTTTTGTTACGGCTAGAATGCTTAACATAGCTAATATACCAAACTGGAAAACTTTAAGTAAGTTGGTGACAAACATGACACGTTCAATGTTCAATATTCATGCTCGTGGTACAGATACTGTCACCGCTACATTAACAGATACTTCTACTAAGGCAGTAGCTGCCTATATTGGCCCACAAGCTACGACATCCTGTTCAATAGAGCAGCAGACGGGGCGTAATAGCTTAGCCGGGGTAGAGACCATAAATTCTGTCTCAGTGGAACAGCAGTCGAAGAGAATCTAATAAAAATAAAACCATCGCGTCGTAAAGGAAAACTACGTTAATAGATTCCCATGACACATCTGAGGGACTATATGGAATCATCCTACCCCGAAGGGAACACTTGCGTCAATCGTTCAGAATCTCAGATACTTCCATAAAAAACGCTCACAACGCTACATTCTTTTCATGATGAGAAAAGAAGAAATAGAAACAAGACTCAACCATATTAGTCTGTTTCAAGTACTAGCGCCAACTCCATACTTTAGATTAACTAATGGGCACTAGCTACACTAGTATGCGTTACGGAAATTTTAATCAATCTGATAACACATTTGGAAATATAATAACCTGCTGCGTGTGACTAGAAAACCTGGCATCAAAACACGTCGAATGCCATCGTGGAATAAAATGCCTCTGCTGTCGCCGGAAACAATCTGCACGCGCGCACAGAAACTAGTTCTCATGATATATCAGCTTTAGAACAGGCTGGTAATAATGACGACAACATGCACCCGAAGATAAAAACTGTAGTAGTTATGTATTGTTCGATTCTTAAATGATGACCCCTGACGATAGCCATTCTGACGCCGAGGGCCAATTAGTTAAACTATTTATTACACAACATACAATGTTTATTTGTTACGGCTAGAATGTCTAACACAGCTAATATGCCATATGGTGGAAAAAATTTAAGGTACCATGCTTTTATTGCAGCCCAGTATCAAGTGGGTTCAAAAGTAGAACCAACGCATTTTCCCACGTTTTGGACACCATTACCTACCTACCTCGTACCGAACCCAATATCACTTAGATTTACCGCCTTTATTAATTAGACAACCACTCCGTATGGCCAGAGACTAGCATAACGACTGTACAACGAGAAGACGTGAATTTGACCATCTTAATAATACCTATCAAGTAGAAGCAAGACTCAACCATGTTAGTCTGTTTTCCGTACAAGCGCTAAATGCATACTTTAGATCATAATAACGTAATGGGCACTAGCGACACTAGTATGCGTGACGAAAATTTTAATCAATCCGATAACACCTTCGGAAATTATGATAGCATGCTGCGAGTGACTGGAAAACCTGGCATCAAACCACGTCAAAGCCATCGTGGAATGAAATGCCGCTGCTGTCTCTAGAAACCATCTGCACACGCGCACAGAAACTAGTTCTCATGATATATCAGCTTAAGAACAGGCTGGTAATAATGACGACAACACGCACCCGAAGATAAAATCTTTAGTAGTTATATGTGTTGTTCCATTCTCAAATGATGACCCCTGACGATAGCCATTCTGACGCCATTGGCCCTCGGCGTAAGGTAAAGTATTTATTACACAACATATTTTTTTTTGTTACGGCTAGAATGCTTAACACAGCTAATATACCAAACTGGAAAACTTTAAGTAAGTTGGTGACAAACATGACACGTTCAATGTTCAATATTCATGCTCGTGGTACAGATACTGTCACCGCTACATTAACAGATACTTCTACTAAGGCAGTAGCTGCCTATATTGGCCCACAAGCTACGACATCCTGTTCAATAGAGCAGCAGACGGGGCGTAATAGCTTAGCCGGGGTAGAGACCATAAATTCTGTCTCAGTGGAACAGCAGTCGAAGAGAATCTAATAAAAATAAAACCATCGCGTCGTAAAGGAAAACTACGTTAATAGATTCCCATGACACATCTGAGGGACTATATGGAATCATCCTACCCCGAAGGGAACACTTGCGTCAATCGTTCAGAATCTCAGATACTTCCATAAAAAACGCTCACAACGCTACATTCTTTTCATGACGAGAAAAGAAGAAATAGAAACAAGACTCAACCATATTAGTCTGTTTCAAGTACTAGCGCCAACTCCATACTTTAGATTAACTAATGGGCACTAGCTACACTAGTATGCGTTACGGAAATTTTAATCAATCTGATAACACATTTGGAAATATAATAACCTGCTGCGTGTGACTAGAAAACCTGGCATCAAAACACGTCGAATGCCATCGTGGAATAAAATGCCTCTGCTGTCGCCGGAAACAATCTGCACGCGCGCACAGAAACTAGTTCTCATGATATATCAGCTTTAGAACAGGCTGGTAATAATGACGACAACACGCACCCGAAGATAAAAACTGTAGTAGTTATGTATTGTTCGATTCTTAAATGATGACCCCTGACGATAGCCATTCTGACGCCGAGGGCCAATTAGTTAAACTATTTATTACACAACATACAATGTTTATTAGTTACGGCTAGAATGTCTAACACAGCTAATATGCCATATGGTGGAAAAAATTTAAGGTACCATGCTTTTATTGCAGCCCAGTATCAAGTGGGTTCAAGAGTAGAACCAACGCATTTTCCCACGTTTTGGACACCATTACCTACCTACCTCGTACCGAACCCAATATCACTTAGATTTACCGCCTTTATTAATTAGACAACCACTCCGTATGGCCAGAGACTAGCATAACGACTGTACAACGAGCAGACGTGAATTTGACCATCTTAATAATACCTATCAAGTAGAAGCAAGACTCAACCATGTTAGTCTGTTTTCCGTACAAGCGCTAAATGCATACTTTAGATCATAATACCGTAATGGGCACTAGCGACACTAGTATGCGTGACGAAAATTTTAATCAATCCGATAACACCTTCGGAAATTATGATAGCATGCTGCGAGTGACTGGAAAACCTGGCATCAAACCACGTCAAAGCCATCGTGGAATGAAATGCCGCTGCTGTCTCTAGAAACCATCTGCACACGCGCACAGAAACTAGTTCTCATGATATATCAGCTTAAGAACAGGCTGGTAATAATGACGACAACACGCACCCGAAGATAAAATCTTTAGTAGTTATATGTGTTGTTCCATTCTCAAATGATGACCCCTGACGATAGCCATTCTGACGCCATTGGCCCTCGGCGTAAGGTAAAGTATTTATTACACAACATATTTTTTTTTGTTACGGCTAGAATGCTTAACAGCTAATATACCAAACTGGAAAACTTTAAGTAAGTTGGTGACAAACATGACACGTTCAATGTTCAATATTCATGCTCGTGGTACAGATACTGTCACCGCTACATTAACAGATACTTCTACTAAGGCAGTAGCTGCCTATATTGGCCCACAAGCTACGACATCCAGTTCAATAGAGCAGCAGACGGGGCGTAATAGCTTAGCCGGGGTAGAGACCATAAATTCTGTCTCAGTGGAACAGCAGTCGAAGAGAATCTAATAAAAATAAAACCATCGCGTCGTAAAGGAAAACTACGTTAATAGATTCCCATGACACATCTGAGGGACTATATGGAATCATCCTACCCCGAAGGGAACACTTGCGTCAATCGTTCAGAATCTCAGATACTTCCATAAAAAACGCTCACAACGCTACATTCTTTTCATGATGAGAAAAGAAGAAATAGAAACAAGACTCAACCATATTAGTCTGTTTCAAGTACTAGCGCCAACTCCATACTTTAGATTAACTAATGGGCACTAGCTACACTAGTATGCGTTACGGAAATTTTAATCAATCTGATAACACATTTGGAAATATAATAACCTGCTGCGTGTGACTAGAAAACCTGGCATCAAAACACGTCGAATGCCATCGTGGAATAAAATGCCTCTGCTGTCGCCGGAAACAATCTGCACGCGCGCACAGAAACTAGTTCTCATGATATATCAGCTTTAGAACAGGCTTGTAATAATGACGACAACATGCACCCGAAGATAAAAACTGTAGTAGTTATGTATTGTTCGATTCTTAAATGATGACCCCTGACGATAGCCATTCTGACGCCGAGGGCCAATTAGTTAAACTATTTATTACACAACATACAATGTTTATTTGTTACGGCTAGAATGTCTAACACAGCTAATATGCCATATGGTGGAAAAAATTTAAGGTACCATGCTTTTATTGCAGCCCAGTATCAAGTGGGTTCAAGAGTAGAACCAACGCATTTTCCCACGTTTTGGACACCATTACCTACCTACCTCGTACCGAACCCAATATCACTTAGATTTACCGCCTTTATTAATTAGACAACCACTCCGTATGGCCAGAGACTAGCATAACGACTGTACAACGAGAAGACGTGAATTTGACCATCTTAATAATACCTATCAAGTAGAAGCAAGACTCAACCATGTTAGTCTGTTTTCCGTACAAGCGCTAAATGCATACTTTAGATCATAATAACGTAATGGGCACTAGCGACACTAGTATGCGTGACGAAAATTTTAATCAATCCGATAACACCTTCGGAAATTATGATAGCATGCTGCGAGTGACTGGAAAACCTGGCATCAAACCACGTCAAAGCCATCGTGGAATGAAATGCCGCTGCTGTCTCTAGAAACCATCTGCACACGCGCACAGAAACTAGTTCTCATGATATATCAGCTTAAGAACAGGCTGGTAATAATGACGACAACACGCACCCGAAGATAAAATCTTTAGTAGTTATATGTGTTGTTCCATTCTCAAATGATGACCCCTGACGATAGCCATTCTGACGCCATTGGCCCTCGGCGTAAGGTAAAGTATTTATTACACAACATATTTTTTTTTGTTACGGCTAGAATGCTTAACACAGCTAATATACCAAACTGGAAAACTTTAAGTAAGTTGGTGACAAACATGACACGTTCAATGTTCAATATTCATGCTCGTGGTACAGATACTGTCACCGCTACATTAACAGATACTTCTACTAAGGCAGTAGCTGCCTATATTGGCCCACAAGCTACGACATCCTGTTCAATAGAGCAGCAGACGGGGCGTAATAGCTTAGCCGGGGTAGAGACCATAAATTCTGTCTCAGTGGAACAGCAGTCGAAGAGAATCTAATAAAAATAAAACCATCGCGTCGTAAAGGAAAACTACGTTAATAGATTCCCATGACACATCTGAGGGACTATATGGAATCATCCTACCCCGAAGGGAACACTTGCGTCAATCGTTCAGAATCTCAGATACTTCCATAAAAAACGCTCACAACGCTACATTCTTTTCATGATGAGAAAAGAAGAAATAGAAACAAGACTCAACCATATTAGTCTGTTTCAAGTACTAGCGCCAACTCCATACTTTAGATTAACTAATGGGCACTAGCTACACTAGTATGCGTTACGGAAATTTTAATCAATCTGATAACACATTTGGAAATATAATAACCTGCTGCGTGTGACTAGAAAACCTGGCATCAAAACACGTCGAATGCCATCGTGGAATAAAATGCCTCTGCTGTCGCCGGAAACAATCTGCACGCGCGCACAGAAACTAGTTCTCATGATATATCAGCTTTAGAACAGGCTGGTAATAAAGACGACAACACGCACCCGAAGATAAAAACTGTAGTAGTTATGTATTGTTCGATTCTTAAATGATGACCCCTGACGATAGCCATTCTGACGCCGAGGGCCAATTAGTTAAACTATTTATTACACAACATACAATGTTTATTTGTTACGGCTAGAATGTCTAACACAGCTAATATGCCATATGGTGGAAAAAATTTAAGGTACCATGCTTTTATTGCAGCCCAGTATCAAGTGGGTTCAAGAGTAGAACCAACGCATTTTCCCACGTTTTGGACACCATTACCTACCTACCTCGTACCGAACCCAATATCACTTAGATTTACCGCCTTTATTAATTAGACAACCACTCCGTATGGCCAGAGACTAGCATAACGACTGTACAACGAGAAGACGTGAATTTGACCATCTTAATAATACCTATCAAGTAGAAGCAAGACTCAACCATGTTAGTCTGTTTTCCGTACAAGCGCTAAATGCATACTTTAGATCATAATAACGTAATGGGCACTAGCGACACTAGTATGCGTGACGAAAATTTTAATCAATCCGATAACACCTTCGGAAATTATGATAGCATGCTGCGAGTGACTGGAAAACCTGGCATCAAACCACGTCAAAGCCATCGTGGAATGAAATGCCGCTGCTGTCTCTAGAAACCATCTGCACACGCGCACAGAAACTAGTTCTCATGATATATCAGCTTAAGAACAGGCTGGTAATAATGACGACAACACGCACCCGAAGATAAAATCTTTAGTAGTTATATGTGTTGTTCCATTCTCAAATGATGACCCCTGACGATAGCCATTCTGACGCCATTGGCCCTCGGCGTAAGGTAAAGTATTTATTACACAACATATTTTTTTTTGTTACGGCTAGAATGCTTAACACAGCTAATATACCAAACTGGAAAACTTTAAGTAAGTTGGTGACAAACATGACACGTTCAATGTTCAATATTCATGCTCGTGGTACAGATACTGTCACCGCTACATTAACAGATACTTCTACTAAGGCAGTAGCTGCCTATATTGGCCCACAAGCTACGACATCCTGTTCAATAGAGCAGCAGACGGGGCGTAATAGCTTAGCCGGGGTAGAGACCATAAATTCTGTCTCAGTGGAACAGCAGTCGAAGAGAATCTAATAAAAATAAAACCATCGCGTCGTAAAGGAAAACTACGTTAATAGATTCCCATGACACATCTGAGGGACTATATGGAATCATCCTACCCCGAAGGGAACACTTGCGTCAATCGTTCAGAATCTCAGATACTTCCATAAAAAACGCTCACAACGCTACATTCTTTTCATGATGAGAAAAGAAGAAATAGAAACAAGACTCAACCATATTAGTCTGTTTCAAGTACTAGCGCCAACTCCATACTTTAGATTAACTAATGGGCACTAGCTACACTAGTATGCGTTACGGAAATTTTAATCAATCTGATAACACATTTGGAAATATAATAACCTGCTGCGTGTGACTAGAAAACCTGGCATCAAAACACGTCGAATGCCATCGTGGAATAAAATGCCTCTGCTGTCGCCGGAAACAATCTGCACGCGCGCACAGAAACTAGTTCTCATGATATATCAGCTTTAGAACAGGCTGGTAATAATGACGACAACATGCACCCGAAGATAAAAACTGTAGTAGTTATGTATTGTTCGATTCTTAAATGATGACCCCTGACGATAGCCATTCTGACGCCGAGGGCCAATTAGTTAAACTATTTATTACACAACATACAATGTTTATTTGTTACGGCTAGAATGTCTAACACAGCTAATATGCCATATGGTGGAAAAAATTTAAGGTACCATGCTTTTATTGCAGCCCAGTATCAAGTGGGTTCAAGAGTAGAACCAACGCATTTTCCCACGTTTTGGACACCATTACCTACCTACCTCGTACCGAACCCAATATCACTTAGATTTACCGCCTTTATTAATTAAACAACCACTCCGTATGGCCAGAGACTAGCATAACGACTGTACAACGAGAAGACGTGAATTTGACCATCTTAATAATACCTATCAAGTAGAAGCAAGACTCAACCATGTTAGTCTGTTTTCCGTACAAGCGCTAAATGCATACTTTAGATCATAATAACGTAATGGGCACTAGCGACACTAGTATGCGTGACGAAAATTTTAATCAATCCGATAACACCTTCGGAAATTATGATAGCATGCTGCGAGTGACTGGAAAACCTGGCATCAAACCACGTCAAAGCCATCGTGGAATGAAATGCCGCTGCTGTCTCTAGAAACCATCTGCACACGCGCACAGAAACTAGTTCTCATGATATATCAGCTTAAGAACAGGCTGGTAATAATGACGACAACACGCACCCGAAGATAAAATCTTTAGTAGTTATATGTGTTGTTCCATTCTCAAATGATGACCCCTGACGATAGCCATTCTGACGCCATTGGCCCTCGGCGTAAGGTAAAGTATTTATTACACAACATATTTTTTTTGTTACGGCTAGAATGCTTAACACAGCTAATATACCAAACTGGAAAACTTTAAGTAAGTTGGTGACAAACATGACACGTTCAATGTTCAATATTCATGCTCGTGGTACAGATACTGTCACCGCTACATTAACAGATACTTCTACTAAGGCAGTAGCTGCCTATATTGGCCCACAAGCTACGACATCCTGTTCAATAGAGCAGCAGACGGGGCGTAATAGCTTAGCCGGGGTAGAGACCATAAATTCTGTCTCAGTGGAACAGCAGTCGAAGAGAATCTAATAAAAATAAAACCATCGCGTCGTAAAGGAAAACTACGTTAATAGATTCCCATGACACATCTGAGGGACTATATGGAATCATCCTACCCCGAAGGGAACACTTGCGTCAATCGTTCAGAATCTCAGATACTTCCATAAAAAACGCTCACAACGCTACATTCTTTTCATGATGAGAAAAGAAGAAATAGAAACAAGACTCAACCATATTAGTCTGTTTCAAGTACTAGCGCCAACTCCATACTTTAGATTAACTAATGGGCACTAGCTACACTAGTATGCGTTACGGAAATTTTAATCAATCTGATAACACATTTGGAAATATAATAACCTGCTGCGTGTGACTAGAAAACCTGGCATCAAAACACGTCGAATGCCATCGTGGAATAAAATGCCTCTGCTGTCGCCGGAAACAATCTGCACGCGCGCACAGAAACTAGTTCTCATGATATATCAGCTTTAGAACAGGCTGGTAATAATGACGACAACACGCACCCGAAGATAAAATCTTTAGTAGTTATATGTGTTGTTCCATTCTCAAATGATGACCCCTGACGATAGCCATTCTGACGCCATTGGCCCTCGGCGTAAGGTAAAGTATTTATTACATAACATATTTTTTTTTTGTTACGGCTAGAATGCTTAACACAGCTAATATACCAAACTGGAAAACTTTAAGTAAGTTGGTGACAAACATGACACGTTCAATGTTCAATATTCATGCTCGTGGTACAGATACTGTCACCGCTACATTAACAGATACTTCTACTAAGGCAGTAGCTGCCTATATTGGCCCACAAGCTACGACATCCTGTTCAATAGAGCAGCAGACGGGGCGTAATAGCTTAGCCGGGGTAGAGACCATAAATTCTGTCTCAGTGGAACAGCAGTCGAAGAGAATCTAATAAAAATAAAACCATCGCGTCGTAAAGGAAAACTACGTTAATAGATTCCCATGACACATCTGAGGGACTATATGGAATCATCCTACCCCGAAGGGAACACTTGCGTCAATCGTTCAGAATCTCAGATACTTCCATAAAAAACGCTCACAACGCTACATTCTTTTCATGATGAGAAAAGAAGAAATAGAAACAAGACTCAACCATATTAGTCTGTTTCAAGTACTAGCGCCAACTCCATACTTTAGATTAACTAATGGGCACTAGCTACACTAGTATGCGTTACGGAAATTTTAATCAATCTGATAACACATTTGGAAATATAATAACCTGCTGCGTGTGACTAGAAAACCTGGCATCAAAACACGTCGAATGCCATCGTGGAATAAAATGCCTCTGCTGTCGCCGGAAACAATCTGCACGCGCGCACAGAAACTAGTTCTCATGATATATCAGCTTTAGAACAGGCTGGTAATAATGACGACAACACGCACCCGAAGATAAAAACTGTAGTAGTTATGTATTGTTCGATTCTTAAATGATGACCCCTGACGATAGCCATTCTGACGCCGAGGGCCAATTAGTTAAACTATTTATTACACAACATACAATGTTTATTTGTTACGGCTAGAATGTCTAACACAGCCATATGGTGGAAAAAATTTAAGGTACCATGCTTTTATTGCAGCCCAGTATCAAGTGGGTTCAAGAGTAGAACCAACGCATTTTCCCACGTTTTGGACACCATTACCTACCTACCTCGTACCGAACCCAATATCACTTAGATTTACCGCCTTTATTAATTAGACAACCACTCCGTATGGCCGGAGACTAGCATAACGACTGTACAACGAGAAGACGTGAATTTGACCATCTTAATAATACCTATCAAGTAGAAGCAAGACTCAACCATGTTAGTCTGTTTTCCGTACAAGCGCTAAATGCATACTTTAGATCATAATAACGTAATGGGCACTAGCGACACTAGTATGCGTGACGAAAATTTTAATCAATCCGATAACACCTTTGGAAATTATGATAGCATGCTGCGAGTGACTGGAAAACCTGGCATCAAACCACGTCAAAGCCATCGTGGAATGAAATGCCGCTGCTGTCTCCAGAAACCATCTGCACGCGCGCACAGAAACTAGTTCTCATGATATATCAGCTTTAGAACAGGCTGGTAATAATGATGACAACATGCGCCCCGAAGATTCAAACTTTAGTAGTTTATGTGTTGTTCGATTCTCAAATGATGACCACCCCTCACGATAGCTATTCTGACGCCAAGGGCCACTAAGGTAAACTATTTATTACACAACACAATGTTTTTTGTTACGGGTAGAATGCCATGCAGTGTTACCAGACACACGGTAATTACCGTAGAAGCACGGTTTTTTTGGCTAATACACGGTCTACGGTAATGATCTACTACCGTGTCTTTTTCTACGGTATTTTTATATATTAACTACCGTGCAATGCAGTAGAACAATAAATGTCTGAAATCGAAGATCTCGAAGAACATACATAAAACGAAGAGAAATTCTGTCGCCTGCAGTTGACAACACCGAGCACCGGCCCTTATTGTGTAGATTTTGGGGGATTCCCCGTTAATTAGGTGGCTTTTAACACGACTAAATACAAGTGTTCCTTCTAGTAATCCGTCTATTTGTTCATAACAGGATATATTTGTTCACCGACGCTCTTCGAAATTTTCCCCCGTATAATCCCAAAAAACTGAGTGATCAATAAGTACTGGATGATGAATAGAGAAATTTTCCGATAATTATGTCTCAAATGCAATGTTCACCCACAACTTACAACGCTGACGAATTTTGGCACGAGGTAAGTAGGTTTTCTATAGTTGCATGTTTGACTAGGTATTTTCTTAATTCAAGAATTTTAGTACAACGAGAAGACGTGAATTTGACCATTCTTATACGTATCAAATAGAAGCAAGACTCAACCATGCTAGTCTGTTTCTTGTACAAGCGCTAAATCCATACTTTAGATCTCACATAACGTAATGGGCACTAGCTACACTAGTGACGTACATGCGTGACGAAAACTTTATTCAATCCGATAACACCTTCGGAAATTATGATAGCATGCTGCGAGTGACTGGAAAACCTGGCATCAAACCACGTCAAAGCTATCGTGGAATGAAATGCCGCTGCTGTCTCCAGAAACCATCTGCACGCGCGCACAGAAACTAGTTCTCATACAGCTTTAGAACAGGCTGGTAATAATGACGACAACACGCCCCTGAAGATAAAAACTTTAGTAGGTAGTTATGTGTTGTTCGATTCTTAAATGATGATCCCTAACGATAGCCATTCTGACGCCGTGGCCCTCGGCGTAAAGTAAAGTATTTATACAGTATAAATTTTTTTGTTACGGCTAGAATGCCAACTATAATAACTTGCTGCGTGTGACTGGAAAGCCTGGCATCAACCTCCGTTGAATGCCATCGTGGAATGAAATGCCGCTGCTGTCACCGGAAACCATATGCACGCGTGCACAGAAACTAGTTTTTATGATATATCAGCTTGAGAACAGGTTGGTAATGACGATAACATGCGCTCCGAAGATTACTTATAAAACTACTACTTTTTGGGATTTTTCCGTTGTCGGTTGGCTGTTACATTGTATGTTTGAAATAGAAGTTAATGTTTTTGGGGAATTTTCCGTAGCGAGAGCGTCATTATAAAAGGGGATGAATAACAGAAGATTATATATATGAAGAGAATAATTCGGCAGAATAACACAACACTACAGTTACAGTAAATAGTCAGTGTTTTACGTATGTCCTAGGTATCTCACAAAGTCTAGGTCTTAGTCGTAGCCTATGTGAAGCTATGTCTAGACAGTTAGGGAAAAGTCAGTTAGGGAAAAGTATATCGTTGTTACCGAGTACACGTCTCATTTAGTGCAGGCTACTGGTATTAGGTCATGGTGAAACCTATACAGTAAATAGGGCGTCCACGACCGCCTAAGTGAAGCGGGAGTGCGGCATTTAGGCTAGGTAAGTCAGTGCGCAGAGGCCTGAGCGAAGACTCCTATTGTACCTTGAACGTGTTACATGTAAACTCGAGTCGTTGTGTATTTAGTAAGACCACTGAATAGTGTATATATTTACTGTAAGAATCTGTTGTGTTATTGTATATAAGCTCAGTGTGGGTACCTAATTTTGTACTAATGCGTGTAAGTAGTTTCGTATTCTGTTATTATTTTATAAATACTTGCCACCGAGACTAAAGTGAACACTTAACTATTGCTTATTGACTATTGTGTGTGTACATATTGAACATAGAAACTGTATGTAAATAGATGAACTGTATGTAAAAGATTTCTCTGGTGTGTGTTGTGTACTGTGCGTGTATTATATTGTGTACTTAATATAGATTGTTTTACCGAACTTCGTGAATTTCAATAATAAGCCCTAACCCCTTAGAAATAGTCTTAGACCAAAAGGCACCAAGTGATTAGGCATTGTGACGTAGATGTATCCCGCTGGCGCAAATAAATATCGAAAGGGTTGAGGCGAGTCTATTGCACCACCACCTCGCATAGATGGCCAGGCTTGAGCCACTAGACGCCCTTACGTTCCCGATCTTACTGACAAAATAACCTTTTGAGATTGAAATTATCCAATGAAACAAAAGGCTAATCGACACTTACTAAACCATAAAGGAAGACACTAAGAGAGAGAAAAACTATATCGAATGTATATCATTGAATCTCAACACCGTTCCAGGATATGTTGAGTTAAACACAGGAAGGAGAACACGAAATATTAAATGAGTATTTTTTTAATAGTAAATATAATTAAACATACAAAAATATCACGTAGCTGTTATTTACTTTGAATTTTTTACTTTAATCGAATTCTTTTAAAATTTTCCCCATTAATAAACACCACTTGCCTAATTGCAGCGTTCATATACAGACTGTTCAGTTATTGTACCTCTGACATTATGTCATCATAAACCCGTTGGGTTGGTATTTCTTTTTCAAATTCAAATTCAAATCTTTATTGCTTTCATATATAATAAAGATGTTACAATAATTTGTGGTATCAATATGAAACCCTGCAAGGCGCTGCAAAATATTTTTTATCAAGGGTGTCGGTCGTTTCGTAAAGCTCCTCTGATATTCTATTGTTTTGGTGATTATTTAATCATAAATCATGCCAAAAGAATTCAGAGAACCGACACAAGTATGCTATCCGTGCGTAGTTTTTGTGAAAAGGAAAAGGCTAATATAAAGCTCCTTTAATCCCATTTGAAACTGTTCAACAACGTGTAGCTGCCATGGCAGGTATGTAAAACGGTTAAGTTTTATTATTAGAAGAAACACTGTTAAGTTAGATTTAACTAGTTTAGGTCTCTTTAGAAATATCAGAAGGAACCCGTGGTGACCCCACGAAAACATCGGTAACGACTCCCTTTTAACCTCTTCCTGTGTGTCCAGGCCTTCAACCAAACATTTTTTTTAATCAAAGAGTAGTTAGTAGTGACCATGAATCCAGTACCATCACCTGAACCTTCAGCTGCACCTGTCATCAAGACCGAGGCAAGTGACCTCGGAGCCATATCATTGTCATCAAGAGCGAGGCAAGTGACTTCGGAGCTATTTCATTGTCATCAAGAGCGAGGCAAGGCAGAATTTCGGAGTTCTGGACCAACCATCCCCGAGTGTGGTTTTACCAAACTGAAGCCACGCTGTTTCCATAGAAAATGTCGGACGAAACGAAATTCTTAGTATCTAAATTGGTCAAGAACGTCAGCCAACAGGTTGGTATTAGATATTTTATTATGTAGGTCATGTTGTAATAATTAAGCCTTTTTGAGGCAAAAGGAATATATTTCCCCCCATGTTCCCGATGTTAGAATTTCCAAATTATTTCTAAGTTTCTACTTTTTGTTATGCGGGTAACTTTATTTATCATTCATTCATTTGACATAAAGAAGTGGTCAGCTGTTACAACTTTTAGTTCGGTAATTGGTTGATAAAATATGCGTTGCCTACATTTGAACGACAACAGAACAACCTAAGGGGCATAGCCCCGACTATGATAAGCTGTATAAACTGCGGCCACTGTTGAATATAATAAACGAGCCTGTTAACGTAACGCCAAAGACTCCACTTCGCAGACTATTCACGAGTCGATGGTATTGTTCAAAGGTCGATCCTCGTTGAAACAATACATGCCGATGAAGCCCATAAAGCAAGGATATAAAGTTTGGTGTCGGTGTGATAGTGAAACTATCTTGAGTTCGACGTATCACTGAAAAAACATCTGATAAACTCTGTGATAGAGAATAAGATACAGAATGTTCATGTTACATTCGACAATTTCTTTACCGACTACAAGCTCTTAGAGTATTTGTATGAAAATGGCATATACGCTTCCGGCACCGTACGCAGGCACAGTGGGATTGTCTCAGCTTATAAAAGCCGAAATGCAAAGAATCTCAATCTAACAAAGTGTAAATTCAAGTGGAGAATAAGGGGTAATGTTGCGTTCGTTGTTTGGCAGGATAAAAGAGAGGTAACTGGTTTTGAGTACCGCATTTCACCCAAAAGCTACAACCACGACGATGAGGACTCAAAAAGATGGTACAATATTACTGATTGGATGTCCTTGTGTCATCAAGCAATACAACAACCGAATGGAGTTGACCGATTCGACTAGCTTAGGAGCACATACACTGTTGGACGAAGAAGCAAGAGGTGGTGGCTTCGCCTATTTTACTTTCTTTTTGATGCCAGCATAACAAATGCTTTTTAACCGACTTCAAAAAAAGGAGGAGGTTCTCAATTCAATTGTTTTTTTTATGTTTGTTACCTCAGAACTCTCGAACTTTTTTTTATTTGAAAGATGGTGGTTACAGATTGTTTCAATGCGGTCCAGGCGGTGCCAAACTACTTATTTAATTTAAATATGACTTTAGTTGATTGTCTGTTTGGCACGGACTCCAAATTAGTTAGAAATCATAATGTAAATATGTACCTGTTATTTTTTGCTTTTTAGTTCCCAGGTGTTTTTTGCAGTCGGTTTGTTTTTTGTTTAAAAATAACTTTATATTTATTGAGCGAGAAGAGCAATGTAAAGCTTTCGCATCTTCAATTCTGCATGGCTTTGGCTAGAGGACTAGTAAGTGGATATTGTAGCAGGACAAGATGATCCCTAACATTGTTAGGAGCAGTGTCTCTGACTGCCACTCGCCCAAAGCAATCAACGTGGTTGCCGACGAGATACGATTCTCGAATGAAGGAGGATTACGAGCTTTAATAACATCTTTTTCTCAGACGAGGCACATTTCCCCTTAAAAACTTCAAATTTGTCTTCCCTTATAAATGAACTCATGCTGGAAGTCTGACGCATATTTTCTTCTTTCCTTCACATATTCAGCTCTTGTTGCCTCCTGTTGCTATTACGCTGACTTATCAAGGTTAGCCTCCGAGTGCGTTGTATCGGTATCGATAATCGAAAACGTATGTAATTTTACATCTAAAATAATCTCAGTTAATGAACTAGTGGTGTTTCCTTGCGAACGCGATATGGCATCTTTGATAATAGTTTCTGAAGAAGCTTTTATTGCACAACGAGATCTGTTATATCCTTTAATTTCAGTTCACTGAACGCAAGCTTCAGCAAGTTATTGGCCAAGTTCTAGCTCTAGCTGAACCTCCCGCATTTAATAGTTTTAATGTGGTCAAGAACCAGAAAACCACGATGTAGGAGCAATTATTGACGAATCTGATCCAAGAATTGCTGATGTTGATATCGAAGTAGAAGAAGTGGAAGAGGCAATGCACGCCAATGTCACAGATGCAGTTTGATTCCATGGTGAGCAGCATGAACATAAAACAAAAAAATATATAACGAAGTAACAAAATGAATTCGAGATGAGGTGAAAAATAAACCAAACACATGTGTTCCATTAAAATTATGCGTTACAGGAGAAACTATTAGCGGCAAATCTTTCGTGCTTAAAACTTCACACACCATATTCGACTCTGTTACGCTCGCACAGTAGATCAATTGTTGCATGGAGGTTTTGTCGAAATTACAGCACCCACAGGAGTTGCATCACGGCTTGTTAACGGGAAAACGTTTCATAGTGCATTTTGTCTCTGCATCGAAAAAGGTCGAGGCATAGTCTACAGGCCAATGACAGGACGTCTGGACAACGTGTGATGAAAATGGTGTTATATCCGTTGGCTTGTAATCGATGAAATAACGAGGGTTTCGTATGAAGATTTTCGATCTATACATTTCCGTTTACAAGAATTCAAAAGGTGTCCAGATATTTTTGGTGGAGTCAATATATTAGTTTTTGGAAATATAATGCAATTGTCTCCCGTAGAGGGCAATTAGTACTTCAAGCAACCCCTTGCATTCGAGGAGAGCTCCATCTATGGCAATATTTTAGAATTTGAAAGCTCCAAACCAATGTCTGGCAACATAATGATAGTAAATTTATCAACATTCTGCATAATCTACGGGTAGGGGAGTTGAGTATGGATGAATATGAAATTTTACTAATTAATTTGAAATTTTAACAGAAGTCTAACGTCATTGACTAGAGATTTTGCCGACGGTAACGCTGTACGGATTTTTCCTACTGTAAAACAGTCAGGTAATTAGTGAATAGTTATAATGACAAAATGGTAGAAATAATGGCTAATGCACAATAATTGCTCTCGAGAAGTCTGAAGAAGCATACGCTACGGGACTTTAAGCCGCATAAAAAGTTTAAATGGTATCGCTATTGGCGAGCTCGATTTTTATTGAATGAAAAAATAAAGGTAATGATAATGTAGTAAGGAAGGTGAAGGAACTCTACTTTCCTCATCAATCTAGGAAAATAATTAGTTTTAATTTTACACACACAACAACACTCCGTCGTTTTTGGAACGGGGGTTAAAAATGGTGCATAAAAGTTATATTATAATCGCTTCACAACATAGCCTTGCGTGCTGTGACAAACGCCCGTGTTCCAATACTCCATAGTGACAAAGTAGTACAGTCAGCAACGAAAGTAGCTGAACACTATGAAATCTTCAAAACGCTTTAACATCTTTAATATTCAGAATTCACTGACCCTTGAAGGCAGTATATTTCCTCATAATAGAGGACAATTATATGTTTAACCTTAGTCAAAATCTAATGAATAGTTTTGGTACTGTGATGTTTTTAAACTTTCGCTGTGTTCAACGACTTTCGTTGCTGACTGTACCTACTAGTGAATTACTCGGAGCTTTCCAGGCGCCATTTTATTGCACACTACTACCTGCGTATTAGTCGGCACACGAATTGTGGAACCACGCAATATTCACGAACTGTTTTAGTATAGTTATACCACCACAGATAAGGTGAACCAAACACAAATGTTCCATTAACATTATTCGTTACAGGAGGAACTATTAGCGGCAAATCTTTCGTGCTTAAAACTTCATATACCATATTCGACTCTGTTACGCTCCCACAGTAGACCAATTGTTGCATGGAAGTTTTGTCGAAATCACAGCACCCACAGGAGTTCCATCACGGCTTGTTAACGGGAAAACATTTCATAGTGCATTTTCTCTCGGCATCGCAAAAGGTCGAGGCACAGTCTACAGGCAAATGACAGGACGTCTTAGCGACGCGTGGTCCGAACGACGGTGACGCAGTCACCACAGATAAGGTATCGTATAAATATAAATTATAAACAAATTAATTTAAAGATAGTTACTGACAAATAAATGTTTCCTTCTTTCTTTCGTTCGTACTCGTACCGACTAAAACCCACATTAATTGCTTTCCCGTGCTTTATAGTTTTAGAGCGGAACCTGGTGATTTGTAATACAGGTGACCATGACCAAGTACAGACACCAGCTCTCATAATGGTTAATAGAAAGAAGCATAAATATTTTTATAATGAGTTATGGTAGCACCAACCACCAACTTCCGCCACACGTAAAAATGTAAAAAACAAATTATTGGATGCGAAACCTTATCACCCCTTTTTGTTAATTTGTATTTTTATATTTCAATACAATTTTATATAATAATATATCAAAATTCCAAAACATTAGAATTTTTAATACACTATTGTCTTATATGGATTAGTAATGTTAAGCCCTTATTATTTTTTATCAAAGTAGATTATCTAAATAAATTCTTATATATATTCATTGAATATTTAGAAGAATTTTAGCTTTATTTGTGTGTGTTAAAACCGTCACCTAAAAAGCTATTTTATAGTTAGTAGTAAGTTCAAGATTTAGTACGGCCCGCATCATTGGTCCGATTCGATTTGACCGGATGGGTCAAATCGGATGCAAAATCAACCAATCAGATTCCTTTTCAGATCTAAAACAAATCTTTCATTGAATTATTACTAAAAACTACCTCGTTTTCTATCTCTTTCTATTAGTGAAAACCGGAAACTGTAGGTAATCAAATCGTATTCGGAAGCTCACCACAGGTGGAAATGGACGCTAAAAGACAGTGAGTACTTTGATTTTATACGCGTGTTGTTTTACTGAGTATGAAAAAATAGTTAATAAATTGATAAGTACCTACCAACTTATCACCTATTAACATAAGACTAATCTTTATTATTTAATTTTATTATTGGGATGGCGGAATTTCGTTTTTTTACATGTAGGTAATTAAGACCAAATCTTCTATCCTTAGATGTTGCAACTTCTTAACCCTTCTAGACAAAGTTATGGGTGTAATAATACTAACAGCATGTAATTGAAAAGGGCTGCGGGAAAAAAACGGGAGGCTGAATCTGCGGCGGGGGTGTCGCCGGCCGCCAAACGGCCGTGCCCCGAATACGAGGACTCACCCGAATTAACCCCGAAGTTCGGGGTCTTTTGTTGGGATTGTGGCGCGGCCAGGTGTCCGCTGCATAGAAAGCAGCACCCCAAATGCCGCAAGCAGCTCGATTTTTAATTTTTTGGTAGGTACTCTATTGCATTATCATTTTTTTACTGTTTTGTTTGTAGTTTACATAGTAGGTACACAACACAAAACACAAAAACAGCCAGTATTACTAATACCTACAGTAAATTAATATTTTTGTGTTTTTGTTACAGATAAATGGTTGTAATATATAATATATAATTAAATTAAAGAATTAAATGTTTATTTTTTATATTTTTATCTCCCCAAGTAAATTTTATTCATGAAATGTTGACCACTTTTCTGACATAAAAACTCTGCTAAGATTTTAAAAAAGTACAGTTAGTTTTAGACGGAGCATCTTGATAAACCGTGCTTTTTACATTACAATAACGCACAAGTAGGTACGTAATGAGATACAATACCATACTGAAATTGGTGAAATAATTACTCTCGTATGGATTTTAAATATTTGTGACTAGGTAGTTAGGTACCTATTTTAAATATTTGTGACACTTAAGTGGTTGCACACACCACACACGTCTTTGCGTATCCGGCCGCAATGGTAGGTAGGTACTTCGTCGTAGTAATTGTTCGTCAGCAGCGGTGACATGCTGCTGTATTGTCATATCATAATTATTACGATATGATTAGTCTTTTTCTTATTAGATTTGATCTTCTCATCTTTTTAAACACACACATAATGAATGGAACATACCTACACTTGCAATTTTTATAATAAGAACTACGTTTTTCGTAATTTATTACTAAATCTTCTTCGACTGGGGTCAAGAATATTAAAACACGCCACGCGTTAAATCCGCACTCGCGTAGCGTCGGTAAGAAACACGCCGGGCGTGTTTTGCAGCACATAATATGTATAATAAAATATGAAAACACGCCTAGCGTGTGGGCGCCGCACTCCCATTACATTAACGAAAACACAAACGTGTGTGTTTTCCCGCAGTCAACGTGTTAACACGTTGACTGCGGGAAGAAGGGGGACGCTACGCGAGTGCGGATCAGACAGAACAAACAATTATTGTCGTTTGTCGAACAAAAGAAAATAAGACAGAACTTCTGTTTTATTTTGTTTTGTTCGATTTTGATTTCCTTTTAAGTTTTATTATTTTTACTTATTTACCATGTGGATTTTGAATTTTCAATATTAAAAATTAAAACGACTGTGATTTTTACATTACGTGTTTAGTTTTATTTTTAAAAAGACCCATCCACTTTCGTGTGGCCATCATTGCGTGGCAAAGAAGCTAGTTAGCCACTTGCCAGCGAGTTTTGTTTCATTGAAAAATTTATATGGCCACTATGCAGTTCGTCTTTATAATCCTTCTTAAACGTTTTCCGCACGCCTGTACACAAATTTGAAAATATACAATAGAGTTTTGACTAATTTAAAAGTAGAATCAGTTGCCTAAAGAAAAATAATAAATAAATTCAATTGGTCAACTCATCCCGCGGGATGAGATAAGAGCGGGATGAGCTTACCAAAGAGCCCCATCACGCTACGACTAATAGGAGCTGAGTAGCTTTGAGTGAGTAGTTTTTTTTAATTAATGGCAGGTTCTATTGGTCCTGAAATTGTGAATAATAATTTATGTTTATTACACTTAATTTAGATTCCTCTATTTTTGGTTTCAGTCTACATCCATTGACAAAACTGATCGAGAAAAGCGACTAATAATCAAGTGCCGAAAAAACTAGCGCAAAATTTGCAGCTTACAAAAAAAAAACAAGATTTTAGAGACCCTCATTTATGACGATGCAGTACAAGAGTTGTCAACTGACTGACTAGTTCTTTTGCTGCTGTAAACGTGGACGCCGATGGAATTTGCATAAAAAAATGCTCTCTAAGTTTGGTTAAAAGGTCACCTGCCACATACAGTCTTCTACGACGTCTGTTTTACTTACAAAGTCAAACAACAACAACAAACTTGTTGAATAAGCTGCCATTAAAACCTGGCATCAACCATCATCTTTTTGATGTTGTGAAAAGAATAGCTGCCAATAACATTCCATTAGACAATCAGTACACTTTGTTGTTTGATGAGATGTTGATTAGAATAAATTTGAATTACAATTCAAAATCTGATCTGATAGATGGATTTCAAGACCATGGAGGAGAGCATGGACGAGATCCACAAATAGCAAGTCATGCTCTAGTGTTTATGATATTAAGCATGAGGAAAAGAGTTAAACAGCCTGTGGCATATTATTTGTCAGGAGATCATGTCACTGCAGACAGATTAATTAACAGTTATCGTATTGAAAATATTTTCATGTTCTGGAAATCTTTTTCTATTGTGATCCTGTGCTAGTTTAACCAACTTCATTTTCTTATTACAGGTCCTTCATGCTTGTTTTGATGCGGGCATCACAATTGCTGCAACTATTTGCGATATGGATGGGGTAAATAGGAGAGCACTTTCACAATTAGGGGCATCAATTGAACAACCATATTTTAGATTTCAGGAGCATGAAATCGTTGCTCTACATGATACGCCCCACTTTATTTCTGAAATACAACATAAAATGCAACACTAATGTTGAGTTCAATGGAAAACAAATTGCAGGTAATTTTGTTAGTTGACTTATAACAACATAAAAAAATTCAATCGATTTTGACCCACTGCTGCTCATCGTATCTGCTATATTATGTAAGTCGGCAATTATTATGTTTTTATCTCTATAAACGTCTTTTTCAGATATAGCGAAGTGGAGACTCATGGAAGATTTTTTTGAATTGGATAACAACAACCCAATTTTCGTGGCGCCTGCCGTAACCAAGAGCCACTTAAATCCGAACAATAAACAGAAAATGAAAGGTTAATTAGCCGCGCAAGTTTTAAGCCATACAGTGTCTGCTGGAATGTATGCAAAAAATACCGAAGGTGTGTTGAAATATCATTATTATGTATATCAGCTCAAAATCATCAGCATGTTAGAGTTAATTTACTAAGAGTTTTTATGTAGGGTAGAGGCATGACGTCACACACCACACCGGGCTGGCAGCGAAGCGGCACGCAGTTTCAGTGTCATATTATTTTAATATTTATTATGGTAATACATAGTATTGCTTGAAAAACTGATGGGACGCGCGGCGCCCCTAGCACTCCGACTCACGCACAGCCGCGGCTCAACAACTCTTAAGGCCCCCGCGCACTAGGCAGCCTGGCTGCGGCAGCCAGGCTGCGGCAGCCAGTCAAACATATGACGTTGTACGGGAGCCCACGCACTAGGCAGCCACGAAATCTCGGCTGCGGCAACCAATGAAACGCGCCTATATGCACGGCAGCCAGCTGGCTGCGCGCAGCCAGAACGTGTGTAGGCGAATGTATGTGGCTGCGGTCAGTCTCCGCGCACTAGTTGTAGCAGCCAGACGTATTTTGCGTTCCGAACTTTGATAAGATGACTTTCGATACAGAGAAATTTATTCGGGAAATTGAAAGCCGTAAAGCAATTTGGGATATAACATCGGAAGAATACAGTGATCGGGATTTAAAGAAAAGAAGATGGGAAGAAATCACGAACCAAATGTGCTCGGAAAGTTTATCAGAAAATGACAAAAAAGAATTTGGTAAGCATGTATTTTTATTATCTGGATTATACAGTATAATACAGGGTGATTCTGCAACACCAATCAATATTTTTGTAAAGTATCGCAGAATAACTATGTATTCGTTATTGTTCTTTTTTTGGTACTTAACTAGGTATTTTCACTTCAATGTTTTATTTAGATAAATAGGTAGGCACTATTCTAATGCATATCTGTTTTGCCATTCTAACGGATTTGCATTAATAAAATAATCCGCAAATAAATCCCTATAGGATGCTGATGATCGGCTTCCTCTATTTGTGGGTCCACCGGTTATTTCCAGTTCTGGTGGAACGTACAGTGTGTCTTGAAACCTATACCCGTCTCTTTCGCGCACGTAGTAAGACACAGCAAGCTTGTACTATGGCTATTGCAAGTTCCTGTCGGACATCTAGTGGGCGGTGAAAAATTCTCCATTTGTTGGCTAATATCCCAAACGTGCATTCTATGTACCGCCTTGCCCGAGACAGTCTATAGTTGAAGATTCTTTTCTCCGCTGTTAAACTCCTACCTCCATAGGGTCTCATTAAATTTTCACATAAGCCAAATACCTCATCCCCCACTATGACGTATGGCATCGGTACTCCATTATTTGATATGGGGCGCTTCTCCGGAATTTGTAAATCTTTGTTGACAAGTTTTTGATACAAAATGGATTTTTTATATATCGATGAGTCACTACATTTTCCATAAGCCCCAACATCTATACAGGGTTACTTGTAATTCGACGTATATCCGCCAGGAGCTGATTGGGGGGCCAAGATGCAACAAATTGAACACCACCTATGTATGGCCGAAATTCAATAGTTTTCGAGATATTTGAATTTTAGGAGATTTTTGATCTTTACCCAAAATTTGACACTAAATTCCAAATAAAAAAGAAACTACACATTGAATGGGTAGCATTAATAAATGATATTATAGCTGGCACTTCAATTAAGCTATGTACATCATTAAAAGTGCTTCATCCAACAAAATACCTAAATTGATGAGCGATTTAAGAATAATATCTAACCAATATTTTCATTTAATGCTTCAGAAAATGTAGTCTAGTTAAAAAAAATACTATGACATGAATCGTACAAACAACTAATAAAACTTCCCTATTCTCTCAGCTTTCCAAAAAGGTATAAAAGTTAATTAAAAGACACTTAATTTATGGCACAGCATGTGTTTGAATCGGCGCGGGGAGAAAAATCACCTGTGTTTGTGTTAAAAAGATACTAACTTTCCGCCAACTACAGGGTGGCGCAATAGAACGTGCATATTGCATCATTTTTTTTTGCGGGGTAGAAGGGGCGTGGGCGAGGGGAGACCGATATCGTTGGGTAGCGCGGTTCATGAAGTTTTAGTCACTATGAGTCACTTCGACGGGAAGCGTCGCGCATTTTGCGTGCGCGCATTTTACGAAAACTCTCGTTCGTACGTAGTTGTCAGGCGACTATTTTGTTCTGAGTATGGTGTACGGCAAATTAGGGAGGCTCCGAGTGCTAATTTAATTAAAATCTGGATAAAGCGGTTTGAAGAGACTGGATCGACGTTTAAACCACACGCAAAAGGTCGTCCACGCACATCTAGGACCGAAGACAATATTGAGAGTGTTAAGCAGTCGGTACGAGAAGATCCACAAATGTCTACTCGCAAGAGATCGTCTGTCCTAAACATATCGCGACGAAGTTTGCAACGAATTTTAAACTTGGATCTTAAATTGCATCCATACAAGCTGCAATTAACTCAAGAATTGAAAGACTCTGACTTCATAGCACGGCTCACATTTGCTAATGAAATGCTCAATCGGTTTTCAAATTTTGAAAACATCCTTTTCTCTGATGAGGCACATTTTCATATGAATGGGTTCGTAAACCGCCAAAATTGTCGTTATTGGAATAGTGAGAATCCCAGACTCAAACATCAAAAACCGTTACATAGCCCTAAAGTGACAGTTTGGGCCGCAATCTCTGCCAAAGGAATAATTGGTCCTTATTTTTTTGAAAACGCACGGGGGCAAAACATCACTGTTAATACCGAACGCTATGTTGCGATGTTGGAAGGTTTTTTGGCCCCAGAACTTGAAAATTCAAGAATAAAGAACTCTAGGACTTGGATCCAACAAGACGGAGCTACCAGTCACACATCAAATGACTCCATGGCGGTTGTGAAGCAGATGTTCCCTGGCAAACTGATTTCGAAAAGAGGTGATATCCCATGGCCTCCGCGCAGTCCAGACTTGACGCCTCCTGACTTTTTTTTGTGGGGATACCTCAAACACAAAGTCTACACCAATAATCCGAGAAACATCAGTCAGCTCAAGGAGAATATTCGTGGTGAAATGGCAGCAATCACACCAGCACTACTTAAGAAAGTTTTCGGTAATTTCCGTTTGCGGTTAGAGGAGTGCCAACGTAGAGAGGGTCATCATTTAGATGACGTTATTTTTAAAAAATAAACTTCAGTTATCACTTAATAATTGCTTAGTTTTATTTTAACTATACCTTTTGTATTTATTTTTTAATAATTATTTTAAAAATGCACGTTCTATTGCGCCACCCTGTACTTCGCCTCCATGATCGGAGTATTTCTTATAATTTATACCCTATGTTACCTGGGGATAGCGTAGCTTCCCAACGGCGAAAGAATTTTTTAAATCGGTCCAGTAGGGACCGCTTTGAATAACATAATAGGTAGAAATAAGATTTGATAATTATTTACTGATCCCCCATTTGCTGCCGCAAAATTTGAACGGCGCAAAATTACGTAGAGTTTTTAAGAAACAACCTACTTAAATGATTTTCTGGCGGATATTCCCGAAAAAAAAAATAACCTCATGTTTCAACATAATGGTTGCCCAGCACATTACCGATTTACTGTCCGACAGAGACTAGACGAGAGGTATCCAAACCGATGGATTGGGAGGGGAGGACCAATTCCGTGGCAAGCACTAAGTCCTGACATTACACCACTTGATTTTTACGTTTGGGGTCATATGAAGGAATTGGTTTACCGAATTTACTAGGGTCACACCCCAGTAAATTCGGTCGAAGAACTTCGACGGAGAATAATTAACGCGCCGCAACACATGAAAACAACGTTCACATCAAGAGTGACGAAAACCGTAGTTAGGAACCTGCATACGATCGTCATCATCGTCATCGAGGGGCTCATTTAGAACAAGATGTGTAATTTTTTTGATAAACTACACGTTTTTATCAATGCTTTTTCTACTAATATTAAAAAGAGGAAAGATTTGTTTGTTTATTTGTTTGAATTGAATAGGCTCCGAAACTACTGGACCGATTTGAAAAATTCTTACACCGTTGGAAAGCTACACTATCCCCGGGTTACCCGGGGATAGTGTAGTATAAGGTATAAATTATAAGAAATACTCCGATCATGGAGGCGAAGCCGTCGGCGGAAAGCTAGTATCTTTTTAACACAAACACATGATTTTTCTCCCCGCGCCAATTCAAACACATGCTATGCCATGAATTAAGTGTCTTTTATTATTTAACTTTTATACCTTTTTGGAAAGCTGAGAAAATAGGGAAGTTTTATTAGTTGTTTGTACGATTCATGTCATAGTATTATTTTTAACTAGACTACATTTTTTGAAGCACTAAATGAAAATATTGGTTAGATATTATTCTTAATCGCTCATCAATTTAGGTATTTTGTTGGATGAAGCACTTTTAATTATGTACATAGCTTAATTGAAGTGTCAGCTATAATATTATTTTTTAATGGTACCCATTCAATGTGTAGTTTCTTTTTTATTTGGAATTTAGTGTCAAATTTTGGGTAAAGATCAAAAATCTCCTAAAATTCAAATATCTCGAAAACTATTGAATTTCGGCCATACATAGGTGGAGTTCAATTTGTTGCATCTTGGCCCCCCAATCAGCTCCTGGCGGATATACGTCGAATTACAAGTAACCCTGTATATGTGAATTTGTAATCTGCATCGCATACAGCAAGTAAAACGATGGAAAAATAATTTTTATAATTATAGTACAGTGACCCTGAATCGCTGGGTTTTATCACTCTTATATGCTTGCCATCGATTACCTTTGCTATTTCAAGCCACCTCTCTTCATTTAATTCTGGAAACGATGACTGTCTCATATTCTCCCAAATCGCCATACAAACTTCATGTATGATATCTCGGACAGTTGTATGTCCAATCCGATAATTATGACAATTCCATTAAAGAACATCCTGTAGCAAGATATCTGTAACAAAGAACAAATATAATTTTCAGGTAAATCTCTACAGAGCAAGTGGAAGAACATCAGGACTAGTTACAGCAGGGAAGTAAAACGCAGAGCTGGTATTAAAAGTGGATCAGCAGCTTCGCGTAAGAGTCCATACGTATATTTCGAACAACTTCATTTTCTTCGGCCTACCGTGGAAATTAATGAAACTCAAAATAGCATGGATGAAACACGCACTGCCGAAACCAACGTTAGCAGCGGTGGTACTCAAGGTGAACGACCTGTTTCCAAAAAGAAGAAGACAAGTGACGACGATAATTTGGTGCAGGTATTAAGGGAAAGTATTGTAATGAGAGAAGAGCGTGAAAGACAGCAAGAGTCTGATTCAGATAGACTGTTTATACTTTCACTTCTAGATGATTTTAAAAACATCCCGAGACATCGTAAGCTTTCTACAAAAATGGAGTTAATTGAAGTTATAAAAAGAGCTCAAATGCAAACTCACGATTCCGAATTTAGTCCGTTTCGCCAACGTAATGTTGATTATGAACCAGGGGCATCGGCCGCCAGATCATATAGACCACAAACATCGTTCAGTGGACCATATCGCCAAGGTCAAGGATACTCGACTGAATATGGACCGGAAACCACAAGCAGTGGGCAGTATCGCTATGGATACTCGACACACTCGAATTATAGACCAGAAGCCTCGACCACTGAAGGCCGCCGTGGGTATTCTACGGCTGTTCCAGACAGGCAAGATAATACTGTTTATACTGATGCGTTATCACCAACTGACACAAATGCAACAGATGTGTCTCAGGGTTCTGAATTACTAGAATTATTTACTACACAGGACAACTTGAACTAGGTAATTCATTACCATACATGTAAGAAATAAATACCTAATAAATGTTAAGAGACTGATTAACAATATCTTTCATTTTCGTACTCACCTCAAAGTTATCACCAGTTTTTCTTCAGGTTTTATACAAGCTCGCATAGGAGTATCAATGCCATTGATTGAATTTCGTATTTTTTCCAAAAGGTTATCAAACGATTGCACTGACATCCTCGTGTAGTTAAAAAACCGGTCTGGGAATGCGCGAATATCTTTGAAATAGGTTTGGAATAAGCCTTTTGAGTGTCTTTCTAGAAAAAGAGGATGAATCCAGTATCTTTTCTTTATTTTGCGTTTTTTACGAGATAGGTAAGCAATAATTATAAGTTCTTCCACGTCCATATTGCTCGACGGAAGGATCTAGACTAGTCGTTGATTGGCTGTTATAACTGGCTGCGCAAATATTCTGGCTGCCGCAGCCTGGCTGCGCAGCCAGGCTGCCTAGTGCGCGGGGGCCCTTAGGCTATGTTCAGATGGCTGAATTGTGACGCGCGTTTTCAAATCGCGCGCTTAGACATCCTAATATATACCTAGCAACCGTTCACATGCGCGCGCGTTAACGCGCGTCAGCGAGCGTCAACGCGGCGCTCAGAGAAAAAGTTTCTAGACGCAGACAATCGCGCGTTGACTCGCGCTTTGATATTAATGTAATGTCCGTTTGCTGTTCAGTTGAGCGCGCGCTTTCATCGCGATCGCATGTAATTTTGTTAATTTTCGTAATTATATTTTGTTTTCGCATTTAAAATGAGTGAAATTGAAGATATTGACATCGACTTACTAATCGATGAAGTAGAAAAAAGGCCAGCAATTTGGAATATAGGTTCGGAATCCTATAAAAACAAAATTTTGAAACGACGTGCTTGGGAAGAATTGGTATTAATTTTTTGCAATGGAAATGACACTCAAGATAAAAAGAAAAATATGGGTAAGTAACTTTATTAATAGACAATCGAGTAATAGTCTAAGAGCCAGCAAAAAAATGCTTCGAGTCACTAACACAACCTCTACAATCAACTGTCAAAATACCATCTTTAGTAAATGCACTTTTTTTTTTGCTAGCTCTCCCTCTTTAAGTGTGTATACGCATAAGCACGCGCATGAGTGCGCTTGTCAATAAATATTTATATCATTCGATCCTGATATTCTATTTTCCCTTCATTAATAAAATAGTTTGTGAATATGGTTCGGATGTTATCCGCTGATGAAGTAGCTCGTCCATTGTGAGTAATAGATATGCTAGATAGATTTCCTTCTATTATCTCTTCAGGTCTAAATCCATCTCTGACTCGAACATAATTATGGAGTACCGTAATTGCCTTTACAATCCGTTCGGCAGAATCCACAGCGACATCTATTGGGCGATGTAGTATTCTCCATTTATTACTGGCTATTCCAAAAGTACATTCGACATATCGACGTGCTAAAGTTAGCCGATAGTTGAATTTTTTTTTTTTTCGAACGTAAGTTGCTTTCCACCATAGGGCCTCATTAAATTTTCCATCAGTCCAAATGCTTCATCACCTACAATTACGTAAGGTAGTGCTGTATCGTGGTTTTCTGTTAAAGGGCATGGTTTTGGTATATCCAAAGACTTTTCAGTGAGTTTTTTGTATAGGACAGATTCTCTAAAAATTCCGGAATCACTATCCTTTCCGTAAGCACCAATGTCTACCCAGATGAAGCGATAGTCAGAATCACATAACGCAAGTAGGACCAGAGATGAATAATTTTTATAATTAAAGTATAAGGAACCTGAGTGCTCTGGTTTCTTTATTCTGATATGTTTACCATCGATTGCGCCGATGCAATGAGGAAATTTGGCGGTCTGCTCAAACCCTTTGGATATTTCAATCCATTTTTTTTTATCAGGTATTGGCATAACTATGTCTTTCAATTTCATCCAGATAACTTCACATACTTGACGAATTATACCAGATATAGTCGACTTCCCAATTTTATATGAATAGTGTAGCTCTGCCATTGAACACCCGCTTGCAAGATATCTGGAATAATTTACTTCAATTTAATTTAATTGTATATCTCACATTTTAATTTCATTTTCACAGGTAATTTGTTGCAGAAGAAGTGGAAAAGCTTAAAAGATAATTTTATAAGAGCGGCGAAAAAAGGAAAATCTGGGTCTGGAGCGTGTAAAAACAACTACATACATTTTAACAGGCTCCTCTTTATGAAATCTTCCACACCAGGAAAAGAAAAGCACAGTAATTTCAGTGAAGATAATGAAACTGAGGCTGATAGTAATGACAATGATAATAACGCTGAAATGCCACCACCTTGCAAGCCAACTGCTAAAAGAGTCAAATCCAATGACAGTGATAACAAGTTTATTAAAGTTCTAGAAAAGAGTATTGAACAGAGACATACTGAGTTTACCGAATTAGCAAGGAAAACACAGGAGGTGGGAGATGAGGACAAATTATTTTGCTTGTCTTTAGTAAACGAAATAAAGAAAATACCCGAACATAGACGCCTTAGAGCCAAGATTGACATGTATAATTTAATAGCGCAATCGCAATCATTCTCCTTCAGCATCTAATTACTCGTCTGAAAATTATTGGCCCTCACAACAATATCCGTCTGGTTATGGCTACACAACGAGCGGACGAGACATAGCACCTGGGACGCCGTCATCAGTTGCCACCAGCAGTGATGATTCTCAACTAGAATTGTTTACAGATTGTTAATTATCAATATTAATAAATCTTACCTTAAAACAATTATTAGTTTTTCTTTGGGTGAAATACAATATCTGATGGCGTTCGGAGCTGCTGTAATGTCCTCTTGGATGAGTTGAAGCAAATTGTCGAATGACTTTATAGACATTCTAAAGTAATTAAAGAATTTAGATTCATGGTCTCTTAGATTCGGATATAGTGTCGCAAACAAACTGGGTCTATTTTTCAAAATTGGATGAACCCAATGTGTACGTTTTCTTTTTCTATATTTTTCTTTATAATATAACCACAAAATAATAGCCTCTTCCACGTCCATTTTCTACGTTCTACCGAACTAGACTGACGAGTACTCTCGCAACGCGAATTAGCGCTCATCATCTGAACTCTCTTCAAATTTGATCGCGCGATTAACGCGAATTAACGCGCGTTACATGTGAACATAGCCTTATAGTAATGAAGTTAGTTTTTTTGGTGGTACAATAGGATCCTTAGAATATTTTACAGTGGCTCCAAAATAATAACATCTCGCACCCTTAAAACATAAGTGGCACTATACAAAAGATGCTATTTTTAAGTTAAGTATACTGTCAAAATGTAAGATAAAACGCGCCTAATGCAAAAACCCCTGTAGCTCTAATGCGCTTAATTTTCGCTAGATGGCGCTAGTGTCACTTATGATTTTGTAACAACTTGTGCGGTCGGTAATTCATAAACCGGCACTACGCCAGTTCGCGACAAACCACCGGAGGGAACCCTTGTCGAGATGAGTTAAAAACTGGCACATTGTGTTAAGTGCCACTTATTAAATAAATTTGCTTTCGAATATTTACAGTGAGTAAGTGCATAAGTGGCAGTTTGAGTGTAATGCCAGTTATTTAATAACTTTAATTAGAATTTAGATTTTATACAAATTCAATAACGGTCATTTTCTGTAAAAGGCCATTCAATCGATAAATTCGCTTTCAAATATTCGCAGTGCGTAATTGCATAAGTGGCAGTTTTTGTTTAGTGTCAGTTATTTTTAGCTTTAATTAGGATTTTGTTTGAATACCAACTCAATAACGGGCATTTTCTGTAAATCGCCATTTAATAGATAAATTTGCTTTCAATTTTCTTGCAGTGCTTAATTGCATAAATGGCAAATTGAGTCTAGTGTCAGTTATTCAATCATTTTAGTTACTATTTTGTTAAGAAATTCGTCAAATTAAGGCCATTTTTTCTTGCGCATGACGCGTTCTTGCGTCCTCGCTGGTGTACACGGTGGCGACCAGTTACCGCAGTTGCTGTACCTGTTGCGACGTGTACAAATCAAACGCGTTATGTGTCTAGACGAGTTTTTGAATGCAAGTAGATCGCCACCAATTAACCCTACAATCTACGCCTAATCTACGCCTGCGAGGCGTACACGCATTCGAATATCGTTTGTTTCTTTCTTACGGTTGAAGCTAGCGCGTCGTGCTCTTCTGTTACCTCAGCGGCCGACGGGAGCTAGATGATGATGGCCGTATCGTTAAGGTAAGTCCCGCCATTTTTGATTTACCGAAGTGTTGCACGCCTGCGAGACGTATGTTTAGGCTTTGTGTAACTTTTAACTACGATTCAGATTTACTTTTTTTTGTTTTTCGTATATTTTATATGTTTTTTGGCTTTGTTTCAGGTATAAATATGTCACGGTCTAATATATTAGAAAAAGACGATATTTTTGCAATTTTGAACGAAGAAGACAATCCTTCTCAGGAAGATTTAGATTCCGAAGTTGAGGATGGCCAGATTGTCGACGACGTTCTAAGCCAGGACGAAAATAATGAAGTGTCTGAGTACGTTTCGTCTTTACAAGAATCTGAACCCTCTGAAGTAAATACTGCGCCTTTTGCTCTTATAAAAAAAAGAGGATGTCAAAATTAGTGTGTAATAAATGTAAAAAAAATCTGTGTGTGGCGAGCACAAGGTTGATATATGTGTAGACTGCTCCTAAAGTTAAGCTAGTCTTTTAAAGTATGATTAGTTGTAATGTTTGCTCTAAGAATAAATAATAAGCGTAAAAAAAATATATTCAAAAAAATAATATATTATGTTTTAGTGTTGATTTTGAAGAAGTTAATTTTTTTGTTCCAATTTATGCTTATTGTTTTTTTGTTGTTAGAAATAACTGTGATTATAGTTATAATTAATAACAGTGTTGTTTTATTTTTAGTTTATATTCCAAATTCAAATTTCTGCTTAGTAATAAAAATAATAATTAAATAATATACCTAAAAAAGAGGCTTTTATATGTGCGCCTTTGAGACGTAAATTAAGGCTTTATGTACGTCCGAAATAGATTAGGCTTCTAGGGTTAAAGGGTCGGACAAACCAACGCGTCCAACCTGTGTCCGTACGCAGGTTGGACGCGTTGGTTTGTTCAACTTGAACGTTTTTGTTTAAGGCATTAAACTATCATGGATTCGAAGAGAAGTATATGTAGAAGGATCATACAATTATCAACTCAGAACAACGAAGACGATGATGAATCTCAAAATACAAAGCCCGCTTCTTTTAGAAAATCCGATATTGTGGAACCCCTTTCAACAATGAGTGCGTCCGGTTTGAACATTCACCCTCAACTAGCACTTGTCACAACCAAACGAACGATGACGATGGTGACTTTTCTCCCGCCTCAGACGATGATAGAACATACTTTTCATCAAAGAAAAAATGGCGGAGATCGAACTCAAACTCGTCGTCATCGTCTTCATCTTCTCAAGCACATCATCCAGTTCAGCTTCAGCTTTCTCTGCACAAGAGTCTCCAAACACCCAACAAATTCAAAGTACCAAAGACACACGTAATAATATCGACCCTACTAATCCGTATGACGAAACAGAGAACGCCAATGAAAACATGAATAACCAAATGCCAAACACTTCAAACATTTATGACATTTCCTTCACTCAGATTGTTGAAGTTTCTAATAATCATCAAAGAAGTGATTCTCTTCCTGCTGATTCGAATCTTCAAGTTGATCTTGCTCCAAATGATGGCGATCATGTTGCCTCTTCCAGCCGTGCCGATAACGTCAAAATCATGCATTCTGATACAAATGACACAGGAGAAATCAATGATGTTTCTGATACAAGAGATATTGACGGTTTCTGCCCGAACGATGTTGCAATAGAAGCTCAAGCTCAGCCAGTTGATGTCATTACAAAAAAAAAACGAAAGAAGAAATTTAAGAACGTTACTACAAATAATGTTAAGATTTTAAGAAATGCAGGCAAAAAATATGTGTCAAACTCAAAAAAGAAAACCGCTTATCCAGCTAAAATGATTAAGCAACCCTGTGGGAGTTCATGTCAGCTGAAATGCTCAGATAGAATTTCTGAAGAGTCACGAAAACTTCTTTTCGATGATTATTGGGGTATGGGTACATTGATGCGACAGAGAGAATATACAGGGTGTTTGGCGCATGGACCGACACAATTTTTTGGGAGATAGGGCGGGTCATTTGCTAGGTTTCAGCCCTAGAAGCTAAGTCCTAAGTGTCAGGGTCATTGGGATATGATTTTTTAAGTTTTCTTTGGTAGTCAGTTAGTCACCCAAAATTTCACCTCTAGGTCATCATAACTTTTTGTTTTTAGGTGTAGCAACACCAAAGAAGTGTTATATTACTCATAAATGTGTATATATTCGATGTGAATCATGACTTCATAACATTGATTTCTATAAAATGACTTCCGAGCTCCCAAAGTCCAAGGCACTTAGGAGTTAACTTCTTGGGCTGAAACCTAGCAAATGACCCGCCCTATCTCCCAAAAAATTGTGTCGGTCCATGCGCCAAACACCCTGTATAGCTCGTAACTTAACAGAGATAAAGCCAAGACAGAGATATCAATACAAAAAGATTGATTCCAATAGAAAGCCAAAGATGGCTTTCTATTTCGATGTAAACGGCACCAAAGAAAGGGTTTGCAAAACCTTCTTCAAAAATTCGCTGGATATTACAGGTGCATAAGAACTGTAGTAGAGAAGAAAAATGCGTTAACAGGTATTCTAGAAGGAGTAAAGAGAGGCATGCATGGAAACCACAGAAAGGTGGCCGCTGAAATGATAGAAGCGAAAAAACAACCGTTTTCGGAGTTTTAAGATTCGGGTAACAGAAATTCGATATTACAATAGGTTACCGCTAAGACTACTAGTTTTTACATAATCCAGTTTTTACAAGATTTATAGTATGTACCTACATGATTTTGATACAATATTTTTTATAATTACTTACGGTTTTTTGTGAAAAACAATATTTTTAAGTTAGGTTAAATAATAATATTTTTGCTGACTTTTGAGATTATTAAGCCTTTAATACGTTGATTTGTACGTAACTTTTATAGTTTCTACTTGTTAAGTTAAAAGCCTTTCAAAAAAGGCTTTTAACTTTAGTACCTATTTAATTTGGAATACCTCTAATAATTTGTATTGATTAGTAAGTAGTAAGAACAAGATTTTAATATTATGTTGTTTATGATAAAATTACGAATTTTATTCAAACACAAATTTTATGTTTCTGTTATTTTGATAATGCCTTTTTCTAGATTTAGACAGATTTGTTATTATGAGTATTTATGGTAGTTTTGACCTAAAACTGTGAGCGTGTGCCAAATAAATAGTATTCTTTATTATTTCAGTAATTATATTGTTTTATTTGTCTCTTTTTTATCATTACAATGTCGGTAAAATAACAACTTAGAGGTCATAATGCAAAAAGTTTTGAATAACTATAATACCATAACCGACACTATGCAAAAGTTTTTTTAAATGCTGATAAATAATCAATAATTTTATTGTATGCCACTGGATTCTGAAACAGCGTTAGTTAAACTGTTATTTTAAGCCGATCACTAAGTTTTTTATTTACCTTTATTTAGTTCCATAACACCCATACAATACTTAAATCGGCCATACTGTAAAATAACATTTTCATATAGTGTCATTTATATTCTAAGGGTGCGATGTGTAAGATGGTCAGTCTCATGAAAATTTATCAATTAGGAATTCGTCAATGTAGTACTACTTGTCTATTGTATTTATTTTATGGATAAATTATTGTGGTAAGCAGTTTAAAATTGTTATTTTTTTACTATTCTATCATTCGGAGCTAGTTTCTTCTTACAAAAGTCAATTGTTTATTGCAATTAAAATGTTTATTGTTCTTAATAACTTAAATTATTTTGTAACAACAGAAGCACTTGCTACAGTAAATCTACTAAACTAAATCGACCAATTGTTTACAGTTTAAATGCGGACTCTCCAAGTTTAAAAAAAAAGATAATTAATATTTCCAAGAAATGAAAATATTTTTTTAAAAGTGCCAATTTATTGGTGCTAAATCAAAGGCACTTTCGCTGGATGGATGGATCCAAACCATGGAAATGGAAATGCAGGAAATTCTGGATGAGGCTGTTTTTTTTTATGTTTGATGCGTCAATAATAAACAGCTACATCACTTACAACACTGTGCATGTAGTAAGTACGCATTCTCATAGAGACTTCAGATTGACATTGGCTCGTGAGCTGATTTCAAATTACTCAAGCAAGAGAAATCAAAAAGTTGTTTTCAAAAACAAAAAGGGCTCCAACTTTGGCGTACCTAATGAGATCCGCTTGCTCAATGTTGGTATACATCTTCCAGAAGAAGGTAATAGTTACAAAAGATGTCGATTTTGTAGCACAAAAAAAAGAAGAAAAAAGAACAAAAATATTGTGCTCCACATGTCAAGTTGCACTATGTGCAAAGAAATGTTTTAAAATGTTTCATGAGGCTTCTCCTCAGGAGTAGTTTTCAACTTATAATAAAAATGTGAAACACTTCATACCGATTTTTTATTTAGCATGTATGACAATATTTATGTAAATAAAATAAAAGGTCATTTACCGACTTCTTTATATAAAAAAATTACAAAAGTGATAATCGAAGCCAGGAGGAATACTAGTATCTGAATAACAACTAAACTATGGCAAGTACACACGTACGTAAACAGGCAACGGGAATTATTTTCCCACTTCCGAGACATACAATCACCCGTAATCAGGCAAGGGGAATTTATTTCCCACCCAAAAAAAAGGGGGGAAATAACAATCACCCCCCCCTTCGTAATAGTTTTTTTAGATTCTGCAGTTCAAATTTACCCTATTTGCACTCGAACTTTCTTTCTAGCTCTTACACAGGCTCGCGCCTTATTAAGGGTTATTATTTCAGTAATTATATTGTTTTATTTGTCTCTTTTTTATCATTACAATGTCGGTAAAATAACAACTTAGAGGTCATAATGCAAAAAGTTTTGAATAACTATAATACCATAACCGACACTATGCAAAACTTTTTTTTAAATGCTGATAAATAATCAATAATTTTATTGTATGCCACTGGATTCTGAAACAGCGTTAGTTAAACTGTTATTTTAAGCCGATCACTAAGTTTTATTTACCTTTATTTAGTTCCATAACACCCATACAATACTTAAAAAAACTTAAATCGGCCATACTGTAAAATGAACATTTTCATATAGTGTCATTTATATTCTAAGGGTGCGATGTGTAAGATGGTCAGTCTCATGAAATTTTATCAATTAGGAATTCGTCAATGTAGTACTACTTGTCTATTGTATTTATTTTATGGATAAATTGTGGTAAGCAGTTTCAAATTGTTATTTTTTTTACAATTCTATCATTCGGAGCTAGTTTCTTCTTACAAAAGTCAATTGTTTATTGCAATTAAAATGTTTATTGTTCTTAATAACTTACATTATTTTGTAACAACAGAAGCACTTGCTACAGTAAATCTACTAAACTAAATCGACCAATTGTTGGACAGTTTAAATGCGAACTCCCAAGTTTAAAAAAAAAGATAATTAAGAAATATTTCAGACCATAGCCCTCATTTTGAATATTTCCAAGAAATGAAAATATTTTTTTAAAAGTGCCAATTTATTGGTGCTAAATCAAGGGCACTTTCGCTGGATGGATGGATCCAAACCATGGCGCGAGTTAAAAGAATATCGCGGAATTTGAAACTAAAATATCCCGAAATCGGGAGTTTATCCACCACACAGGATGCCTTGCAAAATTGTTTTGGGTCTCACAATTTGTTGCAGCTTTAAAAACAGGTACTATACAGGATGTCTCAAAAGAAAGTTCACATTTATTTTGGTTATTGCGTGAACGCAACTATTCTGAGGGGCGCGGGGGGTACTGTAAAATAATTCCACTGAAACATGGTTGCGACACATCAATACATCAGTTTTGACGCCAAAATCAATACAAATATTCAAAACATTTTCCAACCCAGCAACAACACAATAGATTTTTTAGCAACGACGCAAACGAACAACCTGATGGTAAGTGGCAACTATAGCCTATAGACATCAACAACACCAGTAGTGTCACTAGTGAGTTGTCGTCTTGAGATCTATTTTTAAGTTTTAATATGCCCAGTAATTACACATTACCCTTCCAATCATAATAATGTTAGCATATAATGCTTTAGCGGTACTGGCAGACGAAAGACTCGGTAGAAAAGTTTTATCGCATCAGTTTAAACCCAACAAAGTAGACAAACAAATAATTTTCTTCAGAACTACACATCTCCACAATACTTCAGATAACATTTTCCCAACACATAGTTCTTACTCGACTATCGATATGAATCACTTCGCTATAAACACCAGGAAACCAGACACCAAAAGATACAAACAACTGTGCTTTTAATTGATTGATATTTTTTTCAAACCTATTCAACGAAGCAATAAATCATTTTTCAGTTGTTATAGTTTTATTTTTAACAGACTTCAAAAAAGGAAGAGGTTCTTAATTCGACTTAATGTTTTATATAAACAAGAGTAGAATTAGTTATATTTTCACAAAACCAAAACCATTTTTCGTAACAAGACATTCACGTGATACTCGTAATTTCATTGAACGAAGATAACAAAACATCTGGATACATTTTGTAATAAATAAATAAATAAATAAATATCTTTGGTCATTTTTTACTTTCGAGACAAGAACTACCCAACACAAAGACAACAACACTATCATCACAAATCACCAATTTAATATTTGCATCCGTATTTATTTTCATTTTTTTTTTAATTTTCGAGACTCAAACAACCCAGCACAAGGACAACAACACCATCATCACAAATAGAAACACATCAATAATCGAGAAATCTTTAAATATAACCATGTGGTTATATTTAAAGATTTCTCGCAAACAGGAATCAACAGGAGAAAGGATTCAATGAGTAATTAATAAAATTATGTATTAAAACTTGTAAGCCTGTTAGGTGAATTACCTATACAGTTTGAAACAGTATATAACTCAATAAATTTATTGTATACTTATATAAAATATGTAAATACAGTCTCAAACTTATTCCTCAGCTTCTAAGCTAGCAACTGCCATTTTAAATGCACCTTCTCTAGTCACATTTCCACCAATAAATCCAGTACTGTGACAGAATATACAACCTTCTATTCCTGCCACTTCACTTAGAATTTCATCTCTTACTCCCCACCATTTTTGATTTAGAGGTTTCCTGGAAAAAAAGGTAAATTTATCCCTTTTATAAGACTAGGAGAAAAAAGGAAAGCAAATGAGAGCTGGTCCCACCCATATTTAAGAAACAAATTAATAGTAAATGTGCTATCAAATAACTGCAAACAAGTTTTTTTTTTATTGATAATTATGCTTACCTGGTAACAAAGCTAGTAGGGTTTACTGGAACTGCCTGCACTCTCCATGAATTAGGTTTATCATTGAACAGCACATATTTGACCGCATGTCCAATATTCATTTCTTCTTCTAAATCAAACAAATGTTCTTTCCATGGAAATCTTTCTGTAAACTCAACAATTTCTCCAGATTTATAAATTTTGAATCTATTGTCTAAGGCTGACCTGACATATTCCCTTGCAGGAAGCCACACGGTTATAAAATAGTTGACAGTGTAAAGAAACTCTTCACTCACAAGTTTCATAGCTTTCTTAAACACTTCATCCATATCCACATCTTGTTTGGAGTTCCATTCTGGATTTAACCTTCCCACTCTGGAACTTAAATTTGTGCGTATTTTGTATCTTGGTTCTTCTGAAGCAATTGGCACACCATTGTCAATCGCATCAATTTCTTCAATGAAATTTTGGTAAACTTTTTTGTAAATTACTTCAAGGTCCCCAGGGTTGAGGATAGTACCATTTGGAGCCACCTGCTTAATGACTTCTTCTCCATAATAAGTATAGACTAGACCTGCAGAACTTAATCTGCAAAAATAAAATGAGTACCTAGGTATATAGTTAAAAAAATAAAAAATTATCTCCCTCTTTAATTTTAACATAACAAGCATCACACCCCTATTTGCCTAAGGGTTGGGGCTGTACTGTAATGTACCCCCATAGTTTACTGGTATGTTGGTAAACCATGCTCAAATCCATACTAACTACTATACATATAATATTACAAATAAGCGCATAAGTAAATATCTGTGTTGGTTAATTTTTACATCTAAACTGCTCATCTAATATTAATATTTCTTAGATAATACTGTCCTTTACCATGCCGTGGCAACTTGTGAGTAAAACACCACTCGCCACTTATCTCCAAAACATGTTTGGAAACTTGTAAACATTAGTGTATGTTTTGTAAGTTGCTCAAAATAAATAAATAAATAAATCTAAATTTCAAACAAAAACTGACAAGGCAGATTACATCCTTAGGAAGGACAGACAATTTTATGCATCAAGCTAGTCTTTTTAAAGCTGGTAAAAAGCTAGCATATAACAATATTATTGTTTCCTTCATTAAAAATAACTTGTAATCTTAGCATGGAAAATGCTAAAAAAAAATACAAAAAGATATGTAACAATATTATTCAAAAAAGATTATCTTACTTGATTTTAAACTTATCCCCAAGTTCCGGCCTCAAAGAGCTCAGAGTTTCATTAAACTCTCTCTGATGATGGTCATAATGCTTTTTTTCATGGTCAAAGACAGCTCCTACATCAACAACAATGTCACATTCACTAAGCTTGGCTTTGTCCCGAGATCTAATAATATCAGCATCTTTGTACTGGGGAAGAAGTTTGAGCATGTAACATGCCAAGACTTCATCGCAGTGAAACACTCCATCATGAGTTCCAATCTAGAAAAAAGAAGAATTATTTGATTTGTTACTCACGCACTGACTGAATCTGATAATGTTAAAACACATAATTATGTACCTAGTTGCAATGCATATACTTTAACCACATGGCTGCTTAGACTAGCAAGCATTAACATCCACTTTTGAAAAGCTTCTTAATAATAATAAAACCATTCATTTTGAGTAACATGGACTCATATGTTTAGAAACACTAATAGTGTGTATAATAGCTCTAATACACTCTAATGTTAGATATACCTATAATACTTGTAAGCCCTTGAGTGAGAATACAGATGGTTTTTAATGTAACTTTAAGTTAAATTATTAATTTTCTTGTTTTCTCAGCTTACAGTAATATGTACCACACTAAAACAAATGATTCAAGGGCATAATGCAAATACATCAGTGACTATATCTCTAACATTGTAATAAACCGGAACTGAGAATCTAACACAGTGACACCGCATTGCCAATTTCACCAATTCTTCATAAGTAAGGTACAGTTCTCATCATACTTATTGTCCGGGTTAAAGTTAGCTTGTGCCTAAAAATCAATGAACGAAAAATATTGCATTGTAATAAATAAAAACGAAAGTTCAAGTCGTAGGCTGTCATTTTAAATAATTTTATTCTGATATTTTTCTCTCTCTGATTTTTACGGCCGGGTTAAAGTTGGCTTGTGCTTACCTTCAAGCCGGACAATAAGTTTGGCAAAAACTGTAGCTAAGGGACAAAGTTTAATAATGGAAACATTAAAAATACAGTCGAATAGAGAACCTCCTCCTATTAATTACTAATGTAGTCAGTCTGTAAGTGTGAAAACATGTACTAAAAGTTGACTAAATATGTAGTTGTCATGATTCATCTGGTAATTGGTGACAATGGGCATGAGTTTCCCGTGACCATTGTATAGATCACACATGATTTAAAATTGCATAAACAATGAAAATAGGTGAAAAATCCTTTCTTATCACCCTCCTAGCCTTTTCCCTATTATATCAGGGAATGAGCCATATGTGGCTGTATATCAGAATTTTACAGTAATTTCATGGCTAATTATAGTGATGCTGGGTGGGGCCTATATCAGACTGGAGGAAAATGACGAGGTGACTGTCTGAACGATGACCGGGTTGTCCAGTGGCAAGATAAGTAGGTACACGATAAATTTAATAGGTTGAGACAAACGTGGATGAGATGAGAAGTGGCAAAGAAAGGAAATGATGTTTTCGACTCTGACTCTATAAATACTTAGGTTGGCAGTGGATAGATTCGGGCTTTGGATGATTCTGATGCAACATAATTTTCAGCAAATCTACTTCTAAAGATGGCTAGGTAGTTATCAAACAGTTTCCGATTTTCTAATTACATACAATTTTATTTGATTTGTATAACATTGTAGGATTTAATAACCGTATCAATATAGTGTACATCATAATACGAATACGAGGTAACATTAGGTGTTGAATTAAAACCAAACCCACCTTCATATTTCTTGACCGGAGGGCGAAACTACGGTGTATGTAGCCGTTGCGCGATGAAACAGTGCAAATGCTGCTAAAACTATTTAAAACCTTTCTAAACATTTACTAGACTAAAGTAGAGGTTATATGTACTTACGATTTCAACGAAATGTGAAATGAAAACGGCCGAGGGCGAGCACCACAAAAGAAATCCAACCAATCGCCATTATTCGCCATGTTTCATTTCATTCATTGAGTATTAGTCCTGTGTCGATCGTGATTGAACGAATCAAAATGAACGAATCGCGCTCTCTGCGTGACCGATCGGGTCGTCAATCTCTAAAGACCCGGGTCATTCGTGATTGACGCGCGACCCACGATCCGCCGCACATGCACGTGTGCTTACGACCGACCAATACCGAATGACCGGCGACCGGCGTGCGACCCGCAATTGATACAACCATAGGTAGTATAGGTACCCAACCAACACTCAAGACCGACTTTCAGCTTCGTCTCCCGGAATTAGACAGAATCCAATTAAAAAGGTCGATTGTTACTATTATTGTTTTAGTAAAATTCGACTAGGTTTATTTATAATATTTAAAAAGCTCTCGGCATAGAAAGGCTTGAAGCATTGTGATTGACTTGTATGATTCAATCGCGCTAAAATTGCTAAGCTAAATTCGACTTTATGTTTTTAGTATAACGTACTTATTTACGTTTCGGTTCTCGTGACCGATGACCGACGTTTTGATCGAATCTTTTCAGTCGGTCACTACGCTCTTCGGTCACGATTGACCGAGATCTCAGAAAATGACCGATCGACACAGGACTAGAGTATTGATTTTTTTTGTTAGTACTTAGTAGTGATGTAGCATAACGGAAATAATTAGTTACGGTTTTTATTAATCGACTATGGGAAAATCTTTTTTGTGATTATCTTCTCAATACTCTCACGTCAATAAATTGTCAGTACCTCAACCATGAGTTCTATCGAATGGCTTTCGATAGGAGGTTAAAGGTTTTTTACGCATCGAAAAGCTGTAAACTCATAGGCACTGCGAGGCTCTTTCTAGACTTGTGTAGTTCGCTCTTTTAGCTCATATGATTTCAAAGTATATCTCTATATCAGTATATCTTTAAAGATATGGTTTCAATTTGAGTTACTTAGCTCACTAGTGAGCTACAAGAGCTAGTGACTGAAAACTGAAACCATATCTTTAAAGATATACTGATATACAGATATAATTTTAAATCATATGAGCTAAAGAGAGATTAACTCTTTAGGTAGCTCTTGTAGCTCAGATGAGAATTCAAGACTAGCGAAAGAGATTAGTGAGTGATGCGACTCGAGTTCACTTTTATTCGAGTGAAACGAGTCACTAGGTACGGAAAAATCTAACTCCAATGAAAAAAATATTGTATCGAGTTGTCAATTTGTCACTGTGTTTTAATATTTTAATTTTGAATACCTACTGAAAATTGATTGCTATAAAAGTTCGCGTCAGCTTCATTTAAAATAGATTACCTAGTTAGCTAGCTAGTGTAGGTCTTCTCATCTATAGCGTTGTAAAAAACACATCGTTAGTTAGCTCCGTCGTCAAACAAATCTCTATATCACTAGTGAGTTACTGATATAGAAGAGTGATTTATTATATATCTCCGATCGAAAAGATATATATCTCTCTTTTCTTTTCAGTGATATGTTTTGCGCAACTCTATCTTTCATACAAATATTTTACGGCGTCGTGAGCGTAGCGAGCGAGTCTAGTGAGAAAAACTCATGCATAACTCATGGTCGAGGTCAGATTAGTAGACAGACAGAGGTCAGAAATTCGAGAAATTCAGAATACCATAGATATTTATTATATTATAAATCTAAGCAGAATATCGAATACTCGAGCGAATTATAAATTAGACACTGAAATATGTATGGTTACAAATCATTGGAGAGAATAAAAGCTATAATATTGATAATGTAAATAATTTTACGTATATGAACAAAACCATTGTTTTTGCTTATTATTATTTTCTGTAACAGTATCTGTAAGCGCGACATCTATTTTACTAACAGAACTACAAAAGTCCGTAAAATGAGTGGGTAAAATAGATGGCGCTGGCCGTTGTTATTTTATTTAAATAAGGCAATATTACTTATTTCTACCCATAGATGGCGACACCAGTTTGAAACCTTGGAGTTTGGATTTGTGGCAATAGACTTACCCCTATTACAGTCAGCAACAGAAGTCCTTGAGCATAACAGGTTTCCAAAATTTCCTAATCACTAGTAAACACCATTAGTTACTGATCAAAATAACTACAAAATAGCTAGTCATTATTGGACTACAAAAGTCGCTGAACTCGGTAAAACCATTAATTACTAAACACTACTAGCGACATTATTAGATGAACTGCAATAAATACAAAAGTAGCTGAACATAGTAGATTTCCTATATTTCCTGTTCGTTAAACTTGCAGTGCAACGCAGCGCACCGAAATTTTTATTATCAAAGCGTTGTCGACTAAACAAAACAGTTCCAATTATCAATTAAATTATTTAAATAGGATACAATAATCAAATGACATATTACATACATGGGACTTAACAAAACCGGCGAACTATGGGTGTACATTAGTACACTTCCGCCTAAGCGTTCGAGGAAAACAGTTACGGTATGAATGGATGATCATGATGAAGGAAACATAATAATTCTAATTCAAAAGATTTATTGCATACTAATAAAACCTGGTCAGTCATCTAAGATTCTCCGTGATGGTATTTGAAGGTATGCCAGCACAATAAACTATATAGCTCTTTTGAGAAGAGATCAGATTAGCTGAGAGAAAGACCGCGCCCACTCGCCCAGCTGTGGGTTAGCAAGTTCGAGGTTGAGCTTCAACGGCCTTAAAATCAATGTACCTGACCATATTTCAGACGCCTGATATCATGTTTTTTATCATCATAAATATTTGTACAAATGTTGGACAAACAAAAGAATGGGGCCCAACATTTAGCTTCGCACCTGATCCGAGATTATAGTTTATGTGGAAAAGGACCATAAGTCCATGCACCTGTTGCTACAAGGAGTATAATCAGCCCACTTCGTGATCAAAGGCGAACTTTGACGAACGTGTTTGTTTGTACGGCGTAAAGGGTCAACTCGCACTAGCGAAGCGTCGCGACGTAATACTTACGCCTTTTCCCACGACTTCGACTGCATGGAATAGTTATAGCACAATGTATAAATCTGATCATTATTACATTATGGTTATTGTCCACGCGGAACTAGTTGACCGCGCCTTAGGTATGTGAGCGGCGGGGCGGAAGGGCGGGGTCGCCTGCGCGCGGTGGGACGGAAGGGCGGGGGTGCTTGCTTTTGTACACAGTAACCCGCCGTCTCACCCCCGTCCCTACCTAAGGCGCGGCCAACTAGTTCCGCGTGGACTATACTTAGGGCATAGTATTATATTATATCTATGGTTTGAACTACACTGCTAACGCCATCTAATAAAAAAAACGATGAACTTGTAAAAGTGTTTTTACAGGATCTATCTATTACAGAAATAATAGCCTGTTTTACAGCTTACTGATAAGTTCCCGTTAAATTGGCTGGCAGATAATTTCATAAAAACTTTGTTTCATTTTTAATTTATTGGGCAGTTAGTAATTATCTAGTTAGACTACTTCCCGTTAAATTACTTGCCATATACATTCTTGTTTGTTTGTATTGAATAGGCTCCGAAACTACTGGACCGATATGAAAAATTCTTTCAGTGATAGATAGCCCATTTATCGGGAAAGGCTAGGTTATATACTATCACGCTAGGACTAATAGGAGCGAAGTAAAATGTTGCAAAAACGTGAGAAAAAAGTGATCAAGAATACGCGGGCGAAGAAGATGGCGGAAAGCTAGTGTTGAATAATGTTACAAAATAAGAATTTGTTTGTTTGAATACCTTTCACGCCGAAACCGTTGAACAGTACGTCAACCATGAGTTCTATCGAATGGCTTTCGATAGGTTTTTTACGCATCGAAACGCTGTATCTCATATAAAATTTTAGTTTCTTACGTAACCGCTAGAGGCGCTGCGAGGGTTTTCCATACAAATATTTTACGGTGTCGCTACCGAGTCTAGTGAGAAAAACTCATGGTCAAGGCACAGTTCGGGCAATATGAATGAATCCCGAGTCAGTGATTTGAAATAAAACCGCGGACAATAGCTAGTTATAAAAAAATACAAATGTATATTACTTGAATGAATGAATGTTGTTAAAAGTGCGCTAGTACAGTTCTCGCCAAACTTATTGTCCGGGTTGAAGTTGTGACGAGCTATCTTTAACCCAGCCGTAAAAATCGGAGAAAGAAAAATATTGGATTGTAATAAATAAAAACTAAAGCTCAAGTCGTAGGCTGTCGTTTTAAATTATTTTAATCCAATATTTTTCTTCCTTCGATTTTTGCGGCAGGGTTAAAGTTAGCTCGTGCCAACTTCAACCCGGACAATAAGTTTGGCGCGACCTGTAGGTACTTGTTTTATCGCGATAATACCGTGTTACTAACGACTCGAGATAAACATACATAATTATTTAAGTTTATTTGTATTCTTTCATTCGCACTTTCATTGGTTCATTATTTTATATGGGAAATATTTACCATATAGGTATTGCCTTTGCCCGAATTCGTTCCAGTAGATGTTGAATTTTTCCCCCGTTTTTGCAACATTTTTAATTTATACTCAGCTCCTATTGGTCGCAGCGTGATGATATATAGCCTATAGCCTCCCTCGTTAAACAGGCTATCTAACACTGAAAGAATTTTTCAAATCGGACCAGTAGATTCTGAGATTAGCGCATTCAAACAAACAAACTCTTCAGGTTTATAATATAAGTACAATAAAGGGATTTGGGGGTTATTCAACATACTATCACACTTATATTCCCCAAAGGATTAGGCAGAGGTGTACTAATTAACACCCACAGTCCGGTATGTTTAGGTCCCATGTAATAGGGGGCGAACCTATTGCCATCAACCGGGCACAAATTCAGATTCCGAGCTTCTACAGGGAATTTCACAGAAAAATCCAATAACTCTGCTCGACCCGGGAACGCAGGACCTCCAGCATAGCAGTCGCAAGAGGCACCTTTTTTAAGAAGGGACGTAGCTAAATTAGTTTTGGCAGGGCTATCAACGTATGAATGATGCTTCGGTGTTTGGTAAAACCTTGTAAAAGTAGGTAGTGTACAGTTCTCGCCAAACTTATTGTCCGGGTTGAAGTTGGCATGGGCCGTAAAAATCGGAGAAATAAATTTAAGGATTGTAATTAATAAAAACGAAAGCTGAAGTCGTAGGTTGTCGTTTGAAATTTTAAATCAATATATAAATCGGAGAAAGAAAAAAATTAGACTACAATAAATAAAATCGAAATATCACTAGGCTATGACTACTTAACTACTTACATGAATAACAAAGTACTTATACTATAGTTAATAAATATCCTGGGACATTTTTGGACAGCACCATCTAGTCCCAAACTAAGCAGAGCTTGTACTATGAGTACTAGACAATGGATACTATAGGTAGGTATGCACCTATATGGTATACTTCAATACTTTTTTTTGTAAATACATGCTTCTAATACATTAGAAACACCCAGACAAAGACAAACACTAAAGTTTACATAAATATTTGTGTCCTGTGGGAATCGAACCCACGAACCCACGATCTTGTAATCAGCAGTAGTGGTTCGAGTACTGGAAGTCCTCCTTCTCTTTTTTTTTTCAATTTTAATCAACTTCAGAGCTTTGACAATTATCTTTAGAATTATAAGCTCTCGTTAAAAGGCTCAAGGATCTCAATACTGAACATATATAACTTTAGACAAGAACTGCATCGAAGGGATCCTAACTTCACTAATCGATCTGGAATGAACCACTGCCCGCCAGCTTGGGCTGCCACGAAACAAGGGATCAAAAAAATTCTTTGACAGTTGAAAGGTTAAGTAGTTTTTTTGACAAATTGATGGAAACATAAATATAATATAATTAAAAATATTTAAGTACTAAAATCCCATTTGAGACAGTTTAAAGTAAAAAAATTTGTTTGCAGACCTCACATTTTATGTCAAACTAGACGTTTCCTTTTGACGGCTCCTAACGGTCGTAGCGTGATGTTATAAAACTTAAAAACCTTCCTCGTGTATTGGCCATGAAATGCAAAGTTGTTTTTCGTATCCAACTCGAAGTTCCAGAACTATGCGCGTTCACACAAAACACAAACAAACTCTTTAACTTTATTATACGTAGTATCACATAACATCACGCTTGTATTCTCCGAAGGGTAAGGCAGAGGTGTACTTATGTACACTCACCGGGACGTATAGGTCCCATGTAATAGAGGGAGAGTCTATTGCCATCATCCATCCTCCTAGCCTTTTTCCCAACCATGTTGGGGTCGGCTTCCAGTCTAACCAGATGCGGCTGAATATCAGTATTTTACACGTAGTGTCAGACCTCCGCAACCCAATTTCTGGGCAATACCGATATTCGAAGGATAGACTGGTTGTCAGGCTTTTTGGGCTTTTGGAGCCCCTCAGTCTATTGCCATTAACTTAAATCCAAAATCTGAGTTGCTGCTGAGAATTTCATGGAAAAATCCAATAACATTTTTCTCGATCTGAGATCGAACCCAGGACTTCGAACGTAGCAGTCGCGCTTACAACCACTACGCTGACGAGACAGTTTATTATAATTTTAGAGATTCATAGGTACTTAGGACATGATCTTATTTTTTAATACACATGAAATACACTTTAAATTAAAGTTTTTTTTATATATTGAGCAATAATATTAAATAATTTAAAAAATAAAATAAAATTAAACAGTTTGTAAATTTATAATAGCACTTAAATAACTTTCTTCCGTGCTTGCAGTACAAGATACAGAGTGGCGTTTTCTGACTGAACCAGAGAATTTAGTAGATCAACAGGTTGACAGGCACTGGTAGAGGAGTTACACGATATGTATCATCATCCTCCTTCCCTTATCCCAATTCACTTGGGATCGGCGGAATGACTTTTTTAACCGACTTCAAAAAACGAGGAGTTTCTTAACTCGACTGTTTTTTTTTGTATGTATGTTACGCTATTTCTCCGTCAATTGTTGACCGAATTTAAAATTTATTTTTTTATTAGAAAGAGTATTCCCCCGAGGTAGTCCCATATAAACCGGAAATCGGTTTAACACAGCACCATCTAGTCCCAAACTAAGCAGAGCTTGTACTATGGGTACAATGGATATAATACATATGTATATACTTTTTTTGTAAATACATACTTATTATATATAGGAAATACCCAGACAAACACAAATACTTATATTCATCATCACATAAATATTTGTGTCTTGTGGGCATCGAACCCACGACCTCGTAATCAGTAGTCCGGTACTCGAACCACTAGACCACAGACGTTAAAAAATCAACACCTCTCCTTCCATCCAACATCCTCTTCTTCCTCCTAGCCTTTTCCCAACCATGTTGGGGTCGGCTTCCAGTCTAACCAGGATGCGGCTGAATATCAGTACAAGTACAGTACCGAGACAGGTGGAGGAATGAGGGGGAGGCCTTTGCCCAGCAGTGGGACACACCAGGCTAGTCGTAATCGTAAAGTAAGGGAAGGAAACTTCCGTGATGTAATAAGCATACCTCAGAGGACTCTACAATGTTGTTGATGAAGTTTGAAGTCTGCTTACCCACACCTCGCTGGCGTGCTGGACTATGTCCTGATAGCTGATGTCTATTGAGACGAAGTACGTACCTATAGCTACCGTAACGCTGATAATGAGCACAATAAAATAATACTAAAATAAAACTACACTACCGTTACAGAATTTATTGTTGTTGAACCGTGTGTTGTGCGCCTCGTTCGTCTCGTGCGCGACTGCTATGCTGGTCCTGGGTTCAATTCCCAGATGAAGCAGTGTATGGATTTTTTATAGGAATAATACGCACAAATACAGACTCCGAGCTACTACCGGGATTTTCTCAGAAAAACCCAACAACCGCTCGACCCGGGGATCGAACCCAGGACCTCTAGCGTAGCAGTCGCGTTTGGGACCACTACACCAACTTTAAATTATTTTCACATAAAAAATATCGCACTAAGGTGGTAAACAGAACTCCTGATAGCTCCCAAGCGATAACTGAAGCCTACCTCCCACAATTTTCTTCACTTTCTATAAAACTTCAAAAAGGGGGGATCGCGGCTCAAAAAAACAGATTTTCTCTGCGATTATTTTAATCTCTTCTTTTGGGATCTTGTTTGATGTATGGAATTCGTAGTTTTACGCATCGTTAAGGGTACACCATGTATGCACCAAATGCATGTGTATAGCTTTTGCTGTTTGTGTTAAGCATTTGCTTCGCTTCTTTCACCTTCTTGAAGATCGAAGCGACCGAGCGAAGCTGCCGCCTGGCTAGGCCGCGGCCTGTTAATACGGCCAAATGCAGGACCAGATGAAAAGGCCGATATTGATTAATCATAACGGATTAGCATTACAAGAATTGCTCAGGACCCGATTCTATGTAAGTATAAGAATTTATATCAAATGAATTGGTGAATTTGGCTTTTTAGCACCCCCTGAACTCGGAAACTTGTTGTTATCGACAGTTCAGGCTGCTGCGCGACGGTCCACATGTTCGATCCCTGTATGGAACAAATTTTCGTATGGCCTACATATCTTAGGTTTTTAATCTAAGCTACAGGATATCTTTTTGTATTTTCTTTAAGCATTTTCCATGCTAATATTACAAGTTATTTTTAATGTAAGTGTACGTAATGTGTCGCTACGTCACCTTAAGACGTAAGTTTAGAATGTGAAGGAAGATTTCGACTTGCAAGCGGGCCCCGCGATAGCTTAGCGGTCAAAGTGTCTGGTGCGGTACACCAGACACTTTGATCGCCACCAGAAAACGCACGTTCGAATCCTGCTCGCCATTTTTCCTTCATTAAAAATAACTTTTGACGACGTCTTTGGTCTAGTGGTTCGAGTACCGGACTGCTGATCACGAGGTCGTGGGTTCGATTCCCACAGGACACAAATATAAATATCTATGCGATGAATATAATAAGTATTTGTGTTTGTCTGGGTGTTTCTTATGTATTATAAGTATGTATTTACAAAAAAAAAGTATATAAGTATTATATCCATAGTACAAGCTCTGCTTAGTTTGGGACTAGATGGTGCTGTGTAAAAATGTCCCAAGATATTTATTTATTTATTTTATAACTACGGGATGGGGTTCTTCAAAAAGGGAGTTGAGGAGTTTTGCGCAGGTTTGCAACGCGTAAGTGATGCGTCGGTGTTTTAAACGTCCATAGGCTGTGGTAACCGCCTACCATCAAGCGGCCACCCTGTGGTGGGCTTCTTTTTAAATACACCAGACGCTATAACCACTAAACCGTTTCTTCCTTCATTAAAATAAATGGAAATCTTAGTAATGAAAATGCTTTAAAAATACAAAAACATAGTTGTTCCGGATCTTAAATTGGTACAATGTTTAAAAAATATATAAAGTAATTATCTTTAGGGTAATGAGTCAGAATATTTTACACCCAATACACTGGTCATTATTCTTTTGATCAATAAACTGAATACGTACGCTAATTGATAAAAAATATAAACAATAAAAATATCACTTTATTCATTGACCCAAGCGCAGAGTAGGTAAGTCATAAAATAACAATTTTATGTAAATATATTGTTGTGGCATGATAAATATAATATAGAGTGCATAATTAGATAGCGCGTTTACTTAATTAATCATAGTGCCTCTAAATTAGAATGTTCAGTTCAGGAAAAAAACTTACAACTTTGTCATTGATGGTGCATCAGTTCTTCGAACTATACGAGTCGTCATGTTCCATTATACTTCATGGTCAAAACACGAGGTCCACGTTTTTATGACCGTACATTCGTATACCAGTTTTCGTTGCTGACTGTACCGCTAGCACGTTAGTTCGAGCTTTTTTGAAGAAGTGTATCGGGCCGCGGAGTCCAGATAGCAGTTGGGCGCGACGTCTCAGTATCGCGCGAGTTGCCGCCCGCGCCGGTCACGTTATGCCGCTCCACGAAGTCGGCCGAGCGCGCACCCGAACACGCTCACGATAAATCGCAGCCGGTAATTGACCAACATGTGATCGGCAAACACAGAATACCATAGAGTAATAACCTCAAAGTATTACCGAAAACTTTCCGCCGCTTTCACTATTTGAGGTTAGGATTTTTCCGGTTAACGTTTTTCCGAACAACTTTGCGCGTTCGAAAACCTTAGTTTCGCGATTTGGCAGCCGGTCCGGCGTTTTGCAATTGCATAACAATGCAGCGAAGGCCGGACCGCGTGGAAAAGTTGATTTTGTCATTTCGCACAGGTGAAAATTAGTGTTTAGTGCCTAGGTGGTCTGTTTCCACGCCGCGTGCGTACGTGATCGCTGATTTGGGACGATTTCAGTGTAACGACTTGTGCGCTGAGCTCGCCTGTTACGAAACGCTCGGGGCGAACTGTTGTTACCGAAAAAAAACTTTTTTCGGTCCATCTGACGACAGTTATCTGCTAATTGCTTGACAAAATCTCTTTTGGCACGAAGGCGCACTGTAAGTTTGCGCCTCAGCATACGTTGTACACGGCGCACCAAATATTCAAGTAAACATTTACAGACTTACACGTTTTATCGCATACTTTATCGATTCTTTTAATTTTCTTATTGACAGTGTAGGTTATTTTTAATTTGTTTATTTTTCTCCCGCGTGACGCTACTGTCGCTTTTATTACTCTATGATATTTTGGTGCCGAAATTCAAAAAGTGTATTTTTAAGTGGTTCATGTGTTAGCTAATAATGTGCGTGATTTTCAGTTCGCAGAGAAACGTCGGTGGGAAATATTACTAGTATCAATTACCTTCCCTGTGTGATGTCTATTTGCACCAATAATACGAGTGTTGAGTTGTTCGAGTTAGAGTTACAATAACCACAAGTGAACACGATCTGGTCGGAAACTGCACGAAAGTGACACGCCGTTGGGAAACTCACGCGGTTTTGAAAAACATCCATTTGTGTGAACTAACGTATTTCGAAAGTGTGACTTCGGCTTCAGGAAAAAAAATTAAGTGTAACAGTTTCATGGTTAAAAATTTTTCGAATGTGCGACATCTATCCTCAGCGGTATACAGAGATTTGAACAGGTAAGTTTTGGTTTCTGAACCAATTTTATAATTAGTGTGTTTTATGGATTCAAATTTTATGACTTATGCTGTATTCACTTTCGGCGGCACTACTAAGTAAAATTTAGAATGTTTTTTAGCGGTTCGTAAATGCTCTAAGGTGTGGGGCTCACCGAAAAAACGACATAAGTCGTAAAATTGTTATTTTCATAAAAAGTGTAAGTGAAGAGAGAGTGAAAGTGAATTTGAGTGCATCCGTCGTCGCACTAAGAAATTAATTAATCTGTTTGTATTTATAGTCGGTTCATAGATCATAAACGAAGTTGTATCTTCAACAAGTCGGTACTAATAGATAGGCGTTATTTTAGAAATAGTGCATTACTAGACATTTCGGAGTAAACTGAACAGAAACATATGTTACAAATACACATTCTAGTTCATATCTTCATGCCGAATCTTTAAAGGATAGTAGAGTTGAGAAAACATCAGACAGGAAATAACTGTAACGCCTATCTCTGAAGTGGTAGGCAGATTAGGTGATATCTTTTAGGTAGTACTTTATTATTATTATACACCTATTTCGGTTTTTTTTCTTTATTTATATTATTTTTTGCTTCTCTTGTTAAAATTGTGTGTCTGTGCAAACTGAACTAATTTGAATGACTTTCTCACAAATAAATTAATAGCACTTTGCCGAACCAAGGTGTTAAACTCACGGAGCTCACGGTTACCATCCGCTCATTCGGCCAATAGACCCATGAAACCGTTTAACTATATCAATTATTTTATTACATTTATGTGTGAATGATTATTTTGTACTGTAAAACGTCACTTATTTAAAAATTGAAATGTTCGTGTCCCACTTAGAGCACTGTGAGTTAGTCACCTCACTACCTAGAAAAAATATGCTTTACAAAAATGTCTCTTGTATTATTGATTGATTGATATGAAATAATTCTATTTTTAATGAAGTCAGTAGTACCAATCACTACATACCGGCTTAAATTTCTTTTTAATTTAATTAAGTTATCTAAGGCTTGGCCCTTATTTCATTATTTTTACGTAAGACCGAAACATACCGGCAATCTTTGGATGCACATCAGTACGTAATTCTGTACTGTATTCCCGAAACTGAGGCAGTGGTGTAGACATATGAATATGTACTCGACTATAGCTTCGGGAACACAGGCATGACGTAGATACTATGTATTCTGTGATAGTAAATAAAATATCGGTTTCGGGAACTCTACAAAAATACTTATGTCATTTTCCTGTTACTATATCAGCAGTTTCACTTTCATTTGAACAGCTTTCTTATAATAAAATGAATATGTAATAAAATATCCTACATTTGCCGCAGTATTTTTTTCGAATAATTTGTTCTAGTTATATTCACTATAAAAAATCTGATTCTGTAAAGACATAATTATTATAATAAAAAAACATCTCCGAAACTGGTTTAACAAATAAACCTTTAAGTAAATCCTAAATGTTAATACTTTTACTGTTAACATATTGGTATTAACCAGTAGTGACGTAGCAGTGTAGATGACATTGTCTCTGCATAAAATCTATTGGAGGAAGCTGATTACATAATGACTGTAGTAGGCGTTGGGCCAACAACCTGTCATTGCAGGTGGTGCCCGAGTTCAATGATTGCACTGCAAGTGCCATTGTAACCCATAAACTCATACGGTATCGCCTATGAATTAAACTCAACATTCATTCAGTTTTAATGTGTTGAGGTGTAGTTCCTACTCTTTTTGCCTGGTATACACAAGATAGAAGATATCAGTCCGTGTGAACATGTATGTGGCCAATGCAAAAGAGATATTTGCCTTTAATTTTCACCACACTAGGATTTCTACTGACTCGTGAGCATTTCACGTAGACAAACACGTAGACCTAGAATAACTTTCTGTAGCTCAAGCAAATGAAATGTTCCATCCAGTAACTGAAAAATCGATCAACTACGAATATGTGATATGAAAATTATGAAAAGTGTGTTACAGAATATTTGCCAATTTAACATATGTTACAATATGCATACTCCTGGTCAAAAACATTTTATTACATGTATGCGAATAATTTCACGAATTATGTGTTTTTGTTAAACTTAACACACTATTACGAAGCAATGTGGTGAATCCGGACTATTAAAGGCTAACGATGTGTGATTTAACGTGGGTGGGTATTGATAAGATGTCGAAGAAGTGCGGGTTTTTATCGTACCTTCCGTTACCTCCGTTCCGCATAAAAAGTGTGCAGTAGACACTTCATTATGAAGAGAATTATCCATTTTAATAAAAAAAAAGAAAATTCACTATTTGAGAAAACTGTAAAAATATTTCCCTTTTCATAAAATAATTTACTAATGTCAGTTAAATAAAAACTAAGGATTTTACAGTTATGCACCAAATTCTAGTCTTTTGTGACTATTTGAGTGTATATAATGGAAGAATATAATAATACACGTGCGTATTAAGTTCACAAAACGTTTTGAGACTCGTACAATATCCAAGTTTACATACAGTCTGTTACGAAGCAATTTATACAATATTTAAGTAATAAAAATGACAAATTACGTAAACGTTAGCTACATATGCATTATTCAGTTGTGTGCGAGACAAAACAGCGTCTACAGCCGTCTGTAAAACAATGACCTCGTAATGAAAATTTTCTTCACAACTAAAAATAAATCGGCCATGATGAGTTTTTGTCACAAAGTTTAGAATCGCACGGAATTTTTCGTTTCGCTATCTCGATTCACGCCTACCGGTATCTGGCACTGATTTGATTACGACGATAAACCGAAGAAAGTATACAATGTACGATAGTGGCTGCGATATAAATTACTTATCTGCTGCCCCGTTTTATGTTATCTGTACCGAAAATGTGGCGGTAGCCGTCTTCTAGTTTGATTGATTACTTTTAAAATGTGTTGCCGCAATTCCGGGATACCAATTTTTTTTCTACATTTTTTATTAGTGCGCCCAATGGGTGGATGGTCTTGTTGAATTTGATGTTTGTTTAATAATATTGTTGAATTCTATTATTGTGATCAAAATATTACCTTGACCACTAGTATTAAATGTATAAATATATTCTGTTTAATTTTATTTATACAAAATACCTAGTTGTTTAAATTATAGAGTTCAGGGTTGTACAGAGAACTCGGTGCCAGAGGTGTACATCATGAAAATTAAAATGAATTCTCTTATGTATAATTTTAAAGCTAAAGTTATAATAGAATAATTATTAAATCGACTATTTGGTATTGTTCTCAACGTGTCCTTATGTATATTAAGTACCTACTTTCTTTCTCTTCCACTTCGCGCAGACGTGAATAACCAATACATACATACCTGAGTTATTGTATCCAAATCTATACAATTCATACCATATGGTAGAAAGAAGAAAAAAGAAGGAATGTTACGAATCCCATAGGTGACTATCAGGGAAGGAATGGGAAGTAAGCTTAATTAAATCCAACATATTTGATGAACTCAAAATCCTTATGTATCCCTGCCATCTGGGGAGGTGGCTGGAGGTGGTATGTTGGATTCATACCGCCAAAAAATTTCGCCTTTTGCCCTATATGCCATGGCTATGGGATCACTAACATTGACCATGACAATCGAACATACCCTGCATGAATGTGCAAAATTACGTTTGTCGCGATATTTCAATAAGAAATTCTTATCCCATTTTACGTCATCGACAACAGAATCATAACAGTTTTACTGTGGTCACTTCAAGATGGATATGTCGCAGTCATGTGGTTATATTAGTCATCTAGTTATACGGATAGCCAGCTCATTCAATTGAGCGAAAAGTTCATAAAATCCAATAATATATTTGGTTGAATTTGAAGACGCGATAAATAGAGGAAAATATATCCAACACTCCTATTTAATACCTTATCCTAATTATTATGTAGTAATAAAAAAAAGGGATAAAAAATATTTACATAGATATAATTAGATAAGTTTTTAGTGTATTTTATGTTTGTAGCAAGCAGTAGAAATTAAGAACGTTTTTTATTTTACTTTATTTAAATCTAAACTCCAGACTATTTATGCTTTGCTGAATAGAAAAACGTAATACCACTTTGCCCTGCCTGGGGTTGGAATCCAGGATTACACACTCAACAGTCGTGCTTACGACCACGAAATCAATTACTATGTCACAGTATAAAATATATTGCTTTATCCCTACAATGGTATCGTAGTTGTTGAATCAATCATTAAAATTCTATTGCGTCGATGATTGATTGTGTCAATCATAGTGAGATAGTATCTATAAAAGCGAGATTCATAGCGGTACACGGCAGTTTGAGCTTCCGACTTGCCTGCTATTTTGTGCCTTGTCTGGCCACATCCAGGATCCAGCAGAGCACAAACTCCTGGCATTAAAACCAAGCTTATGCTGAGCTGGACACACTTTTGCTACTGTACGCATATCACACACTGTAATTTAAATCTTATTTTTTTACATAATTTTATATTTAATCTCTCACCCATGCGTTTTGTTAGTACTAAATTAAAACCTAAATTATATTTTGAGTGCTTCATTGATCTGGTGGTCGTAAAAATTACTGCTATGCTAGAGGTCCTGGATTCGCGAGCCGTGTTGTTGGATTTTTCTGTGGACTTCCCAGTAGCAGCTCGGAGTCTGAATTCCCGGTTGGTGGCAATAGGACCTTCCCCTATAACATGGGACCTAAAAATACTGGCGAAGTACGTACACAAAACGAGTATATGTATCTATTATGTAGAGCATTTTTCTTTCTCTTAACGGGAGTTTTCGTAAAACATTCTTATCACAATGTCAATGTATGGAATGGAATACAATCTATTGGGCTCTTATCTGTCCTTCAGTCAAGTGAATTGAGGAAATATAGGCTATGTTGTCCTAGGCTAGCTACCCTATCTCCTTATCATCGTGTTAGCCGATAATTCCTTTAGAACTTCTGTTTGAGATTACTAATCAGCTTAGGACGATAATCTATGTAACAAGCTGTAGAGAAAACGATAATCACTTCTTCAGTTTCTCTCTTGGTATTATTTGTAACACAAACCATCACGCCTGTATTCTTCGAAGGGTTAGGCAGAGGTGTACTAATGTACACCCGCAGTGGGCCATTTTCCGGTATGTGTATGTCCATTATGTAGGTAATAGGGACCGAGCCTATTGCTTTTAACCAGATACAAACCGAAACTCCGTGCTGCTATTAAGAATTTCATAGGAAAACCGTGACTTTGCTTTACCTGGAAATCAAACTCAGAACCTTGACCGTAGCCGTCACAATTACAACCACTAGGTAATTTGTACAATTCTTATATGTAACAGATTCGCATGATAGTTATTATCAGGGATAGGAAGAAATGTTAGAACTTTACATTTCATTTTTATCACCTTTGGTCACTACTGTATAAAAACTCTTTTTGTCATTATCAAAAGTGAATGCTGGCTGCATGTGCACAATAAAAAAAGAATTATAGAATGTAACAGTTGAAAAATAAACAAATATTTACTAGAATAAATCACACGTTATTTTTGGATGTCAAAAAGAACATTTGCATATACTTAATGTCAGTTTGCGCAATTTTATTGACCACCGAGTAGCAACACTAGTAAATTAAATTCAATCGTTAAAGAATGATTGATAAACCCGACACGACATCTATTCAAGTTTATAATAGTTAATGTGTGAGAACCATCGTCCAATCTCTATTAATACACCATTCAGTTATTTTAACAAACAAACAAATATATACGGTTCTAAAATCAATAACGTGAAAACGAAAAGTCAATTAACCCTAATTTTGGGAAGAGCGCTAAAATGCTGCTGAATGAAAAGCCTACGACTCAATACATTGTGATGGGTAAGGCTATTTTAAATTAAGAAATACATTATCCTTTGATGTGTGTGTTAAGATTTTACCCCTTACTGCATAAATTATGAAGGTGTAACAAAAATTTAATTTTGGTATAAATGTGTTAATTGATGTCTATTTAAGTAATATTTAAAAGAAAATAAATATATTATTTATTAGATAAGTAATCCATATAATAAGGTGCCTGTAACCTATTTGACAGCCTTATTGGGCTACTGCCTGTAAGCGCAACTGTTACGCTGAAGGTCCAGGGTTCAATTTTCCGAGTCGAAGTGTGTTGTTGGGTTTTTCACGTTTGAAATTTCCAGTAGCAACTTGGAGTAAGGATTTGTGCCCGGTTGATGGCAATGGGCGCGCTCCTATAAATTAGTACAGCTCTAGACGCGATAGTAATGGTATGTGTTGCTTTTATTAATTTGCTGTTTGGAAATTAAAAAAAAAAACACGTAATGGGAGTCGATCTCGTGTTCAGTATGACTGTCGCATTAGATTATTGAGACAAGAACCATTTACATGAGTTAGTAGTAACACATATTACCTTAATTTATCACTGCAGGTAAAATTCAATTATGAATGACGCTTGTTAGGGAATGACGCTTGTTAGGGAATGATGTTTGTTAGGGAATGATGCTTGTTAGGGAATGACGCTTGTTGGGGCATTACGCTAGTTAAGTGTGAAGTGTGACTGGAAGCGTCACTATTTGAAGCGTCACTATAAATGGCTTCCGAGTTCATGGGTGTCATTAGCACCAACACGTCACTAAAAGTACTAATTTGCGTAACATTTTTCATTGCACGTGGCTTTTGAAGCTCTTTAGTGCCTTTTAGAGCTTTACTTTTACTTATTTGTATGGCAGATTGAGATTGGAGCTGCAATTGAGCAATCAGTTGCTTCGCTGCGGGTCAAATTTGACGTCAGTATATTGCCAGGTTAAGGGCCTGATTCACCACCTCTGGATAGCCGCTACCCGACGGATAAATACAAAAATAGAACAAAATTTTTATGAAATTATCTGCCAGGTAATTTAACAGGAACTTACTAGGAGGTGGTGAAACAGGCCCTAAGTCTCAGCTATTCTATATTCGTCGATAATTATCGACAAAGTGAGGAATCAGTATCACGAAATTGGCACTATTCTTAATCTGTTCTTTTGGAGTTAGTAGTTTAGGAGTCAACGTGCTCTTTACACCACAATGTATTTTTATACCTTTACAATACACATTTCCCTTAGTTTTAATGACCTGTGTGGGATGACCAATTGATCCTTTTATGTTTTCTACTGCGTCCTGGATTATCGTAAAATCGTTTACGATTCTGTTTGCGTATGTAGGCAGGTCTTTACTTTTATTGCCACAATCTAGAAACTTTTATATGAGGTATGTTTTCTCACGCATTAATGCCCTTATTAGGAGAACCGAGGTATTTGCCCTGCTGGTTTTAATCTTTCAACTTGTATTCGACTTGTTTGCTCATGATAAACTATTCTATTTAGAAATAATATACAAGAAAAAGAAAAGCAAAGCATTTGGTCTATACGATATAATATATTACCCTACATTTAAGTCGAATTAAGAACCTATTATTTTTTGGAGTTGGCTATCATTGTATGATTTTGTATGTCAACCATAACATTTCTTTTAAATTTTGTTCGCAATATATTATACTTCTAATATATTATATAGATCATATAGATAAGATAAGAAAGTTTATAGAAATAGAAGTATTAATTCGTCAATGTATTATTTGCAGTAAATATGGGTACCGACTACAACTAGTCAAAATACATAAAAATTACGTAGGCACTGGACTGTAGAAATGTAATTGTAGTAGAAAAGTATTATTATACATCTGTTTTCATTTATAATATTACTTGCAAAATAAACATAATAAACAGCATTGCTTTAATTCACACTTCATACTCAACAATTAACAAATGCAATATAATAAAATATTAAAAAAACAATTAACAAAAATATGAATTTAGTATGAAATTTTAAATAAAAAAATTTAAATGAAAAAAAAAAAGTTGTGTAAAAACATTTATATTAATAATGATACCTATATGAGAACGTTCTAAGTAGTAGATAATGATTATCGACATTTTATCACCGCATTCATGCAAAATTATTTTAAAGGAAATTTAAATGTAAAATATCTAGGGAAATACGTAATACCTATATTCTTAAATACAGATGTTCGTACCACTTGCCCGCGAAAACGTCTCAAGGTTGCCTATAAATTTACTCAATATCTTTTAAGCAGTAGGTACACTGTTTGTTCTATTTTATTCATGTTTGGTGAGCCATTTCGCTACGGGTATCGTGTATTACGTTCTTAGGCTTCAATGACCTTTGTTCTTGAGCCACTGTGCTACTGCTTAGGTATTTTATTTAAGTATTGCCTAAAGTTAACTCATTGTGTGTGTAAAATAAAACAAGATATCTTACTTGTTAAATTACTTTGGTGTATTTATGTTTTCAGTTCTTAATACACATTATTAAATTAGAGTATATTTAAAGTAAGAATAACGTTTAAAAAATTACAAAAACCAGAAACACAATGCTTGAAATTAAATCCAAGATCAAGTTGGATTCGCGCAGCGGCATCTTAGACACCAAAAAAGTCGTAGAATGCTCTCGCGTATTCGAAACTTGAGATAACAACATAGGAAAGTTACACAAATGACTGTTACTCGTATAAACGAAATAACCGGACCTGATGAAGGGCTCTGAAGGTTTAATTTAATGATATTTGGGAAAATTTTCTTAAAGACACGTGCACGGTACAAAGTGGAATGAATAAATTTATTAGGTATTCGAATGGACGTTCCCAATTTGTATTGAATTTTCTATTAAATAACAAGTTTTTAAAGAAGAAATACATTTCAATATTATGTAGATATTGTATGATGCTTTTGGCACTGTTTTAATCTCTTATATAAGTAACTTGTTAGTAACTTTAATAGGCCTTAGGCAATGAGTAACTTAATAGTAGGTACTTATTTTGTGCTGTGCCCTAACAGGGTTTTATGTTGATTAAAACTTATTTTATAACAATAAATACTTTGACTTTGTTATTTAGGCACCATAACTATGTCTAAGGGGTTTTAAAAGTAAACCTTATCTTTGTAAGACCTTTAAGAATAGTTAAATACACCAATACTTTGTCCCACTTGACAAAAAAATTGTATAGCAAGTATTTTTCCAAAGTCACGTACGCTTTATATAGAAGGAACTTGTTTTTCTTCTTGTTTTCACGTAGAGAATATAGTTTAACGAATTAATTCATGAATAATTTTAGTTAATGACATGTAATTTATGCGTGTAATGCGACTCAATACCGTTAAAATTAAAGATTTGAACCGACCGGAACCGAAACTTGATTTAATCATCTCTTGATTAGGGGTTTTCCTGTTACCTATAATATAGTTCTGTATACCTAAAATTCAGCATTATCATCATCAAACCATTTACTGTCCCACTGCTGGGCACAGGTCTCAAGGGTTAGGGTAAGTATAGTCCACTGTGCCTAGAATGGTTTGGCAGACTTTACACAACGTCGAGAAAATCTCTCAAATGTCATAAAAGTAGGTATGTAGAAATGAAATGAAAATCGAGTCAAAATATTTACCAAAAAAACATTATAATACTTAATATAGTATACAGTTACTACACATAAAAAAATTACTGGCTTCCGTCATTTACCTACGGGATTATTAGACATTGAAATAAAACTACATTTTACGGATTTTATCGCGATAAATTATTATAATTTAAGGCAATAAAATCCGTAAAAAGTAGTTTTATTTCAAAATTACGGTCAGCCAATATTTTCGATTCAAATAACGTATCCATTGAATTCGTTTTAAAAAGTTTTATAACATAAAAGTGCGGTGCACTGAATTTCTGATACATATCATCGATAAGTCGAAACATTTTGTGATTTCGGCTTCGGTTTTCGCGGCGGATAGCTTCAGGCGAATAAATTATTGTAAACTTTATTCTTTTACAATTTATTGCATGAACACTACTGAGATTTTTCGTTGCAATTTGTTTTAAATTATCCCATCATTTTTGTTACTTTAAAAAGTCCGTCCTTTGTTTTATTCTTTAGCATTTACCGTATAATTATGTCTCTTGTAAACCTTACAGCATACTTAAAATTTAACGATGCCAAAACATTAATAATTAGCTCAAAAATCAAGATCAAGGGGATGACCTTTTCGAAGCATGTGGTATTTCAATGCTGAAATCACGGTCACGGTAAGTGTCAAGCAATCAAGTACCTACGTTGGTAAAAATATTACCACTTAAGCAATTAGGGTACCTATGTAGATGACTGATTTTATTGTACCTAAATGTGTTCAAAAATTTGATCGTAAATTCTCTAAATGTCCTGGCTTTTATTAAGACGTTGCACAAATCTCCTTTGCACACACTAAATACATGCGTCAGTCATTAAATGAATGAAAAAAGACTCAGTCCAAATATTTTAAAAAGTCGAGCACTGACTTGCCGGACCGGCTCCTTGCAACGTGTGTTCCGGTTTCTGTTCGCGTAATTCTCGTCACAAGTTGACCCCTAAAATGAGATCTCGTTACCGAAGGCTGACTGACATTTTTGATTTCAATATTGAGTAAGTATCGTCGAAAACGGTATTTTTCGGACAAGAATTATTATCTGTGGTAAAGAGTTTGCACTGGATTCCATTTTCAAACTGGTCCTTCACCAATTTTCGCCAAGTTTAAAAAAAACTCATCACATTCATATTTGGAAATGGAACGTTACCCAATTCGAAATTCATTCCCTATTTAAAAAAGCTGACTATGATTTCAGTTGATTTTTGTGTTTGTTTTGCAAGCAATTCATTTTCGTACACAAGGTTACTTACAACACCGCTCTCAATCGGCCATCGTGTTTAACTAGTGACAACAGATCACAGTGGCGGGTATTTATAACTGTCTGTAAATAGTGCATCTGATTGCTCCACTAATCACTATCACTTTCTATACAATCAAATAAGTATAGATGTACAGCCTCTTCGACTTTACCGCGTCTTCGAATCGATGGGACACCTTAGAAATACCTAGTTCTGTCACAAAACCGGTATTAACAATGGGTTTAATAGTAAAAGTGTTCTGTAGACCAATTTCATGCCAACCTGCAATAAGCCTAACTTATTCAGGGAGCCGTGCCCAGCAGGGGGAAAGTTGATGGGTTGATGATAGGCCAATTATATAATACTTATGCCTACAAGATTACAACATGTAAGTTAGTCAATTGTATGTACTATATATAATCTGTAGTTTACTCAATTCTAGGTAGGTATACCTTAGGTTACAAATATGATAGCCAAATAACACTGAAAACCACACAAAATTGTTTTAAAACGCCACCTGTCAAAAGCTTTAAACGGGATTGTTAGCAGACTGTGAAATACTGCTAATTCCGAAGGTAATGTTAGTAACTAATTTACAAGCAAGCTTACAGCTTTAATTATCAAAAACTTTACATAATTTGATGATTAACATTTTACTAGGAAATCGTATTTTACAAGCTACTGTCAGAAGAAATAATATGTGTACGTTACGTTGTGTAAAGGTTGACGTCATAATTTGACTGCAACGGTAATGTCAATACTTTCGTGATTCGAACTAATGAAGCTTTAATTTATTTAGAATTTAGCGTCATATCACTTAAATGGAATATCATTACGAGTAAAACGTTATAACAAAATAGGTTGATACGCTCGGCTATATTAAGCTATACATTGCTACTATAAGCAGACCTCACTCTATAGAAAGCTTCTGTAAAATGAGAGATGCGCTTATACTGGAAAGTTGTAGCCGTCTGTAGGTGTATTATATATATATTTTTTTTGGTTGTGTCACAAAGGAAAAAAAGGGAACCCCTATAAAACACTAAGAGGCTGTTTTACCACTGTATTATCCAAGTTCCCACTAAATTACTTGGCAGAAAAAAAAACACAAATTATGTTCCATTTTTAAATTATCCGGCGGATAACCACACCCTGAGCAAAATACCATTTACCTACTTTCAATCATTTTATTGCATACGCAATATGACGTAGCGTAAAATAAATATATTATCTAAGGACCGCTATGCAAAGTGCGTAATCTTTGAAGTTGAAATTTCACGTTATCAGCGAGTTCAAATGATGTTGAAGTGATAAAATTATTCAGTGCGTACTGTTTGCTAATTATATTATCATAACTCTATATGAGTTTCATTAGGAGTTACTACTCGTACATTGAGAGAACTCTAAGAGAAACACTAGAACTATTGAATGAAGCCAGTCCTGATCTCTACATCTTCACCATCATCATCGACCCATATACTGTCCCGCTGCTGGGCACGGGTCTCCTCTCAGTGTAGGGTTTAGACTATAGTCCACCACACTGGCCTTAAGCAAATTTGGGAAACTTCACATGCCGTCGAGAAAATCTCTTAGGCATGCAGATTTCCTCACGATGTTTTGCTTCACCATCAAAGCGAGTGATTATTACGCACACGGTTCGAACTCGAGACCTTTGATTTGGCAGTCCAATGGCCATATATATCATGGTCATATATATTATGGTCTACAATAGCTATCACCGAATTAGACGGGTTAAAAATACCAAATATCAGTAATATTTAGTGTATAGTCAGATTCTTTTCTCGTGTTTTTAGGTCCCATGTAAGGGAGCGAGCCCATTGCCATTGACCGGACACAAATCTAAACTCCGAGCTGCTGAGAATTTAATGCGATAAAATAATAAATGGATACTAATATCAATATTATGAGAAATGTTTGCGAAAATTATTTTAACAAGTTAAAGATACCATCACGCCTGTATTCCCCGAAGGGGTAGGCAGAGGCATACTAAAGATAGATCTTTCAGATAGGAGACAAACTGCTATTGTAAATTCGCTCGACATGAAACGACAAATCCCATTCTCTTTAGAAACAGATATCGAACATTATTTATCGGTTACAATACTAAACACGGCAAGTGAAGTTGTCTCCAGCGCTGGACATGCTTCCCATGATCTTTAGTCCACGATTTGTCCGACAATATCTAAGTAACGGCACCGCTAAACACATGCATCTGTCCACTGGTACATTGAATTCAATGGACTTTCTATGGTGCAAGCCATAGGTTATAGGAACAAGTGTAGCCAGGCGGAGACAGCTTTGTAGACATGGGTATTGAATGGGAAATTTATGGGATTGTATGTCTTGACCCTGTGTAGGAGTTTGTGGCATAACAGTGTTGTTTTTGCACTGAGTTAACACTGCTAAGGTTTGGTGACTGTTGACGATGTCTGTGGTCAATTGGTTCGAGTAAAGACGGCTGATCACGAGGTCGTGAGTTAGATTTCCACAGACACAAATATCTGGTCTCTGGCACAAATGTTTGGTTGTTTCACAAAAGTCTTACTAATATTATAAATGAGAAAAAGTTTGTGAGGATGGATGGATGGATGTTTGTTACTCTTTCACGCAAAAACTACTGCACGGATCTGGATAAAATTTGGCACAGAGATAGATTATAGTCTGGAATAACACATAGGCTACTTTTTATCCCGGTAAAATCTATGGTTCCCGTGGGATAGCGGGCGAAGCCGCTGGCGGAAAGCTAGTATGCGTATTATTTACAAAAAAAGTATACCCACTATTTAGTACCCATAGTACAAACTGCTAAAGTTTGGGACTAGATGGTGCTGTATAAATAATACAAAATATTTGTGGATATTTATATTTATTGTCCGTAAATATTTATTTATTTATTTACTGTTATAGTTTAACAGATGAAGCGGCTGAGAAGCTGGATGTCGTTAATTGGTAATATCTGGTTTTACGATTAGGTCATGCTATCTCTACACATACACAACATATTACCTAACGATATGATTATAAATTTGATTATCTTGTACATCAAGATAATTAAATCAAATTATGAGTACGAGATCTATACTGACTTTCGGCTAGCTTACGATTCGCGAGTCAGAGTTCTTAAATGAACTTTGAAAATTGGATTCAACAAGTTCTAGTCACAAATATCATTATGTCCTATGAAATTGTTTATTTGCCTTCGGAACCTGTCGTCGGTATAGATTTATGCTAACAATAAAATGTATACTTAAATGCTTTAGGGCGAACAAATCGATTTTCTACAATACTACGTTACGCTTAAAGCAAGCACGAAGTATTGAAAACATGGCTGTGAAATGTAGGTAACTTGTTCATAATAAATGATTAGATAGTACTTTTTAATCATCGTCATAACACACCATCAAGCATAATTGTATATTCGTCCAATGGTTAGGCGGCGGTGTTTCCACAGTACCGTCCAATGTAATAGGCAATGTGTCTTTTGCTATTAACCGAGCACAAAATCAAACTAAGCTGCTACTGAGAATTTCATAGAAAACCCAAATAAAACTTTAATCAGCCTGGCAATGGTAACCAGGGCCCCAAGCGTAGCGCCACTAGGATAATGAGGAAAACTTCAATCTTAATTTTTAGATTTGAGGCAGCTCCCAAAGACTAACCCTTCGCCTTTTAGTGTTATTGCTGGAACGAAGAAGCGGTGCAACAGTACAATACATACATACAGAATACTTACTTTACATTCGAGTAATAAAATATGTATCAAAGGAGCCTTCAAGAGTTACTTATAACATCAATTTGTCCCTGCATATAGATTCGTGTGAAAATTCTCATGCAGTTATAAGAACAATCGATAATATTATGTTATACACTAATGTAAATATTTTAAGAGACCAATCGTTAAAAAATTTAAACACAGTGAAAAATATCGAACGAATTCGAAAACCTATGACAGTGAGATTGTCAAAATATTCCAAGTACTTAAAGATTCAATAAAAGTCCCGTTTACATCCGGAATGAGGAATCTTACAATACATACATATACTCATACATACATATATGCTTCCCGTAGTAAAGTAGTAGACACGGCTCTGTTTACTTGAGATAATGAGTATTACATGTAAACTTGTGACAAGTGCAACTGTGTGCGGTGTGTGTTAGCGACCGGCCGGCGTGCGAGTGCGCCATTATTCAATTGTTATGTAAGGCGACGACCTAAAATCGAATCGGACTGCAAGTGCCGTGGAAAGGGTGCGTGTCAGTGCGAGCGGGGAGCGGAGCAGAGAAATTAAAAAAATTATTTTCTTGAGAATTTTGATTAAGTAATTAAAGGATGTCACCAAAATCTGCCCAAATACACTTAGGTGCCCGGGGTACATTTATTGGAAAAAAATACCCTGTCTTACGCTAGTTAAACCTCTAGTCATAGTTTTTTATGCTTACTAGGAAATGAGAATAAATAACTTTTGATTTTTTTTAAACAAATTATTTGGACTTATCAGTTTCATAGTTTTTTATAGTAAAAACAGTCAACTTGACAGCTATCTGCTGTCAGTGTCAGTTTTGGAATGTGAAACGCACGCCATTATGGCACATGATTAACAATTGCATAGTGACTTTGTGGTAAAAACTGTCAACGTCGTTTTAGACGAGAATAAATTCATTTTCTTTCTTTTTGTTTCACTTTCTCATACCTATGCTCTCAATAAAATAAATATCACCTTAGTGTCAATATATGGAACAGGGGTAGACGGCGTATTTTAGGCAGTGAAATGTAAATCACAGAATCCCAGTAACAAACCCCTGACACTCAAGCCTTATCTAACTAGATCCGCTAACTCTCAGATAAATCTGAAAGTGTGCCTTAGACAACGCGCACGTAATTATGTATTTCAAGGATGAACTACGCATATTTCTCTACATAAACGATCAGCTGTTAGCAATTGTAGAGCTCTTTGCTGTGTCGGGGGGGATATACTTTTTATATGTCAAATACAATACGAATAAACTACGAACACTACTGGGTACGGGGCTCTTCTCAGATTGAAAGGAATTGATAACATGAAAATGAAAATAGTTCTATTTTCCCATAAACTTTATACACTTATGAAATGTCGAATCTAGCTGCACCTGCAAGAATCTCCATGGTTAAATCTTCTTCGCTGTTTTAGATCATAATAACAATGATATAGGTACATATATTTTTATGGATTCCGCAAACATTTACAAAAAAACACAAGTCACAGTTGTTGTTGTATAGTAAATGATCTGAAATTTTATCGAATATCAAGTGCGTCGGAGTTCAAGCGATGGGCAATTGTTGTTAAGAAACAAAAGAATTGTAATGTATTTTTTCACTTTATCGCTCGGTGACGGCCGCGATGTAATGATGCGTAAGGTCACGTCCTAGCCACAGCGTGACCCACGTGTTACAATTCTAATACGCGGAGGCTATCGCTTGACATAGCACAAGGTCGTACATTCTAACCCTTTCTGTTGTATTTTCAGAGTGATTCTTAATTCATTTACAGACTTAACGCATTTTTTATAGAAATTTTCACAACTGAACTTTTTACCCATTTACAAATGATTTAATATTTTACTAGCGGCCCGTGTCGTGTCGTGTCACGGTGGTTTTAAAAAATAAATCTTACATACAAATCTTGTCCTGACATTACCGAACACAACAAGAAAAGAATTATCCAATTTGATGCAGTTATGCGCGTAAAAACATTTCGGCAATCCATTTCTATTCATATAGATAGATTTTCACATCTGAAAATTTTACCCGCTTGGAAGTAAGTGCGTTTCTTGTTGACTAAAGTAAGCCTATAAAATTGTATGATATTTTAACGGAATATTTACAATTCTGTGTAGTTTACAATGTTCTCTAGTAATCCTGACTAACAAAATCGGGCGGTCTTATCGCTGTTAGTGATAAGACCACCCATTGTACAATTTTATGATTTATAAAATTGTTCTTTGCATATTTTTTTCCATCTATCTAAATAAAAGTATGTTTGTTACCACCTAAGTCGGTAACAGCTCGTAATGAGATTTGGTTCTCGAATCATCTGAGCATTTTCCCGTAGGAAAATATTTACGCCAAACGAGTATATCCGCAGGCATCGACTAGGTTTGAATAAAAAAACACTATAAAGTTTAATTAATGATCTAGTCACACTTCGTAATTAATTGTGCATTGTTTACATCTTACCTAAAGAGATAAAAGGTGCATTGGCCGAGGTGAAGGCAAATTTCGTAAATACATTACATACTAAGTGTTTGTTGTAGGTACTGGGTATATGCACGTTTCGTTGAGCGATCGTTATCTATCCCACAGGTTGTCAGTTCGATTCCTGCACGGAGCAAATATTTGTAATTACCTGCACGCTTCCACGATAGTCGAGAAAATTCTAATGTCAATCTTATGTATTAAAAAAACTGATATCTAGTGTTTTTCTTATTGATAAATTGATTCATAGCTTGTTGGATTCTTCTGCACAGGATCAACTTTTTGCATATGGTTTCATAAATTATCTGAAATAGAAACATTTGGGTAAGGAAAGGCAAGTGTGGTTTTAGGCAGTCGGTACGAGTTATAAATAATAAATATCCTGGGACATTTTACACAGCACCATCTAGTCCCAAACTAAGCAGAGGGTACTAGACAATGGATATAATAATTATATTTTTTAATATTTTTTTTGTAAATACATACTTATAATGAATAAGACACACCCAGACAAACACAAAAACTTAAGTTCATCACATAAATGTTTGTGTCCCGTGGGAATCGAACCCACGACCTCGTGATCAGCAGTCCGGTACTCGAACCACCAGACCACAGACGTCGACAAAAGTTCGTCATACCCTACCAATACCATCACCTCACCTACAGACCTGGCGGACCTCCACAGTCCGCTGCCCGCCGGCTTGCAGCCGCGGTTGCAAGACATTGATCCTATGGAGAAGAATCCAACAGGCATGTTTTGATAGAGTTTCATTAACTAAGCCAGATTTAAGGTATATATATTTTTTTTATACCACTAAGGTGGCAAACAAGCATACGGCCCGCCTGATGGTAAGCGGTTACCATAGCCTATGGAAGCTTGCAACAACAGGAGTTATCACTCGCTCGTTGCCGACCCGAAAAACCTCATAGAGGTTTATGGAGGATTCACTGCGCCGACAGTTTGAGAGAATATTCCTCTTACTGCCAGCGCAGCGCATCCTTAGAAGGAGCTCTTTTGTTTATAACACAATCTAATTTATTTAACTCATAACTGTAATGTTCTTAATTCCGAATATTGTGGAACATGTTAGTACCTAAACATTTGGCCTACAAACCTTTCGCTTATCTTTGCAAAGTGTATTACATCACGTTATCTAGATATTTCGTTGTTACTAGTATACTGGACCATATTCACATGTGACTAGAGAACGGTAGGACATTCTAAAGTTGTGCTTAGGGCTGGCCACTGCGGTATTTGAAGGGTCCAATTTTAATATGAATATGAATGAATATTTTTTGAGAAAAATTGTAATATACGGTGTTAAATAATATAAAACGGCACGTATATAGTATTTGCTAAGATAATACATAATATGCCATACAACAAGAAAAAAAAATAGGATTAAGAAAATTTTTGTTAGTGACGAAAACTACAAAAAAAAAATCTGATTACAAAATCCGTTAAAAAATATTTATTCCAATTTCCAAATTACCTGAACTTATAATGTTATATTATAATGTAACCTCATATATCTTACCAGTGATTAAGATAAACGTGCACTAATATTTATGTTAAATGATTCTCGATGGCATTTGCATCAGCGCCTTCGTGTTAATAAAAACTGATATAAACCAGTTTATTATTTTATGCTCTTTTTGTAGTTATTTACAGTATATTTTGTCATTTATTTCACCACTAAATAAACTTCGTTAAATTTTTTAAACATAACGTTAATTTATTAATCTAATTTCATTTGACTTGAAAAAAGTTTATTGTTTTACAATAAAAAATATCTTTTTAATAAAAAATACAACTGGGTATACCAACCCTAACCGCGGCGGCCGGCCGGTGGCCTGCTTGGCATACGGCGGCCAAACCGAGCGCCCGCCGCGTCGCCCAGTCAAAAAACGCATAATGCAGTTGCTGCATAGACTAACGGGCGTAGTTTGACGAACTATATATTATGACGAGGTGCTTCAAGACGTTTATCTTCGTTTTACGATTGTGTTTGTTGGTACTTTAGATTTTAATCGGCAGCGGATTATGAAAGAGCGTTTGTTTGTATGCGTAGAAACTTTTCGCAGACGTAGATTCTATTTGTATCGTCTCTATTAAGTGTAGCACGCAGTGATGAACTGAATACTAAATTCACATAGTTAAAATAAACATACCATCACGTTTCTATTCTCCGAAGGGTTAGGCAGAGGTATGTACATTAGTACACCTCACTGATATTTATATATTCTACTAGCTATCCGCCAGCGGCTTTTCCCGCGTGGTCTTATCAATTTTTACCCCGTTCTTGCAACATTTTTCATTACTACTCCGCTACTATAAGTCGTAGCGTGATGATAAGTAAAGCCTTTAACCTTCCCCGATAAATGGGCTATCTAACAATGAAAGATTTTCAAATAGGGCCAGTTGTTTCGGAGCCTATTCAATACAAATAAACAAACAAACAATCAAATCTTTCCTCTTTATAATATTACTATAGAGATAGAGTTAGATAGATATGGGGCAAGCCTATAACTGCAATAGCTCGGACAGCAGGCACGTCCAAAAAACATGCTCGTATGTTTCCGAAGATTCAAACGTCTAGATTAGGTTTAACATTGAAAATTGAAGGCAGCGTCAATCGTAAACCATAATAATACAATGTAAATTCAAATTCTGATACATACGTAATGTGTCATACATAATTCAATAAAATGTCTGTCGCCAATAAATATTCCATCTCGATCTTGTAATAAAAAAGGATGAACGGTGTTATAAACAACTTCACTTATTACCGTAGGTATTCAATAACTTGTTTATCGTGGATTTTCATTGTCTGTGGTAATGTTTATTTTTTGAAGTACCTTCTAAAAAGGGCCTCGTAGCTTCATCCCCCTTGCTCGGCTCCTTTAGGGTCGAAGCGTCATGCTAAATATCCTATACCTTTCCCCAAGAATTCGGGAATCAAATGCAAAAATAATAATTAATCAAATCTGACTAGTCGTTCGAGAGATAAGCGCGTTCAAACAAATACAAAAAACTCTTTCGCTTTGTAATATTATATTAGTATCATATAAATTTCTACGTACGAATATAAGTTAGATACAAGCCGGTACCATTTATTTTTGTCCCACATATTTATATTCTAGCTCGGAAACTATTCAGTGATATATCTCAACAAAGAGGTTGTCTAACAAGACAGCCGGCGCGGTCCGGTTGCGTTTGATCAACCATCAATTATCGTATAATTGAAGCTTAATCGCGTAAGTTAGAAATAAGCGAATGTGACAGGCAATTGCTGTTAGTCACTTTTAAGGACTTACGAATGAAGAATTCTTCGACTAAATTAAATATAGAGGGAAATGAGAAATTGTGACATGACTTTGATAGTAGCAACTGTAACGATAGGGCATACCATCACATTTGTATTCCCCAAACGGTTACAAGTACCTAATATGCGTAGGCATAAATCCTACGTCAAACTGTATTATTGGGTACCTATGTGTTTGACCTGTATGTATATGTAAGTTTGTATGTGTCCGTTCCTTCTGAACGGCTCAACCGATATTGATATTAGATTCGTTTTTATGGCACGACTGTTATAGCTGGAAAGTGGATACAAAAATATGATTTAAAATCATCTTCAGTGTCTTATCATTTTTCATTTCAAAAGATGATTTAAGATCTATGATTGCGTGATTAACTGATTATACTGCGTGATTCTATGATGATTTGAAAACTAAAATGTTCGAAGACGGCGAGGACAAGCTATTCGTTTAGTTTAAATTATAAATAATATCTAGATACTGAATAAAATAAACCATTTTTTTTCTGCTGTATTGCTTGTTCCGCCTGCAATACATTTTCCAAATATAATAATAATAATATAATAATATTTGGTGACATTTTTACACAACACCATCTAGTCCCAAACTAAGCAGAGCTTGCACTATGGGGTACTATGACAATAGATATAATACTTATATACATTTTTTTTTGTAAATACGTACTTATTATACATAGGAAACACCCAGACAAATACAAATACTTATTATTCATCACATAAATATTTGTGTCCTGTGGGAATCGAACCCACGACCTCGTGATCAGCAGTCCGGTACTCGAACCACTAGACCACAGACGTCGTCGCAAATAGCAAGCTCGGAGCTTGAATTTGTACCCAGTTAATCGCAATAGGCAATTTGTACGCTTCTGCTTAACTCTCCGTGGAATACAGGCGTGATAGTATCATTGTGTGATTTGCCGTTATATCTTTTGTAAAAAAAAACACTCTATATAATTATTAAACTTTGCTACTGGTGTCTGAGATATGTGAGCGAGGCATGAGACCACACCCAGACAAGACACCGCGGTAACAACTATTTAATGGTACAAGGGACCGACGGTACATAACACACGTCGACACGGCTTTCATTTCTATTTTATAGTTGGGGTCGGTCCGACCGTGTTTTTTGAGAAACTTTGACCTCTGGGGTACATGATCGAGCTTGTTTATCGGGGGGGTAGGCATGAATATCTTGAGATACTAGGTAGATTACAAGTTATTTTAAAGAAGGAAAAAATCGGATGGCGGGCAGGATTCGAACCTGCGTCTTCTGGTTCGGTACACCAGACGCTTCGACCTAGGTGTACCGAACCAGAAGACGCATGGTCGAATCCTGCCCGACAGCCGATGTTTTCCTTCATTAAAATAACTTGTAATCTTAGCAGAAAATGCTTGAAAAAATACAAAAAGATACTTGGTAGAAGTAACTTGATGCTAGACATAATTTAGTGCCTGAAAGTGGTGTTATAGAACTATCTATCTAGCCTATTTTGTCCTACTGCAGGGCAAAGGCCTGCCTCTCCCTTTTCCACACACATTTTCTGTTAATGAGGGCCAATTTTTACGGTAGGAGTCTAGCTCGTCTCTCCATCTTCGCCTTGGTCTACCGCGATATACTTATAGATGTAGTGGTAAAATCACACACTTGCCGTTTGTGGCGGTCCAAATTCAGATCCGAGGCATGCACTTCTGATATTTTGCACCGTAACAAATATCGAAAAGTTGGACTAATAGACGACCATCAATACACAGACCTTGGCAGGTGCAGCTGAACCTCACCAATCGACCGACATGGTTCTTTATAGCAGCAGGCCTCCCAATATTGCCCCACATCATATTGTTACCTACACAACACGATAGTAAAACTTTTTTTATTCGGATACGATAGCCAAACGGGACTTAGTTAACAGAATAAGGATAGCAGTACACTTCAATATCTAGACCAATTTAACGGACTATCTAGATCTGTGAAGCTTAGAGGTGCGGTTCCAGTTTCAGATACGCGATATTTTATAGTAAGTACCTATCTGTGTGTGTATGTGTATAATTTTTACTTTCTCTTCCGTTTTGCTGTTGGAGCTTTTCAGTTTATAAATGTCCCATTATTCCCCAGTAAATTCCGAGTCGGCCCTAACAGGCTAAGGGCCTTTTTCACCAACTTCTGATAAGTTTCCGTTAAGTTACTTGGCAGATAACATACAAATTTTATTCCACATTTGAAGCAGCTAGCCAGAGATTGTGAAACAGGCCGTTAATGTTTTATTTTTTATAACAACATAAAATTATACTCATATATACTCAATTATATGTCAAATCAAACACAATTTCTACTGAATAATGATATCGTCAAAAGTGGAATTTAATTAAAAAAAAAACAAATATCAGGATGAACGATTAATTTACTTCCAATTACAATTTAACAAATTTAGTCAACAAATCTCCATTTTACAAAAACACAATTTATCAGCACAAATAATAATAAAAATGACAATAATATCGCTTACCGCAGATTGCAACGTCACAAAACAACAACCTCACCGTACGGTGTCTGATAAGCAAATGCCCCGAGTACCAGAGCTCGGTCGTTTTTATAGGGTTCGGCGTGTGACGTCACAAAAAGCGAATTAAACAACTATGATTCTGCTAACACGGCCTCTCCTGACCATGCGCCGTCCTCGGCGTATTCTTCGACGTCTTCAGCATGACGTGCAGACGAGTGGCTGGACAGCTGCTCTGGACAGACCTCGTCATCATCGTCAGAATTTGTTAAACACCAGCATGGGTTAAAAATAATCGTAATATCGCTAGGCCCGGGGCTTACCGCCACACATTAATGTGATGGTGCCCAGGCCATCGCAGAGAGGCAAACATAGCAATACTGCTTGCACAGAATAATTTTATGCAAACAGGATTGCTACGAGATATCCTGTTCGCACATCCTTCTCACATTCAAGGCCCTCATTCATGACTAGAACGCATAAATTAACTTTTTCACTCGTAGCTATTTGCCCTACAATGTAATCGTAGAACTCATTCATCACGCTCATTGTCAGCACACATCACTCAAACATACTGACTTTACCTACTTGTGCACAAGATAATTTCAAAACATCCCCCCTGCACTCGAGTGACTCGACACACCGGCAAATATTTTGCCCATGCGTCTGGTACCACAACAATGACGTCCAGAGGCATCTCGATCAAAACGGATCCTCACCAGCGAGTACACTCCCAGACTGCGCCGCCAGTACGGAAGGTATCTTCAAGGGGAAGGCATTCACCTGTCACCCACATACCTTAAGACCAGCTCACATGACCCAAGAACTAGGAGTGCACCGCACGTCACAATAAACAACAGCTGCTGCAGCCGGGCCATATGCCCATTCAGTGTCCATGTCCCAGCCGTTCAGAGAGCCAGGACTGATCGATCTCCACGAGTACCGAAGCCATCTTTATGGGGGAAACGGGGTAGGTTAACCACCCTGATGTCTAAGGACTCTTCAGGTGGCGGATCGATCAAACCCAACAACTCCGGCTCGGGCCCATGTGTGTTACAGGGCGCACACACTGCACTCCTAAGACGTGGCTTGCTACTTCGCCGTGCGCACACACAGTCACGCACAGGTAGACAGCATCAGCAACCATGTAACTGTAACACTCGAAACAGACATAATTAATTCACAAACTTACTTTCAAAGAATGCGGAACAACTCTCGGGACACCACTCTAATTTGACGTCTTTTTTAGTAAGTTGTGAGTTACTTGCAGTCTTCGTTGCATAGTCCTTAATATACCGACGGAAGTATCCAGCAAGCCCCAGAAGTTGGCGTACTTGCCTGACATTCGTTGGAGTCGGGGTGTTTATTAAAGCCTCAATTTTCTTGGGGCTCGGCCTTACCTGACCATGGCTTATTATCCGCCCCAAGTATTCGACCTCAGTGCTCAGAAAACAGCCCTTCTGGAGATTTATAGAAAACCCTGCATCAGTGAGGGTTTTGAGAACTTCTCGTAACAACGCGATAGCCTCGCTGATGGTCTCACTAAGGATTAAGACATCATCGATGTACACTAGGAGGTTACTTATGCCGCGTATGACGATAAGCACCCTAAGGTCGGTGCTCAGACCCTGCACTATCTGCAGCCGTAGCAATGACTGCCGCGCGTATTCCGCGTAAGTAGAGTACTTATCGGAGGACGTATTTACGACCTCGCGAAGTATTTCGGCGTAATCAGTCTTTTGCGGGCAAAGAGATTTAAACTTTTTAATAAATTTCGACCAAGAGCGGTCATTAGTGACACACTCATTCAACCAGGTCTTGGCGTCTCCCTTAAGACAATGCGCTACTCGTGACAAACACTCCGAAGTACCCCAGTTGTTAGCTAACCGAGCGCACTCCACTTCATCACACCTCAAAGCTATTAATTGCCGGATCAAAATTGGAAACATAATAATTTTGGGACTTAGTAACTTTGTGATACTCTGCAGTGCGTCAACAAGCACTTGTGTTGCTGGACTCGCCGCGTTATCGCTTTGAGATGCGCCGGGACAAGCAGGTAACGGTGGCTGCATACTACCCGCGGAACTTGCCTCTATTGAGTTTAAACGTGACATTATCGTGCCTAACGCTATCTTCACGGAGTCTTTGCGGCGTTGCGGACTACCCGATACAGCCCTATCACGGCGAGAACGTTTCCTAGAGCGATCACGACGTGAACGCAACCTACACCTACTGCTACGAGACACAGGACGATATTTGTCATTGCTACGTGATCGTAGTCGGTATTCAACACTGCCAGACTCACTGCGACTATTACGCGAACGGCGTCTACGGTAAGCACTATCAGATCGTGATCGACGTTCATGATTACGAGACGTGAGCGATGGTGATAACCAAGAGACCGCGAACGATAGCTATCCTCACGAGATCGCGTACGGCACCTATCCCCGCAAGATCGCGAAACGAGGCTTATGGTTGTGTCGTTGCGATCTGCTACGCTTCGCCTTCCGACGAGGCGACTCACAAGCCCTTTCACGAGACCGTGACGGTCGGGGCATTTTATACAACAAAAATTATCAAACAGAAAATTATTTGCAAAATGGAGGTAGAATAGAAAAATAAAATCTAAGAAAAACAAAAGCCAAAAATAATTTGTGAGCACAGGTGAATCCCACTTCTGATTTTATCGTCAAAAGTGGAATTTAATTAAAAAAAAAACAAATATCAGGATGAACGATTAATTTACTTCCAATTACAATTTAACAAATTTAGTCAACAAATCTCCATTTTACAAAAACACAATTTATCAGCACAAATAATAATAAAAATGACAATAATATCGCTTACCGCAGATTGCAACGTCACAAAACAACAACCTCACCGTACGGTGTCTGATAAGCAAATGCCCCGAGTACCAGAGCTCGGTCGTTTTTATAGGGTTCGGCGTGTGACGTCACAAAAAGCGAATTAAACAACTATGATTCTGCTAACAGTATTATTTTGAAGTTGCTCGCTGAAGAAGCTTAGCTTGGTTGTGGACTTTCATCTTAATTCATATAGTAACAACTATCAATAAAATTAAAATAAAGTGCCATTTCACCTCTCGCAAAAACCTGAAGCGAGCGGTGAAGTGATTGTTATGCCGTATTTAAGTTTCAATACATTTAATTCGTTATCATGAAAACGTTGCGTACGTGTTTTTTTTCCTTAAGTAATGTTTGAGCGCAAGTCATGTTAAGTGCTTGGCTCACTATGTTCAGTAACAACTCGTAAATGCGGTAATTTTTAAAAATTTTCTTTGAAAACCATTGAAAAATGTCACAAATACAATTTACTGCTACTAATAATTAAGATACGTGACACTTTACATATGGTAAAACATTTATTTCAATTAGGTTCTCAAAACACATCTAAGTAGGTATGTCTACTGTTAAATGAAAATTAATACGCATTTTTCCTAGAATTGTTTTAATCTAGCATTAAATGCGAAATAAGCAACTTTTACAATTGAATTGAATGTTTGACTGTCAACATCGCAGCATTGATTAATGATTAAAACGTAGAATGCACACAGAAAACATTATGCAACAAAGATAATAAATCATTCTTGTTTTTTAAAAAACAGCTCACTTTTCATCACTATTTTTCTGCCATTGCCAAGCAGTCTGCGTCGAAAAATGAACCTCATTTCCTGGCCAGATGATAGCAAGTGGCAACCCTGTGAATAATATGCAATGCCAAATAAAAAAAAAAATTGTTTGTTCCTTTTTTTTAGAACGCACTTGGACGTGACCAAGACATAATTTGAATAGTATGGTACTTATTTAAAAATAGAATTATTATTATACTTTTATTATTAAGTGTATTGGTAATTAATTTCGAACGTTCGTCTACTATGATGTTATTATTCTATAATAAAAAAATACTTTAATCACGACGGTTAATTAAAGTTTCTTAATTAATTTTGCAAACATTACAAATCTTAAAAGGTTTTTTTTGTTCCGGACATTTTATCGTGCCATTGCTATGTAAATTACTAATTAAAGAGAATGTAGCCGTTAAATTAAGATGTTATCACTACGATTTAGTCGAAAATATATTCTATAGGCGTTAAATTTGGAGTGATTAGTGAATGAGAAGATGGCTAACAGTGATAAATGGAAGGAAAAGATATGTTGCGGCGACCACAAATAAAGAGGACAGGAAGGTGATGATGATGATGACAATATAGGCGTCAAATCATATTGGGGCAGTTGCAAATCTCTCGTCAAGCCCCTCTAATCAAGATATGAAACTATTTTAATTGTCACAGTGTCGGCGACAGAATGCTATCTAAATAATTATCTGTTAAGTAGGTTATAAAATTTGGCCACCTTATTTATGCGTCACAAATGCCGCAGTGTAATCAAAAATAGTTTCATTCAATTAATTAGGATTAAGATATTAAATAACAAAAGTAAAGAAAGAATCAGAAAAATGTGTAACAGCAGTTTTAGAATAACTACAAGCAACTCTTGGTTCAAAGAAATGTATATAAAACTTAGGTTACAAAAAAAAAGTAAAATGACAGGGGCACATTTAACTAACCCATTTTAGTTTTTGCAGTCACAATAGGTTCCGCTGAACCACAAAATTGAAATACCAAGACATGAGTCAGGATTCCTACATTCGTTGGCAAAATCACTGATTCTTTCACATCTAACCGACCAGACTTCGACTGCCTATACGTATGCATGTTTACAGCAAACAAAAATAGTAATCAGATGTTTGTGCCACGGCTAATTGCCAACGTCTGAATAACGGGACGTCTGACGTAACCCAGTGGACACAACCGAGACATAGAAAGTGATGCCATTCTTATCTGTCGCCCTAGTCATTGTTACTTTCTTCAATATTGCATAGAAACTATATGAATTGTACAAGAACTGTAACTACAACAAGAACTACATTAAATGAAGAATTGTAGAAGTAGCGGTATAATTGAAGATTAAGATTCAATGGACATGCGTCAGCTGATCGTAGGGTTGAGCAAAGTGTCGAAGTTTAGATTTGTAAAGCTACCACCATGTCTACTACATGGGATCTTAAAACACACGGGCAGATTGTAACTGTACCTGAACACCATTATATCCCTGCCATAATCTAAAGGGATATAAAGGTGATGATATATTTTGTTCTTTTATGAAGAATAAACAAGAGGACTGTCACCCATGTCACTCGATTGAAAAGAAGTGATAAAAAAAAAAATGTTATAATAATATCATGTGGGCCAGTTGCTATGCATGAATGTGAAAGGACACTTGCAGTAACTGAATGATGTGAAAACTTTCCTAAAGAAATAATCCGTTTGTATTCTGACGCAGATACCACGTAGAAGTGAGAAGATTATGATGTCGTTAGAACTAATGTTGATAGAATTGATGTAGTGCGTACTAATCTTGATTAAAATTTTTATCGCAGTTTCGGTGTCATCGTCATATATAACGATATAGAATCTGTTGATACAGCAACTGCTAACCTTGTCAATACATTCAACATTGACCCTCGACATGAGGAAAAGACATACAAAGATAAAATACAGCTACGAAAAAAACAATTGAAAAGCATAGAACAAGGAAATCTTTCTAAGTCATCAATCCAATAGGCAATTTACTGAATCACATGTAGGTGATAGTGATGTCACTTTATAGCCGTGGTCGCATGCTGCTATGAACTGTGGGTATCTGCGTTTCTTTCTTCTATAGCCTCTCTATCAATTGGCTACGTTTACGCCTAAGTTTTATAAAGGGATAGGATAGATTCACTTATTGTTCAAGGACATCTATAAATATAATAAATTACCATCTAATAAAGGCTTAAACAAAAGAGTCAATAGTAGCAAAGTTCACAGTAATGAATAGGCCAAAATAACGATGCCGAAACCGCTAAGCTTGCTAAACGTACAAACACTCGTCAATATTGAATTCCGAAACAGGTTTTCAATACACGTCATTTATTTTTTACGCACAACGAGTTTCCTTGCAATTAAAAACAGCAATGTATATGACATATGGTAATTTTCACATTCTGTAGTGAATCGAGTAGACGTACGGTAGACGAGTCACATGGTGAGAGTAACGGTCAAAAGTTGGGGGTATTGTCAGAACCGGTTTAGTTTTTCGGCTTAGCGAAATCGATTAGTAATAGAAATCTGTTGCTAGGCAAAAGATAGATGATGGTAAGAAAACAACTGTGGAAGAAACTGTGGACTTTAAATAAAGCACAGCAATCCAAAGGAAACTGTAGGATTTAGAACAAAACTGCTTAGTACAAAAGAAGGTAGATGATTCAAAATTACTTTAAAAACTTGTAATTTTCATCAAATATTGTATTGGAAAATACTATGGAATCGATGATGTAAGAAACACGGCAACAAGAGTAAAAGCAGTCACAATAACTAATTAGTACAATATTAGCAGTAATGGACTATGTTATGTGGAAGCAACAGAGCTTAAACTACTAAATGATGTGATATTGGAATGTTAAGATCTAATAGCTCCAAGTTCATCGAATTCTAAGGACTAGGAGTTGGAACTAGTTTGTGTTTAGGTATTTTTCGACCATTTCGCGAGCTATCAATGCGTTGTTTTATTTTTTGTACACTTCATTCGTATTTTGTTATGACTTTTCACGGTAACATTTGATCAAGATATCTTTGTCAAACAGTTACTTGGAAATCATAAAACTATTATCAGCTCATTAATGTCCAACATCTGGGATTTAGTCATCACATAGGCTTAGTGAGTCGGTGATGTCACGTTACATTGATTTCTTGGTTCTATTAGATTCTGGTTTAACACAATCCTTTTTGACTATAGTCGATGGCTCAGTAATTTAGATCTGTTTGCTCAGTCTAGATATCAAGCTCCCAAGTTCTGGCTACAATCATATTCAATTACAAATAAATATTTTATAGAATGTCTTGAATGTTGAAGACCGCAATTATATTAACAATTTCAAGGCGTTTCCAGTTTGTTATCAGTACAGCCTAGAATCACTTGTTCGAAACTAAACTAACTCCAACAAATGCTCGTTAATCTCCTAACCTATTTACCCCAGTAGTTTCTCTAGTTAGATTTCAATTATTTTTGAAGGCCTCTAAGTGTAACAGTAATTTCAAATGCTGTTATTAATGATTATTAATCATTAAATGGGCCGGAAGACGCTCGTCGTTCAACGTTGGTATCTCCTATAGATTTACAATTACATACAAACTAATCTGGCCTCCAAGACTACTTCACAATTTTATCAGTTTCTAACGGATGGACTTCAGTTATTGTTTTAACTTTTAACGATTTTGAATCATGACTGTATCTATTTTAGTGTCAATGACGATGTTTTGTGTATAACAGTGCTTTCTATTTGCAAACAACTGAATTAATCTATGCTATTAGGATTAGGTGATATAAGAAACCAAAATTAAACTCTTCAAATTCCATGCAGTAACAAAATACTTATTGCTATGTCATGTATAGTTATTTCTATAAACTTGTTCCTATGACTTAACTCAAAACCACCTAACTGCTTTTATAAGTACCTACGCAACTGTTGTCACAACTTAGTACCTCTATTTTACTGCTATCATCTCGTTTTTCCTGCATCTTGAAATATAGCCTAGTAAAGTCATTAAAATCTGATTTCAATTTTGCTCAGTCCTGTCGCCGGCGCCTGAGGCAAAGCAGCTCGCGGAATCCTTGACCCTGGTTTTAAGAGGTGTAATTAAATCTCTGTTGTTTTAACAAATAATAAATTGTGTTCTAAAACACGTTCCATACAAGCCTGTATATCATATTGATAAGAATCTTAAACACCATAAATCTACTGGATGTCAATTAAATTCGACTGCCAAATGGTTATTTTATTTAAACAGTCTCAGAACTGCAACTTTATACTTTGCAATTGTGTGTAAAATACTAATTATATACGATTTTATTTAAATGTATATGTGATTAAAAATGTAATAGGATTTTAAACGATAACATAAATTTGAATATGCATAAATCAGAACAAAAAAATTCTGAGTTGTGACTCTTTAATGTTGAGTGTAATTTGTAAAAACTATGTGTAATAACAATATTTATTAGAATTTATATTATATATATTATTATTATATTATATTATCATGAGTCCTTAGATCATAATCGAAAATCTCACGAAAAACATTGCAAAAGCGTGACAACCACCACTAACTGACAACCCTTTTTACTCCTCGAACGTCGAGACGTCATTGGCTATCAAAAAGAGTTTCTTACATATGTTCAAATCCTGTAAAGATATCAATTCTTTGTAACTATAAAATCAGCTCATGGAATAGACGTGTATTGTGGAACTGTAATCTATGAGGCCATGTCCTTTTGTTACAAATAGAAAAGTGACCTTTAGTCAACTTTGTAGTAACAAAAATTCACTTAGCATCTTTTCGACTTAGTACACTCTTGCCAATTAGATCATAAACAGCCTTTACACACTTTTTTTTTATACCACTAAGGTGGCAAACAAGCATACGGCCCGCCTGATAGTAAGCGGTTACCATAGCCTATGGACGCTTGCAACACCAGGGGTATCACTCGCGCGTTGCCGACCCGAAATACCTCTTAGAGGTTTATGGAGGATTCACTGCGCCGACAGTTTGAGGGAATATTCCTCTTACTGCCAGCGCAGCGCATCCTTAAAAGGAGCTCTGGCGACCTTACTCACTGCAGGAACACAACACACAATAAAGTGTGTTATTTGGCAGCAGTTTTCTGTAAGGTGGAGGTACTTCCCCAGATTTGAGCCATAAATGGCTATGCCCTAGCTCTCTTAAACTTAGACTTATTTTCTTACTCTTAGACTTATATAAAAGGTAGCAATATACTCGTTAAGTTGTAAGCAATTATTCAATAGCAGCCCTTTCCCACATGTCAAGTGCATTATCTTCAATGTAACGTGTATCTAATTAGAATGGCCGACGTGCCTTAGACCCTAACATAATTGTTTTATGACTGTATTCTACTATCAGCTAATTTTGTTATTGATTGATGGGCTTGACACCTCGCGTGTAGCTACTCTGCATACAAAGTACCTATTTGTTGGTACACCAGTTATTTATAGCTTTTATTGCCCTTTAGCTTTACAAGGATGGCCCATACTGAAAAATGAATTGACTAATAAATTGAGTGGATTTTTTATATAAAGCATGAATGTTTTAAAGTGATATGTCTAATTTGCGCAGGGGTTGCATCAGTAATCAGGTAGGTAACGAGTTCGATCCCATAGCATATAGTAGTTGTTTTAAATTTCGATGTTTGCGTTGACGAGATTAGTGTTTCTGTTCATGCTTTTTTTATAGAAAGCAGAAAATTTTTCAAAAGTAAAAATATAACTAAACATGATTATTCGCGTGCATTAAAATAAGAACATACAATCACGCCTATGTGTCCCGAACGCACACACAATTATAATAATTTTTCTCGACCTGGGAATTGATCCATTGACCTCCACCGTTCAAGTCGTTTAAGATCAAAAGACAATATAAGAAAATCGTAATATTTTATCATTTAAATTGAAACAATGCACAGTACCAAAACTTTTAGTAAAATATACCTAATTGAAAGAAGTCACATGAAAAAGCTCGAGAAACAGTTTGATATAAAATTAGTTCAAACGTACAGACGTGCTGGAATTCCGTTCTACGACATGCAGCAAAGTTATTTTATTACTCACAATTACTAAATATTATGACATTTCTAACGGTACAGTTCGCCGGAATCCCCATCCAATCTGCAGTAATCTTTATTACGCAATGAAACGCATATAAAAAAAGAGTAATACAGTACAAATTTTACAATTACTATGATTTTTTTAATCTATGGAAGATTCAAGTATTTTAACACTTTTATTCAGGAAGAAATATGCCATGTTGAAATCAACAGTTTCTGTAATAAGATAAAATATACTATCATCATCGTCATAATATTAGGACTCATTTAGTTTCTAAAGAATAACGTTGTAATTTCGAAGTATTCATAAACATTGAAATAAAACTACTTTTTACGGATTTTATTGCGTTATATTGATATTATTTTAATCCCGACGTTTCGGACCCTTTACAGCGTCATGGTCACGGGTGACTAAGGAGGTAGGAGATAAAATCCGTAAAAAGTAGTTTTATTTAAATAAATATCTTGGGACATTTTTGCACAGCACCATCTAGTCCCAAACTAAGCAAAGCTTGTACTATGGGTACTAGACAATGGATATAATACTTACATACTTTTTTTTTTGTAAATACATACTTATAATATATAAGACACACCCAGACAAACACAAACACCTAAGTTCATCACATAAATGTTTGTGTCTTGTGGGAATCGAACCCACGACCTCGTGATCAGCAGTCCGGTACTCGAACCACTAGACCACAGACGTCGTCGATTTCAGTGTCTAGTATTCGCGTAATGTGTCAGAAATCAGTATTAACAAACAATTAAAATAAATACTACTACTAAAGGTAGAGGGAAGGTAATTGAAAGATTGTCCATCTTCTGATTTCTACGAAGCAATTTTTCCGCAAGCGATTGAAAAACATTATGGAACGCAAGAATTTGATTTCATTGAATGTGTGGTCAACCAACCAAAAAAGTTAACGGCAGATTTACTAATCACAGCTTGAAATGGATTTACAAAAATAAAAAGCTACTATTAATAAATATAATCTTTCGAATTATATTTATTAATAGTTTGTACATACAGTAAGTAAATGAGCAACACAACACGACATTATCACATACCCTATAACTGTGGTACTATAATTAAGTACAATAAACGAAACATTTACTATTAAATCGAAACAAAATTTAATTCAAAATGCGTTTGTCAACGTTTTTATTGTACTCGGTGTCTCACATAGTAAGCTGTTAACTGTTCGTTTCTGGTTAGAGAGTTTTTCCATAGACGTAAGGTACGATAATGTGCGGCGATGACAACCAATACCATTTGCTGTGTAGTCACCTTTTTTGGGCTTTCTTTGTTCATGATAAATGTGCGTACCGACTATAATCCGCACTTACCTTTCGTTTGCCGTATGGTCACGTTGTGAACGGTATATGACAATCTGAAGTCCAACAATGGCTCGACACCTTCAAGTTGTTTTTCAGATACTCACAGAACACTTTTTGTTTTTAGTTTCCATCTTAAAGGGTACCTTTTAGGGTACTAATAGACTAAAACCAGAAAGTGTTGTGTTACTACACTAATAAATTAATAAATAAATATCCTACTGGGACATTTTCACAGCACCATCTAGTCCCAAACTAAAAAGAGCTTATACAATGGGTATAATACTTATGTAATCTTTTTGTAAATACATACTTACCATGCATATTTATATATGAACATTTTGAACATCATAATTCTGTCATTCATCACTGCATTTTAACGTGTCGTCCGTCCATGAAAATACACAAGATGCCACACGTTAGTCGTAAAACTCAATCTGATGTTAATGACTGCGCTTAACTAAGTGAAGATGCTTTTCGTCGCTTAGCCAGGGCTGGTGAAGCTAATAAAATTAAGAATTAGAACTTTTATTAGCAATAAAGTGTAAGAAGTGAAAAGTGACAGCGATGGATGTATTAATTTATTGTAATAATAGCTTGTACCCGAGACTTCGTAGGCGTAGACTAGACTGATTTTACGAGACTGATTAGGGTTTTTCGATGATCAGTTACCCCTAAACCGCAACCCTATTAATACTGTGTAATGTATATTCCGTAACCATTAGTACTCACTGTACTCAGTGTGTGAATTCAAATACTATAAAAGTTTAAAATGTACACTGTCATATGGCAGATGGAAGGGACGTTACGGTTACGATGAAGTGCCAATAATAGAGGTCTTCGATTAAATATATATTAATCTAAGAAGCCTATTCATTAATAATATTGTGAGAGATTTAAAACATATTTACGTAGTTAATATCTTCAATGCAGATATTTTCTCTTCACAATAAAGATATTAATCGGACTTATCTACAAACAGTTGTATTATTTAATCTAGATTTAGTGTGTCTTGTTCCAAAATCCGTAAATGATACACGATAACAAACAACGTATTGCGTATAGCTCAATATTTCTAGCTTTCCGCCAGCGGTTTCGCCCGCGAGGTCTTATAATTTTTCCCCCCCTTTTTACAAATTTTTCATTGCTACTCCGCTCCTATTAGTCGTAGCGTGATGGTATATAGCCTATAGCCTTCCCCGATTAATGAGCTATCTAACACTGACAGATTTTTTCAAATCGGTCCAGTAGTTTCAGGGCCAATACAAACAAACAATCAAATCTTTCCTCTTTATAATATTAGTATAAAAGGTGGAAGGGACATCGACGCACATCCGAATACCATGAAAACAGTACATGATTCTGGACCCCTCTGTGTTGAAATTTTCGGTAACTTTTTTCATCAATTTTTCAAATTTTTCAGCAGTTTTTTTTTCCTGAACGTGTAAAAAAACAGTATTTCTATCTACCCAAATAAGATTTATAATTAAAAAATCATTATTTCATTTATTTCGGATCGTGCGCTCGATAGCATTCACCGCGGAGCGTTATAGTCGCGTTTTTAGCAATACACTGCGCGCTCAAAAATGACAATATCTGTAATAACCGATCATTTTCTACATGAATGACCTAGGTCATTTTATTTTTGAGTGAAACCTTGTCACGACGTTTGTGCGTCGATATCCCTTCCACCTTGTAGGTATAGAAATGTAAAGCAGTTTTAGATAGAAAAATAATAATAAAAATAAATAATAATTTCAATAAAATGTAAAGTCAAAGTAAGTAGTCAGTCAGTAAGTCAAGTATCACCCCTACTCGAAGCATCCGAATATTCCCAAACATCTATTTGCAGAATAAACTGTTCTCATATAACGATGCTTACATTAGGGGGGTAGACAGGCAAATACAAACTGGTAAACATACTGGCCGACTTTATTTGTATAGTTTTACGATACTGCTAATTGATATAAGCGACGAGATTCCTTAGTAAATATTCTCTGCATGTTTCATACTTAAGGCTTTTTTTTCTTTTATACAATATCTCTACTTCTTCCCAACCTATGATAATTTTTATATAATATTTTAGTTTGCTATTGTCTTTCTAGCCTAGACTAGCCTAGCCTAATCTCGCTCACTCTGAGAGGAGACTCGTGCCCAGCGGGACACTAAATGGGTTGATGAAGATAATGAGTGTCTAGTGTTGTCACTTTTTGAAATAAACTTTCTTTCTTTCTTCATTCTATTTGTAAAAAGTATGATAAATCAGTAGATCGACTGCTCGATTACTGCAGATGCATTCTGCAGTAGTCTCACATGATATTCAGGAGAGGTCTATGCCTACTATAAAAAGATTAAGAGGTAATATAGGCATGATATTCGAAAAGTTTGCCTCTGACCCTATTAGTAGGGTCAGAGGCAAACTTTACGATTGGTAAATCAAGGTCACTACTTACCACAAATCTGAGCCATTATCGCAGTATTTTCATTTACTCATTAGGCCTTTTAAGAGTGAATATATAATTATACAACACAAAAAATTCTTGAATGCCGAAAATAAATAAAACGTTAAAAGTTTATCAATAAAAACGAGATTTATTTGCTTATTTGAATAACGATTATTGGACATCAATTTTCTTTCAATAAGACGAATCACGATTTATTTATGGACGTATTTCATTGGACTTTTGAGTGCATGCATAGCCAACTATTCCACATCCAGGGCCGGATTAACCATGTCGGGGCCCTAGGTATCGCAATTCTTGGGTCCAAATTAACCTTTTCTGACTTTCTAATATATTTATATATATATTATATATATATATATATATATATATAAATAATATATATATATATATATATATATTATATATATATATATATATTATTTCACAATCATATTCATAATTATGCTATTTTTTACGAAGGTATGCTATCACTATGACTGATACAAAATGATACAAATTTTCAAATTCCATTTTGATTCGATGAAACATTTCTTTTCTCGATACAAGGGGCCTCTAGCCAATTCCAGACCCCCATGGAGTTGCCTACACTGTCAATGGATAGTCCGGCCCTGTCCACATCGTTAGTTTTCTTCCAGCAGAAGATTTATTATGATAACTAAATAATGCACGCTTTTCTAAAGACGTTTACAATCCAATTTATCTTTTCCCAAGAGGCCAAATAAAGAATGCTATAAATTGCCAGTTTCTGGCAGTGACATTTCGGAGTTAATAATAATTTTTCTTTAAAAGCTGTGAATGGGACTAATAACGATCGCGGTAGGTTTTGTTATAATAATTAAAAGTTAGCAATAGAATTTTAGCTTTTCGTACCATCACGCTTGTATTCCCCAAAGGGTTAGGCAGAGGCGTACTAATGTACCTACTTAACCTACACAGTTCGTCGGTGTAGGTCCAATGTAATAGGAGGCGACCGTATTGCCATTATTCAGGCAAAAATTTCTTAGATAACAAGCCAGTTTGACTTGTCAATAAAAAATGAAAAGTGAGGGCTCAGTGATGTGCTTTTAATTTTATATCTAAATAAATAAATATTCTACATTTTACACAGCACCATCTAGTCCCAAACTAAGCAGAGCTATGGATACCATACAATGGATATAACATTAGTACTTATACTGTAAACAAACACAAACACGTTGGTATGTTCAGTAGTTAACTGTACCAACCTATACATTAAATAAGCAGGTCAAATAAGAATTTAGAAGACGTTATTTTTGGATGGAAATCTTTCTTGATAAGAGATAAATAAATAAATACTTAAATTATAATGTGAAAAGGGACCTAGATCATAATAGGTAGGTATCACGTTCATAAAATCGGGTAAAGCATTTTGGTTCAATTTGAGTCAAATTATACTACAATTAAATATTCATGAATCTAATTTTAGTCATTTGAATGAACGTCGAAAGTGTGATTTCTTTGACCTTTACAACTGTTGTTATTAAAGTACATTTATTAACGTCACAAGAAATATGTTCCTAAACAGATCGAGGAAGGAATAAAAATGTTTTTGTAATAGAAAATCAATCTTTGATCAGCTATTTTCTGTGGGAATGGATTGCGGAAGTCTTTCGATACGCCAAACTTAAGAAACCGTGAGAATCCAAACGATTTTTTTTATAAAATGTAAATGAAAAAAGTACATATGAGTATTGAGTATATAAATGTCACTGTTAGTCTAGTGATCTGCGCGATTGTTACACTGAGGTCCTCGCTTCGATTCCCAGGTCGAGCAGTGTTATTTGGGGTTTTCTGTAAAATTTCAGTAGCAACTCGTAGTTTGGATTTGTGCCCGATTGACGGCAATAGGCTCGTCCCCTATTACATGGGGCCTTTCGGGGAATACAGTCGCGATGGTATGTTATTTATCTTACTAATATTTTTAATGTGAGAATTTGGATATATGGATAGATGGATGGATGTCTCTTTAACGCAAAAACTACTGAACGAATCTGGATGAAATTTCGCACAGAGATAGATTATAGTCTGAAATAGCACATAGGCTGCTTTTAACCCCGGTAAAATGTATGGTTCCTGTGGGATTGATTCTGTTTTAATAAGACGAGTATACAATTAGTCGTCAAAGCTAGTAATGTATATTTTTCACAGAAATAAATATAACATTACTGTATTAATTAAATAATGTATGACTTTATATGAGGAAGTATATTCCCGTGGGACGGTTTCACTTCACCATATTACTACATAACATAAACATATCTATGTACAATCAACTAGTAACATCTGCACAATTTGGGACATATGACAATACTAAAATTAAGTGGCAATCGTAAAATGTCATGAGAGTTTTTTAGGAAGGCATTTGTCACACTCGACTACGACAATTGGCGAAAATAGTGTCCATCTTCAGTGCAATATCCTAATAAACAACAATTAGAGCTATTGAAAAAATGACAACTTCTACAGAATGTTATTGAAGTAATTTGCGGAATCATGATGTATGTTAAAGTAATGTTTCTTGAAATTTCGTTAAACTAGCTCCAACGAGCAGTAGCAATAATGAAGAATTTTCTGCAGTATACTTACTAGAAATTATACGGACGCGGCAAAAGGCATGCCTTGAGTGACTAATTTTTTATCGAAATCTGTTCTGCAGTTTGGGCGCGAAAAGGTATCTAATAGACAAAAACCAAAATTGTGAACCAAATTGTTCTGAACCTCTATTGCAATGATATTCGCATTCGAATTTCGAATCATTTACCGCCCAAAATAATATCGTTTCGTTCCAATTTCAAACTAGTTTTTAACTTTTTACACTTTGTTCAGCACGTTCTCTTCATTATGATATTAGATTCTATTTTTAAATTTAGAATTTTGATGACGTGCATTTTATTCAAATGTTGCTGTCTTGTGAGTTCAATCAATGTATTTTTATAGAGAGAGAGAGAGAGAGAGTAATATGTATCGAAAAAGTTTAGTAGTTTATAATTTAATGATTAATTACATTATACGAAAGATTTCCTCTCTAAATGTCAGGTAACGTTGTAGTTTTTGGATTGTATGGTTTATTTGTACTAGCCCGAAGTGTTTGTTTGACGGTGTAGCACGGTTAATTTTACTTTACACCCTCTTGGATCATGGCCGACTAACTTTTAAATTCTTCGACGATTAGATACTTCTTCCGCGTGAGTATATCTACCTACATTTTATATTTACGTCATGAAGATCACGTGGTTTTAATTCACGAGTGAAATTACCATAGTCAGTCTATTGGTTGTTCTATTTGTTTTATTATCTCGAAGATAAGAAGAGGAAATGGTTTACAGATAAATGGTAATTCTATGGTCAATTTTTTACAAATTTTGTTATCAGATAAGTTGATTATCAGTCGATAGAACATTAAAGGAAATATTGTGGAAAAACCTACTTATAATGTTTTTGGTGCAAACACCATATAGGTTAGATTGGTTTGTAGTAACAGTGGTATGTTGAACACCGTGTTGATTTTATTTAATACTAGCTTTCCGCCAGCGGCTTCGCCCGCTATCCCACGGGAACCATACATTTTACCCGGGTAAAAAGTAGCCTATGTGCTATTCCAGACTATATCTATAATCTATCTCTGTGCCAAATTTCATCCAGATCCGTTCAGTAGTTTTTGCGTGAAAGAGTAACAAACATCCATCCATCCATACATCCCCACAAACTTTCACATTTATAATATTAGTAGGATGTGATCATTCAAAATCAAGTCTTTAAGGGCTTTTTTCACCAATTGTGGATTGCCGCTAATCGCTGGATAAGTTCAAAAATAGAACAATATTTGTATGAAATTATCTGCCAAGTAATTTAACGGAAACTTATCAGGGGGTCGTGTAACAGGCCCAAAGAGTCCTAAGTACGAGGAAGGACATTCATAAGGATTACTAACCATAGGTAGGTACTGTCACGGACAAAAACATGGATACCTTCACTAACAAAAGTGCTAAAGCGATTTTTTCGTGAATGAACGATTGCAGCTTTGATATAACACCAATGTCACCATAGTATTGGTTCGTAAACACTCTGTTCGTAATATCACAATATATATTTTTTTTAATGAAGGAAAAAATCGGCTGGCGGGCAGGATTCGAACCTGAATCTTCTGACGTCGATGACGTCACCAACAACGTCACCTTTAAGACGTAAATTAGAATGTGAAGGACGATTTCGACTGGCGAGCGGGGCTCGCGGTAGCTTAGTGGTCAAAGCGTCTGGTGTACCGAACCAGAAGACGCAGGTTCGAATCCTGCCCGCCAGCCGATTTTTTTCTTCATTAAAAATAACTTGTAATCTTAGGATGGAAAATGCTTAAAAAATACAAAAAGATAATCACAAAAGTTCTTTCAGTACTTTAGTGTAGCACTTTTGTTAGTGTTTACATGTTTCTGCTCGTGACTGTACAATGTACATACCTATATCAGGACTTCTTGCTCAGCTGTGGGACTGAGTGGACAACATTTTGGGAGATCTTTTGTAAATTCCCCTTTAGAAAATGTATAAAATAAAATTAGTTACTCGCAGTATTTTCTACTACATTAGGTACAGTTCGCGCAAAACTTATTGTCCGGGTTGAAGTTGGCACGGCCTAATTTTAACCCAGCCGTAAAAATCAGAGATAGAAAAGTATTAGATTTTAATAAATATAAACGAAAGCTCAAGCCGTAGGCTGTCGTTTTAAATAATTTTAATCCAATATTTTTCATTCTCCGATTTTTACGGCAGGGTTAAAGTTAAGCTCGTGCCAACTTCAACCCGGACAATAAGTTTGGCGCGAACTGTACTTATCTTCAATGATAGAGCTAAATAAACTAAGTATGTCAACAAGGTCTATAACCTCGTAAAAATCTAGACAAAAAATCTAGGTCCGCAACTAGCTTGACTGAATGTATTGTTTAGCATTCCTAAGGTGTGTACAACAACTTTTGAGGATAGCAATTTTCTATTATTTATAATAAACAATATACCGATACGCGAAGTTATTGTTTAATAAAATAAATAAATAGGTATATTATACACTCACGCCTTTTCCTACCGGGATAGGCAGGAACTAGAGACCACCACTGCGATTCTTGCATTCTTCTTTTGTTTTTTCCACGTTCCGAACTTATAATAAACAATTCTACGCGTATTTTATGATGTATTCCAGGAAAAGCAATGATCCGAATGGCAATTGACGTATTCCTCGAATGGCAATTATCAATATTTTGGTCAATTGCTATTCGTGAACTATATTTATATATTAAATATATTCCACGAAGTGCACTTTCGTCATAGTAGCTATTAGTGATGATGTATGTAATAAACTTTGACGCAAGAAATGAATTCTGCCCACTGTTGGGAACAAACCTTTCAGCAAGATCAGGGCTTTTAGTTTTTTCTTTGCAAATAAGTAATTCTAGAATTCGTAACTATTTTTTTATGTGAATTATAGTTTGATTCTTTGGAAGCGACCTTTTGAGTCTTGTTCTGGGCCTTTTGAAGCCAGAGCCACTGTATCAAAGTCCATGGTTCTTTGAGTCTTGATACCGAATAAAAAAAACCATATGTGATATTCAAACTTCTTTAATTTGACGTTTTAATTTTTTTTACAACGTTATTTAACGTTATTTAAAATGTTCAGGTGTGGGAAACAGGTTATCTAATGATGATGATAAATGCACCTGTCAGGATTGTTTGCACTTGCAATCTTTGCACCGAAATGTGTTACAGTTATTTATAGATGTGATAACTAACATATCTATTAGTTAATAGAAACTAAAATGAACGGTAAAACCGACTCGAGTCAATTTTGAATGGAATATTACGTTATTGGAATTCAATCTAAATCAAACTACAAATAAGTTATCTAGGTATATTTTTCAACCATTTACAAAAAAATATTTTTGGAAGATATCGTATTTTTTTACTGATGAAACCGACAAAATTTCTTTGTAGGACAACCCTTAAATAAATAGGGATTTTATAGGATACACAAATGCGCAAAAATAAAAAATAATATATTAAAAAAAACAATTTGAAAATGAAACGATAGTTTCGTTGTATGTAATCATTCGTCCAAACAACGATGATGTCACAATCGTTCTATCGCAGGGGCGCTAGAACACTTCTATATAACGCTATCATCTGATATTCTAGTAGCATTCTCAGTAGACTGACATACATATCATCACGCGACATGTTTACAAAAGACAGCTAATAATGACACTACAAAAAAAAAAGTAATAAATGTTAAAAACGTTAATGATAATAAACTTGAAAGGCACAATAAAAATACCTGAACTGCTACATAGATGCAAAACTTACGTAACAAATGCTTTACTCAATGAACCGAACCGGGAGAGGATAAACTCGTGATCTACTCTAGAATAGTTCTGAGCACTAAATATTTTACTACAGAAGGTCAAACAAGTGAAGCTAAACAAATAGACATTTGTTTAGCTTGGTTTGTTTGACCAGGTCTATCTAGAGCTACATATCGCTCCGATTCTGACTTTATAGCAGCAAGCACAGAACAACGTTCATCCGGACAATCTTGAATAAGGAAAAGTTTTTGTCAACGGTTACGAACCGAATTTGATCAGAATAGAATACGTTTGGTACTACGGTTGCAAAAAACAGTGATTAACATTCCATCATTTAAAAGATTGGAATTTGATGAAAGCTTCATAGAAGCATCAGCTATAGTAATTTTGTTTGTCTTTAGTAGGCCAAGTAATCAATTTAGTTATGATGACTAACATAAGTACAATACTAAACACAGAACTGAAAACGTACATTTCTACTTTTTCTGTAAAGTCTTACTCGTATGTCAACTAAAGGATTGTAAATAATCTAAATTAAGGATATATTTCTCGACCTCTGGGACTATAGCCGCTCGCTTAGCACCGGATAAATTAACAATATTTTTATGAAAAGATCTGCCAAGAAATTTAACTGAAACTTATCAAAAGGTGGTGAACCAGGCCCTAAGAGATTGAAATACGCTTTAGGCACTGGACCGATTCTTACATTTATGTCACAGGTTGGGTAGAATTGATTTTCTGAGTTTTGTATTTCCACTGGTCCCGATGCTGCGCGCCCGCAAAATATCGATGCTAATTCTGTACACCGGCGAAGTTATGCATTGTCCGTTGTCGCTACCACTTCTGGTTTTCGGTCTAACGTTTGCCAGCTATTTTGATTCGTAACCTGTTTTTAAACATCTTTGCGTATTATCATTTTTGTTTTATTTATTAGTAGGATTAAGTGGGTCTTTTGATTTGAATACGGGTCAAATTTTATTGGATTGTTCAGTATTTTTGAAACACTTTAAGAGGCGATAGAATATATTTGTGACTTAAACGACTACTGCGGGATACCAGCTTCGCCTAGGTTATAAGTAGAATCTGATATACCTAATAATAGACGTAATAAAATAGCATACAATAATCACCTTGACACATAGAACCGGAATGGTTGGCAGCGGTGTTTTTAAAGATCTGATTGGAGAATAGATTCGTGATCACATTTAGTGATAAGTAAATAAGATCTTATGAATATATGTAGCTCTAGACTAGCTTAACTCATGAATGGAGTATTTTATAGTGATAATAGGTACGTAGATACATATAATAGACTTGATATAGAAACCTGTTACAAACCTAATGTAAAAAAGTAACCATGGAGTTTCTTGCCGATTCTTCTCCATAGGAAACGACTAATTTGGAACCATGCGCCTAGTTCCGACTTTTCATAAGTGCCGGTATAAGGTCTATGTGAAAATAAAGCTGTTTTGATTTTGATTTTGATTTTTATCACTTCAATGTGTATGTATGAATGTTATATCTATGATAAAAAAACTGCATTCTTGGTGCTGTGTAGAATTCTTTCCAGTATCAGCATTTTTTTCAGTATTTGCTTTCCTATTCACAATTATATTATCTCCTTTTAAAAGAAACATGAAATCCTTTTCTTCCTATATCCACAACGCAAGATAACGCGAGCTCACTGACCCCGTGACGTTTTAGCCAAAAATAATCTAAGGGAAACTAAACTTCGGTAATTAGAAGTGGCCACTATTTGTGTCCGTTTTTTTAGCAACATTTTGGCAGCTGCGCAGTGACCGTTTTAGATGGTCGACTAGCTTTGATCTATCGACATGGCCCGTCATTTCTTGTGTTCCGATTCTGAATGTTGGGAAATGTTCACAACTGTAGTATTGTTTGGTTCTACGCTCGCCATTTTGTGCGATAAGGTTTTATGGATAGAGAAAATTTCTGTTTTGTTTAGCATTTCGTAGTAAAGGACCAATTAAGTGAACGGTGTTGTTTCTCATGCTAGGAAAATAACAAAACGTTACTGTTAGCTTGTAGCCAATATATCATATTTATCCTTCTGTCAATATTCCTATCTGAAGCCTTACCAGCTAGGCTAACCTGTGTGCCGCGGTCAAATTCTGTCGATGCTTTTCCCAATCGAACTACACTGTAGAATGAATTTCTTTTGGTTTCTTTTTAAGCACCGTTGACCTATACTGAAATCTTTGCATCGTACTTTCATTGACTACTACTAAAATATGAAGATGAATCTCATATAAATGTTTGGTCTATGTGGAAATCAAACTGAAGGTTATTAGCGCAAGTTATTAGTAGTCATTGCTAAGATACTGCACTAACTGATGACACTAGAAACATACTTTTTAATAACATAACACACCATCAGACCTGTCTTCCTCGAAGAGTAAAGGTGTTCGTCACACCACACCACACTACACCACAGTTCGTCAGTATGTTCAATTGTTTATGTCCCATGTAATAGGAACGAGCATATTACAAATTAATGAAGCACAAATCCAAGCTTCGAACTGCTATTGAAAATTTAATAGAAGAACCCCAATAATACATGACTCGATCTGGAAATCAAAACTTTGCCCGCGACCGTAGTAGTCGCATTTAGGACTACTATGAGGCAGTTACTTACTATATGTACTTACCATCTTGCCATCTCATCCATCCATAAACAATTGAACTGACTTGAATTACTTTTTACTCATGCGATGAATCGTCTTAGATTGTTCCACCAGCCTGGACGTAGTCTTGTGTTCCAGCAATTCAGAAACACAATGGAAACACATTCACCAGGAGCCTAGAATGTAGACCAACCTGGGAGGTTCTTCTAGTAAGATAAATATTACTACCGACAAATACATATACATAAGTACAACCGACGTCAAGCGTAACGCGACGCTGTAAAACGTACGTGGGGCTCTAAAACGCCGCAAACGGCCACAAATCGGCATTCGCGATAAATTTTACGATCTACCTCAGCACTGCGGTTGAACAATTTTATTTTGTTGCTAAACTGCTACTGTCTCCCAAAATAGTCTTTGTTGTAGGCTCTAACAGAGATTTAGTGAGCCAAAAAGCATACGGTACATACCCCTGATGGTAAGCAACATCTGCAGCCTATAGACACCAACACCAGCACCACAAGTAGTACCAGTAGCACTCTATATTGTTGAAACCTCAGTTGTTAAGACTCATATGCCCGGTTATTTCAAATATTTTGTATGGAAAACCTTTCATTTGAGGCACTAAGATTTTAAAATAAAAATATAGTGACAAATGCTTCGGTCGCTGCCTTAAAAACTCCATAATTTTAGTAGAGCTACAGGTACCAGGAAGCCGGGGTTACTTCACTCTATCGTAATCCATTACTGGATACAGACCACACCTGACTCATAAACCAGAAAGTAGATCAGAGCCTGTCACAGACTACTGAAGAATCATTTCATATTATGTGCTGAAGACTGTGCCGTGATTGAATGGATAAAAAATTCGATACCAAGGATATTTTGGTTTCTTTTAACTATTGTCACTGTTTGTCACTCGAGATATCATATCATATTATGTAGGTCTTAGTCTGTCAGCTTTCATCTACCGCATCCGTTCTACATTTTTGTCAATATCGTAGAAATGTTTTCTAGAAAAGAACGTGCCGACTTGTTTGAACAATGATTTCCTCAATAGGACCATTATTGAAAATTCTACTAGAAAGATACACTGTGATACGGAAATGAAGTGACCTTTCGACACAATGTGTTTTGCGATTTTGGACTCAGGTCAGTTAAATTATACGGCAATCAAAGTTCTTCGCCAAAAACAGGCGTGACAGACAATGTAATAGCCAAATAGCAACTAGACTGATTAGTAAAAGAAAACACAAGACTGCCACCTGCCAATCATACCACGCGAGTCGAATGAGTCAGCTGAGGCAAATTGGTTTATTAATAACCTGTCCGCGACATTAAGAGTGTCTTAGGAATTCTGAATCCATATAGCGGATCAAGGACCAAGAACTGTGATAGAACTGTTCAAAGGTGAGGTTCCATAATTCAAAATTGGATAAATTCTCGATACTGGTTTCAAACGTAATTCTTTTTAAAATATTGCAAAAAGGCTTTATTCCGTTTATACGCGATGACTATTAATTTGTCTAGTGGTCAGTAGGGAAGGATTTGTACACGTTTATTGGCAATAGACTCACTAGTCACATTTTACATGGAACCTAACTAAATACCGGCCGGCTGTGGGTGAGATAACTTCTGTCTTTTTGTCTTTGTCTTTTTTTTTACTTTTGGGGATACAGGCGTCAAAGGTGAGTTTATTTTGAAGCATATACGGCATGCCAGATTCGCGATGACTATACAAACGAATGTTTGGTCTTTGCCAGTGTTTTCTTTGTCAGAATATAGCCATTTTTGTCATAATCCTAAATATGTGTATGAAAATGCATTTTTAGTACGAAACCCCACTGACCTAGTTAAAGAAGCTCGTGAGTAATACACGTGTGATAATAAGAAAGTAATACTGGCCCGACCTTGTTAACTTTTCAACAAATAAGATTAATATTTTGTAACGTTATGACGCTTGCAGTTGCACGTTAACTGTTGTGGCGTAAGCAGATCTATATCTGTTATTAATTATATTATTATATATCTTACGCTATACATTTTCAGTTTGAAATGACCTCTCACTATACGGAAAGTCTAACCGATGCGAAGTGATCTACGACCACCGATTCAGTACGTTCATATAAAAGAGGTTTGAAGGCTTAGTGAATCTCATTCAGAATTCTGCTGACAGCGGGAAAGATTTCAATTTTAAAAAGAGAATTGTAATATTTTAAAGCCAGCCAGACTGAATGTTTGCTTGCCAGTCCCGCGTTGGAGCACTGAAATACTACAATGTTTTTAATCAAGCCTTGTTACATTGAACTTTCTTGATTCGCTTACATTTCAAGGGTAAACAGACGGCAAGCTTGCAGTGGCGGAGGGCAAGGGCAGAAATGCTTAACTTGTGCTATTTGGTAATAATAAACATTAATAGTTATTTAAAAAGTTAACCTGGATTACGAAATGAGTTGCATAAAAACTTAAGATACAAGTATTTTTTTCCTAGAAGTCCCAAATCTTTTTAATGTTTCCAACGTTTGCAACTCTAATTTTAGCTTTTTCTAAATAAACTTTTGTTAATCCCTAACATATTTACAAATGATTTGCCATAATAATAAAAAGCCTAAAGGCTAATAACAATATATTCGAGAACTAACCACCTATAAAAAGTCTCATAAAATTAAAATGCATAATGTTTGTTTTGAATATCACACCTTTTTCTGTTTGGGTCGGTTATTTTAAATGTTTCCTGGTACGTTACTTGTACTTATAAAAACAAACTACTTAATAAACTAAAATTGGAAAGAATCGTTTGACTGTTGGTTAAGTGAAAGAATTTATTAGTCAAAGAATAAAACGGTGTCAATGATATTAAAATGTTTAAATTCGCAAAAAATATTATTACATCAAACAGCAGTTACTATAGCAAAATCTAACTAGGTATATCTCATTCTTTGTCATTTTAGTGACTAACCATCCTAATGGTAAATAGACCATTAGGATGGTTACCTAGTGAAACTATGTATTTTTTATAAATTGCAATTTTATTTGTGTATTAAAACTCCTTGGTAAAAATTCAATACAGCTCCGCCAAATAGCTGCACGTATTTTGAATACCTATTACTTTAAAAAAAAATAACAGTACCAAAAATAACAGCATATTTTTTATATTCGCCCGTTCAAGTGTACACAGCCAAGAAGGGCGCGCGGTAATTATTCAATAATGTCATAGTTTATCTGTCGCCTGTCACTGTCAACTGACACCTCCGACACACAATATTGCGTTTATTGAATCCATTCTTATTTGTTTATCGACATGTACAAACATGTCTGTGTATGTTGTTTTTTTTTCTACATACTCTCTCTTTTAGTCACAGATATCTTAAATAAAGACTCACTGATGACAATGATAATTATGTAGATTATCACAATTATAAAAGTAGGTACATTCTACTTTTATTTTTAATTTAAAATATTTTCGGATTAAATATTAGGTTCTAAACAGCGTAGTCAACCTTTTATTTAATCAATGCTTACGATTTGATTAAGACTATAATTATAATAAATTATTATTCCGTCTTTATCAATTACACACAATGCGTAGGTCGACGGTGTTTACAACGCTAATTGAATTTACGCTGAAGTTAGATGACAGTTCAATAGTACTTAATAAAAAAATATGTTAGAACTTGGTTAGAACCGATATTAAAATCGGTTACACAGTCAAAATAAGCAATTACTTACTTGAATAAAGCAGATGATGATGATGACAACGAAACCAATAGGTATACCTTTATTTATGTTAATTAGAAATAATTAGCGCGAAATTTCAAATCATTCGCATATAATCCCGACCACCCAGAATCAGCATCATTTCAATAATCCACACTGATCTTTATCGATCCCTAAACATCGAATAACTTGAATTAAATTCGATTTAATACTCGCATACGAATCGAATAACCTTAAATATTTTATTTGTATGCATGTCAAGGTCATTCAAATGATGTTCAATCGTCCATTCAGAACCAGTCGGGCAATTTGACATTATTGATCGTATGCTAATGCCCTTTCTTATATTATTAAATAGTTTATTCGATTGAAATGTAAGATTAATTGGTCTAATAAAAAATTCTATTGCAAGTTCATTGAACTTGATGTAGTGAAAACGTGTTACCTTTAGTATGGCCTTTTAGCGAAACAAATATTTTGACTGTGAGGTATCTCGATGACTAATAAAATTATTCGCCCTGTTTTCAAAAGAAGCAGAATATACGAAAGAAAAGGGGTTACCTATGTAGAAATGTTATTATACCCAAAAGGAAAATTGCTGATAGAATTAGAGAAAAAAACTTATTCGACATTATAGAGAGTAGAAGTTTATATGCGTTTCATTTCCATGAAGATTGCCAACTATTAAGTGCTATGGGAAATAGGTATTTTGACTGATAACTTTTCTAATTATTACCATCCATCCTCAAGCAAATTAGAAATCTAATTATAGAGGTCAAATCTTCGGTCAGTAAGATTCCAAAAATCCGATGTTTTATAAATGAAACGATCAATTCCTGATAATGAGCGACGTTTCTCAATACCATGCAGTGTGGCAATGGGCCAGAAAACATCCATGATGAATAAGAAGAAAAGAATTTAACTACAAATTTACATTTCAATAACGGACTTCGGGCTATCGAAACACTATCAATAAGTTCTTTATTCGATCCATTTATTAGCAAATCTGTACAGATGTGTACAGAAGAAAATTCTCAAAAGAAATCTGTTGTAATATTGACTCGGAAAGTCAAACAATTATAATCCCAATCTGAAGATAACGGCAATAAAGATAGATTGCTCAGTTGGGCCGCTGTCTACCTGCAGATAAGCGGAACCGGGAATACAGGTGAAGGTGTATGGAATAGCTTTAATGGTTCCGTATAGATAACATTTACTAGTTCCTGGAATAAGGGTTGCGAAGGTCAGATGGCTGGTGCTTCGCGTAAAATACTTATAGCTGCATCTTGTGATATCAGAAACATAATTTAGACCGCACAGAATAATTCGCACGTTGAAACTTCGGCTTCGATGAAGTAACTCAATGAGAAAGACTATGTCATTCTGGTTATCTTGTCTGTGAGGTTCCATTTCCAGGTCGAACAATATTACTGGGTTTTTCTATCGGGATGTTCTCAGTAAGAATGTGTTTGGTAGATTTAGTATAGCCCTCATACATTTTACATAACAATTTTTTGTTTCACAGCTTACTGATAAGTTCCTGATAAATTACTAAGCAGATCATTTCATACTACTATATTTTAATTTATCCTATAGTTAGCGGCTATCCAGAGGTGGTGAAACAGGCCCTTAGCAATTTAAATAACTACTTGCAAAACTAGATAACGATTGATATTTGTAATAAATTAATCTATAGAGATGTTGACATCCAAAGACGATGAAGATGTGTGGGTTCTAGACGATGTCTGGGCAGGCTAAGGGACCCTAAAAATCTACAATTCAGATGCATAGAAAGCTTATTGTAATCGAATGTATCGCATGAATCTCGCCTTATCTTAACGTGTTTGTTGACGCAATAGCAGTTAGAATAGCTAGAGATAATAAGACGGCCATATGTTGAATCCAAACAAGTACTAGCTTCAATGTATGTGATTATCTGATGTTTTCTTTTTAAAACATTTGAATGTAGGATTTCTCCTAAAACGTAGCTAACGTACACACTTTATATATACTATATTAACACACACACGCTCTATTTTACTCATAGAGAAATACAAATTTTTATTCGAAAATCAATTGAAGCTAATCGCTAGGTCAACTACACGAAAGAATCAAGAAATTATCTACATTTTTAAAATACTAGCAAATAGAGCTTTGAAATACTAGGAAAAACATTATAAAAACTTTCAATAAGAATTTTTATTGTAAAATATAATCAATTTTCAAAGAAAGCAGTTTTAGTTCCATTACAGATAGAAAGATCCATTGAGAGCCATGATGCAGAAAAAATGCATTTTACAGAAATTTACTCCGATCTAAATTTATCTGTGTTTTCCTGTTAACTTTATAAATTTCCTGTTAGAAGTTTATAAAATGGGAAGCCCGAAAAATCTCGCTTAAACGTTATTAATTTAAAGAACAATTCTATTTTATTATATCTATATTTTCTATTCTAGTCTCCGTGTCCTAGACTGAACACAACTTCAAACCTGAACAAGTTATACTGTAATTTGATCAAAAATGCTGACATTTATGTCACTGAAAATAGACCCAATGTAATATTGAACACATTTTAATTACCAGAATTGGAATACTGGGCTAAAGCTTTCGTTACTGTAAATGAGCCGTGAATTAATGCGGTATATTTTAGAATCACAGCCTTCATAACTTAAACGTTTACGATTTACCGTTGCAACAGTGTTTAGTAACTATGCGTTGCACTAGTAAATCGAAGACTGGACGTTACAGTAGTAATAACGGCTAAATTTTGCCTTAAAATCTAGCCGTGTCTCGCGATTATGACCCTTGTTCATATTGAATTACCCCAATTCCGAGGGGAATTCCCAAAAGTAGTGAATGTCTACACTATAGAAAACCTCTCCACCAATTTTCTGATTTGCAGGCTTTATAGTTTTTGAGATTTTACATTTACTACAGAGTGAGTGGGTATTCAAAATCTCAAAACCGTAGCAAATACACTTTATTCACTTATCGAATCAGTTATGATGACGTACGTATCATCATAACTGAGGCATGCACGATACGATGATAAAAGGCTGACAGCAGTAGAAGTATAAAATGATGATCGTAATCACAAATTCATAGGCCTTTGAGCAGTAAACGTCAAAAATGTGATGATTAACTACTTACACCCACTGATGTCAGATTAATGTGATAGAAATGTTGGAAATTATCTTAAGCTCATTGCAATTGAATTCGATACGGTCGTTAAGATCTTAATGGAATTCGCTTTTGTTGAATATTTCGGCAATAGATCGTTGTCAGTTGACGACAGTGTCGACAAATGCTACTTAAAATAATGAATAATCTAGAATGTTCTTCTTTAGATTTTTTTATGAGACTCAATGATAGTTATACTTGTGGAATAATGAATGAAAATATTGTCGATGTTACAATATCTTGTACTAAGTTTAGAACAGTATTTAATCCAAAAACAGTTATCAAATATGAACTAAAATACAAGTCTTCTTCTTTTCGTGTCAATGGTAAATCAATGTGTCGAGACAATTTCGTGTCAATAAATAAAAGTACTTACAGAGTTTGAGCCCAGTAGGAAGCCACCTTGATTGCGGCATCCGTTGCGTTTATCAAGTCCTCAAATGTGCAGGTAAAACATAAAGTTCTACCAATTACAGTCAGTTGATAAATAAGAAACAGAATACACTTGCACTGTTTGCAATCTCAATCCATTGTCGGCGAGTTTCTCGCTGCATTCAATTATATGGAGCAGCTTGACAAATTGAGACCAGATTGTATTACTGGCTTGCCTTAGTATTTCAGGTTTAGGAGAAAGCTATTACTGTTAAAAGTTTATTTAAGACATATAATTGGATATACGAGGCAAATTTTATTGGAATTTTTTGGGCCTGATTTTTGTAGATGAGACTACACAGTTCGCCACTAGGTTTAGGTTCCATATATCTAATAAGGGCTGAGCCCATGGCCATAAACCGAGAACAAGTCCCAACTCCGAGCGTAGTAGAACGGGAGAAGAACCCAGGACATCTAATTTAGCTGTCACGAATAAGACAATTAGACTAATGAGTCTGTTTTTGAGAATCACTTTGTAGTTTTCCATTTCTAGTTTTCTAGGACGATGGTAACATAAATCAAATCTTGAAGGAATTTCTATTTCATTGATATTAAAAACATATCACGGTCTGGCCTAAATACTTTATTAGAATCATTCGGATACCACACTCAAATTCAATCATGATTTTTGCCGATTCGATCACGTCAAACACAAATGACATGAATCAATAAAATCATCAAACAATTGAGCATGTAGAATGAAAACATCATAAAAATTTAGATCGATAACGGTCCACAGTAGTATCGGAAATTTGTCTAAGAGTACAATTAGGACACAATTTTTTTCTATGGTATTAACATATAAAAATGATCTATTAAATATTGGTGGTACTCAGAATGAAGTGTTTTAAGAACTATCCGTGTCTTTGTAAATTTAAATTGTGTAGGCACAGGTTAAGAATGTGAAATTGAAGTCAGTAATTTAAAAATTGTAACTGCATGTTTTCACGTAGTGATTTTAAAGGGCAATTTGTAAAGGTTAATTTTACTTAGAGTAAGTTCCAGTTTATTGAATGAAACCCATCAATTAAAAAACATGGATGTACCTACACGACAAAAAGATGTTACACTGCTACTATTGTACTTAATACACTTTTAATGACACAAAGCTTCTATTAAAGAGTTTGAGTTGAAACTTAAACCTGGTAAAGTAAATGATCCATACTTTACTGTAAATACATTTCATATTTTGTTACATTTTTTAATTCATCCGGCGGTTAGCCTGACATTAGCTTCGCAATCCGAAGTTATATCTGATAGACTGGGTTCAGTATAAAAATTGTAAGCTGTAATAGTTTTTGTATTGGGCACAGTCTTGTTTACAGCAGCAGCATTGCAGCTCTTACAGCCATTCTACTTACAACCAGAGACAGCTATTCAGTCCTTATCTTTGAGTTCCGCCTGAACAGCGATCCGATCGCATGTAAATGTTGAAAGTCAGACAGATTGTCGACCTACAATTTTACCGATCGGTAGCTGTACGTTATCGACTTTCCTTGGCAACTGTCACCGAATAAATTGAATTTAAAGTATTTTTTGTATTTTTGTCCAACCTCAAATTGTTTTGAAACGATATTTGTTTCACAAAATGTTCTCGCTGGTTATAAATATCTTATATATTCTACATTTTGTTGTGATATTCTTCATGAGTTTCAAGTGCATGATTGTAGACGTAATTTTTTTAATTATTATGAATGAGTATTTTAATGAAGCTAATATATTACCATATTCCTTATGAGGTTAATCTTTTAAATTAATGGAAATATTAACAGTAATCAGCTGATTCATCATTTTCCTCTTAACAATTTTGTGAGACTTGTTTGCATACGTTGTGTAGTATTTATACAAATGTTTGAATTTCACACGTCGTTTCATGCGGAATGGTCGCGATTGGTGTGTTGCTAACGTATGTAATGACAGTAATTTACCGTGAGATTTATCAATATCTTCTGTTTCTGCCTTTACTTTTAGGTTATAAGATACACAGTTTATGTATAAACTTTTATTTTTTTTACTCATACTTGTTATTCTTTACCTGGTGGTAATAATACTTATAGCAAAATAACTAGATATTTCGTTACATTATGAAACTTATACTTAACATAATTATTATCGTAATGTCTAGACATTGTTAGCTTAATTCTATTTGCATTGTCTCTACTGAACAATGTATTCACGTGATCGTGTAGTGTATCAGTTACCAATTTGTCCACCACACTCTATTATTAAACACAAAATTATTTTGTTTCAGATCGTGTGAATAACCCGGCTTTGCGGCGTTTGTAAACCGAGAACCTGTCAATAATATGGTGCATTAATAGTAACATGAAGGTGTTGGGTATGATGCGTGTAAGAGTCAACCGAACTGAGTTATAAGTCAATAAAGAAGGCAAGATTTGAATGAGACTGGGTGGTGGAAGTTGTGGAAGATTGAGCGGGGTATGAGCGGCGGTGTTGTGCAGTGACGGCGTCCGGGCGGCTGCCATGGGCGCGGCGCGCCATGCGCTCGCGCACGCGCCCGCTGCGGCTGCTCCTGGCGGCGCTCGCGCTCGCGTCCTGCGCCGCGGCCCCCGCGCCCGAGCCGCGCGCGCAGCGCTCCGCCAACCTGAGCCACATAACTGGCACCTCCCGCACCATACAGATGTTCCTCAAGAATCGCTATCTGCAGCTGCTGCCGGATGGCACAGTCAACGGCACCACAGATTACAACAGCGTTTACAGTGAGTACTCTTTGTGCATTTGTATTCTTTAAGGATATTTTTCTTCTCTATAGCAATATTTACATTTCATACAACAAGACAAGTTCTGCTGTTTTTCTATGTTTAAGCCGTGTATATTATATGTGTGTTGTACTAATTAAGTACTTTTATATCTACATGTGTTAATATCAATAATAAACAAAAAAAGTTGTATTGAAAGAAAACATCTCAACCTTATCCGGTATGTACAATCACTCCGATCAATTTTTGCACCCGGCTGCCCCGGCATCATCGATAGTTACAGTAGGCAATTTCACAATCTAGCGCTGATCGGCACGTACGATCGGGATCACAGCGGTACATTGACAGTGTTCTCAATTATACCAATTGAATTTTTTATTCGTTTTGTTTCTCTGAAGACTTTTATGTCTATTTACTGTTTAACTTTGCACGCGCCTGTACCATTAACGCATGGCAGAAATTCCGAAAAAAACAAGTGCTAGTGATAATTAGCTATGTATATTCTACATAATATCATGTACATTAATGAAGTGTATAGAAAACGGAACTTTGATTGAAAGCTAGCCGATTACATACCTACCTATATATCTTTTTTTTCATACGAGTGGGGAGTAAATTGAGAAATGCACTTGTTACGATTATTGCATAATATTTTTGCTTCGTCCACGTCTTGTCTTTCCGAGTACTATGCCGATAAGGCAAGGTCAGCGTATTTCATCCTTTTGTGAATGGTATTTCATTCACCAACATCAACATGTCCAAAGGAGGTCATCAAAAGCCCATACAACTCAGCCCAAATTGTACCGGCGGTACATGTCAGCTGTCAAGTTGATAGTTTTTACCATGAAATCACTATGAAACTGATAATAATCTGCCGTAATGGGGTGCGTTTGACATTCCGAAACTGACACTTACAGTTTTTACTATGAAACCATTACGAAAAAGATAATAGTGTGCCAAATTGGCATGATTTTTCTCAAATTAAAAGTTGTTTTCCTTATCCCCCAGTCAACATTTAAAAAAGTACGACTACAATTTTAACCAGCGTAATACAGAGTATTTTTTCAAATAGGTGTACCTTCGGTACCTCATTTGGGCCGATTTCGATAACCCCCTTTGTTATAGCCTTTCCCATAGTTATAGATAGTTTTTGACCCGAAGAAGATAGTTTTTAAGTACTTAAACTCTTTTGTGTATAACTGTTATATTAATAGGTATATACAGATATAATAGTTATGCTTTTATGCTAAATAAATTCCGGTTATTTACGCAGTTTAAGGCATCTATCTATAAACTCCGTATTCACGCCACTGCTGAGGTAGTTGCTAAGTTGTTGAGTAACAAACACTTTCTCATCACTAACGATTCCTAATGTCATAGTATGATGATTTTCACGTGTATTTCATGTTCCGGTTTTTTTTTACAAGCTGTGTGGTGACGTAGATAAAGTCTATACTAATATAATAAATGTGGAAATTACTGCCTGTCTGTTTGTTAACCTTTTTACTCGCTGTTTTACTCACATTCCAAGGACTTTGTGAGACGAAAGGTAGCCTATGTCCTTCCTCTAGACGCAATCTATCTCATTATCAAATTTTATCGATATCTGTTCAGTAGTTTAGGTATAAAAAGGTAACATAACAGACAGAGTTATTTTGGCATTTATAATATTAGTATGGATAAGTTGTTTCAAAGATGGACAAATTATAAGCTATATATTTCAGATTTGGTCAAAATGTCATGAGCTACTCTTCGATAAGTAGTTTACGAACAATTAACCTTTTATATCTGGGGTGTTTAAATGATATTTGCCGTTATGGTTAAAACTCTTAAAGCTTATCCATATTAAGTAAAAGAGCATGAAAATAAATACCAACAATCGCGTCATGTCGCAAGATTGCGCCAAACATTACAATGTGTCGTTAAAGAAGCGCGAAATGGCTTCTGTAATGTTTGAAGATTTCGATCTTTACTTAAGAGTTTTGTAATCTGTAATTATCTAAGCAATCATTAAATGTTCTTGTATAGTAAAACCTTTATTAGGTTAAATGATTAAGTTATTATTAATACAAATTAATATTTTGCAAATAAAAACAGGAATTCAAAGCAAAATTGAAAGGAGAGGCTGTATTTCCCGAACAGACAGAATAGTATCTTTAATTTTCCTACAGTGCTACTATATCGGTATGTTTTATATCACATCTAGTAGAGCCATTAACTGGGCACAATTCCAAAATATGAATCATAAAAAATCCATTATTACTGCTCGGTCTGGAAAGTGAACATAAAATCATTTATCAGGACCAGCGATAGGGTCGGCCCCCTATAATACAGGACCTGTTGAAATCCACTGTTAGGCTGGTATGATCATACCGGTAGACTGTAGGCGCACCTACAGTATGTAAGTATATATTTGCTTAATATATAGACAGTAGAGTATGTCAGTATGAATTTTTAGAAGTATTAGGTAGGTACGTCGATTTTCTATCTCATAGAGCAAACCGTCAATGTTTTCGGTATTCAGTATTCATTCATTTATTGCGTTCCACAAAGTTTTTTTGGATGGTAAGTATACATTATTAATATAAGTACATTGTGGACCCTGTCGGGCACAGCAATATAGGAGAGAGGAAGTACTAATTTATGTCAACTATTTTAGAGATATTAATAATAACTGTTTTAAATTATGGTACTATATTTAATATACAACTTATTTTATATATTTTTATATATTTATGTATTTATGTAACGTAATGTATGAATTAAATTAGATAAATATATTTTTTAGTATTTATTCTAGTCATGTTTTAGTTAGAATTATATTATATTAAATATTTATTTATTCTTCATTGCAATAGGGAATATGCACATTTTTTTTATATTATTAAACGATACTTTATATCGTTATGTAGCCGTAAAAAAAGTAGTTTTTAGTAGCGAATATTTAAACCTGTATCATTATACTATTGTAAAATTACTTTCAGTACATAATATAGGCATATAATTTCCGCAGAATGACATGCAAGTAATGAACTTTTTTTCATCACAAACTTGTATAGACGTTTTTTTTCTAGATTTTTTGCTTACACGACCCTACTCACTATATCTATGCAAACTAGACGTCTCCTAGACGAGAGCTATGTTACTAGAACCAGTTTGACATAAATCAGGCCTGTCTCATTTTTTACTACAGAAAATAATAGAGACGGAATAATTACATGTCCTGAAAGACACTCAAATGGTTCCGTAATAACACCATAGATGTTAATATCACTCTAATCGGGCTCGTAATTATATATTTTCACAATCAGTTATATGGAATTGTGATAATGGCTCAATAGGAAGATTCGAGACGCCCGAAGCGTTAGCCGAGGTGGTCCAACAGTACACATTTAGATCATAAAACTAATAACAACTTTATGAACCCCAAATGGAGATTTCGTACTTCGATAGCGGATAGTTGCTATCAAGTGGATTGGTATGCGATGGAGTACTGTTTGTTTTTTTATCGATGAGTGTGTCGATTTCGTAATTTTATGCGTGGGTAAGTGAGCCGAATTTAATGACCTGTGAAACTAATGTAAAGATTTGCTGTTGATATTCACCAGTTCCTGAGATTAAGGCCGCTGTTTGAAAGCTGATTCTAAAGATTACGAATACTGACATGCGCTTGGTTTCTTATGCGATTTCTTATGACAAAATTAATTTAATAAATCTTAGGTTTTATGTTAAAACTACCTGAATTTTCCCATATTATACCACATTGACACACTTTTCTGATTTAAATAAATAGATACTTATTTATACTTTAACTTGCCTTTACGTTATTTTATAAATTTCATTACGAAAACAAAAAAAAATTATAGACCTACAAGTTCTATAAGTGGTTATTGAGTGTCCTTTTAACAGAAAACACCTATTTATTCATCCTAAAAAGAAAACATATAAGTAATGTAGTCATCGAAATACCAAATAAAAGCTTGTTAACACACAAAACGTCAAAGGAATTACACACGTCATAGTAAACTCCATTGCGACACGTAATACAAGCCATGCGCCGACGCAATCAAGTTTTTTCTCGCAAAAACTGATACCCATGAAGTACAACAATAAATATGTTATTTTAAGCGTTCTTGCATTTGGATATATTATAAAAAACGTTATAATCATATTATAGTTTTTTTTCTAGACTTAAATATTTTTGCAGTCAAGCCCCACCAGGTTTGCCACCCGGGAATCGCACCCAGGACCTGTAGCTATAGCAGACGCCCTTACGACAGACAACACAAAAAAAATGTACATATAAAAATCTCTCATCAAACTTACACCTTGAACTCACTAAAAACAGTTATTCTAATAATTAAACCATGAATTTTCACACCGTTTATTAAAAAATTAAAACGGCTTTCTGTTATAAATTCGAAACCGTAACAAATGGTTAGTTAGTCAATAGCTTAATTATTCATAGGCAAGGCCAATAAACCGACTGATTGTTAAAAGATTGAACTGATTGATATTATAAGAATTAAGACGTATAGTTAATTTATGTTTAACAAAAATAATAATTATAAGGTTATGACTGGATGGAATACTTTTATAAATACTATTTTCGGCGACGTAGGGTAATGTCAAATAATACTGATTTCTGACACTTATAAGTTATTTGACTCAATGTCAAATAACTTATAACCAAGAAATATCTTGAGGTAGGTAATAGCTATCAAATGCTAAAAGGATTTAAAAAATCCAACTGGTAGTTCCCAAGGATTATTAGCTCATTCAAACAAACTCTTCAGATTATATTTTTTAAGTCAGGATTGTATCTTATAATACAGATAAATTATAAGTATTTTTTTAAGTGGCCCTTTATGGTCCTAATAACCTAATGCAATAAGCAATAATAGTCTTATGATTATGACATGTAAATACATATTTTCAATCCAAAGTATTATATTTTTACATTCTTCTTTCATAATTAATTTATACTTCATCGTAGCAGTGATCTATGTCAAGCTCAAGTTATAATTACTTTATGAATAGCCTCTTCCGTTCCACTTCATCCGGGAGCGTGTGTGATGAATGCCTCATTTATGGACTTAAGAAGTGATATGTGTAGTACTTTATACGGTACGAGAAAGAATAATAAGATGTACCATTTATGTACTAAAAAGGTACAAAAAGTATATCAAATGAATACTTTAACAGGTTTGAATTTACTCGAAAATTAGACAATAATAATAATAATGTTATATAAAATTATAAACTAGAAAATAAAAAACTATTTTACATACCTAGTAATTATTTATACAATATTATTTACATTATAGAAAGTATAGAAAAATTTCGACGACTCCGGACAAGATCCATATATTGTCTAGTCGTCGAAAGAGAGACAATTCGTTGGACAATTCCTCCAATAAAATGATATAATGATAGAGCAGAATCAGCTGCAGAAAGCTAAACTGTAATTATAAATTCTAAAAAAACATTGAACAAAATTTGTAAAGATCAGGAGCATTAAAATATTTTATTACCACAAAAAAATTACCTACCTTTCTCGACTTCCCGGTAGCAATTTCCCCAGATTGCAACATTTAAGTCCACACCCGCTATACATGGTACCAAAACCAATTTATACTTACTGCTACCAAACTTTAAACACGCCAAAATGAACTCTATTAAGAAGAGTTTAGTAAAGATTTGTGAAAAAATGTATGAATCTTTTAAGTTGTGGTGGTCAGGCCTTGTCGTGTAATCTACTGCTCTGATTATATCAATTACTTCTTTATTGAAGGTGATTTGGCAGCGATCGTACCGCAGATTGCGATTGTATTGTATCGAAGATCTTAATTCTATTATTTTGTAGATACAGAACAAATAGAAAGAATGGTTGGACTTCAAAGAAGCGATTGGTTGCAAGGTTGCGAGAGCCGAAAATGAGGTTTTGTGAACTGATCGTAATGAATAAGAGCAGATTATTTTTTAATTATGTTTTCTTTTGAAGTGAATTGCTTAACCTTCCGGGTTTTGGTAATTATTGGTGCAATCTCTTCTAATATTATAGCGTCCTTGCTTTTAATAGAGAGATAAAAGAGTGTCCATGGAGTTTCTTGCCGGATTCTTCTCCATAGGATCAACTTTTTGGGACCGTGCACCTAGAATAATTTAACGTTTCAAAAGTGCTTGTAAAAGCTTATTTTAAATTAAAACATTTGAACTTGAACTAATGTTAGTTTATTTCTTTCGTTTATTAGAAACTAGAGAAACGTGCGGAGCTTCGCCTTCGTTTTTCGGTGGACTTAAAAAAATCTTTTATCGTACAAACAAAAAAGAACAGCCAAATCGGTCGAGCAGTTATAATAAGTGATAATGTTTCATACATGGTGCAATTGTTTTTTAATTTTTAGACCCTATGTTCTACCTACTTTCCAGATTGACACGCTGCTCACAGCCTAAGTAATAGACCACCACTGCCGCCAATGTTTTTCTTCCCATCCTACTGATCTTCTCTATCCTCCTCCGGAATTATATTCCCTAACTTCCATTCTTTCTACAGAGAAAGGATGGAAGATTTCGCGGGTTCTAGCCATCTCTTTGTACCGGCTTAAGCTCGTAAAGACTTACAGTACACAAGACACTAATAATTGAATACACATTGTATTCTTATGTAACAAGTGCACCATATTATAATAAGTCGGAATTCACACACGTGCATACATAAAAAACCTTTTAGATAACATGCCAAAATAATTTATTGGAACAGCAAGTTCCACCTTTTGTTAATAATACAGACGTTATACATAGCTGGCTTCCATATGTTTTGGATTTTTTATTCAGTGTCTAGCAAGTTGTTGACAGATTTATTACATTTTATAAAAGAGATCAAGGTTCACACAGTGGGCACGCCTCTGAAACAAAAACCAAGTTAGCACTATTAAAAGATTATTAGATATTTTGTTTGACCGGCCAGGCTAACATGCAAATTTTCTCGTTCAAAAACGAGACAAAAGTTTGACATAAGCGTTTACAAAATGTTCTCGCGGCGTGCATGTTAGCCCTGCTGATCAGTAAATGACAAAATTTATTTATTTCTATAAATAGATCTTTTGAAGAATCGATTTACAAGTTTACAAGTCAAAGGTTTATATTTTTTCGAGATGGCGCCAACATTTCCTATCTGACGACCTCTGAGAAGAAACGCTGAAACAAACTCAGAGAACCATGGTCTCTTTTAAAGTCCAGACATAATCTAATCTAATCTAATCAAGTAATGTCAAAATTACATACAAATCATAATTACGTAAATATTTCGGTTGTATCCTACTAGTAATAAATGGCTTCTGTGATAACCACAATGGTGATGACTATTCATCATCATCAACTCATAAAACTTCCAACTGATGTCACTTGCAAATCCCTGGTTATTCAACCATATAGTATAGCCTATACTACTTGACTATGAATGTCCATAGTAAATAAAAATGACTCAGTCAAACGTACATTTTGTCTTATCTTGAATACCACGAAATAGTTATATAATTCAATTCCAACGATTGTGAGTCGAATATTTTTTAGTTTAGTTATAAGGTTATAAAGTTTTTTTTATTCTGCCGTGCTACTAATGATCCAGTATCCGATTTCCAAAGATTGGCCCCAATTGGTACCACAGAATATACACATACCAATTTACTCCACAAATACCTACCTAAAAACATGTCAAACTAAATAAAATATGCGCACACTAAACTGGGCTATCTCTCAGAGGCAAGTTCTATCTCAAAATTCGAATCGTTCGCCGCCATCTTGAGCAAATAAATCAGTCATCAGATGCGCATGCGATTGGTATATGAGTATAATCGGCCATCTCCGGTGTGGGCAGAACAATACATGGTCCATGGTGTCAGATTCACGGTTTCTGCAGTTTAGCTCATTTCTTCTTGTTTTAAGGGGTTAAAGTTGTTTTAGTGCCTATACGAAAGAATTTTTGATGTCATATGTGATTTAGAATTCTCTTTGTTTTAGTAAATAATAAATCTTGTTTATCTGTGTACAGTAGCACCTTTGACTTTCAAATAGAAATTTATTATCACTTTCTTCTTCGTCCTAATGTACACAAACCTTCAACTTTATCATCTGTCTGAAGATGTGTGTTGTCTGCCAGCCGGTACTGTGGTTGCTTCGTGGAGTATAGCCTGTTATCTTGGGAAAGCTTAAATCTAAGGAGCCGATTTAGACTTGGCCTTTATTGGGTACTATACGTAACCAGGGCAGTCCTGTCATTGGTCGCTGCTCAATTTGGTTAAGATGTTTGCTTAGTGTAAGCTGTATCCAACTTTACCAAAGTCGACTATTGTAGAGAATCTCGGTGTCTCAACAACTAGTGAGATTTATATTGGTCAGAAAATACTATTAGTACTTCTCCTATATTTGTTGAACCTTTAGTAGGTTGCTGGATTTCTGGAGGGCAAGATGTTATTTTTACTGCACTACAAGGTGGATGGCTGCCACTCGTTGCCCATCTCCGAGCATAAAAAAGGAGTTCTGAGAAATAACTTATTCTTCTGGAACTCCCAATATGCTTCACCTATGTATATGGTTAGAGATACGTCTTAGAGAATAGTAGAACTTAGTCTTGGGAATTGTGAGATAATTTTTAAGAATTTCAAATTCTCTAACTTTCTTCAAGAACCGGCCCTGAGTTATCCTGGTTACGATCAACCATATTATCAGCATCAAGCGACTACACCCAACACTCTTGCACAAGTTCAAACAAGCTTGTCATTACTCATGTTAATATTATTATTAATTAACGACTTACGTCATGTAAAGTTAACTGCACCGTTAATTTAAACTCGTTTTGGTTCCCACACGGTTCACGAAAAGTTAACAATGTGGTCAACAAGAAAAATTTATTAATGGTCCATAGTTTTGGTGATAGGTTGGATGAGATTAGCGCATTATGTGGTGGTTCATTCAGTTAATTGCAGTGATTGGTGCAATGTGTCTGATTTAAACGCCGATTACTTGTGTAACACATAACAAATTATGTTACAGAGTGTCCACTTAGAACAGCTGTCTCGTTAGTCTAGTGATCCAAAGCACGATTGCTAGAGGTTCTCGCAGATCGATTCGATTCTCAGGTCGAGCAATGTGTAACTGTGAAATTCTCAGTAGCAGCTCAGAGTTTAGATTTATGCCCCGTTAATGGCAGTAGGTTCACCCCCTATTACATGGGACCTAAACATTAACGGCGATTTAGATTTTCTCATAAAAAACATACCGATTCACACCTGTTTCCTGAGGGGTTAAACAAAGGGATATCAATAGCAGGGGTAGTATGTTCTTTTTTTATTTTTAAAGAAGGAAAAATTCGGCGGGCAGGATTCGAACCTGCGTCTTCTGGTTCGGTACACCAGACGCTTTGACCACTAAGCCACCGCGAGCCCTGCTCGCCAGTCGAAATCTTCCTTCACATTCTAATTTACGTCTTAAAGGTGACGTAAATCATCATTAAAAATAACTTGTCATCTTAGCATGGAAAATGCTTAAAAAATACAAAAAGATAGTAAAATATATATTTTTAGGAACCACCTAAAAATAAATTTGGACGCGTTTCGAGGAGTGGATGAACGATCGGCTTGCGGCCACGATAAATGAGCAAACTCAATAAAAACTTCATTCACCTATATATCGATTAAGTATTATTACTCTTACAAACGCTTAATTCCACATAATAATCACTTCTTTATAAAAAACCATAAGACATTTTATTTCTAAAAAAATATTCGCACCAAAGAGGCCCAATCCGAAAAAAGGTCTCAAAATTTCCATACAAGACTTGTAACATTGTACAAAGCTGACAGCGGTATCATTACGCTACTAACAAACAGAGGCTGTCCGAAAAAGCCAATCTCATTGTATCTTAAAACTGGCCGCGTTCGGTGACAGAAGGTACAAACTGGTCGCTTGTTGTTTGTAGGGTCTGTTCTGTTTGCAACTCATGAATGGGTGCTTACTTAACCGTATCAATTTGAATTTTACTTTATCGAGGGCCGGGATATGACGTCAAAAATGCCGACTGTAATCGCCGATTTATGTTCTTTGCATGAATTTTTATTAAATATTTCAATTAATTTATTTGTAAATGATTTTGTAGATAATTTTACTACAAATATTTATACATTTCTGGTTTTCAATATAATAAATTAGAATGATGATGAAAATTATATATTGTGTCAATTCTACCATGATTTATAAGTGTGTATAAGAAAAAACGGTTGCCATATATCTACTTCTTTAAGCCTGCCTAATTGCCTATTAATAACTTTAAAATTAATATCAATTTAATTATCAATTTCGTGGCTAAAATGAGAGTGACTTACAAGCGAGCTTACAAGTTGAAGTAGGTTGTCAAATATCTGTGTTTAATAAATACAAGACAAACAACTTATCAACTAATATTGTACCTAAAAATATACAAATTTATAAAAATAACAGGCATCATCGGCAAGACCAAAACGGCAAATATTTATTCGCGACTAAACGGCGCATCCATATGCATGCGCCGTGCGCCCGCGCCGGTGACGACAGAAAGATTGATCGAGCACTTTTAACATAGCAATTTACACCTGTTATGTTTTCACAGCTTCCTTATACAATATCTTCATCATCTACAAACGATTATCGTCGGTGTGAGAAAAAATCCAATTTGTGATTTGAAATTAAAATGTGCAATGAATTATTTGCTGGTAACATTATTATTCCATGTATGTACAAGATCGTCTTCAGCCGTTACGATAAGCTTGTTTGGTTTAATATCAACCTTTGATGTTGTTGATTTATTCTTTGATCAAACGTTGTCAGGCAGTTCTAATTTATATTCTGTATTATGTAAAAATTTTGTTAATCGGATGTAAATTTTATTAAACGAGAGAGTAAATCTTTTAGGAAACTTTTCTCAAGACTTTTTTATTATAAATGTGTTTATTTATAACGGACTGCTGATCACGAGGTCGTGGGTTCGATTCCCACAAGACACAAACATTTATGTGATGAACTTAGGTGTTTGTGTTTGTCTGGGTGTTTCTTATATATCATAAGTATGTATTTACAAAAAAAAAAAGTATATAAGTATTTTATCCATTGTCTAGTACCCATAGTACAAGCTCTGCTTAGTTTGGGACTAGATGGTGCTGTGTAAAAATGTCCCAAGATATTTATTTATTATTATTTATTATTATTTATTGAAGCAATTAAGAAATTTACAATCAGGAACATTCCTGTTTTATATTAAAATTTGATTATAATAATATGTAGCTTCGTGTAATTTGTCTATATTTTATTATTAACCGTATCATTTGATTGCATGCTGAATTTTTTTTTTTTTTATAATACTTACGTCACATACGAAAAAATCTAACTATTTTAGGTACAACATTCCACGATTTTTATTCGAAACTGAATTTTAATCGAATAATCGTTGCATTTCCATGGCATCGGTTAATGGGTAACCGTTTTCAACCGTTGGACATCTTTATTTCGGTTCAGTACCGAGTTCAATAGATATTGTAATCGATTCTGACGTTTAAATGGTTGGCGTTTTAGTGACGCAATTCGGTCTAATAGTAATGATTTGATGGGAGTAAAAGATTTTCTACGCGATGTTGAGAGTGAAATTATTCGGTTTAAGATCGATATCGTTTGTAATCTGATAATGGGTTTGGGTGTACTAGTGCCTTCAAACTGTTAGGTAATAATAAGATAATAATCAAAAATTTCCGCTTATAACCAGTTTCTTCTATTTATTTATTGATAGTTTCTCACGGATTAATTAATTTTTAGAATAAGTGGACAAGAAGGTCTAAAACTTACCAGTACTGTGTAAAATTTTCAATGCAACGAATATTATATCGTCATTCTAAAGCTTACATATATATAACCATATGCCTATAGCCATAACCCAAATAGTTAAACGACGCGTGCCTCCCAACAAGATTTGGTGGTTAGACCTATTAAAAAGCCGTTATTTTTACACAGATATCACGTTTCACGAAAACGCAATCATTTTCAATCTCATTAACTGCTTATGAAGGCTACGTAACTATTTATTTTAATTAATTATTGGTCGCCATGACATTGAGAACGACAGGTGTATCAAATTGCTACGAAAATTTGTCAAAGATTAATTGTGACAGATGGTTTGTATTAAAAAATTGTAGGTAACGATGGCAATTTAGGAAGAAATTCTTGTTCAAGATCCATAAATAAATATTTCAGGTATTAAGTAGAAGATATAAAATAATTATGTGGGAAATGTTATAACTTAATTTTAAGAACACACATGTTGAAACAACAAGGAAACTGAGATAAGAAAGTTCAGTAAACTTAGCGCCACACGGAATTTCATAACCACACGATTCAGGAGACGGCAAATATTAATATGCACTATTGTAGCCCAACTTAAGACTTATTAAAATGGAAGAACTGAATAGAGAAGCCAGATTGCTGGCCACGCTACTATTATACCAGACTGCCCAACAATACTCCGCGTGAGATAGCCATAATGACTTTCTAAAGCAAACACGATTTGTACTACTATAATAGATGGTGTCAACTTGTACAAATTTTGAACAGGATTGTGTCTACAACTATGAGTAATTGGTTTCCGTGTGGTCTGAGACTAATATTAGGCCACCCTTGTATCGGTCCATGTAGGAAGGCGACTAACACTGTACGATAGATGAATGGACAACAACAACATGTAGGTATAGTCCGCCAAGAAATTATTATACCACTATAAGGTTGAATTTCTTGTGCACATCATAAAGTAACATGGTCTAATTTCGCTTGCGATATTAATGTACCAATATTTGTACCTTAATGGAATTCTCTACAAGTAGGAGTTGCTAGCAAAAATAAACTTGTCGGTTATACAATGTTAACACCATACAGCGATCAACCCATGCCATGCGTGAAGATAAAGAAATTGAGGCTAAATTTTCTTGTTCTCTAAAGAAAACTCTGTAGCTTACTTAAATTCAGTTTATTTCAAAATGTCTACTTACATAAATCACAATAAACAATTGTTTAATAGCAACAAGAAGATCGTTAGATCTAATTATATTATCAAATTAATTTTCCTGTGTAGCTCTAAATATTTTGGCAGTACACTCACTGACATATTTAGGGCAAATTTGTATCAGCTATTTAGTACCAACAAATTCTGGTCACGGCGCAATTATTCGTCTAAGTGCACTATCGAATGTTTAATACGAATGTAACGTTTATCTTGGTTCTTAACTGTGCCGAAATTAGAAATTTTGCGCAAATTTTATACGAGATTGATACCAGTAAGTGAATCTCATTTAAGAACAAAATTATAACTATTAATTTTAGCTTCTAATTGATTACTTTAAAGGTCTTGAGTGCCTTGTGTCGCAAATTACTCGCTTTTAGTTGGATTCGGAACTGTAAAGTATTGAGTATTCTTTTATTAATCCATGAGTTCTAAATCTGAATTATTTTCTTATTCACGACTAAATGGACCAATTCTTAATATAATAATATGTGATTCATTCTTAATAATATTTGTATTAAAAGAGCTATCCTGCTCATAGTAAAGAGGAACATTTCCTCGAAACTATTAGAGGACCAGCTGACGACAATTTCGCACACACAACTTGATATTTTACTAGTCCATTTCTAAAGGATTTTCACAGAATTCGACCAAGACACCGTTTATAATGCATGTCTAAAAGCGTTACATTACAGCTTACAAAGTAGTTACTGTCAGTCATAATTTAGATTACGTATCGAATTCCGAACACGCATTTAGATTGTGAGATGTCGAAAGTCATATTTTTTCAAATGCGTCTCGCAGAATGTCTGGCTGATAAAAGGTCTTTTTATTGTTCTATAGTTGATTTATTGATGATGATTTCAACGTTTCAGTCGTAATCATCATGACTTGGACTACAATTTAATGTTCTTTTTTAAGTTTTGGAAGCTCTTTTTTTTTTTTTAATATCTTTATTTGTTTATAGAGGGTTTTACATATATGCCACCCTCATCATGGCTCACAAATGCTATTACAACAATAAACCTTAATCTTATTTATTATACTTAATACCTAATTTGACAATTTCAATTAATTCTTTGGCCTGTTGGGAATCAGGAACGGCCAAGATACTATTAACTATACCGACCTGGTAGCTTCTATTAAAAAGTAGTTGCCGACGTGCTGCATTCCGGCCACATTCCATTGTGATGTGATAAACATCTTCCGGTACCCCACAGTCATCACAATTAGGAGAATTTATTTTACCCATCATATATCCAAACTTGTTCAATGGAATGTGCCCCGAACGCAGACGTAGCGCTAAAGTTATGTTTTGTCGACACATTTTGCATGAAGCGAACCAAGGGGAAAGAGGAAGCATCGGCTGGATGGTTTTATACCAAATACCTTTTGTACGTGACCTTTCGTCAAAATATTCGGACCACATCTCAAAGCACCTATTTTTAATTTTATACAAAACATCACTAAACCAAGGAACATAGTTAAATGAAAGGCCATCCATAGTCGCCTCCCTCGCCAGACGATCGGCTTCCTCGTTCCCGACGATACCAATATGAGAAGGTATCCACTGGATCATTACCCTTTTCTCAAATGTATTCAGTTTGCGTAGTAAAGAAATAATGTTGTAGGCCAATGGAATACCTCTGAATACGTGAGTGCATCTTATCAAATGCATTAGAGCACTTTTTGAATCAGTGAAAATGACGAAGTGGTCCCATTGAATTGTTTGAATAAACGACAAGGCTTCTAATATTGCAATCATTTCAGTTGCCATTATTGATATTTTGTAGTCGATATTTATCTTTATATAATCCCGGGTTTGCCAATCAAGAAATGCTGCACCGTTTCGTTCATTAGTTTTAGATCCGTCAGTGAAAATTTTATAAGATTTAGAATACTTTCCATTTATAAAGTCAGTACAGACTAATTGCATTTGATTTCGATTGTACTCCCGTTTCGATTTATCTAACCCATCTATATTCGTTTTTACAAAACACAATAAATCTATATTTGTTACCCATGTGTCGAGTGAGTACATATTTAGTATATCGCTTGAGTATACCTGGGTAGAACCCAAGAAATCGTAGGTGATTAAGAGTAAAGGCATTTTTCTATTTTTCCAGTAAGGAGTGTTACGTAATGATGACAGGTCATTTAAAACTAATTTTAAGCCATTGTTACTAAGAGACATTGATTTGAGCCAAAACTTTCCTGCCAGGTATTGTCTCCGTACATATAGCGGTGGAATAACCAGTTCCGCTTCCATGACATGCACCGGTGTGCTCTTAATAAATCCTCCGATAGTGCGTAAACAAATGTTTTGTAACTTGTCTAGCTTCGATAGGTGACTCACGGCACTGTTGTCGTATAAGAAACATGCATAATCCATACGACTACGTACAATAGCTATATATAAGCGCCGCAAATAACTAGTGTGGATACCCCAACCAGAACCCGCTAGTACTTTAAAGATGTTGATATATTTAACAGTTTTTTCTCTTAATTCGTTGATGTGTTTACCCCACCGTAGTCCACGATCAAGCCAAAGCCCTAAGTATTTAACAGTATCAGCAACTTGTAACAATTGACCATTAAGTTTAATAATTACATCATCCCTTTTGTAACCCCTTTTAAAGACACATATTTTACTTTTAATTGGAGAAATCTCTAAACCTATGTTTATAAAAAGATCATTTATTGCAGTTAAACAGTTTTGGAAGCTCAATAGTAGGTTTAATTCAACACTTTAATTAAACACAAATAGATAGATTGACTCATGGTTTTCTACCTCATCAATTATCAGGTTCTGTCTATGTGGTCTGTCTACTATAACTAATTCAATCCTAGAAGGCTACGTTATGTAGCTTAAAATTTGGTTTCCACTTGCATCTTGTGCAATAAATACACTAATATCTATTAATTTATTCCCAACTTCAGTCTTGTCTATAAACAATACAACATCACTAAGGTGAGAGTTCTCTTAATTATCGCAAATAAACCAGATGCACAAATAAATTTGTGTCACAATTGATATGTTTCTCTTGTAATTGAATATTATGTATATTTTTGCGGTAGGTTATCAGTTTATCTGCAGTAATACATTGACAGAGTTGAACGAAACTGTTTTAATGACATAATTGTATTACATATACTGTGTTGCTAACAAGTTCAGCACGCGGTTTGATGATAATTTAAGAATTTATATTTAATATTTCCAAGTTCTTTCGTAATTCTCAACAATTTTATTGGTCCAATATTAGAACCAATACTACTATAAAACTACTTTATCGAGTATAACATACGCTAGACTCGAAATTCCAAACGTTTGGTAAGTACTTAAATAACTCTTACTTATTAACACAGGTGCGTTGCAGCCAATCTTATTAAGCATTATTGAAGGTACTTATTTCATAGCTTAGGATATTGATTCTTAGGCAGAATACGCAAACAGCTGTTGTCGGGTCTAGAAATAAATTATTCGCTATTTTTTTTATTCTGGTCTACAATAACAACGTCAACTTTCAATTTAATCAAAACACAAGCATCGAACGTCATCAAATTGTATTTTTTTAGAAAAACAGGTCACAAATATTTTTTCAGACCACTATAAACTCGTAAATCTTTCAGTAGCCTTAAAATTTTGCCTTTCAAATTCTACGCTAATTTTTATATTCATTAAGAGTACTTAATAAAACAGCTACATTTATAACAAACAAATTACATATCGTAATAAACATGGAATTCTCTCAAACCACAGCCATCAATAAATAGGCAGCAAGAGAAAGCTTGGCAAGTGTCTAGTCTAGACGTAATTATCTATGGAACTTATTAGCATAGGTGCATAGTTACGAAGGGAATATTAATACAATATAACTAAGTAGAAAAGTACTAAACCAAGAAGATATAGAAGTGACCGTAAACTAGAAGCGTAAGATTAAGAAAGAACAGATATGGGTAATATACTTGTAATTGTAGAAAAATTTCTTCTTCCTCCTTCTTAAAAAAATAGGTATTCTTTGGCGCTGCGTGCACGAACAAGTGTCATATCTGTATCATTAATTATTTTTTAATCTTTGGCAGTTAGTACAGGTGCATTGACAAACTGGTCTGACACAAGACTCCAGTTACCAAAATCGATGTACCGCCAAATTGTGAAGCGAAAAAAATGTTGCGGTGAACGACATTTTGTGTTGGAATTTTGTAAGTTGGTATAATCTTGGAAAAAAATGGCTGTGCATTTTACTCTTAGTTTTCATTTTACGATCACAACATTTGCAATATATAAATGTATAAATACAGTTGCAGACCTAAGTATTTAATGTGTCCTCGTATGTACAGAATTTTACGTGTTTGTTATTACATTATCGTCATCAAAGATGTTTTATTAATGAGTCGACCTTTAAAATTACTTTACACTTTTTTTTTTAATATCCAATGGCAGGTCTTTGCTGAGCAGTGGGACAGCAATAGTTAAGAAAAATAATCTTTATAATACGCAAGTTCTAGTGTTGTCCGCGTTCGTCTAATTTTTCTTTCACAATATTTATTAACAATTTATGATGAAGGTATGCGAAATAAAATGGTGTCCAGACAGTCTCGCTCTTAAACATAATTATAATACATATAGTTATGTATATAGGAAGACAAATTATATCTAGTTAATAATACATTTCTTAGCCAATTACTAACATTAAGAAGACGATTCGGTTTCATCTGTAAACGTCAAAGATTATTGCTTAACTAACAGTTATAATTAAAATGGATGAACAACCCATTGAAGTATTAAGTGCTATCGTACTAGAACGCACATCAAAGTAAATTTTATATGGATAACAGAAAACTTGTCGATAGACCAGAAATATCTTTAAATTATTTTAACAGCCTTAAAAGAAATTATGAACTTTAGGTATTTGTTATAATTTTAGTTGAGAAGTGCCAGATTACTATTGAGTTGTGGAGCTGCAACTACAGCTCATGGAGCAGCAACTTGTCGTCTTTAGTTTGTAAAACCTCAATGGGTTAAACAAATTATATAGTTACGATAAAATAAACAGTTACATATGATGTTGCGTAAGGGAACATCAATTAGTACTTAGATAAAAGATTGCAATAATTTACCCGTTGATTACAAGGAAGAAACGCGATCTGTTATCTCCACTGAAAAATTATGAGATAAATCAGGAATAAAGTTGTAAAACATGAAACTATTAGTTCGAGTACTAATTGCTTCGATTGCAAACTTCCTTATCCATTTTATGGTTAATCTTTGGATTTTCGTTAAGTAATCGCACTTAGTGTTTACGACAAACTGACACTTGTTAAACTTACCAACCCCGTCTTATGTAATTTTTTATACTTTCAACAACAACTGTAACAAATTACAGGCACAATAGAAAAAAATATTCTTCTCAAGCACCCGCTAAATAACGCAATTTTGTGAACACGTATGTATGCCTAATGACAGAACACCCGATAATCCAAATTAGGTGGTAAAACCATGTTTTTTTTAAAATAAGAGTTCAGCTCACTACTAGCTATAACAACAGCAGCTAATTGAAAGCCTTGTTGAAATTCAACTAATATTCTTACTACTAAACGGTTTAAACCCAATTGTTATTTACTAGTGAAACCGCTAGGGTCTCTGCCTACGCCGTTATCGTGACATTCGCATTGACAACTCGTTATGTTATGACGGTTATGTAAAGTACACATAAAGTACCATGATTCCCGGTAGCTAACGAACGTCGGGACGTCTCGGACAAACTCGGGTACAGTCAGCATCAAAAATCAATGACATTTGAAAACAAATATTAAGCTAATTCAATAATTTGGCCCTCATTTAGTTTTGTAGTTTAGCGCCAACCCGCATTAGGCTAGCGTGGTGGACTATAGCCTAATCCCTCTCACTGAGAGGAGACCCGTGCCCAGCAGTGGGACAGTATATGGGTTGATTATTATTATTATATATTAGTTTTGTAAACGACTGCCACTTTAAGGAGTCTTGGGATTTCGCTTCTGAGGTCGCGTAGTGTTATTTGATTTTTCTATGAAAATCTTCTAATCATACCGGTGAACTGTTTGTCACGTGCATCTAATTACATTTAACTACATGTACTTACTACAGGTACCTATAAGAAACATAAATTTGGATTTAAAAGATATGCCCAAATGTTTCCGTGGTTCTAAAGAAAACCATTAAAGTTGCCAAAAAGTTTTACTTAATTATGGCTGTAATTATTAAAAGAGATCCAATAAATAAATAAAATGCATTTATTTCAGGTAATGTTAACCCATATTTTGTACAAAATAATAATTATAAAATACTTATTGCTATTCTTGTCCATTTATCCACAATGGCCACCGCCATAGATTTCCACCTTCCTTCCTCTTGCCATTCTCATAATGATTTGAAATGGATGACCAGAACTAAAACTTTGCCTAATTCTTAAAGATATCATATGAAAAGATATTCCAATTTTATTTATGGCACCCATTAATCTTTTTTGCTGCCAGTACATCTGTGGGACGAATAAAGGCAAAGATACAATAGCGATTAGATCACCATCACCATTGACTGTCGCATCTTCACGCCATTCACTGTTATGGATTTAGCGGAACGTAACAATGCGTTGGTAGTGTTTAAATTATTATTTTAGTAGTAATATGTACTAACCAACGAGAGTTGGTTGTTCACCCGCTTTTTTTGTACGGTGTACAAAGAGAAAACTCCTAGTTTTTGTAGAAATAAAGTATCTTGCTTGGGGACAGAGTCCAACAATTTAGGATATCATTAAAATAGAGAAAGTATTTATATTGTTATCTAAAATTTTGTATGAAGTAAGCAAATACGCCTTTTCCTGATAAATCACATAGTATACATTTTCCTTTTCCATCATTTACATTTCAGTTTTCATTGTTCGACCCCGTTGCGCAATATGAACTTTTTCTATGTCATAATTTGAATACAATGTAATATAAATAATTAATTTACTACACAAGTACCATGTAATGAATTGTCGAAACTAAATGTTGCATTTCAGTTTTTTAGTTCTATAAATAGATACTTTAAAAAGTTAGTTTATGACTCAGCGTAACATGAAAATAAATTTCTGTCCATTTACTTGTCCGACTCAAAAACCTACCAGCTTCTATTGGGACTAATAATTCCTGAATATGAAATATAGAAAAACTATCTGAGAGATTAAGCCTCCAAAATAACAACTCGGCTTTCTATTGGCGATTAGTATCTATGAAATCTTTCGCCCTAAAAATCATCATAATCATTGAAATAAAACTACTTTTTTACGGATTTTTAAAAAAGTAGTTTTATTTCAATGTCTAGTATTCGCGTAAGTGTCAGAAATCAGTTTCATTATAATCATTTTCTCGCATAAAATACGAATAATGTATCGGTCAACATCTATATTAGTTAATAATATCATGTATCGTTTCTCTTCCCATCCCGATTATACATGACAAAAACGGATACGATCGGTAAACTGAAGCTCGTTCATAAATCAGATCGCGCGCCAATCGCCGGCGATATCTCGCTGTTCAACACCCAGCCTTATCTAAACCTAGCCAGGGATGGTAAGTAACCCTCAAAACATCTACGTGCCAATTTTTATTGAGAAAATTATATTCAATAAACATTGTGATGGCACAATTTTTGGTTCGAAATGTAAATGAAATGTTTTCTTTAGATTTTGTTTCTACATTTTTGTGCATATTTATCTTACATGATAATAGGTATGTTTACTGTACTGCAATCAAAATTTCTTGTCCAAGTTTGCAGGCCATCCCTAGTAGATGTTAAGCTTGGTTAAACCAGTCTATCTAGGCACATCTCTTTGTCGGTCTGTCTGTGCGTCTATAAAGTATAGTTTAAGTGTATTAGGAATATATTTAGCCGATTTGCACGCTTCGGGGTATAATGTGTTTGACATAACGAGTTGGACAGACAATGATTTATGTTTTTACTCGTAATTGTGGTCTTGTTTTATGTATCTGAAATATGGTATTGAAGGTAGGTTTGAATTTATATCTTGGATTTGTTAAGCAGATTTGTAGAGTTGCTGTTACGTATAGTAACGAATAGCGTGACAGGCAATCTTTCACTGAAACTCAACGGGACGGAAATAGATAAAAAAATTAAAAAATGTACTTTGTTTAAAAACTCTGTGGTTTTGTCCTTCAGGAGTATATTTTTTCATGGAAATATAGTTTAATTGAGATTGATAGGTTATTAGATTATAATTGTATTGTAGAAGTTTTTTTCTTGTTTTATTCACGTCAACTTGACCTACATCACAAAAACATCGATTTTATTTATACCATTCAATAAAGGAATCATTAAAATAAATTACATTCAAAGATAAGATCACGGTAATCAATCTTCGTTGTGTCGTCCTTAATTTGTTAGAGGCTGTTAATTAGTCAACCTTAGGATCTTTGTAACAAACAAGCACGTATTTAAAATATAAATTTTAACTTAAGAGACCATAAACCATCGCCAGCCCTTTACTTTCTTACCCTAAATCACAAATTTATACATAAGTAGGTCATTTAATAATTATAAAAAAAAACCACCAGTACTTTTTCAGTCCAGTTTGGAAAATATTAAACATTTTCATTTTAATAAAATTTAAATTATTTATGATGTTTTTATTTGTTTAGAGCGGATTTTAAGTTATTTATAGAAATCATTTAATTTTAAATGTTTATTTAATTCATTAAAAACGGTTACATTTACATTGAACTGTTTTTCTAAGAATATTTAAATAAGTCGTTTTTTTTATTTAAAACATAAATCTAATAAAGATTACATCTTTTAAAAGCGATATTGACCGTATTGGTGAAAGATTAGTAGTGCACCTATTTAAAAAAATAGCCATTTTAAAGTAGCAAAACAATTTATTTTGTACAGTGGCAACACACACGTCATCCACACATTGCCTAGTCAAGGCACATGTCACTCTTATCAACAACATATTAGACGCACGACGCAGTAATTGCGTGACTGACAGGATAACTACTTTAATTAAGTTATGTTATCTAAAGGATAATTAAATTGAACGACTACTTCATAATTGGGTTTTGATTTTATTGATATTATTATTGATAATGGATAGTATATGGCTGTATTGTTATTTTTTTTCTAATCTCAGGAGGTAATATGTATGTGCAAATATGAATAAACATCCTCTGGTTTATTAATAAACAAAGATTTATAAAAATGCTGGAAATAAATGTTGATGTATGTTTTTTAATAAACATTATATGCGAGCCTCTCTATATCCGGCTCGATCCAAAAAGTTTTTCAGTCAGTTTTTTTTTAATCGATGGAATTTTTTTTAAATATACGAAAATAAAGAAGATGAACACACAAACGGTATAAATTATATCTATAAAAAAAAATTAAAGAAAGCATTTCTAAGAATACTGAAATGATGAATTCTTGCAGTTGTATCAAATATGCATAAATCATTCTGTTGAAATGCATCGATGCACTTATCAAAATTCTATTGTCATTTAACAAATGAACTTTCATTTCAACGGCAAGCATTATCGACAAGAACAAAAATATTCAAAGAATGTATTCAATCATTAGAGATTTAAAATAAATTTGATATAACATGAGTTGATTTGTGACAGTGGGTTCAGTATAATAATAAATTAATTTGACTGTGACTAGTTACTGTTCCTGTGACTGGAGGCGTTCGCTGTTTTGCCACTAAATCCATTTTTTTTGAACAAAAAGCTACGTGCGTTAAAAAGAACAGTTGCCAATATTAGTTTTGAAAACTTTTCACACATAACCACATTATTAATTAATTAAACCACATAACATTTATTTGGGAGCTTTCAGTTGGTACTGTACTGTATTCAACTCCAAAGCTTATTAAATGATTTCCTTGAGTGTGATTATTATGATACAATAATATATTGAAACTGCTTATGTAAGCTATAGGCATGTATTAGGTATTATCATTGAATATTCTTTGCCTTTAATCCTGTTTTGAAACTGGACCGGACTTTGAATCTGCTCTTATCACACGGATCCCCAAAAAAATTAAACAATACTCATTGATTCCAATCTATATCGTTTTCTGTTATCATAATGAATTATTCAAGTGCAGTGTGCCACTGCTCAAATCAAACTCAATAAGGCACTTTCTCCTGAACAATGGATCAACAGGTACAATGAATGCATGTAATGTAATGCATCGCATTACTGATGCATGCATACATGTATTATCTTACACGTGTCGACGTTGTGTATATGGGCTTAAAATTAGGGTTGAGCGCTTATGAAAAACAAGAAAAGGCAATCTTAGATGAATAAAAAAAGGGAATGAAAAAAATGGATGGATAAAAAGATAATTAATAATCCAAACCGTGAATTACCTAATGCTCTTGAATTAATGCTATCTTGCATCACTCTCCAAGAATTTATAGTTATGAAAGTGAAAAAATTAAATGAGCGAAAGTGAGAAAGAAAAAAGACATTTTTCCACCATTTTTGTTACTTGCAACCAAACAATCTTGTGAACAAACAAAGTTGCAAATAATTTATTTTGTATTCTCTAATGGACATTATTGCAACAATAAAAAAATATGAATCCGATTAAAATATGCTTGAGTTATGGTGCTGGAGTAGGCAGCCAATACAGACTTGTATTGGCTGCCTACTCCTGCGAGACAAAGGCGTGTGTATGTTTAAGATTTTAGTATATGTGTCTTCAAGCACGATAACTCAAGCATATTTTAGCATATGCGAGCCTCTCTATATCCGGCTCGAATCAAAAAGTTTTTCAGTCAGTTTTTTTTTAATCGATGGTTTTTTTTTTATAGATACGCAAACAAAGTATATGAACACACAAACGGTATAAATTCTATCTATAAAAAAAATTAAAGAAAGCATTTCTAAGAATGCTGAAATGATGAATTCTTGCAGTTGTATCAAATATGCATAAATCATTATGTTGAAATGCATCGATGCACTTATCAAAATTCTATTGTCATTTAACAAATGAACTTTCATTTCAACGGCAAGCATTATCGACGAGAACAAAAATATTCAAAGAATGTATTCAATCATTAGAGATTTAAAATCTTGTGAACAAACAAAGTTGCAAATAATTTATTTTGTATTCTCTAATGGACATTATTGCAACAATAAAAAAATATGAATCCGATTAAAATATGCTTGAGTTATCGTGCTTGAAGACACATATACTAAAATCTTAAACATACACACGCCTTTGTCTCGCAGGAGTAGGCAGCCAATACAGACTGCCACTTGCTACGATACTTCTTTGTTTATATAATATTCATACATTATGTTTTAAAAACGGACCAGCTACCAGTACCATCACCTGACCTGAAGGACCTCGCCATATTAATTATTCAATCTGTTCACGATAAAATCAAAAACTACTGCACTGATTTTCTTGCTGTTTTCACCAATGGATAGAGTTGTTCTTGTGGAAGGTTTTAGTATATAATTTTTCAAGTTTTTCTTTACATTGGCTAAAATATAATGATATTTGTTAGAGGTGTAGGCTGTAATTTATAACACCACGCGGGCGAAATCGCTGGTGGAAAGCTAGTTTAGATTATATTAGTGACAGCCCTACCAAATAATTTCCTAATAGAAATGGAACGTTATTTAAAAACAACTGAGTAACGTCTTAATTTATGTAAATGTTGGGTAGCAATGAACAATTATTTGTCTAGTGACAAAACAATGCCATGTTTATTATTATTACAGACTCCCCGTGTTGGTTTCATGATCCCTCCAAAATTAATTTCAATGGCCACTGTTTGGTCGTTAATTTTGTGATATTTTGTCTATGTAACTATATAACTTGCATTAATTTAAATTAATTATAAACTCTGAATAATTTTTTTCGGCAGTGGTTTTACACAAGAAGATCCGAATTATAAAAATATAATTACCATTTCAGGATCGCTGAGTTTAATCACGTAAAAAATGTATATGTAAAAGTCCTCCAAAAATCAATGTCATTCAGAGACGAAAAGAACGACTAGTGTCGACTCTGCCTTAGAATCGTTGATATTATTTACTTGTCCATTTCATAATTGTACTGATTTTGGGTTGTTCCACGGGCAAACCACTGAAATTCAAAACAAAATTATTTTGTGTTCAGAATTTCGTCCGAAACCAGTAAAACATGAGGTCAATATTATACGTTTGAAAATATAAATACGGTCTCGGGGAGGGTTAAACCTGCGACCCTACGGTTGATTTAGCTAACTAAGCTACTGACCCCACTGCCCGTGCTATCGAATTATTTTTTCACATTCTCTACGCTTTGAGGTGACGTCAGCGACATGTATTGACGACGTGTTACCATATCTGACATTCTGACTTAATTATACTTGTCAGATGCACCGTACCGTGTGAGACCACCCTAACATTATCTTTATTGCTCTATCAACTCAAGATTTCCAACAAAATTGGAACTACAATAAATTAACCTACAAAAGTTATCTTTTTTATTCTTTATCATTCATTCCATCTTTGATTACGATTGTAATAAAAATAGTAGTCCAATTTAGGTCCGATTTATTGGTCCAGTTTACGCACGCAATAAATATTTGTGTAATAAGTAAGGGTTACATTTATTGGAGCTATTATTCTATTATTATAACACAATGTGTAACACAATTATCAATTTTACGTTACGATTATTTAAAATAATTTGAATATCTATAGAAAGTAACGGTTTGTTTAGTATACTTACGAGTATTGTATGGTCGAGTTCAAAATTCTTTGAACATGATCATAATGACTGCTTTATAAGCCTAGTGCTGGTAAGTGTGACTGCTACGCTGTTGACTGTTATTGGGATTTTCTATGAAATTCTCAGTAGCAGTTTGGAGGTGCAATTTGTGCCCGGTTAATGGCAATAGGCTCGCCCCCTATTACCTAGGTCCTAATCATTCCTGCAAAATTCCTGTGAGATAAATTGAAATGATATTTATTTCTGCAGACAGATTTTTTTATAGACACTTACAAGTCAATGATTTACGATTTTTTGTACACGATGTCTTTGACTTGTGGCTGTTCAATATAACTTAACACTTTTGCCTAACCGTTCGAGGAATACAATCGTGATGGTATGTTACGTATGGTATAAACATGTCAAAGAATATCGGTTTCATATCATTTCCCCTTAACATGTAGGAAGCCAAAACCGGGTTACAAAATTATTTATTAATATATATAGAAAGAAGTCAACCTGTAGGTGATCAGGTTTAAAAATCAATACGAAGCAATGAATGGGTACGCTTAGCATCTACCGTGTAACGTGTCTTAGAGCATAAAGTCAATGAATTATATTATTATCTAGTTTAGAAATGAATTTGATACTTTTCGTAAAGTTTTGAGCTATGGGAGATATGAAACTCCATGATCAAAAACTTAATACACAATCGCAGTAGCTGTGCAGCATACAAAAATTATGTATGCTGTATCATGGGTTCGATTTTCATTATACAAATTTCGTTTCGGAAATTGCGTAATTGCGTTTCGTTTCGGTAATTGCGTAATTGCGTTTCGTTTCGGTAATTGCGTAATTGCGTTACGTTTCGGTAATTTCATTTCGGTAAGCAATAGGTGAGCATTTGTCTCCTTTTCGAAGAATTCAGGCATACCTAGTAGTAAGTATATAAATACTCCTATTTATGAATGAGTTTTACCTGTCTGTCATAAATGACTCTAAATTCCTTTTTTCTTGCAATTTTGAACTATAAGATTAACATGTACGCTATTAAAATTTCTTACAAATACCTATGTCTGTATTGTGTGAATAAAATATTAAATAATTTCATTAAGTAGGTACATCTCATTCACACTAATTAAGGCCCTACATTTTACAATAACGGAGCCCATAAAATACAACATGATATATTACAGAAATTTTACTAATTGACGTTTGGTATTCGATAGACTTATTACTCGATTATTACCGCGATAAACATTGAGGTATTATGTCCCACAGTCAGAAATAAGCCACGAAAAAATTTCTTACTCTATAAAAAAGTAAATATTTTTACAGCATATATTCTCACGTTTGTTTTTTTATTGTTTTACTTACTAGCCTTTGCACGTGACTTCGTTCCCGTAGAAGTTGAATTTTTTCCCCCGTTTTTAAAACATTTTTAATTTATACTCAGTTCTTATTGGTCGTAGCGTGATGATATATAGCATAAAGCCTTCCTCGTTAAACAGGCTATCACTAACACTGAAAGAATTGTTCAAATCGGACCAGCAGTTCAACCAAACCAACAAACTCTTCAGCTTTAAAATAATTAATTAGATAAGTCTACTCCCAGGTAGCCCTAGTCATAAGCATTGCGACGCATTAGTCTAGCGTATATTATTACCTCAATGGTAAAATCAATTATGAAAGATTTTACTCAATTAATCTTTTTAATTTAATAAGCTTAAAATAGAGTGGTTTTATACTGCTAAAGAATTTCAGTAAGTCAGCATAATTTGACTATAAATATGTTAATGGAGGTGATAGTGCATTCAAAGAAAGAATCTGCTAATTAGTAAGTTTTCTTTGATTTATATTTATGAATAGCGGGAATTAATGGTATTTTAATATTTTTTTTCTATAGACCTGTTTTTATAGACTTTTGCGAAAGTAGTTTTCTATTTTTAAATTTATGATAAATGGATGATTTTTTTTTGTAGTTTTTAGCTACTGGCGATCTGTTTTATAATCACATTAATATGTATTTAAAAATAAAATGAAAACGACTACTACACTACGACTCTAAAATAAAATTTGCACCGGTATACTTAGGTGTGTATTGGGGCGAGCCTATTGCCATTAGCCAGGCATAAATCCGTACAATGAGTTGCTATTGAAAACTCCAATAACAATTTGCTCGACCTAGGAATCGAAACCTTTGACCTTGCAGTCGCGATTAGACACTACACTTTAGGCTTACAAGGCAGCTGAGTACTACATATCTGTCATTTTAAAATTCCTCACTATTATTAAGTAGATATGTTATAACGACTACAACTAAATTACTAAAACTAATTAACCATGTTGGTTCAACAGATTGATCCCATCAATCACACATGATCATCAGTATAGACATGACCCAAATTAACCACGCGAAAATAAGTAAGTGATGCGTTTTACACGTTCCCTTGACATCAGCTGACTAGTTCGCACTTATCAATAAGCGAATCTGCATAAACCTCACTTAGGTATATGGTATGAGCAATTATAAATATAATATTGAACTATGACTAGCCTTCAGAGATCGGATAACCACTATAATACTAGATGGCATCTAGTATTGTTACGTTGTTTTCACGCCTATATTCCCCGAAGGAAGAAGGTTAGGCTAATGTAGATACTAATGAATACCGTAAGTTAGTGCTGTTAAAACCTCATGTAATAGGGGCAACCCTATTGAAAACTTCGCAGAAAATCCCAATACTTACCTTGGAATCGAACCCAAGACCTCTAGTGTAGTCTATACTATAATAATATTATAAAAAGGAAAGATTTGTTTGTTTGCATTGAAAAGGCTCAGAAACTACTGGACCGATTTGAAAAATTCTTTCATAGCCCATTTATCGGGGAAGGCTATAGGCTATATACCATTACGCTACGACTAATAGGAGCGGAGTAGCAATGAAAAGTGTTGCGAAAACGGGGGAAAAATTTATAAGACTAGCTAGACTAAGCTAGTAGTTTATAAAAACACTGAGAATATAGTTTAGAATGTATATTTTTTCATCTGGAGCCTTTAAATCTGTTATGGTAATTTATATTAGAATGGTCATCCGTTGGCATTAAACAAGTCATGGAATGACATGACATATCGGGCTAGGAAAGGTAAATGCAGTTTTAGTCGGTAAGTACAAGCACAGAATATTTTATTATGGAACAATACCCTGCCACCTCTCCTGTAGTTGGACACTTGATGATTTTCGCACGTAGAAAAAAATCGCATGGTAGTCAAAAATGACAAAAATTAAAAGCTTAGAAGTCATTGAAACCCGATATACAGACATGTCGGCCTTTTTTTTAAATAATTGATACAGAGATTCTTACAAAAACTTCTGTCAGCATCTTACATTAATATCTAGGCAAAAAATAAAAATAAATATTTTGAAATTACTTGCACATACGCACTGATAGTTTAATAACATAGTACTTAACTGCTTTATCAATCTAGTTCTGCCCACCCCTAAGACGGTATACCTTGATAATGACGTTATAATTAAACGCCATATCCTTGAGACCACCGCGCATCTCTATTTATTTTTAAATTATGCCTTAAAGCTTAGTAATTTATTTCGCACAGAATAAACTTATAATTATTTTAGAAAATAGGTTTATGCTATCTATAATCATGAAATTTTCTTTATTTTTTAAGCATATAATTTATTAACATTTATAAATAGAATATTTAAATTAATTTATTTAACGACGATTTAATAATTAAAATAATCTTAGTGTTCGTTATTCGTTTGAAATGTTTTTCGTTACAAGAATATTTTTGTGCTTAATATCCATATTTATACGCGAATATGGAATAAAAAATTAATAAAAAAATTATATAGGTATATTAGGTATTAAGTAAATAATTTATAACAATATCAATTATAATATCATTTATTATTATTGTAAAATAAGTTGTCTTAATGTTTGGATTGAGTACTTACTCACCTATTACTTAGCGGGATAGAGTTTTTTATTAGGTATATTAGGCTGATAAATGAGCAGTGCAATATTTTTTTTTCTGGTACTAGTACTAAAGTACTATTATTAAGCTAGCTATTAGTGATAAACATAAGGTCACTAGTTATTACTGACCGTTTCACAGGAATCCTAAATCCTTAAACTTTTTAAGTCATGAGTTAATTGCAATTTATGTCATGCCTATGTAAAAGTTAAAAGACAAAATGACAGTTACTTTCACATTTAATAATATTAATATGGTTAATTGAAGCTTCAGCCCATTTAACATAATCTTAAGTAGCTATCACTTGCGATAAAAATGCCTAAGATAGCAACTTTAACAACTTCATCACCACCTACAAAAAAATAATTAATTAATATGAATAAGAGGCTGATTTAATGGCATTTTGATTACCTATGTCTAATGGGTTTTGCAACATAATAATTTATTTAAAATTCTACTATCGAAACGTGAGAGTGTTTTAATTCATAAGATTATGGAGCATTGACCCTGTAAATAGAGATTTTTAATTCTCGCGGTATCACGATATAACTTGAGTTTTACAAAGTTTTTTTTACCAATAAAACCGGGTTATAGAACTCATAAGAATGATTTCTTTTTTGTTAAAAAATAATTTAATAATCGGCTCGTTTAATTTGTCATCAAGTTGAATTCGTTTTTATGCTAAACCAGAAAACCAGATGCGACTGAATAAAACGTTATTTTTTATATATTTATCGCAAAAACAGGTCTCATAATTATGAATAACTTTTACTATGGGATCAAGTCTGACATTAGGAATATAATCAGTTGTTCCATACATTTCGTCATCATCATCATAATCATCATTTTCCTGCCCTTGTAAAAGTGAATGCACACCAATGTCTGATCAATAACATCATTTTAGGGTTGGTCTTTTGTACCTATCAGTTTTTCATAATTTGTATATACAAGGTGGAAGTGAGTGAGATGAGTTCAGTACATGATTCTTTCATGGAGCTTTTTTCATATTGTTTTGCATTTTCTGCATTTTTTTTACTTGAACGTGTAAAAAAATACATTATTTCTATCTACCCAAATTAGACTTAAAATTAAAAAATCATTATTTCATTTATTTCGGATCGCACGCGCGATATCATTCACCGCGCAGCGTTATAATCGTAAATACAATAGTTCTACGTCATACAGCCAATGAAAAAATGTTTGGAAGACACATGACATTATGATACGGCAGTTTTAATTTGCATGCCTCCGTAATTAGTAATTTAGTGACTCAAGGTGACAAAAATGTCAGTGTTCTAAGAAAAAATATGTAGGTAGCCTAATCCTTATTTGTATGAGACGCGTTGTAGAATTAAGAAGTATGCTCTACGGTGAATAAATTTGTCAGTTAATTCTAATAAACAAAAACAAAAATTAAAAAAAAAAACAACACTAAATGAACGAATAAGTAATAATTAATTACTTAAAATATGTATTGTAAATGAGATAACGTACTCGTAGAAAAATATTTGTTTGTTTTCGTTTTAAACAAAATAGGTAGGTATACTTATTTAAGTATAAATAATTTCAATCTATCATTGTATTTAAGTCTTTTTCTTTTATTAAATTAAAGAATTAATGCAACAGTAGCTTCGTTACGTAACATAACCTAAATATACGTTTCAAATGTCAACATTTCCCGCTCTTTGGACCGCCATTTTTGGTTGCGTTCAAATTGTCCGTTTAGGCCTGATGGAGTTCAGCAGATGGACGACCGAAAATCAAATTATTACCTACTTAACTTTTATGGTTGTTCAATGGAACTCGTTCATGGCTATTTTCAAAATAATCCATGCGTATTGGAAATAAAAAACCTTAGTATAATAAAATTAGTCTTATAAGTTTGGTTCCATTATGTTTATTAGCATAAGCGATAACTAAATCAATCTAATTATGTCATCGGGTATAACTCATTAATTAGTAGCTCTAAAACCCTTTACACACGGCATGCTCGGCTGTGCTGTGCTATTAAATAAAAAAACTAGGTCATATTTTCAAATTAATTGAGATTAGCTTTTTCGGCGGTTAGTAACATTTATTTGTACTATGTTAATTTGGCGGCTTGGCTTTATGGGTCTTTTTGACTGGTAGGTAGGCAGAAACTATAGACCGCTAAGTACTTGCTACGGTTATGGCATACTTTGCTTCCTCCAAGTCCATACATCCATGTTTAAATGAGGATGTAATCTACATAAAACCTTATTGGCGCCAAATAATAATAAACTACTACAGAAATATTTAAATTTCGAACAATTATTATTTAGGCATCGCAAAAAACTTACTATTTACGCGTGAATTGCAATTTTGATACGAAAAACTGCAATACAAATTGAACTTTCCTTGTTAGTTTTGAGAGTTTAAAATTGGTTGGTAAGTTCGACCACCCAAGCGATTCTCAGGCTGTCGCCGAGTTAGCACCTAATTGATAACATTGTCGACTTGTTGATAACACGTATCTTGCTAACACAAATTCGGTCTGATTTTGCATAGACCACGTGTTCGGCTGGTGTGAACTGAATCACCAGATAACGTTTGGAGATCAATGAAACCGTAATTATGTAGACCATGTACGTATTTATCTATTGCATTTTGTATTGATTTCTAGCGATATAATATCTGTGTAGAAAGGAAGAAACGTACAGGCAGCTAAAATGGAAAATACTGGAAGTTTACAAATTAGTAGGTATGTTATCTCTAGTATGAAATATTTAACCTGCTCAAATCAATTTCAAAATATATACTTACATCTTAATGATCTTTATAGGTGGGTACATAAAAATCTGGTTTCCTTAAGTATATTTGATTCCGTAAAACTCGAAAAGTATTCGATGAATTGACTTGAAATTTATTTATACATAACGTTGAATTTCTCTGCCAGAGAACTTTCATAAAAAAAAAATTGACCAACAGCGAAGATTACACCTAACGTTTATTCGTATATTCACACAAAGGGTGTTTTACTAAATAAAAAAGTTCACAAAAATATGTTAGGCGGTGCGGAAGTCTCTAGATGGTGTTAAAAATATTATCACGAATTTATTTAGAACATATCGAGATTTGTACCACTTTCACTTGATACTGTCTGAAAAGTAATAAGTATTGCCGTTACCTGAATATACGTACATGTATATAGTATATAGTAGGTAATATATTTTCATTTAATATAACAAAAAATACATTATCGAATTTAGAAAAACACAGCAAATAATATGTGTTTAATTACGATTAATTTAGACACTTTGTTGTTGTATTTAGATAAAAATTAATATAAGTCTATGCTATTAAGTACTAATTATAAATATTTTTTGATAAAATACACAATCACTCCATTTCTAAATTGGGGCAATGTTCTCTAAAAGCGCTCCATCATCGCGCCGCTTTGACTTCAAGAGGTAAGCAGATGCAACGCCGCCGCAGAAGCAAATAGCTGAAGTATTTACGTCAAAATGAACGTGGTAATAGGGTTGTCATGAAGATGCAACATAAGATAACGATGTTGACCTTTATTAGACAGAACAAAATATTTATAATAAATATTTTCTTAATGAAAATGTTATTAGTGATTTTTTATAGGATCGATAGCCATACGACACTGTGTTTTTTTAAGAAATCGTGGTCATGAAGTGAGAACATTCTAGTTTGTGTAATTTTTTTTTTCAATGTTTTTTATACCACAATTTTATTACGTATTTTATAATTGTCGCTTCAAAACAGCAGTGAAAGCCTAAAAAAATATACTTATTCGCTGCGAATCGAAATGTTAGATTCATTGCGACAACAGTTGTCCCACATTTATTCCAAGTATCTTTGCACATTTCATTTCTTGTCAACACATAAGCAAGCTTTCAATTACAGGGAGACACAGCGCGACAAATCGTGACACCAGTGTCCCAGACATCCCAATTTATGTCTCAACTCTCAGAATACCTACTTTCTACAAATATGATTTCGGAAACACCGTTCACTTCAGCAACAAATCTCAAAACATGACTGCAGCGAATACTGACCGGAATCTTGCACTTTCCTGGTTCTAAAACATAATCACAAAATATATTTATGAGTTACATTTATCGAGACACTTGTGTCGACGGCGAAAGCTGTCAGGTGGCAACCCTGAGTTGGTTGTAAATTGCGACTGCGCCGACGGATTATCTCTCGCCAAACAGTAGATAAAGTGATGGATGTTGTACATTGTAGGCCGAGTGAGGGAAAGAGATGGAGCAGCCTGTACAAAGGAAGAGGTCCTCCCAAAATATACAGGGTGGCCCATTTACAGTGTTCCAAATATTTTCTGGACCACTGTAAATTGGCCTGTAATATCTCAATGAAGCCTATTTATCATGTAATTAGGATTAGGTTATATAAACCAATTTCCTGTAGTTCTTAATTTTTATTATTTTCGATATAAATTACGTAACCTGATTTTCAATAATAAAACCATTTTGTGGAATTATTTACAGTAAGAAATGGAGTTTTATTGTGAAATTTGAAATGTCAATATTTAAAATTAGAATGATTATCATAACTGCGATCGTTTATTGGTCAGAATTCATTTACATAATATGTTCTCGTAAATTAATATAATTTTTCAACAAAATGGGATGTGCGTTATGAATTTTCAATTTCAAATTATTTGTCACTAATAGTGAAGTTTTAGACCTACGCATTGATTGTTATTTATGACACAACATTCTTTTAATGTCAGCCCATAGTCGTCGTTTGCAAAATGAGTTTTATCGATTAAGCAGACACATCTTGGCTTGGTTTCTCGGTTTTTTTTTATAAACCAAAGAGATCTATTAAGTCAAGATTATTGAGAATCAAATTGAAAAACTTAAATAAAAAAAAAAAAGGTTTTTTTAATTATTAAGTTTGATGATTTTTGGCCTTGCAGAATAAACTTCGTTACGATAGCCTGAAGTCCGATAGCATAAGCTTATTTTCATAACTAAGTATGTCGCTAGTGAAAACTTAACTAATATTAATTGATTATGTTATTTTATTCATTATTTTAGTTGTATTACTAGGCGATCGTTTGAACTAAACGGAATAGAATGGAAGTTTTTAAGAAAGGGCCTTTATTACTGTGCCGTTTTCAGCATAATATTTTATTACTGTGCTTCTTATATGGGCTTATTCAAATGATCCCATTATTGTTCCGTGGTGACAAATTTCGACCACACATAAAGATTATGTGGTTGTAATAATAAAAAACACCTGATCTATGATATTTATGTATACTGCTTCGCCAAAGCAAGTAATTAACACCCACGGGTGACGAAACATAATGTACCTGTGATAGGCTGTTATGTATAAATCTAATATTAAAACGAAAATGTCTATCAAACTGTTGTTGGGGTTTTCTGTGATATTCCCAGTGGCAGCTGATAGCCCCGATTTGTGCCCGGACGATGGCAATAGGCTAGCCCACTGTCACCTTTAAGGGACCTAAACATATCGGTGAACTGTGGGTGTATGTTCAGCAGTATACTTTTACCTTTATCCTTCGGGGAATACAGGCGTGATGGTATATTATGTAATAATATCGAAACCCCATAAGTACTTATCTCTCTCTCTCTCTCTCTCTAGACTATTCTTGAAAATGTTGACCATTAATCTCAATTTTGTATCAACTGTCCCCGCAAAACAAGGTACCTTAGACAGTTGTGACAAAATCACACTTAATATATGGAGAAGTAAAATTAAATAAATGGCCCAATTAACTTCTTCACAGATTAGCGGCGAAAGGTAGATAATTACACTGTCGTGTTACTAATAAATTATAATTAAATTAAGTGGTTTCTATAGTAAATTATAATTGAATTAAGTTGTTTCTATAGTAAATTAAAATTTTTATTAAGTTGTTTCTAGTAAATTATGATTAATTTAAAATATTTCTTATATTTATTTTTGTTTTTTGTTGCAGGTAAGTACGAGATTTATGGTGTAATTTTTGGCTGCGTAAGTTTAGTTAGAAATTATGAAATTACGTTTATTTCAATGGCGATTTAAAAGATTGCATAATCAAGTATTAACTAACTTATTAAGTGGTACCGTAGAGAAGAGTGACTTTCTTTACTTTTTTCATAACGTGATTTTTAATTTGAACATCACAAATATCACAGTTACATTCTTTGATAGAAAACTTAATCTTAAAATTGATACACGCGATAGGTACTTCAGTCATACTTCAATAGAATTGACTTTCAGTAAAATAAACTTCGATGCAGACGATCGATAGTTTTGTTATGTTTATACAAAACAACGCCTGCACAAATTATACCCAGACGCTCAACAAATATCTATGCATCACACAAATATTTGTTTCTGGCGGGATTTTGCACCCACCACTTCGCCAATTTTATTCAATCTTTATATACCATCTAGGTATGCCATGATTTAAAAAAAGTCGGTTGCAAACACTAGACTCAATGACGGAAAAGCCCACTCTTCTACAACTTCCCAAAAATAAATAAATTACTAGCGTTGATAGTTTTTCTTCGATCAGCTTGAGAAGTGGTTAAAAAAAACTGGTAATAACTTTTGAACCGTAAGTAATAAATACACCAACATTGCCAAGGCTAAAGTTTGGAAATGGCCTTACCTTTGCCCCTATTCAGTTTAATCCATGCTTCCGAGGACACCCTGTATACTGTAATTATACTATCATCATTAACCCATATACTGTCCCACTGCTGGGCACGGGTCTCCTCTCAGCATGAGAGGGATTAGGCTATAGTTCACCACGCTAGCTTAATGCGGGTTGGCAGAGTTTACAAGCCTCCGAGAAAATCTCTCACGCATGCAAGTTTCCTCACGATGTTTTCCTTCACCGTTAAAGCGAGTGATAATTACACACATGCTTTCGAAAATCAGAAGTTCGTGCCTTGGATTCGAACTCGTTACCTCTTACTTGGCAGTCCAGTGGTCATAACCCTAGGCTATCACTGCTTAATATACTATGCCAACTGTAATTATAACTACTATGGCAATCGATCGTTAATCGAAAATTTGTTTATTGACCGACCAATATACGCTTCTCAATCCCGTCACGACATTCTCGAGGCATACAGACGGCAATAATATCGAGTGTCGCAACCCGACCCGGCCAGTCTGGCGTCTGTCTGCACCAGTGACAGACGAACCAACAATGTGACATTACCGGAACACCGTTATTGAAACGGACAACGATTGAAAGGCGACACTCTGTGATTGCGTGGTTGTGTGAAATGTGAGAGAAGTGTGCAAAGTATTTGATTGGGCCTATTGTTATGTAGATAGCATAACATAACATAACCATCACGCCTCTATTTCCGAAAGGGTTAGGCAGAGGTGTACTACTGCACACACATAGTTTGCCGTTTTTAGGTCCCATGTAATGGGCGAGCCTCATCATCGTCATCAACCTATTACTGTCCCACTGTTGGGCACGGCTCTCCTCTCACTATGAGAGCGGTAAGGCTATAGTCCACCACGCTGGCCTAATGCGGGTTGGCGTCAATGCCATCAGCCGGGCACAAATCCAGACTCAGAGCGGAAAAACTCAATAACACTTTGCTTGACGCCGGAATCGAAACCAAGCCCTCTTTTTTAAAAGATGTTTGTAAGAAAGAGATATCAATAAATCCCTATCTATATCCTGATCCCTAAATAACGATACTTACTCACAGATTGAAACAAGATAACCTAGAACTTAGCCTGGAGTTTATTCAACTTGTTCCACCTAATAGGCTGACGACATACCTATTTCCGCTGCAAAATTCAGCACTGTTCAATTAGCGGGTAGGATGCGAGCTACCCTGAATAGGAAGTGAACTGCAGATAAATCTCAGCGGCTAATTCAGTAATCTGTTCACGTATCTCTCTTTTACATACATATATCAATGTTCGCGGACGTTGATTCAATTATAGAGAGGTCGTGGAAGTGATGAGCGGAGAGCGGGTTGACTTATAAGTTTTTGAACATTTTATTTACCGTAAATTATGTGTTCAAAGTTGAAATTTGTAATCTAGTGGTTCAAGTACTGGACTGCTGATCACAAGGTCGTGGATTCGATTCTCACAGGACACAAATATTTATGTGATGAACTTAAGTGTTTGTTTTTGTCTGGGTGTTTCTTATGTGTTAAATAAAAAGTTTGCAAGTGTTATATCCATTGTTTAATATAGTTACATAGCACAAGCTCTGCTTAGTTTAGAACTACAATCTAGATGGCAGATGTAAAATATCCCAGGATATTTATTTGAATGCACTGAAGGAAGGACAGAAAAACAGATTTTTTAACAATATAAAAATAAAAACCATACTTCAAAAGCTTCTAACATGACGGTGTTGTCTCTAGCGTGCGTGGGCGCAGCTTCCTGCGCGCTGACAGTTGACAGCGCATGCGCACTGAGGCACCCGCCGCCGGTACAGCCACTAATACAGTGGTTCCTACTGATATAATAGGGATGTTCGAATAAAGCAAACCGTTTATTCTAAAGAATATAGTTTATCTCTTCTAAGTCGGGCACTCTTGTCAGAGTGGTCGTGGTAATAACGATGGTGTGCTCGCTGGGTTCTCGTCGGTATCGTTCTCTCTTCTGAGCGTCACGGCTTTTGAAATGCTTCGCCACTTTTGACGATTAGTGGCATATAGTTTATATATTATAATAATAGAACGTAGCATAAGCAGTGATAGCCAAGGGGAATGGCCACTGGACTGCCAAGTCAAAGGTCTGTTCGAATTCAAGGCACCTCTGACTTTTCGAAATCATTTGCGTAATTATCACTCGCTTTAACGGTGAAGGAAAACATCGTAAGGAAAGCTGCATGCCTGAGAGATTTTCTCGACTGCATGTGAAGTCTGCCAACCCGCATTAGGCCAGCGTGGTGGAGCTAATCCCTCTTATACTGAGACGAGACCCATGCCCAGCAGTGGGACAGTTAATGGGTTGATGATAGATCGTAGAGTAAATCAATGCATTGGCATAGGTGCATCAGGCCGAGTCCGAAAAGCCTGGCAGCCAGTCAATCTTAAGGATAATTAGTGTCCAGAAGAAGCCGAATACATAATAGTTGGGTAATGGTTAGGAGGATGAAGGATGATTTAGGGGTAGGCTCAGTTCTGGATCATTGGGGTTGCGTAGATTCAACTTAAAGGATGAACACTGAGGTTTCAAACATGATAAATACGCGTAATTAAGATGCATAGTTACGCTTCCTATTTGTAGATTATTTTCCCTACTGGAGATCAAAATTGACATAAGCTCCATAGAAGTAATTTTATTTTCCTTTTTTGGCCAACCAACAATTGTTTACACTTATAAAATTTAAAGTAAGTATATAATATCTAAGGTTAGTGTAACAATTAATTACAGGTTAGCACCGCATGCCCCATAAACAAATAAGATGTGCCACAAGCACTGAACTAAATTAAGGATTATTATTAAAAAAAAAAAAATTACAATCGAAATCAAAAGTCAGTTTAAAATCACAATTAATCAAAATTATAATAAAAAAATTAAATAAAAAAGTAATGTAAAATTTCTATCTATAATAGTAATAGGTTATTATTTTCGGCCGTTAGACCACAAAGAATGATATAATAAAAATAACAGTAATAATTTAAACTACTTTCAGAAGTGGTTTTTGTTTTATAGATTTAATTATTCTTATTATTTACACTATTATAATACCTACTCCACCTTGTAGGTACATTTTTGTGTCATCGAGTTAATAGAGATTTACAAAGCGTATTTGAATACCGCCCAAGGGCTTCACTACCTTCCACGCCAAAGCAATGACTAGCTATCTATCATATAAAGATCACTATCAGGACTTTGTAAATAACAGTTATAGCAGGAATTGAACAGCCCCCAGACACGTCTGATTGAGTCATAGATTACCAACTCATTGTGTGGGCGATTTTTGCACCGTCTGGAGTGCCTTTACTTACAGGGATGGCAAACCCACCATGGTTTTCACCACGCGACAAGAATTTGCCAAACCACATTAGGCCAGCGTGGTGGACTATGGCCTAATCCCTCTCATATTGAGAGGAGACCCGTGTCCAGTAGTGGGATAATTAATGGGTTTATGATGATGATGATGACAAGAATTAAGGGAAGTGTTTTAAACACCCTGTTAATAATAATTGATTTTATATTCAAAATAATTATACTGTAAAAGTTTGACTGATATTAAAAAATATGTACTATTTATTCAATATTAAGTAGTGGTTAAAATTTACGGTCAAGATGGCAAAACCTCGCGAAAATTAGACGGTTAGCCCGAGGTAAAACGAAGTAGGTATGTTCGTACGTATAAATGGTCCCAAACGTGGCTTCTGAATGTGATGGCCTAACCTGATACCCAAGGAAAACCTTTGGGAATGTAGTTAGGGAAAATCGAATGAGCAGCACAGAGTTCAATCTTGCGCCCGGACTTACTTAAAAACCTTCATCAGTTCACTGTGTGTTTCACAACAGTGGATCTCAGTCTAGCCATTTGGGAAAAACAGCCTTGACGGTATAGGTTGACTACCCCTGGTGTTTCTCGAATTTAATTGTTCAGGCCTCGTTATGAAGATATTACTGAACGGTAAGGGCTGCCCACGTGTCTGTATACTAGTTTTACTTGATTTTAATTGTGACAACGAGACAATGATAAATATTGTTTACCAGTTGTGCTAGCTGGCTTCATTTGTAACGGGTTCAACCCTATTTAAAACAGTGGGATACGACTTAGTAGTAATTTAAAACTTAATATTGTAGCGACATCTATCAAGCTACATAAGAACTTGTACGAAGCGACAAATCCCGAATCGCGCAAGTGAAGTTTACCGTGCAACTTGCATAATAATATGTAAACGACCGGACCCTTTGGATGCAGGGATATCACACCTCGTCCCACTAAAATAATTTGGATTATTTATCATGAATTATAGGGAAAATAATTGAAGGAGCAGCAAAAGCAATTCATCATAATTCCCCATGTTTGCTTTCGATATACAAAAGAAAAAGGTGAACGATTAATCAACGCAAAGCTCCAACCACTAAACGGATTATGCTGAATTTTGGCACACAGATAATTATTATGACGTAGACATACTAAGAAAGGATTTCCCTATCTCGTGGAAATTCCCACGAGATAGGGAATACCTAGGTGAATGCATACCAACATGCAAGAAAATATACCTATATGCCCAGGTATATTTTCTATATTTTGTCCAGCCCAGTTTCATTTCATCTATCTCCAAATACAATTTGCCAGACATTTCTCTACATATTACAATATTATGTGAATAAAATATACTCGTAGTTGTACTAAATATAAACCACTGAAGAAGAACACTCAAATACCTCGGTACCAACTAAATAACAGTTTACTGTGATTTACTTACTATAGCAGTTCGAGCCGACCCACATATTTTGCAATATTTGCTCTGAAACCACTAACTATTGTATTGTCATACCAGAGTGAGTTATTTACCAATGTTACATTCATTGAAATAACCGCAAGATCACTTGTGGGAGACTGAATTTTTATATATTTAGGTAGAAAAAAATCTACCACAAGCAACTCGCAACACAAATGTTATTTTAACTGGGCACTTGTAAATATATTTGACGAAGTATATATAATATATGTATATGTTAGTGATATTCGATTTTACATTACCTGCTGGACGCTTTTTATCTTCTAAGCTATCGAGAAGTTGCCTGTGTTGTCGAATCTTTTCTTATAATTATATCTTAACTTTTCTATTGTATAACTGATCATTGACAGGTTAGGACAATCTCAGATACGATGATGTCAAATAAAACAATCGTAACCAACTTTTTTGCCAAATATTTCATCAATTTTGCACTTAACCCGTTCGCCTTGAGGACATTGTACCTACTAAACACACACACATGCGCTTTGTGAGTAAGTACAACTGTGTGCGCGTGCGCACGAGTACGTTTGTCTACATATTTCCTGTAAATAATGTTGTATTTGGTAATGTTTTGCTAGAAATCAATTGGTGTTATCGGTTTTCGGCATAGAAAAGTTTTGTTAGGTAAATAGATCTCTACATACACGCGGGTGTAGTGTGTGTATTTGTGTACAGTATGCATACGTCATAATATTATTATTATTATGAAATACTTTTGCCCGCGGCGGCGGATGTACGATAGTAGGGTTAGAAATTAATTGTGAGAAGAAACTCACTAAGTTTCGTCCTTATACCAAATATTCCCAAAATATCTCAGGTTGTCAAATGCGGCTAAACATCAGTATTTAATTTTACATAACGCGATGATAGTGGTCTGGATTGGGAAAACCAAAAAGATAAATTACGTTTTTTTCTTTCCTCACATTTAGTGTACATACACTGAATAATTATTCAAAGCCTCCTTCGCAGATCAAATGTCGGCCCATCTTGATCAGGAAAATCTTAAGACATACCAATTACATGTCCAATTACAATCAGCAGTCAGCATTCAACTTCTAGAAGAAGAAACAAAGTGTGTATTGTACCTCGCCCCTATTTTACTTTTACTAAAAGATTCTTTTTCTACTTAGGACCGTTTCTATATAACAGATTAAACGCAATAATCCCACTACACGCCTCCTCTAAACAGATATGCAAAAAACTAATTACCCAATATCTTTCTACCAAAAATTATGAAGATACTGAATCTTTACTAACAACACTGATATAACACATTAAACACACATACACACACACACACACACAAGTCCAATTACTCACACCCACTCACATGCACTCACACACACACTCTCTCTCAACACCCTACACTCACACTTCCCCTTACACCACTACTCACATAATAATTGTCAATAGATTAAGTTTTAAACTGCTCAATAATTATAGTAGAAATTTGCTCAATTTTGTCTTGCAGTCTTACCATTGTTTTTATCCTACTATTGGGATATGAGGGCTGATTGTCCTTAATACAGGCTACCTTGTAACCTAGCTAGGGCATCAGATCTGAATATCTATTGTTACTAATTTAAATTTGAACTACTTCTAACTTGTTTATCTTAATTTGTAACAGACTGTACCATTAATTTGTGAATTATAAATAAATAAATAAAAAAAAAAAAAAAAAATACGTTTGACAGTTCAGTCTTGTTGTTTATAACGGTGTTCAAGGCCAAAGTACACAGCCTTGACACAAAGACGTAGCCAAGGGAGTAAATGTTGAGGTAGTGTTATGTGTGATGTCGATAAAATGGGGCTACGAAACACGCGAGTTCATAGAAGAGACGGATTTCGCGATCACTGGAGAAAATATTCTCTGAAAATATAGTAGATTGGTAGGTAAGTAATAAATTGATGTGTAGGATTAGTCAATTTTTTAACTGATTTTGAAAGTTTAGCAGGATTCTTTGTTTTTATTGTTATCGTAAAGCTGCTAAAAACCTGAGCGGCAGAGAGTGTAATTTCTTATAATTGCACTCTCTGTTTGAGTTTACTCATTACAAACTCAAAAATTACTGGACCGATTTCAAAAATTCTTTCACCATTAGAAAACTACATCTTTCCCGAGTAACATAGGGTATAATTTATAAGACCACGTAGCCAAACATAATTATGAATGATGGAAGAGTTTGAAGTTTGAGGGTTAACAAACACACGACACAAACATTTTTTGGGATAGAAAACAACATTAGTATTGCGAAAATAGAAGTTTTTACTAACTGTAGAAATTATTACTGCTACCAAGGATTTCATAGATCCAGTAAGTAATACATTGCTCGATCTGAGAATCGAACCCATGACCTCGAGCGTAATAGTAGCAGACTGCAGAACATTTATTCACTGTTTTTATTATTATTTTAACACGCATGTTTTGCCCAAATAAAATTATATTAAGTTACCCCGCTCCCAAGCTCGCTATTTTCACAGCCCAACCCAGTCACAAAGTTATAAAGAATCATATAACTTAAGATTCCTTGAAACTCTCAACGCTTTGTCAACCAACAAACTCGACATGGTATTTAATTATGTGTAACCACGGTGACTTTGATATGCTAATGTTTGTAACGCGTATGTAACCCGATAGTTTAATGTGTTAATAACGTTACTGTTACATAGGTGGCTACTTCGAATTGGGTTGGTGATGGATGGGTCTTAATTTCATGGGTCAGTTTGAGGCTGGTATTTTAGGACTACCTTCGAATTATTCCTTGGTTTAGTCTTTGATTCTCAGATCTGAGCTAAGTGTTATTGTTTTTTTTTTCTTCGAATTCTAAATTCTAATTCTTCTTCTTTGAAGTGCCTCTCCAATTACTTGAGGTTGGCTGTCATTTGGGAAAACTTCAGTCTGATTATTTTGAATTCTATTACATGGGACTGAACTAAACGTGTAAACTGTGGGTGTACATTAGTACACCTCTGCCTAAACCTGTCAGGAAATACGTGCATGATAGAGTTATGCCACAGAATAAATAATAACAGAATGGCCACTCTCCGCCCCTCCTAACGTCAAATACCTCAGGTCTCCCGCATCGTGCCGGTGTTCTTGCCGGACTGCCAACAAACCCTACGCACCTTCACGCACACATTTGCACGTGTACAAACATAATTTTGACAAGTTTGACATTTGGTATTATAGTGTGCAGCAGTATCGGAAAGTTTGTATGGAGTGTCACAGGTGTGGTTATGTATGGATATCGTAGATACGTAGTACTATGCACCTGATAAGTATAATTTATTATTAATCCTCCATCTTAATCTTATCATAACCGAACATAATTCTTTTACAAATATACTTCCTTTCAGATTATTTTAACCCAGTTTTAAATATCTTACTTGCTATTTGTTTGTCTTGCTCGTTTTTTACTTGTCTCCATTGTAGCATCTTAATGAAGGGAGTTTTATGCTTTGTAGCAAATATTTGTTTTAAGCTATCCGTTGACACCGTCACACGGGACGGTTTTACTAAACAAATAATGCCGTATTGTTATATAAAAAGTTAACTTGAATGAAATTTTTGTGAGTCACCTGTTAAATAATTTTGGGGCATACAATTTTAATAAAGAGATAGATCTTGACATCAAAGGGTTCAGCTTGTTATCCCAATGATAAATAAATTCTATACTAAACATCTTAAAAAAAAAACAGGAAAGTTTTTCGTTTAGCAGCCACGATTAATTTGTATTTTTTACATTTTATTATTATGTTAACCTAGATTTCTATACATTTTCCAGTAACTACGCCACAGCTGGCGACTCGTTTACAAGTCTATAAGAAAAAAAAAACAATACCTGCGATTGTCACTACCGTGTAATTCAACAACAATTCATTTACTTCCCGCCAATCAACACATTGTTCTTAAAATCCGTAAAACCTTTTAAAATACTGTTACAAATGTTACGATTTGAACTTTCACGGCACGTCATGCCGTCATGCTCGTGATGCCCTGAGACAATGGACACGCACATTGTCGTTTACCTTGTAATGGTTGTGTGGTTGACAGTATTCTGCTGTCGTAAGTGAGTCCTCTGCTTTATATACTGTTTGTGCTACTAGTAGGAGTAGCGCAAGAAATAGGAGGTAAGCGGAGCGGCTCCAATAAATCCTACTACTTAATATTATAATCGTGGAAGTTTGGATAGATGGATGGATGTTTGTTACTTATTCACGCAAAAACTACTGAACGGATCTGGATAAAATTTGGCACAGAGATAGATTATGGCCTAGAATAACACGTAGGCTTTTATTCTGGTAAAACGTATGATTCCCAGACCACGCGGGCTCATCTAAGCATATCATTCTAAGGGTTAGAATTATTCCAAACTACCATTTAGGTATATCGGGATCCCGTGAGCGATGAGAAAAGATCTGAACTTGCTCGGTGGTGGAACTCTTGTGGTTTGACTGGCCGACCAAAGATCAGCAACGCATCAGCAACGCCTCTGCAGTCGCAGGTATCTATTATCGGCGATGACTCCTTACGTTGTGGCTTGTCTGCTCGTTTGCCGACATAAACCATAAAAAAGTAATCATTTTTTCGGCGGCCGAATTATAAATATGCCTATTTTCAGCACGAGCTATGGTAACTGGGGCTGTACTGTCAGGAGCAAAGATATATAAACACTTACGAAAGTGCTAATAGCGATATTTTCATGAAAACACGATTGTAACTTTGAGATAACACCAATGTCACTATAGTATAGGTTCGTAAATACTAAGTAATACCACAAAATTTCTATCATTACTCTAGGAGAAAATAGCTTTTGAATTTTGCTCGTGGCTGTACATATTACATGGCATATTTATGTACATACATTAAAAGAGTATTTTTATGATAAATCGTTCTCTTCTCTGCGCTCGCACCATTCGTAAACTCGTCTATTTTGTATGGATTGTCTCCCAGTGAATGGAGACTAGCGTCAGTATATTGTTAAGTCTTTCCTTGCGTGATCTTTATTTAGTATAATTTAAACTCACATTTATTTTGACACGTTTGGCGGGGCGATCGAATTCGGCGTCACAGGTTGTGGGCTAAATCTGAACGGATTAAAAATTAGTATGACGCTAAGTATTAATTATTAAGTATTAATTTTTAGTATGGCCTTTACTCAGCAGTGGGTGTTACAGGCTGAGTAGATAGATAGATAGATGACGCTAAGGCTAATATTCAGAGACGACGCTAAGCGTAAACTTACGCTTCCGTTTGTCAAATTATGATACAAATTTGACACACAGAAACGTTACTTTAAGTTTAGCGTCGTCTCTGAATATTAGCCTAAGGCAGTTGTTCCGTTGTTTGAATTTTTTTTTTGTAAACGAATCTAAGATATACTTACAGAAATAAAACTTAAACCGATATTGACTACTTAGGCTTATCTAAGGCTGAACTTAGCTTCCGTATGTCAAATTATAATACAAATTTGACATACGGAAGCGTTACTTTACCCTTAGTTTCGTCTCTGAATATTAGCTTTAGTGTACGCAAAGTTTAAACAGTGTTCCGAACATCTCTGAATACAAATATGAACGTAAGCACTCCATTTTGACATTCGGAAGCATAAGTTCATGCGTTCAAGTCTCGTCTCTGAATATCAAACTTAGTGTAGGGCGGTAGGGGCCGAGTTAAGTAGCGGTAATAGTAACAAAACCATCAATTATAATACCGTACTTTTAACTAAGAGGTAAGCATTACTAAGTTTCGTAACAACAATTAAAATTACAATTAAATTGAACGCACACGTGTAATTACATATATCGCAAGTAATTACAATTCACTAATTACTATTGTAATTGATCGTAACGGTGTAACAATTATCGTCGATTATAATTGTAGCGATATTTTGATCTGCGCAAGAGCATTTTTTTGCTATTAAATTTCAACTAAATTATATGGTGTAATGGTTTGGTAAATGTGGGTATTAGCAAGCAAGGTGGGCGGTAAAATAGATACGTTACATATTTAAATAAAAACTAATGTCTATATCTGTCTTGCGGGGTTTATAGCAAAAGTAATGCTAAAAAGTGCCATATATTATATAACTTTCATGTTATACGGCTCACCTCATGTTATATGGATCGCTCTTTAGCATGACATTTGGGGATATCTAAATACTCAATACTTCTCTGTCAGTTAACTTTGGATATTAGTTTGAAAACCTAAAAAGTACCTACTAGCAAATAGCTGTAGTACTCTACAGATACTTAGATAATATATTTTTTTATTTCGAAACTGATTTCAAATATAAGATTGTTTATTTTTATTTTAGAACACACGAAACGTGGTAAAAACTCTTTGCACCCAAATCAATATAACATAGATGGAAGGCTATAGTTTAGGAGCCAGTGAACCTAACCCTAAAGATATCCCGCCATTAGTTGAAAAAACGGCCGGGGCGGGGCTCAGACTAATGAATGATGATAAATGGTATAAATAAGATGTCAGCTCTTATCTCAGACGCAATCTCCAGATATCTACTGCAGTCATCTGGTGTATTCCCAGTTCGTGCATATTTTATATGGTCCAAAAAAATTTGAAACCAACTTTTTTCTATGATCGATCGGGCCGTTGATAAAGATATTTTGAATCTTGATAAAATTACTGAATATGTAATGTTGGTGCAACTATGAATTGTTTTTGAATTTTATGAAACTAAAATTTTTACTGTTTATTGTTGAAATAAATATTATTAAGCTCGATTTTTAATTCATTATAAATTATCAATGACAATGGGTATTGAGTTAAATTTCAAAGATTTATCCAATTGGTTACAGAATAATCCCTTAAAACTTTACTGGTCATTGAGACTGTAGTATAATCAGACAGTCCATAGCGTCCGCCACGCCTTACCAGCTGCAAATGCCTGGTGACATTGACCTTCAAATTTTTTAAGCAAAAGATAGCCTATATCCTATATAATTTAGCAATCTATCTCCATGCCAAACTGTACCGAAAACTGTTCAGCTGTTTAGGCGTGACAAGGAAATTTCGCTTTTATAATATTAATAGGGTTAGAGAAAAAGTATTCATTTGGGAACAGACCTTGTTTACGCCGAGATTGCGGCCGCGCCTCACACGGGAAGCGGGAGGAACAAAAGGATATATTTTATTAAGATTACAAGACGGTCTCAATACTATCGTTAATCATATGTTATTAGCAAACAAATATACGATAATCTCGTTCAAATTTACAGGTTTTATATTCTGTTTATAACGCATGAGGATTTTATTATTTAATTTTGCGAGTTAATTTTACTGGTCAATATGGATAGGTATAATAATGATCTAGAGGTACTATGGATAACCAATAGGTACTATTCGATTTTTTTTTCTCTCAAATTATCGTATTTAGATTTTAGCCTCAGACACGCAAGAAATAGGACCGCATGAGCTATTTATTTTTAAGTGAAACTATTATAATTATAATGATAATAATAATAAAGATTTTTTTGATATTTTATAGATATTCTTTAGTTATTTATTTATATTTCCAAAAAAGTGCGGTCTACTATAATTATAGTAGAGTATAATTTGGACCTGTTTCTACCATTTAATAAAGCGAGGCGATATAGATCGTATGCTAATTTAATTAACTTCTACTGTTTAATAAGAGGTCAACGATCCACCAAAGGACTACAAAATCCAGACCGCAAATCAATTCGAACTGGACCAAAAAAACAATAACATAAAAATAACTCATTCAAATTCAGAATCAGGCGATAAAGCCATCGATAAAACAGACTAAAATACTTTACGGCCGCGCGGCAAAATGCAGGTAAGTATGGAAAGTAAATATTTGAGAATTAGCGACGTACCACGTACTAACAAACGGTGAGTTCAATGTGCTCGTTGCATAAGCAATGTGCGTCAAAACTCGATCAAGGTGATACGTCATGTTGGTGCCATATGCACTAGGTATATGCTACAAGTAGGGTTGGCAAAAAGACAAAAACTCGTGAGAATCATTAGGAAATGAAATCACTATAACGATTTTTTATGTACAATATTGGAGATATTTTCTATGTAAAATTTTACGTTTAAATTGTTTTCTAATAACTGGGGCTGTTTTAATAATTCGAGAAATTTTTAATATTATTTAAATCATTATACGTAACTTCCAATCGCGTGCATTGCAACCGTAAATTAAACTCGCATAACTCAAAATAAGTAATATTTTTTATACATATAGTTATAATCTTCACTCAAAAAAGGTTCAATTATCCTAATGCCCATACGTTACAACTCATTAGATATCCGAAAACCGTTAAAAATGGAACATCGCCCCTACTCTAAGGGATTAAACAAATATATTACCTCAATGCATCGGAACGAAGGTGGGTACATATTAATCAAAATTCCTATTGATTTATCGGTTTCCCGTTTAATAACCTTTTATCACGCGATGGGGTGAACAATATTGAATTAATTCCGATAAATTGGTAGCTTTTGTTTATTTTTTCGTTTTTATTAATTTTAGGAGCCTTCTGTTCCGTTTCGTGTTTTAATAAAGAGTTATTTAGTTTATATTTTTAATTTATTTGGATCCTGACATCACCATGGGGTGCAAAGTGTATCTACCTACAAAATAAGCTAAATTATTATGTTTAAGATATCTGGAGATTTCATAATCTGTGGCAAAGCTTTTTAATACTTTTTACGTTCCTCTTTGTTAAATTCTTTTTATCCGTGTTGTGAAGTAAGTTCAACATGACTTTTACTTTCGCCTAAATTTTTTACTAAAACTATATTCCTTTTCAAATGTTTCCTCATATATTAAGAGATTGACCATAACCCAATATGTAATTTCATTATGATTTAATTTTGATAGATTTTTTTTATTCTATTTAAATCTTATTGGTCTCGTGTAAGAAAAAACTTTAGAGAAAACCTAATGAACATTTTTAAAGCTCTGAAGCAATGAAGCAACAAAAACTAAATCTATAATTAAACACAAAAATACTTTGTTAAAACTCGAACGTAAAATGTTACACTAATGTTTTACTAAAAAAAAGTGAATGGATCTCATCAATGTCTATTCGTGTTTGTGCGAAATTAGTACTTTTCGATAGAACTCAATAAAAAACTTTTCATAGGTTTTTGCTGCCAGATGCAAACGCTTTTATAAAGTAGGTATCTATACATTGGATAATTCACTCAACCACTTTTTTTATTAATTAAGATCACTTGTTTTAGTCATAATTATCAACTTTTATTTTAACAACCTAGTTTCGAGTTATGTAGTTGTACAAAGGAGTTTACACATAAGTATAACGCGCAATTATTGGGACCTTTTGGAATATAATGATGTGATCATTGGTTTCAGAAGAATTAATTTAATATAGATGTGATAATAAAAATGTTGAACTAATAAATTTAAAAAGAAATCAATAAAAAAATACTGTCCATGTATTAACAAAGCCCTTTTGCTAATTTACATTATATGATTATTTACATTAATATCTAAATAAAAGTAATGGCGAACCTTATACCCTATATCGACTCAACTAATATCTCTACGAAATATTCCCTAAAATGCCTAACTTTATGTATAACATCACGAGCATTCAATAACCCTGATTAGTTCATTAAGTTCACGTATTTCATAATAATACGAGCATATATTGAATGGACGATAATATTTCCCCCATCTCCGTCACTTTATAGTGATTACGTATAAAAATATAGGATATAAAGTTTCAATAAATGGTTACGATGACAAGAAATGGGCGACATGTGTAATTCGAATAACGATTTATCGTGGAATAATGTTGGACATCACTAGTTAACCGAGATTTGAGACGTTTTATTTCTGAATTCATTGAAATATTTTTAATTGATTTCTTTATTATTCAAAGGATGAATGAAAAGTAGGGTCAATCAACTAGAAGAACCGGGTTTTTATAGCATGTTTAGAGATATTTAGTACAACATAGCTATGGAAATTGAAAAATAAGAGTCTGTATGGTCCCATGTGGCTTAAAAGCCTCGACACGTCGAACTTGACACTTGAAATTTTGGAATATTGTTATCGATCGTATACACGACAAATGAAGCCTAATTGTAATTTAATCAACTTTTATTGCTGCTTCATTACATTTACCGTTTCACCTATAAACCTTTCATTTTCAAAATATGATTAGGTCCAAGTAATGGACGTAGTTGAAGATTCACTTTTCTCAACCTCAGACTAAAAGTGCACTAACTCAAACTATATTGACGAGCCATACAATGGACTGTCACTTTTGCTAAACCCCAGTAGACCACAAACAAGCCATTAAATCTTTCGCGACAAGTTCCGCATGCGGTCCTCATATATTAATAATACAGTTTTGTTTTGCGCACGCGCACTAAGATTGATGAATGCGCCCACGACGCGAAACAGACGCCTTTTATGTGTATCCCCGCCGTTTTCCTGGACAAGACTGTATTCCTTATTGGAGGTGCAGGGATTTTTGGTCAAAGAGTATGTAACAGAAAAGACAGTAATCGCAAAGGTTGTTAATAGAACGTACTGTGTGGGTGTGTGGTCCTATTGATACCAAGACATCTAATAAAAAAAAGTGAGAATTTGAATAACCACTTTTTGGAAACGCCTAAAACAAACATATCATATACTTACAGAAGCGTTTTTACTTCACATATTTTTTCTTGGTTGACGAATTTTAGTAAACATATTCATACTAGATAAATACTTCACCAAAGTATGTAAAGATTTTTTATTGCTTGAAACTTTGACCTTTTGTAGTGTGTGCGTGTAGTAAAATAGGTATCATCAGTATTCCAAATAAATACTAAAAGTGATGATTCAATATGTTGGTAAGGTCATATCTTAAATTCCAAATCAGCAACAAGAATAAGTTCTAAAATTAAAAAATGGAATAAGCAATACTTACACGCTATCCTATCCTTATACAAATCACTATGAACCATGAAAATGTATGCCGTTGTATACCCAAGAAAGAAGAAAGAAATGCTTCATATTCTTACACCCCGAAGCAAAGCAAAAATAAACAATTTCAGAATTCGGTACGTTAACGCCAATCGCCATCGTCCAAAACGTAGCCAGCCTGCCATATATGTCAACACTGCAATATTTGCCGATCTGTTCTTAAAGCATTTTATTTTGGTTATTTATTTTATGTACCATCCACCTGTTATCCGGATGATTAACCACTTCGTTTCCTAGAGAAATTGTATGTTTATGCCGTGTCAACAGACTGTAAATATTTTGTCTATAGCTGGGCAGTTTATTTTTGCTATAACTAGATTGATTGAGAGTCAACGACCCTTTATTTTGAGTTAGACCAATTTAGATGTTCGGTAATGACGATTGCGCAATTTGCATTGAGGTAATAGTTTTAGTGCATTTTCTGTTTACGTCTTTATTACGATTTAAATGCGTATTTTCTTTTGTTGTATAGAATTAGATGAATAAAGACATAACTCCAAGTTGTGGTTTTAAGGTTTCTAGGTTTTCACGTCAAAAGATTAATGTTATCGTTTTATACCTCATAAATACCTCTTTAAAAAGAATAATAGATTTACAGAAATTTCCGTTGTTTAGTGGTGTTGCCGTGAAAATAGCGGTGGAGGTATTTTATCGAAACTTTTCCCCTCATCAAATTGTTTATAGTCACTTATCGCTTTTCATATAGCCGTAAAATAGAGATGAGGAACACTCGATAAACACAGCATTAAATTTGTCGACCAAAATCCTTTATTTCGGCCCTCGTAAAGATTTTTAATGCCCTTAGAGCTGGCTATTAAAACAACGATTTCTAAATGCGCGTTAGAAACAAACAATCGCATGTTTTTATTAAGGTTTTAATACTTTTTTGTAAATCAGCAAGTTGTTTATTGTTTAATTTTGTTTACGATAATTATTTTGCCCGCGACTTCGTTTCCGTAGAAGTTGTTTTTTTTCCTCCGTTTTTGCAACATTTTTAATTGATACTCCGCTACTGTTATTCGTAGCGTGATGATATAGCTTATAGCCTTCCTCGTTATACAGGCTATCTAACGCTTAAATTTTTTTTTTAAGCCGGACTAGTAGTTCCTGAGATTAGCGCGTTTAACCAAGCAAACAAACTCTTCAGCTTTATTTTATTAGTATATATGTAACTAGCTTCCCGCCAGCGGCTTCGCCCGCGTGGTCTTATAATTTTTTCCCCCGTTTTTGCATCATTTTTCATTACTACTCCGCTCCTATTAGTCGTAGCGTGATGATATATAGCCTATGTTACTCGGGGATAATGTAGCTTTCCAAAGGTGAAAGAATTTTTGAAATCGGTCCAGTAGTTTCGGAGCCTATTCATTACAAACAAACGAACAAACAAATCTTTCCTCTTTATAATATTAGTATAGATGTATAGTTAGAAAATATTAGTTGTGGTTTATTTCAAGAATATGCTTTCCTCTATACAAACCTTTTGCAAATCACAAATCATTAATGCCTATTGGGTTTTTTATCGCTTACACAAAAAAAATATGGGTATTTTAACAAAGTCATAGTATAATCTTGTTGAAATAAGAACGCCACTCGACTTTTTGTCCTCTAAAAACCTGTACAATACACTTTTTATTAGAAAAAATTGGCAATTAATCTACCTATTATGTCCTAATCAAGAGGATTATTATGTTGTTAACACGACCTTTTGGCACCCTTTGATTAGGTTATTATCACCGAATCATGACGTAGACGTCACAAAACCAGTAGAGATATTTTTTGTAACGCGCAAAATTGTAAGTTTAGGATAACTGGTTTCTTTTCATTACTAGTTTTTTTTATACCGCGATGTAACCGCAATGGAAAATATGAATAGGCACATCCTAATGAAGAAATTAATATATCTTAATGTTATAGAAAAATTCAACGCTCACTTCATTTCAAATACAAATCGCACACCGTGGGGCACGGCAGTACGCGCGTCAAGTCGGTCGCGTCAAGTCGTATCATGAACAGCGCGCTTTATACCACCCCATGATTAAAGCGAATCCAGGCGAAATTTTAGATTAGGTCGTAGTAAAATTTTTTATGTACTTATAACGTCTTTTGATTGCCCCAAACCCGCCGGAGGATGAGATAAATAAGTAATAAACCTTATCATTTTCGGTCTTGCCGACTGTCGGTATTTTTTAATGTCCTGTGTTTGTTGATATTGTTTTAATAGTACCTACATTAATTGGATTTTTATGTTCTGTAATGTAGTGTTTATGGGATCGCAAAAAGGCGTCATGGGGTCGGTAAAGAGGCAGGTGCTGAGCGCGTATTCTTTTTTTATGTCTTTACTTTTTTTTCTTTAGGATAACAAACAATTACGCGGTTCTTTTTTTATACAATAGGTACTTATTAACTTGTAGTAGTAGTAAAGTATACATTTAATAAATGTAAACTCTCACTAAAGGTATTAAACCAGAGTAGAACTAACCTAACCAAGAATAGAATTGTTTTTTTTTTGTTAGCGTCGTCTATAAAATATAGGACACAAAATTTATCAACAACTGTAAAACGGTATTCATCAATACAATCCCTTTAATGTTTGCTATAATTATTGAATAATTTAAAGGAATATAATTAAGTACAATTTTCTGATACTTAAATGTGACCTTAAAAGTTTTACGACTTTGTAGTACTTAGCACATTATCGTGGTCTATTTTCGTGTCATCAAGGAATTAAGTATTGCCATGTAATTGCCTTCTCAATTAAATTTACTCATTCAACCTACTTATATCGTGGTAATAAGTACAATCTACGTCCCCTACATAATGACTGTCATTGAACACGCTATCATGATTGGTTATCTCAATTCTACGCAGGAGCAGCCACCAAGACCACCGGATAAAAGGCCTCGGTCCCAAAACTGTCGATTTATTTGCGTATTACCATAAAATTCCAATGATAATCCAAACAAAACAGTTTGTAATAAAAATCGAATTAAACAAGCAATTAAAATTAAAAGTTTAAAAATACGTCTACCCATTTCAGTTTTATCAAGTTCATTTGTGATTTAAACCCATCTCAAGGGAGAAAGCCCAAAAATATTTAATTACACAAGTCGGGCGCAGGGCGCATGCGTGGCGATGGAAAACGAGCAACAAAACTTTAGGTTTCGCGTGACACTAAATTAGGGTTACCACATAACAATTGTAGCGCTCAGCGGTTATAATTCTCGAAAGTACTATTTAATCATTGGACTTACTACTACTTAGGTATTCATGATAAATTAAACTTGTCTTTAGCTTTACAATACTTTATTACAAATACAATGTCCATGGACTGGATAACTAATCTCTAAGCAAACGTCCTAATTGACGATCCCGGAGCGAATGCCAGCCTGCGCACCCGCTCCTGGCCAAGAACCCCGCCTCCTCGTTATCGAGAATATTTCAAGTGTTCGCACTCTTCAATAACGCTTACATAAACATAATTTATTTAAATTTATAGGTATTTATACAAAACAAAGATCAAAAGTAAGAAAACCAAACAAAAACATATATAAATCAAAGACCAATCGTGACAAAACCTAACAATCGTCCTTCCTGACACCGTGTGCGTCCCCGTACACGACTCCAGGTGGAAACCTAACAATCGGATTCTTGACCATTATTTTACAATCTATTATTATTACAAGGTAGCATTTTTTTTGTTACAAAGATCAATCAATCAATTATTAATATATACATTTCTTTTTACATTTTAATACATTTCCAATTAAATGCTTAATATAACAATGTTTTTTATCTCTAGAACATCTGAGAGTGCGCTCACGACCTATCGATTATGTCGTGAACGAACCATATCCCTGAAGGTTGTTCAGGGTGCCCTAACATTCTGAACAATCGACTAGCGACACAAGCACTAGCCGATCGCCTTCAACTCGTCAAGTCACGACCACTCAATTCTCGTGAACTTGTCGCTCAACTCGGCAGGTCACGAGCAATCAATCCTCGATCAATTCTCGCGTACCTGTTACTCTCCCATGAAGTCACGACCACTCAATTCTCGTGAACTTCATGCTCAACTCATCAAGTCACGACCACTCCTTACTCGTGAACTTGTTGCTTAACTCAGCAGGTCACAAGCAATCAATCCTCGATCAATTCTCGTGTACCCGTTACTCTCCCATGAAGTCACGACCACTCAATTCTCGCGAACTTCATGCTCAACTCATCAAGTCACGACCACTCCTTACTCGTGAACTTGTTGCTTAACTCAGCAGGTCACGAGCAATCAATCCTCGATCAATTCTCGCGTACCTGTTACTCTCCCATGAAGTCACGACCACTCAATTCTCGTGAACTACATGCTCAACTCATCAAGTCACGACAACTCCTTACTCGTGTCCTTGATCTGTAACAAACATAATAATATTCTGTACATAAAGGTCTTAAAATTCAACACATAAGTTAAGTGAATAGCTGAAAGTATTCTAACTCGAATTATGATTGTCGTCACTATCGCAACTATCATCGGTATCATTATCAAATTGGATTTCTAGAGCGGTAACATGAATCCATGGCTTCTGCGGCGATCCATAGCGACGATTGTCGGATGTCTGTTTGGAGCCCCAGCATCGGTGCTACAATATAACTGTCCATGACTAGTACCAGACTAACCTGAACCACAAAAGAGGCATAAATAACCTTCTTGCTCGTTTATTGTTATTAGGCAAGTTCTCCCTTCCTTTTCCAGCTCAACTACAGCTAGTTTATTGGATTTATTTATGTGTCAGACCTAGCCTTTTTTTTTTGACATCATAGTTCTATCTAGCCTTCAAGCTCCGTCGCGAGTGTTTTTTTTTTTATAAAGTATTTATCCTGAATGGCTAGTGTGACACTACTAAGTATATGATTACTTTCACTGCTTACACGAGTCCTAACAATAATTCTGGTCTTTGTCCTGGGGTTTATTAAATGATGTTTGTTACCCAAAGTACATTCCTCGCTTTACTTTTTTTTCCATGTTTAATACCTAACACCTCCAAATTTATTTATTATGCGATCGTAGAGCTCGACCAACCTGATTTTTAAGGCGCGACTAACACTAGTATGTTAGTATATTATATCCTCATTATTTGAATGATTATGTGCTCCAATAGTGATTTTATATGTATTTACGATAACTTCATTTATCGTCGACTGTCGAATGCAAGCTGAATTTCCAAAATACTAGTTGGTTAAAGTTCACTGTCTTCAGCGAGTTCAGAATAAGGCAGTTTCTTTCCGATAAGAATTGTATCGTTTCTTTTACATATATAGACTTATATGTAAGACTACTCCATGATCGATTGTCCCATAATGCAATGGCACCTTTTTATTATATTGCCAGCTACTATTTTGTAAGGAATTCCTACTCCATTGATAATAATGTTAAGTCGCTAAGATAATAGATTAATTACTCAAGATAATACCCATATGTTGCAACCGGCGCGTGTATCACAAGCTTTGTATGAACGTGGAACAAGCAAAAGAAGTTGTAAGTGGCGGTCTCTAGTTTCTGCCTACCACTGTGGGAAGAAGCGTGAGCGTATGTTAAGAAGGTATAGATTTTACATAACTAAACTAATAAACTACGCGATTACCAGATCTTTTATAACTTTGGGAATATTACCGAGAGACCTATTTCTCTTGCAGCGGATTCACTAATCAGATAAATTTATAAAATCTAATCTTACAGGTTCCATATATTTAGAACTAGGACTGTTACCTGTTAACTATTACCTGTAGGCATACGCCTCTTTGGTGTTTAACATATTTTCATAGGTCACTGCACTATACTACAAATAGTTGCTGATAGCTTTTGAATTCTTAAGTTCGACAGGAGTTTTAGGAATCTCTTTGAAGTATATGATTGTCTTGAAATTCCTTCAGATCGCCCCTTTTTCTCTGGTAATAACTTACTACTTATTTGATACTAGCAGAACCAAATGTTTCGATTCTAGTTACCAAACGTACCACAAGTCAACTAATACCAATTCCTGATGGCAGCAAACTCTACCGAGTCAACGAAATTAATTTCATAGCCATTATGGTTGATTCTGACTTCTCTAACCGCAACAATTTGGACACAACGTCTCGTAAAAACCAAACATAAAAAGAAGTTAAAATTATACTGTCAAACCCACAATATTCTTGTTGCGATCCTTGAATTTTATTGTTTCGCTAACTAATTATTGTTTATTTCTAATTATTTTTATATGCCTACCTATGTCATTTCTGTCAAACTAATTAATTAATTGCCTAGATTATACGTAAATGATGTGGTCACCTATAATTAGAGGAACACACTTGTATTGTACTGTCCATGAATTGATCTTTTGTATGTAACTGTGGAACCTCTGTTGGAGATCCAATAATTAATAAATAAATTGTAAGTTTTGGTGGAGTGAACAGAATGTGAGAGCCTCAGCCCTACCTAGCAGGCTAAGTTACGCTATTCATATAACAATATGTCTTACAGAAAAGAGAATCATTCGCACAATCCACGATACGCCCCTGAAAGAAGTCTCGCAGTACGTTAATACGCTGCTATCACTCTGTGTGATTTGACCTATCGCGTAAGTCCAACCGGCAACATCATAGTGGTATGTAGGTACCTGTATTTACACTCACTGTACTGAAAAAGTACTGAAGCTGTACGCTATCACGATTAATTCTTAAGGTATGTTACGTGTACCGACAAGATTTCCGGAATTACTTCAAATATGTTCTTGTTAGTTTACCTACATAAATAGCAACATGCGTGTTGCAGCACCCCTTGGCGATTTGACAGCTATCGCCGACGAATCATAGACTGTTTATAGAAAACCGTATTTAAACCAGTGCCTTGGAGTTAAAAGGGAAGATTCGTCGGTTTTTAAACAACTAAACGCCTTTCACCCTAAACGCCTGCAAAATCAAGGGCCAGTAGGAATGTATGGTCTTTCTAGCAACCAACAACCAGAAGCCATTCAGATTAGTGTTAGTGTAGTCTGATTAGATACTAGGTATACTACCCCTTTTTTTTAATGGTAGAGTTCATTTGGCTAGAACCATATTTTAAAAATCTCAGGCTAACTAGGTAGACACCGACCCACAACGCGCACACATCCTACCATCGAAACATCGTACTTATCAGTGAAAATTATTAATGGTTACATACATTTTGAATGGATTCCTGTCCGTACGATCACTCCTTTTGTCTTTTTAGCTCTGTAGAGTAGAGTTTGGTATTGCGCCTAGCGGTGACTGTATTGGGAGCGTCAGATTCGTCAACAGTCCTGTCACTAGTATGACTTTGGCCCTGATCAGTTAAATTGTAATCCCTATTACTGAGCAAATACTATAATAGCTGATCGGAATGGATGCAGCGTAATGGAAAGATCCTTAATGTCTGTAATGTCATGTCAAAATTACCATTCTGCAACGCAGTTATCAACTAAGTCACAATCATAAGAAAACCTATTTTTATTTCATAACAATACGCCTCTATGGATTCATTATACCTGCCCTTTCTTTTTTATGAAGTCTGGCACCTTCTCTCGCCATTCTTTCCAAGTGACTGGAATGGTACTTAAACCTCCGTATTACGTCTTAACCAGACGTTGCAACTGTTGCGTAGTTAAATGAGTAGTGGTTCTGTCAACCCAACCGTACGCCAAAACGCACTTATTTACTCCTTTTACCCACACGTCTATTCGCTGGTTTTTATTTTGACGAGGGGTCAAAGTTTGGCTATATCGCTAAGTACACAATTATATTTATCATAAATTAGCTTTTCCTCGCAGCTTCGCTCGCGTTAAGTTTAAATGCCGTTACACCCCTTTTTTTCTGATGTTTTAATAGTTATTTAGTTATTCGGGGTGCAGACAAATCCAACAAATCAAAGATCTTGAAAATCGGTCAAGCTGTTCTCGAGTTATAAGTGTTATAACAACCCGACTTTGTTTTATATATTAAGATTTGTTTTTCTTGGTGCGATTTGGTTTATTGGTTGCAATGCTAGACCATCTCTCAAGTTCTTAAAGATATCAATTATCTAAATCCTTTTGAAAAGAAGTGTTACGTGACCTTTTTAATCCGTGCGTTGCGGTCGTGCGGCCGTAGTTGCGGGCTCCGCATGTCGCTCTGCCCGTAGCTCGGCATCGCACCGGCTCGGAAACGCTGCGACGGTGGCTGCCCTCGTGCTGCCGTAGTCCGCGCTCCAGCTCCACGCGTAGCTCGATCCCTCGGCGTCACGCGTAGCTCGATGCCTCGGCGTCGCGCCGATGAAGAAGCGCTGCGACGGTGGCTGCCCTCATGCTGCCGTAGTCCGCGCTCCACACGTAGCTCGATGCCTCGGGGTTGCGACGCAGCTTGGCGGCGCTTCGCACTGCTGCTCACGGAGCATCTCGATGACCACCTCGGGGCTTCGTCTTCGCAGCTCAGCTCCACGCCAGTTGAGTTCCTCGTGAACCAGAGCCTTCGTCGACACGGCGATTCCGATATAACTGAAATCTCGCAGAAGGAAAAGAACTTTAGAATTCTATACCCATATTGAAGTTGTTATCTATTGGGGTGTTTATTAGTGTTTACAGTGAAATAAAGACTAAGTATCCATTTTACCACCAATTGATAACTGCATACTATACGGTATTAAGTAGAAGTTACATAAATAATGCGTATAAATTCAAATTCAAATATTTAGTTGCGACCTAAGTATAACAATAAGTATGATTATATTATTAGTATGAATTACGACTGTGGAAACAATTTCAAAATTAAACAAATTCATCCTGTTCTAAAAATAAACATAGGGACCTTTTGTTAAGCGTAAACACTTGAGTCCCGCAAGTTAAGAATGTGGTGTCAAGTGCTACGCTTGGGGTGCCGGGTGACGCGCTGCGTAATAGACGCCGTCAAAACCCGATAACAAACAATCCAGTTCTCTATTAATGATAATGATATAAACAAATGAGTAAGTGTGCATGTATAGTATGACTGTATCCTAGACTTATGTATTTATTATATTGAGTGCATAAACTTATACCTGTATGTGGAGGAGCAGGTCCTTCTATAACGGCAATGTATCTTTAATAGAAGTATATCAAAAACATTGATCATCGTAGTTAGAATGAGTTATGATACTGGCTACTAAGTTAATATAAGAACACATTAATTATATACTAGGTGACCCGGCGAACTTCATACCGCCTTGGAATTAACATTCCGACAGTAGACCCGCTAATTGTTTTTTTTAATTTTTTTTTTCAACACAACAACATAAGGGGCAATATAAAATTTCTACCAATTATGTAAAATATTATAGGTATTATGATTGCTTATTATTCAATTCAGCTAAATGGCGACTGAAACACACCTTTTCATTTTTATTTAGTTTTTTAGCTGCTGACCGGGATTCGAACCCGGTACTAAAAGTTGTTACTGTGTTTCGCTGTCAAACTTGCGTATATACGAACGTGATTTATTTTAATGATCTACTGGAAATAAAATTTGACTTCTGACTTGTGAATACTTATAGGTTAAAATTCAGGCGCAAAATATCTATACAAAAAAAAAATATATTTAACAGCGATGAGAAAAAGGTGATTACTCATTACATTCCACAAAATCACGTTAAACATATTTTGTATCACTGAGATGGCTAAATATCATTATAAAAACACGACATAAGAAGTACATTTTAAAATTAATACAGTATTTTCACAGGGACTAGTGGAATTACACGAGTTTCGCGATAACACCAATATTCAATAATCCACTATCCCTATTAATTGTTCACATCTAGCAAGGCTTAATGATTATGTATTTTGGGCGTGTACTTACGTTTTGGTTGCACTTCACTTCTGATATGTAGAGCTCAGCGGTTATAATTCTCGAAAGTACTATTTAATCATTGGACTTACTACTACTTAGGTATTCATGATAAATTAAACTTGTCTTTAGCTTTACAATACTTTATTACAAATACAATGTCCATGGACTGATAACTAATCTCTAAGCAAACGTCCTAATTGACGATCCCGGAGCGAATGCCAGCCTGCGCACCCGCTCCTGGCCAAGAACCCCGCCTCCTCGTTATCGAGAATATTTCAAGTGTTCGCACTCTTCAATAACGCTTACATAAACATAATTTATTTAAATTTATAGGTATTTATACAAAACAAAGATCAAAAGTAAGAAAACCAAACAAAAACATATATAAATCAAAGACCAATCGTGACAAAACCTAACACAATATTAGAAATGTTCCTTTTTCAAAAAAATGTGGTACATCATAAATTATTTTTCACCAACTTCAAAATGGTAGGTTCTCAATTAGTCTGCATATATTTTAGTTCGCGTACAACATTCTTGATATGATATGATATAAATTATTGTCTTTTATTTGGTGTTACAATATCAGTTCTGCAGATATACCACAAAAGTTTTCTTCTTCAAAAAATCTGCATCTTATAATAATTATTTCTTCTCTATTCTCTCATCTTCACTATTCTATCTTTCTACTATCCATAAGTGACACCCCTATTAAAAAAATAAGAAAGGATACAGACGGAGGTCCGTTGTTATCAGCTGTTACAACTTTAAGCTGTAAACCACTTACATGCCCCACTTGGCAAACAAATTTCGTAATAATACATTTAGTGTTGATACAATATGGATAAGACTGGGAACCACATATTACTAGACTCCTGCCCATGTTGTAGCGCTAACCTTATAATTTATATACCATCACGCCCGTATTCCCCAAAAGGTTAGGCAGAGGCTACTAATACACCCACACCCCCACAGTTCGCAGACGTGTTTAAGTCACATGTAATAGGGGGCGGGCCTATTGCCATTAACCGGGCACAAATCCAAACTCCGAGCTACTACTGAGAATTTTATAGAAAAACCTCAAATAATACTGCTCGACCTGGGAATCAACCCCAGGACCTTAACCGTAGAAGTCTAATTTATGGTTAACTCATCCGGTATTGCAATCCATAGGCAACGAAGACCAGCCTTGGCTTGTCTGCGCGTAATCTTGTAATGTATACAAATCGGGTGAAGTATACAAGGAAAATAAACTAACCAAGGAAAAGTTAATAAACTGCAATGATTTCCAACCATAAAAACTTGAGTAGGTACTCTACTAAACGGAAGTTCTAAAGAAATCCAATAGTTAATCTAGCAATTACGTACACTTAAACTCCGCGACATTACACAAATACCCGCAAAATTAATATACAAATTGCCTATTAATTTGAATCAACAATTTTTCCACTTCACCTAACCAGGTTTAACTAAAAAACTAACTAATAAAATTCAAGGTTTATTTAGAAGGTATGTCCAATCAATTCTTCGGAGGTTCCATTAACAAATCTGTTATCTCTCTCTACCTCTCTTCCCGCGTCGGCTGCGCAAACGCATCGCGTTCATTAGGTACACATGTAACAGGTAGGAACACTGAATTATAAATCATTAGTCGTTATTGATAACCATCAAGCCTGTATTCCCCGAAGGCTAAGCAGTGTACTGCAGTACACCGTTGGTATGCTTAGTTCCCCATGTATTAGGGGGTGAGCCTATTACCGTTAACTGGCACTAATCCCAACTCTGATCAGCTACTGAGCGTTCGTAGGAGCAAGGCGTAAATTTGAAAAATTACCGCTCGAGAAAAAATACCAGCAAAAAATCACGATATGGAATTCAACAATTAAAATGTTCTGTCCTTAGCTTACATCTTATACTCCCACGTTTTCCCCTCTAAAGACCCTGCTTACCTCTAAGGGACCATACTACCGGGTGGCCTAACTGCCAAACAGTAAGGCGACATAACCCGAGTTTACGACGCTACAATAACTCACTTCAAATTGTGATGCTACTAATAAATACAAATATTTTCTTGTTATTGTGATTTAATATCGTCATTTTATGAGGTAGGAATGTTGTGGATAAGACTTGCAGGATATTTTTGACTAGCAAGGATAAAAAAACCTTTTATGCTTTAATGGAAATAGCTATTTGGATATATATTGTATCTAAACTCAAAATTCTACCTAGTATCTTCATTATTCATACTTACCGTCTGATCTATAGGTACTAATATTATATAACTGAAGAGTTTGTTCGTTTGATTGAACGCGCTAAGATGGGAACTATGGTCCAATTTTAAAAATAATTTCAGTGTTAGATAGCCCGTTTATCAAGGAAGGCTATAGGCCTCGATAAACGGGCCTCGATAAATGGTGAAAAATTCAACTTCTACGGGAACGAATCGCTGGCAAGGATAGTATAAAATAAAACTAGAAAGAAACATAATTAATATGTTCTACTTTTGACAGGTTATATTATAATTTTCTATTAACTCATAAGGTTGTTCCACACACTAAAAAATAATGTCCTCTATATGAGTTTTGATTTAAAAAATTAAAAGGAATGTCGTTTTATTGGTTGATTAAATAATCTGCTTGTGCAAAAATTATTCTAATTACTGGACGGAACATTTATGACACCAGATTCAATCTTGTTAACATTTTGTTTATTTTTACATGAGACCTCACACATGACTGGGTTTTTATTGGGTTATTCGGCGTAAAATTATCCTTTTTTTACATTAAAATTATGAGCAATTAACTACGTTTATCGAAATGGTATTATTATTGTTTTGGGCGTATTATATCTTTATAATCATGGCGTTAAGAGTTTCAATAAATTCTTGTAAATTATACCATAAAACGTATGTTAACAAAATGAAACATGGTTTTAAAGGAACTTGACCATACTCTCATCACTTGTTACACTTTTGATTTTGTTTGAATAAAGTTTTTATATATTATGTTAATATTTTTAGAAACAATCTCTATATTTTATATCATTCTTAGCAACAAAAATCTAAGTCATTATTCTAACCACTTGATATAACATAAACAATTAAACAACCCTAGTCAATTCCATCACGAACTTATTACTATTATGGAATTAAATCCCATCCTCATTATAACCAACCTTTCTGGTATAAGTAGAAAATTAAAATCAGTTTAAGTTTGTTTATGGTCGGTTGCGGCACCGTTAGGGCGGGAGCACACAAATAACTATAGTAATCGATATTGGAATCAATGCGTGGCGCACTTGCATGCGATGCTTAGGGTGTTCTGTGATCCTGGTACCTATTTTTAAGTTGCTTATATCAGATCTATACTACCGATCTTTATCCAAAATGTCAAAATTGCATGACTTTTCAGACTAAACGACGCCAGCGTCCTCACTACCTTCCAGAAGAAAAATTTGGACATATTGGTATTATTATAAGAATTTAACTAAAAGTCAGTCTGCAATGGCCTTTTGAAGATACCATGTCATGCCATAGCATATTTGAGTAGACCTTTCCAGACTGACTTACCATCACTACCTACCTACCATAACTTAGTAACTAATTTTCTCCAGACCTGGTCCATATATCTTCTTCTGAGATTTAAAGGAGACTGCTTTACAGGGCCTCTCCCGATCTGGGGTGATCTTTTAATAGGAAACAGTGCCACCTCCATATGCTGATGTTGGCCATCGAGGTCTAATCCCGAACACCAGGAGCCTTGTGAAGATTTCCACCCAACAAAAAAAGAGCATCTCTTCTTACACTTTGAAAAACCGTTATACATTTTTAATCACTCTGTATCCAAACGTATTTTATGTGATCACAAAAACAAACATGCTATAGTTAAAACAAATAGTTGTACGGTAGGAAGTTTATTGTTATTAGAGCTGGGGCCCAGGTTCGATGCCTCGTCTGCACAGGTGAAATAATTCAAATGTTCGATACTGAGATATAATTAGCTCTGTTATTTAAACATCAAACGTTTTTCTTTGAAGTGCTTTACTTTTTTGTCGATAAGGAATGAGACTGGCGGCAAATTGATTGGGTTTTATTGACTTAGTTGTGATGGTCAACTCATGGTTAACTAATCAAGGTTCTTCATGGTAGCTATATTGATATAAATCTGTCGTAACTTTAGTCGCTGTTTTTACAACTGAGTGCCTCGATGGATAAAGTCCTATATCTACACTGATATCTACTGAATCTCTATCTACATTGTGTCGATCTTTTTTATTGTAAAAATTATGCAATACATAGTTTCCCAAAATCTTAATGGTCACTTACGTCATATCCTTTCTTAATATTATAAATGCGAAAGTAACTGTCTTTCCGTCTGTCTGTCTATCTGTCGCGCTTTCACGGCAAAACTACTGAACCGATTAAAATTCAATTTGGTACACAGATAGTCTAGAGCCTGAGAAAGGACATAGGCTTTAATGCGAAAAAGGGCTGTAAGGGGTTGAAATAGGGGATGAAAGTTATAAGAAGCCGCTGGCGGAAAGCTAACACAGTCTATAGGAATATTTGTGCAAAATTTCAAGGTTCTAGACCCAGTGGTTTCAGCTATGTTAAGTCAGCCAGTCAATTTCTTACTTTATATAATTATATATAGAAGATACATTACAAAGTCAAATCATAATTGCTGGACAATATTGTGACTTTGTGAAGGCCTTGGCTAATTATTTATTAAGTATTATAAATAATATGCCTATGATAGCTACGAACATAGATCAAGGTATTCAAGCGATAAAACCTACTTATACCTAATAAATATTCAAATATGGACGTTATTTATAAGAGGATATTATTCTGCTCATATGACCTGCCTCTTGTATAAATGCCTACACATAAAGGTAGACTCTCCAGTATAAGCGAAGCCATCAAGCTATACATTCCCAGTATAGGTTACCAGGTAGAGCATTGTTATTGTGTATTCTTTTAGGATATTCTCAGTAGCACGGAGTATGCTGTGTCCCTCTAAATATTACATATAAGCAAATAAAATGTCATTTTTAATGAAGGAAGAAATCGGTTGGTGGGCAGGATTCGAACCTGCGTCTTCTGGTTCGGTACACCAGACGCTTTGACCACTAAGCCACCGCGAGCCCTTCTCCCTCCCAGTCGAAATCTTCCTTCACATTCTAATTTACGTCTTAAAGGTGAAACCAGAAGACGCAGGTTCGAATCCTGCCCGCCAGCCGGTTTTTTCCTTCATTAAAAATAACTTGTAATCTTAGCATGGAAAATGCTTAAAAAATACAAAAATATAAATAAAATGTCATTCAGACTCAAATGTTTATTTAGCTTGTCGAAAAATTATGGAAGCCAAGCCCTATAATCAAAGATGACATCACAAATAACGAGTTACTAACAAATATCTTACAACATGATCATAATTCTGTACATAATGTTCTTAAACACACAATCATCTAACCAGAAAGAATACAGATAACTTAATAAGGCCTAATAAAATTATACAACGCACGAAAAGCAAACACTGACGAAAGCGAAAGTAAAATACCCCCCAATTTTCTGTTTCAAAATTTGATAACTTCATCTCACATAATAATAGTGCAAAGGAAATTACGACCACCAATCACGTGCGCCTGTTTAAACCGTCCGCGTTTGAAATTCGAACGCTACGCTCAAACGACGACTGACCTCCGACGAAGGCAGACGTATGTTTAGTCAGTAATTTGATGATAATTTGCAAAATGAGGACGTGCGCCGCTCTGATTTTTTTTCGCTGAATTTTCATGTTACAATGTCGCTGAACCCTGAGGTGGAAGAGCTTAAGCGGATAATTGAATATTTTATCAGGGCGGTTAATAGGCTCGTCGAGGGTTCATGAATATAAACGCGGTGCTCCTGCGGTATCCGGTAAACCGTCCCGATTTTCATTACGGCACAGATTCGCTTGGCCATTAAACTTTCGCTTTTAAAGCGTTCCTTTATTTAATAGCTATAAGCAAAGCAAATATTTACTCATTTTATGTGAAACGTGTTCTTTGAACTTTTACTTTTATATTTTTATAGATAAGTTCATTTTATTGTTTTAATTAATGACGGTTACACATTTTTCGTTGACATTCCGTGTGTAGTAAATTCTTTTAGTGTTTTATGGGTGCACTAATTACGTGAGTTGGTTAATTTATAGGAATATTAATTATATGAACTCAACATGAGTCAGTTAATGCGAATTTTATCGTTAGATAATTTTATTTTAAGTATAGTACAACAAATTTATGGTGACATGGTGATACTATCTCATGAAAAAGACGAGTACATTGTCTTGAATTGTGATACCAGGGCAAAAGCAGCTAAATATTCTAATATAAAGATAGGTCTAGGAAAAATATCTGATACTTAATGATAATAATAAAAACCAGTATTAAGTATACAAACATGTTAATTTTATGTAACTAGGTTGCTTTATTATATATATTAACACCAAAATCTTGAGATCAAACTTCATTTCTGAACGAATTCACTAAAGGTACGATCAAATCGTAATGAATGACGTACAATGCCTTCAATTGAAGTGCGTCCGACTTATCTAATCGTATTAAGCTGGCAATGTAACACTTCTTGTAAGATTTATCGGCAATATCAAGTGTAATGTAGTAAGGTTAGGTTAATTGATGTCATAGGTCAAGCAATAATTTCTACGAGACATAAACTGAGATGCCGCGTTTTAATTTGATACGCACCTATGTTACTTGATGTTTGCATATAGATGGCGCCACTGGCATTTGCTTAAGTCAAAGTTGAATGTTTATTAATTTTTATTCTACTTTATTTAGTCACACAGTATAAACAATGTACCATCACGCCTGTATTCACCGAAGCGGTAGGCAGAGCCGTGCTAATGTACACCCACGTTTCGCCGGTATGTTTAGGTCCCATCTAATAGGGGGCGAGCAGGGGGCGAGTTTATTGCCATCACCCGGGCACAAATCCAGACTCCAAGCTGCTACACACAATAATTTTGCTCGACCCGGGGATCGAACCCAGGACCTCTAGCGTACCAGTCGCGCTTGGGACCACTAGACCAACGAGGCATTCTATATGATGATATTTTTATGTCCTATGTAATAAGGAGCAAGCCTATTGCTATTAATCAGACACAAAAATCAACTCCATGTCGCTACTGAGCAGTTCGCATAACAATTCGCTCGAACCCAGAACCTCTAGCGTAGCAGTCGGGCTTTCGACCACTATACTGTTACAAGTACTAAAGTACCTTTGAATTGTGATCAGCAACAATAGTGGACTCCTTACCTAAACCAATTGATAACAAACCCAGTATTTTGTCTAATTATTTATCGATTTATGTTTTAATTATCTATCAAAATAGTCGACAAAAACTGCATACCGGGTTAGAAAACCCGTCTTCTAAGCCTAGTGTTGAGTTACACTCAATGACCTATCACACATTAATAAAGCGAAAGCGATTAACATCTTTGAATTTTCTAATAGTGCTTCACACTGCAACAGCTAGATTTGGCTAAAATTTGGAACAGATATAGTTTATAGATTAGGACCCCTGTTATACCTAAATTAGGACATAAGATACTTTTTATCATTCTTGTTCTCACGGCAAGAAATCTTACAACTGATTTTAAGCGGGTGAAGCCGCGAGTAAATAATTAAGATTGCTCTAATATCGGCCGTAACCACTTTCCGCACAACTTAATCACTAATTCACCTCAGTTTACTATCTGACCAGTGACCAGTGATAACCCTTCCCTTTTATAACCTAACCTTATAACTATTTACGTAGTGTTATGAGTATAAATTGAATGTAACTGCTCTATGCTACACTTGTCAATTGATATCGCGTTTGCGACAGCCTCGGTTAATTGAATACTGCTTGAATTCTGATGTAGAGTTTAATTTGATTAAATTGCACGTGGTTTAACTGACAGTTAACTTCGAAGGGTGGTAAATAGAGTATAACTATGGTGACTAGTGGGTCGGTCAGCTTAGCAGCGGCCAGTTTATGGATGGGTTTGACTATTCTTAACATAATTATCATTAAAAGAATTGATGCAAAGAATTACAAAGAATCTTTTTCATTTTCTGTCATTAAAAAATTTATTGCTCTCATTAATATGAGAGCAAAATTTGTTCTTATTTACACAAAAAATCTTAGGAGGAAATACTCTATAAAATTTAGATTCGTAAATCCGCTAACCCGCCCTTCTGAGCACTAAGCTCACAACATTGTAAAATAATCCTCTCATCTAAGTAAACTCACGCAATCTTTTACACGATGCACTGATTAGTTTATGAAAGTGTCACAAGAAACACGAGTCTAAAAACTAAAAAAAAACATAATTAGGTACATACAAAATCTTAGCTGTCTGTTCTATTTCTGGGCACGAGCCTTCAATCTCTCACTCACTGTCAGAGAAATTAGGATAGATAAAGGTAAGTCGACATAAAAAAACACCAGTTTCGTACAAAACTGCTCGATGTAATGTATGAAACAGCTGATATATTTATCGATATTTAAGAGTTGAATTCATAGTGAAAGTTGTTTACAATTTATTACTTAACTCCCTGAAAGTGAAAGGTCAGTAAAATGAGCCATGTATACACGCTCTTACGAGCAAATCTACGGAATGCCACTTAAACTACGATTGATGCACTCTGCTGTAGCATGATTGACATTCATACATATTGTCAGACATAGTACTACGCAGCGTAGTAGGTACTGTGTCTGACAAAATGTCATGGGTTGACATTTGTCAGACACAAATGACATAATTACCTGGGGGGCTAGACAAGTTGCATTTTGACATTCGAATCGACAATCAAAATGTATGGAAATGACACAAGCTTTCGGCAAATCGGGCAGTCTCTAATGTCATTTACATACATTTTGTTTGTCGATCCGAATGTCAAAATGCAACTTGTCTAGCCCCCCTTACCATTAAGATTGGCGTATCTTGTGCATGTGGTGTTGACCTGTTATTAATTGTTGCACTTGTAAATGTTACCCTAGTCACTAAATCAGAAATGTTATAGTGTAAACAACTGTTGGTCAACCTTAATAAATAAAATAAATAAAAATAAAAATAAAATCTTTACTCTCTTTCTAAGGCATCCTCCCCAGGCTTATGCTGCATATTTTTCTTCTATATAAAGTTCTTATCATATTGGCACATACCACATTCCTAACGATATTGGTTATGAATGTATTATTTTTGGAAAAGACGTTTGAACGGCTTAAATGTGTATGTATACGATATCATGTGTATGTATTTGTATTCATTTGTGTACAAAATGTGCGTGACTTAATATATTTTAGCGATGTGGCCTACATTTGTAATCAATGTTATTGCTTACATTTGATTTATATCGGTTCTGTTTAATTTTAAAATGTGCTCAATAATTTATTAATTATTAACCCTTTTTTAATCGTTATCAATATAATAGTAATTTTTAACACACAATATTACCGTGTCTTAAATAGAAAATAATTTATAGGACCAATAAAACCAATAATATAGAGCCTGCTGCCTGCTGGGCTAAAAGGACATCCAATAATGAAGGTTTTTGGGACTTTCTAGCAATATAGGGAATTTTGAGATTTTATAGCCTCATGGTAACGCTACTAGTTCTCTTTTAGTCATTTCTGTCAAATGTATTTTATTTGTAATGTCTACATTGATAGCCTAATGAACTATCAATCCCAAAGACACTAACAAAATTTCAACTGGTACCTAGTAGTGATATAATAATATCAATACAACGCGATAAAATAATTTCATCCTTTATATTTAAAAACTTTTATTTAATTATTTATCCTTAATTTTATGACAGTAATTTTGAAACTAACTTATGAATACTGTCTATGTCTATTCTGGGTTTGAATCCCGGGTTAAGCAAAGTGTTTTCCTTAGATATTCTCAGTAGGTAGCAGCTCGGATTCGTGCTCGGTTAATGGCAATAGGCTCGTCCTTATTACATATTATTTAAAATTAGAACGGAAGATTTCATTCGACGTTGGGGGCCCGTAGACAAGTTGCAATTTGACATTCGAATCAACAAACGAAAAGAAACAAAATGTATGGAAATGACCCAAGCTTCGGCTAATAACTACAAAATAATAAATACTAATGTAATTTCCATACATTTTCTTTCTATTTGTTTGTCGATTCGTATGTCAAATTGCAAGTTGTCTATATCACTTTACATTGTAAGTAGTTAGTTCCTACATTGAATTACCATTCTCAGCGATTTCAACCTACTGGCCTTGAGAAAGAGGAACGCAAAACGAAATCAAATACTATTATCAATATGTACTTAACAAATACAGGTATTTCGAATCGTGATTACGTATTATCGGGCCAGATTCGCGGGGTCAACGAACTGTTATCAAACGAACAGACGCATCGCGTGTTATGACAAAAAATACTGTAAGTGTTTATGAAGAGATGTCTTTTTCTCACCGGATATGAGATATGAGAAGAATTGTTTATTGTGGCATTAAAATTCAACACTCTCAAGTATTCTTTTGAAGACGGTGTGTGTCCTCGACAAGTTCAGTGGCTTCTGAATAAGTTTGTTGTTAGAAATGAGATAACAGTTTTGTGTCTATGATTTTTCAAATGGATCTATTTCGTTATCTTAAGGACACAATGCCCTAGATACGTCTAGGCAAGAATCTTTACGATCATTTTAGCCGATAAAAGATACAACAACATCACAGTTCTTTATAAGGTACATCAACATTTTGAGGTACCTACTGCTGTTTTTTTTTTAATATTTTGGGACATTTTACACAGCACCACCTGGTCCCAAACTAAGCAGAACTTGTACTATGGGTACTAGACAATGTATTAATACTTTTTTTTTATAAATACATTTACATTCTTATGATATGAAACACCCGGACAATCACAAACACTTATGTTCATCACATAAATATTTGTGTTCTGTGGGAATCGAACCCACAACCTCGTGATCAGTAGTATGGTACTCGAACCACTAGACATCGTCGCCGAATTCGTCTCAAAATATGAAAATACGAGAAGATTACTATTTTTTTTATCATCGCATGTGCAGGCTTCGTATGCTTGCCCAAGTACAAGTTACTTGTATAATTAGTTATACGCCTTCTGCATTACTGATTATTTTGACGCAAGAATAGGGGACCCCTTTACTTGATAACCCCTTGATGTTTACCGCGCAGTTTAGTGACGGTAACAACCAACATCACATGTTAAAATATTGTTACGGACCTTCTGAATAAACCTTTACCTTGAAGCGTCTAACATTACATTTGAATGTGTCAAAAGAGGTTCACTGCTGAACTAAGACCTTCCCCTTAGACTTCCTCAGGGACCAAAGACTTTTATTAGGTCGTCGTTCCATCCAGTTACAGTTTACAGTCCATAGTTTAAATTGCCAAAAACAACTCCACACGACTCACAACAGGAACTCCTCACTTCTCACTCGACATCAATAGGGTCGTTTGCCGAAATAAACTATAAAAAGAGCGTTAAACTAAACAAGGTTATTAAAAGTTTGCTAATATTATCTATGATCGTAATCATCGTAATGGTATTCCGTGTGAGTCTGGCATATTGCCAGATACCATTCCGGTTAAAGGGACCAAGCATGCGTTCATTGACAAGTGCATGGACAGTGCTCTTATCCACACCACGCCCACTGGCGACCTACTTCCGATGAACTCTTCGACACTAGAATTAGATTTGCTTCATATTTTGAACAGCATCCTAGAAAATAAATTGCAATGAAAATATTCAGTTTTAATTCCGCTTATGCTGAGATGCGGAATAATATCGTAAGCTCAGCATAAGCGGAATTAAAACTTAATATTTTCATTGCAATGTATTGTCATGGATTTTCGCAAAATTTTTAATAATACTTTAACGACGATTGACATTATAGCAGTAATAGTCCAAGGATATGACCACTGGACTGCTAAGACGTAGGTCTCGGGTTCAAATCCAATGAATGCACCTCTTATATTTCGTAATCATGTGCGTAAAAAGTATCATTCACTTACAACGGTGAAGGAAAACATCGTGAGGAAACCAGCATGCCTGAGAGATTATATCAACGGCATGTGAAGTCTGCCAACCCGCACTAGGCTAGCGTTTTGGACTATAATAGCCTAACCCCTCTCATTCTGAGAGGAGACCCGTCGCGGCAGTGGGACGATTATTGGGTTCATGATGATGATGACTTTGACAATCCTCAAAGGATTGATGTACTCTTAAAAGTCCATAGGCGATGTAAGTAGTTAAGTTCTATGTAATAGGTGCAGGGCGGTAGTGCAGGCGTGTGTTAGGGCAAGCCTATCCACCTAACCATTGCAAGCCAAGCATATTCACCAGACACCCAAACTGCGTTCTTCTATTGTTTTTTTTTTGGACAAAACAGTACTGAAATCCAGTTCAGTAATTGTCTAGCTAGATCACCATTTCGTACACCAAGTGTGATGCTGATATTTTTTGTGTCACATCTCAGTAACTATCTTGGTCCAATAGTAGACGTCTAAGTAAGATGTCGTTTTTAAAAAGCGCACTACCCTACATCTGTAGTCAAATATGCGGTGACAAATTGGTATCATGCCAATGTTTTTTTTTATAATGGTTTCGGTCAAGCACCTCGTTCTTTAGACATAGAGTCTGCGACATTTTCAAAGCTTTTTTAAGCCTCATAACGATGTCTTCAACTAACATTTAGGATTCGGAGCATCTATAAAAACAATTTTTACATAAGCTCTCTTTAAAATGTTTCGATTTAAAAAACTAGTATTATGCAGCTCGCCAATTCTTTTTTTAACGCGTAGAAATCCTCATTGGCTTTCTCAGTCGAGGGAAGTCGATTAGGCATGTCAGACTCCACCTACAGAGGTGACATATCGACTAAAACCAACACACTTGTCTGTTTATTTTTTTGATATTTACAAATTTACAAATCCACAAGCTTTTAGTATAGACATTTTGGTACTAATAAAATGGCCACTGAAGATTACAAATGTTAGTACCCTAAAAATACAAAATGTCAGTTACACAAACGCCGAGGATAAGGGGCAAATCTTTGAAGTGGATTAGAGCTTGCCACCAGCGCAGGACATGATGTTGAAACATCATGCTCAGTGACTGATCCCCGTACAGGCCAAATATTTTAAAGCCTGCAAATTATTGTTCCGAGTCTAGGAATTGTGTTTGAGGCAATTTGTGTATGTAAACACACCCAAAATACAGGAGAAAATAGCAGGTTGTGGCAACGATAATTAAAAAAAAACAACCTTATGTATTGTAGATCATACAAAATTTTGTGCGACGTCCACGTGGGTTTCTTAAAGCTCTGTTACTCAAAACCAAATAATGAATTTACTACTTACACAGCTAGAATACATTCCGAACATAATTCTCATGCCAGTTTCTAAAACATACACCAGCCCACACTACATCTACTAATAGTTTATGCGTGAACACTTATTTTTGTGTATGACTGTCTGAGCTACACATACATCACTCATCTGTTAAATAAACCACGTTTCCAATGTCAGGAGCTGGATAACAATGGTCTCAATATGCTGGTGTATTTGGATATTTTTCAAAAATACTGTTTGTGTAGGTATTATTTTATTATGGACTTTCTGTTGGCCCTAACAACGAGCAAGGGAAGGGTCTGAGGTCTGAAGAGTGTGTATATGTAAACTTCTTTTTGCACAAATACAAACAAACAAACAATCAAATCTTTCCTCTTTATAATATTAGTATAGATTACGGATGTATGCGGCCATGATAGTTCACAGGGTAGGTACGCATTAACGAGTAATTTTTTAGGTTAAAAGTGAAGTGCTTCTCTAACAAACCTGTATAGCGCCATCCCAGTCTTACGCCTAAAAATTATCTCGATAACACATCTTTTAAATCTTCGTTCTGAACACTATGAAGTGATAAATATAACTACTTAAGTATCAAAATTTAATAAAATCTTAGGAAGAGTATATCTATAATTAAACACTAAATAAACTTGTCATAACATCATTCTGTGAATAAATATTTCAAAATGGCCAAATATCAAATTAACAAAATAATTATAGTCTAAGCTCAACTCGGCCTTCAAATCAAACAGACTTGCAAAGTACACAATAATACATCTTGCAAATTCTCGCCTGATGAAACCACTTACTAACCGCTCGTTATGTACTGACAGCCGATTTCCTAATTAGCCGATCAGTAAGCACATGGAAGTTTAAGGAGGTTAATCATCTCATTTGAATCCACTGCCAAACATAATACGGTTGATTGATGGATTCTTTGACAGGGCTAAGAAGTCACCGTAAAAACGGTTTGAGGAAAAACTTCTATACTTACACATATAAAATTGTCACTAGCCGCCGAAGTTTTTATGAGATATTTGTAAAAAAATAAAAAGGGTTCTTATAAAGAAAAAAAAAACTATTTTATATTATTTAAGATTTTTTATTGGTATAAGGTTTCATTTTATTCTCAAAAAAAATATCTCTCTTGCCCTTCGACTGAAAACCACACTTAATTATTTCCTAAATAAACCACGGTTTAACAAGAAGCTTAGTAAAAAACAAGCTTAACAAGATAAACTCTTAAATGACTTATGAGGTAGAGCATTCTTTCGCACCTACTACATCATTGCCCCACAATAAGTCATTGTTTAGGCAACTCCTAGAGGCGAGTGATTGGTCTAAAATCGGTTATTGCAACAAAGAAAGAAAGCAGCTTCGAATTCTAAATTACATATACAGTTGAGAGATTTAGACTTCTTGCAAGTTTCAGGGTTAATATAGCTCGGATAGACAGACAAATTTATTTTAATAATGTTTATATTGAAAGATTTTCACCCGCCATGCTCGAAATCTCTTTCAATTACCATAAATCTTGTTATTGTATAGAATTATTTTTATACCAGAAATCATAGTTGGCGGGGTATTAACCTTTTTGGCAAGGCCGTTTCAGGAGAGAGACGGCGTTATTGGGGATTGTCTTTGTGCGAAAGAGACGGGTAGTGTGCTGAAAGATATTGCCGGCATGATTTATTCTCAATAGCATCTCTTCAACAGGTGCGTAGCCCATTGCGTTATGTTATTCCGATTCTATGCCAAATTGTGTATATTTAGAGTCGTGTCGTGAAAATATATCATTATCACTGAACCCTTTTATCCGTTCCTTTGATGTAACGAATACTATAATAATGGTAACTATAATATTTTTCGTCTTAGTTATTTATTTTCTTTAGTTTATTCGTAACGCTGTAAGCATTCATTTGCTGTTTAGTCAGGTTTAAATTCAAATAGGCTTTTATGAAACCTATTTAAGTGTATTTGCATGATTACAACAAAGTTTATCATTTAAAGAAGAATCTGGTCAGATTGGTTAACAGTTAAACGTCAAATAAATGTCAGACCTAGCGATTATAACTTTTTGGCTTTTTTGGCCTATTACTGCAGAAAGAAGGTTTTATTGAAGTCACCAAACGCTTTTTTAACATGACTCGTTTCTTAATTTAAAAATGTTTTTTTTTCAGGTAAGTTGCAGTTCTGATTGTTAAAAGAAGGCCAGTAAGTCAGTAAGTGAATATAATTTTACAAATAAAACAAAATGTATAAATTAGTAAGCGAAGAATTTTTTCCTTCATGCTTAACATTCTTCTTGAACAAATATATTTTAGTTTTATAGTTGAAAAAAATGTGAACTCGTTTTATGTGAAAATTAATGTTCCTATATAATTTATATTTCGAGCAAACTTAAGCTAATATATGAATATAAATAACGAAAGGAACTTTGTTAGTGACTCATTTTAATAGCCGCTACTGTCGTTCTTTTAGTGGATGTTCTTTAAGGCTAGAGTAATAAAACTGAAAATATAATTATATATTGTAGGTATTAATAAAAATTTAATATAGAGTACAGCAGAGAAGCTACTCAAAATACTTCATTGGTCTAGTGGTCGTAAACACGGCTGACGAGCGTGAGGTCTTAGGTTTGATTCCAAAGTCGAGCAGTATTATTTATAATAATGGAATTATCAGTAGCAACTTGGAATTTGGATTCGTTCCGTTGGTGGGATCTAAAAACCTGAGCGAACTGTGAAATACAACATCCCTGCCTAACCTTTCGGGGATATAGGTGTCATGGTATGGTAAATCGAAGTATATAAGATATTCCACAATTCACAAATAACATAATTATTTTATCGAAAATTACACAATATTAATTTATTATTTAACCAATGAATCTATTGATTAAACAAACATTTACTGTTCCGCATTACTAAAAAAAGAACTTTAAAAAAAATACTGAGTTTATTGCCGCTGCGGTGGTTTTTGGTCACACGAAAATGAACCTAATATTAAGAACAAACAATGTATTGTGTTAGTACGTTTAAAACAGTGGCAACTGCGACAAATGACAACTATGTATAAATAACGGTCAATCGTTTAAAATATTATATCTGTTTAGCGTCCATTTAGATTGCCAAGTGTCAAAATTTTTAAATTTCGAGACCACACACTTCTGCGGTTAAGGGGATGTTAATTGTGCTCAATCAATTTCAATACACAGCTTTTTTATTGTGACTTAAATATTGAAAATTGACCAGGAAATAACACAAGTATACACTTACCTATTTCTTATTTTCCTCATGAGCATAAGGAGAAGGAAGGAGGAAAAATTTAATGGAAAACGAAAATTTCAATAAACATAACATTACAAGCCAAGTCGAACAAAGATCCTCCTTTGTTTTTTCGTCGGTTAAAAAATTATTATTCCATTCTTACATTTGATAAGGTATATAGTTATTAAATCCGTTAAATCGCATTATTGTATTTTATTTTCCATTCGATATTAATCGTAGGATGTAATGTCACACGGACCTACAAATATTAGGGCCACTGACCCACTGTAGCTTTACTTTTAAAACTATAAACATAAAATATCTGACTACGTCATGTACATACGCCCACCGTCGAAAAAATCTCTCAGGCACGTAGGTTCCGTCACGATATTTTTTATTTTTCTTTTCTATTTTATTAATCCTTACACATCAAACTGCAATAGTTAACAACAGCAACTCATATTATTCAGAACAACAAAAAAATGTTACTGTCTAACTATCTTTTTCTAAAAGAGTGACTATGGAGCTTCTTGCCAGCTCTTCTCCATAAGTCCTACTTTTTTGGAACCGAGCAACTAGTTTGACTGTTCAAAAGTGCCTATTTATATGGTCTATTTGAAATAAAATCTTTTGAATTTGAATTTGATATATTCCTTCACAGTTTCAATGATAAATGAATTAAAAAGTTCCGAATTGAATTTGAAAAAATCCTACACGTGTTATTTGTCTTTCAAATTCAACACTTCGCCTTAACGGACGGTTGAATATTTTGTGGCACTCGGCCAAGGGAAGAGAAGACCAATAAAAAGATGAAAAAAAAATTATGTAAGACTCCGCTGTCTCGTCTGAGTATCATTAGGTACACGATGACTGACGCGAAAAGAATTGAGGAAGCGTTACAGACAGTGATGTTAGCATATAGGGCTTAGTTGAGATTTCTCCTCTCTGCAAGAAAGTGCGACAGTTTTTTTTTATACCACTAAGGTGGCAAACAAGCATACGGCTCACCTGATGGTAAGTGGTTACCATAGCCTATGGACGCTTGCAACACCAGGGGTATCACTCGCGCGTTGCCGACCCGAAAAACTCTTAGACGCGCTGACAGTTTGAGGGAATATTCCTCTTACTGCCAGCGCAGCGCATCCTTAGAAGGAGCTCTGGCGACCTTACTCACTGCAGGAACACAACACACAATAAAGTGTGTTATTTGGCTACAGTTTTCTGTAAGGCGGAGGTACTTCCCCAGATGGGCTGCTCCAGATTTGAGGCATAAATGGTTGTGACCTACCTCTCTTAGAAGTTTCGTTGTCTAGGTTAAATAGATACGGTGCCATCATCATCAACCCATTTACCGTATCACTGCTGGGCACGGGTCTCCTCTCAGTTTAAGAGGGATTAGGCTATAGTCCACCACGCTGGCCTAATGCGGGATTGCAGACTTCACGTGGAGTCGAGAAAATCTCTCAGGCATGCAGGTTTCCTCACGATGTTTTCCTTCACCTCACATGATTTCGAAAAGTCAGAGGTGCGTGCCTTGGCTTCGAACTCGAAACCTTTGACTTGGAAGTCCAGTACTCATACCCCTAGGCTATCACTGCTTGTAGGTAGGGTTTATCTTGAAACATTCTACAACATTTAAGATATTATGTTCTTTAAATTTTCATGTCGATGAATCGCTTGTTTAGAAAACTTGAATTTTAACCAACTATGGTAAAATATATGTATAAATGCAATGAGTGATGCATTGCAAAATAATTGTAATATTGAAATCGTTGTGTCAAATCAACCTTAACATTACTGACGTAATTAAGCAAAACATAGTCAAGCAAAGTATCTCAATAAAGATAACGAATGTCGGAATGTATTGACAATAATTACGTAACAATTTATACCATGTCCATTATAAATATGCGATATAGCAAAAAAATTGCAGAAGGACCTTGAAAGGGCAACGCAAAAAAACCGCAAAATGTATTTAAATAACACCTCGTCGATTTTGCGTCGGTGGTTAAAAAACCATCGAGCCGACAGTATAAAAAAAATCTTAAATGTGTTTAAATATCCTGTACTGTAACATTATTTATTTTGTAAAATAACATTATTTAATCTAGTCCTAACCCAGCCTACTATCTTTACGTTTGTCTGAAAAAAGTATCTGTCTGTCATAATACCCTAAACTGACGAGCATGCATGGGGATATTGATGAACATAGAGGAAGCGAAAGTGGTGTGCCAGGATCGTAGCAAGTGGAAATCTATAGTATCTGCCTACCCCTATGAGAAACAGGCGTGAAGCTATGTGTGTATGTATAATACCTGTGTGCTTTACATATAAGTATTTTTTTCATATACGGACTGAGCCTTCTGTGATGCTTATAGTGGCATTAGCGGTTGATAAGTCGCGAGCCGGCGCCTGCACACCGCAGTGCAATTGTGTCACCTAATTGTCCGTTTGACGCTTGCGCAGAAAGGCGTGGAGTCGCCTTGGTATTGTTTCACATTCGAAAATTGAAGAATTTGGTGGCTAGGCTAAAAACATTGCTGAAAAGAAAGATAACAAGCAACTGCAGAGGTGTTTTTTATATTCTGCTGTTCTTTATTATTTTAAAATATACTTAGCATACCCTCATATCTAAATTGTATAGGTTTCCGATGTAATATTAAGATTCAGTTATATCTAAAACGATCTAATTAAATACTGTAGGTATATAGCTTTTAGTAAACGATTTTCTAGATATTGTATGCCCCTGAGTGATAAGGGAGCGTTGTGGCATGAAAGATGATATAGTAACTCGGATTGAAAAAGGTATGTTAAGATGGTTTGGGCATAAAGAGAGGATGGATGAACGGAGGTTGACTAAACAAGTATATATGGCGAGTACGAATGGAAGAGTTGGAAGGGGTCGACCTCGGCGAACGTATCACAACCAGATTGCAGATGTTCTCAAAAAAGGCAAGGTTAAGAGCACCCTAAACCGACGAGCATGCATGGAGAGGTTAATGAACATAGACGAAGCGAAAGTGGTATGCCAGGATCGTAGCAAGTGGAAATCTATAGTCTCTGCCTACCCCTATGGGAAACAGGCGTGAAGCTATGTATGTATGTATGCCCCTGTATCCTATGAACTTTACTTTCACTACCTTTATGTAGCTCCAATCCAAAAATACTTATCAAACAATAAATCTACACTCGATATCGACTCGACCTCTTTTGACTGACGATCGGTGTACAATTCGATTCAACCGCATGTTTGTGGCCGATTGCTCCAGTAATAAAACAAGACAAGACTATTTAACAAGTTTCGAGGTCCAGCATTGACAAGACCTTTCAATCTTATTCGTATAGGACTGGGGTTAAGGTAAACCGAGAACATCACAGAACATTTAATTGCCAATTTAGGCAGTGTTATTAAGTTTAAAAAAAAATTATAAGCATTCGAAGTTGAAATGTTAACTTAATCCCATTACTTGTAATGAGTTGACGTTAAAAGCAGGACTTATTTGTATCAATGTTAAATATATTTAATTCATTGGAAATCCTTGAGTAAAACATACCAACCCCACATTTCACTTCTTCATTTATATTCGGGTCCTATGTAATAGGGAGTGAGCCTATTGACATTAGTCGTCACCGACCCAAATACTGTCCCACTGCTGGGCACGGGTCTCCTCTTTGTATAAGATGGATTAGGCTATAGTCCACCACGCTGACCTAATGCCGGTAGACAGACTTCACATGCCATCGAGAAAATCTCTCAGGCATGCAAGTTTCCTCACGAGTCACGATGTTTTCCTCAACCGTTAAGAAGAGTTTTGGAAGGTCTTCCTCCCAAAACTAACTCCGACCTGTTACGGAGAGAGTCATAGTTAAACCTAATGACACTTTTCTTGACATGAGAATCGAACCCACGACCTCAACCGTAGCAGTCACGGTCAGAATAACTACTGAGGCAGTTTGTTATGTTAGTTTTCATATTTCCTTGACATGCTGTCTTACAACTATTAAGATATTGCCTGTTCAACCACTGTCGCCCAACTCCGCCTTATTGAGCTCGTAATTGATGCTTAAAAGGCCTATTTTGACGCCACAAAGTAATTTGTACCGATTTGTAAGCAAATTTACCGGTATTACAAGTAGTTTTATAACAAGATCTCATTTGATGGCAATTTTTACCTTATAAAGTTAAGTAACGCAAGTGTTTTCACGCCCTTCGTTTCCTTTGGAGGAAGTTAACATTTAAGCTATATTACCTAAGTACCTATTTAGCTTGTATTAAGAACAGAACATTATATGAATAAAGCCAGTAGTGTTGCCCAAATGCAAGAACAAGACGAGACTTAGCCAGTCTTGGTCTTGGTCTTGCGCCAATACACCTGGTCTTGGTCTTGGTCTTGGTCTTGCGCTCCCAGTCTTGGTCTTGGTCTTGGTCTTGCAGCAAGAGTCTTGCAAGTCTTGCAATTACCTATTAGTCTATTACTATTTATTAAAGTTTACTTTAAATCTTAGAAAAACGTATTAGAATTGAAACATTGTGAGCTTGAATTAACATAGCCATAGTAAAGATCAAGCAGATTAATAAATAACTGAGGATTTGATAAGAAATTCGAAAAATCAACTGACCTATATGTTGTTTTCCATGGAAGTAACTGTTTCTTAATAAACATTTATGATTTATAAGCTTACATTTGCTAAAACATGTAAAAAACAAATTAATTACAATAACTTGACTGTATTTTAAAGAACAAGCACACTTTTGAACACTTTTTTGCAATTTTTTCTTGTAAAAACTTAAGAAATATAATGACTTAATGTACAATAATAGTACCTAAGTAATTAGTTTAAAACCATATAATCAATATTATAATATATACTTACTAGAATAAATTATTATGACATCTACTACCTATCCTTAACATTTTTTCCTATCATAATACTACTTGCGTGATCAGTATAATGTATTCATTTTCATTCTAAGCACTCTGAAACTTATTTATTCTTTGGAACACCTGTAGGGACTCTTAAAATTCGAAATTATTTTGCATGAGTATACCTACGCCCTGTGGCGGCAATCAAATAGTGTCAAATGTTGTGATTTCGGCGCGGCGGCAACGATTGTTGTATATGATTTCAAAAGAAGCCGCCGGCGCGTGTATCATAACCATGTACTTCCAAAAAGCGGCAAATTTCTTTGAGAAGTAAGTACAAAACCTTTGATGCCGCATTATCAAAGTGCCGATGGTTAAAACATAACTATGCATGCACTCAGTTTGATTTTAATGGATATTTTTGTATTCGCTATTTAGGTATGTTTATGGTATTAGTCGTAATGCGCATAGGTCCAGTTTTTCATATTCTTTGATACAGTTTTTTGCGTCTCATAGAATTCCTAAGCGTACCTATACACCGAACTGTTACACCTAACTACTCCGTGAAATAGCGCTAAGTCCTAGCTGCAAGACGCAAGAGTCTTGCAGGCTTAGTCTTGTTCTTGCTCAAGTCTTGCACGGTCAGTCTTGGTCTTGGTCTTGCTAAAAATACGCGGTCTTGTTCTTGGTCTTGGTCTTGCAAAAACGCAAGAACAAGACCAAGACTGCAAGACCAAGACTGAATTTGGGCAACACTAAAAGCCAGTCACAAAGGGAAAAATTATTGCACCAGTTTAGGTAGATAGCACTTAATTAGAAAAATATATATATATCATTACGTATACATTACATACCATGTCTGTATTCCCCGAAGCGGTAGGTAGAGTTGTACTTCTGTAGAAATAACAATTTTATTTTTTATATCGAAAAAAATTTGATTGCCGGATCGAGCAGTGCAGTAGCGTTTACGATTCCTAGAATCCAAAGAGGCATTAAATGTCATTAACGAAAAGTCTATAGCGACAAACTTCACACGTAAATCTCGTGTAATAATCAATTAATTAAATGCATTTTGTATCTGTCAATGTATTTTAACTATTGCAACTTGATGCCAGCGGTTTTTAGTTTGGCTAGAAGCGGGTCAATGCGGTTGCTGTTTTGGTGTAGAACAAGTTATAATATTCTAGAATCTAGATGAAATACCACTTGAACCAATAAGTAAATGAACAACTTTTCTTAATAAACATGGTTATAAAAACTTTTAATTTTAAACCGTTTTTTTATAAAATCCGGCATCATAATTTTTATTTTATTTGGCTTTAACATAGCTAAATATCTTTTTATTTATATTTGTTATATTTTTTTTCTTATAAAAAATAAACAATACTAAAACGCTGGAATACATAGCTACTTAAAAAGACAGTGTTGACGATATCGTCGCTAAGTCCTGTATTTTGCGTCCTGTCTAAACATTACAAGTATGAGGTTATGTATAAATACAATTTAATTGTATCTACAATATTATATTTGAGCAATAATATCAATTTACACGCCACAGTAACGTCGGCTGTGTTTTACGATCTGTTTGCTTACTGTTTGCATAATTAATTGTGGTCATCCTTGCATAAGATAAGTGTACAACAATATCCAAAGATTAAAGAAGAATAGTATGAGTTTACTACCCGCTGCTTATTGCCTAATAAGCTGCTGGGCCTGCTGGCAAATACTAGACTGTTAAATAATTAGTAACTTATTTATTTTGTTTTTTATTTATGACTTAAAAAATACCTTTTAATGACATTTATTTACCTATCTATATTATTATCGTCGTTTGTGTATGGGTAATAGTGACCAGTAAATAATGTGGTATATGACGTTTAAGCCTATCTGTCACCTGTCCAATAATGATTCTATTTTCTCAGCATTTTTCCGCTTGTACGGTGTGCCATATCTCCCTTATTTATATCATCTGTGGCAACCAAGAGTAGGTACAAACATACTTAAATGCCCGAGGTGCTAAGAAAACAATAATTAATTATTACAATATTATGCGAAAACAGTATAATATTATATTTATAGCTATCTATAACTGGCTCGTTAGCCAAGTGGTCTAAAGTAGGACTGCCACGCTAAAAATCCTGGGTTCGATTCCCAGGTCGAAGTATGTAATGTATGTAGTTAAAATTAAGTGGCTTGCCTTCTGAGATGAGACTTAAATATACATACCGGCGAACTGTGAATTTTATACGTGTGTGATACTGCGAATCGAATCCAGGACCTTCGAGCGTAGCAGCCGCGCCTACGGCTACTGATCTCATGACATAGTATTTTTATATAATGCATCCAATCTTCCATTTAAAAAAAAAACAGTAGGCAAGAAAAGCGACATTACGCTGTCGCTGACGTTGAGGGGCGTCGCGAATCACTTAATACATTGCATTGTACGTTAGTACAAATACTTTTATATTTATTTTATAATTTATGACAATGATGGAAGCTAAATATAGCTAATAGGATGACATAAATAAAGCAATGTTCAGATTGGATATAGATTTTGACAGCTGAAAAACCTAGTATCTGTTTTCGGCAGGCAAAGGTATGGAACTTAAAAAGCCTGGCCAGCGATTGAGAAATTAAATTCAACAGTAAGTATTTATTTTTATTATATATACTTATACTTCAAATTAATCATTTTTTAAATTTCATTAAACTACTGACTGCATTTTCGTGCATAACAATTATCTTGGTCGTTTGTAAGTCTATAAACTTTCTATAATTTCTAGCAAAAAAGGTTTTAATTTAAATCCAAAACTCACCGATTTTTATAGACGTTCTAATGCAAAGAGTTGCAATAAAACCTTTAACAATCGGCGACATAAAGAGGTTATCGATGCTGTAGTAATACAAGGAGTTGCATTAAAACCTCTTTGACAATCAGTGAGTCAACCTTCACGGGTGATTACCACCACCTCCAGCTCGATATTTATATCCAGCCCACAGGATAATGACGTATCTCTTTATTTTGCTATCTCCTCGCCCACATCAATTTATTGTCAACGTAACTGACTGGAGTTAATACGAATCGACATGGTTGTATCAATCAATGGATTTAAAATACATGCTTGATTTTGTAAGGGTTTAAATGTTGTACTAGCTTATACAAGATACTTGCCATACAGATTCACATTTTTATGATTTTGGTTTATTAATACATTAAGGGACAAGGGCCTGTTCCAACGCCCTTGGGAGGAGGTGGCCAAATAGGTGCTAATTGTATTTAATATAATTAAATAAACTGTGACCCTGCAGTAAGGCTTGCAGCCCTTTACATGGGGTAAAAAACATACCGGTAAGCTAGAAACCACTAAATAATAGGAAAATTTAGCGAGCATAGAATAGGATCAGCCTGATTAAAACAGATTATGAGCAATACTTAATTTGTATGACTTAAAACTTACTTATTATTATCAAAATAAATGCACTATACAACAAAACAGAAACTAATTTAATTTCTACCAAACAAACAAACCCAAACTAGACAAAACTCGTTTACAAGCAGAAATTAGGCCAAAATGAACCGCAGACAAGCAATCCATCTTCTACTAATCACCGTGAAAAAATCAAATTAAAATATTGTTTCTTAGTAATTCCAGATGGATTGTGTTTCTGAACGTAATCCGCAGTAATCCGGACAGTAAGATCGGTGTGAAGACTACGAATCGGCAAAAACTATTTCTCACTGCGCGGGTTCGTTCAGAAATTTAAGTCGGTTATGTCTTTGATGTATCTCTAATACCGGTATCATTATCGGTACCGGCAGAACTGTGTTGGTACCGGTATCGGTATACTAACGGTAATATTAGGAATCGGTTAGTAAACTTTATGAAGATCTTTATTGAATGAACATTGTTACTTTAGTGATGATACAGCTTTTTGTGAATCAAAATCGATTTCAGAAATGTCCGGGTCCAAAAACGGCTGATTATGTTAGTAGCTGATCTTCGTAGTACTCGAACAAATTTAAGTTGTGATCATTTAGGCTTGAAGGCATATTATATCCTTATCGGCTGCATTGAAGAAAATAACATCCAATATCGAATTTACAGTTCGCGCGACATAACTTGGCCGGACTGAAGTTGGCTGTTTGTCAGAGTTTAGTTGCGCACTACACAATTTATAACCTAAACAATCCATTGCGCATTCAAACGGCCAACTTCACCCCGGCCAAGATATTCCACGCGTACATTTGTAGTGTCAGAAATGTGTATAAAAACTATTAAATGTACTTACTGACAGTTGTTTTACTGCTATGACCTGTCACATGTGGTTAATCTCAGATTGAAACGTTAGCGGTAACGCTTTGATTGTTGCGCCCGCGCCGCCGTATCTCTGTCAGATGTTATGATTGGTAGCTGTTTTTTGCTCGCCCTTGTGGTGTAGGACAAGGCATAGGAGGGAGTCGGTTTCCGAACGAATCATAAAAAATAGGTAGTAAAGTAGTCAATATTTTAGGTGGCAGAATTCAGGGTTGATACCGCTGCTTTGCGAAATATTCACCCACTAAGCAATAATTACAGCAATTGTTATTCCAGTTAGAAGTATAATAATAGCCAGTGATGTGACTAGGCTAATTTCTTCGTGTCGAAAAAAAACTGGGGTAATGAAACTTAACAACAGACAACTGAGTTGGTCGATAACAACAACAATACCATCAAATTAATTATCAGGCCCGTATAGTTATTTATTTGACATTGATAAAGAAACACATTGCCATCTTGAAATAAGCAACGGCGACACGTGGCGGTGCGATTGACGCAGTGGATACGCTATTGGCTCCTGTGTTACGAGGCGGGGATTCGATGCCTTCACGAAACAAATATTTGTACGGCCTGTAAATAGCTGTTGCCATGTCTGGGTGTCATTAGTGCCCGTGTAATACGGGGTCAACCTATTGCCCTTTACAAAGTCAAACTACAATTATCCTCCAACTATCACTATCAACTCCTATTATTACTGAGAATTTCGTAAAGGAAAAACCAATTTGTGTGACCTGCCAGGCTAACATGCGCGTCACGACAAAATTTTGTCTACTCTTTTGTCTCGCTCTTCCTCGTACGAAAACGAGACAAAAGCACGACATAAGCGTCGACAAAATGTTCTCGTGGCGTGCATGTTA